>OY283144.1:63774990-66174990 GCA_958299785.1 Medicago lupulina
AAAGGAAAAAATACATTAAAGAAAACCAAACTAAGGAACTAATGATCTCACAAAAAAATATATAAATTGTCATCCAATTATTTATGTTCATTCATCATCCAAAAATCTAAAATTAATCAACCACTCAGCCAAACTAGAAAGTTTTTTTTTTTTAGGGATAGATATCGGTTGACAATATATTAAAAATGGCCACAAAATGCCAAATGTGGATCGTAAAACAATAAAGCGAGAATTTTAAAAAATGGTTAAATAAATTTTATATTTTTATTTTGTCAAAAAAAAAAATATTCTTATAAATATCTTAAAAAAACAATTAGTCTCTAAAAAATTTCAACAAGTTTTGTTCCTTTAAATATTTTTCGTGACAACTTTAGCCTCTCATTTCAAAGTTTTTGCAATCGTATTTAATACATTATAAAAATATCTATTGCAAAACTTAAAAAAAATAAAAAATCACAAGAGATGAATTAAATATGATTTTTTAAGTTTAAGTGATTAAAAATTCATATTTAATTCTAAATGTAAACAAAAAAATATTTAATTTTAAATATTTTTGTAAAAATTTATTCAAGTTATATGAAGGGTGCACATAAGTTGACTTAAAAATATAGACAAAAAGTAATAATGGAAAAAACATTTGGAGGCCAAAAACATGTTGAAATTCATTGGGGGATTTGAGTAGCTCAACTGATTTGAGCGATAAGGAGTTGGAGTGTTCAAACTCAACCAAGAAGAAAAACTAATACTAAAAACTAATTATTAACATTTGTCATTAAAAAAAACTTGTTGAAATTTCTTAGAGATACTAAAAATGAAATTTGAGATATTTATAATGAACAAAAACTTTTAGTTAACGCTTAAAAAACATTTTTCAAACATGTAGGGTTCATTACGTTAAGAATAAGATAGAGAATATATATGATACAAATGTAGGGTTCTTTACGTTAAGAATAAGATAGAGACTATATATGATACGAAGTTGAATAAAGACATGATAAGATATGAACATGATAAACATGTATCCTATCATTTTTTTGATGCTCGCATGATAGCATGTGTATAATAATTAAATGAGAAAATTACCCTTGTATTAAATTTTGTGATAGGTTAACTCTATCCCAGCCTAGACTTAAGATAGAAATTACACATGAGTGATAAGATAGGATTGATGCATCAAACAGAAGATTATAATAGGATATGATATATTTATCATATCATCTCTCCAGACTATAAGTCTTTAATGACATGTCAGTTAACCCACCCTCCACTATTTTTTAAGTAGTGTGGGCCAACAAGTGTTGTTGGGTTCAAATCTTCAACTAGCCAAACAAGATAGGTATAATAATCAAACTGCTAGATTGGTCATAACATGGTATGTTGCCTTTTTTTTTTTTACAAAGTGGCAAATGCATAAACCACAAAAAGAAATGTTGTAAAATTAGGGAGAAAATGATGTAGAGGGTAACTTTGGGTTACAAAACGATACAAAAACACCCTTTGAAGGATGAAAAATTCTTACATGCTAACAAACATAACACGTCATAGTTTAGAAACAACCAATCAGAAAATTTTGTTCAATTTAATCAATTAAAAACTAAAAATAAAATGGACACGTTCTTTCTCTTCTTCTCTCACCATCTCCGTGGAAACAAAAACGGAGCAGCAATGTTGTTTTAGAATTCTTCCTTCTTTCCTCTAAACACCACTTTGCTCTCAATTCTTATTCCATCACCTAATGTTTCATTCTTCTCCATTCAATCTCCCGTGTTGGGTTTTTTCTTCTGCAACTACACTTGTGTTGTGTACAACCTTCGTAAGGGTTTCCCAAATTTTTTGGTTTTTATATTTAATTAATCAATAAAGGGTTTCTCAATTTCTTTGGCTTTTGTATTTAAATACATGTACTTTTCGCTGTGCATATCCTTCGCTGGATATATCACTGCTCTTTTATAAAACATTGTAACAAAATTCACGCATATTAAAAAAGTTGTTATAATAATAAATGTATTTCAAATGTGAGTGGATATTATTAAAATGAGTGATGATATTTGTATTTTATCGTGTGACAACTTTTAGGATGATCTCTTTTTTTTTCTTTCTATTCTTTTTGAAAAAACCAATAGAGAAGGTAGGAACGTAATGAAAGTAAGAAAGAGTTTTTTTTTGCAAAGCGGATATCATCTGCGCACAACTGCAGACATTAATATTTCGATTATTGTGGGACTCAAGTAGGTGGTAAGCTCTCTTTAAAAGTTTTAACGCTACTGCATGCCCAATGCTAAATTCGAACCCAAAACATTGGTTAAGTTAGAAGAGACTCATGTCATCTCATCTAGGCGCTCTTGGGTAAAGTATGAAAGAGTAGTCCCAAATAGTAAAAAAATATCATTTATATATTAGATCTTTATATAAGAATATATTAAAAAAAGATATATTTCAAAATAAATTGATAATATTAATAAAAAATCTTATTGATATTCAATGGTTTAATATTTCCCCTAAAAAAATAAAAGATATATTAAAAAAAGTAACAAATACATTTAAAAATTGATAACAAAATCTTATCTTTACGAGTCTTGTTAAGGAGTGCCTCGTGACACTGTTTAAGCATTCAAAATTAAGAAATTATTCTTTGAAAAAATCAAACAGTTCAATTTTCAATGCATTAAATATACAACTTTTCATAAAATTTATCATTTAAGACCCTTGAAAAGTGTCTCAACGACACTCGTTAACATTTTCCTATAATAAAGATCTTTATAGACCATATAACTTTGGGTCATGTTAAGGAACCTAAAAAGAGCAACTTTGGAAAACATAATATTTTAACTTTTAAGAAGTTGAATGCACGACTTTTGATACATATATTTGTATAATAAGTTCCTTAACATGTGTCCTTGATGACACAAGTTAGCATTTGCCTATAACTTTTGTTGTAACATGTTTCCTAGTTAGTGGCGGAGTAATTGTTTAGAGTATTTGATGATATTACTTATTAGAGCATATATATACTTATTAGAGCATACATATCAAATGCTATTTGTTGTGTCCTCACATTTTCCAATAGCATTATGTCAAGACTTTTACTTGGCACCGTAGTATTGTATGACGACCATGGTTTTTTTCTGTTTTCTTCGATAAAAATATATATAAAATATAAATGTAAGAGATATTGTAATGTTTGATGAGACCTATTTTAAAGTTATAGATGAGTCGTATGAATATTTAAAAAATATAGTTGAATTATTTAAATAATTAAAAAATATAAAATATATTAAGTGGAGTCCATTTATACCACACTCATATGATGAAATAAATGTGGGTGCTCTTAATGTATTGAGTGGAGTATATTAACTTTACCTAAAAAAGAAAACCGGGTCATTCCCTGATTTCATGATTACCCTACCAAATTTAGAAAGATATGATATCGCATTACCGTGATTTGTTGTCGTCAAAGTAACAACAAGAATACATAGATTCATTCAGGTATGTGTACCAGAAAACTATCTAACGTGTGATCCTCTTCCATTTCATCATCAAGATTCATTCAGTTAGCAACTCCTATAAATAGATTAAACATTTGTCATTGTTTGGATGCTTTAAGTCATATTCACAATCACAATCAACAATCTGAAAGATTACTTTTAATTTAATATATTTATCATTTTAAAAATCTCAATTGATGCCAACACAAAATAATATTAAATAGGAGTTGCTAACTTACTCCAACTTATTCCTCAAAAAACTTACTCTAACCTTTTTTTTTTTTTTTTTGAAAGATCCAACTTCAAAATATGTATGATAAGTTAGCAGCAAGTTACAACAAAACCACTTTATTTTTATTTATTTATTTATTAAAAACCCCAATTCCTTTGTTAATTTCTAACACAACTTTAGCTAATGATAGGATTGCCATTGTAATTGAAGTATATTTTTTTTTTACAAAATATCACATAACCACTAAATTTGATTAACTTCAATAAAAATATAAGAAACGATTCTCAAATATTTTATTCCTAAAATATGAAAACCCGATCAATAAAATTTGCAAGTGAAATATGGTGTCATTTAGGGTGAGAAATTATAAAATTTCTCCACCATTGGTCGTTTGATATATTACCATTGAGATAAACACTCATTTTATTATAGTTTGTCTGCCACTATATCTTTTCGGGTGGCACTTTGGTGACATTAATGTCACCGTGACATTAAATCTGGCCCACAACCACTCCCTATCTAAATGAAAAGAGTCTAAAAAGTGAAGAATCACGTATGAAAGCGACATAATCTAATTTTGATTCGCAAAATATTGCAAAAACCGAAAAAAGTATTAATCCTTTTTATTTTATAATAATCTTGTCGAACACGGTTATCTTACATTTTTAAAACATGCAAGCTTTTGAAAATTGTACGAGTTTAATTAGTATACTCCATCGTTGTATAAATATTTTACACATACATCTTTCAATTACTATTATAAGAAAAAAATTAATATTTTAGATTTATTTATTAAAAGATGTATGTGGTATATGTGAGCCGTCAACTAAAATCTTAGTTGTTTCTCCGTCATCCACCAAAGATGGGTGGTTTAGTGTCAATTTTTGACCCCAAATCATCCCTCTAAATCGTTTTTCTCATTCTCTTTTATTTAAATAAGTGATTTTCACATCGAATTAGGTTTTCCTTTCGTGATTTCCTTGTCTTAGTGCGACATTGTTGTGTTTGTCGTCTTTGTGCGGCGTTGTTTGTCTTTTCCCTTTTGTTCAGGTGTTTGTTCGGTTCAAATTGTCAAATCAGCTTCGACCCAATGCAGATTCAACCAATGACTTTGGCGTCATCAACGTTGCAGATCCGGAGGCATGTCTATTTCGGAGATTTTAATATAGTCATATTTGTAGGCTTATGTACTTTGCCATTATATGTTATTAACATGGATGTTGTGAGTTTGTTCACAGATTCATCCTTTTTGTTTTTAGCAAATTTGTATTGCGTTGATGTACTCTATCAATTTGAATAAATGAATGTCGTTTATTTCGTGTAAAAAAAAATGTATGTGGTATATAATAAAAACCATATAAATCATTAATTGAATGGATTTAAAATGTAAATTTTTATTTATAATAGTGACCGGAGAACGTATATTTTATGATGTATTGTCACGTCAATTAAATGCATTTCTAAAAGTAATTGTACAGTGTTAGAGTATATTAATTAAATTTATAAAGTATTGCAACTGAATTCAACTCTATTTTAAAATGTAAAACTTGGATTTTAATTAATTTGTCTCGTGGAGGAAAATCTATTGGATGTAAAGGGATTTTTAGAAGGAGATATGATCCGGATCATTGAAAAGGATAATTTATTATAAAAGATTAATTAAATAAATAGTCCCTATAAATATTTAGAATTTTATTTTTAGTTTTTATAAAATAAAATCGCATTTTTTATTTCCTGCAAAATTTTACAACAACATTTTTAGTCCCTATACAAAATGTCATCGGTATTTTTAATCCATGTAAAAAACTTTCGTCGATACTTTTGGTCCTTAAAATGCTAAAGTAAAATGTCACATGAACTTATGTTGTAGGGACTAAAAACAAAATTATGAATACTTATAGGACCCTTTACTTAAATAACCCTATTATAAATATAAAGGTGGATTAGTAGCAAAGGATCTCACTTCGATATCATTGTGGCGTCAAAGTCATCAACCATTAGCCAATCAAGTTGTGCCACGCGACACACCTGATTTAAAAATAAAAAATATGAATAAATGAGAAAGGGAAACCACCGGTACACTTCAACCACCACCCACCATCATCAAGTGCCATTTGCGGCTGCCTCCCTCCGACGATGATCTCCACTGCACCATCAACCGTCTGCCGCAATCCTATGTCGATTCACCTCCTTCCTTCTTAGTCACTTTTGAATGTTGTTATCTCTTGAGGAGTGGTATTGATGAATTATGTTATCTCTTGTGGGATGTGGGATGCAAGTGACACTTGTTGATGAATTGTGTTATCTATTAGAGTTTAAAGGTCATGCATAGCAATGTCATGTCTCATAGGTTTATGAATGTTGTGTTTACGAGTATTGATTTTGTCACTCAAAAAGATATAGCAGCATAATTTATTGTCAAATTGTCTTCTATTCGTGTGTATTAAACTGTGGGATTGATTTGGAACGTGAGTATTAAACTGTGGGATTGATTTGGAATTGATTTGGGATTGGAATTGTGAAGTAGGTTGAATTAAATGGAATATGACTCAACAAAAGATTGTGATGCAGAATATGATTCCGGTGTCCTTGATAGAAAATTGAACAATATTGTTGACTCTAAAAAAAAAGATTGCCAAGGATTTGGTCAGAGGAAAAAAACAGAAAATTACTTCTGTCGCATCCCACACATTTGTATATAATCTTCCTCACAATACTTTGCTACAAAACGCTCTGAGCATAATTTGTCCAAGTCTTGGTAACATAACAGAGCTCATTAAACAAATTACAAATTCCTTCAACAAAAAAACAAAAAATAATTGACTTCTAAGTCTGTCTATTTTACGAAAATTGGCAGGGAAATAAAATTTAGTATTATTTTGTGCAAATAAATATAACCAAATAGTTTTTTTTTATAATTAAATGGGTACCCGTGAACCCAACCCGAACCAACCCACAAAATTTGGTTTGGTTCTGTTCGATTATGGCTATGTAAATGCGGGTTCCATGTTGAACCCAACCCATAATGTGATCAACGGGTTAGGTTAAAACCTACCCAACCCAACCGGTGTACACCCCTAAATATTCGATAAACTCTCTACTATTGTGAAAGACTACCTTCTTACATCTGAAACCTTGTAAATATTTGTTGTATCGTTTCACCAATTATTGCATTCTTACTTATCTTTCAAATGCTGTGTATAACATTGGACCATATTGGCTATTATGAATTTGAGAATTCATGATCATTGATGATGTATAGGAAACTGTTCTTACTTCTAGTGTGCAAGATATAATTACTACATCCTTGTTGATTAATATAACAAAGAATCTGACTAGTTTCCATTTCCTTAACTGCATTTGTTTATTGATTATCGTTCTGTCATGCATTCTTTAGCCTCTTTTCACTTGTTCAAAAACTCCAAACAAATGTCCTCTTTTCTACTAACATGTGGATAACATGCTTCTTTTTTAGGCAAATTCTATGGTGCATGAGACAAGTCTTACATCATGCATAAGCTAGTTTACATCATCGGATCAATAATAAATCCTATAATTAAATTAAATGAGATATGATATAACTTATTGATTTAATGGTGAAACAGACTCTTCTGCATTCTAAATTTGACATAAAAGACATTGTGAAAACTTCCCTTTCTTGCCACATAACTCATTACACTACAATGATAGATCATTATTTTTTTTCTTTCTAGATTTTGTAGAAAACTAAAAAGCACTGTAAACATTTCATCAAAGCATGATATGAACTTAATATCATTTTTTATACATTTTAAATAAAAATTTAATTAAATTATGCAGTTGAAAATGTGCATGTCTATAGCTTGAGTGCAAATTATGCTGTTATTATGTGGACTAATGTTTACAATATATAGTAATCATTGATGTTGAAATTTTTTATATTTCTTCGCTCATATCAACATCATTTCGAACTTCTGGGACTTGAACAGATCGGAGTGAAAGTGTACTGTTTTCTTCCGTCAAAGGAGTTAAATTTCCGGAATATAAGCTTTTGATGATCCAGCTAGAAGTCTGCAAAACAAAAACCAATGCACTTCAGAAATAAACACAATCACTTAGAGATCAACATACAATCAATTGATAAACAGTCTGTTTTTGTATGAAATTGAAGGACTGAAGAGTAAATCTTGACCCTAACTATCCATTTCTTTTTTACATGAAAGGTCAAAATTAAGTAATTTGTTGACATATATCTTCTCTCAAGACATTTCTACTTTTACTACCTGCACTCTGACATTTCTAAAATCGGTTCTTTAAGTTCATGTCATTAATCTTCGATTTTTTTACACTAATATGACTAATTGAAATACTCATCATTTGCATAGATGGAATAGAAATATTTTGGACTTAATTATATTTATGCCTCACTCTCACATGAGAGATTCTTTATAAATAGCAGAATTCTCGAGCATGCTAATGCACGACCAATAACATTCTTCCTGGTACAAAAATTGACCACTAAAAATCAAACTAAAATCTAAAATATATGTAAAAACTACTTACCATAATAGGAATATCTCGCTCTAAAGCACAGGACTTCAGGTGACGTGATATCGTAGCCTTTTCTTCAACTACAATAGCTCCCATCAAAGTCCTTTCTTCATCGGTGCTTCGAACTAACCATTGAAGAGTTTTGAACGCCCGTCCACCTCCATGCTGCACAACATGAAGAAAAAAATTGAAAAGGGAGAGAGGAGTAAGTTCAGACCTCATACAATGTAACAGAGATATTACATTAGAGTAAGATCAGTATAATCAGTTACTACTTACTAGTAAGGTTCATGTTATACACTAAAGTGTGTTTGGGAGTTTTAATGTCAGACAAATGAAGGTTATGATTAATAATTTATTTATTAGTAAACTGAAGATATATTATCCTCCCAAACCCTCAAAGTCCTGTCCTAATTCATTTTGAGTTCAACCGATTTCGGAGGATAGTTTTTCTCCATATTACTACTAATTATTAGTCGTGAGCCTCTCAACCCTTCCCTCCAAGCACCAAAGCATAAATAGGCAACTTTGGATTGGACATGATAGCAATGATATTTTGAACTTAATTCCTGTATGTACGGAAATATCTCGGCCAATGGTCTCACATGAGAATTTCATATGGTTCAAAAAAATGTTGTTAGAATCATGAATAAAATCCTAGGATATTACGATTTTGCTCTGCTTTAGGATCTGAATCCTGAGTAGAATCCTAAATTATGCAAAATCCGTGTGAAATTCCATGGAATCATGAAATCCCAGTAAAATGGTGCGATTCCGGTAGGTTTCTACCGATCCTGTGTAATTTTTTCTTGGGTGATTTTTGAAAGTGAAAGTGTTAACATCATGGGTGATGATCCATATAATCGGCGCATTCGTGATGTGATTTAGCATCTAGGCTTTAAGTATTTTGTTGACTGTGGACATGGTTGTTTGTGTTTAAGCCTTCGGAATTGGTTGTTTTATACTTGAGACTTGGTTGTTTTATGTTTGTTTTAAGATTTCAAACTTTTGAGTAGTTTATGTACTTTATAATATATATTTAATATTATGAGTTGAATCCTTCGATTTTGGTTGTGATCTTTGATTTTGTGATCTTGCTATCCTCTTTCGATCTGAAGCAAAATCGCGATTCTAACAACCTAGGTTCGAAAGACATCAATTATGTAAGTTGCCACAAAACACCTTAAACTAAATTTTAGAAACTTCCCTTATGGAATTTGAAACTTAGGCAACCGACCAAAGGAAACATGTCTTTTCAATCTTTTTAATAATATAATAAATTGACTTAATTAAGTATTTGGTTCCTCTAATTTGCCGTACTCATGATTTTGACTCCCCTTTTACTAAATCCACGATTTTGGTCCCTTTATTTTTAAGAAGTATGAGATTTTTCTCACTTGTGAAATTGTGACAAATTTTGGTGATGTGACAAGTGAGATGCTTATGTGACACATAACTAGGATGTATGATAGAATGTTATCCAAGCCCAATGCAGGTGAAGAGGATGTGTTAGTGGGCGTGAACCTTGCTGACGCCCAAGGTTTGGAGAGTTTATGTGAGAAAGAAGAGAAAGAATGAGCAAATAAGATGGGAGTAGGGAGAGTGATGGAATTAGGCAATCATCTTGCATTCTAACCCTTACGGTTAGGCAATTAGAGAATACCTTTCTCTGCTGAGGAGCTTCTAGCTCTGGAACTATCTTGTATTCTATTCCACTATTCCACATTAATCAAGTAGTTTGTTACACCTTTTTTACATTGTTACCTCTGTTATATCAATGCGCGAGTGGATATATACATATTCATGTTACCTTTTTCTTTTTATTTTTTAGAAGGTTTACTTTTTCAAAATTAAACTAATCAAAAACACAATTATTAAGCCTAATAAATTAAAAAGTCAAACACGAAAGTTAAAAAAATATATAAGAAGTGGAAAGTTAACAACATAATAAACACGCATGAAGGGAAAATTCAAAGATAACTGATGAAGAAGAGAGGACGAAGAAAAAGATCTTACCTTGATGATACATGCAAATTTGGTGCAGAAACTATGCTTCCCGTGAAGCATAATGCCTACTCTTTCAAAAATATGCTTTTGGTTTCTGCGATGAACTGCCTTCCCAAATCTGGTCCACTTCATGTCATTTCGATTTGGAAGAATCATGTATCTAAGAAAAAGAAACCAGAATCATGAAACAATGGAAAGGGAACTTTGAAGACATGTTTGACAACATGGATCATTAAAATATGACAATGTAAATATTTCCATAGATTAAAGAAACAAGGTAACAGAAAATCTGTGCATTAAAAAAAAAACCTATCCCTTGCATCAGCTAAGCCATAATAAAATAATATTAAAGAAGCTTGATTAGAGTCAAAGTAATATAGACTATTTACTTAAGCACCAAATTCGTATATAATTCGTGGAAAGCAAAGTACCAAAAATAAAGCCGGTCATTAACCAGATAAACTGGGTGAAGAGCGCAGCGCTCACACTTTTTAAGTGATATGCACTGTTAACTTATAGTTAATCTGCTTCTCTATGTTCTACACATTTTCAATGTGGGACTACTCTCACATTTGTTTGAAAGCTAAAACTACACATTTTCAATGTGGGACTACTCTCGCATTTATTTGAAATCTTAAACTAAGGGGTGCTGTTACGATTATTAACACTGGGTGTTGAACTATACTTATCCTGATATTTTTTTACGGTACATACCCTAATATTGTTAGCTGTTGTGTTTATTTCTTTTTATTTTATAATTGTTAAATTGTCAATCGAATAGTAACTAGTAATTCTTGCAATAACAACATATGTAAATCTTAGCGTAAAATCATGAAAAGCATACATGGACTACACTTTGTTTTACAATAAAAATAAACTACGTATCTACTTACTTTTAAAGAGCACAGTGCATAAATTTTATGAAAGAAAAATTCAATTTGTTGAGAAGTGAGAACACAACTTACTTTTCAGGTAGTAAAATAGTTCCAGATGCAAGACAATCAGTTAGCCAGTCAACTCTTAGTATTGAGGCACCAACAGCACAACCATACAAGAATTTGGCAGTTTGCAGCTGAAGAAAACAACAGACACCATTATATTGGAGTTTAAAATGTAGCCCATGTATCACAGAAACATAATAACTAGTGTGCACAATTTGCCTGTAAGTAATTCCAAAAAAAAAAAATCGATTTTTTTTTTTTGTGAGCCTTGAAATAAAGTCTTGAGTTTTAGAAGTGTTTCTTAGACATTGAATTTCAAAACCTCACCACCAAGAAGTCATAATTATTAGTTAATATACTTCAGTGCAGCTAGTGCTTACTACTTAACTTGATTGCAACAAAGTATGTACTTTGGGTGCCTAACAACCAGGTTATCATTCATGAAAAGAATCTAATCGCTTAAGTTATAAGCATCGTTCTTGTATCTAGCTTAACACTTGACAGCTTTAGCTTTTGGGTCAAATGTTCCTTTGACAATGTGACTACTGGGACTGTATCAAAGACAAAAGGGAAGTTGAACTAACAACCAATATATATGCTTCTTCAAGACACCGGTTGGCAGATGTATCACATATTAACTGAGGCAATACCTACAAAGTGCTCTGAGGATCTTACTTGCAGGTTCGGAATAATAGATATATCTATTCACTGGTATGAGAGGGAGTGTTGAATATTGTTTTAAATAGTATTGTTTTAGGACAATTTGGGTGGGCTAATTTAGCTTCTTCAAAAAGTATTGTTTTAGGGAGAATATTTTTGTACTCCTTCACTTGGACAAATTTTCTCTACTATTCTCCTTAAATAGCATAAGCCCATGTGCAAAGCATCTATGTACAGATTATTAAGTAATCATAATCCTAGTATTTCTTTCAAGTTCAACTACTTTGTGATTCATCAAATATTTTAAAATTGAGGAACCGCGTAAATCATACTTGTAGGAAATTGCAACTTAATTTTTTTTACACGAATCCTCAGTAGCATAAAGTGGGAAGCAAAGAAAAGGTAAAGGGATAGACAGATACATGGTTATCAGAGGTTTTATGCATAACTATTAAGAAAAAGTACAAAAGGTTATATTGATCATGAGAACAAACCTTTTTGTTACATAGAATAATAGGAAGCTGCAAACAAGATAAGGCTGAACTTCTTTTTCCCTTTGAATTTGGTGGAGAGGGAATATCATAAAGTATCACCCCGCCAGAATTCCTTATAAGTGCTTCCAACTCCCTTTCCTTCTGACTAGATAATCCAGTGAGGAGGAACTCCCTACCTTGAAATATGAATTCATTCCTTGCACCTCTGCAATAATTTGTCAAAGAATGTTTCATATGAGGTGCAGAAGTGGTCAATGTCTTTGAAACCCGTTGCCTTTTTGCTCTAATAGATGAACCTACATTATTGCAGCAAAAAATTAGTAATTTCTACAACAAGTAATTCCTAAAACTGAAAGATACATCAAACGAACAGAGCTAAATACATACATTTTTTATCTGAAGATTCCAACTTTGACAATTTCCTTTTTTGATGAAGCTCCTCCACTTTATCTGAGAAATGTACTTGCTTTCTGACTTTAACATGTCCACCAAGGAATTTATTGCTCTCAACCTGTACCTTGCTAAGATCATTGTTCTGTTGATGCTGAACAACAGTTTCCGGTACTACATATTGGTTTATATTTTTCTCTACACTGATATCTTTTACAGCAGTTTTAGGGCCCAGTAAACGGTGGCGTGTCCTATGGTTTAGATTAATAGGTGACCTCCTCTCGTGTGTCAGTTCTGAGGCTTTTAACTCATCACTCTTGTCATCGGTTATTTGTATAATTGACTTTTGATCAATCGAATATTGATGATTTACTTCATTTTTGTTTTCATCTGCATGCTTGGATGCAGAGGGAGACTCTGAAACACTTGTGCCCAAAGATGCAGCAGCAACATCACTTTGATTAGTTGAAAGTGGTGTCAGATTAAAGTTTTGGTTAATATCTTGATTTGGTAATATCATGCTATAAGTCTTAAGACAAGTATGCTCAACCCTGGTTAACTTCTCAGACATTTGCTCAATCACCTCTGTTGAAGTAATTGGAGTATCTTTCCCATCTATTATAGATGTGATTTTCTCATCTCTACAGTCCAATGTAGTGTTCTTATCTGAGATCCTTTGACAATTGTCCGCCTCAAAGTCAGAGACTAATGGGGCCAAATACTCTGGATCGTTTTCTTTGTTAATACGAGTGTCGTAATTGTCATGTTTTGAAGCAAAGCTACATGGAACAACTGAACAAAGAGGATCGTTCAATGACAGACTAGAACATCCAACCATATCTTGAGAATGCAATACACCCTCATCAGGTTTGTTGTGTGAACCTTCACAGTGCATACTTAGCTGAGAACTAATGGCACGCTTGGGATCATGTTTCAGCACACATGAGCTCTCATCAGGAACAATATCTACAGATTCTGTAAGAAAGCTTGTCTCTCTGACACATTTGGGATCATGTTTCAGCACATGTGAGCACTCATCTGGAATAATGTCTGCAGATTCTGTAAGAAAGCTTGTCTCCCTGACAAGAAACTTTGGAATCCGTTTTTCATTGTTCAGGTTCAATGATGGTGAATCTTTTTTTGAATCGGGCAATGAAGGTGAATCTAATTCCTTCCAAGAGGGAGACAAAAATTAAAACCAAACAAGAATATGAGCAAAGTATGAAGATGCTGAAATCCATGATAGTAGAACTTACAGATGCAAGACAAAGATAAATAGTCTGAAAAGGGAATGCAAATATATAGAAAATTGAACATAATCAAGTAACTCAAATGTAGCGACAAGGTGCAGGAAGTAAAAGAGGAAAAATGGGCAGGCTCTTGGCAGGAAGAAAAACAACAATTTGATGAAAATCCATCACTAATCAATATAAATGTTCATCTATCTTATATCACAAGTTAGCATTTCTGTACAAACAAATAAGCAATTGACAAAGGACCGTGACATTTTTTAAACCGGCCATTAACAGATGAAAATCAATAACAGCTTGAAAAACAGTTTAATTGTATTTGGAAAAAAGTATACCAAAAGAAAATGACAATTGGTATGGCTAAGAGAAGTAAAAGATGAGGGAAAAAGAAGAAAATATCCACCTTAGATGTCCAACCCCCTAACCAGCGGCTTCTAAATCTTTCTGGAGCTAGGTAAGCTGCCCAGTTCTCGTTTTTCACATCTTCTGTATAATTCAACATCAAAAATTACATAAGCTTTAACAACTAGGGAGAAGAAGGCAATAACATCACTGGGAAAGTACTTAAAACTCACTGAAATTTTCAGAAGTCTGAAAAAGTGAAGAGTTGACACTATGTTGTGGCTTGATTGAAGTAAAACCAGGCATAGCCAAATCATCTGTCTGGAAAGTGGAAATCAATGTAGCATTAATTACTTTAAGACAAAAAAGAAAGACAAATCCAGTAATATTGGTGACATGCTCAATGCTGATCAGAAAGAAATGAATATAACAGACAAAAAAAAGTACGAGAATGCTAATTTTTTTAGTTGCCAATTTTTTTTCAATTTGGTTTCACCTGAAAGGCCAATGTTAAAGAAATACAAGTATAAAAACCATTCATGTATCTTTACCTAAAAGAATCAAAACCTACACTACATAATAGTATAGGATACGATAACTGTGGATGTCAGTCATTGTTCTGACCAAAAGTTGAATGTCAACATCACACAGGTGAGCTTATGTATTTCACACTTCAATCCCAAATGTATAAAAGAATAAGACCATTTGTATACCTTTACTTAACAGCCTAAGCTTTAAAGATAGTTGGTTTATTATAACAAGCTAAAAATACAGATGTTTCTTAGACAGGCGGAACAGAAAGGGCAAGGTGAAGAAGGTAACTTACTTTATTGAGGGCTAAATCATTGGTATTATTCTCTTTGTACTGATTGGATGTCAGATCATTCACAAAATGTTTAGGAGTATTAGCACCCAAATCAGGATCATCAGAATGCATCACCCTCTCACCACATAAAGAATGTGGAGGTGAGTCTGGAATTCGCTGCACTTCCGCCTCCACGTTGACTTCAAACTTCTTTTGTTCAGATTTATCATCAAATTTGGCGAGTTGAGATGTAAGCTCTCTATCACTATGTTTATTATTGGAAAGATTTTCTTCAAAGGAAACACTAACAGGTAAGCCTATATCTGCATAGGCATCCTCCATAAGGAAATCATTTAAATCGGAAAGGGAATCACTACAGTCGGATTCCATGCTTGATGAAAGAAAGCCATCTTCTAACCCCTCAAGACGTGCCTGCTTCACACGAAGTGCAATTTCAAGTACAGCTTCTGTACTCAATGTTTCTGATATTGACTCCATCTTTACTAAGTCATGTATGACTAGTGCTTCAGATGCTGCAATAGAAAGTTCAACTGCATCACTGATATCATTACTTTCGAAACATTCGACCTTCGATTTTTCTTTCTGTTGTTTAACAGAATCATTTGTATCAATGAGAGATTTAAAAGAATTTTTTTTCGTTGTTTCAGGAATGAATGTCGACATCGCATCTTGTTCACAGGCATGGTTGCCCGTCATGGAATGCATATTCTCTCCAAAATCAACGGAAGTTTGAGCAGGTTGCAATGACAAAGCTTTACTTGGTGCAACTGCATGATGAGATTGATTCAAATCTTGGGTTGGGCAAAAGAGTGAATCGACGTCTGAAGAAAGATGCAGACTAAACTGAAACACCTGCTTCAGCGAAATATAAAAAGATCAGGAAAACCCCTGGTCATAAAACTGTATCAATGTACAAGTAATTTACATGCTGCTGGAAAAAAAACAATATAAATATAATTCACAGGAATAGACTTTGGCAGATATGCGTGCCAGTGTAGGTCATTGGGCATAGAAACACCTAAAACTAAAATAGATTTAGAAAAAAAAAACCACTGAATAATCTTCTAAATGTAGTTAATGTCGGCTTCTTCATAGTTTCAAGTTCATGCCCATTACAAGTGATCAGTCCGTATACAACAATTTGCTAAGCAATCAGTTAGCTTCTGGAAAATATTTTAAAACTAAAATAATTTGTTTCAGTAAATAATACTATGGGAAGATAAACATATTTGAAAAGGAAAAAAAAACTGCAGTAGATAAATTGTGCTAACCGATTGTTAAAGATAAATTGTCCACACATTGACATTACAAGGTTACACTTAAACTTTTTTATGTGATTGAAAAATGATTTTATTTAATATCAATATTTTAATCCGAAAGTTGAAAGAAGATAAAACTTACATTTCCAGGAGATGGAGCAACACTAAGAGATGAGCTATCGCTTCCAGATAAGAATAAATGGCAACTCCTGTATCCACCTTCTTCCCTTGATAATACATCGTAGTCTTTGTTATCAATACCATATTTTGGAGAAGGTGCCAAATCCTTGTTCGTTTCAAAGAAGAAAAGGTATCAGCAAAAATTGTGACTGATATAACAATCACGAGGGACTATCAGAATTGAATGATAAACATAAATGTAACAGGTCTAAATCAAATTGAATTAAATACAAGCACGACATAATTTTCAATATTAAGCAAAAAAAAGTAGTACTGTACCATTTGCAATCCATTGGCATTACTGTACTATATCCATGTAAAGACAGATTACATTTACTAAAGACTAAATAGAATTTAAAAATGTGAGACCAATCATTACCACTCATACAATAACAAAAGAAAAGTCCTAAAATAATAACATTTCAAACCAAACATGTTAACAAAAAAAAAACAAGACAGTAGCTTTAGAATCTAACAAGACTCGGAAACAAACCAAAGGTTCATCCTTCACCGGGCAACCCTGTCTCATTTCCTTCTTCAACATAGTTATAGAAATAAAAATACTAGCGAAGTAAACTTGGAAAGAGAAATTCCAACCTTCTCTGCTTGGTTGGAAGGAGCTTGAGAGTCCTTTACATATTCATTAAACCCGTCTGTTCTAAGATTCTGAAGCCAACTTGGTACCCATGCTACATCCTGCAACCATATGTTCATGTGTCACACACATACATAGCCTTCCAAATTGACTGTATAAAAATCTGAATCTTAGTAACATTATTTGATGCAACACTATGAAGCACAGACACTGGTGTCAGATACGTGTCGTGTCCGACACCCATACATATAATTACACTGAATTATGTGATTTTCTCAGGTGTCGGCGTGTCAATGTCTGTGTCGTATCCGTGTCCGTATCCGTGCTTCATAGATGCAACATCATTAAAAACAAATTAAATCAGTGATTAGTTATCATGTGAGTAATTCTTAACCCTCCAACATAAATGAACGTTCAAGATTCAATTTAAGTCAATACAGTCACGATCATCTAAGTTTTTAAACGATCTTAATCTTACAATAATTATGAGTTTTTAAATAATAGCTTCTGATATAAGTCAAAATTAGCTTCTACATGTACATTTTCTGGAAAACACTTTCATTTAACTTCCCGAAAACATCTAGCAGCTTATAATAACTTAATACATATACCTCGCTTATAAACACACACAAATAAAATTACACTACCACAATGTAAATCAGTTTTACACCGACATGCAATAAAATTTCCCTAATTTCCCTACTCTTGTAGGTGAATTTTGAAATTGATGGTATAACAAAAAAAATTGAGGATTTCTAATTTGAATATCAGTGTAAAACAGTATATGCATATTAAACTCTACAAATTGCAACAACAAAAAAATAACTAAGATTTGGCATTAAAAAAATAAAAAATAAAAAAGTCTACATCAACTTGGAATTGAAAGAAAAAGGATTAGGAAGAAAAGAGAAGAAGTGTAACCTCGGAGAAGTTAGGAGGACGAAGAGTTTGAGTGGCCATGAAATTGATTCGAAGAAACTTCCCTCTGCCGCATCAGCTCACTGTACAATGGGGAGGGACTCGCGGAATTTGGCGCCAAATAACAATTAGGTTTATGTATATTGTTTTTGCAATGGAATACACTAAATTATCATTTTTTTGTAAGAAGAAACTATTTTCTTACATAGTTTAATTATTATACACTTACGGATCAAATAGTATCTTGTCACATCAATTAATGGATATAATAACTCATGTATTTTCATATTCATTAGTTAATGTTGCAACACATCATTAGATACATGTGTAAAATAATTATAAATTGATGTTTTTTTATTAATATACAATTAATTTTAAAATAAAACTTCTATAACCATAAAAAAAACGTGGGTGTATAACTTTCAGAATTTTTCTTTAAGAAAAGATAATTTTTAAATAATTAAATGTAAAAATAATGTAGCATCGTATAATTAGATGTTTTACATGGAAATTTGGATTCCATGCATTAAATATATTACAAAGTAATTGATTTTGATTGTTTGAGTTTCAGTTAATGGTAGAGATTATTTTAAAATGATTTGTTGAATGGGTAATTTGAGTCGACTAATCTCATATTAATAGTCAAAATCAATAATGCGTGTAAATGCGTACATTTTTTTTTTACAAACAACAACTCGTTATTTCATTCATCACAATGGAGGTTACAAAATAAAATCTAATAAAAAACGTTTTGATGAGCATATATTTTTGACACCTTTGTTAATCTATGTGTTACATAATTTGTTTGTATCGTGACAAAACTTATCTTAAAATTTGGAAATTGTTTTAATAAACACGTACATCCATATGATATTGTTAAACTTAGACTGATTATTAGTTTTATCAACTATGATATCAACCACTACCTTACATGTTCAATTTGCACATTTGATGGTCCCCAATTATCCAAGCCAAAGAATGGCCTCACAAAAGTCCAATGGCTCTACTTCTAATGGTGGAGGAATGCCTTCATACCATGTGTATTGACGTCTTTATAAAGTGGTCATAGAAATTCCGAATACATATACATATATCAAACAATGATGTTATGTTGACACCCTTTTTTCCATACCCTTATTATACACTCCATGTGAAAGAAAAGTTTAGGTGGGGTGCTGAGGGCCACATAGCCACGTGTCACATTCGTGTGTAGTGGTAGAACTGGTGTGTGCCACCTATGGTAGTGAACGTATCACCACTCTATACTAAAGCTCCTATCAACATTACATTTTATATAATCTAATTCAGGCGGTTGCCATCTTGTTTTGTATTTTTCGCGTTGCGTTTATGATCATGTTGTGTTTCGCATTTCTTGCCATTGAAGTAATGCTTCACATGCAAGATGTACAACTGTGTCAATTGGCTCCACCTCACTGTCTCACACTTTAACATTACGACGATGCCATACACACCACAACATCATTACCATGTCATTTCTCGCATTGCTTGTAAACCTGTATAACAGAGAAAATATACAGTTTGCAAAACTCACGACTAAAACAACAACATCATCAATTAAATTCCACAGTCCAATTGTTTGCCATACTCTATTAGCCTCCTCACATCCTATAAAAACATGTCAATCATTCTCATAATTTGTCTCCAAATGAGGGTAACTATTCGTGCACGACACACCTTTATCTTGTGGTCACATTCGTGTAGGATAGACACCTATCATCGATACTCTTTTTCTTGATTTTTAAAAAAAGGATGAAATATATTTTTGATCATTATAAATATATCAAGTTTTAGCCTCTCTAAATTTTTTATTAGACTTTAAGTTCTTAAAAGAATCCATCGTTACTTTTAGCCTTCATATTTTTAAATAAATTTTTTCAAAAAATATATAATATTACGACAATCTCTAGAAATAAATAGAACTTGTTAACAAATCATTAATCAAATATGTCCCGTGAGCATATTTGAACTGAACAGAGGTGCCGCAAGAAGCAAGAACACAGAATCTATTCCAACAATGGCGAAACTCACCACCACTTCAAATTTCCTCAAATCACTTCACTCTATCTCCTTCCTCAGATTCACCTCTTTTCCAGGTACACACTTCACCTCACATTTCTCTTCCAATTTCCCCTTATAAATCACAACACTAACATAACACAACAACGACAGCAGGTAAACATCATTCTCAACACACGCTGGCGACAGAACTCGCTTCATTAATCGAACAAAACTCTTTTTCACCCACCACCACTAACCCTAAACCCCAAACCCGTATGCAACTCAAACGCTTCCTGGAGCTCCGAATCAAAAAACGGGTCAAATCTCAACTCAACAACAACGGCAAGTTCCATAACTTAATCCAAACCGTCGTTTCAAATCCCCAAACCCTCACCGACGCTTACAACATTATCAAAGTCAACTCAAACATAACCGTTTCCACTAAATGTGAAGAATATAACGGAGGCAATTCTCATTTCATAGATGACGTAGCAAAATGCCTTAACGAACGTAGTTTTGATGTGAATGCGAATACATATTCGATCTCAACCAGAAAGAAGAGAAAAAAATTGAATTCCAATTCGAATGAGGAGATGTTGATGTTGGTGTTACCTAATTTGAAGCTGAGAGTTGTTCAGGAAGCGTTGAGGGTTGTGTTAGAAGTGATTTTCAAGCCGAATTTCTCGAGGATTTCGCACGGTTGTAGGAGTGGGAGGGGACGTGTGGCGGCGTTGAAGTATATATGTAAAGGTGTGGTGAGTCCTGATTGGTGGTTTACTTTGCTTGTTGAGAAGGAATTTGATGGTGCATTGATGGAGAAATTGGTTTGTGTGATGGAGGATAAGATTGAGGATGAGTTTTTTTTTTATTTGGTTAGGAGTATGTTTGATGCTAGGGTTTTGAATCTTGAGTTTGGTGGTTTTTGTAAAGGAGAGGGGTTGCCGCAAGAAGGGGTTTTGTCGCCCATTTTGATGAATATTTATCTTGATTTGTTTGATAGCGAGTTTCATAGGTTGGAGATGAAATACGAAGGTGTGCACGGTGATGGAGAGGGTGTCGGTGGAGATAAGCCGAGCTCTGCATTGCGCGGTTGGTTTCGTAGACAATTAGATGGTAACGCCATTGAAAGTTCCGGTGTTAAAATTTATTGTATTAGGTTTATGGATGAGATCTTTTTGGCGGTTTCTGGTTCTAGGGATTGTGCTGTTAGTTTTAAGTCTGAGATTGAGAGTTATTTGAAAGAATCTTTGATGTTGGATGTTGGCGATCGGACCGATGTGCTGCCTTGTGTAGGGGGTAGTAGCAGTGTTCGGTTTTTGGGGACATTGGTAAAGAGGAATGTTGAAGAGAGTCATGCTGTGAAAGCGGTTCATAAGATGAAGGATAAAGTTGAGTTGTTTGCTTTGCAGAAGCTCGAGGCTTGGAATTATGGGACGGCTAGAATAGGGAAGAAATGGTTGGGTCATGGTTTGAAGAAGGTAAAGGAATCAGAGATCAAACATTTAGCTGATAGTAGCTCTCTCCTTAGTAAGGTTTCCCATTTCCGAAAACCCGGGATGGAAACCGATCATTGGTATAAGCATTTGTTGAAGATATGGATGCAGGATGTTGGAGTGAAAAATGCCAAAAGTGAAGAAAATGTATTGTCTAAGTTTGTCGGAGAACCGGCACTTCCGCAAGAGTTAACAGATTCCTTTTATGAGTTTATGAAACAGACAGAAAAGTATATATCTACTGAGGCAGATTCAATTATCAAGCTTTTGCCGAATAATAACAGTTCAACAGAACAGGTTGTAGCTAAAACCGAAATCATTGCTCCTGTGTATGCAATAAAAAAGCGTCTTGAGAGATATGGATTGACTACATCAGAAGGATTCGCACGGTCTGCTAATTTGCTTGTCATGCATGATACAGGCGAAATTATTGATTGGTTTTCGGGGATTGCTTGCCGCTGGCTGAAATGGTACGGGAATTGTGCTAACTTTAATGAGATAAAGGTTTTGATATCTGATCAAATTAGGAAATCATGCATTCGTACTTTAGCAACAAAGTATCGGATACATGAAACGGAGATAGAAAAGCGGTTTGATGAAGAACTTAGCAGGCTTCCACCAACACAGGACACGGAGAAGGAGTCAATGAACGAAGAATCGGCTGTTCAAGTTTTCGACAATGATGAGGCGTTAATGTATGGAATTACGTATAGCGGTTTGTGTTTGTTGTCTTTGGCAAGAATTGTGACTGAAGCAAGACCATGTAATTGTTTTGTAATAGGCTGTTCAGCTCCAGCACCAAGAGTCTATACTCTTCATGTAATGGAAAGGCAAAAGTCTCCAAGCTGGAAAACCGGGTTTTCGACCTGCATTCATCCAAGCTTAAATAAACGGCGACTAGGTTTGTGTAAGCAACATTTGAAGGATTTGTATCTTGGTCATATATCACTTCAGTCCGTTGACTTTGGTGCATGGAAATGAGTGTCTTCAGTTTTGTGATCATAAACTTTATCAGGGTGTTTGGTTTAAACTTTGGTCATCATGTATTTCTTCACTTCATCGAAGATGAAGGTTCTATTGGAAATGAATTGCATTGCTGAGACGGGATTCAATACTTACTACTTGCCGGCAGATTTTATAACGGTATAAAGATGATTCTTCTTGGCGTTCAACTGAGTTTTTAAGTTTTGTTGAATAATTTGTATTTAAGTACTGCTGAATACTACGAGATTAGTTTCGTAAGAATAGCAAGAATTTACACGTGTCCTGTTTTAGATAAACTAAAATCTATTATCTCCATCTCTGATGGGAATCATGTGCGTGCTTTGGTGAAATCTACAGATTAGATTACTTCATGCGTTGTTATTTGTTGCTTGGTAATAATAAGTATTATCCTTTGTATTGTATCTGATTGTGCTATTTTCACCTGTTGTAGATGTCATCAAAGAATGAAAACAGCTATCTTAGAATTTTAGTGTCAGCTTTAAGGAGTTTTATTGTGATCCCAATTTAATTATAACTTATCTTAATCTTCTTTTGTAAGGGCAAGCATGTTACCTTGGAAGATCTTGCTGAAGATTTCAAATTATGATGGACCATTTGACTTGAGTAATAATCTGTCTGAGCTGAAGCAGTAGCCTAAGGTGTAAAATTAACACCTTATTATCCTACATCAGGTGAGCATCTTTTCACCATTATACTATAGGTTTTACTGTGGAGTAACTTGTATGTACCCCTCAATTATCTGTTAAAATATAAGAAAATTTAATTATGGGTTAATAGTGTTTTTCACCCCTGTAATATATGTCATTTTCGGTTTTCGCCCCTATAAAATTTTCGGTTTGATTTGCACCCTCGTAAAATTTTTATTTTCCGGAAAACACCCCTAATAGGCCATTTTCAGAAAAAAATTTCAAGAAATTTTGGTTTTTGAATGGCCTATAAAGGGTGTTTTTCGGAAAATAAATTTTTTACGAGGGTGCAAATCAAACCGAAAATTTTATAGGGGTGAAAACCGGAAATGACATATATTACAGGGGTGAAAAACACTATTAACCCTTTAATTATTTAACTACTTTTCGTCTATTTAACTACTCTTTTATTTGCATCATGAAACAAGTTTCCATGAAGGATATTTGAGAATACACTTACTTTTTTATGAAATCAAGAAATTTAATTACACTTAAACAAATTCCTAAGTTTGAATTTAGTTATTTTTGTTTACAACGAGACTAGAGGGACTACCTTTTAAGAGAATCACCTTATAGTTAATAAATTCTGGAGATTGTCAAGTCACTAACAATAGCCAATAATAGATAGTCATTTAAAAAGTACAAGTAATCTAAGCTATTTCATAAATTCAAACAAGTTAGCCATGGAATAGGACATTAGGACCTTACTTCAACTAATCGAAACTAAACTTTCAACATGACCCTTGGCCAAGTGCCAACATAAATAATTGTTAGTTCTGTTATCAATAATAGTTTTATGCACCGTAACTCCTGTTTGCACCACTCTATTATCTTTCCAATTATACAAAATTGCTTCCCTTTCTTCATTATCATTACTATGTAATGTCAATGTATCACCATCCTCATAAAGAAGCAAGGGTATGAATCGAAGATGATACTTCAGTGTATTCCAACTAAAGTCATAATCTAATTGAAGATTTTGATAACTAATTTTCAGAAATTGAGTCCAAGACTCTTCAACCCCAAATTTCTTCATTTACCATATAATAAGATATGTTACCTTGTAAGAATAAGAAAAACAAAGGCAGTCCCCCAATACACCAACATTTGGTTCTATCGGAGGCACCTCATCAAATCCTTGAGGCAGCCAATAGTGATTGTATGTCCAAGTCCCCAAATCAAGTGAAACAATAACAAATTGCTCAACAGTGAAGTCATTC
Source organism: Medicago lupulina (assembly GCA_958299785.1). Classification (NCBI taxonomy): domain Eukaryota; kingdom Viridiplantae; phylum Streptophyta; class Magnoliopsida; order Fabales; family Fabaceae; genus Medicago; species Medicago lupulina. The sequence continues at coordinate 63,799,523 of OY283144.1, forward strand.
ACATCATACCCATTGTACCGGGTGTTATTGTGAATAGCCAACCGGTCAAGAGTGCCACTTAAAAACACACCATCATACTAAGAATGACCCAGTCCATGATAGTCCAAGTAAAGAGGAATTGTCAGGAAACTTTCAATATTTCTCCAAACATTATCACCGAAACTGAGAACTTTCACGTTGCTTGTCAATTGATCACAAATGTAATGGGACACCACCACTTTATAAGTGTCGGTGGTATTATCCAAACCAAACATGAAGCTCAAACGTGAATCGCCAAAATTACGAAAATACCCAAAAAATTTAGATGCTGTTCTGGTGGCTGGGTTCCATAAACGGGGCCAGTACTCTTGAAACCCACTGGTGAAGGAATCACCAGCCAAACATATCAATCCATTGCAGGAACCAACTATACGAGAGTATCCTTTGTCGTTTAAATGATAGTAATCATCCACAGAAAGGCTGAACGACGGGTTCTCAATTATACAATGTATGGGTCATGGAACGGTACAGTAATCCTAATCCCATTCATCATTACTGCCATAGAGGGACTCACCTGGGATTTCTGTGATGTAATGTGTGATTAGTGTGAAGAGTGGATTTTGTGATGCTGATCTCTTGAGGTGCAATTCCACGAAAACGGGATCAGAGATGAGTGTTTTCCAAGATTTACTCACATACCTGAGTCGCACAAGAAATTTCACATCGAGAAAGGATAAGACCTCACTGATGAGATCGTTTGGGAGCACCACCAGCGACAGAGTCATAGATGTGGCTGATTGTATATTACAATATGAACAGCTTCGCTGTGGTTCAAACCTATAATGACCATGCAAATATGTCGGGGATTACATATATTATATCTTATTAAACCGCCATATAAAATTTCCCTCCAAAAGCTAATCCAGGAATTATGTTGCAATCTCATGAGACCATGACAATGCTTCCCTTCTTGCTTACACTCAATACCATATAATCTGTATCACGTATCATTAAATTGGATAGCATGCATTGCTATCATTGCATTAGTTGTAGGTTTTCCATTCACACAAAAAATACATTTTGCATGAAGTGGTAATTAATGTCACATCACACTATTCCAAGTTTCCTACTCTGTTCCTTTACTTTCATTTGATGTTTGAAATGATCAATAATGTGTTTTATGTTAAACTTATGAGGATGCACAAGTTTTTTAGCTTATATAACAGTTGATAATGTAATTAACATTAATATTGTGCCTTTATTATTCAATTTCCTTGTTATTGTAGTAGGTGTGATGATCAAATTATGTGCTCAATGCACTTAGCTTGGCCTCGTACAATGGCATCAAGGTGAGAGGGATTGCATGATATGGAAAAAGAAAAACGCTCAAAGTTTGACAGTGTTTGAGGTTGCAATCTGAGGAGTTTTAACCTTTTTAATGAAAAAGTTTGTTGCTTGAGTAATTTTTTTTTTAATTTTTACAGCAAGAGTTAATTGTGTATATTAGAAAAGATGGAGTGGTATAAACCATAAACTACTATCCTTTTTATTGAAAGAGTACTTTAACAAGCATCTTGCCTTGAGCATTAGTGAATAGATTAATTACCATTGTTCCTTCAAGAAAAAAAAGATTAATTACCATTGTCAATAAGGATCTTTAAATGTTTCTTTAAACCAATATTTTTAAAACTCAACCGAAGATTAATTTGGCAAGACCTCAAGATCATGGTTCAATTGCGGTTGAATCAGATAACAAGTTAGTGAATAAAAAAGTAAACAAAAGTTAATAAAAAAAGGTAAAAAATATATAAAATGAAACTCAGTTGAACTAGTCATTGTTGACATGTAGTTTAACCCAATTTAATTCCAGTTCAAACATGTTGTAATGTGACTGGGATTAAACCAGGGCCAATTCACAATTCAACCGTTGAACTGCCTACTTGGTCCGGCTTTTGAAACATTACTTTAAACCTTTGAAATCCATGACATAATATTTCAAATATGGTTTCACTATTTTGAGGATTATATATAAAATTGAGAAATGTAACACTTAACCTTTAGTTGTGTTCACTGATATCATATCTCTTTCCTTAGTAAAATATAAACACACTTAACCTGGTAGCAAAAACATTTCCATCCATTAACCTTGTATACATAAGCTCATATTATCAACATAGAATGAACTACTTTGCCATGCTTTTAAAGAAAAAGTGGTCACACAAGTGATCACTTAAGATACGACGTCCACACTTGAGGTCTCTGGCTGAATTTGAGATTCAACTTGAACTTGAGGAACTTCTGCAGGAGAGTTTTCGGTTTGAACAGATAATGATGTACCGGTCTCGGTGCTCTCGGGTTGAACAGATGATGAAAGTACCGTCTCAGTGCTCTCAGGTTGAGCAGATGATGATGATAACTCTGTCTCGGCAGTCACGGCGGGCGCTTGAGTAATTTCTTGTGTTTTGAACTCGTTGATGTAGTAACTAAGTGATGGCCCAGAGTATTCGACTTTTTGGACCTGAGGAGGAGAATTCTTACCAACCTGTAGAAGTATTGATGATGCCGCGGCAATTGAGATCAGTGCAAGACCAGCAGCAATTGCAGCTGTGTTCTGAGCTCCATCAGAAGAAGAACCAGCTGTTCCTGAACTTATAGCACTCTCCGACACGTAAACTGCTGGCTGGAAAAGGTCAGTAAGTGTTAGAAAAACATTGAATCGAACACCATAGAAAATTTTAGGACCTAGATTCTTAAGATGACATTTGATTAGTGTGTGTCTTATCATTTATATAAAAATCGTAGCATGACTTCGCGCCTGTTTGGATTGACTTATTTAAGCTTACTACTAGTATAACCACTTGTGAAACTGGCTGAGAGCTAATTGAATTAGCTTATGTAATTTTCAGCTTATTTTCATAAGCTCTCCAAGGACCAAGATAGCTTACAAAAACAACTTATAAAATAGAAATAGTTTATTCATAAGCACTTATATGAGAAGTGCTTCTGCTATAAGTGCTTAATTAAGTTGTTTATCCAAACCGTGATTTTTGTATTACATTACATGTGATATTTAATGTAAGGATATTTTAGTCAAAATATATAACATTTTATAAACTTGTTTCCTCTTCCATCCAAATCTTCCCCATATCGATAGTAGCAAAAATTGAATCAGGAAGAGTTTTTCTACCCCGAGTCCCCTCCCTCCATTTTTCCTCAACCAAATACTATAAAATTGGTATGTGTAGAGACTAACAAGATAGATATGTTAGTACATAATACTCTCTTGTATCACTAGTATGTTTTGCTATACGCTTACATGCTCAACAAAATCAAAGGGACACATTCACACATCAAGATCAAAGGAACAACAAATTATGAAACAAGCACAACTTTAATTTCTTAATAAAAGAAAAAAAATTCTAACCTCGACTGAATATATATTTGTCTGTCCAGCAGTATCCTTTTCAACATAGCCTGTCCAACCCTGCTTACGACGTGGTGGATATGTACCTACTACTTTTGTCTTCTCCTCTGCTAACCATTCCATACTCACCTTCCCAACCTGCATCACCATCAACAGATGATTAGCTTCTTTTTCCTTTTGTTCATCTTGATTAGAAATTCGGGTTGCACATAAACTGGTTCGGTAATTGGAAAGGAAACACATTGAAACTTATGTGAATGTGTGAAAGTACTGATATGAAGCAATATTAATGCGTTTTCAGCATTTCATATAGAAAGACACCAACAACAAATGAACTTTCTACATTTTTCCTTAATATCATTGAATAGGTCTGATGCAAACTATCCTTCTAAGACTATATATAATTCTATGTGTTGACGATAAACTATGCTAACATTTGTTCTCTTCCTAATTCAGTAGTTTCTAAACTACTACTACTAAAGTCCATGGTTATAAATTGCAGTTCGCAATCGGAAATGCAGGCACAATATAACCGATTTTGAGGTCCTGCAACAACATTACAACCACAATTTTCACTGTGTTTTCACGCAATATAAAGAGGCACGTAGTGTAACCGCCACCACAATTTAAAACCATGATAGAGCTATATGAAAAAATAACAAAAATAACCAAAAACAATATTCAAATTGATCTCTAATCAAATCAAATTATACAAAGGTCCAAAACCAATATAAAGAATAAACAAACACCCTTTATAACAAAAGCATAATAGCTACTTGGCATAATACAATGAAAAATATGTCACAACAATATGTTTTGCTTTGGACAAAGTTATATTATACCTAAACAAACATACAAAGTAAAACAAAAGCACGCAATTAACTAAAAAATGGTTTGAGAATTGAATGAACTAACTTCCTTTTCAGGGGCACATTCTTCATCATTACAATCAGAATCGGAAGAAGCTCTAACAATGAACATGCATGAGCTTCTCTTATTAATCTTTTGTTGCTTCAAGGAGAATTTCCTTGTTGAAAAGGCACATGTGTTGGTTGTTATGGTAGCTTGCAATGCACAAGCCATTATTGTGTAGAGTTTGAAGTCTAAGGTAAAATGAATCTTAAAGGAAAAACACACACAGAAGAAAAAGATTCCAATTATAGGATTTTGGTTTGGTTTTTGATGGAGAAAGAAGGTTTATGGTTTGTGTGTGTGTGTTAAGATGGGTGGTTTGTGGTAGAGTTTGAAGAGACTTGTTTAGTGGGGTATATCTTCTTTCTTTGTTTCTAGACCACACAAGTAGTATAATGAAGCCGTGGACAATTTTAGGCTTTCCAACAATTTTTGCACAACAAAATATGCTGAAAATTATTTCAACAATGTATTTTTATATTGTTGTCATCTATCTATTTAACTATGTATAAAAATAAGGAAGTTGTTTCTTCCAATTTTGCCCTTGGTGGGGTGTTTTAGTCATTTCCTAATTAATTGATCTCTTTTGTTGACACGTAATGAGCATTTCAGAGAAATTGTTCTGTAGCGTTTCATTTCTCCGTTTCTTCCTCTCCCTCTATACGTTTCTTTTCTCCCTTTCTTCCTTCAACTCACCACCACCGTCAACCAACTTTCTGGCATCGATCTGGCCGCCGTGCCCAGAGATCGGAAGAAACTACCCGTTTTCTTCATTAACTAAGGTACTTGCTTATTTGTTTCCTTCTCCCGTTTTTATGATTATCAATGGTGAATTTTTTGATTTCTCATGAATTCAATACATGCATGTTATGGATTTAGCTGTTTTTGTTTATTCAGTATTTTTTTCTCTCCGTCACAACTGCGGCGAAATACGGCGGCGACGGTGAGGAATAGTAAGAGAGAGACGATCATCTCCAATCTAAAGCCATGCATGTCTAAGTGTTTCCCTCCGACCAGGTATCGTTCTTCTTCTCTTTCAATCCCTAATTCCCCATTTCCATAACCCTAATTTAGTGATTACATAGCTATTAGATCTAGGTGAGACTCCAAAATTGAAAGGTTAGTCTATATGCACAAATTTAGGTTTTCTGGGGTTTCATAGAGTAATTGGGTTTGATCTTTTGATTTTGGGTTGTTGTTTAGTGAGAAAATTGGAACCACAAACAAGTGAACAAATTTGAGAGAGAAGAAATGTTGGGTTTGTTCTAAGATAGAAATTTTTTTGTTTTGTTGTATTTACAAAAATTTAGTTTTGTTTGGTTGTATTTAAATGTTTGAATTTGTTTTATTTCTGTATTTGATTTGATTTATTTGTTGTGAAATTTAAGACTCACCAAGTGTTTGAGAAAATGTCTCAGTTGCATCAATGTTTAACATGGTTGCTAACAAAAAATAGTTGTTTTAGGATTTGCATTCAAACCGGTGATAGAAGGCAGACACCGACTATTGACGTGTGTAAAGGGCTACTTGATGATAAAGCGTGTTTCAGAAATGTGAGTGTGGTTTGGGATGCATATGAGATGAGTTTAAGAAACTTGATGATATGAGAAAGCAAGCATTGTGATAAGCTACATGAAATTGGTTTATTCAATTGGTAAGCCACTTGATTCATGGCTCAAAGACATGCATGTTGTAGCATAAAACTTCAGTACTTCATAGTTTTAAGTCAAAATTTGAGGCTTAAAGTTTCATTCAATTTTTATTAATATTTTTTATAATTAGACCAATAATGAATTGATTATGTTTGAACATAGCCAAACCAATATGTTGGCATTGAATTGTGGCAGGTACAGTTTCTGCTATGTTTACTTTTTCCACTTGATTTGAGCATTTTAGTTCCAAATTCTGACCAGCAAGCTACGTAACTTTGCAGGTGAAATCTGGTACATTGTTTGACAATGTTGTTATTACCGATGATGTTGAGTATGCTAAGCAAGTTGCTGAAGAAACATGGGACAAGCAGAAGGATGTAAGATGTTTTCTATTCACTCCATCTTTTGGCCTTAAGGAATAAAACTTAATGGATGTTGATCCTCTTTGGTGAAAATATGTTCTTGCAGGCTGAGAAGGCATCATTTGAAGAGGCTGAGAAGAAGAAAGAAGAGGAGGTACATTTTAATTCTGAAAAGTATATTTTAAACATATCATGTTGTTTCAATTTTTATTTACACTGATAGTCAATATGTGTGGTTTGCCGTGTCTCTGGGTTCTTAGAATACGGTGAGTATAAATCACTGACTTCAACTTTAATATACAGGATATTTTTGCACCTCTTTGGATGTTCTATGGCGTTGTGGCTCGAGGAAGGTTTTCATTACCTGCGCCATCAGCTCCACATAATCGACATGTACGCGAATGTCATTTTAACTAAAATTTGACCCAGTTTCTATATTGAGTTTTTGTTTTGTTATCGTGGATATCAGATTTTTGACTTCAGAATCATGAATTTTATTTTTCGTATTGTTCTTTAGCTATCATGAATAAAACCTCAAATTTGGTGTTTTGAATCCTTATTTCATCTTTGTTTTTATAAATTACTATTATTAAGTATTTTTTTGACCCTGTTAATGATTATGACAAGTGAATACAAACTAGTTTTCTATGTTATGACAGTGGGCGCCATGTCATGCTGGTGGGTCTTTCAAAGTTTGCTTGAATTGTTAGTTTTTGTGTTGATGATAATTGCGACGGATTTCTGATATAGTGTCGGGTCGTGCATCGTGTCATGGTGGAGAAGCACATATGAAATGTTTGCGGCGGAAAAGCCAGGGTAAAAAACTTTTCTCTCCTTTCTCTATTCTAACATTTGTAATTTTGAGATGTGAAATTAGTTTAGAAATATATCTTCATTTGAAGGGATAATGCCTTTTTGGTTGCAAACTTTTGAGTAATGTTGATTGATTACTATTGCATTTTGTTAACTCTTTTCTCCCAATCTGTTTATTGTTTATGGGCCCTTATATATAGGGGATGAAGATGAAGTTTCTGATTGTGGTTGGAATTGATGAGAGCAAATGAAGATGAAATTATATTGGAATAGTAAGGATTGATAAGGTTGTTGTCATTTTAATAATTTTTAAATAATTTGTGTCAATGCTCATAAACCTTCTTGATTTGATTTTGATAATTACAGATATTGATGACACACTTTATCCTTTGAGTTCTGGAATTTCAGCGCAAACAACAAAAAATATTGAAGGTAATGATTTACCACACTGTGGTCTGTCCACATTTGAGGGCTTGAATGTGTATATAATTATTATTATTTGGTAAATTGTAATTGAAGTTGAAGCATGAAGTTAAGTACTTATTTAGAGTTGGTGTTGTTTTGCACAGAGTATATGCTTCAGAAGCTTGGAATGGAGGCTGCTACAGTTCCTAAATTGTGCTATTCATTATACAAGACTTATGGGACAACAATGGCTGGTCTTAGGGTACTATTTAATTTAACTAACCTTTCAATAAACTGTATGCAAATACTTTTTTATGCAAATAGGATGATTAGTGATAAGTTTTATTTGTTAATTCTTTAAGAATATTGAAAGTAACAAGTAATACCTGATTGGGAGGAAGTTTTTTTTTAATCATATTATGTATGTGTGTGTGATGTGTATTTGTTTATTTCTCTTTTGTAGCTTTTTATAATTCTTTTTATTCATAAGGTTGCATGACAGGTTTCAATTGCTTAAAATGAAGACTTTCTTTTGATGCTAGCTACTTTGATGTTGCAGATTGATGCAGAGTTTGTTGAAGTCATAGCATTCAAGTAACACTAATCATGTCATTAAGAAATTTAAGTAATTTTTAATGAAATAAATTTGAAATGGTTGCTATTGATTCTGTGTATACATTTATACAATGTAGTTATGAATTCTGATGAACTTCATGATAAATTCTAGGCATGTACACAATGTGGCATTTGTGATTAATGTAGTGTTAGTTACAGGTATTAGTCTCCAATTCAATTTTTATACGAGTCTTTAAGGGTCTTCTGCAGAGAATTCTTTCTCAAGTAGGATATTCACAAGCTATTATAAGCCAAAGTTGGTATTAATGGTTCTTACACTTCAAACCTGTGAATCAGTTCCTAATCCTAAATAACCTGTATTGGTTCAAAATTTTAATTGTGTTTGGAAAGTTGTGTTCATTGCCCTAGAAGGATTCTCTTTACAAGACATTGTTCATTTGTTTGCGATCTTTCTCAGTCTGTGGCGATAATGATTCCAAACGTTTCGGAAGCTGCATAAACATGACCTAGATATGATAGAGAAGATTTGTAAAAGTCGCAAGTAAATTAGGAGGAAGTGATCTATTTTGGTTATACATCAACAATGACAGCTTTTGGTCAATTATAACATATTAGTTTTGACATCAAAACTTGCTAAGATAAGTGTGTTGTAGTCAACTATGTTGCATATAAATATGCACTACATTGTTCTTATAAATAACAGTGTTTATATTAGTATATGCTAAACTTCTATTTATCTTTGGTATTGGCATGATATTCCGTCGTTTAAACATCTATCCTTTCAATGTAATATCTTATCGAATATGTTATTGAACCCGTGCTCGCACGGGTTTGTAACTAGTTTTATCAAGAAAAAGAATATGACAATATTATGTATAAATTACAATTATTTTGGATAATCAACGAAAATTTTGAATCACGAGTCAACTTTTATATTTTTTAATGAATATAATTTTAAAAAAGAATATAATTTTTTAACAAAACATAAATTAAATATAAATTTTTAACCGTCAACAATATAAAAAATTATATTTAATTTATGTTTTGGTAAAAAAATTAATTTTTTTTGAAGAGATTCTTATATTATTATAAAAAAAAATTGTAAAATTTTATTAAAAAATATGAATTCTATGAGTTTATTTAAAATGAGGGACCAAAAGCGAAGGTGAAAATTTTTTAAGAAACTAAAAATCTATTTTTTTTTATTAAAAAAAATTGGCATATTTAACCAAAAAAAAGTTTATAAACTAACCATTCCTCTAAAATTAATTGCTTGTTCAAGAATCAATATATATAAAATTCTAAAAAAAACATAAATTTTTTTTTCCAAATCCGTGCCAGTGCCACAAAGTGACAGACCACCACGTCCACTCTTGTTCGCCACCGCCACAGCGAAAAACTCCGTCCAGGTTTGCCTTCTTTTTCCTGTAACGAGCCTGATGATGGGGCTTCGATAACCGCCACTAGAAAGAATAAATAACCGTTTTGCTTAAATTTAATGTAGAAATATTATGGTTAAATCAGAATTATTTTTTGAATTGGAATTTCAAATGATATGGTTTAGGTTATTTATTGGTTTGGTATGTATATATATATATGAATTTGTGATGTTTTTTAAATCGCTTAAGCCAAGGGCAGTGCATCAAATCAAATCGTAGCAGAGTTTTAACAAATCGCTATTGTAATTGTTGCAATTGATGTTTTGTAATATATAGATTTCAGTGTTTCTAGAGAGGTGGTCTGAAAAATTCTTATGTGCCTTATTGCATGCTTTATATTTTGTAATTGTTGTTGTTAACAGATATAGTTCAAACCAAATCCGCGTAGTTTATTCATATAGAAACTAGTAACATACTCGTGCTGACGCACGGGTACAGTGACTGTTTGTTGTTTAAAAGAGTCTGATTTTCTTTTTAATGGTTGTTATATATTGTTATTTAAATTTTAAAAATTGAATGTAATATATTTTTTAGGTTTTGAAAATGTTAATATAACTTCGTTACATGTGATAGACAGTTATTTCTCTGTAATGATTGTTACGTTTTGCAGAATATGATAATGCACATTAAATATAATACAATTTTTACATAGCATAAGTTTATTTAAATTTGTTAAACTTGAAACGAAAACAATGTTATAATATTTGAATATAATGAAAAAAAGATATTGTGTGTATATTTTCAGTCTATGTAGATATTAAAAATAATATCAAGTAGTTTATTATAATATTACAGCTTGTCATGTAATATTATAAATAGTTCAATATCATTATATAATTGAATTGAGGTGATGATATTATAAATAGTTTAAATGTTTTAGCAGGAATAGTTTTTACAAAGGATTAATTGCATTGTCGAGTCGGTGTGATGTTAAGATGAGTTGTTGTTGTCGTTCCATTGTAGAGTCGTCATTGCATAATATAATTGATGATCATTTGAGAAGTTGTTGTTGTCGTTGATTATGATGTTGTTGTTGATGATGTTGTTGTTGTTAATGATGTTGTTGTTGTTGTTGTTGATGATGTTGTTGTTGATGATGATTTTGCTGTTGTTGATGATGTTGTTCTTGATGATGTTTTAGCAGGAATAATTTTTATAAAGGATAACTTGTCATGTAAATCAAGGTTAGTTTAGTCAATGATAATTTATCCCGTGTATTTATTTATTTTTTCTTCTGAAAGTTTAGTCAATGTTCACTTATCTCATGCATTTTAGATTAGGAGGGTTCAATATCATTATAAAATTAAAGTGAGGTGACATTATAAATAACAGGAACATTTTAGCAAGAACAATTTTTTATAAATGTCGTTTATCAAAGTTAGTTTAGTTAACGACAACTTATCTGGTGCATTTATGTTACTTATGAAATTTTAGTTAACAACCACTTATCCGATGGATTTCAGTTATCTACGAAATTTTATTCAATCTCTGTTTATCCTGTGCATTTTAGTTGTATAGTAAACGTTTGTTATTCGTAAAAGATCATTAAATTTTAATAAGAGTTTTAATATAATTAAATTGTATGTCAATTTAAAGTAAATGTCGAATTATTGGTGTATTATATTTTTGATGGTATAATAAAGTAAAATTACATTGATTAAGTAATTTAAACTTTTTGGAATCAGTACCTAGAAGACACTTAATATTATTTAAAATGTAGAAAAAACAATTGAGATGCAACATTAATGCATTGGTACAATTTTAGGATAAATAGTCATGAAAATAACCTACATAGTCCTATTTTATGCTAAATACATGGCAAACATAATAATTATTTATAGAAAATTCCTTTAAAAGATAAAAAATTATTGATAGAAAATTTAAATTTGATAGTTCATTCTGGTAGGAATTCATTAATTTGGGAGAAGTTATTCCACTTTTGTCCAATTTATGTAGTTAATTTGCGATCATTATTGACAATGATGTTGAAATTTTGGTTTTCTCCATTATCTCCACATAATATGAGGCTGTCACATATGTTGTGCTTTGTAAAATTTGCAAAGTCACACTTGTGAAGACCATTATCCGTAATTAATTTTATAAAAAACAAATAAATTAAATTTTGCAAAATAATCATTATGCACATGAAATTAAGGAGATCACGAGTTTTAATAAGAAGGATTGTGAAATTTTGCTAGACTTCGATTTTTATATATTGTTAGTAGAAGTAGATGTTAGTAGATTTGTATTAGTGACGACTTCGCTCGTGTGTAAAAGTAATTATTAGTACACGTAGATGTTTGTAGATTTGTATTAGTGACGACTTCGCCCGTGTATAATAATAATTTTTAAAGCCAACAATGACATCTTATTTCGTGTATAATAAATCTTTAAAGTCAACACATGTAATTAAGAAGATAATGAGTTTTAATAAGTACGATTATGAAATTTTGGTGGACTTCAATTTTTATATATTGTTATTATTGTTAGTAGAAGTAGATGTTAATAGATTTGTATCAGTGACAACTTCGTCCGTGTGTAAAAGTAATTATTAGTAAACGTAGATGTTGGTAGATTTGTATTAGTGACGACTTCGTCCGTGTATAATAATAATTTTTAAAGCTAACAGTGACAACTTATTTCGTGTATATTAAATCTTTTATAATATATATCAGTGTGACATATCACATGGTTAATAATTATCTTGAAATTTATACCGGCCATAACTTGTCTCTTTTGTTATGATTATTTTAAATTTGTACTGATAACATGTCATCTCGCATATAATATTGAGTTTTGTTTAAATGTTTAAGTTAGATTTTCATTATTGCTCAAAAAAAAAAAAAAAGATTTTCACTAATATTTTAAATAGCACAAACTCTTTGTCATGAATGATGTTTTATAAATGACAACTTATCATGTGTATCAAAGTTAGTTTAGTTAGTGACAACTTATCGTGTTTATTTTAGTTAATTCTGAACATTTATCAGTGTAAAATTGTCAACTACATGATATTGTAATTTAATCAATGTCATTTTCTCTTGTGCATTTTATTATGGATAACTTATCTCGTGCATGACCGTTCTATTTAATCAATGTCAATTTCTCAACTTTCATTTTGGTTATTTATAAAATTTTAGTCAATGTTCACATGTCTCGTGTATATTAGTCGATGAAGGTTCAATATCATTGTAGAATTGAGGAGGGAGGTGATATTATAAATAGTAGAAATGTTTTAGCATATCCATTTTTTGTTATAAATAACGACTTGTCCAGTATATCAAAGTTAGTTTCGTCGATGACAACTTATCTCATGCATTTGAGTTAATTTTGATATTTTATTAGCGAAAACTTGTCAAATGCATGATAATTTAATTTAATCAATGTGAACTTCTCTTGTGCATTTCATTAATGCCAACTTGTCTCTTGCGCCCATTTCAAAAACAAAAATAAAAGTATCTTGTGCATGATTTTTTTTTAAGGGGCATGATATTTCTATTTTTTTTGTTGGTGAGATAGTTCTATTTATCAATGGAAAATCTTTGTCACATGCTTATTTGTACACATCAGTGACAAATATTTGTTCCAAATTTTTATATGTTAACGAAAAATATTTATGTGGCATTTTTTAAAATTTATAAGTGACAAATATTTGTCTCTTGCTTTCTTATATCTACCAATCACAAATCTTTGTGTTTTTTCTTGTGACAAATCTTTTTCCCATATTTATTTGTATGTATCACCGACAAATATTTTTATTCTTTTTTTTAAGGAGACAAATATTTATTCTTTTTTTTTTACAAAAAAATATTTATTCTTGATTTCTATCTATCAATTAAAAATATTTTTCTTATATATTTGTTTTTATATTCAACCGTGATAAATATCACACATATTTTTAAATAGTTATCAATACACATGTCTTTTTGTACATATCAGATGATTAATGTTTTACCGTTAATTTTATTATGTAACAATGGAATTTATTTATTTTATGTTTTTATAAATATAAAAACAGTTTCAATATTAATTAATTAATGTGACAACATGTCGTTAGATATGTGTAAAATAACATTAATTTAACTATTTTTTAGAGGTTAATTAAACTACTACTATTATTTTAAATATTTTATAAAAATTATTATTATTATTATTATTACGTTACACTACTTTGTCAATTTTGCAATTAAAAAAACACATACCCCTTTCTATCTCGTACAAACCTAGGAGTCTTTTTTTATAATTTTCTTTTTATTATTATTTTTTTCATTTAACTTTATCCCCCACGCACTATACTCATTCACAAACAAACCCTAGCCGCCGCCTCCCTCCTTCAGCGGCGTTTCATTGTTCCACCATCTTCATCCTATCTTTTCGGCTAGATCTAGACAACCACATACAAGTTTTTGAAAAACCATCACCATAAAAATAGCCCCCTCCATCTTCTCTACAAAACCCATTAAGATCACTTTCGCAGGTTACCACCGTGCCGAAGTTTGCAACCACCGCGCCAGAAAAGAGCTGATCTGGGTCAGAATTTTTACTATCTCTTATTTATGCACTCTTTTATTTTATTTTTTTCTTTTCCCATTTTGCTCATCTGTGATCTGGAAAGGATAAACATTATATCAGCTGAAAAGTTTGCAAGACAAACAAAAAAGACATTTTCTTATGAAAATCTTTTTTTGTTGTTGAAGAATTTTCTGCAAAATAGAGATGAATAAAATATGGAGGTTAGAAAAAATTTGAGAAGAAAAAAAAAAGTATACATAAAAACCAGTTAAGGATAAGAAAGAGAAGAATAATAGTGAAGAAGTATTGGATGATATATAAAATAGTATTTGAAATTTGAATATTGAATTTTTGCCCCCAAGATTACAACTTGTAGCATTGGTATTGACAAATGCTGTCATGAGACCAGCAAAAGTGAATTATCTAGTTGCAATGTAAAGGAAAATGTGTTTTTGTAGACCAAATAAACTAAACCAAATGCTTTCAGACGTCATCATAGTTAATTGTGGTCATTTAGTTCAATAAAGTAATTTTTAGACAACTTTTACCCTCAATTGTGTGATTTGGCAAGCAACCAGCTTAGGGTAGTAATAGATTTTCCACAACATCTTCCCTTCTTATATTAAGAGAGAAGAGATTGAGAAGTCTCCACCACTTGATCTTAGAAATTTTGTTATGCTTCAAACCATCTGTCCTTAAAGAAAATGTTGACCTTTGGCTTTTAAATATTCTAATTCTTGTTATATATTCATTTTCTTCCTAGCTTCTAAATTTGCAGTTCAGCTTATCAGAGTTAATACCACTGGTTTTTTATTTGGCTTTTTTCTTTACCTGCAGGGCATGACTTGTGTTTGTTGTTAGTTCTAAATTGTTTATAGACAGTGTTCTTTTTAACTTTTGAGTATTACGTATGGATTTTCTTACTGATTACCATTGCCAATGTCATTTAGTTTTTCATGAGTTTAAGATCCTGCCTCTCACTAGAACAACTTAACTATATATTGTTATTGCATTTTGATATTTTAGTTAATAGAGACCGCAGAGTGTAGTGTTTGATATCAATGACCGATATATTGAAACTTATGGGCATAACTTGTTACAGCTATTGGAACCTCAGAGATCATGGACACTCAGAAAAGCCAAGCTGAAAAGCCGGCTTCATCAGCTGCTGTTGCCACTTCTTGTCGAAAGAAGAAGCATGAAGAAGCCTCATTCTTGGAGGATGTGAAGGATCACATTGACGAGTTTATTCATGCTTCTATGGATGAACACAAAACCTGCTTTCAGAAAACAATTAAGAAGGTTTGTACTTTGTACCGAAGCTATCCTGTTAAATTTATTTGGACCACATTCTTTGTCATTTGCTGATATAGTGTGGTTTTGGATTTATTTCAGATGTTTGGTTTGTCTAAGGTAGTTGCTGAAGCGAACTCCAAGGCTGCAAAAGAAGTTGAAAGTTCTTTGCCTCTTCAGACAGTTTTAAAAGAGTAAATTTGTTGTTTTTTAACCACTACGTTTAACCGAGCCATGTGGTAATAATCCACACATTTTTTGTTATACTTATGTTAGGATTTAAATAAATGGAGAGAAGCTGTTCTATTTTATAAAAACTTCATTCACGAGTTGTTTCTTTGTTTCTCCAAAGAAACGGAGTGCCCAGTCAACTATAATTTTAGAATTTAGATGTATAAAGGTATATAGACACATTACTATAACTCCTGAGATACATTTTGTCTTTAAGACACCACAAACTATATGTTAATGCAGCTTTGCGTTTTTCTTTGCATTTCTATTGGAAAACAGAGACATCTTTAGACACCACTAACGGCAATAACACAACTTTCCCTCTCATATCTACTTTTATTGAGAAATGGAGACGATCTTTACTCGTCTTTTCCAATATGGTTGTTGTGCTTTATTTTTGTTGAATTTCATAGTTGACGGTCTTATCACTCCATCCATATCACATTAATTGTCAATGTGGGCTATGGTGCGAAGTCTATAGTCCGTACAAAGGCTATCTCGCCTAATCGTTTTGTCTGTCTACTTGATGATACACTTGAGGACCACCTTTCTGAAAATAAGAATGATGTCTTGGTGTGCAAGACCTTTAGCTTGTTGATGATCCAGACCCCTTCCTAGAAACCCAATATCTGCACCTCTGTTTACATAAAAGATCTTCAGAGTTGTTTCCACAATTTCACAATCTGGGGTTCTGTTGTTTCAATGATTTGATTAAAAACTCTATTGGTGAATGATTTGATGGGTTTCCTGGTTGTTGCGGTTTTACTACTTGCTTGAATCCCCTAAGCTACATGCCATGGTTGAAGGAATTTGCCTGGCATGATGGGCACTTAGCTTAACATTTGTAAATCAGACTCAAAATAGTCTTTTGATAATGACCAAGGACGATGTCTCACATACTCATCCTTATGCTCCAAGAAAATTGCTTTTCTGACTTCTATTAGTTCTTAATAACACATGGAAAATACAAAATTGTCCTCAACGGTAGTTAACTACCGCTGGCATATACCGCTGTGTTTTTGGTTCAAGCAACCAGTAGCTTTCTCCTTCCCTTTTTCCCCACATTTGAACATGTTTATACATAACATTTTGAACACATTTTTTCAATCGTTTTCATCCAATTTCACATTCATCAATTCTAAAACATATAAAAAGTAAAAATAATTTTAACATGATAAAAATAATATAAAAGGTACGAAAATGTCATAATAATACATCACCATCATCATAGTCAAAATGTACATAAAAAAGCCTAATCCTGCTGCCTACGATGCCTATGCCCCCTGTGTTCAAAATGTTATGTATAAACAAGTTCAAATGTGGGGAAAATGGGAAGGAGAAAGCTACTGGTTGCTTGAACGAGAAACGCAGCGGTAGTTAACTACCGCTGGCCTCAATGGTAGTTAACTGCTCCCAAATAAATCAACGGTAGTTAACTACCGTTGGGGGCAATTTTGTAACTTCCATGTGTTATTAGAAAGCTTTTGAAGTCACAAAAGCAATTTTCATGCTCGAATTATTGGTCAGATCATATCCTTCTTTACTCAAGCTTAGAATTTGAGTTTTCAACACTTTTTGTGTGCAAGAAATTCTTATAGTCTGTTTGTTTGTGTGGTGGGTCATTGGTACCGCATGTATAGAACACGCTTTATCATATGATTGTTGTTCGTTTGGTCCTTCTATTTGCTCTTTATTCCAAAAAACAACCTTCGAGAGTTATCTCCCGAAGCCTTTAAAAACAAAAAATACCCAAGAGTAACCATCTGTGCAGATTGGTTGGTAAAATTCATAACCATAACCATAATGAAATATAGTTATCCCCTCTTCTTGCATTTTTTTTTTGTTGTTATTTATTTTCCGTTCATAAAAAAATGGAGGGAGTAATAAGTCCCAACTCTCATTTCTCCTCACTTTCTTTGCCACTTCATCAATGAAGGATGTTGGCATTAGAAATATCTTGACAGTGCACGAAAATTTGAAGAGATTTTGTTTGGTCAAAACTGAATTATCTTGACATTGCACCAAAACTTGAGGCACTAATGCTAGCATTGAACACGCAAACTTATTGTACTTGTTTCACATGGTTAAAACTTAGATTCCAAGAATGGAAAGAAAAAAGATGCTTAAAATAATGTATGGCTTAAAATTCATCTTTTAAGATGAATAAAACAGAATGTCCGAAATTCGAATACGGTCCCCACATATATTATGTAATGCCGTTATCAATTGAGAAATAATCCTATAAATGGTGTAATACTAGTTTGCTAGTAGATATTAGAGAAAGTCAACAAAAATTTACCAAGAAAATTGATATACTTGATAAGGATAGGATATATATCTCACAATAACATGAGTTTGAATGTCAAGGTCAATGTCCTAAACTCTAGGAGTAGGACCCAATTGAGCTACAGTTTTCACTACCAAACCATGAAATAGTTCAAAACACAATGGAAGGTATACATATATAAAGTCCACAAAATTGAGTCAAATTTAATAATCTGTAACAGCAATTTCAAAGAACAGAAATAGTTATCAAGAATACCAAGGCACGTGCCTAATACATGGGTTGTTCAACAAACAAACCTAACAGAAATCTCAATGGAATCTGATTTGATTGCTTTGCTTTCCGGTGGCCATACCAAACCATTTCTATCCTTGTTTAGTACTTTTGTGGCTATTAGCTGTTTTTGTCTCCAATTGCTGCTAAACCTTAATCCCTCCAAAAAATAAAAGTTTGTTTATCTTTCTTAAAAAGCTAAATATTTATCTTTTTGGTCTTTCTTTTTCTATTTGAGGTAACTAAATGAAGATACCTCTTACAATATGTTCAAAATTTAAATTATTCTTATTAATTGTGACATTTAGTACAAATCTCATGTTTTTAACAATTATATCTTAATCTTGATGGAAAAACATCAAACAACACTCATTTTAATATAATGGATTATAGTTAAAGTCAGAGGTCAATCTAATAATTTTAGAGTAAATTACACTCCTCTCCACTCAAAGATGCTTGAATTACACTCCCCTCCCTTCTTATGTTTAAATATACACTCCCCTCCCTTGAAAAGAAAAATGTACACTCCCCTCTCCTATAAGATGCTTGAATTACAATCCTCTCCCTTAATAATTAAATATGCACTACACTTTAATCTATTATAACTTAAATAAATATTTTTATGATATATAGTAATTTTGAACCACCATTTAAGAAAAATAAATTCATTTCTTTATAATTTAAATATCAATGATAATTAAATTTAAATATTTTTCTATTAATTTCATATTTTATAGTATAAAACTAACTTTTAAATAACCATGCTTTATTGTATTTAGTAATTTTTCATATATTTTTATTTTATTTTGGGTTGTTTCATATTTTGTATTAGGGTTTAAACCTATATGATAATGAAATTGTGAATAAAAAATAGAGAAAAATATGTATTCAAATTTTGATTATATTAAAATAGACCCGCAATACTATTTTTTTTTTCCAAAGTGTGTTAGATTATTATTTTTTTGCTAGATGAGAGGGGAATATAATTCAAGCTTCTCTTAGGGAAGGGGACTGAAATATTTTTTAATATATTTTGAATAAGAGGGGAGGGGAGTGTATATTTTAACATAAGAGCGGAGGGAAGTGTAATTCAAGAATCTTTGAGGGGAGAAGAGTGTAATTTACTCATAACAATGAATTTCATTCTGAAGTTAATTCAAGTACTATATGTTTTTGAAAGATATGACGACATCATTGAACATCTATATAATGACATAATCACCACGAGACTCCATCAACTACGTAGTTGATAATACTACGTACGGTAGTATATAAAAAAAAAAACAAATTGAGTCAATAAAATTGATGTATTCCATTTAAAATTTGTTCTAAATATATCAATTTTTTTTGAGGGGATCAAATTTTGTTAACTTAATTTTTTATTTTTTGTGTTAGATAATTTAGTTTTTGGTCGCGAGATAAGCATAGTCACGTCAAAAATTGTTCTACACAAGAATCAAATTCGAATTCTTCCGAACAATTCGTCTCCTTTCATAAAGTTCATTAACCACTTCAGCTTGATTTAATTTTTTTTATTTTTATATAATACAAGAGAGGAGTATTTAGTTGTGTTCACGAACTAGAGCCGTGAAAAATGAACCCAATCAAATGACATAAGTTTGAGTTAGATAAAAACTCTATAGCTTTCATGTCAAATTCGAATCAATTCAATCCTATGATGAACGG
This sequence comes from Medicago lupulina, assembly GCA_958299785.1. Classification (NCBI taxonomy): domain Eukaryota; kingdom Viridiplantae; phylum Streptophyta; class Magnoliopsida; order Fabales; family Fabaceae; genus Medicago; species Medicago lupulina. The sequence continues at coordinate 63,819,364 of OY283144.1, forward strand.
GATAGTTAGGATTAGGTCACACGACATGATTTTTTATCAAAAAATAAAATTAAATGATATTTTCATTTAATTTTAAATTGGTAATTTTTTTAGAGAAAAATAGTAAATATTATAATTTAAAATTTTAGCACTTGAATTAAATCAAAACACTTCCAGAACAACACATATAAAACTTAAACTACATTCCTAAAAAAAATCGTAAATTTTTTTAATAGGTCATCTTCACATATTTAAAATTATAAATTTATTAGCTAAACCAAATCACTTGTGCTTTGATTGGGTTGGACTCGAAATTAAATGATTTCAAATGAAACCCAGGTTGTTTGTGTTTGGTTCAGCTTTGGATAGAATTGATTTTGGCAGAATTGATTCTGATAGAATTGATTTTGAGAGAATTGATTTATGTTTGAATACAATAATGTAGAATTGATTAAACAAAATGAATGTTGTTTGGGTAGTTTTGATCAAAATTGTTTTTGAATGTATAATTACTAAAATGGACATAGCTAAATACAAATAAATTGACATAGTTGAATGTATATGTAGATCAATACTAAATGTAGATATATTATTTAATTTAAATAAATATATTTTTTCTATATAATAATTTAAAAAATAATAAATAAGATCATTAAACCAAAAAAGTTTTGACAAAATATTTGTTCTATGTATTTTATATTTTTTGATAAAATATATTTAAGTTAAATAATAATAGAGTTGGTTGCCAAAAATGATAAATACAGCGTAAAAGAAAAAATACAGTAAATTTGAACGGAAAACCGTAAAGAAAAATTTTGGTAACTCTTTACCATAAATATTTTTTTTGGCTAATTTGCTTTGTTAAATTTTTTTATTAACAAGTTAACATTTTCCTTTTGAGAGAAAAAAATTAGTTCATTTTTCCACATTAGTATTTATTGCTAGTTGTTTCATAAAAGATATAAAACTACTAAAAGAATAATTAAGTTATAAATTTGAAAAAGAGCTAGATAAAATAACACATGCATTTAAATCACAGCAAGCACCAGTGGTCTAGTGGTAGAATAGTACCCTGCCACGGTACAGACCCGGGTTCGATTCCCGGCTGGTGCATTTATCTTTTATTAATCTCTACTTCTACGCAATATTTGTATTTTTGTTTTTTACTGGATTATAGATTTTAAAATTCACGTTTACAGGATATAGTTTTCAAGTTGTGAAGGGTTGTAACCAAAAAAAGTTGTGAAAGTATGAATGTGAAATTGACCCATCACCACTTCTTTTATCAACAATTGCAGGTGAAAAACTTCAATCTCCAATCTAAAATTTTCTATTATTTTAAACCTTTGTTTTGGTAGAAATATTTCTGTAAAGTAAATTATAATTGTTCTATCTTGCACTACTCAAACAGACACAAAAGATTCAAATTGAGTATTCATTCAATCTAAAACTTTGCATTCATTTTCATTCAAAAAAAACTAAACTTTGTATTCATTTTAAATCTTTGTTTTGCAGGAAATATTTTGTATAAAGTAATTTATAATTGTTCTATACACTACTCAAACAGACACAAGTTTAAAATTAAGTATAGATTTGTGATTTTTTTTTTACCACCCTTGGTGATTTGTTAGGAAATTCATGTGTTACATCTGTACCTAATTTGACAACATATATAACAGATTTTGCTAGTTTACAGTATTTTTGGCTATGATCTTTATTTTTGCCAATAATTTGGCTAATGTAATGAAAGTTTTAATTATAAAATATAAACCAGAACTGAGACTCAATAATGACCATTAATCCATTTTTTTTGGTAGATAGACGAAATGACAACAAAGTCATTATAAACTCACACACACAAGTGGAGGTACCGGAGTTCGAACCCCAGTCATGACATTCAGCTTAATAATTTCGACATTTTATCAGTTGAGTTAGGACTTATACATACCATTAACCCATCTCTAATGTCTACAATACCTACTTATTCTCTTAACCAAATTACACATTAATAGAAACTGATTACTAATTTTATTATTAAAAGTTAAAATGACGACCCATTTTAGTGATAAAGACCTTTGTAGTAATCACAAAAAATCTAAGTCTCATGACCAAAAATGAAATTTGCTTCATTTAACTATCTTATATAACTCCCAAAATTAATCACAGCAGTGCAAAAGTACAAATCAATAAGACTATAACTAGGTATAACTGTTTCGCTTATCCTTATTTATTAATTTTGTTAAGTCTGCAACAACTTAACTTAATTTTTTCCCTCTACTAATCCCTTATTAAGTTTGCAACAACTCAATCTTAAAATTTTGGCTCTAATCCTTATTTATTAATTTTGTTAAGTTGCAGCAACTTAAACCCTTATTTATTAATTTTGTTAAGTCTGCAACAAATTAACCTAATTTTTTCTAATAACCATGAATATTTTTCAAAGCAAAAATTTAATAAATATCTTAATCATTATCCTTATTATTTATTAAGTTTATTAGGTCTGCAGCAACTTAACCTATTGTTTATGTAGATTTTTTTTACAAATAGTTGTGCACTTATTTAATACGTTTACAAACAGAATACCCTAATTTCCATGCAAACTTGATTACCCTAAATAATTTGTTAGGAACCATGAACTACATTAATTTTTTATGTTTAACTATAAAAGTAATAAATAAAATTGACATGTGCAACAATATAATTTTGTATTCTTTTTATTTTATTTTTTTATAATTTTTTTTATTATCATTTGATTGTAATATTGTATCTCCAATAATCTAATTTGCGTTTATTGATCGACCCACGATCTTACGGGTTAAAGATTATTTATTGGTCTCTATTATAGTCGAGAATACTCGTGCGTCGCACGGGTCAAAAGTTTAGTGTTCATTAATATTAGTTAAGTATTGAAATTAAAGTATGCGTGCAAACAGAAGGAAGAGAACTATTTATTTGGTCATAAACCTATATAAAATATGTTTGGACACACTCATAGATATACAAAATTTAAAGAAAAATAATAATTAAATGATGTGACTAAATTACTTTTCTTTTAATTTGTTTATTTGTGTATGTGCCTAAATATTTTTTATTTCGGTTTGTGACTAAAACTCGCAGGAGAGGTTGCTTATCAATTGATTGGGAGTTATTTTATTCAATAATTTTAGTACAAGGTTCACAAATTTTACTAAGAAACATATATGACAAATTCATACAACATGATCTCAGAATAAAATTATTTCACAACCATCACTAATAATAAGGGTGAAGCATGCATCTTTTCTCCTTTGACTTCTTAGGCTATGAATAACCTGCCTCAAAATAAACTTCTCCACAAGCACTTAGAAAAAAAGAAATTAAATGAATCCTAGGGTAAATGAATTTTTCTAAAATAATACCTCAAAATGAAATTAATTTTCTAAAATGTTCTCTAATCAACTTTTCCTCAACACCAATGAAACTTATTTTAAGAAAATTGAAAGGAAACTAGATTAAGATAATTGAAAATCTATGAAACACAAACTAAGACACAAAGACCAGACACGACACAGATATAGACACGTCGATACGATAATAACTTGATAAAATAACATAATTTAATGTAAACATATGTCTCAGTGCCGTGTCGGACACGATATCCGACACCGTGATACACCTAATTCAAATGGTGTTTATGTGCTTCATAGCTAAAAAATAGTATTATTTAAAGTAGAATGGTGCTTTTGCTGCCAGAGTTAAACCCCTCTCAGAGAATGATACTTCTACTGCCAGAATGGTTCCAACAGAAAACATCTGAATGATCTCTCTTTCATCCCCTTACAACAGAATGAGTCACCCATTATCCTCTGTCATGTCACCTTCTTTACCTCTCATTTCCTATATTTTGATACATCACTCTCCACATACGGGCTTGTGCAAACAATTAGTTAACTGTCCATTTGGCTAATCAAAAATTATAAAAGCTAATCAAAACTAGACCATAATATGTCGACATTTAACAAATTGGGGGAGAATGACAAATTTTCCAATAATTTGCGCATGCGAAATTTTTTGAAATAACATTTTGTCATAACAACTGATAGAACACTACGACGTCATTTGATTCGTGTAGCCGACCCCCACTTACTGGAATAAACTTAGTTGTTGTATTTGTCATAACAACCTAGATCATCTTGGCAAACACTACCAACTATTTCAGGTACACAATCCTCAATGATATGTTTAGAACTAACTCAAATGAAGATGCTTCTTCAATATGATTGAAAGGTGTTAGATATAACTGAAACTGAAACAACTAAAGCAAATAAATTAGCAAAACATGGATGTATCCATTAAAATGATAATAAATTAATAATACAATGTTTAATTTGCCTAGTGGAGCAAAGGACAAAACTTGGAAAAAGATCCATGAAGTTGTAGTAAATTTCTCTTGAAAACTATGTTGACAAACAAAAATAAAATAATTCAGTACCAAAATTTGACCTGAAGTGGCTATGAGCAACAATTTGGTCTTTACAGAAATGATATGATTCATCACACAGTCGCTCATTTTTTCAATTTTTCAACAAAAGTGGATATAACTACCAATCACTCTTGAATTTCCCCTTCCTCTAATTCCTCTGGCACATGGAACTCCTCAATGACACGGCGAAAATCTATTTCGCTTACATCTTTCTCGGCAAATTCATTATCAAAATTGAGAAAGTCTTCAGGATTCAAGTGAGACATAAGATCAGAATAGGCATCGTCCATAAAATTTTCATCAAAGTCAAATGCCACATCTTCAGACAATTTTTCTAGTTCCTTGTCCATGAGAGATGCAGGTGAAAGATTACCTTCATTGTCCTCTTCAAACACTGGTTTATCTAATGAATCATTTGGTTCTTTCTCAGAATTCTTATTTTCGGTAAGCACTCGATGTGATGAACTTAATTCAACATCCTTCATGAGATCAAAAACCTTAGGATCATCAGAGTTGTTGTCATCTTCTATCACTTCTTCCCGAAAAGATACACCTTCCGGACTAAGGTTAACCTGACTATCTTCCGGAAGTGATTTAGGTAAGCTCAGATTGACCTTCTTAATAACTTCGAAATTGATACTGTGAGACGGCAAGAAAACAAAGACAACAGGATACTCCAAAATGACTACGTTTCCCAATTGTTGTTTAATTGGTGCTTTCATATCCAACTCTTTGAAGGGAGACTTGGGACCCTGTATTACCATGAACAAGATGGAATTATTAACTGAAATAAAGTAAAATCTTCATGTAGTCAATCAACGACCTAAGAGTCTGCCAGCTTTTATACCGGATTCCAACCACATGAAGATACTCTCTCAGTTCCTTTATAGTTATCAGTTTAAAATTATTTAAACATCAATAAAACCAATAAACTTCGTCACTTTTGATACAAATACTAACTTGCTTCCCATAACACCCTTAACTATTTATTATAACTTTTCACTAATTTTTCTGACTGTAATAAATAGTTAACGGTATTATTGACAAAACAATAGTTAATGTTGCATTGAACTTTGAAAATGACAAATCATAAAAATAATTTTTTTCTACTAAAATGAACTGTTAAAAAAGAATGGAGGGAGTCAAGAAAACCACCTTTGGGTATTTACGAATGAAGAGCTTGAGACCATCTAATTGGTCATCGCAAAATTCCTTTAGTTGATGATTCCAAGGACTTGGTTTGAGGTGTTTCTCTAGAATGGAGCGAAAGCTTGTATTTTCACTAACTCTGAAATAAATGAGTGTAATGTCCATTCAAAATTGTATCCTCTAAACTCTTAAGCATGCAATAAGAAGATAAGGTATATGTATAGCATCTGACTCCAAATCAAAGATATCATCGAAGTCGCTTACCCGTGTTCGTGTAAAACAACATTTGTCGAGTGAAAACGCAATTCTATTGTCCAATGTATAGACTTCTTCCTGAAAGCACAACAGAAACATATTTGTTATTTATTTGAAACAAAAGCTTCCTCCATAGTTATCTTATCTAAACATGAAATATTCTTATAATCCTTATCTCCTTCTGGCATCAATGCATTAAGAAGAAGCCAAGACTAGATAAAAAAAACTAATTAGTCTAAGCTGCACACAGCCACTTCTGCCCTGTTTGGGTAAACAACTTAATGAAGAGTTTATAACTTAAACTATTATCATATAAGTGTTTATGTATAAGTTATTCCTGTAACAATAGATAAAATAAAATCAAATTGTTTCTGTATTATAAACTATTACGTTATTTTAACAAGTTATCTTGGAGAGCTTATCAACATGTCATACTCATGAGCTGTTTTAATAAGCTCTTTTGTTATGTCAGTAGATACGTTCAAATAAGTCAATAGAAAGAGGTCATTTGTATTGTATATTACATATGATGTATACACATTAAGTAAAATAAATAAATAATAATGCGTTATGTACAGAAGGAAGAAATTTATCTTATGTATGTACTGTACACCTAAAACAACAAAAACGTTAGTCGTGAAAAATGAAAACATACCTATAGTCATATCGAGACCGATCATTCTCTCTTTTTGACATTCCATTAGGGAGAAACAATAGTTTTGTGCTCCGGCTTCCAGCAGCATGCTGTAGGCTTTTGAGATGATTAGGTAACTTAAAATATGTATACAAGCCTAACTTAGTTCTCGTTCTTGAAGCAGCTTCAGCCACCCTCTTCACTTCCTCCAGCAAATTATAATCTAAATGGAGGAAAGAAAAAAAAAATATAAGGGAATTAAGAAGCACATTTATGACAATTTCAAAACAATAACAAGAAACATGGCAAACTTTAAATATGAATAATCCCCAAGTGCTCAAAACATAATCCAAATATAAAACATTGACATTTAAAATAAAAAACAATAATGTAAAATCTCTGAGGATCCAAAAATGAAAGGTCCTTTTGGTTGACTTGGGATAATATAAAACAGGAAGTAAAAGTTGTTGCACTTATGCAGCCAACTAGGTGCGAAAAAACTGTAAAAGCATTGACACGTACAAGGACATCAAATACATAGGCACTGGTAATTATTTTATTAAATAATGGAAGTGATTAAATGTAACCACATGTGTCTGTGTCGTTTCAGACACTGACACATGTCAAACACCAGACATGCCTTCAATCTCTAATGTCGGTACTGGATAAAGGTTCTCAAGATTCAAAGGCATACACAACATAACACAGTTTGAAGAGTAAGTACCCGATAATAAGGTGCTGTCATCAAACTGAGAAATGGGAACAAATTGAGTCTGGTTCCTCTTTCCAGTACACCCAGTACGTGTTTTGTGAGCTTTTACACAAGGAAGACTGCATGATTGTATCGAGCAACCAGGGCACTTGTATTTTGATGGGTTCGATTTGCATTCTTCACATTGGGTTAGCCCTTTAGGGATAGCTTTCATCGAAACATTCTCTACTTGTTCTTTTCTTTGGGACACGGACATGTTGATTCTTACAAGCAAAAAACCGTATTTATAATAGAGCGGTTCGGTTTGATGTGAATGACTTCAATCTCAATTCTTTTCATGCATCAAGGATCGCCATGCTGCACAAACAACCAACAAAGGATTACATGACAAACTTTCAAACATTAAGACATATCAATCACATTATAGTGATTCCAACAGCAGAACATGCTTTTTCAAGATCCTCCGTATTTCAGTTAAATATATAAACAATGAAACACGAGTTTGGACACCCAATTACCCATTATTAAAACACTGAAACAAGTGCCTTTATTATCATAACTAAATTGAAAGAATCTTGAAATATCAATGAGTTTTTTAAACAATGGGCTATTATTATATTACACAGGCCAAAAACTTGAAATTAGTTTTCCACAGATCAGTTTTTTCAAATGTTATCAAGTCACAAAACCAAACCAAAAAGCAAAGAAATGAATCAAAAGGGTCATTGGAACAAAAAATAAACAAATCCTATTCAAACAATTCAAAATCACATCTTGCTAACTCCAACATTCCAACATGCTATTTCATGATACACAATTAAAATTTAATAGTCAATCGAAAAAATTATAACAAATAAGTGAACAACTATTTTCCACAAATCAACTTTTCCAAATAAAAAGTTAAAAAACTTGAAATTAGTTTCCACAGACCAATTTTTTCAGACTTTCTCTTCTCCAAAAACCACTAAACTTAAGAAGACTTTTTCATAAGAATAAAAAAAAAAACAAAAAAAAAATTGCATAAGTTAGAAGCTAATATAAAATAAGCCTATATGTTGTCAAATAGTAGCGCCATAGCATAGCAAAATTTCAACAAGTTGCTATTGTTCCACAATACACTATTCAAAGTGTTGTCAAATAGCTGCTATTGCAGAACAATAGCTATCGTAGCATGCCGAAATTTGAACAAACTAGTTTACGCTATCCGTGATTGACAACACCGCCAGGGACGGATCCAGACAATAGATACTGGTTTGGCTAAAATTTCAAAGAAAGTATGAACTAAGTTATACTAAAAAAAAGAAATAACATTGTTTGATGCAATACATTTACAATGAAAATCATTTGGCATCCATTTGTTGAAAATGAGCTAAAATAACAGCATTGCTAATTGTTTAAAGAACATTGATTTCTATAAAAGTTACAAGACTGTCTTTTAACCACTGATTACTCATTAAAATTTCTTCATCCTATAAAGTAGAATAGTGAGTTTGTAAGCACAATTGTACAAAGAAACCACAATGCAAAAAAACCACAAATGTACAACTTGTCTACATAACACAACCATCAGCAATTTTCTACACTCTAAGTCTCTAACCATAAGCAAATTTCCCAATTCTGATTAGCCAATAAATAATTTTCTTCAATTTTTTTTTTTTTGAAACAACATATTTATTAGGCTAACAACCCGTACAGGACGTAACAGTTGTGCCCTCTGTTGTCAAAGCGGCGCGGCGCGGCCACCTCAAAAATTGACGCGGCGCGGTATGCGGACGGGTAGCGGGCGCTGTTTCATGACGGATTATTAGATAGCCCTATAGATATGAGCGGACACACCATAATAGCCACACCGGATTATTACCTTTTTTTTTTTTTTTTTCTAAACACAACCAGAAACACAGACTCCAGGCTCTTCTATTGCTCTCTCATCTCCAGACAGACTCCAGGCTTCTCATCTCGGTTCTCTTCCCTCGCTCTCGTCTCAGATCCTCACCTCTTCTCAACTCAGTTCTTTAGCTCTCTTAACCCGAACAGGAACCATAACCAAACTGCCACTCTTCTTCTCTCTCGTCTCTCTTTTTCACCTCAGGTAAGGTAAGCAATTCTATTCTCCTCCTTCCTTCCCCATTTTGTTGTTTTTTATGGGTTGAAGAAATGTTTAATCCCCAATTTTGATTTTCCCAATATTGATTTTCTCAATTTGAGATCCCAATTTTGCATCTGATTATGATGGTTGTGTTATGAAAATTGCTTATAATGGCTGTTTAGTGTTAGTTTGGTTGGTGTGGTGTGTGATAGGGAGGTACTGTTATGATGTTGCTGTGCACATGGCAGGTTTCTTTTTGTTTTAGGTTGGGCACCCGTTTTGGTTTTACTCTACATAGGGGGGTTTATTGTTCCAATGATACTATCACAAACATTTTTCTCTACATGCATCACATCAATACAATGTCTTACATCAAGACTAGACCAATATGGAAGTTGAAAGAACACCGACCTCTTTTTCCATATATTTGTCACAGCAGCCTTCTTTTGTTTCTTTCCAAAGATAACCTCTACCTTTTGTTGTCGTTGATAAACTTCCTCTCCGGTCAAGGGGATTGGAGCAACACCATTCTCCGCTTCTCCATTGAAAGCTTTCCTCAACTTACGATATGGATGATAACGATCGAGAAATTTTCGATGCCCAAGATAAACAGTCTTGTTTCCATGTTTTAGTTGATGATAACATGTGTTATCCTCACATATAGGGCATGCTTTATGCCCTTTAACGGTGTACCCACTCAAATTACCGTATGCCGGAAAGTCGTTGATGGTGCAAAACAACATGGCACGCATATTGAAATGTTCACCGAAATGCGCATCAAGAACATCAACTCCTTTATCCCACAACAATCTTAAATCATCAATCAATGGACTTAAATAAACATCTATGTTGTTTCCGGGTTGGTATGGGCCCGAAATCATCATCGACAACATCATATATTTACGCTTCATGCACAACGAAGGAGATAGATTGTAAATTATCAAGAGAACAGGCCATGAAGTATGCTTACAACTTAGATTACCATACGGATTCATTCCATCAGTAGCAAGTCCAAGTCTAAGGTTTCTTTTCTCTTTTCCAAAATCAGGAAACAAAGAATCAATTTTCTTCCATTGCAAAGAATCAGCTACATGGGAAATCATGTTTCCATCACTTTTTCTCTCTTCTGCATGCCATCTAAGGTTCTTTGCGTCATTTACATTAGAGAACAATCTCTTGAACCTTGAAATTATTGGTAGGTACCATAACACTTTTGCAGGAGGACCCTTTGTGTTGACTTCATCACTAGAATCACCGTCTTTCTTTTTGTAGCGTGACACCATGCACCTTGGACACTGATCAAGGTTTGCAAACTCTTTTCTGTATAAGATGCAATCATTTGGGCATGCATGTATTTTTTCATACTCCATACCCATTGGACACAATACTTTCTTGGCCTCGTAATGACGATTCGGAATTGTGTTACCTTCTGGAAGCATTTCTGTCAGCAATTGAAGCAATTCAATGAAACTTTTATCACTCCATCCATTTTTTGCCTTCAAATTAAACAATCTTAACACAGCTGACAACCGGGAAAATTTCGTGCATCCTGGGTACAAAGGTTGTTCTTTATCTTTACATAAATTATCATACACACGTGCTTTCTTGAATGATTCTTCTCCAATATCACGTATCATGTCTTCAAGTCTATCATCCATATCTACACTGCCTTCCTCTCTTTCGGATACACTTGGCATCATAGTTTCACCATGCCATATCCATTCGGTATAATTTTGACAAATCCCTATCGAAACTAGATGGCCCCTAATTTCTTCCTTGCTAAGTTTTGGGTCCCGGTTCCCACAAGAAATACAAGGACATGGAAAAACTCCCTCGGTGTTAGGAAGATTCTTTTCAGCAAACTGAAGAAATTCAGTCACTCCATTATCATACTCAGGACTTAATCGATAAGCTTTCATCCACCTACGATCCATGACTACGTTCTGAAAATTAATCACATACTAAATTAAAGAATTGGGATGCCTATTAAGTTTTCATTCTACAGAAGCAGTTTAAAAATATCTGCATTCTCTATTTTCATCATGCATGGTCCATAGGTTCTATGTTGTTGTTTTTTTTTTTTTTTGAACATCCAAAATATTATTAGCCAACACAGAATTATTTCAAACTATAAGACATGATATTATCATCCTAAGTCTGAATTCATGTATTCATCATATTTCAAACTATTAGACTTAAGATGCATATTTGAACCTTTAGTGTCCTTTACTAATCAAAATTATCTATTTTTTACTCACTAATTAAAGTTATCTAGCAAGCTCTTTACAAGATTATTCCAATTTACATTCTATACGTCTTCTAATGATATACTACTCTACTACTACTAGTCAACTTTGATTGCGTCAATCAAAGAATTCAAGAATGATCGGTACCTAGAGATTAGAAAAATTTGAGAATCAAGTTAGTAATTACCTCTATTTTTTTTTAGATCAGCTTCTAGAGCTACCTATTTGCTATCTTCCCAATCAGCAATGGAAGAGATGTGCTTGCGAGCCCTGTTAACAAATTAAACCATTTCAAAAGTTTAGATTGAGAATTCAGTTTGTTCGAAAATATCAAAGCATCAAAGCAAAATACATCAAAGCAACATTGAGGTGTGTCAGGATGCTAGCCGAAATATAACATAAGAATCAATCTTCACAGTTTTCACATTGACAGTTCAACTTAAATATCAATCCAAAAGATAACAGGTAAGAGACAAAAATATGTAAACAACTTCACCTTGATGAAGACAACAACACAGGTAAGAGATTCAGCTCTTTTCTGGCGCGGTGGTTGCAAACTTCGGCACGGTGGTAATCGGCGAAAGTGATCTGATCCTGATTTTTTTTTTATGGGTTTTGTAGAGAAGATGGAGGGGACTATTTTTATGGTGATGGTTTTTCAAAAACTTGTATGTGGTTGTCTAGATCTAGCCGAAAAGATAGGATGAAGATGGTGGAACAATGAAACGCCGCCGCCGGAGACACACTGAAGGAGGGAGGGAGGCGGCGGCTAGGGTTTGTCTGTGAATGAGACAGTTTTTCAGACTTTCTATGGTGAACAGAGAGAAAAATAACTATGAAATGAGTATAGTGTGTGGGGGATAATGTTAAATGAAAAAAATAAAATAAAAAGAAAATTATAAAAAAAGGAGTATGTGTTTTTTTAATTGCAAAATTGACAAAGTAGTGTAACATAATAATAATAATAATAATAATTTGTAAAAAAAATAAATAATAATAATAATAATATTTTTTTATCAAATATTAAAAATAATAGTAGTAGTTTAATTAATCTCTAAAAAATAGTTAAATTAATGTTATTTTACACATATCTAACGACATAGTTAAATTTCATTGTTACATAATAAAATTAACGGTAAAATTTATAGTATAATAAATTGAATATTCTAACAATATTTATTTAAGTTGTTATAGACATTAAACATAAGGACAGAGTTTAAATCCTGAACACCCAAGTAAATTTCTACGATATCAAATGAACTTTTAGTTAATATGTTATTGTACGCTTGAAAATGGCTTGATTGGCATGGACGTGGGTTTGAGTTTGAATTTCAATGTATTCAATTTGAATGATGAACCCCTAATTGTTGGAAAATAATTGATGGAATTATTTTTCAACAATTTGGAAAGCTCTCTTTTTAACAATATTTATAACACTACATCTCTTCTTTGGTGAAATTGATATGATTCTTGAAGTAAATAAAATAGTCATAAGGAAAGGGGTTTGAATTATGACCATTTAAAAATTATCCTGCAACTTAAAATTAATTCTCAAGTTGTTTGTTTGAAATATTTAAGTTAGTGTAGTGACTTCAGAACGTTCTGAGGTTCTTATGCAAAAACTGTTTAACAAAATAAAAGTGTTTGTGTGTTTAGTGTATACTGTAATTAAAGAGTATAAGGAAGAAAGAAAGAACACACAAAGGTTTATAGTAGTTCCCTCAATATGGGTTAGTCCACTCCTCATAGTTTTGTGAGAGTTTCCACTATGCTTGAGATAACATCTCAATCCTGCACTTTTACAACTTTGTTCACCTGAACAATTTCAAGAACTGTATTCTCTAAGCCTCAGCAGACTTGCACCTTCTTGCTAAGTTACCTACTTAGACTTTTACACCTTTGCTCAAACTAACACTTTAGTACCCCTAAAGCTAGATGAGACTTTGATTACAATTTGTATGGAGGTTGAATGTTTTGTGAATCAAACAGAAGAGGAGAAAAAAGAACTTATCTTTAAGAGAGATAACAGAGAGAAATGATTTACACTATAAAGAAGGTAGAAAGAGCCTTCAGTGATGATCAATTCAAATTGCAAGAGTTTCAAACACTTTTCAGATGTTTTAAGAATGCTTTGCAATGGTGCAAGTAATGTTGAGCCTTTGATCTCTATTTATAGAGTTTTGGGCTCATATAGCCGTTGTAGGGTGTCCAATGGTGTTATGCCACGTGTCCTGGGCCCCACAAACTTTTACTTGAAATTATGGGTGAACATTCTGACCATCATAATGTTGTTGTGTTCTTCAGATGAACATCAGAATGCTGTTGTGTTCTTCATCAGAATGTTGATGTTCATCAGGATCTTCATCTGGGTTCATCATTGATGAATGCATTGATGAGTTTCTGGGTTCGTTTAATGCGTGACATATGTTGTTCTGGGTTATATCCTCAAAAAGTAACTTCTCCATATGCATCAAAAAGTTGCTGGATAAAGTAAGATAAAGTTAACCAGATTTGCATTGAACAATGTGCAAGGGAGAGAATAGTGGATCTGCAGCTTCAGGTCCATGCTTCTAGGAGATTTCTTCTTGATGCAGATCAGAGGATGTGTCTACCTCTGATTGATTGGAACAAGATCTCCTTTTGCTTTGCTTTGTATCTATTCACCAACTATATTGTTCATGAATTGAAGCATGTGCTGAGATAAACATTCTGACTTTCATAATGTTCCATTTGTTCCTACTTTATGATGATTTGTAAGACTAACTTTTGATGTAATCAATCCTAATAGTAGAGACATAACTGAAGTGCAGTAAATGTAACTTCTAGGATAATATCCTCTTTGGAATATTCCTAGATCTTCAAGTGTTCATAGTCTTGAATGAACCTTGAAGTACCTTTTTGACATTACTCTTGTAAATGTCTTTATTGCTTGATTGACCCATAAAGATGTACTTTTCTGGACTTTTTATTCATGTCGAGTGTACTTGCATGTTCTTCATGTTCTTGATGATTCTGGGTTTGCTTATGAACCACCTTATGAACTATTATCAGAACGTTCTGATCAATTTTGCTCAAACATTCTGAACTTCAGAATTAGTTTGTGAATTCAATGTCCTTTGATTTCTTTATATCTCAGTATGATTTAAACATTGTTCCTGTCTTAGTAAAACACTCAAGAGCACAAGTTAAATACCAAGAAATTAATCAAAGTGCATTTAATCCTTAATCATTAAAATTTTATTATCTTTAAAATTAATTAGGAATTTTGTCTCAACAATTCTTACATCTTAAAAATGAAATTTACACAAAGTGAGTGGATCAACATGAAATTTACACAATAAATGAGTTAATGTTACAAAGAATGTTTATAGCATTCATTTAGATTCTAATTTTCTTGAAGAAAAAAGTCACATCTTTTTCATATTCATCTCACAATACTCTACAAGTCGATGTAACAAAAAAAAATTCTACAGTTGAAATGGTGATCGCCTACAATCCAATTTCATGCAATACGTAGTCACAGTTGTTAATTTGAAATTAGCTGGTTTATATCACGCACTCATAACCATTGCTAATTGTCAATCTATATCAAGAAGTAGAAGGTCGTAACTATGTTACACGGTTATAACAAGGAATCTAATATTCTATATAAGTTAGTATTTTAGTTTAAGAAAAAAAATATGTTGTTTTACAATATCAATATTAGTTTTATTTTTCTACTATACTTAGCTATTTACTACTCAAATATTTTCTAACTTTTGTAATTTTATAAAATAAAATTTCTTCTAATTTTAACATGTATAATTTATCTTTCTTAAACTATCAATGAAGGAAAGTTTGTAAAATAATTTATAACTTCTTTTTCTCAGATAAAATTATACGTTTCTTTAACGTGTGTCAAAGTGAATTTATAAAAAGATGATTGAAGCAATTTAATTTGAATTATCACTCAAAAATATGATTTAATCTCATTAAGTACACTTTAATTAAAAACACAACACATGCAACAAATTTCTCCTCCACGTGAATAGTATTAGTTAAGTTACTAAAGATTTTATATTGACTTAAGTTACAAGAGATTTGAGTCCTCCCATATTAACGTGAAATATTGTTTTAAAAATATATATATATATATATATATATATATATATATATATATAAATAAATAATTGTTTAAAGATATGTTGCCACTTGTGCCAATATAATTTCTCTAATGTTTATTATTTTACAAAACAAGGAAAGAAACAAAGGGGCTCCCGAAGCTCATCATGTGCTTGATGATGTTTTCATTTGAGTTTGCATTTTGATGATAAAGTATTGGTCCGTATTGGAGTTTTGTTTTTTTGTTACTATGGGATGTGTGTGTGGATTATAATGTGATGCAATTTATAGTAATTCCAAATTTTAAGCTTTAAAAAAATAAAGCCTTTATATGAATTTATGTTATGATTTGCAATTTTGCATGTGTCTTTTTGTGGAGGTTCGAATTTTTTTTATTGACCGTCCGTTGCATAGAGTTATTGTTTTTTTCGAATAAATCCGATGTATAGAGTTTAATTCACTAGCATTATGACAACAATCATATAAATTGTTGTTGGAATTAAAACTCGTGAGATTATGATTGCCCTCATTTATAAACACATGTTTATATTATCTTTGGTTCAACAGATTTTGTAGCATCTTAGAAATTATAATTGTGTCTAACACAATTCTACAAAACCAATTTGTGATGTAATGATTTCCCCTCACTTATTGATAATGATCAAGAGTATGTATATAGTTATAGTACTAGTATGGAAACCTCTGCCAAACACGGGCTAGAATTTTATTAAATTTAAAATATTGAGTGAAGATGTATAGTATCATGATCATTTGTATTGTCGATCTATGTTCAATGAGTCAATCCACACCAGTGTTGGCTCTCCTGTAAGGTCCAATAATAGTATCAAAGCTCGGTTCAACATTGTGGGGGAAACAAAAGTAGTTTCTGATGGTGGATCACAAATGCAGAGAGTCTCATTATTTTTTTATTCAACCTATATTTTTTTGAAGAAATATTCAACCTATATTATTTCAAATTCTTTCAAATTCGGTCTTTGGTGGTATTTGACAATGGAAATTGCAGATATGTTCTACTGAGTTGATAAAATACATGTTTATTAGAAATTTTAAAATAATGTGGATTTTTTTTTTGTTTAGTCTACTTTTTTGGGAAATTATTTACCCAAAAAGCTCTAACTCCCAACAAACACGTAAAATTACCAACAACTCACTATATTCTATTCTATATACTATAATAGACAAAACACGCACTCCCTTTTTTCGCTATCATTTCTCTCGTGTTAATGATGGTAGATCACAAATGCAGAGAGTCTCATTGTTTTCTTATTCAGCCTATATTATTTCAAATTCTTTCAGATTCGGTCTTTGGTGGTATTTGACAATGGAAATTGCAGACGTGTTCTGCTGAGTTGATAAAATACATGTTTATTAGAAATTTTAAAATAATGTGGATTTTTTTTTGTTTAGTCTACTTTTTTGGGAAATTATTTACCCAAAAATCCCTAACTCCCAACAAATTCGTAAAATTACCAACAACTCACTATATTCTATTCTATATACTCTAATAGACAAAACACGCACTCTCTTTTTTTCCGTATCATTTCTCTCGTGTTAAAATTCTTTTTTTTCTATCTTCTTTATTTTATTAATTTATTTTCTCTCTTCTCTTTAAAGAAAAGAACATAAATATCCCTCGGCTAAATCACCACCGACCCACCTTTTCTATCATATTATGCCTTCTCATGTCTTATTTGTCTATTTTACCAAATCATATATGAAAAGAGACTCACATATAAGGAATAGATGTTAATATGTCATACGTGAGATAAAGTTTCACATTGGATGCAAGAGTAGATGATGAGAAACATATATGTAAGATGACTCATATCTAATATCTAATGTCTTATGAATTTGAATGAAGTTGTGGTGTCAATCTCACTTTTTTATTTTTGAAGGAATAGTGTCAATATTACTTGTGTGGTTGTTTTTAACCTAATGTGATTATTCAACCCAATTTAGCCTCCCGAATTCCCAACAATATGATGAACTTTTTTTTAATGTCATTTGCTTAATTCCTTTCTCTTAAATTTTAGTCTTTTGGATTTCATTCACTTTGATGCTATAGTTTTTATCCAACCTCTATTATTTCAAATTAATTCACTTTTGATCTTTCGTGGAATATGACAATATATATGTGAATTATTAGGAACATATTCATTTTTTATTTGTAATCTCAAAAAAATTATAATTGAATATTTTGTTTTTTTCTTCCAATTAATGTTACTACATCAAATTTTAGGACTACGCAAATTTATTGATGTGATTGTACTTTTATTATAAATATTGCTTTCTTTTCAACATTCCTTACACCATTTTAATATTCATTCATACGATTTAAAATTCTTTCTTAAATTTCATTTTTTTCGTATTCATCAATCTTAAAATTCTAGCCAAAGAGTTAATGTCAATTGGTTGTTTGAATGGTTATCGGTGTTATAAATTGTTTTTTCTATTTCAATTGATTCACTTTATTTAGAAGTCTCACATAATTTATTTATTAATTCTCTTCAACTTTTTCTTCCAGTTTATTTTATTCTTCTTTAGTCTTCTGATTATTTCATCTTTATTTTTTTTTTCTCTTTTTAAATATTAAGTAAATAATTCATGCATATATGTTTTGTAATTTTAACAGCTTTCCATAATAATTTAAACTCTAAAGAGCAATATGAATACATTTGTTGTCCTCTATTCTCTCATTTATTAATATTCATTAATGAGTGTTGTGATAAGAGAGATTGATAGAAAGAAAAAAATATTAAATGAGGTATTGAGTGTTTCAAAATTACGAGTGTTCGGATACGAGGGTTGTTGAGTCATAGTTTCCTTAAAAAAACTGATCTTTTTACTCAAATTTAAAATTATTATTCTTCTTAACTTTTATAATTATTAGTTAGTAGACAATTTTTTTTTAGGGAATTAGTTAGTAGACAATTAATAACAACCAATTTAGATCTAAAAAATGGGTTAAAAGCTCTTCTTTCATGTGAGAAGATTGATGAGGCTCGATATGGTTTGGGTATGTTATATCTACAAAGTTCACAATTGAAAGTGAAAGGAGTCGAAGAAAGATAATCCAAATATTGTTCATTGTCCTTAGATCTACACGTAGAAACAATAATAATTACGAGAGCATGAATAAAAATAATAAAGAATATAGATAGTACTTCTGTATTGTGTTTGTGAAAAAATAGATAATTTCAAATGTGTCAAAAATCTGAATGTATTGTTTTGATCATGTGTACAAGGAAGAAGAGTGCATCTACAATTTTTGCTGAGAAGGTCAAGAGCTATAAGTCAACGATTAGTGGTTCAACCGTATATTTGACCAATATGCAAACATACTAGAATTTTGTTAATATTTTTGCTTGAAATATGACTTTTGAGACATGTATTTTATGTGCTAGATTATTAAATATGGACTAACTACGGTTTTTAAAGTTAAGTGTTGTACATATGTACTTCAAAGGTTTTATGGTATATGAATATTGTGTTTCAATAACACTTCTACAAAATTTGACCATGGACATGATTTGACCTCCTTTTGTCAATTCTTATGGAAAAAATTTATAATAAAAATATTAAATACCACGTCATATTTGAAAACAAAATTTCAATTTAAAATTAAATGTCTTAACATATAGACTTGGAACTAAAAGAATGTGATGGAAATAGACTTGCAGATTATTTTTTTTCATTTTTACTTTTTTTTATAAATATTCAGGTACCTTGAAGTTTGTTTGATATTGTGTTTTCGTAAATAAAATGAATATTGTGTAGAAAGTTACTTTTCAAAAAATAAAGTTGAATCATTTTAAAAAAGAAAGAATAAAGTTGAATTTTACTCACAATTTTTTTGAAATTTAATGGTATTTATTTTTTCATTATAATTTAAGGAAACAAACAATTAATAGAATCAATGAATCAATGCTTTTATACTCCACAAAGGAAACACCATTAACTATATCTATATATAATAAATAAATTTCTTGCAAAATTTTTTAAGTATGTCGTGACACTTCAATATAGACCAAATGATCATGGTTTTCTAAAGGGCTCATGACAAATAGAGTAAATTAGTTTTTTTAGATAGAGAGTAAATTATTGGTTATAGGCTTATAAGTTGCATTTAAAACAATATCATGGTCTAGAAGTAAAATGATACCCATGAAATTGGTATGTAAAATAAAAGAAAATAGAAACCATTTTTATAGCAACAATATTTGTATATCACCATCATTGTTTTGATTTTTATCCAATCAAAGACAATCATTACTCATTTGTTTCAATTACAAACCAATCAGAGTTAAGTGAATTATCATAGGTTTTTAGGAGTTGAATTGTATATTACACGCAGTCAATGACATATATTTGTTAACAAGCAATCCGGCGAAATTGTAGCATGCCATGATATTTTAATCTGTAAACTAATTAAAATGTAACATGTGTCAACTTTTATTTTATAAGTCAATCATATGTTTTAGGGATAACCGATTTTGCATAATTGTTTTGTGAGGTTCGAAATGTAATTGATGATTTTTTTCCCGTATATAGTCTATATTTTTTTTCAAATTTTTCCATAAAGATATTCTTTTCTTACAAAGTTATCAACCTAAAGGAATTGTCATGTCACCAAAATCTAATAACACCTATGAAATCAAAGATCTACCCGTCAAAGAATCATGAAGCACAATCTTTCAAATCATTTGTGCTTTATCAACATGTAAGAGATTCTTTGACTCAAGCCACAAGTAGGTGCTCCTTTGTTCGACGCAACTTACCAGCATTTTCCTTTCTTAATATATTTTTAGTGGTATTCACATTTTATTTTATACCCTGTTACATCTCTTGGTATTAAATTACCTTAGATTTGTACAGAAAAAAAATTACTCACCTTAGATTACTAAGACTATCTTTGATCAGAATGAACTTACGGGTTCCATAGAACAATTTTAGAGCTAATCCCTTAATTAACTGTTTAAAATAAGCAGTATAGCTCCTGCATATATTGGTCCAAATATAACACGTTTTGGTCCTCTAGAAATGTTGAACTGATTTTAATTTAAGCAATGAACAAAGAAGGCTTTTTATATTCAATCTAACTGAAATAAACAAAAAGGATAGTTGCTCTATAAGCCTCACGGTTTTGCTTAAAGTATCTCTATTTATTTATTGGAATGTAACTTTCGATCACCTAAAAAATTACACGAGATATGATTCAATCGTCCTTTTTTTCATCAAAAACTAACTTTCAATCGGTTTATTTCAAATGTTAACAATTCATGAAGCACATGAAACAATTGTAACAAAAAAAGTGGATAAACGAGTTGCTTAACAATGATATGCGTGATTCTAAAAATATGATGATATGAGCGACATTATACTACTCAAAATGAGTTTTTCTTTTTATAGACACACAATGTCACATCATCGTTAAACATGTGACGGAGCTTAGTATGAACTAAGGTGGGTCACGATCCACCAAATCTATAAAAATATTCAAAAAGTTATAACAATTAATGAATGCATTGTTTGTTAATATTATTTTGTACGTAACACATTATCTAATTTTTTTGGGTGCAACATTATCTATTTCTTTAATATATGTAAAAATGATGAAAAAAGATTATAATAAGGTACACATGTGGTAATAAATGGAGCTCATAAAGCTATAATTTTATTAAGGATGGGAACAAAAACAGAACCGTTGATATTCCAAAGACAAGAAAGTTGGACATGGAATCATGGGATATATGATTCTTATGACAAATAGTTTCACTAATGCTACATCACTGGCACTACATGTTATGTAACATCATAGTTACCTAATCAATGATTCTAAAAATAGAAATAAAAATTACTTGAAAATGAGAATCTGAAATTATTTCTTGTCGACACCATTTGGTTACTGGAGCTTCAGGTTTCTTAACCTGCAAGTGAAAGCAAGAGGCAACAAAGAAAGTTAAACTCAAGAAGATCATGTTCAATAATTTGGGACTTATAATTGTTTTACATTATTTTAAGGTTTCATTATTGTCGTAAAATGACTTATAATTTAGAACAATTTTTTTTTTTTTTAAATCGGCTTATAGTTTAAAACCAAGATAGTAGAAAAATGTAAGTTAGGGCAAACACACCAAATAAAAAATTGAATGTTAAGTAACATGTCAAATTTTGACTAAAGACTCGATGTGACGATCATCCGATTCCTCGGTTGATCCAACAATTAGTACATATAAATAATTGACCACTTTTATGAATTATAGTTGAGAGATGTTTCTTGAAGAATTTGATAGCATAAATTCGGGTATGTTTGGTTTACATCAATTTTCATTCTCACTTTATTACAAAATTGTCACATTGTTTTCAATATATTTTTATTTTTAATTTTTAACGATTGTATAAGAATAAGTGAAATAACGTATATTATTGTACTTATTTTATGTAGAAATCCTTGAAAACACGAATAGAAATCAAGCAATACAAATGTGATATAGAATTTTATAATTTAAAGTAAACACATTTTCTTATATACAGATACTTTAGGTTTTGAATTGTTTACCTGAAGATATTATGCAAACGTACTTAGAACTAATTAAGTTAAAACAATGTGTAATCAAGTGAATCGGCGATATGAGTTGAGACGCTGAATAAGTATTAGGAACGAGGTTGAGAGTTCAATTTCTGCTCCTAACAAAATTAACTACTAATATATATGTTTATAAAAAAAATAAAAATTGAAACAATGTATAATACCTTTTTTCCTCATCATAGCCTCCAATGTTCTTGTAATTTGGGAATGCAACTTGACCTGATTCAATGTGTCTAACATCCCTTAGGAGAAGTTCATAGTGTCTCTTAACATCCTCAGGAGTCTTCCCACCACCAACAGCTTGAGCAACATTGGACCAACGGTCAGGTGTGTCTTTATCAAAAACAGCTAGTGCCCTTTCAAATGCTTTATTGTCCTTAGCACTCCATGAACCAGATGCTGACATTGATGCCATTTCTTCAAACCAAGATTCAAAACTAAGTCCAATTTTTTTTCTTGTTTTTGTTATGTTGAAACACCAAATGAGACCTTAAGATTTTGATGGTTGTGGAAGTTAACAATAATTGTAGTGGTTTAGATGAGCAAAAGGGTATTCAAAATGTTGAAGGTTTTGTCTAAAGAATAAGACTTGAGGAAGAGGTGATTTTGAAGAGAGGAAGCAAGGTTTGGTCCTTTTTATAAGAAGAATTAGAGGGCGTGTGGAAGGTGTGGGGTAGAGCAAGTTGGAATGAAAATCTTTGGTAAAATGAAGTAGAATTTGTATGATTTGTATCCTCAAGAACCACAGAATAGAGGAGGACCAAAATGTTGAGGAGCAATATTGGAGAATCAGGATTTTCAACTAGTTAAAAAAAGGGAAATGAGTAAAATAAGTGACTAGATAGAATTACTTAAAATATATTTTTAACTTTTTTGTTTAACTTACTTTTCTTGATATAAAAATCATATATTAAAGTTAAAATTTGGCTTTCTTATGTTTCAAGCTTGTGGATTTAAGAGCCACTTATTTGATTGGATGATAAGAGTTTCATCCTAGGTTAAATAATGATCTCGAGTTAAAATTTGGATCATAAAAATGCAACGATCTTAATTTTTTTGATCTATGAAGCATCAACATAGTCACAAACACAACGTTGAAATATAGCCTTCAAATGTAATTTGAGAAATAGAAGTGATTAAAAATGTATTTAACCACATGTGTTGTCAGATATCAAACACACCTTCAATTTCCCATGTTGGTACTACGTCGGCTCCAACCCAATCTAACTTTTTATTCGCGCTAGTCAAGTAGGGCCAAAAGTTACAATTGTTGTTAGGTTTGCATTTTTATAGCTCAGTCCATATTAAAATGCGGATTAATCAAGTCGGCCCATTTTAGCAGCTCCATGTGGTCTTATCCGATTTAAGGAATTTGTGTTTGAAGTTTTTGACATTTTTTTAGTTAATTAGCTTATTGATTTGAATCTTACATTATAAGTGTGAATGAGTGGATAGTCATGAGTTCAAAACTCCAGTCCTTACAATCAGAAGTAGTTACAGTTATCAACTGAGGTGTACTTACCGAACTTTGAAGTTGCGTGCATAATACATTGTTTATTAAAAAAAAAGAAAATGTAAAACACTTGTGTAAATTGATGTTTATATGATCAAGCAAAAATTGATGTTTATATTGGTTTGCAAAAGGCTTAAATCACGTGGTAGAGCAAATAAACACGACCTACAAAACTTGTGATATAAAACAGTAAAAATAGTTGTGGTTCAGATCCCAAGAATATATACATGAAATGAGAGGCCCTATGATGAATCAATTAGGTCAGCAAAGTGCCTAACTTTAATTTATTCTCTTGCTTTTGCATGAAGGAGGGTCTTTCAGTGGGTCCAATATCTCAGTCCAGTGAATCCCATTTCAGGATATCAAAGCCTAATTGACGTATGCATCACACAGCCACAATATCTTGTCCATTTGCATACAAAATCCTTGTGTTTGTGTTTTCACTATTGCAGGTGACGTTTGTTTCTGTAATTTGTTTGTTTGTACTGAACAATATTCCAATAACCTAGCTGGCTTTCTGTGTCCGTACAACAATGATCACTGTTGGCTACAAGGAAATGTCATATAGACCAGGTAGTTATGAAGCACAAACACTCCTCAAATTAAGCGTGTTTCAGTGTTGGACATGTGTCATGTCCGACACTGACACTTGTAATTACATTAAATTATATGATTTTTTTAAATTATTAGTTGTGTCGGTATGTCAGTGTCTATGTCGTGTCTGTATCCATGCTCATAGCTAGGTAGTATTTTACAAATTTTTTTTAAAAAAAAAATCTATATTGCAAAGTAGTGCCCAAATCTTAACCAAATTGAATGGTCCAAAAATATGTTGGTACTTACTTATATAATTAGGCCAAAATATCCTTTCTTCCATCGATAACATTAACTTCTTAAGTTTCTGTTTAAGTAACGTGCTTGTTATTTTGTGACTTGTAATGAATAATCTTGAAGTCTAACCTTGTGACCTGTAAGGGTCACCATCGATGTATAATTGTAGAGACACGGTGTAGCAATTGTAGAGACCATTATATCTATTTAGAGAAAAATTCTCTCTCAAGATTTTAGAGTCTCTATCGATGTATAATTGTTGTAGGATATCCAAATCGTTAAAACATTTTTTTACCAAAAAAAAACTTAATGACATATGGATAAGGAAGTTACCAATAAATAATGAGAATTTTGTGCGTATTAAATTTGAGTTTTTTGCGTCACATGATCGTGGATGTCATTAATTATTTGAAGATTAGACGTCTAGAATTTTAAGATTGATTTTAAATTTGTTTCTAGACAATTTTGAAATCTCATGACATTGAGAAGCTGTTAAGTATACAAATTGTTAAAACATACCGATTATCTGCATGTTGAATTTCGATTATCTGCATTCATGTCATGGATCTCAGCCTTTGTTAGAATATTTAGATAACTTTTGGTCAGACTTTACTTACCTCTCGGTTGAACTCCAAATCAGTAAGGTTTATTTCCCCCTAGAAACTGGAGGGTTAACATAAAAACATAATTAGACAACTAGAATTTTAAGATTTATCTTAAAAGCCAATATGGTTAAGTTAAAATACAAGTCATATGAACTTCATCCTATGGTAAAGATCTCTTGTCTGTGTGTGACCGTGCAAAAGGATATTAGGGTTTTAATTTCTCAATGATGTGTTTGCTCTCTTTTGCTGTAACCTTACCTTGGGCCAATACCTTGAAGAACTATAGACTTTAAGGTATGCTTAGTAATCATTCACTACTAATTATAGTATAGAGGACATTACCATTGGCTGCATAGTTTGGTCACACCTTATGCAAACAGGACACATTTATGGAGTTTTTCCATTTCTAGCTAAACGCTTGGGTTCAGTCTAGCTGGCTTATTCATCTGTTTGGCCTTTATACCTGTAAACAATAAGCAACATAATTTAAGTCATATCTGTTTTTATTAACCTTTGTTTCCTAAAGTAGTTATGAATGATTATTAACATAAAGTTTGTGCGTCTATGGTAAATTGTATTGAGAACTCAAATGGACTATTTCACTTTTTTTTAGGCTACCATTTCATATTTCTTCTACAAACTTTTGTTGGAAGAACAAATGCTAAAAATATGCTCTATGAATTTTTAGAAATTAAGGACAAGTAAGGACATTGCATTGGAGATGCTCTATTGAGAGAAAATTAAGCATCTATAAGTATACCTTTTGGCATGTGAGATGCAAATGTAATTTTAGGATGATGGGGAATTATAGGAAGAGTAACACTATTAAATCTTGGAAGAAAAAAAAAAATACTTGCAGGCAGGCCTTTTTCTCTTTCTTTTGAATGTTTTAATTTTTTTTCTTCTACAAAAACAAAATGTTATTCATTCATTTAAATTGATAAAGTATTTTAATCACAATCACATATTCAACGCTGCTAAAAAAAGTAAAAGTTGAATCAACAAACAAACTTACAACACCAAAGTTAATAGCATGCAACGACAAAATTTCTACGACTAATATGATAAAATCAAAGTGACCATAATGCACATGCTAAAGGTATGCGACATTGACCCCAAAATCATTGTTTAAATATGTAATTGTTTGAAGTCGATCTTACAATAGATACCAAAGGAAGACCGCAACAAGATGAAAAATCAAACAACGCCACACTCAAACGATGAAATCACGGAAAAAAAAACCAAAATCTATGTGAAAGTCACTTATTTATATTAAAATATGGGAAAAAGACGAAGAGAAGTGATTTCATATATAAAAAATTAACGCAAAAGTGCCCCCTCAACATAGAAAATGGAAGACGAAACCTAGAGATAGAAAACTAGAGCTGGCTTGTTGGAAAGGAAGAACCTAAAATTAGTTTTCATAAACAAAAATTGGACAACTTTTTATCTCTTGTAATAACCTTCTGGCAAATGACTATGCATGTTTCCTATCCTTTATCTAAACAATAATTAGACACCATTTTTTCTATTTATGTTATTAATTGATGATCCTCGATATCAGACTTCACTGTTAAGAGTCTCACATCAGATAGAAGATGGTCTGACAACTTGTTGATAAGTGGTGGTGATCCTCACCAGTCGGTTTTGTGGATTGTGTTAGACTCAACCACCATTTTTAAGATGGTATCAGAGCTTCTTCAAACCCACCATTTATGTCCACGAACCTAGCCCGATAGTGCTGGTCGTGAGGGGCTGTGTTAAGAGATTCACATCGGATAAAAGATAGTTTGATAACTTGTCTATAAGTGGGGAAAATTTTCATCTTACAAGTCGGTTTTGTGGGATTGTATTATGCTCAACCACCATTTCTAAGATTCACAAATTCTGTTTTTTTTTTCTTTTAAAATTCTTAATGTTCTTTCTTTATTTCTTGATTCTAGTTCATCATCTTGAAGCTGACACAAAAATTTACTGCATCTTATACATCTTGAAATAGGTTTAAATTTTAGTCTTTGACTTTAAGAACATGAGCATTCAAGACCATAAGCTGTTTGTGCCATGCATGCAATGGATTGACGTGTGCATAGAAACAAAATTGTTCTGAGATTTAAATAATTTTTTAATAAAAAATATACTTCAAAGAATTAGTATGGTTGAATTCTAAAGAAAGACTAGATATGTATTCCAATTTTGGAATATGGCTAAAGGCTAAAGCATACACAAAAGCAGCATATTTCTGAGGTGGGTGCAGTGATACCATGGCTAGGTAACAACTTGGTTTAGATTACCACCACACCATGGAACAATTTTCTTCAACTTATTTATTAGTTATTTTTGTCAAACATTCTTTGGGATATATATGGAAGGAGGATTTATCAGTTATCTTTGTCAAACTTTATTTAAAGATTTGGGTTGATTTCTTATTTTATTTTGTTGCAGTGTTCATTACGGTTATTGGCAGATTTTTTTCATTTGGTGTATATTACAAATTTAACCAATAACTTTTGTGTCTTCAACAACGTTATAGATCCAGATGCATGGATATTCTAGACTCTGATGTTTTGTTGCAAATGTATGCATTATGCCAATTTTCCTATAAACCTAGATTTTTTTTTGAGTTTTTCCTATAAACCTAGACTTTTTTTGAGTTCGTTCACAATTTCATCTTTATTTTTGTTTGTTTTAACGACTTTGAGATTTGTATTGTTCTTGATCGATGTAATTTATAAAATTTGAATGAATATTATTTTTTGTAAAACAAAGTGAGTTGAATGTAAAATTATATATATATATATATATATATATATATATATATATATATGGCAAATTCTATGGTACACCTATAAATATGAGTGTATTGGTATACCAAATCAATAAATTAATAGTTAAAAGTGTTACTTTCTATCACCTATAATTAATTCTTATTTACCAAAAACGTCAACAAAATAAAATTTAATTTTTCTGAATTTTTAGTACTCATAATAGAGAATTTTGATTATTTTTTACAATAAAATGTAAAAAAAATTAGTATGATTTTTATAAACAATGAAATGATATTTTTTCTTATGAAATGACATTTTCTAAAATATAAATATCAACAAATAACTCTTTATTCCATAAAAATAATAGTTAATTTAAAGATTTTTGAAGTAAGAGTACCGGTACACCTTAATTTGCGGGTGTACCGTACAAACTCCCTATATATATACCCTACTTTTCCCTCCTTTTATTGAAAAAAATCCTTCTGGGGATTGAATCAGGTACCTCATGCTTCCAATTTACAACTCTTACCATCAAGACACTAATGTTTTTTTATGACATGTGGCTGCTTCAATGTTATGTATTCAACACACAAATCCTGGGTCCTATTTCTTTCAATGTCAAAATCCCTAAATCATTTCTCACCATCATGCAATTGAACCTAACAACCATAACCCCACCCTTTTTGGCGGGCATAATTAATTTTTGTGACAAAAAAGTCTGCAAGCAATTGAATCAGGTAGCACATGAATTTTTTTTTTTAAGTCACTTACGCCATTGCATTTTTTTTATAGCAGTTCTTTTTTATTTTATTTTTTCTTTCAATTACCACATAACAATTTCTTTTTGTTATTATTATTTTTTCTTTCGGTTACCAGATATAAGTTCTTTTTTATTATTATTATTATTATTATTATTATTATTATTATTATTATTATTATTATTTCGATTACCACATAGTAGTTTCTTTTCCTTTTCATTTTTATAGATTTAACAGCCTTTGTGGTTAGGACCAATGTTTTGATGCAGACTTTGTATATATTTTTTCTTTTGATTTTTCTGTTTTATTGCAGTCCATCTTTTGTTTTTGTTACTTTTTGAAGTAGTTTGATAACATAATACTGAATATAACTATAAAAGTAATAATATAGTTAATTTCATAGTTATATATGAAGTTCTACGGTTAAGGTTAATTTCTTTTCAATATCTATTCCATTTCCAATCAATTTAACATTCAATTCATTTAGTCTTCTAATTTCAACGCACAAGAATTTTAGTAGAGATTATTTATTTATTTATTTACTAAAAATGACTTAAATTTACCAAGGGCATATGATATTAACGCACAATGAGCTCAATTATCCCAGTCATGCATATATCCAATTATCCCACTAACAACATATTTTATATATCATAATGTGCCTCTAATTTGCAAGTAGAAACTGAAATTTGAAGAGAAAGATGGATGAGAAACAAACCAATGCAATAAAATTTTTTATCCTCAAATCCTAACTCTCTAAGGACAAATACTTTGAGATGTGTAGAAATGGAAAATAATGGATGAAGAGTGGGAGAAAAACAAATGATCAAGAAATGGAATGGAGAAAGAAATATGATAAAGAGGCAAAAAAATAAAGGGAAGAAAAATAAATCAGAGAGAGAAATTGAATCATGACAAAGTGATATGTGGAAGAGAGGGAGACATAACTGAGATGTCAAAGAAAAGTTTTCAATGGAAATCAAAGTTGCAATGACCATTAATAAAAGTCAAAGACAATCACTTAAACATGTCGAAGTATATCTTCCAACATCAATATTCTCATATGGTCAATTATATGTTATAATTTCAAGAGTGACAAGAAAAGGTTTGAAAATATTGATAACGAATGAAGATGATGAATATGATATTGTTACATCAAATGTGGTTTACAGGGAAGTTTTTAGAAATGTGTAATAATTTGTATCTACTTTTAGATTTTAAATATTTTTGTTGTTGTTTCTGTTTCACACCGACTATAAGTTCAATATGAACAACATTAATATTTTCATGAATAGTGAATCACGACATAGCATTAGGTATTACATCATACCCAACCCGTGCGTCACACAGGTGTAGGTCTAGTTTAGATAAATTCACTTAAAAATAAGTTAAACAATAAATTTCAGAGTAGAAGGCAGTCGAGGTAAAAACTTAAGTTTACCCGTTTAAATTTCTTATTGTATTTATAATTTATTGGCTTAATTGTAGTTTTGGTCCCCCTATTTTCACCATTTAGCAGTTTTGGTCCTCCTGTTTTAAATTTCGACAGTTTTGGTCTCTCCATCATATTTTTGAACTATAAAAATGTGATGCGATAAATTTTAAATGTCGTGGACTATGATCTGAAGATGAAAAAAAGATCAACATCGATGAAATTGAAACAAAATTCCCTTGAAAACATCATTTACAACATATCATATCACAATAGACAAAATATTCATTCTAGAGGAAAATTTAATTCCACTTAAAATTAAAATACCCAAAATATCAAAAATTGAGAGAATACACTAAGGGTGTGTTTGTTTCAAGTTTACCAAATTTATTCTTAGGAATAACATTCCTTGGAACATAAAGATGAGAATTTTATTCCAAGTTATTTAGAAAAAATATGTTTGCTTAAAATTATAATATTCTAGGGAACCATAAAAATATGAATTATAATAGGTAATTACACACGAATTTGTTCACATCTTCATGGGAACTTTATCCCCACCCTTTTCTTTGGGAAAAATTTTATATTCCCAGGAAGGTTTTATACCCGGGAATAAAATTTCGAAAACTTGAAACAAACATAAACATGTATATTTCTATCGTTTTATTCCAAAGAATCTACGAATATAACTTGAAACAAACGCATGTCTATTATTATATTGTGAAAAGCTGTAAAAACCTAATTTTATATCCTTTATCCTTTATTATAAAAGTTACACTTGCCAAGCTGACATGTTAGCCCTAATCCATCCTGATTTTCCCTCCCTAACTACTCCCTACATCTCAACCGTAGATCTCATAACCTTTATCTTTTCATTTTAATGCAATTTATGCTATTATCTTTTCAGTTTAATGTACTATCTTTTAATTTCAATGCAATTTATGGTTTTAAAATGTTTCTTTGTTTAATTATTAAGTTTAAATGCAATTTATGGATGATTGTTTACCAGTAATTTCTATATTACCATAATCCTTCATGGAGTCAAAATAATGGTTTTAAAATGTTTCTTCGTTTGACTATTAAGTTTAAATGCAATTTATGGAAAATTGTTTACCAGTAATTTATATTGTACCATAATCTTTCATGGAGCCAAAATAATGGTCTTAAAATGTTTCTTCGTTTGACTATTAAGACTCGCTAATTCATAGTCATAATATAATTCTTATATGAAAATTACTGGTAAGAATTCTTATAGATCAAGTGCAAGACACAATACAATATGTAATGTTCAAACCATACGAAAAAGCAAATATAACAAAATTATAATTCTCGGATTACATATAGACAGCAAGTCCAAATCTATTTGAACAAGTTACTTCATAACATTTTATGGAACATATTCAAATTTTAATAAGACACTTTTAGTTTTAACTAGCCTTCAGCAAAAAATATTGTATAGATCACGAAAATCGTGCTATGAAGGACATTTCAAATAAGGATATCAAATGGTTAACAAAATATTGATCAATATATTTTTAGTTAATTTTTTTGTTTCCATTATATATAATGATGGCACTTTTTTGATTCTATCCATTTGTCTTATGATGTAATTTTAAATCAAAAACATGAAAGGATTTGTGCAATTCTGTTAACAGGTAGTGAATATTATTTTGATAGGGGTGTACGTGCAAGCATGTCTTTTGAAGAGTCACATTAATTGTGCAAATATGAGTATTGTTAGTATATACAGAGTCATCTCAATTAATGCATTTGGTGCAAATTTTTGTGAATTTATTGCTCAGCTGTTATATTCTAAAAAGTCACTGTGCAAGCATTGATGATTATGTGGGCCAACAGAAGAGGTTAGTAATGCGCGTGCAATGACTGAGAAACCAAAACTAAAATTTGAAGCGTGCAGACAAATTACACAGTTACTTACACAGTCATAAATGCTGAGAGTTTTCCAATTAATCATTTATCAAGTGTGCCACACACTCTTTATTAGGTTTATCAGATATAACAAGTCGAATTTTAAATATTTATGAAACTTGATGATATTTCATTGTGAATAAAAGAAAAATTAATACTTATTATTACTAATCGTTGGAATTTATTAAGAAAAATTAATACTTATTAATGATATTTCGTTGGAATTAATACTTATTATATTGCGAGAAAAATTAAAAGAAAAATAGCCTAATACTTATTAATGATATATCATTGGAATTTATTTGTTAAGTCATGTGTTCTCGCATGGTCAGTTGTACGTTGCAATCTCAAGGGTCACTTCAAAACAAGGATTGAAAATACTAATCGTTGATGGAGATGGAGAGAATACTGATACAACCTCAAATGTTGTTTATCATGAAGTCTTTCGTAATGTATCTTGATGATTAAAGTTCAAATATTTTTTTTTACGTATGCTACCATTTCATTTTGTTGCTATTATTGTCGTAGAAGGGAACATATTTTTAAATTTTGTTAAAACTTCTATTAATTATATATATTTACATTGTTGCGACTTATTCGTTTAACTTCTTTTCGGTAGGACCCGTGCGAAGAGTCTAGTTTTATATCAATGCATGTGATCAATATATATTGGAAAGCACTAATTAATATATTAATAACTATAAATGTTATAGTCCAAAATTGGTGGGATCTTCCGCTCAATGTGACTTGAGTTTAAACTCAAAACTCTCTAACCTTGCTAAGAATGTGTCTTCCCTAATCTAAATTTTAGTTGCTTAAACAATAACAATGATTAAGGTGCTTTTATTCCAGCAAGTTCAAATCATTTTCAATTGAATCTTGTATCATTGTCAGTTGAACAAGTCTTGATCACTGGATCCTATATATGTGGTAATGGGATTAGCTGCCATCATTGGTTGAAAATGACACCAAATTCAATGGAATATTTAGGAGAAAAAGAGATGGTTGATGATCTGCCTCATCACCAGTATATAACCTAGAATCCTTATCATCCAATCCATCTAAAATATAAAGTCTCATATACCATGGTCCTTCCTTACTAGTTGAGAACTTGGACTCACTCGTTTTGTTTGAAAGGGCTTATTTAACTTGTTTGATTGTCTTATTGTAAAGTAAATTACATGTCTAAATGTTTATTGAGCTTATATGATTTTTTTTTGTAAGTTAATTACTTATATTTATTTAATAAATGTTTCAAGATAGTTCGTATAAAAACAACAAATAAGCTCTCAAAAAATAAAATAAAAATGACAAATAAGTCACATTCCCTATTGCCATAAAAGTTATTTATACATGGACGTTTGTACATGTTTTTTTGTCTTACCTTTTCGATTCTCAGAAAAAGTTAATCTAAATATCTAAAATTCAAAAATAATTTAAATAAAATCTAACAAAAAATTATAAAAATAAAAATTTAAACTTGAATTCTTTCGAACAATTTGTCTTCAACTGAATCTTGTCAATCACTTGAGCCCTAACCGGACACGTAAATCAATTGGTTCTAAAAGAACAATTGTACAACTTTTTTTTCCTCGTCAAGTAAGTAACATAATGACTATAATTTCACCCCTTAAATAAGTGAGGAATCATGGGTTCGGATTCCAACACATGTATGTAACTGTAATATCTCTATCAATTGAACTAGTTTAATATTTGTTTTTTGTTTTTACCGGTTCATGCAAATAAATTGTTGGAATGAAGAGACGAGAGGGAGAAATAAAAACAGATATCGTGTAGTTAAAGAGAGGAAAAACAAAAGTTGTAAAGTTTATCACTCTCAGTTCTATATCGAGGTTTTGCCTAATGATGTAATTGTAGAACAAGGAACATGGAATTTTACAGCCAGGAAAAGTGTCTAATTACTAGCATCTACTACGTTGACCCCCCAAAAAGCATTTAATAATATGGTCCAAATATGGCAGCAAAAGCATAAAGGTAACGATTCAATGTAATGGAATATCCGGTAAATGCCAGAACTTATGTTAACCAAATGTTTGTTGTTTGTACGGGAACGTGCATGATAAACATGTTTGAAACTTCTTTGCTATAACCAGAGAAGTTACATGTTATAAACATGAATTTGCATGTTGGAAGCCATATATAAACATGCTCTTCCTAGCTGGTATGAATGTACTAATTGCACGTGCTGATTCTCAAAATAATGGTGTAATAAATTTCATTTTATATAAACATTCACCATGTCATCTCATCACATCATATAAAAGTACATTTTTAAATTTTGTATGATTTATGATCAAGTAGTTTTTTTTTAGTTTTCCATAAGTTCTCTCCATTGAGGGGTGTGCATGGTTAGCCACACCATATAAACCAACCGTTTACTGGTGCCAAACCAAACCATTTTATGAAAAAAAAGTAAAGCGGTTTGAAATTGTGAATCGGTGACAAACTAGTTTGAACCCAATTTTGAACATAAGAACCGGTTCACGTGCAAGTTGTTTTGAAAGTCCAGTTTATGTACAAAAGCAAATCACTTGAAATACGCATATTTAAAGTTCTCTTTGTGCTTGAGAACAAAAATTTATACAAGACGCTAAAAAACAAAAATCAAGCATACGAAGTCTCTTCCACGAACAAGAATCATCAGCTCTAGTGTGAGCTTCCCTTGGGCATATTGGCGATGACTCGATCAACGGTCGTGGACCGACAACTCCACAATGACTGGTGAAATAATCTTGCATAAAGCCTAGGTGAGTTTTTTTTTTAGAATAGATGTTCTGGACCGATTTAGATCTCCACAGCATGTGGTTGAGGGAATTTTGAAGTAGCAAGGTCACCAATTTTGCGACGCTTCTTATGATTGGATTCTCGCAACATATGTCGATGATTAAAATTTATGCTTGGTTTGAATAGCTGAGTTGTTTGAAGATTTGATTAGAGGAATTAATATGGAGTTTAAATGAAGAATCAATGAAGAAGAGGAACGAATTGAGAATTAGGGAAAAGAAGAAAGTAAGAAAAACCGGCTGAAAAGATGGTTGCAATTTGTCAATGATCAAACCAGTTGCTAAACCACTTCATAGAATAGAGTAACGATTTTTCATACACATGCGTGGATGTATCCCTATTCGACATATGCCACACACTAAATATGATTAGCTCTTCATGTCAAGATTCAAACATTATTATTATTCACCACATCGTAAGAGTCTAACCTCTTCTGCTAGATCCAGCCTACATTGTAATTTATTGATGTATCCCTAAATTGAACCTTTACCTTAAATTTTTCTCATTAAAAAAAAAGAGTAAATTACCCTCCCCTCCCCTCAAAGATGCTTGAATTACAATCCCCTCCCCTTTTATGTTAAAATATACATTCCCCTCCCCTCTTATTCAAAACATATTAGAAAAAATTTCATTCCCCTCCCCTAAGAAAAGCTTGAATTACATTCCCCTCCCCTCTTATGTTAAAATCTACACTTTACTCCCTCAATATATATTTTTTTATTTTTAATAATCTAGCAAAAAAATAATAATCTAATACACATCGAAAAAAACAGTATTGCAGGTATATTTTAACATAATAAAAAATTGAATACATATTTTTTTGCTATTTTTTATTCACAATTTCATTAACATGTAGTTTTAAACCCTATTATAAAATATGAAACAAGCCAAAATAAAATTAAAATATGTGAAAAATTACTAGCGACAATAAACCATGGTTATTTAAAAGTTAATTTTAAACTCTAAATTATAAAATCAATAGCAAATATATTTAAATTTAATTATCATTAACATTTAAATTATAAAGAAATGAATTAATTTTTCTTAAAAGGTGGTTTAAAATTAATATATATCATACAAATATTTATTTATGTTAAAACAGATTAAAGTGTAGTGCATATTTAATTATCAAGGGAGGGGGTTGTAATTCAAGCATCTTATAAGGGAGGGGAGTGTAAATTTTACTTTTCAAGGAAGGAAATTGTATATTTTAACATAAGAGGGGAGGGGAGTGTATTTCAAGCATCTTTGAGCGGAGGGGAGTGTAATTTACTCAAAAAAAAAAAATACTCTTTCACACACTTTGTGGTTAGCAAAGCAGAGCCGTCACTGAGAGTTCTAAAAAAAAAAAAAGAACTCTTTCACCAGTCATAAAAAAGAAATTGAGAGGAACAAGAATAACATTCTGAGTTCTAAAAGAATCGATCGATTAGTAACTAACTAACTAACTAACTACATTAACAAGGGCTAACTTATGCAAACCATTTTATTAATAACATAAGGATTTGCAAAAAGCTTTAGCTTGTTTGGTTTTACGTTCTAACTACTAATATCGCGTCCCAATGTCAATTTTGCCGCAATTTTAAGAAGCTTTATATCCTGGCTTCACTTGAAACGCACGTCTGCGTTCAATTTAACGTGGGAACAAACACATATAGTTGATTAAACTAAATAGAAAATTTCTTTTTCCAACTTTTTTTTAGACTCTTGAGATATTTAGATATACTGCTTCCGAACTGGTCAACAACAATTAGTGGGTGTTGTGATGTAAAGTTCTAAACTTACCAGGTTAAGATTTCAGATCTTACAATCACGTACATTATTAACCATTCTGATACAAATTTAAAGAATGAACAAATAAAAAATATGATGCCAAAATATAGTACTTGTTTAGTACATTAAAGAAAATCTTAAGAAAAATGTTTTCGCATGAACCTTTGGTTTAGCTTTTCGACCTGAACAAGCCAAGACCCAAAACTCTCTTCATCTTCCTGAAGATACCAGAGTTCTTTGATCCTTTGGTGTGCGCTGCGGACGCAAGCTCTCCTGAAAACAATAATTATATATATATATAAATTGTATTATGTCAACCAATATTTTATGTGTGAATAACAAAACAAATTAAATCAAATACCTGTACCCTCAGGGGTATTAAAAGGAGAAGGTGCATCAGAGCTTAGAAGATAAGGTTTCCTTGCCCAATACTCTTGAAACCTCTGTTTCGCATACTCCTTGTAGTCAAATTCAATTGTGTTTACTTGTCCCTGAGCAAAATAATCAGAAGATGAGACACTGTGGAAGTAAAACTTCCTCGAAACCAAAAGTACTTTGTTGTAGTTTCCGCCAAACATTTAAAATTACAAAAGAAATTGCATTGTGGAATCAGAAAATTTATGTTGATGAGAAGCCCACACATTTATGGTTAATTCATATTCAAAAGTTCAGTCATTTAAGAAATATTTATTTGTAAAACATAATAGTCCAAGCAATTTGTTTGGATAATCAAAGTCCAGTCTGATACTTGGTCGATAAATGTTATAACTATCATTCCCCAATCCTTGAGTGTAATTCTCAGAATGACCAAAATAATTTTCTAGAAACTTAGAAGGGTAGAAGGGAAAAATATGTTTCCACAATACTGTTGGTCATGAAAAGGAGTCAAAAATCAGGAGAGGATGGAAAGTATAATGCCTCTAATGTCCCAACATAAAGATAAGCGCAGAAGATTCAATGGGTTCATTAAAACAATAAAATAAAAGCTCATAACTATATCTAGACTAGATTTTTTTAGATGAACTATATCTTCATTAAAATACAGAAAACCATGGTTGATGATTAGCTAGCTCTGTATGGTGTTTTTGTTATATATTTTTGAGTGATGCATTCATCAAAAATTATTTTTCCATGAAACGAGCCACAAATAGTCAATACCCTGATCATTGGTTTGAACAGTTGCAAACAATAAATAAAAGGTGGGCAAAGCCAACAAGATAAAATACATATCTTTTTTTTTTGTTGCAAATATCCACGTTTATTTTTTCAGTCTATCAAAACCCTTGGTGCACAAAAACCTAGTGTGTTTGTTAAATAACTTCTCCCTCTCCAAGGTCTCAAGCCAAACCATCCAAGAGTACAAAGAAGAATAATTATAAAATAAAAATATAAGAAAGTGCACATACCGAAATTATTCCCCAAAGGCCCCAGAATAGATGATTTGCGAGTGTATACTTCTCAACTTCTTGTAGTAGGTGCTCCACTTCACTCTCACTTGATTCTTCACCTGTGTTCATGTCCCATAATATCAGGAACAGAAACTAACAGTCCAGTTCTTAAGGTCATCGATGGAATATAAGGGTACATTGTAATATAAATATTCTTTGTTAAATTTAGACCATACAACTTTTTTGTTCCAAACCACGAAATAGGTCATCGATGTCAGCTGATTGAAAACTTCAAAAGTTTACCAGAAAAAAGAACAAGACAACAGTCATTTAACAATGAAGATAGATATACAAAAAACAATAAAAAATCTATTACCTGATGTCCTCAAATACGCCCTAACAAATCTTTCACGCTCCTCAACGTCTGTCAAGAGAACCAGCCATGTGAAATTAATTAGTCACAGGACACAATAAAATAATGAATGCTTCAGAAAGCCACAGGTAGCATACCAGGATATTTGCTATAATCAAGGATATGAGGCGTTTCTGTATGGTAGTTCGCAGCCATCTCACAAAAGTGGTTTGCTATATCATACGCTACAGGATTGTGAGTAGCATATTCATAGTCCTGTACAGACATAACATTAAATCATACTTGCTGGTTATGATCTCTTGATCTTGAAACCAAGATATTTGGCACAAAAAAATAAATAAATAACGAAGGAAAGAAAGAAAGACCAACCAAATGATTGAGTGAATAAGTTTCTCATACAACTAGCCATGTTAATGAACAAATAAAACAAAGGAGGAAAGTGATCACATAATATATGTCATCATTTCACATTTTATATCACATCTGCCATCCTTGACTCCCAATATGTACACAATTTTCAAATTTTAGCTTTCAAAAAGTAGACGAGTCTCGGCAAGAAGGAAACCAACAACACTTATCAGGCTGTAATTAATAAAACTCAAAAATCTTCTCCCCACATTCAAAATGCCATCCGGCCATAAATACAGATAGGTTTATTTTCTAATGATGATTCTTTTTTTTTGGACAAGGGAGGGCATCAATGTTGTGTAACTCAAAGGGGGAGGGGATTTACACGTTTGCTAGTCTTAAAACATAATCAATTTTAAGCCATGATCTCGAAACATAGCATTTTTTTATTTTTATTTTTTACAAACAAAATTCTTCCATAGGTTTTGGTAAAGTTCGGTTGAAGGAGGAAACAGGATCATATTACACATTTAATAGTGCAATGAAAATTGTATATGCTAAGAGAATAAAAAAATTGTCAACAAAAAAGGAACGACAATTTTTTTGACAGAACAAAAGGGAATAACATTTTTGTCAGTAAAAAGGGCTTAACATTTTATTTAAATATATGAGATAAGTCAATGACAAGAGCTCTGTATCACCAAATTTCTCTTTTATAAGAAAAAAAGTTAATAATTGATGAGTCTAGTATGATAGAAGAGATAATTATTTCTTCAGAGATAATTATTTCTTCAGAGCAGGTCCAATTAAAATTAAATAAAATATTATATAATTTGTCGGCAAACAAAGGTATTAACAACATTAGAATGATGATTTTACTAGCTTGTACAAAGAGAAACTCACTATTATGGTCACAGAGTTGGTCTCTTCATCAAGCATTATGTTACCATATTGCAAATCATTGTGGCAAAACCCTATCCGTTGATGCGAGCCTGACAGTTCCTTTTCCAAAATAGAGATTTCCTTGTCGACCGTGTCCAAATAAAAAGCTTCGACTTCTTTTGGAGAAGACAAACATTTGGCCTCACTAAGCCAATTTCTGAAGCATTGAAATTAAATAGTCTGAGAAATGACGTTGAGGTTGAAACACAAATGAAACACAACTAAATTCTTATTCTTGTTATGTACATACCTCAATGTAGGCCAAAGATGGGCTTTCTTTTCACCAGGCATATCTAGATCA
The DNA here is from genome assembly GCA_958299785.1 of Medicago lupulina. Classification (NCBI taxonomy): domain Eukaryota; kingdom Viridiplantae; phylum Streptophyta; class Magnoliopsida; order Fabales; family Fabaceae; genus Medicago; species Medicago lupulina. The sequence goes on from OY283144.1 coordinate 63,859,361, forward strand.
TGGAACTCCTTCATTTTGGCCGCTATAAGAGCAGAAATGGATGGATCACGTAGATCAGAAGCTGACAGCGTCTGATAAATTCAGAGAGGGAAACATGGAATCTATGAGCATATCGAATTCATAAATTTGGTAGTTCATTATTAAAAAAAAAAACAATAAATTTACAAACCGATACAATGCAGAGTGAACAATGGAAAAATGTCTAAATTTGAAGTGATACTATAATGCATCCATTTTATGGTTTTTAATCATTAATCTAACATAATAATTTTCTAAAAGTTGGTTTGAGTATTATACTACAGTACTAAGATTAAAAATGATAAGTGTGAGATTACCCGTGCATGGATAAACTCTTCAACGCGTCCATTTGTAAAACGTCCTAGTAGACTAGGTCCCTGACCATTCTTTGACATGTACTCAAATGTCCGTATTTCATCACCCCTATCAAAGAAAATGTCCACACCCTCACCGTAGATCCTAACAAGAACCTTCCGTGAAGTTTCCTCTGTTGTAGATGGCCACTTTATTTCGAATACCTCATTTGTCATTGCCCCCTTGAGAGGGATCACCTGTAGCGCATTTGCATCCAGTACATCCTCCCATTTACCTGCTAATGATATCAGAATCTCCTTTGCTTCTGCTGGAAGGCGATCTGCTTTGCTGCTTACAGGGGTTTCAATGGCATCTGGTTTCTCTTCTGCGAGATTTTCTGCAGCACCTTGTTTGTCATCACCTTCTTTGTCTTTCATAGCACTTTCTTTTTTATCATCACCTGCTATATCATTGGTAGAATTTTCGGCGGCATGTGCTTTATCATCTGAACCACCTAATGTGTCATTTACAGGGTTTTCTGCACCAACTGCTTGGTCTTTTGCAACATTTACTGGATTTTCTGCCCCACCTGCTTGATTGCTTATAGGATTTTCTGTAGTAGGAGTGGCCTGGTTTACAGGATTCTCAGCAACACCAGCTGCATTGTTTACAAGATCTTCACCTGCACCCATTGCGGAAGAATCCAAAATTCCAGGTACAGAAATGATTTACTGATCAAATTCCCTTTATCTGTAACTTCAGTACCTGGAAAAGCAAGGATCATTCAAATAAATTCTTGATCATAACTACAAACTAAAACATTTTATTGCTGTCCCTCTTCCTCCTTCCAAGGAAGGGGTAGAAATCATAAAAGAATTAGCTGGTTAATGGCGAGGACTGGTGTCAATTAGAAAATCTTAATATTGTTTAGCACTGAAATTGTTATCAATGATCCACTATCTCATTCATTTTCTGATTATTGTTATAAAGAAGACATGCCTAAACTGTACAATAGACACTCCAACAGAGACGGATACAGGGGAGGGAACACATGGGCTGAAGCTCCCTCCCTCCTCTTTCAAGTTCAATAATATACGTAAATAAACACACAACGTTTTTTATAGGCAAATGTTAGTATGATATAAATTAATGAGCTGTTAATTTTTGGGGTTTGAACCCTCCTTGATAATGTGGAACACCTATTAGTCAAGGACCTTTCATTTAAGCTTCACGCACACAATAATACATATTCTAACGTAACATGTTTCTTCACAGACATTAACTGTAGAATCTAACTTAACTTATTAACAAGCACTTGGCACATGGGCTATAGTAAATTTGTAATTCTTCACACACAATGTTTATTAGAATAACAATAAAAAAATCCTGGGTAATTTTTTTGTCAAACGTTTGAGCTAATCAAACATGAAAAATGAATTAAATATAAGTTGTCTGTATCAAGTTGTCATGCTAAATGTAAAATAAAATTACTAGAGCAAAATGCACCAATGTTTGAAGACTCTCCCCATCAACTTCATTTGAAACAGCTTATAATATTTAGACCATAGCGATGTAAAAAATCACTATTTTCTTCAATTCGCAACCAACAAAGCCAGTGATATCAATGATTGCAATGTAATAACAACTACACCTTAAAACCTTGCTCCTCGGCACCACATTGATTAAAATCTCTGTATATCACCGACACTTCTGAGCAGAGGTTTATCTCATATCATATCCAACCTGGACTCGGACACATGTAATTTCGATGAATTATGTCATTTTCTGAAATTATTAACTGTACCTATGTCATATCTGGTGTATGTGTCCTATAAAGCACCGACACGACAACGACACATATAATTACGCCGAATTAAGTTATTTTCACAAATTATTGGCGGTGTTGGCGTGTCCTGTGTCGTGCATCTGTATATTAAAATGCATTCCAACAACATAAAAAAATCTGAAAATCTCTCTAATCATCCATAATCTCAATTCAATCATCGTCACAATTGCATGATAATCTTATAACGTAACAAAATAAATTATCTACTCAAACATGCAATAGAATTCAAACGCCAGAAAAAACAGAGAACCTCCATCATAATTGATAAGCATTGAATCAGCAATTATATTATATTTTTGAAAATAAACAAAAAAATTACGTATTATGAAATCGCTAACCTCAACGAATAAATTTAGCGGCGAATCCAAACGCAAAGCGGTGGCCGGAGATATTGCCGCCGGTGAAGTCGAAAGAGAGTTGTGTTGTTTAGAGAGAGAGAGAAACGGTTAAGATGATTTAGAGAGAGAGAGAGAGAGATGAGTTTATATATGAAATCGGTTTTCTTTGTACCGCCAATGATTTATTACAACGTGGTGTTTGAGTATGGAATATGGATGGTGCAACTTTTGGATGCTCTTGAATTTTTGAGATTTCTTTTTTTGTTGTTAAAATTAGAATTCTAGTTTTCTAAAATTAATTCTAAATTACTTGACGAAAAATAATATGGCAAAAATTAATTTGCAAAATTGTTAGATTGAATGTATGCACGGTTTCGGGTTTGAAATTGGAACCACGTGTTTAGTTTTTTCTATAAGCAAATGTTAGTAATGTTAATAGTTATTAGTTTTTATGGATTGAACTCATGATCTCTTCATTCAAACTTCTTTGACTTTCTTTAATTTCTTTGTAATTTTGTGTTTGACTTAACGGAATAATGGGGAGAGAGAGAGCCGGCGGTCATGGGCACCACCATGGCCAGTCACATTAGTCTTCTTTTTCGTCGAATGAGAGGTTTAGCGAGGGGGGGGGGGGGTGTCAAGCAGGGTGCCACAAAATGGGGGAGATTGGATTGACATGAGACTGCGACGTGGGAAAGCATTGCGACAGGATGATCGAGGTCAGGACAGATAGCGAGAGGTTTCACAGTTTGACAACAGGGTTGGCTACAAAATTCGATACGTTAGGGTTTGACTTGCTTTGTGGGATTGTCGGTTTTCACGAAATTGGTCTATGGAATCACAACCGCGAGAGAGGGCTCTTGCCTCTCAACCGCGCAATTTGGACAGGGAAGGTTGTCATGCACAGCCGCGGGAGAGGGATGATACCTCTCGGCTGCGCGGATTCACCAAGGAGGAGAGACGACATCGCGCGGTTGCTGCAACCACCAAGCAGCGATCGCGCACGGTTTTCGATCATGTGGGAGGTTGCTTCATAAGTTCCACCATTCAAACAGTTTGTCACTTTTTACTTTACTAATTTTCCTATGCACGTTCAAAATTTCATCCTGAGGCAAGGGTTTGAAGTTTGCACTATACTTGGGGAGGTTTTTTTTACCTAGAAAATGAAATGCGTACGGTGAGGCATATGGTTTTGTGAGTTTTCTAAGGTACGTGATGTTGACAAGTTATTACGGGCAGTGAATGGTGTGTACTTTGGTCATATGCGAGTACGAGCTACTTTGGCACGGTTTCATAAGGCAACTCCGAAGGAGAGGGTGAGGGGGAGGGTAATGGGAAGGACGGTGGTTGTAGGTGTAACACCCTTTTTCCCTACAAGTAATAATTAATGCAGTTAAATTAATAAATCAAAAGAGTTCAAGATGTGACATCATCATTTTCTCAAAACATGCATAATTCGGTTTTCATAAATCTCGCAGCGAAAACAAAAAATCATAAATATCTCATCAATGTGTAATCATCCTCAAAGTACATGAATAATAAAATTTCAACATCATGTTGCAGGTCTCATATACATAACAACAGTCTCAGCAATAAATCCAACATCAGCTAAATAGTATAAAATACATAATCTCGACACTCTTAATCAGAGCCCAATCTAGACTCCAAGCAAAAGATAAAGAGGTAGCTCCAAGCTAATCCTCAAACACTCACAACAATATGGACTCAAACCTTCAAGTCGTCTGCACCATTATAAAAATGGGCAGCCAGTCAACCAAACGACCACTAGGGTTAGATAATATTCCACATGATAAAATACAATCAAAGAAATAACATTCAAGGATTTCAAGTATTACATATATACATGCTCATCATTTTAGAATACTAACATTACATTAATATTACCTTCAATTCAATCATAACATAAATCATATCATCATCAATGAATCATCACATCATTCTCATATTAGCAACACCATATCAAATATACAAGAATCACCAAATAAACATACTCAAGTACACAATTTCACATAAGTCACACCATTCACTAAAATTCACCAATTCACATATTTACATATGACATGTTTCACATACTCTTATGCATGACCCACATGTGGGTTGGCCTGATGGTATTGGCTTGGGACCTGAGAGTGTTCTCCTCCTTGAGGTCTCAGGTTCGATTCTCTTCAGTGCCAATTTAGGTGGGCTAATTTAGTTTCTTAAAAAAAATAATACTCTTATGCATGTAATGTTCTAGACACATCCCTACATACACGTGGTACCAATTTTGGATTCCGGAGATAGTCTTACCAGGTGATACACTAACGTAATCCCCACCAATTACGTTATTCACCAACTAACATAATCCGCATCAATTATGTTCTTCACCAAAAGACTCAACATGACTATGAATGCATGGACTTACAAGTAATAAAGACTTGACAATGCGTAACTCACAACACTATATTATATAATTTTCACCATCATATAATATCTTCACCAAAATCCACCATTGCATCATCAAGCATTTGCATCCATACAATCAACAAGTCATCACCATCAAAATCATCAACAACTCATTATCATAATCATTGTTAATTATTCATCTCAACAAAGAAGCAAAGTCTCATCATTTAGCATTTACAACATTTTAAACGAACAATCAATTGCTTGTGTGCTTGAGTAATTGTAATCTAATTGATTATAGTGAAAAATCTCTTGTAAGTGATAAGGGGACCGAACTATTTATGGATTATGGAAGGAACCATGGTAATTACTTTGTGTCTTTTTCTTGTCTCTCTTTGTCACTTTTATATTCGCTGCACTTAACTCTGAACATAGCTTTAGGTTCTGAACTCTATCAAAAGCTGAACTTTGGACTTAGTTAAAAAGAAGAAAAATTTAACACAATTTAACCCCCATTCTTGTGTTTTTTCCACCTTGAGAATGAGTAAACGGAAAATCCTTGGAGAAAGTGATAATCCTCGCGGGCTCCCCAACTACATCAAGTTATCACATCCCCAGAAGTTGAAAAGATAAGAATTTACTACACTAACCAGGAGTTGTAATGCAATATTTCCAAGATGGTTACCTCTAAAGAAGAAGGACCCAAAAAGTTTTAATTCTATTGGGAAGTTGTCCATAAAAGAAGCATAATGTGGTATAGGTGAAGGCAATCCATTAATGTTGATCGAAAGAATTCAGGTAAAATCATCAAACGTCACTCTAACACTTGCAGATAGGTCAATTAAAAGTCCATCAGAAGTAGTGGAGGATACAATGATGGAAGAAGACAAGACCTTCGTAACATCATAAACACAAAAGAAGTTTCATTACCAGAACGAGTCTCATTGTTCTAGAAGAATGAAGGGCACTAATTATAAAATCTCACTGATGGGAGCATGTGAACACTTACCACTCTGCCAAATTCATGGAATTCCTTCCGAACAAGAGAAAAAGGAAGGATGATGTGTTCTTTCTTTCATATAAGCCACGCTAACATGATTGAGGCATCAAGCTAATAAACGTTAAATGAAGCTCTGCATGGGAGGCAACCCATGGGAACCGTCAGGCTCAAGACGTAAAAGAAGCGTTGAATAGGGGACAACCTATTGATCGTCGGGACTAAGACATTAAACAAGCATTAAATGTGAGCCAACCCGTTGATTTATTTTTCTTCATTTTTATTTTCTGCTAAGCTGAGATTTCCTGACTAATCAATTTCATTTTTTTTTTATTAATCCTTAAGTTTTATCTTATAAAATTTATTCTTTTGCATTTACATTTATAACATTTCTTTTTATGCTTTAGTTTTGTTTTAGTCTTAGTAAGTCACTTCAAAGCGTTTACAATGGAGGCTAGTTACCCTCACATTCAACAGCATAATACTTTATGGGTCTTGCTACAGAAGATACTTATAAGATCATCATCTCTTTTCTGAATAGGATAACCAGTGATATTTAGAGCCAAATATTTCCAAATTAATTCTAGGTTATTAGATGCATAAATTCTTTCTATATTGAGTGTTCCATATGAATGTTACTTGCGGTCGTTTTTTACGGACGATCGGTTAGATTATAATACACACGAGACATTTTTTTTTCTTTGGTACCTTGAGCCTTTCAAGCCCCCATGTTATATTCTTATTATCCTTTGTGAAACCACTTTGAGCCTCCAGAAGGAATTTCTTTCTTGTTACTAAGTGACGAATCATGTCATAGTCGTGAACCTTAAATGCACCCTGTTTGATTTCTCTTGGAGTGAGATAGGAAATTATTTTGACTGAGTATGGTTTGAAGATAAGTTTGCAGTTGCTCTTTGGAATTAACAACATTTTAAGTTTGGGGTGGGGTAAAAGTATAACGTATTTATCAGAAAAAGAAAAAAAAATGAAAAAATGTAGATTGCCATGGATCTACACACACAAAAAAAATAGAAAAAAAAGATAAAAAAATCAAAAGCAAAAAACATAAAAAAAATTGGACTAATAAAAAAGTTTATTTATGTCTAAAAAAGATAAATAGTTCCACTGTATTACTCATCTTGTCTTATTCAAGGAAGGAAGGTTGGAAGGTTGGCAGTTCATCAATGTTTAGTAGGAATCCCTAGGTTAGTAAATGATGGTCAAATTAGGCAAGTATACAAAATCGTCTACCAAGTAATAAAGTGATAAGTAGAGTATCGTATCCACATGGATTGTCTTTTCGTCCAAACAATTTGCGTTACTTATTTTAAGTTGACGATATAAAACAAAAGAGATAAGGGTTAGAGATTGCAAATTTTATCTGTTTACAATAAAGCAAGTTACCTGTTTTGGTTGCAGAAAAGTAAGCAGCGGTTAGGACTCTTTGAATCCCACCTTTTTATTTCGTTGGATATCAAATAACATTCATGCCATGTTTAGTTATCTTAAGTAGACTATACAAGTGATGAGGCCGTTGGGACGTTCTAACCTAGTCGGTTGTCAAGATGCACATGCTGATCGCACAGTGATTTGTATGTGCGGGGTCTATACTATCTCGGTTGATCTAGGTTTATCCCTCTGATGGCTAAATGCACATGTTGATTACACAGTGATCCTTACGTGTCAGGTCTTGCTAATTCAAAGGTAATTGAAGCATAAATCATCAACATATAGACAAATTATAACAGTTCCTCCATCACTAAGCTTCTGAACATATACTCCAAACTAACTGAACACTTTTTAAAGCCTATTTGAACTAAAACTTGATCAATTTTCTTGTTCCATGCTTTGGGGTCTTGTTTTAATCCATATAGTGCTTTATGCAGTCTATACACCATATTTTCTTTCCCAGTGATTTCAAAACCTGGTGGTTGTGACACAAACACTACTTCTTCTAATGGACCATTTAGAAATGATGACTTTACATCTAAATGATAGAGTGACCATTTATACTTACAAGCAATAGCAGTCACTAACCTCACAGTTTCAATTCTAGCAAATAGAGAAAACACTTCATTATAGTCTTTGCCTTGCTTCTGAAGAAATCCTCTAGCAACCAATCTTGCTTTGTGCTTAGTAACTTGTCCCTCAGAGTTCAATTTCACTTTGAATACCCACTTAACATCAATCTTCTTTTTCTTTTCTGGCAAGTTAACTAGCTCCTAGGTCTGATTTTTCTCAATTGATTGTAGTTCTTCAACCATAGCTCTTCTCCACACATCAGTCTTCAATGCTTCTTTATAATTAATTGGTTCAGCATCTGCTAATAATGCAAAGTGAATGAGATCACCTTCATCATTCACTGCATCATCAGAAGTTATTTCACAATCAGTCAATCTGACAGGTGCCTATCTATTCCTTTGAGGTCTTACTCGTACTATGATTTCTTCTTGATCATCTACAATCTCTTCATGATCCTCTTCACCTTATGATTCATCACTTGAATCGGGATATATGTAGCTTTGCTTGGTTTCACTGCTATACTCAGATTCACTTTCCCATTTCCACTTCTCAACTTCATTCACTATCACATCTCTACTTATGTGAACTTTCTGAGTCACAGGGTTATATAATTTGTATGCACCAATAGGATGATACCATATGAGTATCATAATTTCACATTTATCTTCTAGCTTGTTTCTTCTAGCATCTGGTACATGCTTATAGCACATAGAGCCAAATACCTTTAAATTCTTCACACTAGGCTTCCTTCCACACCAAGCTTCTTATGGCACCTTCAATTTTAACTTCTTAGTAGGACATTTGCTTAGAATGTAAGCAGCAGTAGTAACTGCTTCACCCCAAAACTTGTGTGGCAAATTCTTTTGCTTAAGCATGCTCCTTGTCATATTTAGCAGGGTCCTGTTTCTTCTTTCTGCAAGTCCATTATGATGTGGTGTATATGGAGCAGTTACTTCATGAACAACTCCATGATTTGTGCAGAAAGCTTCAAATTCCTTTGATGTATACTCTCCCCCACCATATGTTCTCAAAATCTTAATGGATTTTTCACTTTCCTTCTCCACTAAGACCTTGAATTTTCAGAATATATCTAAAGCTCCACTCTTAAGCTTAATAGAATACAACCAAATCATTCTTGTGAATTCATTAACAAAAGTAATGAAGTACTTACTACCACCAAGAGTAAGTACCTCAAAAGGGCCACAAATATCTGAATGAACAACCTGCAGTGCTTCACTTGCTCTTTTAGGTGCATCAGATACAAATGGTAATCTGCTTTGCTTACTCTTCACACATATTTCACATATGGATTTCTTGACATTCAACTTTGGTAAACCATGCACTAAATCTTTAGAACTCAATTCACTAAGACTTCTGAAGTTTAGGTGGCCATACCTCAAATGCCACAGTGCTTCAGCATCTTCACTGATAGTTGCAGACATACACATCATCTTATCACTTGATATGTTGCATCTATAGGTTCTATTTTTTGACAAAGCAGATTTTAGCACCAAATTCTTCTTTGAATCAAACAGTTTCAATGATTCACCCTCCATTGATACTGAGAATCCCTTCTCCACTAACTGACCTATGCTCATCATATTACACTTCATTTCTGGAACATAGAACACATCTTTAATTATTACCTTACCACCAAAATTGCTCCTCATCACTATATTTCTACTTCCTTCTGATGCAAGTTTTCTGTTGTCAGCCAATTTGATACTAGTTTTCTTGCTAGCATCGAAATTTGTTAACCATTTTCTATGAGCTGTCATATGATTTGAACACCCAGAACCATGATACCATTCTTCACCTTTCATCATATCTTCACATGTAGCAGCCATTAACAATACAACATCAGGGTCACCTTCATGAGCAATATTGGCTTCCTAAGTATTCCGATCTTTCTTGAACCAACCCTCATCAGCAAAGTGTCCAAACTTGTCACGATTATAACACTGAACCTTACTTTTATCAAAACCCTTCTTCTTGTTCTGATTTTTTCCAAAACTTCCTCTTTTAGAGGATTCAGTTTTGTTCTCAGCTTTGGATCTTGCATTATTGGACCAGTTTGATATACCCTTCCCTTTCTTGAAATTCTTGTGATTTCCCTCTTTCTTGTTTGTTTGAACTTGGAGAGCTTGCTGAACTGTTCTTTCAGAGCTTCTATCAATCACCAGCAGTTCATATGCTTCAAGAGAACTCTACAACTCTTCAATTTTCATAGCCTTTACATCCTTTGCTTCTTGGATTGCTACTACTATGAAATCAAACTTTTGACTTAGAGATCTCAAGATTTTTTCAACTACCATCTGATTGAGATGTTTTCACCACAATTCTTCATCAAATTCACAATTTCAATAATCTTTGAGAAGTAATCACTCACCTTTTGGTCTTCTTCCATCTGCATCATTTCATGCTTCCTTCTATAGGATTGCAGCTTCACTTGTTTCACCTTTTCTCCACCATTGTGATAATTCTCAAGAATATCCCATGTTTCTTTGGATCTTGTTGTTTTGGCTATCTTCTCAAAGTACTGATTATCAATGTTTTGTTGAATGTAGAACAGTGCCTTGCAACCCTTCTTCTTGTTTTCTTTGAACGCAGTTCTCTGTGCTTCAGTAGCATTTGTAGGAGGTTCTTCAAACCCATTCTGCACAAGATGACTCACATCTTGCGCGCCAAACAATCATCTCATCAAAGCACTCCATCGTTCCCAGTTCTTGCCATCAAGAACCAAAATATTTGATCCAAAACCGTTTGTGTTCATCTTGCTAAATCTCAAGAAATCAGATAAATCAATGCACACACCTCACTCAATGTTTCCCAATGATGATTCCCCTCACTTTTCACTCGTGTTTCCCTAAGATTGAACCAGGCTCTTTATACCAATTTTTAGAACAATCACTTTGTTCTATGCAGCAGAAGTGTTTATGAAAATAAGCTGTTTTTTAAGCAAGATGAAAAATAATAAAAAACAGTTGAGAGAAGAGAGAATGATGGATAGAATTATTGTGTAAGGTGAATATTATTCATTAGTTATGAGTTTCACAATTACAGAGCCTTTTATAGGCAAAATGGCTTATTACTTGGTATGCAAGTAAGCTCTCTAACTAATAGGAAAAATTAAAACAAACTTAAACCTATTAGTTACATGGCAGTTATTATTAATACACTAATAATATGCGTGCCCTAGGTTAGCATAATTTGTCAATGTTAAATTGGTAACTGTGAAGAGATTTGGTAACTGAGAAACACAGATCAGAAATAGAAAACAACAAACGTGTGTTTTGAACAAAATGGTTGTGGGTTTAAAAAATATTTTGGTTTCAAGGAATGAATAATTCTGTTTGGGTTAACAAGTTGTTGATGTTGGTGTTTTATGAGTTTGTGATGTTCATGTTGTTGCATGAGAACATAGATGATGGAAGTAAATGCTTTTGTTTGGTGGTGGTGGTGGTGGTGGGTGGTGGGTGGTGGGTGGAGGGAGACATGGAAGAATGAGGGGTGGAAGATTAGTTGATTCCTGTGTAAAATTTCAGATCTTAGAGGATGAATAAAGTACAAGTAGACCATTATAAGATCAACACACCTCTTTAATCTAATGGTAAAAATTCAACTTTCCCATGATGGTAAAAAACATCATTGTCCCAGGCTAAATGCCACCCTTAACATGTCTCTAAACAACCATTCAAAAATTAAAAAGTTTAAGTATAATTAAACAAATTTTAAATTAACAGGGCCTAAATATGTCATTTTTCATGAGAACTAAAAACTTATTTAACCCTTTACAATGACAAAACATCAATTTATTTAACCCTTAAAACTTACATAAATCTAGGAGATGGACTAAAATTGGGTGATTTTGAAGTAAGGGGCTAATTCCATGAGAGAGATAAAATAGAAGGACCAAAACTGTAATTAAGTCTACCAATCTTTTTTTTACAAAAATTAAGCCTACCAATTAAAAGTCACTTTCTTAATCAATCTAAACAATAGATAAAAATTCAAAAAGCTTCTACTGATCATACGACCATCCAATCCCATATTATACAAACTATAGCCGAAATATGGACATTAAGGTGTCCCTCTTCATCTTTTTTTTGTTTTTTTTTTGACAAACCCTCTTCATCTTTTTTATTGCGCTTAAAAATATATCTATTCACATCTTATTAAATTTTTTTAACATATATCTACTTTTATAGTGCAAATTTTTCTCTTTTTATGAATGGGGATATTGTTACACACTTTTTAAGCATATTCATAACCAATTTTTTTTTTAAATTCATAAGTGTTGCTATTTAAATATGAGGATTACACAATTTTTCAAAAAAAAATAAATAATAATTCTTTGTTAATATATTTCATTTTGGCTTGTTCAAAAAAAATAAATAATAATAATTCATGGATTAAACAAATGTATATTTATATTTATAACAAGCAAATCATAATTTCCTTTGCAAAAAAAAAAAAAAAATCAAATCTTAATTAATGAAAACAATTTTTTTTATATATGATTATATTCTCTTCATTAGTGTAAGTATAGACAATCATAAAAAATAAAAATAAAAAGTAACCATGTGTATTAAATGAATTCTTTAATTTAAAAAATTCAATAAATTGATATTTTTTATTTAATGATATATATCCTTTCTTTCTTTTTTGACTGGATCTACATTTATGCTAAAAAATAATCTAATTTCAAAGAAGTATAGTTTTGGTCAAAACAATTGTAAAAAGTTTTTCAAATACATATAACCATATTGATAGTAATTACTTTTCAAAATATATTTCTATTTGAATCTTGACATATGTCATATTTTCATACTAAAATATATAAAATCACGAATTTATCTAGTATATTGTGTTAGTGTATAGTTATTTTACACATGCGTCTAATTATATGTTGTCACAACAATTAATGAATAAATAAAGTATTAGTTCAAGTGCAATACACTATTTATTCAAATATTACTTTCCCACATTCCAACATTCATTTTCAAAATTCTTTCAAAAAAAAAAAACATTCCTTTTCAAAATTGCTACATAAATCTTGCACTAAAAGACATTAATAAAGAAATAATTTTATTTGCCTGTTGAATATAAATAAAACTTAATTAATTTAGACATTGACTAAAAAGCAGAACTAACATTTATGATATGAAAATAAATTTGAAGATTGTCACATGTTCAAAATCAACAATGATTTTGGGCATTAGCTCATATAAATAGATCAACCCTCACACTCATTCTCACATCACAAACATCACATAATTTCCCTCACTTTCAAGGTTATTTTTTCTCTTACAAAGAAAAATGGCCAAAACTCTAGCATTTTTGCTACTCTTACTCCAACTAGCCTCTTTCACTGCATTTGCTGAAAACACTTTTGATGCGTCTCCTGAAGAGTTTATAACTCGTCACAAACCATCATCTGCTCCTTCCCCTCACCACAAATCTCCCGCTCATTCCCCTGACCACCACCATCACTCACCATCACATGCTCCCTCCCCTCACCATCATTCTCCATCACCCGCTCCATCCCCTCACCATAAATCTCATGCTCCTTCTCCTCACCGCCACAATCACTCACCATCACCCTCTCCTTCTCCTCACCACCACCATCAGTCACTATCACATACTCTCACTCCTCACCACCATTCTCATGCTCATTCTCCTCACCATAAATCACATTCTCCCTCCCCTCACCACCATCATCACTCACCATCACCCGCTCCCTCCCCTCACCATAAATCTCATGCTCCTTCTCCTCACCACCATGATCACTCACCATCACCGTCTCCTTCTCGTCACCACCAACATGACTCACTGTCACTCACCCACTCTCCTCACCACCAATCACCTGCTCCATCCCCTCACCACCATTCTCCTGCTCATTCTCCTCACCATCAATCACATGCTCCCTCCCCTCACCATCAAGCTCATGCTCCTTCTCCTCACCACCACCAGCACTCACCATCACCCGCTCCTTCTCCTCACCACCAACATCACTCATTGAAACTTACTCACTCTCTTCACCACCATTCTCCTTCTCACTCCCCTAACCACCATTCTCCTGCTCATTCTCCTCACCATCAATCTCATTCTCCCTCCCCTCACCATCATCACCCACCATCACCCGCTCCCTCCCGTCACCATAAATCTCATGCTCATTCTCCTCATCACCACCATCACTCACCATCACCTACTTCCTCTCCCCACCACCAATCACCTGCACCCTCTCCTCACCATCGATATCATGCTATTTCACCCGCACCACCACTCACCGTCGTCTAATCCTTATAAAGTTTTTAGAAATTAAACTATCAATTTTTGACACAAAAAAAAAGAGCTTGAATAATCAATAGTAAAGAGTGACATTATATGTAATTGATAGTTCTTGTAATAATGCAATATTGAAATAAAGATGATTATTGCGTTTATTTAATTGTTTTAGTGTAATAATATGTTTATATTTTTTTATCATAAAAATGGTCACATTTCTCGATAGAAAAAGCTAAGGATATTTTGCACCCATAAATACATGTCATGTTGCATAGGTAGAGAAAAAACTAAGAGTGTGTGTGTGTGTGTGTATATATATATATATATATATATATATATAGAGAGAGAGAGAGAGATGGAGAGAGTATAACCAGAAGATGTTGCACAGTCCGAGATTCATGCTCAATGATTGTAGTCTTTCTACGAGCGGGATTTTTCTTGATATAGTGTGACACAAATGGGATCTACTCAACCAGTTCAAGGTACACCGTTCTATCAACTGTTTTGACATTTAGATAGTACACATGCGGAGGTCTGACTTCTTTTTAAGTTTTGGAAATGTTGGGCCCCCTCCAAAGTAATTACTCCCTTCATCCCGTAATAAATGACCTATTTGTAAAAAATATTGTCCCAACATAATTGTCTCATTTCACTTTTCAATACAATACTAATTACTTTTTCCAACTATACACTCTAATTAATACAATTTTTATCATTCCCAATTCAATATATTCCACTTTGCATTTATGATAATGATGAATGCACTAATACTTGACAAAGACACTCAAAACCATTTTTCTCTCTTTCACTTATACACTTTTCTTATATATGTATGAAACGAACAAAAGACTAAGTTATTTTGGGATGGAGGAAGTACCTTCTCAAGACATATACTCCAAGATAATATTCCTACCTATCAGAATCTCTTAAGTAATAGAGGTATCATTGATATTAGGGGTAGACTATGTGTGTTTTGTGGGGGTCCGATCAAATCCGATAGTCATCTATTTCTCACATGTGTCTACGCTTGCTAGATATGGTATAAGTCTGTAGGTTGGTTATGTTGAAAGTTGGTTAAGAGGAAAATGGAGACGCGGATCGAGCATATTAGTTGATAAGAAGCAGAAAGTAGTCTTCACTTCCACCTCATTCCGTTGACATCTCAATGTGAGAGTTTAGATGAATATGACATTTGAAAACAATAAATTGATGACTTTTAAAAAATGAAATATACAATTTCTCCATATTTTTCAATATATTATTTCTATATTGGTTTTCTTAACCAGCACCCGAAGACATTATATAAAATTTATGTGCTATTTTTTCTTCAACATCCTATATTTTAATTATGATTTACTCATTCCATTCGATATTGAGTGACACAGTTGACCTTGTCACACATACCAATACATATGTTTTATTTTTAATATCTTAACTATCTGTTAGACACAATTATGAAAATTTAATATTTTGAAAGTATTCATTGAGACAAATCCAACAACATCTTATTGAAGTACATAAAATAGTCACAAGGAAGCGGGAGTTTGAATTGTGACCCTTTAAAAATTAAACATGTAACTTAAAATTAATTCTCAAGTTTTGGACTTGGAATAGTTAAGTTAGTAAAGTGACTTCAGAACGTTCTGAAGTAGTTGTGCAAAAATAGTTTAATAATATAAACGTGTTTATGTGTGTGTTGAGTTTACAGTCATTAAAAGTATAGGGAAGAGAATAAGAACACACATAAATTTATAGTGGTCACCCAATGTGGGTTAGTCAACTCCTCACAATCTTGTGAGAGTTTCCACAATGATGCTTGAGATAACCTCTCAAATCCTGCACCTTACAACTTTGTTCACCTGAACAATTACAAGAACTGTATTCTCTAAGCCTCAGCCGGCTTACACCTTCTTGCTAAGTTACCCACTTAGACTTTTACAACATTTGCTCAAACTAACACTTTAGTACCCCTAAAGCTATAGCAAAAGGAAAATGCCAAATAAAAGCCTTGACATATTAGCGGAGAAGATTCGCTTGGAAATATGATATTTAGGGCCGGTCCAAACATAAAGCGGCCCAAGCCCTTGCTTTAGGCCTCCAATTTTTTTTCCAAAGGGTTTTAGGCCTCCAAATAAAAAAAATATTGTTAAAATATAGATTTATGCTCTTCTCCCAACAAGTTTCACTCTCGTTCAACTGAAATATCTAAAATGCCCCTCCGTTAGTTAAGTAACGCAAGTGTAAAAATATGCGCATATTAAGTCACGCGGCGTGGGTTAAGTTGCACAGCGTGACTTAACTCATGCTACGTGATGTTTTAAAGACAAGCAAAACCTCAATTCCTCATTTCCTACCTACAAACTCAAATATCTCTCTCAAATCACCCAAATCCGAAATTCTTGAACTTCAAATCAAATAACACTACATTTACAAGTAAGTTTTCATAATCAAACACCATTAACTTTTATGTTTATATGTTAGATTTTTTTTCTTTTAAATTAGAAATTTTTTAGATATAGTTTGTTTAACTTTTGGTTTTTTTGCAAGAAATCATACAATGTTTACACGAAAATGACTAGTATTGCTTAGATGTTTAGATGTTTGCACGTTTATGTTGTAGTTTTTAGCTTTAGAGAAATTTTTTAGATTTAAGGTTTGTTTAAATTTTGATTTTTTTGCAAGAAATAATACAATGTTACATGTAAATGACATATATTGCTTAATTGTTTAGATGTTTGCATGTTTATATTGTAGTTATCAGTTTTAGGGTTTATGTATAATTTGCACTACAAATGTTCGATGAAATATTTGAATGAGTTTTTCATTGATTATTTTAAATTTCTTATTGTGTAGATTTGAAACAATGGTTGGGTGGATCGACGTTCATGCACAATTCAATGGCGGGGAACCTCAAAGGTTGAAGGTTCGGTGCCTTGGTGTAACGTTAAAAGGTCTCAAGGATCAACTGAATGAATTCAACCAAGGAATCAACCCCTGAGACACAAGGAGTGTGGAAAACGTTCGATATAAACGTCCAACGCTCGACGAGGGGAGAATATCATTCAGTTATGTGGAATTAGCGAATGACGAAAACGTGAGGAGCATGTTTTAGGACCACAACATGTTCCAGTGGATCGATATGCGTGTAACGTTGCTGAGATCAACTAAAGATATTATCAACAGTTTGACTCCGCCAAAAGATCGTCATTAAGTAGGGAATGCACCTTCCAACTACAACAATTATCTTCCTTTGGATGGGGTAATTCAAACTTGTTAAACAACAGATCTCAAGCATTCGCCCGAAAGTTGCATTATTCCATTCAAAAGGTTAAATTCTTGTTGGCTTCGTTTAAATGATGGTATTGAAGTGTCAAGGTCTGGACCTCATTCCGTTGGCACTTGGATACTACCATTTAAAAACAAGACCAACAAGAATTTAACCTTTTGAAAGGAACAATAGAACTTCCGGGAAAATGTTGGAGTCCTGCTGTTTAGCAAGTTTAAATTAACCTAATTCAGAGGTAAGATAATTGTTGTAGCTGAAATGTGCATTCCCTAATGTAATGTAATGTAATGTAACTTACATTCAAATTTATTCAATATGCAGTTTTTATTCGAATTCACGCTGAGTTTAATTAGTATTTATTATAATTTTTTTAATACGCAACTTTATTCTAATTTATTTATTCGAATTTATTTATTTACGTTATTCTAAATTATTTATTTACTTTATTCTAATTTATTTGTTCACTTTATTCTAATTTATTTATTTACGTTATTCTAATTGATTTGTTCACATAAAATAAATATTTATTCAAACTTATTCATTAAACACAAAATAAACATAAAATAAATATTTATTCTAAATTATTTATTTACTTTATTCAAATTTATTTGTTCACTTTATTCTAATTTATTTATTCAACTTATTCGAATTTATTTATCAACGTTATTCTAATTGATTGATTCACAAAAAATAAATATTTATTCGAACTTATTCATTAAACACAAATTAAACATAAAATAAATATTTATTCTAAATTATTTATTTAATTTATTCTAATTTATTTATTCAACTTATCTGAATTTATTTATCTACGTTATTCTAATTGATTTATTTTCTAAATTATTTGTCCGCGTTATTCTAAATTATTTATTTAGTTTATTTTGATTTATTTATGAACTTAAAATAAATATTTATTCAAATTTATTCACTAAATAAATTCAAATATAAATAAAAAGAAATGAACTAAACTAATATTTATTCGGATTTATTCATTAAATACAAAATCAGAAAATAAAAGCAAATATAAATGGGGAATTAGTCACTTTAGTCCCTGAATGGGAAAGGAGTAGTCACTTTAGTCCCTGAATGCCGAGCAAATGCAAAACAGTCCTTAATGTAGACTTTGTTAGTCAATTTCAGGGACTAAAATGACTAACGGAGTCTCCATTCAGGGACTAAATTGACTAACGGAGTCTGCATTCAAGGACTATTTCGCAATGTATCTGCATTCAGGGACTAAAGTGACGACTCATTTCCTATTCAAGGACTAAAGTGACTAATTTCCCAAATATAAATAAAAAGAAATGAACAAAATTAATACATATAACAACATCTCATTTTATTAATAGAATTCATACAATAATTGATACATTTATTCGAATTCACTAAATCTACTTATTTTATTTTTACCCTGTTGGGGGTAAAAAGTTCTTTTTACCCTCTTGGGGTAAATAGTGATCAGTCATGGAGTAAATAGTGAGCAGCCTTCTTGGAAAAAATACATCATCAACCCTTGAGCTAAATCTAAATCTGGTTCTTTTTATACCCCAATAAGATTCTTTTTACCCACGGTAAAAAGTTTTGGGGTAAAAAGAAGCAAATTTAATTTTATCTCAAGGGTTGATCACTTCCCCAAGCCGGCTACTCACCATTTACCTCAAAATTGACCACCATTTACCTCAAGTGACTAGAGACTATAGAAAGAAGAAGAAAAAAAAAAGGAGAAATAGAGGGAGAGAGTGAGGAGGGAGAGAAAGAGATATGGTGTGAGGAAATAAGGAAGTATGGAGAGGTATTTATAGGTGGAAATGGTAGTATAGGATATAACTACCATAAATATGGTCAAAAAAACGTGTAAAGGTTGTAAAAAACGTGTAGAATGAAGGTTGAAAATTGACAACCGTCCACAAAAATGTGTGTTCTTGAGGACAGACCATCGGCCAACTTGCATGAGTTAACTCGCACACAGGCTAGTGGTGCATGACTTAATTCACACAGAACTTATAAGGTGCGTAAGTTAAGTCACGCTGTGTGACTTAACTAACGTCGGGGTATAACTGGAAATTCAGCTGGGCGTGAGTGAAACTTGTTGGGGGAAGAGCAAAATTCTAAAATATATAGTAAGGCCTCCATGTATATGAATACACTACATGCTAGCACAGATGGTAACGTGAGAAAGCTTCTTCATAAGGATTACTGGTTTGATTCTTGCAATGGCATTTTTTTTTATTTCTTTCCTTACTTGGCATCTTTATTTTACTCAATTGTTTCTTACCTAATTTTCTTATTTTGTTGATAAAGGATCCTTTTTTATTTTGGTTGACATAACAATAATGCTCTAGTTATTTATTTCAAACAAAAATTAATAGTCGTACCATAGTTATTTATTTCGAAACAAAAATTTATTTCTTTCATGCTATTATATCTTACATTTTTTTTATTAAAACAAATGTCACATTTTTTTAGGCTTCATTTTAATATTCGTTTTAGGCCTCACGTTATCTTAGGTCGGCCCTGATGATTTTCTAATGATAGTTGTTGTCATCATCAAAGAATCAGCTTCAAATATGACCTGATTACAAGCTAACATAACGCCATGAAGAAAGAAGTGTCCACATAATTTAAGCATAAATGACCAAAAGAATAATTAAACTAGACTAGACTATTTGTTTTTCCTTTAAATAATTAATCTTGTGTTTATGATGAATTTTATCTAGAGATACTATGTACACGAGTTTTTTTTTATTTTTTTATCTATGAATTATTTATTTTATAATCAAATATTATTTCTCTTTTTCATATGTCCTTCTCTTTCATGGTAACAATGTAAATAGATGAGATATGTTTCAGTTACTTTTCTTATAGTATGAACAACTCATTCAATAAAAAGATGATAAAAAACCCATTTAAAGAAATAACTCATGTCGATTCCATTACACTATTAATAAAATGACTTTAGATTAAGAGAAACCGATGAAAAATAACTTAGAATATTTTTTGGTGGTGATTTAGATTTAAAACCTCGATCTTACATATATTATACATTATCCCTGTCAACTAAGTTAAGTTCACGACCTAGACAAAAATAATAATAATTCAGCACTCCTTTTATTAAATGTCAACGTCACATTGTCCAAAGTCATTTAATTTTTTCCCGCTGAATCCGCTTCCTACTCACAACCCCCAACTCCAACTGTCTCTCCCACTCAATTAACACATTACTCTTTCACACAAACACACACCACCACACTTTCTCTCTTCAAATTTCATACTTTTTCTAACCACAAAATTCTACTATTCTCTCATGTCCACAGCCGAGCCACCGTATTCCACCACCATCACCGCCACCGGTGTAGGTCTCGGCTACGGCATCACAATAGCCGTAAGCATCCTCGTCCTCATCTCCACCATCATGCTTGTTTCCTACCTCTGCGTCCGTATAAAATCACACGGACGCAGAGACTCCTTCCATCTCGACATCCACCATCAAGCTCATACAATTATTAACTCAGGCTCGGCTCAGCCCGGTCCATTTATCTTAGGCTTAGAAAAGCCCATGATTGAATCATACCCAAAGATGATACTTGGAGAGAGTAGAAGATTGCCTAAGCCTAATGATGGCCAGTGTGCTATATGTTTGACTGATTATCTTCCAAAGGAAACAATACGCTGTGTTCCAGATTGTCAACATTGTTTTCATGCAGAGTGTGTTGATGAGTGGCTGAAAATGAGTGCCACTTGTCCTTTGTGTCGGAATTCTCCGGCTCCATCGCCGATAACTACACCGGTGGCCACGCCGTTGTCGGAGCTTGCTCCTCTGGCTTTTCATGCTAGGTGATTCTTAATTTTGTAGTTTCTTTTTTTTTTTTTGTGTGACAGAATATTTCCACGTACGAAAATTCAAAACTAGATGATACTAAAATAATTTTGTGTTTTTTTTTTTCACATACGTAAGTTTGAAATTGGAATCCCAGATATGCATTTGAATATTGATTTGGTGATAGATCAGCACAAGTTGAGAAAATGATTCAATTTAAGAAAGTGGCAATTTATTTTTGTTCTGTAATGTAGATGGTTTGAATTTGCGATGTGAATAACAAACATAATTTGATCATTAGCTATATGTGGATATATTTGTTAGTCAAAATTTGATCTTTAGCTCGACATGTTGTGAGAATCTAACCTACTCAACCAATGTAGATGTTCCAAATTGTAGCTCTAGAAGTGATCGTTATGATTGCTTGCATTGCAGTAGCCATAATTTGTTTCGCATGTAAAATTATTTGAAGTTTTGATTAGATATTATGGTTTATTACTTGAGAAGACTAATAACACCATTTTCTCTTCGAATGAAATTCATGTGAATCCCTTGGTTCTTTTATGTGTATCCATTTTCAAAATTACAGGATCCATATAAATTTCAGAATCAATAGAATGAACATGTTAACGTGAATAATGTTGACACCACTCCTCTTTATTATTTGGCTTAAAGATCACATGTATCTTATTTTTAAGGTAAAAATCTCATATCCAGGCTATTTATCAATTACTCCATAACTCCATCCGTCCTACAATAGATGATCCATTTAAAAATGTGCAATTTTGATCTAATTTATTTTGACCATATTTTTCTACTAATCTACAGAGATAAATAATATCATATAAGATGTCGTTAGATTTGTCTCGATGAGTATTTTCAAAATATCAAATTTTCATAATTTTTTCAATATATTATTCAAGATATTTAAGTTCTAAATTATGCATTGGCATACGTAATAGAGTCGACTGTATCATGTATTATGGGACAGATGAATATTGTATTGTACCTACTACATTGCAACTTTATGATGCAGATTTACAAACTCAAACTACCTGTAGTTTTTGTTTCACGCATCAAACACACAATAATTGACCTCAAACATTGATTTAAGATCAGATGATCCAGATTTTACAATCAAATTTCATTCGGTTAAACGATCTTCTTCATTAATTTAGACTAGGTTGTGACTAGTTAATAGGGTCGGGAATAGGTTAGGCTGACCTACAGTGGCCTATGGCCTGGTTTGTTTAGGCCTGACCTGACCCTGTATATGAAAAAAGTTAGATTTAGACTTTTAAAAAAACCTATTTAACTAAATAGGCCAGATTTAAGCTATCAAAAAAGGTACGAAGCATGATAGGTCGACCTATTTATGAATATTATTAAAATTTATTTTTAATTTATATTAAACATAAAAATCAAGAAAAAAAACTCAAATAGTGGACTTTTTAAATAGGCTTTAAGGCCTTATAGCAAAAAAATCAAAAAACTTTTAAGATCTTATAGTGATTGACAAACTTTATAGTGAAATAGGCTTTAAGACCAGTTTGTACTATTTAGAATAGATAAAATTGAATATTTAATTAATTTAATATGAAGTAGACCTGTAAATAAGCTTCTAGGCTATGTCATGCTTTTAAATAGGTCAAGTCAGACAAAAAAATAGGTCTATAAAATGTCATAGGCCAAACTCATGCTTGCAACAAGTTTCGTAGGTCAGGCTCTGACCTATCAAAGTCTGGTCTGACCTATTTTCACCCCTCGGTGAAGGTGGTACCGCGTCTCGCATTTAATGTTAAAAGAGCGCATGAATCTCCATATTTTATTGAGATCTAGAATCACTGCAATTGCAGACCGATGTTATTGTAAATACTGTCATCACTTCAATATTGGAGCCACATCAATGCTGTCTGCAATTTGCAATTTAAAAGTCTGATTATCAGTATAAACTAAGTTGCAAGAGTTGACTATGACATTAACATTTACCCGTAGAAACTAAAGTTCATTCTGAATGAATATATAGTTGTATAAATTTGAATTTAATTGAAGATTAATAAGTTTAAAACTAGGTGATTTAGTTATATCTAAAATATTTTCCCTGGATGACAGAATAAAATAGAAGCTTCATTTTATTACTTCTAAATTTTTGGGGGTTTATAAATGAGGTTGACCTATATCATATGGGGTATGGTACTGGTGTCACAGACTTTCTCTCCTTATACATGTGTTGTATTGAGTTTGTTTTAGACACTATTATAGGAGTGTTGCTATAAATATTTTTTTTATTCGTTATTCTTCGGTTTTTATTTTGGATGGTAAGGGTGTGGTTTTTAGTTTTGATGAAATTGGTCGGAAAATTAGAATGCATCATTGTAGAAATTTCTTACATCAACCATAACTTGAGTATAATTAAGCACAAACTTCGAAAAAAAAATATCAACTAACTGAAATTTTCCATGGATTGATAAATCTTTGTGTAGAACTACATATTTTATGTAGCATTTGAAGAGATTACTGAAATCTCCAGCAGATGTTGTGTTGTGAATAATTGTTCATAAAGCTAAATCATAAAAGATTTAGTATATGATTGGTCAATTTGTTCCACCATAGCTGTTGAACATTAGTACATTACTAGTATCAAATATATCTGATAATGGGTATGATCTCTAGGGATGTATATGAAAGAATATTCCTTACAAGATGATATATATATAAAAAAAAGCCCAAACTCATGCCGTATTAATGAACAAATTTGTAATTATATTAGTGGTTTGATGTCCCATCAAGGACATTCGATAAAATTGGAACGATACAGAGAAGATAATAGTTGTTTGATGAATATGCATGTTGGATACAAGCATTGCAATTATCTTAAAGCAACTTCCTAATTTTCAAGACAAATCCACATCCATGTCTGCCACCAACAACATCACCTTGCAAAAACACTCAACCAGCACCTGCGAATCTATATCCTCACCACTTGAAAATTTGTCTCCTTTGTTAGTCTCAATACTTCAAGTTCCAACGCCCTCTATAATTTAATAATTAAACCATTAATTAAATAAGAATATGAAATTTAAATAATGTTTTGGGTGAGAGAACTTTACTGGCTATGTAATTTTAGAGGGTACATTATAATAATAATAATGGTTAAGGAAACGAAAAGTTGAATTCAACACTTTTCATCATATTTTAACATATTATTTCTATTATGTTCTCTTAATCAATGTCCTAAGGACACTCTTTAGCATTTCCCTAGTAATAATTATAAACCTCTTTACAAGAAACAAGAAAGTTGTGATCTATAAAGCATGTATTCTCGTCACTTTTCATCATTTTTTAACATATTATTTCTATTATATTATCTCACACTTCCCGATTATTTAAATCATCCAATTACATTTTTTAAATATCCATATCACCCATTAAAAATTTTAAAGTGGGTTCCATTAATCTCACAATATACTCTATATTAATATTTTATATTAACATATATCACCTTTTAAAGTCAAATTTTAATTTTATATTAATTATAAAATCCAGCAAAGCACAAAGCACCGTTGCAATGCAGTGCTA
This sequence comes from Medicago lupulina, assembly GCA_958299785.1. Taxonomy (NCBI): domain Eukaryota; kingdom Viridiplantae; phylum Streptophyta; class Magnoliopsida; order Fabales; family Fabaceae; genus Medicago; species Medicago lupulina. The sequence goes on from OY283144.1 coordinate 63,884,252, forward strand.
AGATTGCCATTGAAAGACACACCCAAAATATGATATATTGTGCTTTTTCTGACACATGGTGTCTTTGGCACAGTTATACTACCGCGATAATCATGCTCTTAGAGTCCATTTGATGCGCAGGATAAGGAGACATGATATGATTAGAATATCCTATCATGATTCAATCCGTTGTTTGGTGCAGGATAAGTTTAACATGTTTCTAATCCTATCTTATTAAACCTTTGTAATTCTTATCCTTAGTTTTTGGTGGATTAACAACTTGATAGGATAAAACTACATACGCGTGTTTTCTATTTCTTCCAAAACCTTTCTTCGACTCCCACCCGCAGCTATACTACTCCACTTGCTTTTCTTTGTTTTTTTCTTCTTTCTCACAATAGCCATTTTTCTTTTCTACATTATTATTTTCCTCTTCGTTTCTTCTTCCATTTTTTTAACGATTCACATCTTTGTGAATATCGATCTCTTCTTTTGTTTTAATATTTTTTTCCTAATCTATTTCCTGCTTTTTGTGTTTGGATTTTGTTCAAGACCCAATCTTTTTCCTAATCGATTCACAGTATTATTTTCCATTACTTTTCCTAATATTTTTTTTCCTAATCTCTTGTTGCAATTGTTATCATGATCCACTTTTCGGGTAAAATCAAAAACTAATGATTTGAAGAAGGCAAATCACAACTCTACCATTTCTTGTTACAACCTTCTCGTGATTTCATTTCTTAAATAATTAAAGAGTAAATAGTCACTTCAGTCCCTGACTTTGCACCTCGCTGTCACATAGGTCCCTGACTCAGGATTAAATACAAACAAGTCTCTGACTCTACACTTCCGTTATCACTTTAGTCCCTGCCGTTAAAAAAATTTGTTAAGTGATGATGTGGCACGCTGACAAGGAGTATGACATGTCACAGGGACTAAAGTGAAAGTAAAAAAATAGTCACTTTGGTCCCTGAATCGAAAATCAATATCCTCAATTTACTGTTAGATCCCTGACTGTGTATACTTACTGTTAGTTAGGTCCCTGAATCAAAAATCAATATCATCAACTTACTGTTAGGTCTCTGACAGTGTATACTTACTGTCAGTTAGGTCTGTAACAGTAAAAACGAAATTTCACTAAGATCCTTGCCAAGTTGTTAGTTTAACATGCTACTTACTAACAACACTAAGGTATTTATGCTAAATACCAAAATATTATTATAACACTTATAAAAATGATTTTGTAGTTTAATAACAAATGTTTCCATAACATAACTATTAAGTCATTAATGTCAACCATAGAGTAATCAAAAGATTGCACCATATTTGAGCATATAATTCAACAAGTCATTACATAATGATTCAGGAAAATATTAAACAAGATGTGGCGGCTGTAACGCCCTACTTTTAATATTTAATATTTTATTAATTTATTGTATTTTTAGTGTATTATAATTTGATTTATAATATATATTTTGATGAAATATGATAATATGTGTTATTTGGTGTAAAAATATATTTGTTATAGAAATAGGTTTGTTATGTAGAGATATATTTGTTATAGAAATATGTTTGTTATGTAAAGATATATTTGTTATAGAAATATATTTGTTATTTGGTTTGAAAATATATTTGTTATTTTATGTAGAAATATATATGTTATTTTGTGTGGATATATATATGTTATCTAGTATAGAAATATATTTGTTATTTGGTGTATTATTATTATTATTAAGTTATTAGGGAAGAGAGTAGTTTTTGGTGATAAGAGTAAATAAGATAGAGGAGAAGAGATATATAAATAGGAGAAACTAGGTTAGAATAGTTTTAAGGTAAAAACAGTTTTTGTGAGAAAAGTAGCCACCAAAGAGAAGAGAGAAAGCAATTCCCGTTTTTCTGAAATCTGCCTCAGTAAAACAGCGATTTCTCACTCGTTAACCGTTGGATCGTGACGATTTTTGGATACAAGGTTCACAACACCTGGGTCTACCTTTTCACCGTTCGGATCGTCGAAACAAGGTCGGAGTTAAGAGAAAACTGTCGCGCACTGCAGCAGTATATTTGGGTGTTTTCATCACTTTTGTTTTCTTCTGTAAGCTTTGTTCATCTGAATTAAGGTAAGGGTGAGACTAACTCTCATTAAAATTAAGTATATGATTTCTGAAATTGCAATTAGCATGATTAGGTGTAGTTTTGAGAGTTTTTGAGAATTAGGGTTATGAGAGAATTTAATGGTTTAATGATGTTTAACGGTTTAAGTGATGCAAAATTGATGCACAGACCTTAGATAATTCATAAGATTGATAATCATAATTAGTTTTAAGGTTAGAACCATGAGATTAGGCTGTTCCCGATTTTCTAAGTTGTTTACTTGTGCTGTTTTGAATTGTTTTGATTATGATTTGAGTTTTGATATGAATATGTGAATTGCTGGTAATTGAATTATCATTTCAGTACTTGTAATTTGATATGCAATTCTTTCTTTAATTGATTGTGCATGAGTTATATGATGAAGTTGTTTATGATTAATGAATCTTTTATGGTTGATTTAATATTGAATTATGAAGTTGTTGTTGTGGTATTGAGATGATGTCGTTGTATTTGAGTCGTGTCGTTGCATTGAGTCATGTTGTTGCATAGCATAGTCAGCGATGGGGGCTTGATGCCTGACAGGTCCTTTTACGACCTTAGCGATGGGGGCTTGATGCCTGACAGGTCCTATTTGACCTTTAGCGATGGGGGCTTATGCCCTGGATGGTACCACATGCATATAAGTTGTTAAGATGTCAAGATGTTAAGAAGTTGCATAGTCGTGTCGAGTTGTCTAAGGTGTCTAAGATGTTGAGTTGTTGAAGAAGAGTCTTGATGAAATAATTGTGAATGCATTTGTTGTTTAACATGATGAACTTGATGATGCGATGATGTTTTCTATATGATGAATTTGATGATGTTTTCTATATGATGAATTTTGATGTTGTTTTCTATATGATGAATTTGATGATGCTAAGACGTTTCTATACATGATTATGATGAGTTGTTTGAGATTATGTCTGTTGATGAATATGATGAACTATGATGAGTTGTTTTATGATTGTACTTGTTGAAGATTATGTGATTAGTTGATGTTTTAAGTTAAGTGTAATTGATGAATTGTATGCTTAAGTTTGATGTTTGTGAAATCTCACCCCTTCTGTTGGAATTGTCGCCTTGTGGGCAAGTGCAGATTTCCAGGACTAGCTGTTGATGTGAGTGGACTCCTCACGTGTCTAGGTGCTCTAATACGTAACGGGATGGGGAACTTTACTTATGTTTTCTATTCTTTACGTATTTAACTATGAGATTTTATGAACATGATATTAAAGAATTTGTTGAGATTTTACGTTGAGGCCTTCGTGCCAAAGTTGTTTTTAAGATTTTTGAAATAAATTCCACTGCGAAGTGATTTAAGATTTTATTGAAATATTTTGAAGGATAAATTATTATTTATTCCATTGTGATTTTTAAGAAATGTAGCACTTCGTTTAAGTTGTGAAACTCTGATTATTATTTTGAGAAATTTTTATGTTGGGAAAACGGGGTGTTACAGCGGCATATTGTTCAGAGACTCTAAAAAAACTATTTCTTATATAAGGGAATACAAAGTTTCACTATTTGAGAATAACACATGAAATCTATAACAGAATAACACATGAAATTATGGACATATATTTTTAAAAGAAATATCTCATATCTCATTAATCATATCGCATATCTCAACAATCTCATGATCATGAAGTCAATACACATCTATTTATAACCATGAACATTGAATCTACATGTCAGAGTTGTTTATAATATACTTAATTCATTAAGACCTTTAATGCAGGTACTACAATGCAACCAATAACCATTAGTAAATGATTAAAACCTCTGCTTTATATTTCTAGTCTTAACTCTTTTTTTCACTAAACCTACACACAAACTTAAATCATGATAGAATAGATAAACAAGGTAGTTCTCCAATTAGGAGCATAACTTAAATCATCATATAATAGATAAACAAGGTAGTGTTCAAACATAATAAATAAAAAAGTAAACTTGTAGTATAGAACTTGTTCACACTTAAATCATATATGTTTTTCTTTTGCTTGTAATTACAAAACCAACCAAATTACTTTACAAACAGAAGATGAGTTCTCTAAATATACTAACTAAGAGAAACATAGAGTTTCAAAGACAAAATGAAGAGATTTTGCCCTAAAGCTTCTTTTATTTTCTTGTACTAATAAATCCATAACATATCTTTGTTAGCATGTTAAACTAACAACTTGCTAAAGATTTTAGTGAAATTTCGTTTTTACTGTCAGGGACCTAACTGATAGTAAGTATACACAGTCAGGGACCTAACAATAAGTTGATGATATTGATTTTCGATTCAGGGACCTAACTGACAGTAAGTATACACAGTTAGGGATCTAACAGTAAATTGAGGATATTGATTTTCGATTCAGGGACCAAAGTGACCATTTCTTACTTTCACTTTAGTCCCTGTGACACGTCATACTCCTTGTTAGCATGCCACACCATCACTTAACAGATTTTTTTAACGGCAGGGACTAAAGTGATAACGGAAGTGTAGAGTCAGGGACTTGTTTGTATTTAATCCTGAGCCAGGGACCTATGTGACAGCGAGGTGCAAAGCCAGGGACTAAAGTGACTATATTAGTTTTTTTTTTACAAAAAAAAAAAAGTTATTGTCACTATCATATCCCATCAATTGTTAATCAAACGTGGGATATGATAGGTGTTATCCTGTCACTATCATATCATATCCTTATCCAGCACTTTATCATATCATGTCTCTATACTATCATGCGCATCAAACTGACCCAACATGTGTACACCCCCTTGTACCACTCTAAAAAATTTAAGTTAACCAAATATGTGGTCTGTGTGATCACATCTTTTTAGTTGCGTGACCACTATTTTTCCAGAATTTATTTAGTTAACTAAGTGGAAAAATAGTGGTCACACACATTTTAGTTGCGTGACTTGAAAAATAGTGGTCACGCAACTGAAAAAATGTGGTCACACATACCATATATTTGGTTAACTGAAATTTTTTCAGGGTAGTACAAAAGATTGTACACATTAAGGGTGTGTTTGGATGGAAGGTTTAGGAGGGGAAGGAGGGTAGAGTTTATTTTTCATTTTTATATTACAGACACTATGAAATATATTTTTTAAAAAGTTAACATATTAACATGATAAACGATCGTATAATACTTCAATCACAACCTAAGGGTGTCAACCTATCTTTATTCTTTAGAAAATTGATATAATTTGAGAGGATCATTTTTGTGAGGTAAAAATTAGGCTTAATTGCACTTTTGGTCCCCCTATTTTCACTATTTTGCAGTTTTGGTCTCTCTATTTTTAAATTCGACAGTTTTGGTCCCTCCATCATATTTTTGAACTATAAAAATGTGATCTGATAGATTTTAAATGTCGTGGAATATGATATAGAGATGGAAAAAGATCAACATCGATGAAATTGTAACAAAATTCTCTTAAAAACTTCATTTAAAACACATCATATCACAATATTTTAGACAAAATATTTGATAGAGGGACCAAAACTGTTGAATTTTAAAATAAGGGGGACGAAAACTGCAAAATGGTAAAAATAGGGGGACAAAACTGCAATTAAGCCTAAAAATTAAAATTCAATTAGTAAATGTTACAACATAAATTGTTGGGGTGTAAATATTATAATTTACAATCCCAAGCCCAATATACTTCATTTGAATAAACGCATCATCATCCCAAGCTCGATTGGAAAAACTGAACTCGCCGGGAAACACTGCCGGCGTTACTCGTCAGCCGCAACAAACAGAATCATTCGCCGGGAAGAAGGTATGTTGTAATAGATATCTCCACCTTCGCAAGAACCACCATTTCTGTATACCCTTTACTCTTTTTCTTCCATCACTCACTTCAAAATTTCATTTTTCACAAATTTTCTCAAATGGGTCCTTATGAATCAACACATGTCGTTCTCTCTGCAAGTTTTTTTTTTTTTTTTTGCTTTTAATTTAACTAAATATTCCTACAGGAATTGATTTGTTCCTTTAGTTTCTGTGTGAGAAACATGTTGAAGCAAGCAATTGGTACAATTTGCAGAACCAATGTGTATGCTTATGAAGGAAACAAAGTTTTGCCATGGAGATATGTGCCTTCTTGTTGTTTCCACAGCGGACAAGTAAAGTCTCCAATTCTGTCTTTTAAAGCTTTTTTTTTTCCTGTTAATTATTTACTGTTACTTGAATTTCTTATTTATATGTTTACTGGATTGTTGCATTTGACTGCAGCGTATGGTAGTGTTGTTAAATAGCCAATATGGTTGCGGAATTTTTAACAAAAATAAAAAATATTGCTATTGTTCCGTGGTATGCTATTTGGTACGAAGCTATGAAGCACGGTTACATAAATGGACACCGGACACGACATAGACACCGACACGACACGCTGACATGGATAATAATTTGAGAAAATGACATAATTCAGTGTAATCGTAGGTGTCGTGTCGGTGTCAGACACCGACGCATGTCCGACACCGGGACACCCCTAATCTGAGGAGTGTCCGTGCTTCATAGGTACAAAGTATCGTCAAATAGTGGCTTTAGTGGTGCTATGGCATTGTACCGTATCAAAATTAACAAACTGCTTGTTTTTCTTTTTTCTTTTTGCAATCTGCAATTGACAACACTGGCATATGGTGCAAAAGGTCTATGGACTATGGCTATAATGTTAAGTGTTGAAAACAAATGATGATTAACACTCTGTTTCTACCCGGGTTGGCTCACCAGGGGTTGCTGGTTGAGTGGCTGGCTTGCCACTGAGGGAGGGTCCAGTGAACAGGAATGTACGAATCCAGCTTGAGCCGTCCCATATTGGTGGGTTGGCTCACCTAATTTTCCAAGAAAATTAGAATGTACTGAAAGAAGTAGAGTAGAATATTGGAAAATTAAGAAAATTACAGTTTTCACTATTTTTCTATCAAAATATGCAAAGGGATTGATGTATTGTGCAACGAAAACAAAGTAAGTTAAATAATACTAGATAAATAACTATAAACTAAGATATTTTATTAAAAAATGAAATTTTAAATGGATGGTTTGCCCTGGCTTGACCTAGGAGTAAGCCATCTCGCCCTACGGGTTTGGAGGGCCGGCTCATTACGGCCCATTGGTGACCTGAGTTTTGCAATCCAACTCACCTGCGAGCTGGGTTGGCTCACGGGCCACAACTCATTTTGACGGTTCTAGTTTATGGCCATAAAGCTAAGCTGTTGATTGAAATAATTCATTTCATATATAAATCAGGGAATCAAATGCAGAGTATTAGAACAAGGTAGGAAATCCCAAAAGCTTATGAACTTGGACAATGTTAAACTGGCATCTTGATTTGGTGAATTTTGGTAATTAAAATATTATTTGTAAGCTTTTGAATGTTTGATGATTGCACATTTTTTGTTATTTTGTGACAAATCTTAAGACGGTTATTTCACAATTTTTTCTTCCCTTTTTAATTAGTGTGAAGGTTATTAGTTTTGAAAGATTTTAGGAAGATCTGTGTTCAATGTTCTGTGCATATTATATTTTAGCTTTAAAAGGATTCCAGAAAGAATTCATTGTTTCTGTGAGTTACGCATTATATCTGCGTTCTATAATTATGCAATTGTGCCAAAGGGCCGTTACAGATTTTTTTTTGTAATCTTTACCGAGTAGTTTTTTTTACAACAGTAGAAAAGAATTAGTGCTTGTTTGTTGTTTGACCTTGCTTTGAAATCTTTTCTTTTTCAAGAATTTCTTTCTATGAAGTTATCTTGTCCCCCATCCAACTTGTGTTTTTGCAATTTGCGTTGGAGGAGAAACACTTCTCGCTTCTCTATAATGAAGATGACAGATTTATTACATATGTTGCTAAATAAAACTTGTATATTTTAGGCAAATTTCTCGAAAATATAATAAAATATCTCTCAATTTTCAAATTAGAAAGCTGTTTCTGTTGATTTATCAGCATGCACAAATACTGTGTTTTTCATATCGGGACTCCTATTTGTAGTGTGGACTCTCAAGTTAAGTGATTTTTCATATATTTGTTGTAGTCTTATCAAGAGCCTTACAAGTTACAACTACTTTGAGTATACAATCTGTTGAAGTATATTTGTAGTCCATCTTCGCCAAGTTTGTATGATTTAAATATGGGAACCCCTTTACCTTGACAAAACTGTTATACCTACACTCCCAAGAGAATTGTTAATTTACAGCTACCTAAATTTAGTTCAAAACAATATCACTTTCCCTTATAATTGCCATCATCTTTAGACCCACCTTTTGTTTGCAACTCTATTGCTTTGTGGATTAGATGATCCTACTTATACATCTATCAAATATTGTTCATCACAAAATAATGCATTTCAATAGGATAGGTGGCACTTTGTAACACCTAATTTCTTGTTGTCTATGTGTTAAGTTCATACAAGAGTCAATGTGTGCTTTGCCGAATTGATGTTGAAATTAAAGTTGACACTTGACATTCGGTCTTGGTGAGTTTCTTGGAACCAAATTCACTTAAACTTTTATCAGATTGATGTTCAATAGCTCAAATGAAGATACATGGAGTATTAGTAAACATGATATTTTAGTTTGAGGTGAAATCATTTATGAAGTATTGATATTCATTTGCTGTGCATCTATTTTATGCAGGCACATATGGCACCTAGAAGCTTTTTCGGAGTAGAGGATTTCGTTGATGATGACAACAGCCGACCTTATACATACCAAAAAGGGAAGAAATCAAAGAATCCAAACAAGCATATTTCATTCAAACAAAGAACAGTTGCCTACATGGAGCCTTTTACACTTGACGTATTTATCTCAAAACGGTTCGTATCAGCTTCTCTAACTCATAGAGTGACAAGCAAACAGGTTGCAGTTGCAGGTACCAACTCCAAGGACATTAAAGCTGTTCTTAGATCTCGATCAGACATACCAGCATGCATAGCCATTGGTAGGATTTTAGCAGAACGAGCGATGGAAGCTGATGTTTACACTGCTTCTTATACTCCAAGGGATCGGGATAAGTTTGAAGGGAAAATCAGAGCTGTAGTTCAATCACTTATTGATAATGGGATTGATCTCAAGGTTTATCTTGATTGAGTCAGAGTCTTTTAAATCAAACACTACCAGCCAGGGAAGTTATTGAGATTCTGGTTGAAGCAATCTAGCCCCTTTTTGTGCTTCATTATGTGTCCATGTAGCTTGATAATCAGTAATTGATATCAATACTAGTATTGTGAACTATAAATTATGGCATAATACATGCACTTTTATTTTGAAATATATGGCCCACCTTAACCATCTTCTAGGGTTCTGATTTATGATTCATGTTGTTGAACTACCAAGTTGGAGGAGACCCTTTCACTGCTATGGGGTGTCACTGTTGTGTGTTCACCTTTATTCGTCCTTATCACCACCGTTAACTGCCCCCGTCACTTGAAAGCTTCAGATAACCGATACTTCCTACTCCAGTAGTGCCTTTTTTTTTTAGTTGTTCTTTCATTATGTGCATGTTGTAACTTGCTTTTTGCAAAAGCTTCGTTTCATGTGGTCTAACATTAACCTTGCTTTGGTGTGTTCATTTTTTACATCAATTGCACACCCTAAAAAAAGTGAATCCATCAATAGCACACCCTAAAAAAAGTGAATCCATCGGTTTTGATGTGGAGGTGGAAGGAGGAAGGACAATGGGTAGAGTGATCGCATGATTTTCTCATTTTATTTTTTAAATGTTGATTTCTGCGGTAGTGAACACGTGAAGATGTGGAGGTGGAAGTAGGAAGAAGGAACAACGGGTAGAGTGATTGCATGATTTTCTCATTTTATTTTTTAAATGTTAATTTCTATGGTAGTGAACACATGTAGATGTATGTGTTAAACTTGGTCGTGTCAATATTTTTATTTTTTTGTCAAAATTGTTCATTTTAAACTTTGAGGGTAAAATCGCACAATTGTAAAATTTGAGGGATCAAAAGTGCAATTAAGACTTAATACAACTATCATGATCTAATTCAGGTAACACATCTAACATGATCTGCAACTCTTTAATATCATAAGAAAACCAATTAAAATAATTGATCATTATCATCTCTATTCAGTTTTTCTGCTCCATGAATTGTTAGCATATATTGAGGCGTTAATTTACTTGCTCTATATCACCAACACCGACACATGATTTTATTCAATAATTCATTTTTTTAAAATTATTATTGGTGTCAACTTATCAATCTCGTGTTTGATTTTTGTGCTTCATAGCTCACTTCTATAGGGTGGTGAAAGGAGTAACAAGATTAAACATGTATTTAGGTCGTTGCCTGTTCTGCTATGTCACCTGCCTGTTCTGCTATGTCACCGGCCATGAGATAGAAGCTTCATGTTATAGCTTCATAGCTTCTAAAAACACGGCAATATTGCATTGGGACGTGAAAAGTTGGAATTGATGCAAAACCAAACATGCTGTAAATTCAAAAGCACCATCTAAATAATATCGCCGGTTACAATCTCTGAATTTGCAGCCACAGAAGTACCGAAAAATTCATAAACAACATTCACACAAATAAGTTTTTGCACATTGCTTCAAAGTGAATATGAGAAGCAAATTTTGAAAATGGTAACATTTCTGTGGCTTAACTACATCATGTGACTTTTCACCTTTGTGGAGACATCAAATATAACCAATAGTTGAATCTCTTTCCAAACAGCGCAAGTTTATGCTTCATACATTGTGGTGTAACATGTCTCTACCAAGTACTAACAGCATACGTATGATTTCACGAGAAGATTTCAAAAGGCAGCTCAAGCATACTAAAAAGTTAGTACTTGAACTCGATGGACTTATGTTAACAATTTGTGATCAAAACTTTATAATTACTTATTTCTTTACTTTAATCCTCATCAATTATTGAACATCATGACCTGGTAGACTTATCGCAGGTAAAATATGAGATGATGAAGTTCTCACCATTTTTTATGGTTGCAGTCTGTCTACACAGCTCGCTCAGTGCATTGTCAATAGATTCAAAAAGAGATGTGAATAACATTGGTGTTCTCAATCACAGATTGCGGAAAAGTACGGTCCACTACGCTACAATGATATAGCGCCGCTACTATTTGATACCACTATGTGTACTGCAGAACAATGTCGGTTTGTTAAAATTCCTCAACGCTATAGCTGCTATTTGACACCACTGGATGACATCCAAAAAATACTCAGACATTTGTTTGTGATCATTGGAAGGGCTGCCTGGGATGTCAAAACTGAACATTACAATTTACAACACAAGACTGTTAAAGAACTTGTAGATGCTATTATTAATGTATGATCTGTCTTAACTCTAGCATTACACACATATACACCCAAAGAGTGCAAACAGATCAAATTTCTCATACTTGAATGTTTTCTTTTCGGCAAATTAAGCCAACAGTGTTGATTGGCATATCAGGACAAGGGGAAATTTTCACTCAAGAAGTAGTGAAGTTATGACCTCTATTAATGAGCTACCTTTCATATATTCATTCAACAACCTACACTACAATATGAGCAGTGTTGTCAATTGCAAATTGTGGAAAATAGCGATTTGTTCAAATTCCGCTACATTGCAGGGCAATACACTGCAATAGTCCCTATTTAACAACACTTTGTACTAAATAGCGTAATGCGGAACCGCTATTTGACAACACTGAATATGAGGTGCTTCCAGCTCATATTCTACTTGCTTTGTGCCCACATTGAAAACAAATAATAATTAATCAAATACAAACTATAGCAATCCAGCAGAAGATCTAATGCATAGCAGTAAAAATAGAACAAAACTTGTCTTCCCCTTAAAAACAAAGCTAGCAGCGAACTGAAATCAAACCATGTATAACTACAATAAAGAAGCCGAGCTCACCCTCAAACACATCTCCAAAGCTTTCAAATGCTTGTCTTCTAAAAAGAAAGATCGTCAGCACCATATGAATATCTGAAGTAGCAAAAGCTGACATATCAAATGCTGTGTCAAATTGCAACAGATTGCAGTATAAATGGCTGCAAGTCTTTAATGGGATTTCTTTGAGAAAATGCCCGGCTAGCAAAGCCTCATTCCAAACCAATACAAAGCACCATAATTTGACAGCTCAGTATATGAGGCTAAAATGATATTTATATAGATATAGAAACATACACATATACAGATAGATATACAAATACAGATACAAATAACCTTGTAAGCTATGCCATAGAAATGAGCCATAAAAAAAATGAGACGGGCAATAATTGCAATTTTAAAAAGTAAACATTGACCTAGAACAATGACATAAAAAATAGTTATCAATATCATGCATCCCAACAAAAGTAATATAAGCAAAAAAGAGATAAATAAAATTTAAATAAACCAACGAGAAAATTGAAAACTACATCCCTTGTATTTATTAAATCTTTTCAATCTATCAATGCATTTTTTTTTGTACATCCTATTCCTCAGCCAAAGAAGTAAAAAATATTTTAAAAAATAGTATCAAAAAGAAAAGCAGCACAAAGTGCATTGTAGTATTCTATCGTGCTCAAAAAAGTAGGACTAAGTTTGAGAGCAAAAGGAATCTATGGCTTGAATGGCACAATTTTGTCATCACCAATAATTGCCACAAGAACAACTCCCGTTTTTAAAATGGTGAAATCTACTAGCATCTCTTAACACAATTTCTCGTCCTGTAACCAAGGTTATTAGTTTGATCGCATTATGACAGTCACCGCACACACGATGGCTCTGCATAATTTGCAAAGGTAACCAATCTGGAGTGTTGATGATACCAAAAGCTATTGCAAGCTTTTCACTATGATACTTTATAGCGCGTTGTTCCTCTTCGTCCACATCAGGTAGCAATGTTTCTTTCTCCACAACATATCCATGTTTTGATATCTCCACCATCAGCTTGTCTACTTTTTTGTATATTTTTTTGGTTTGCCTGTGAGATTTGTCTCCACAAAGAAAAGCATACGGTTGTTTATTGACTTCGATCCAGGTGCATGCCGGAAGCATTCGTAAACCCTTTCTCTTTAAGGTTTGTAAAACACCAGCAGCTTCCTTCAATTTGCCAGAACTGTTGTATATATTTAGAAGCAAAACATAATTACACAACTTTTCAGGCTCCATACCGTAAAGCTTTTCGGCTGCAAACTTCCCGAGCTCAAAATTCTCGTGCATTCTGCATGCTGTCAACAATGCTGCCCACATATTTAGCGTTGGTTGGAAAGGAGCACTTCTTATTAGTGCGACAGCCTCGTCTAGTAAGCCCTCTCGACCTAATAGTTCAATCATACATGCATAGTGCATTGCTCGAGGCTTAATGTTGTGATCTCGACTCATTGACTGAAAAATCTCCCAACCTCTTTCTGATAATCCTGAATAGCTACAGGCAGATAAGACAGCAAGAAAAGTGACATGGTTGGGAGTCATATTTTTTTGAAGCATTTTCTCAAACATTTCTATTGCCTCTTCTCCCTGACCATGATTACCATATCCACCAATCAATGCATTCCAAGTTATGACATTCTTCCGGTGCATCTTGTCGAAAACATGTCGAGCATCTTCCATCCTTCCCCATTTGCTGTATAAGTCAACAAGCGCCGAGTTTGCCACCAAATCTGTGCCAAAACCATGACGAACTAATGCAGCATGAGCTTGTTTAGCATGTTCTAACGATGCCAATCTCGCACAAATTCTTATCACAATTGAAATAGTGAAATGATCAATTTTAGCACCACTATCACGCATCTCGTAGTATATACCAAGAGCTTCCTCACTATAACCACGAAGTGCATAGCCAGCAATAATGGTATTCCATCCAACAGTCGTCTTCTGTGGCATTTGATCAAAAACACACCGAGCATCTTCAATGTTACCAAACTTGCTATACATGTCAATCAATGCACAATCTACAAACGGATCTCCATTCACCGCCCTTTTCAAAATAGAAGCATGAATCTGCCTTCCCACCTCAATACAACCCAACCCAGTCATTGCACGAACCATGGTCGCGAAAGTGCGAGAACTCCCATCATTAAACTCTTCCCACATGCACAAAAACAACTCAAAAGCCTCAGAGTAATTCCCCGAATCCACAAGGCCACCAATCATCGTCATCCAAGAACACGAGTCTCTCTCAGGCATATCATCAAACAACATACGCGCATCATGCATAAGAAAACATTTCACATGCATAAACAAAACCCTATTCATCATATACAAATCAAGCTCAAACCCACTATTTTTCATATAATTAAACACCCTTTTAACACCTCTAATATATCTCAAACCAATACAAGCACTTATCAAAGCATCATAAGTACTAGCACCAACATAAGATTCAGCATATTCAAGCTCCTCCAACATTTCAAACAATTCCATTGCCTCCATAAACTTCTTACACAAAACCAATTTCTCTATCTGACTACAAAGTCCAGAAGGTGATAAAGATCTGTTTTTGATCATCTGGGTTTCATCCAAATCAGGAACAACTTTTTTTTCTTTTTCCACAAACCCATTTGCCTTTTTTGGTTTTGGACGTAACCCTTGTTCCACTGAAGAACAAACACAAATCTGAGAAATGGGTTTTGTCCAATTCTTCATCTTTGATCCAAAAAAACAATTTTTTCTTGGATTTGAAGAAAAAGAACCAAGAAAGGACAAGGATTTGAACTGATCTAATGAAAAAGTTTCCATTGTTATTACTGTTGACAATCAACAACAATAACAAAAGTGTTGTTAAGTGTTGTGTAACTGTGTTTGAGGTTGTTGGTGGGTGGGTGTATTGATGAAAAAGAGGGTATAAATATGAATGTGGAAAGAGGAAGAAAAGTATGCATCTTCACTGGTTTGCATATATTTCTCCGCCTAGATTTGGTTTGGTGCTGACTTTCCAGCAAAATTGGAAAATGTGATTAAAATACTATGGAAGTGTCTTGAAGGCATGTGAGTGTCCTAATATGTGTGTTTGTTTGGTTGGGTAGTTGGGATGATTCACCTAACTAAAAAACAAATGAGAACATCATTTTTTATGTGGATCATCATCCTATTCCTATATCGTACTCCACTTCAAGACAGTTAGCCTTCTTTTTTATTGGGATATATCAAAGTTTTTTTTGGGTGAATTTAAATATTTTTTTAAAAAAATTGTATTTATTAACTCTCGTAAAAAGTTTTGATCCCTACAAATGTTAAAAGAAAAAATTTATGAACACTTAAAAGTAAGATTTTTTTAAAAATTTATAATCATTTACGTAATTAATCCAATTTTTTAAACAATGTAAGTTGATTTAATTGTTTATTTTAAAATTGGGTATATGATGTGAGGACCGGATCAACTAACCTGAAGCGTCTAATCCCACAATTCACTTGTGGAGAGTATGTTTATGTTTAAAGCATCACTGTATGAATTAGTCTATCAAAATTGTCACCAGCGTGAATCAAATTAAAGAACTTGAGAGGAACACACTCTCTTGCCAATAGCATCCGACCAACCAAAATGGTTTTTTTTTTTGGGAAAAATAACTTATATCATTTCATTAAAAATTAAATCAATGATACATGCTGGAATATCATCAAAGGTGTGGAAGCTAGGGAATAATGTGGCTGCCTTAGCTAACTCGTGAGCAACCTCATTTGCTTGCCTCCTAATAAACTCAACATGAGAGTTTGTTAAAATGATATTACAAAACTGGATATTATTATCCATAATGGATCCAAATTCGGTGCTATCTCCTCTGCCTTTGTTAAAGTAATCAACTACTGTTTTCGAATCTACCTCAAAATCAACATTTGTGAGCTGAAGTTCATTGATCCACCGAATTGCATTATAAAGTCCCAAAACTTCTCCAATGTCAACTGGACACAATGGTGAAAACCACATGGTCTTTGAGCGAACACGGTTTCCTTCTGAATGCAAACATGCATTACAGTTCCATATTGAAACTGCAAATAAGGACGATAAAATGTAATTAAAGAAAAAATATATTTCTCCAAGGAGAAAACCAAATCACAGCTTCATGTTGCAACAGTTAACTTCAGGTTAAAAATCTCAACCTCCTCATTCAAAACCTTGACTTCCGCTTGATGTTTGAGTTGTTTTATAGGCATAGATGGTCCCTACAACAAGCCAGATAAACATTAGGAGGCATAATCAAATTGCAAGATATAGTTCATATGATTCCACAATGCAAAAGTTAAGCATATGATATGTAATTACAACTTAGAGTGATTTTGATGGGAGGTATAAACACAACACAAGAAAATGTATCATACTTCAAAACCAAATAAAAAATATAAGATTAATAAATTCAGTACCTTGAATTTAATATTATTTATTACAGATGTCATTATATCATCTCCAACAATCAGCCTCAGCTGTCGAACGAAATCATCACGGAAAATCTTCTTTGACTACACAAGTACGATATGATACATTAGAGATATTTTATCATTTAAGACATATGAGTTAATTGGACCTACTTTACATACCATAAATTGTTCATAATGGCGAATGATTTGAAACGTAATATTGCAAGGAACCGCGTCTCTTATGGCATGTAAAAGCACGCGAAAAGGTATCCAAGGGGATCTCGGTGTTCTACGAGTGTTAGCAGTAGCACTAGTTGGCGCTGAAACTCCATCTAGATCTGCAACATATTGGGTAGCCTGCTTTTGCTTCAGATTGGTTTCAGCTCCATCCAACACCTTTGTGGGTTTTGCGTCCATTTATGTCAAGTAGATGACTATAAATATACACAAGCTCAAATATAAAAGCTTATAATAATGAAGTATATTGTAACAGCCAATGAGGGTACCAACTTTCCAACAAAACAAAACTATTTCCACAACTCTTCATATGCTCTCAAAAAAGGCTTCAAAATAACCATCTAATGACTGATCTAATTTTCATAAAACTGTCAAAGCTTAACCCACTATTCATAAGGAAAAAAATGTGTAGAAAAAGTTTTGACAAAGGATTAGGAATAGCATAGACCCAAACTTACACTTACTAAAGGTTAAAACTAAATAAGAAAAGCAGAAACACCATAACTAAACACGAAGAAATTAGAGAGATAAAAATTAAACAAAATTAAAAAGTTACCCTAAATTGACAATAATAATACAAAAAAAAAAATGTCTTCCCAACGTTGCATACATTGTACATGCTCTTCTCATAGATAACTATTCTTTTGGTAAAGAAACTTACCGATATAAAAAGATCATAACTTTTTTCACCATGTCCCTTGTGGTTATAACGTCAAGCTCTTATTAGTGAGCTAACACCTCTTGGAAATCAAGGTTGAGTATTCACCATTCTCAACTACATAAATTGTATCACCAAACCACAACATTTTCACCAAAATTATATTTTTAAAAAATTGACTTCCAAAGGCAAAATCAAAGTATAAAATTGATGAAAAACAAAAACAAAATTCAAATACCAAGAAAAGAAAACTAATTTAGTGAACCCATCAATTACAAACTCAATCGAACACAAACAAGCAAAAACAAATTAAATTACAATATTCAAACTTAAAGTAAAAAAATAAAATGAGTAAGAAACAAAGAAAAGACTATGAAATTATACCTGAGTGTAGTAACAAACAACAAAAGAAAGACCAAACAATTAAGTAATATGTTTTAACTTTGAAATTGTGTATCTAATTGGAGTAAGGGGTCTTATTTATACTAAATTCTAACTCAAAAACAAAAACGATAAACCAACCCATTAAGCGAATTGAGTATATGCTGACACACCTAAAAAGATAAACATTAACAAGAGAGTTTTTTCCTTAGTAAGCATTAGTTAAGTATTCATTGTATTTGTTTTCTTTCTCGACAATTCACAAATCTACTTGATCCTTATGGAATGCACTAAATTTTTACCATTAATTTGATTTTCAAATATTTGTTAATCATAAAGTATTTTCTACTAAAGTGAAATCCAAGTATGAATATTTGTTAAAATTTCCAATTTTTTTTACTTAAATATAATATATTTATTGTTATGGTAATAAATTTTGGCTAAAATATGGTTTTGGTTCCTACAAATATGTCTCGTTTTAGTTTTAATCTCAGTAAAAAAAATTTGTGGTTTTTGGTCCCTGCAAAATATTGTTTTTTAAAATAGTCCATGACTCCACTTTTGTGATGATTTGCATACGTGGTACATGATGACTGAACCCATTTTATAGGAAAAAGTCCGTGCAAAATATTGTTTTTTAAAAAAGTACCTACAAAATATTTTGTTTTTTAAAATAGTCTAAAGAACTATTTTAAAAAAGAAAATATTTTGCATGGACCTTTTCCTACAAATTTATTTTACAGGAATTAAAACCATATTTTAGCGATAAATTTTTTAAGTAATATTAAAATATAAGGTGACATTGACAATCATTGTTTGGACAATTTGATTATACTAGTTTTTTGACTGTGTATAGTTGTATGCGTTTTTTTTTTTTTTTTTGCATAATAGTTTAAATTAGTTTTTTACTAACATCCTTTAAAATATAATATCACCTTCGATATTGTTTAAAAAATAGCTATTCTCACGTTCTTAAAAATTTACTACCTTAACAATTTATCATTTATTTTAAAGTAACAAGAATTTGAAAATGCTAACAAATAACCATACATGAATTTATCATTAAAATAAAAAAAATTATGAATTGACAAACCATTCAAATATCAAATTAAAAATAGAAAAAGTGTATTCTAGAAGGATAAAAGAGATATGTATATTGGAGAAGAAGAAAACTAATTCAGACAATTATAATTAACAGATCATTATAAATGCTTGACTTTAATTATAAGAGTCCGTTTGGTGCCCAGGATAGGAAGACAGGATATGATAAAACTATCATATCCTGATTCAATTTGTTGTTTGGTGCATCAATAGGAAATGATAACTTAAACTCATTTCTTATCATATCCTACTCACCCTTTGTTATTTTTATCCTTAGTTTTTGGTGGGTTAGAATTATCCTATCATGATTAGCACTAAAATGTTTATTTTGCCCTCTCTCAATTCATCACTCATGCTCTCTTTGCTCTCCATCCATCGACTTCTACTTCCTCCATAACTCTTCATCGTCATCTCTTCTATTTGATACAGATCCGACCCCAATTTCAACCTACAATCATTTTTTCCTCAACTTGCTTTATTTTTTGTTTTTTTTGTTGATTATCTATTTTGTACTCAAGTTAAATTTGAAAATGGATGAAACAAAGAGTTTAAGAATTTCGTATTATTATCTTCAACAAAGACAACTATTTTTTTTTAATTGAAGAAACCATGATTTTTTTTTTATTGAACTTTAAGAATGAAGATGACGACACCCCTAAAATAAGGAAGAAGACAATTGACAATGTTTTTTATAACTTTGTGTAATTAATAATAGCTTAATTACATTTAATTAGAATTAATTACAAAGGTAATTATGTCATTTAATTGTGAAATATATGATATTATATTTGTTATCATGTGTGCACCAAACATGTGATAGGATAAATGTTATCATGTTTATATCATTTCCTATCCTTATCCAATTTCATATCATATCCTATCTCTATCATATCATGTGCACCAAACGGGCCCTAAGTGTTTAGGCATTGGCTGATCTCTTTCTTGTATTTTTGACTGAGATGTTTGTAATTTTCTAGTTGTCTTATCGGTACATCTTGTGCTGAAAGGATAGCTAGTGCATGTTAATATATTCCATTTTTATTTGTTCAAAAAAAAATAATAATTATTTATAAAGTCACATATATGGTTTATTGTTATTTGCTTAAAGGGTAACATTTTTTGCTATTTGATTTCACGTCTGTACGTGGGTTCAATGTGTAGTGTATGTGGTGTGTGTCCCCCACCATGGTATTTTGTATTCTCTTTGTTTTCAGTTTAATATATCTATAGTGTTGTAGAGAGTTTCCAATTTTGGATCCCATTTTCTTAAAAACTTAAAATAATGAGAAATGCATGTATAATTATTTTTGGTAGATTTGAGGGTAAGGGTTTTAACAAGTCCCTCACCGGTAGACCATTATGAAAAACATTAAGAGCCATTTGATTAATCTAAATGTTTGTATCCTACCATACACTTTTTACATAATATCACACTTCTTTGTTTTCTTCTCTCTAGCCTTTTCCCGTTTCTATTTCTTCGCTCTCTCAGCCTCGATAACCTCCCTTCGGTGGTTATAGTAAATCAAACCAATCCAAAAAAGAATCAAATGTGCTCTATCTTCCTCCCACACTCCATAATCAAGCTTACGATCATTCAATTTTGTTGGTTTTTAATTTCAATAAAAGTTAATAGATTAAAATATGAATATCTGGCATGAAGTGATGTGAAAATTTCAACTACACTTTTCTGGATTGATGTTGTCAAGCCCTTTTTCTAGATCACTTTTGTGTTTTTTATTTTTATTAAATGACAATCAGAATAGAGAAGATGATGGGAAATCTAAAGACCATCGATGGAGAGGGAAATAACAGAAAGAGACGTTGGTTAAAAGATTCAGATAGGCTAAGCAGAGAGAGAAAGAAATTGGATCAGGTGAGGTGATGGATAATTAGATCAGGTGGGTTGCTTTTAATCTAACGGCGAAATTGAGTGGTTCACCGGCGTGGGACTTAATTGCTCCCTCACCCTAGAATCCACCGTTATTTTTAGGTAATTTTAAGATTATCATGATATTAAAATAACAATCAATTGTTATGGCATTTATTTTTAATTTTTAATACAATTTACATTATTTATTTAGAGTTAGTATTTAAAATCGCTTTTATAAAATGAGGGAAAGATTAAAAATTAAACAAATTAGGGATTAACCTTTATTAGTAAGAAAGAAAAAGGAAGGGGTAAGATCATTATCATGTTTAGTTGTATTGTCTAGTTAAATGATTTGTTACATTCGACTCAAAAAGATATTGTATTGTTTTAAAACTTGTTCTAAAACTCATATTTTAGCTCTTTTGTGACCTTATCATCATTTGTAAGTCATGTATAAGCTAATATGATTTGTATAGTAGAGAAAGTCATAAAAGAGCTAAAATATCAATTTTATCTACATGTATTAGCTAAAATATAATATAGATCAATTAATAATTTTAGCTCCACTATTATATTTTCAACAAGATCAATTATCTAGCTAGAACCAATTAATATTATGTTAGAATTAAAATTGGTTTCTCATATAGAAGCAAAATTATGAATTATACCTATATGAAACTAATTTTACAGTTAAGAATGTGGTAATAGGCCAAACAATGGTTGTTAGGCACCTGACAAAGTGTTTGTTTGGTATCAATAGTAGGTTTGTTAAAATTAGGTAAACAACAATGATTTTAAAGAAAAAAAATGTCATGATTTTTTTTCTTTCATCAGAATGTAAGTTGCAAAAAAATTCTGTTTTTCACTACAATTTTCAAGAAGAAAAATGCACTTACATCTTTCAAGATTAATTTGTAATGCAGCCAAATCTCGGACCCCAAAGATTGATTATTCTCCTCTTGGAATATTTCTTTACTTTCACATTCTAGTACTCAACA
Source organism: Medicago lupulina (assembly GCA_958299785.1). Classification (NCBI taxonomy): domain Eukaryota; kingdom Viridiplantae; phylum Streptophyta; class Magnoliopsida; order Fabales; family Fabaceae; genus Medicago; species Medicago lupulina. The sequence goes on from OY283144.1 coordinate 63,905,896, forward strand.
AATAGCTCGAGTGCATAAACCAATAGAAAAAGAACATATAATCAACCATTTGAAACACTAACTTGAAAGATAGATGAAGAAATAATCTCATACCTAATTTATTACCGTCTCCGTGCTCCTAGAAGTTTGTTAATAAATTGTATATGGTGTAACTTAAATTAGTTAATGGTTGATAAATATCAAATATCAAATAACTCTAAGAGGATGCTGGGAAGCTATTGCATACTGAAAACGGAAATTACTCTCAGGTTAGTTGGTTTCTTTCTTTCTTCTCATTGGTTCTAGGTTTTAGTATTTAATATTTAGTTTATGTTTGGTTGCTTTCGACTAAAATTGATTTTGCGTCCATAATTGATTCTACTTGAAGCTAGGATTATCTAGGATTCTAAGCTTTCGAGTAAAATGTATTGTTCAACTCATTTTTACATGAATGTATCTAAACAAAAATCACTTTACCTTCAACTAACTTTTAGTCAGTATCAATTACATAGTGAAATCATTCAAAATCAATTACTGTCATCGCAAAACCAAACATAAACTTATTTAACTTTGTGTACCTCACTATCTCTTGCTATTTGTTTTTCTTATTTAATTTGCATTTATTTCAACAGTATGCCATGTTTCCATTATGCTTTTTGTTTCCAAAGATTTGTTGAAGAAATTGTTTAGAATGTTTTTTTGGCCTGCCATCTTGTTATTGAGCAATGGAGCCTTAATACTTCAAAGTCCCGTTTAGAGAAAAAGTAAAGTTTGTAAAAAAATTGTTTCAATCATGGATTGAATTCGTGTATTCTTAGCTGAAGTTAGTTAACCAGTTTGTTATCTGTTTTGGTAATTTTGTAATTAATTATGAAATCAAGAGATTAAAATTAAAATAGAAAAATCTATTGTTTAGAAAAATCTATTGATACCTCTGTAATTATAGGTTTGATTACTGCACTAACATCAGCAATAATAACTAATTTTAATCACAGATCCTTCTTTAATAACCTTTGGAAACCCAAACTTAAATGCACTATGTTTGTGTAGTTACCTACCGTATTTATTATATTGTGTAGTTGTGATGCATATTGGTTTATCTTGTGTGGGTAATATTTCTATTTTTGTAGAATAAAAGTTTCATTGTTATATAGCAATTCGATATTTGTTTTGTGGTCAACAAGTATTACAAGGTTAAAGAAAATTGCAAACTACATATTCTAACCCTACGAGGAGACAAAATCTAGGTAGTACAACCTCTAGATTTCACGAACGAGAAATTGCCAATTTGGAATTTTCCTTCTATAATGTTAGATTTTCTTTTTTCTTTCTGTTCACGTATGTAAACACAAATTTAAGTACAACAGGTGAGCTGCTCCGTGAAACGTCCGAGGTGGAGTCTCAAGAGCACTCTTCAGAAGTAAACGAATATTACACTGTTTTTCCCCTTAGAATCTCCCCTCCTCAACCATCTATATGTCACCTTTTATAGTCATCAAAATGTTGGTCTAATGGGCCTTTCTCTTATCATTCAAAGCCCATTAAACTGTGATCCAGAGCCTCCCATTGGTTGCCTGCTTTCTGTACGGCCGCGCGTGGACTAGGGTACAACTCATTCGTACTAGGCGCGTGGAATCGTGACGCATTGATCGTCCGTACAAGATACATAGTATTAAGCGAAGACGCGCTGAGCTGGCTAGCTTGACTTGAACAACCAAACCAGTGTTAACTGAAGACGTGTTGAGCCGAGCTGAGCATGCTGGGGGGTAGAGCTGAGTTGAGCATGCTGGACGGGTAGAGCTGAGTTGAGCATGCTGGACGGGTAGAGCTGAGTTTAGCATGCTGGAGGGGTAGAGTTGAGTTGAGCATGCTGGAGGGGTAGAGCTGAGCTGAACATGCTGGAAAGGGTAGAGCTGAGTTGAGCATGCTGGACGGGTAGAGCTGAGTTGAGCATGCTGGACGGGTAGAGCTGAGTTGAGCATGCTGGAGGGGTAGAGCTGAGTTGAGCATGCTGGAGGGGTAGAGCTGAGCTGAACATGATGGAAGGGTAGAGCTGAGTTGAGCATGCTGGACGTGTTGAGCTGGGCTGAGCATGCTGGACGGGTAGAGCTGAGTTGAGCATGCTGGACGGGTAGAGCTGAGTGGAGCATGATGGACGGGTAGAGCTGAGTGGAGCATGCTGGAGGGGTAGAGCTGAGCTGAACATGCTGGAAGGGTAGAGCTGAGTTGAGCATGCTGGACGGGTAGAGCTGAGTGGAGCATGATGGACGGGTAGAGCTGAGTGGAGCATGCTGGAGGGGTAGAGCTGAGCTGAACATGCTGGAAGGGTAGAGCTGAGTTGAGCATGCTGGACGGGTAGAGCTGAGTTGAGCATGCTGGAGGGGTAGAGCTGAGCTATACATGTTGAAGGGTATAGTTCATGTGACCTGAACAATCAAGTTGAGCTAGGCATGATAAGGTCGAACTCATGTGACATGGATGATCAAGCCGAGCTAAGCACGTTGAAGGTTGAGCTCATGTGACCTGGACGATCCGGTTGCGTTGGACATGTTGAATAGTCAATGTAAAGTAGAGTCTATATGGTATGGTCATCCATACTAGTCCACAGTCCACCAAGCGTTAAGCCTGTCAAGGCGTAGACGTTTGTTCTTCACAAGGTCGACCCGCACCAGTCCACAGTCCACCAAGCGTTAAGCCTGTCAAGGCGTAGACGTTTGTTCTTCACAAGGTCGACCCGCACCAGTCCACAGTCCACCAAGCGTCAAGCCTATCAAGGTGTAGACGTTTGTTCTTAACATGGTCGACCTATACCAGTCCACATGGCTGGTAGGCTCCTCCCCCTCTCTTAGTTTTCGATCTTACAAGAGTGAACCTAAACATGTTGTCCTAGCTTCATTTGTTGTAATGAGTTGTTCCCTAATTCATTTAGACGGAAGTAATCTTTTGAGGAGAGCTCAACATAACACTTTGATATGTTAAGTTCTACTTCACTACTATTTTGCTTTGTATTATTTATGACTCTTATTAATATGCTTAAGTAAGTTGAGCACACTTAAGAAGATGGAAGGCGTAGCTCTGCTCGGCCACCCTTATTTGGACGTTAAGGAAAACCTCTAACGGATCCATCCCTATAATCCTAAATTTTTTCGTGGGTCGGGTCAACACCGCTACTCGTCCAGGTTATGAGGTAAGTCTCTAACAGATCTCTCCCTATAACGTAGATTTGCCTAAGGGTCGGGTCTATACCGATACTCGCTTAGGTCTTGAAGGCGTAGCTCTGCTCGGCTACCCTTATTAAGACGTCAAGGATTGTCTCTAACGGATCAATCCCTATAACGTATATTTGCCTAAGGGTCGGGTCTATACCGATACTCGCTTAGGTCTTGAAGGCGTAGCTCCGCTCGGCTACCCTTATTAAGACGTCAAGGATTGTCTCTAACAGATCAATCCCTATAACATAGATTTACCTAAGGGTCGGGTCTATACCGATACTCGCTTAGGTCTTGAAGGCGTAGCTCTGCTCGGCTACCCTTATTAAGACGTCAAGGATTGTCTCTAACGGATCAATCCCTATAACGTAGATTTGCCTAAGGGTCGGGTCTATACCGATACTCGCTTAGGTCTTGAAGGCGTAGCTCTGCTCGGCTACCCTTATTAAGACGTCAAGGATTGTCTCTAACGGATCAATCCCTATAACGTAGATTTGCCTAAGGGTCGGGTCTATACCGATACTCGCTTAGGTCTTGAAGGCGTAGCTCCGCTCGGCTACCCTTATTAAGACGTCAAGGATTGTCTCTAACGGATCAATCCCTATAACATAGATTTACCTAAGGGTCGGGTCTATACCGATACTCGCTTAGGTCTTGAAGGTGTAGCTCTGCTCGGCTACCCTTGTTAAGACGTCAAGGATTGTCTCTAACGGATCAATCCCTATAACGTAGATTTGCCTAAGGGTCGGGTCTATACCGATACTCGCTTAGGTCTTGAAGGCGTAGCTCTGCTCGGCTATCCTTATTAAGACGTCAAGGAGAGTCTCTAACGGATCAATCCCTATAACGTAGATTTGCCTAAGGGTCGGGTCTATACCGATACTCGCTTAGGTCTTGAAGGCGTAGCTCTGCTCGGCTACCCTTATTAAGACGTCAAGGAGAGTCTCTAACGGATCTCTCCCTATAACGTAGATTTGCCTAAGGGTCGGGTCTATACCGATACTCGCTTAGGTCTTGAAGGCGTAGCTCTGCTCGGCTACCCTTATTAAGACATCAAGGAGAGTCTCTAACGGATCTCTCCCTATAACGTAAGTTCTTCTGAGGGTCGGGTCTATACCGATACTCGCTCAGGTCTTGAAGGAGTGGCTCTACTCGGCCACCCTTATTAATACGTCAAAGAGAGTCTCTAACGGATCTCTCCCTATAACGTATGCTTGAATGTATCCTGCAGAAAATGGCCCTAATTCAAAATTATAAAAATTAGAAGAAAATTACAATGATCCTTATAACTGTAGTGTTCAAAGGAGTGGAGTTTTCTTCCCATGGATTTCTTTTCGTCGGGACCTTAAGCTCTGGTCAGCTTCCTCAATCTGGTTGGACATTTCTTAGTAACCCTTCTCCGCCTAGCCTTTTCAGCACCCTTTCTCGGCGGTCTTCATTTGTTTGTTACTTGCTTCATGTCTCCCTAGATCCCTACTCTTGAAAAATCCCCTCGGCTTCAATATGCTTCTTCGCCCTCATCTGAATCTTGTCCATGGAGATTGACTTGCGCAAAGTTAAAGCTTCGGTGAAAGTTCCAGAGCTCATACCCTTCTCAACGGCCATGCCAAGAATATCTTTGTTAGGCTATGTCATCTTGAGAGTGGTGGTGTTGAAACGAGCGAGATAACTCTTCAAAGATTTCGCTAAACACTTTTAGGCAGCCCTGCAATCCACTTATGTGCTACACCGTTTAAAGTTCCTGCAAAAATTTTGCAGTTCAATGTATCATCTACTCCACTTATGAACATCTGAGTTTGGAAGGTTGAGACGCGACTGTGCAGATCACTAGTCCCATCATAGGAATCTATGGCGGGCACCCGAAAGTGAAGAGGGATAACCACCTCTTGAACTTGTGTTGACAATGGTTGAAAAACCTTAGATATTAGTCAGATAGTTTCAGCTCCGGTGACATTGCTTCTTAAGAGCTCAAGCTGCTCCCTCAACTCCCTCTCTCTAGTCTCCATCTAATGTCTGAGCTCGCACTCTCGATCTTCCAGTTGTTGTTTCAGCTCGACCTCCTGAGCTCGGACCTCAACTTGAAGGCGATGATGTTTGTCATTTTGTTTTTGTTGTTCGACATTCTGCTCTTGAAGTTCACGCACTGCCTCGAGCAGCTGAGCTAGTTGGGGATTGGCGTCGCCTTCCAGTTCGGATCCGGACGAGCTCCGGGTTGGTCTGCGTCCTACCATGATGATATGTTTGTTGAAAATGGAGCTAGGTCGTTGGAAAGTTTTACCGTAGCCCCACGGTGGGCGCCAATGTTCACGTATGTAAACACAAATTTAAGTACAACAGATGAGCTGCTCCGTGAAACGTCCGAGGTGGAGTCTCAAGAGCACTCTTCAGAAGTAAACGAATATTACACTGTTTTTCCCCTTAGAATCTCCCCTCCTCAACCATCTATATGTCACCTTTTATAGTCATCAAAATGTTGGTCTAATGGGCATTTCTCTTATCATTCAAAGCCCATTAAACTGTGATCCAGAGCCTCCCATTGGTTGCCTGCTTTCTGTACGGCCGCGCGTGGACTAGGGTACAACTCATTCGTACTAGGCGCGTGGAATCGTGACGCATTGATCGTCCGTACAAGATACATAGTATTAAGCGAAGACGCGCTGAGCTGGCTAGCTTGACTTGAACAACCAAACCAGTGTTAACTGAAGACGTGTTGAGCCGAGCTGAGCATGCTGGGGGGTAGAGCTGAGTTGAGCATGCTGGACGGGTAGAGCTGAGTTGAGCATGCTGGACGGGTAGAGCTGAGTTTAGCATGCTGGAGGGGTAGAGTTGAGTTGAGCATGCTGGAGGGGTAGAGCTGAGCTGAACATGCTGGAAAGGGTAGAGCTGAGTTGAGCATGCTGGACGGGTAGAGCTGAGTTGAGCATGCTGGAGGGGTAGAGCTGAGTTGAGCATGCTGGAGGGGTAGAGCTGAGCTGAACATGATGGAAGGGTAGAGCTGAGTTGAGCATGCTGGACGTGTTGAGCTGAGCTGAGCATGCTGGACGGGTAGAGCTGAGTTGAGCATGCTGGACGGGTAGAGCTGAGTGGAGCATGATGGACGGGTAGAGCTGAGTGGAGCATGCTGGAGGGGTAGAGCTGAGCTGAACATGCTGGAAGGGTAGAGCTGAGTTGAGCATGCTGGACGGGTAGAGCTGAGTGGAGCATGATGGACGGGTAGAGCTGAGTGGAGCATGCTGGAGGGGTAGAGCTGAGCTGAACATGCTGGAAGGGTAGAGCTGAGTTGAGCATGCTGGACGGGTAGAGCTGAGTTGAGCATGCTGGAGGGGTAGAGCTGAGCTATACATGTTGAAGGGTATAGTTCATGTGACCTGAACAATCAAGTTGAGCTAGGCATGATAAGGTCGAACTCATGTGACATGGATGATCAAGCCGAGCTAAGCACGTTGAAGGTTGAGCTCATGTGACCTGGACGATCCGGTTGCGTTGGACATGTTGAATAGTCAATGTAAAGTAGAGTCTATATGGTATGGTCATCCATACTAGTCCACTTTCTAAATACACAAATAAAGGGGAAGGGGGAAAGGGTGTTGTGGGTTCGAACTCTCAGCGCACACACACACGCACAGAAAAATCAAATAGTGAAATTCAGATAATTGTATGTTTTGTTAGATACATGCATGCATATTATAGCTTCAATTCAGTAACGTGATTGCTTGTAGTAAGAGTGAATTGTGATTACAAGAAAAATCTAGATACAAGTATATTAAATTTGATGGTATTTTTTCACAGGTTGATCTAAATAGGGCAGGGGTACCTTTGCTAGAGATAGTTTCTGAGCCTGACATGAGAAATGGTATTGAAGCAGAAGAATATGCAGCAGAATTACAGAGGTTGGTTAGGTATTTGGGAGTGAGCAATGGCAACATGCAAGAAGGTTCTCTTCGTTGCGATGTAAACGTATCAGTATGTCCCATTGGGCAGTCAAAGTTTGGGACAAAGGTACTAGCTATGTCTTCTATAAAAATGATATTGTTCAAGCTTTACGTTGCAATGTATATTAACAAATAGAAGCTATTATGATCAATTATTTTTCTGGCAGGTTGAAGTGAAAAATTTGAACTCATTTGCATCAAAATATCATTGCTACACATAATCTGACGTGATTTTTTATTAATTTAATGGATGCGTTAGGTTGCAGAATATTTTGATGCTACACTTGCAAAAGGTGCCGATGCAAAGCTGGTTGCCAACTGGATAATGAGCGATATTGCAGCCTTCATGAAAAATGAAAAGTTGACCATAAATGACATTAAGCTTACACCTGAAGAGTTAGCTGAGTTGATTGCTTCCATTAAAGGTGGAACCATCAGTGGAAAGATCGGAAAGGAGGTATTGCATCAGCATTAACGAGTGGTGCATGATTATACTGTTGTATGTCTAATCATATTCATATCTTTTAGCTTTTCTCATTAGTTTTTCCAGAGACGTAAATATTTTGTAAGTTAGTTGTGTTTGTGTTAGTTGACCAAGGGATTTAATTTATAAAATATGTTGACCTGTAATGTCTAATTATCGGGTTAATACTTTGTTCTTGTTACATACTCCCGCCGTCCCTCAATGAGTGACCCAGTTGTCTCTTTCACATATGTTAGTGCACAATTTTAACCTTTAATATTTTTAATTATCTATTACAAAAGTTGATATTTTGAAAATATTTATCGAGACAATTCCAGTAACATCTTATATACTACCATTTGTTTTTATATATTAATAAAAAAATATGATCAAAGTATATTATGTGATTGTGAATAGTACACATAGTCAAACTGGGACATTCAGTGTGGGACAAAGGGAGCACCTTTTTTTTAGGTTTAGTGTAACATGTAAATATAGCATTCAGAATTTTTTTTTCTTTATATCTATTACACTCATTCACCATAAATATGCTTCTCTTCTCTCTCTCAACAATTCCATCCATTGTTTGTTGTTGGACTTTACTTATGTCTTCCATGATGAGGCTGTATGGCAGCTAGGCTCATGTGTTGTGTTGTGTCTGCTTCATATATTTGTCTCCATGAATTTGAAACGAAGGAAAAAAAATCATACATTTTCTATAATCGGCTTATTTTGCATTCTGTACTTTTACATTTTGTTTGTGTTTTTGTAGATACTATTTGAGCTGTTAGCCAAGGGTGGAAGTGTCAAAGAGCTCATTGAAAAAAATGACTTGGTTCAGGTTAGTAGTAGTATCAACAATTATTGAAATTTTTACCAGTTTATATATAATTGAGTCAGCATTCCGCATCAAGTTTCTAGTTTACATGCAAACTTAATAGTTTTTTACCATTTTGATTTTGTGATATTTGTGATGTTAGTTACACCAATGCCTGTTGAAATCCGCCTTCTACCTCATTTTGTTGCCACTCCCTACATGAAAACTCCACTCTGAACAACTTTATTGATTATTATTTGGAAATGACAGATAGCAGATCCTGTTGAAATTGAAAAAATGGTGGACAAAGTGATTGCAGATAATCCGAAACAGGTCGAGCAATACCGAGGAGGCAAAACTAAACTCCAAGGTTTTTTTGCTGGCCAGGTATGAACTTTTAGAGCTGGAAACAGTTGTTAGTTTTAGTTTTCCCCTTTTATTATCTTTGTTTTATTTACGTTTGTCCAAATGCAGGTAATGAAGGTATCTAAAGGCAAGGCAAATCCAGGTCTACTTAACAAGATTCTCTTGGAGAAATTGAATTCAAAAATCTGATGTTAATAGATTGATATATGCACGCCTTCAACCTGAAGTGTTGGTGCTGCATAGTTACTCATGCGCTTAACATACAAGTGTTGATCCTGATAAAATGTCACCTGACCACTACACAAATTGCAAATGAAATATAAAATTGGAAAGTTTTTGTGTTGCTCATTGCAATACAAGGTTAGTTACATATTGGTCAAATAGTTTGGCCGATTTTAGAAATAGATTTTGTGCATTGAGTTCCAGAGGGCTGAAGTATTTCCACTTCAACTGTTGAGATTTGGGTGCTTTGTCCTTGTTTTCTTCTATAGAGGGGATTAATAGGTCAAAGTAGCTTCCCAAAACATGTAGTTTATATCCCAATTTATTTATTTCACATTTCTGCATCTATCATGTTCTTTGATTATGTAATGTGAATAATTTGGTGTTCTCTTTTGCCTAAACAATAACAAGAGAACAAATGTAATAATTGTTTTTACGAAGAAAGCAAATGTAATAATATTATTTATGCGATTCATAGTTTATTTGTCAGAAAAGTTGTTAAAAAATAGTTTTACAAATATCATTTTTCTTAATTTAATTTAATAACTCTTCAAGTTTAATTAATGTTAGGGTCGTCTGGATTAATTTATTTATGAGTGTATGTAAATAAAATATGTATATAGGCTTAATTGCAGTTTTAGTTTCCATTTGTTCAATTTTTGAATTTTGGTCCCCCTAATTTTTAATCCGCAATTTTGGTCCTTTAATTTTTCTAATTCTTGAAATTGAATTCAAGATTTCAACTTCAACATCAACTGTCATATTAGAAATCATGTTAATATCTATCTCTCTTGAGACAATGTTAGAATTAACTTCCTTAATTTGTACCAAAAAAAAAAAAAAGAATTAACCTCCTTAAATGTTTCTTCTGTGGGGAGGGGTTATGGCGCATAAGGAAATCCTTATGCACCGTGCATAAATCCCAACATAATTGCTTCCTACACCCCCAAAGGAAACCAAACAAAACAAAACAAAATGAACCAAACGCAGAAACAAACTGAATCATCACCGTCGTTCATCATCATCACCACTGGAATCTTCAATATCATCATCAACACCGTCGTTCATCATCATCACCGTCATCATCACTGTACCAGAATGCCAAAACCATTTTGCTGTGGAAATGGTTTCTGTGAGTTGTACTCCAAACCCATTTTGTTGTGGAAATGGTTTCCAGAATCTTCAATCTCATCATCAACACCGTCGTTCATCATCATCACCGTCATCATCACCGTACCGGAATGCCAAAACCATTTTGTTGTGGAAAATCACTAGATGTACTTAATGGTTTCCAGCAGTTGTACTTCAAAACCATTAGATGTATTTAATGGTTTCCAGCAGTTTCCAGCCATAAATCCCTCTAACATCACAAAGATTTCGAATCCAGTAACAACTTCAGATCTGAAACCGTGAACACAAATAGTGACGAAACAGTAACATATAGCAATCAACACAGCGCCACTGGATCGAAGAAGAAGAAGAAGAAAACGCGAGGGAAGAAGAGGAGTGAACCGGTTTTAATCTTTAGATCTACTCCTTCTCGTTGTGTTTTTGCACGATCCGAGTTCAGATTTGGCTTTAAAACGAAAATGGATGTTGAAAAATGGCTTTAGTTTTTAAAAAGGGTGAGTTTGGTTCTCCGGCATGGCGGCGCCGTCGCCTATGGCCGGCGACCACCGTGTCGGAATCATCATGTGTAGCCGGAAGAGATGAAGACTCATCTGAATTGTAGAGAGAGGGAGAGCTTTATGTTTTAGTGAGAGAAATGTTTGAAGCAAATGAAGTTTGATTTGGTGTAGTTTGAGAAGCCTAGGATTATTACACATGTACACTAGATCTGATGGTTGTGAAGTGTTTATGCAAGGTGCATAAGGATTTTCTTATGCACCATAACTTTTGCCTCTTCTGTGATAACACCACTCCAATCCCAATTCTCCTCAAAATCACTTTCATCTTCGGTATAATCATCACTTGTTTTATCACTGTTTGCAACATACTCCTTATCTTCAACAAATTCATCTTCACTAACTCCTTTAGCACTAGATTCACCTTCAACTTCAACAAATACACCTTCACCTTCAACAAATTCATCTTCCTCTCGCCTTCAACATCACCTTCATACTCGTATTCAACGTCAATAACCACTTCCTCGTCAATTGTTTTCCCTTTTCCCTTGTCACAAATATCTTCTGCAATTAGAATAAGTGTGTCAATTGAAATCTTGGATTCAATTTAAAAAATTAGAAAATTTGAGGGACCAAAATTGCGAATTTAAAAATGGGGGACCAAAATCCAAAAATTGAATAAAAAGGGGACAATATATGTGAAAACCATTTGTTTAGATTTAAAGAAAAGAGGAAAAAAGTTGTAGAAGACTGATTTTACGTACAAAATGATCTAAAACTACCCCTCCTCAATGAATCAAAGAGAAAGAAAACTTAAGGAAAAGTTAGAGGTTCTCTCACTGACCTTTTAAACGCATGCTTTATTTTCACATAAAAAAAAATCAAATCAAATCATTATACAACTTTTTTGATTTGTTTTCTAAAATATCATTACAAATATATATATTTTTTGGTGTAATTTTTATTCTTTCCCTTTTTAAATTTAAGATTATCTTTGGTGTAAAATCCACTATCGATATGATTTATCTACGTGGGGATTTTAAAATAAAAAATCTTTACGTGGGATTGGATGTATTTTATTTTTGTGTTTACATAATATAAGCACACGACGAGCGTATCTATATAGCTTCTTCTTCAGTTCCCGAATTCAAGTACGTTTTTCTCTTTCTTCTTTCCTTCCTTCCACCGGTCAACTCGTTCGATTTCCTCTGAGTTAACTCACCTCCCTAAGGTACTCTCTCTTTTCCGATCATCAATTCAATTTTCTTTACAAAATTCACCAATCTCAATTTCATTCACAAAATTCATCGTTTCTATGTAATTCATCTTCTCAATTACCTTTTTTTTTTTTTTTCTTCTTCATGATTTTTTATTTATTTTGAATTTAATTCGTTTGTTGAAACAATTCTTGTGGTTCTATGTTACACTTGAAATTGTTTGTTGAAAAAATTGGTGTGGTTATATGTATCATTCTTGTGTCATTGTGTCCTATGTAGTACCGTCACTTCTAATGTGTGACAGACGTTTGACATAATAATTCGGTTCTTTTATTCCACAATGACTATTATTATTGACAAGAGAGAGAATATTAGGTTCTCATCAGACATGTTCCGGTGTCAGACATCAACACATGTTGTTACATTCGGTTATTAGTTATTTCTATTTTTTGGTGTCGAGGGGTGAGCTTAAGAATGTGACAATTATGTGTCCGACAAATTTTTATGATGTAATATTTCCTCTGATATAAAATATAAGCAACAGTCAGTCAAACAAATTTGATGTATTTGGTTCAAGATTTGGTACAAATACATCAGCTTTCTTCGACTCACTTTTGCTTATATTCTGTAACTGAGGGTCTATGTGACGGTACAAAAATGATACAATTCCAGTCATATCGATAAAAAAATAAAAAATAAAACAGATTCGGTCAAATGTGCTAAATTCACTTCTTGTCTCACTGAAATTTGATGGCCATAAAAACATTTCATAGGATTGTGTGTAATTGACATTGATATTACACTGTTGATTGTTCACACATCTTTCACTCGAAGTTGTTTTAAAACAGTTAATGACTAGTTTGTTTGTGCACTCGCATGTGTGTGTTCATTTGCGTGCGTGACTAATAATAAAAATAGACAACCAAGTTCAAACTTCACACACGTCGCTTAAAATGGACATCATGCCGATGTGTTAGCGCTGTGTTTGGTGTCTCTATCTGTATCAATGTTTCATTGATTGTGTCTTCTGGATTTGAGATGCTACTTTTCTCTAACAATTAAATGGACATATAGTTCTGTGAAGAATTGATCAAGGATTATCCAAAAAGCTAGTTTCTGTAGGAAACTTGTCTGAGATGTAGTTTAGACAAAAATCTTGATAAAATTAACATCAGTGTGTTTGGAATTTCTAGTTTCAGCTATGGAAACTAGCATTGAATTCGAAGATATGTTCACAAGAATTGCTTTATTCCCATCACTTAATCTTCTATATTTCCTTCTGTCAAAAAAAAAAAAAAAAAATTTCTATATTTCCTTTGTGTTAGGTCTGTCACATTTCGGCGGAATCATGTAAGCTTTTTGTTATTTTTTTGAGTTGTTAGTCAGGAGAATGAATTAGAATTTCAATGGAAATCAACACGGCATATTTTTCTGTTTTTTTAAACCTTGTGATTTGTTCAATGTTTACAATTTCATTATTATTTTAGACTTCGTATCAGCACTACTTGAAGAGAAGCACATTGCATGTACATGTCCATCATTTGTTGGACACTGAATCACTGACACTTGATATGACACTCCAAAACCTGAGCATGATGCGCATAGTTTACTCTTGGAATAAATAAATGAACAAATAGATAAGACCACATCTTAATAACATCTTTGTAGGTGATTTTACTTAAATGTTGAAAGTATTGAATTTTAGTAACTATGTTTCTATCCGTTTGAACTTTCTGTTATTTGTAGGCATGCATTTTCTCATACTTATAGTTAGTGCTTTTTGTGTGTATTTAGCTATTTTGTTTTATCTTTATCTTTGTTGCTGTCCTGTTGTATGTGTCCTGGGTTTCCTCTGACAATATTGTTTGGTCAAATTATATACCAGAACCTGGAAAAGAAATTATTTGTTTGAAGTTTTTTGAGCTGTAGTCCTAGAAAATAAACAAGCATTAATTGTTAGTAAACCTATTTTAATGATATATATTTTTTATTTTAAAGTTTTCCCGTTTTAACTATCCAACCTATATAAACGTATTAATTTGCTTTGATTTGTTTGAATGTTATGCTGAACAACAGAAAGGTGAAGCTCAGAATTTGGTTTGTAAACTTATCACAACCCTGGATTATCTTTTGCTGCTTCTGGTAAGTTACTCTAGATAATCTCTAATTTTTGGGGTGGGTGTATGAGTATATTGTGGATCTGGTGTTAAACATCAATTCTTTGCTTCACTGGGTTTACATGTTCATTTATCTTTGTAAATCTATTGTGTTACTGTAATACTTTTTAGGGTTTAAAAACTTGTATTATTCCTCTGCTGCATTTCTCACTCCTTGTATGAATTTATTTTCGTCATTAATTAATTCTACACAACATTGTCTGTCCTCTGTATATTCTACTGAACTATTTCAAATGAGAACATTCTTAGACGGCCTCTTATTTTTTACATTGTATTATGTAATAATCGTTAATTCAGGTTTGTTCTTAGATCTTCTAATTGACCATTACTGAGGTTGAAGAATATGGAATTCATAAATCATAATACAGATAATGCACACATGAGTTGAATGTATAAACCTTCAATCGTAACAAACAGGAAATAAACAAATTGTCAGATCGCATGATTTATGGTATATTCTATCGCAAGAGTAGATTTAATTAAACTAGCCTTATAAGTTTATGAATATAATTTACAAAGTTTTCCATCTCCACCTCAAGCTTGTTAGTAGATGTTGTGTCAAAGAGGGTTTTCATTTAAATCCCACATTGAGTAGCTTGAAGAAGAAAGTGGTAGAGATATTGTTAATATGGAGAGTTATATTGAGTTTTCATCACCACAACAACTAATTTTGTCATTGTAAAAATTGCAATTGTGCTAGTCTTAGAGGGTTTGCAATTACGTTGATTGGGAACCTGTTGTCGCCATATTATCTCATCGGTACATTCCACCTGTTATTTTGAGACCTTCAAGGATGGTATTTATATTTTAGCATCAGTGTATATGCTTCAAGTACCATTCCTCCACTTCTCTCGTATAAAATATGTTTTCTTGATGTTCTTGTTAGATCTTCTAATTGGTCAATACCGATGGGTTTAGACGTCTGTATATAAGGAAGCGGATAACATGCACCACTTTTTAGTGGTGCATGGTGGGGTATTTACAGATATTCCTCTTTCATTCTAAAATAAAAAAACAGCAAAGGAAACAACAAAATATAAAACGGCATAAGCTTCAAAGCATCTGCCTTGCCACCTCCTTGGTCTTCACAACCATCACGAACTTCAATGCGGCTACCCGATGACCTTTACCGTATCTAGCAGAATCAGGATTAGAATACCGTGGCCACCAAGAGCCACAGCTATGAATTGAAACTCTGATAATATTTGTAACTATTCTTGTCCGATGTATGCGAATCTGAGCTCTCTCTCTCTCTCTCTCTCAGTTTCCCTTTGATAGTTTTTTTATGACATCCTCTAACCACTTCTTCGTGGGGTCATCTTTCTGGCATCTCGAGAGAATCTGTGCCATGTTACCTTTCCAACACTTGGAAGCTATCTTCTGTCATCTTTTGTGGTTCATCTGAAATATCAATTTACTTTGTTTTATTTATTGGTGGTTACAGTAAAAATATTCTTTGGAAACTTCCGTGCTAAGTATCTGCATAGTATGGATCAGGAAGAGAGCAAGATGGTCACTGAGCTTAACGTTGATCAGGAAGAGAGCAAGATGGTCACTGAGCTTAACGTTGATCAAGAAGAAAGCAAATTGGACACTGAACATAATATGGATCAAGAAGAGGCCAAGATTGGCACTGAGCATAATGTGGATCAGGAAGATAGCAAGATGGTCACTGAGCATAATGTGGATCAAGAAGAGTCCAGAGTGGCCACTGAGCATAACATGGATCAAGAAGAGAACAAGATGGGCACTGAGAATAACTTGAATCAAGAAGAGAGCAGGATCGACACTGAGCATAACATCAATCAAGAAGAGAGTAGGATGGACACTGAGCATAACATTGATCAAGAAGAGAGCAAGATGGGTACTGAGACCCATCCTGAATTTTCTTCTAATCCTAATCCTCAGTCATCAGAAAATGATGACGGCAAGAAGGATACTCTTCCTTCTGAAGGATCTGGTAAACCAGAGTTGAGTGAGAAGGTTACTCCACAATCATTGAAGGCAAAAAAAATTGTTAAGAAATCCCTGGTTCCTAAACTTAAGGCCAAGAAGAAGAATGGTTCCCCCAAGATTGTGATTAAGAAAATAAAGAGGAAGAACAAAAAAGTAGGAGACAATGCTGAAAGCTCTCAAAATGCAGATGGGAAACTAATTTTAGGCAGTACCCAGCAGAATGAAACTAAGGACGAACCACCTAAGGAGAAAAATCAGGAGGCGGAAAACAATGAAGTGAAGGTAAGTCAGAATAGGAGCAGTAATGACAAAAGTCCTATGGAGAAGGGTCATCAGGATGAAAAAGATAAGGAGATCAATCTGTTGGATAAGACTGAACAAGAGCAGAAGAGTGAAGAGAAGCACGAGGAGTCAAACAAGGGTTCTAGGAGGAGAAAAAACAAAAACAAGCCAAATGGCACGGAAAAGAGTCCATCAAATGACAAAAAGAGTGAAAAGCTTGGTGGTCTCATCTTTATGTGCAGTGCTAAGACAAAGCCTGATTGTTTCCGCTATCGTGTCATGGGTGTTTCATCTGCTAAAAAGGATGATGTTCTACGGATCAAGCCTGGACTTAAGCTCTTTCTTTATGATTTTGATCTGAAGCTGCTATATGGAGTTTACAAGGCTTCATCTTCCGGTGGCTTGAAGCTTGAACCCCGAGCTTTTGGTGGCAAGTTTCCTGCCCAGGTTACTATCTCTCTTATTTTGCTATCTGTTTATTCTGGTTGGTCTTTATTAATGATGGATTATATGCTGATAGCTGACGACTTCAGGTGCGGTTCAATATTGTTTCTGATTCTTTCCCACTACCGGAAAGCATTTTCAAAAAGGCTATCAAGGATAATTATAACGCAAAGAACAAGTTCAAACCAGAACTTACTGTTGCACAAGTGAGAATCAAATGTTACCTCTTGGTTTTCTGTTTTTTTATTGCTATATCATGGATGATATTCAAATGTCCTGCGCCAGGTTAGGAAGCTCACTAGGCTTTTCCGACCAGTTGGAGCTCATTCAGCAGTGCAGCAGCCTGTTTTTTCTCATCCAAAAGCAATAATTCAAGAAAGGGAGGTTCCGGGTCGGGTCATGGGATCACAACACAATTTGCACAGGGAAAGAGCTCCTGGACATCAACTTGAGCGTCGAGAGGATATTCCACGTGATTCATTTCTTTTGGAGAATAATTATCGAGCTTATGATCGAAGGAATGTGGCTGCTACTTCTCATGTTAATCCTATAAGGGAACCTTATGAGAGAGATTATGAACACCGTCTCGTGCAACCTCACTACCGACGTAATGTCCCCGCTCATGTTGAAAGTCTTCGAAGGGATCCCATTTATTTGAATGACCGTGAACAGCAAAGCTATACTCGTGTTGTTCCTGACCATATAAATGATCGTTATGCCTATCGATATGGTGCTTCATCTAGGGATGCATACTTGGCTCCTTTAAGTAGAGAGGCCATCGCTCCCAGCTCGTATTTGGTTGGGGGAAGACCTTTTGCCGGGACTGATAACTTGCAAAGGAGAGAGATCATTGAAGATAGGCATTACTCGATATATTCTGCTGCTGACGCTTTACCTGAATACCATCAAATGCAGCCATATCGCGGAGACAAGTTGGAAGCCTCGCCTTTACGAGTTTCATCTCGTTACTCTTTAGCTGGCCCTTCATATTCTCGTCGCTGACTTCAACATGCAATTTGAATCCCTTGGCATGTCTCCCTTTTGACTATCTTTCATGTTAATTATTGACTGAGATATTTTAAATTCTATGAATCATAAATGCTTAGGTACCTCTGGATTCCGAATAACATTTCTTCATTGAGTTTTAAATGCTGTTTAATGTACGGATCGACACCAAAAAATATGTCAATTTACAAACCAAACTCTATATATGGAACTTTTGATGAGGCGTTTGATATCAATTGGTGACTACTGATTTGAATTTGAGGTTTGGAAGTTAATCACTGTATAGTGGTTTTATGGAGGTAAGAGTTTTAGGATGAATGCCATAAACCAAATAAAAATGATTATCTACCTTTTTTTTTTTTTTAATTATTATGATGAACTCCATGGATGGAAGGAAATTGATTGGTTATGGGATATCCGTGCAGAATGTGAAAATGTTGCTATTTTGTAAAAACTTTGATATTTGGACATCCCATATTTCTTATAACACACACGCGCGCTCTCAAGGTGTATATGCTCAATAAGGTGTCTGCAAAATATTTTCCATTTTGTAATTTGGTCAGGTGACTCGGTATGAGATTGGTACCTTTTTTTCAATAAGGTGTCATCGCTTCCCACAATTGCCCTTTTTTCTTGCTTGTCATTGCTTGTGCACCAGTATGCTTTGTCTCATTCTTTGTTCTTTATCTACATTTTGTAACACTTATGCTTTATTTTTATTTTCTTCTTCTAACAAAATGGTAGTTTTTCCTTCACAATGTATTTACATTCACAATCAGAGTTTGATTTTGTTCGTTTCCACACACATTGGATGTGCTGTTCATATTCAATAAACCTTGATGTATGGAATGGTGAACCATATGTTGAAGATAGTCTTGACCACTGAGGTGCACCACTTGGAATTTGGTCCACCATTATTTTTTACTTTTTATATAACATTAATTATTTACTAGTGCAATTTGGTCTCTTATTAGGGATGATCACAGGCAACCAGGCCTGATACACGCAGTAACAAGTTGGTTGCACTCGTAGGTCTTGTCAAATTGAAGAATGTTGTTCACACTTCACTCAATGCTAGTAAACATTAGTAATATATCAATATTACCTTATCGGCAGTTAACTGTCAATGGATTTTAACCGGCAGCAGTTAACTGTCGATGGACATTTACATCTTTTTCTGATATGTTTCAGTCTTGTATGAGTTAACAACAATTTTCTATCAAATTTTAGTGAGATCTACTTTCACTTCACAATTTATTTTTTAAAACTTTTCTTCTTAAAAATCACCCTCCTTTTTACCAATTTAGGCAGAGAAAAAAATTATTTTTTTCTCATGCCTAGATGGTAAATTCGAAAATAAATAATCTTTCTTTCCCACAAGTTATAGGGCAAATAAGATAAGATGACTAAGGTTATTTTCTTTCATTATTATTTTATATTAAGATGAGGTGTTTAAGGATTATTATTTTATATGAAGATGAGGTGTTTAAGGAAATGGTTGTTAGTGACAATATAGTAATCCATCATATTTAATTGGTGTTAGTTTCATTATAAAAAAAAAATAGTGTTTTATGTTTATTCTTGCTTAATTATTTTTTAATTTTAAGAGTCATGTTATGTATGAGGGAAAAAAACCCTTTTGTTTAATTAAACCAACTAAAAGCTGTAAGATAATCTCCATTTATTTTATTTTTTTTGCTCAAAAAGATAATCTATAATTTACTTAGTAGTTAAGGTATATTTTACAAAAAAAAAAACACTACAAAACGAGAATGAATATAACTGCAGCTGTAGGAAATCTTTTTAAGTGAAACAACTATTATTTAAACTAGAATAAGACCGCAAGTTGCACGGATGGAATAAATTTTTTACTCTCTCCATTTTAAAATGAGTGTCATTTTAGCTAAAAAAATTTGTTTTAAAATGAGTGTCGCTTTACATTTTCAATACAACTTTAATTTTTTTTCTCCCAACTTTACCTTCAATAAATACTCAAACTTTTCTCTCGCGTAATTTTCAATGCAACTTTAATTTTGTCTTTTTTTTGGCATTTTAGTAAAAGTATTATGTCTAATGGTTATTTCATTCAATTCATTAATTTGTGTGCAATTGGCTAAAACGATACTCATTTGAAACAAATGGAGTATTTTATTACTATATTTGAAAGTGATATATAGTGTGCTTTAAGTAAGTATAAGTGGTATATAATTTGAAACTATAGAGTGCTACAACTATAACTAATTTTGATTTCTTAGGGACCAAATTGGTAGTTCTTATCTCTCAAAAGACCAAATGGATGTGTTTTAGTTAGAGACAAATTTAGGTATTTACTCTTGAGTTTTTATTGCTTTCTTAACAACTACTTGATGAAGTGGAACATTGTAACTTTTTTCTAAAAGGGACAAACCAAAAGTAAGAAATGAATATCAAAGGGTCAAGGACAGTAGCTCTAAAATAATTGAAAAGATAACCAAACTTTAACCTAAAAGGGTCAAAGGGCAGTGACCCCAAAATAATCGAAAACGACCTGGTTTTACATAACGAGGGCATCAAATTGAAATTAAGATGCATTAATGTTTATTTGGATATTGTTAGCGAGTGTCAAAGTTTTTAATTTTCAATACACCCAAATTTTTATAAAAAGTTATCATTTAAAGTTCTTAACTAGTGTCCAGAAACACTAGTTAATATTTCCTTTTTTTTATAAACTAGACTCTTTGTCCGTGCTCCACACGGGTCCTACCGAGTAGAAGTTAAATGGATAATTCACAACAATTTAAACATATATAGTTAGCAACATCAACCTATAATTTATATTATTTTCACGATTTTCTTTGTTTTATAACATCTGTTTTTTTAAAACAATCTCAATCTATAATTCCTTTGAAAATTTTAATTTAACAATATCAACCTATAATAACTTCTATTAGTTTCACGGTTTTGAGTGTTCACCAACATTTGTTTGTCTAATAACAAACTAAACCTATAATTCCTCTGCAAATTTTAATTTATAATTTCCATTAGTTTGATGATTTTGAATGTTGGAACTACATCTGTTTTTCTAATAACAATATAAACTTATAATTTCTCAGTTGAAAACTAACTTGCTCAAAAAATGGAGCGCCCCTTAAGAAATAGTAACCTATCACTTAGAATATGTTATTGTTTAACGATATCAATTAACGTATTATGTGTTGTACAACATACCTCGTTAGGGTGTGGTAGTGGACATGATAGGTGCGCCATTTTAGTTTCAACAACATCATATATGTCAGGTCTTCAACGTAATATTTCCACAATACAACATCTGCAGAAGAATGATTTAAATAAAATGCAATATATAATTGGTAAGGGATTGTTAAGGGTTTATTGTTAAGGTTTTTCTTAAGCCACGATATATATATATATATATATATATATATATATATATATATATATATATATATATATATATATATATATTGAAATGCCTAAGGTAATGCGTCAAATTTTCATGACAGTGCAAAGATTATTCACAAATAATGCATTTAACATTAATCACATAAGGTCACATAAATTTCAAAATATAACCATTCATGCAAGTCAACATTCATCAAATTAAATTTATTTTTCTAAGAATTTTTTTTTTTAATATCATCATTGGAGTCATGAATGTTTTCAATACGTAGTAATTGGCAGAACAATTAGTGCATACTGCATAAAAGCAATTAAAAGCAATTCTTATTCGAAGAAGGTTTTTCTATTAAAAGTAATTCTTATTAAAAGCAATTACTACCTATTTATTGCAGCCATAAAAGCAATTAGTGCAAATTAAATGTATTTTTTTAAGAAAGTTTTTTGTAAAGGAATTATAGCTAGGTATATTCACTCGCGTGTTTTTAATGTGAATGACTATAGTATTCTATTAGCAGTAACTCCTATTTATTGCAGCCATAAAAGCAATTAGTGAAAATTAAATGTATTTTTCTAAGAAAGTTTTTTGTTAATATCATCATTGCAGACATGAATGCTTTCAACACATAGTAATTGACAGAGCAATTAGTGCATACTGCATAAAAGTTTTAAATTGCAATCAACTACGATTTCATCAATTTTTTTCGTGATGCAATATATTTTTTTGCCACTAAACAGAAAATTAAAGATGCTACGGCACGAAAAAGAGAGCAAACTGAAAAGACAATAACATAAACCACATTACGTACTTTTTCCCTTTTTTTTACCGAAAGCTGATGATATTTGAAAATAAAAACTAAATTATTCTTTCTTTCAAAGAAAAATTAAAACTATTACAAATAAAAAACTCCAGTCACGTGTTTATCAACAATTGGATACGATAACATATTTTTTGTCCATGACGCACTTGCACTTGAAAATCAACACGTCTCCGCCCTCAATACCATTGGCAGCACAAAAACTCGTCCAACCTCTTCCGAACATCACATTTGGTATGGGGTCGTCTGTATATTTGAGTCTCATAGGAATGATATTGTTGTAATGTCCGCACAACATGGCGTAATCATGATGTTTCACTCTAAGGAATTTGGCAAAAGTATCAGCTAGTTCCTAACAAAAAGAAAGAAAAAAACTGATAATGACATACAAAAATCCTTTATTATAGCATATATCTAATTGAATAGAATCAAAAAAACAATAAACAAACTTCGGTGATTTCGTCGATCCATACCCAGCGATAGGAACTTCAAAGGTACAATAACACGATGTTGCCGCACTCATGGAATGATAGGGTGGATAATCAGCTACAATAATGTTATGAGCAAAAACAAAGATTTGAAATTTACTTCCACCAAGGTACTGGAAAGCAATAATCTTACTTCCACTAAACTCGTAGAATAATTGCAATGCACTCCAACCATCTGTCAACAACAGGCGACTAACTAATTTGTTGAACATGACGTTATGAGTATTCCCATCACCATCTAGCAAGTGTCATTGCTCCGGTAGCTCGTAGAAATATTTAGCAACGAAGAATGGTTGCAGTTCTCCGACATCCTAGAAGCTAGGCAGAAAAAGTTTACGGAATCCGTTCATCTCATTTAAATAGAAAAATATATCAAGTGAAACAAACCTGATTTTGTACATGCACTGTGAAGAACGAACATTTAACTTTAGTGGTAAAATTTGGGGGAAACTTCACCTTGAAACGCATATGTTCCTATAACTTTAGTGGTAAAATTTGGGGGAAACTTCACCTTTAGCAATCGTTAAGAGTTTCTGTACATAAAAATGATGGTAGGAGACGATAATGGTAGGAGATGGTAATCGTTAAGAATTATGGTGATTTGATTAGCATTAACTACGTTTTCAATGGCCATTATGACGTCTCTGTATGAGAGAGGAAATGAGTAGTTTGAAACATAGCCTTTGAATCAACAGCTGAGATTAGATAAGCAATGCATTTAAATCAACGGCTGAGATTAGATACATGCTTAGGAGGGAAAAAAGCTCGTGATTAGGGCAAACATGTCAGCTTGGCAACTCTAGCTTTTATAATAAAGGATTATTGCTTTGACATAGCTACGACATACTTCACAAATTAAAAAAATAAGAGTAATCAGATGATATTAACATAAAGTACCTATTTAAAAAAATATACCTCTGCATGAATTGAGAGCGAAATCCTGACATTTTTTGCTGTCGTAAGATCTAACATGATCGTATTACCGGATCAGTTGTCTGTTTAAGCCTTTGAATCGAAAATTTGCACAAAGTTTTAGGGAGAAGACAACTCTTTATAGAAAGTTTTTAATGTAAATGACCATTGTAAATCATTTGGTAGTAATTCCTATTAATTGCAACAATTAAATGCCTTAACCACGTATTGCTTTGTAAAGTCATAAGAAATAATTCATGGACATATTTACTTGTACCGTGTATCTCTTTATAGAAAGTTTTAATGTAAATGACCATTGTAAATCAATCCGTAGTAATTCCTATTAATTGCAGCAATTAAAAGCATTAACCGCGTATTGCTTTGTAAAGTCGAAAGAAATAATTCATGGACATACTCATTTGTATCGCATATTGCTTTATAGAAAGTATTTAATGTAAATGATCATTGTAAATCAATTGGTAGTAATTCCTATTAATTGCAGCATTTAAAAGCCTTAACCGCGTATTGCTTTGTAAAGTCATAAAAAAAACGTTTAGGAGGGATTCAATAAATCTACTGTGACATCTATATGAAAAAAACTATACATTTAAAATGTAATTGACAATTATATTTTCGTGGGAAGGAAACACTACAGAAATCATCATTTGAAACCTGCAACCTGTTGACTAAGGTATATGTAGTAATGCTACACCCCACATGAGAGAGGATAAATGCAAAACGATTAGTTTTCATATAGATGTGATTGTGTAAAAGTGACTGAAATGTTTAAAAGTCTACGTAATGAAAAATCGATTGATTTTCATATAGATGTTATTGTTTAAGGGATCTATAAAATTTTTGACATGCTAATAATAGGACATTGTATGTATTTCAAAAATATTAGACTTCAGAAACTACTACTAAAAAGTGATAGCACCTACAAATCCATAGCCGTCGAGTCGAAATATGCTTCGAATAATATATATTTTCAGAGTTATAGCCTAACTGTAAATTTCAAATTGGATCCTAGCCATTTTTGACCTTTGAACAGATCATATATATTACTTGATAAATTCAGTAAATATAACTTGAAACAGAATATTTGGTTACTAGAATTGCAGAATTGTAAATATACTTCATAGATGATGTTTGGATTACAAAACCATAAACGAAAAAGATAAATACTCAATCTAAATAGAAAAACGCAGAAAAGAAAGTAGATTAAAATTGTCCAACTTTCAGAGAAACTCAATATTTGTCTGAAGGTTCAACTCATTATTTTGCAGAGAAACGCAGAAAAGAACACAGACGAGAAACTCATTATTTTTCTTTTGGTTCAACTTTCACACGAACCATTTTAATTGGTTTGGTTATAGATTCCTCCCCAATTTCTATGACACCACCTCCAGCTGAAGTATTCCCATCAAAAGATCTCTTTCTTCCAGATTTGGTTGACGGAGTTCCCAATTTGTTAGAGTTGCTGCAAGAATCATCTAACTCCTCTAAATCCTAAAAAAAGAATAAAGACATGTTGTAACGCCCTAGTCGCTATTTTGTTATTTTTAGTTGTTGGGCATGTTTTATTTGAATTTATAAATGATTATGTGAATTTGTGGTGTGTTTATTTGTTTATAATAATTTATGTGAAATAATTGAGTTATATGATTTATTGATGTAATATCTAAATGCATGTTATTTGTTATTTAATTAATTAGTAGTGGGATATAATATTTGCTTTGTTTTAAGAAAATAGAAGGAATATTATTATTTTGGAGAATTATGAAAATAGGAAGAATAATGTTTATTTAGAAAAAGGGATTTATGGGGAGTTAAGAGAAAGAAAGGAGTTATGTTTTGTTAAGGAAAGAATAGGAAGAAGTCAGTAAGCATTGTACGTATCAGAGAAAACAAGAAACAGACTTTTTGGGAGAAAGAGAGAAGAACCAAGAGCAAAGGGGGATTAGCCAAGAGGAGAGATTTTTGTAGCAATTGTTCATCTAATCAGGTAAGGGTGGGCTAGCAATTCATTGGTTAATATATACATGTATGTTTTCATGATTTTGGATTGAAAATGGTGATTTGTTGGTTTAGGTTTAATATTTATGAAAAATGTCATTGTTGATGAATTATGTTGTGATTGATGATGTTTCTATAAAATGATTGTTGTTTTGATGAGTAGTGAACCCATAAACAATGTTCTAAATCATTTTGGGTGATTGGGGGATTAAAATTGGGTTTTTGGATGATTTAGGGCTTAGAAAATCGTAGTTTGAAAACTGCCCAGATGAAGCTTCGCTTAAGCGAGATATTTTTCGCTTAAGCGAGATTCCCAGAATGTTGTCCAGATGAAATTTCGCTTAAGCGAGATGCAAGCGAACCCCGAGCGAGATTTCCCCAGACTTTCGTCATTTAAGTCGCTTGAAGCGAGATTAACTTCGCTTAAGCGAGATTGGTCTTGTGCGACCATTTTGTGCAATTTTCCAAAGTGCTCCTAACCCAAACCTAAGCTTCCTAACTTGTTTGTTAGATTTATTAATAATTGTTTGGATGATGAAACTTATATATGAAGATGAATATGATGGAATTATGTATGTTTACATGAAATAAAATATACTTTGCTAAGTTTGAAGTTGTTCTTGATGTTGCTGAGTGGTTGTGTCGAGTTGGGGAGGGTGTCTTAGATGTTAGACACAGTTGTTGATGTCCTAGCTGTTGTTGTTGTTGGTTGCATGCTGATATGCATCATTAGTTGTCGTAGGGTTGTATGCCGATATACATCATTGAGTCTTCATAACTCATTTGCATCGTTGGGGGCTTATGCCCTGGAATGTTTATACATTCAATTGGTGAGGGCTCATGCCCTGGGATGCTTTAACCATCCAAAATTGGTGGGGGCTTATGCCCTGGAATGCTTAGCATTCAACGCGCGTAGTTGGTACCACATTTGCATAATGCATTAGTAGTTGATGGAGTCTTGCATTAGTTGTTGTAGGTGTGAGTTGTTTTGTAGAGATGTTGTTGGTGAGGTGTCGCCACAAGTGATGTTGTCGTTGATGTTGTTAACCGAAGATGAATCTAAATAATATTGATGATGTTGTTGCTAATATTGGTGATGTTGTTGCTTATATTGATGATGTTGCTGCCTATGCTGATGATGGTTGTTATTATTTGTTGTTGTTTTTCAATGCAATTTGATGATTCATATATTTATATATTACCTTTGTGTTGTGAACTCACCCCTTCTGCTGGAATTGCCGCCTCGTGGGCAAGTGCAGGTAGCGAAGGATAGATAGGAGTTGGCTCTTGTGTCGTAGGCTCTGATATGTAACGGGATGGGATTTGATGTTTATGATTTCATTCTTTTATGTATCGGTTTTTGAGAACATGTTGCTTAGACTTTTATTGATGTTGAAGATTTAAATCATCGTTGAATAATATTTTTATTATGTTGAGGCCTTGTGCCTAGGATGTTAATTTTAGTTGATTGATTATCAAATAAATATTCCGCTGCAGATTTTTATAAAATGATGTGTTGAATTAAATAGTTTTTATATTCTATTTAAACTGAATTTTGAAAAGTAGACGTAATACTCCGTTGTATGTTGAACTCTGATGTTTTATATAATATTACGTTGTTTTGGGAAACGGGGTGTTACACATGTCAGGACGATATAATTCGGCTATCAGGATGCTAAAAAAGCATAAGATCAATTAGTTTGTTTATAAATTTCTCACCAAATTATTGGCATCACTACCCAGCGCAGTCACCTCTAATTCCTTTTCAACATCATCTTCATAAGTTGAATCCTGTTAAAAAGACAGTTTCTTCTGTGTCAAATTTTTTATATATAACAACACGCGCAAGAATCTATACGGATATGATTGTACAAAAAAAATATGAACAAAAAAAACTTTAAGATAATATAATATTTCTTGATGAATTCATTGATGACTTCAACATCATCAGTAGCCCTTTTGACACCATAGTTCCTCCACTTCCTATTGACTTTACCATCACTAACCTCCACCTTAAAGAGCATTTTTTTGTCCACAAAAAAGTTGAAATCAATAGGATAACCAATTGACTTTTTCTCAGGCTGCACCAAGCAAATGGGAGTTTGTAGTGATTAGTGTTGACTTGAATTTGCATATAACATATAAAACTAAGAATAAGAAAGCAACCTTGTTAATATCTGCGATCAAGTCCTGGACATTCCTTCCAATGAACTGGGTGACAATACGATCAAAGAGAACAAATGTTGTCGAGCCAGAATCATCCATGACGATGACATGCAGCTTGAACCTATAATGGATTGATTAATGATATTAGTTATAAGCAATTTAATTATTTGTGTTGCTATGTTTCATGTAAAAAGTGGCATATTTACCTCGGAACAATGCTTTTGCATTCCTTGCATCTTTTGCAAGATAGTTTTCCATCAACCACAGTAACCAACGATGCACACTGTGTACATGAACGGAAAAACCATTCCACACCAGTCTCAATCTCGCATACGGTAGCAAGTACTGTCCCATGCCACGCCTAAAATAATGAGAGAATATAAACCATTAGATATCAAAAATTTATATGGTTTGTTGATAGCAGAAACTAAAAATATATAATACAATATATTGCAAGTTAATCCACAGTACCGATCTCTCCTCAATAAGATCCTCAATAGTCATTCTGGAGGTATCAAGTAACTCCTAAGCAACAGGACGTGCACTATATGAGGACATCTGACTAACCCCTTGTGTTAGTTCAACATGACCATTATCCATTCTGTTGATAGGCAATATTGACATTAAGAGCCTTAGATCAAAAAATTGTCGTGATTTGTAAAATCCATTCTTTACCTATTCATGTAATCTTCAACTTCGGGAAGATCTCCATTCATGATAACCTTGGAGCCGAAAAAATAGTTCGCCACGCCCATTGCACCTATTTGTCCGTTAACTATTAGTTAATATGGGGGTAAAGTTATGATTACAGTGTGTACATGTAACCTTCCATGAGAGTTAACTTAAGAATTTACCCATATACTTCCTCAATCTGCCAAACTGTTCATCACAACATGCTTAGTGTTTTCATGGTTTGAAAAGTAGTTCCAAATATCAGTTCCAAATTCACCCCAAAGAGAGCAACGAATCCTTGTGTGCCTGAAACATTATATAACCTAATTTAATTGACCGTAAAAATAAAGTCATTATACAAAAAACATATAAGTTCCTTTCAATATTGCGTAGCTTAGATTACTTAATTTTATCTCAATGAAAAAAATGTCGTAGTAAAAATAAACCGATGAATTGATTCTATATTGCATAGCTTACTCCAAATCCTCCAGTGTAAGATCAATGACCTTGCTTTTTCTTCCATTCTTCTCGGTTTCTCTTACACTATCTTTCTCGACTACATGACCAATGACATCTACAACACAAAAATTTGCATTATCATTTACCAAAACAGCTAAAAACAAATTCGCACAATACTAAAAGGTAGGATTTCATACCAGCAACCACATCCTCTTCCTAAGAGATCAAAATGTCTTTGAAGTCCATGAATTCAAACACGTTCCGAGGCAGGTTGCTAGCATTCACCTTAGTAAATCTTGAATTTCCCATCATGGTAAGCTTGTGCTTGTGTGGCAAGAGTTTGTAATTCCCCTCGTTGAATCCTATCAGGACATTCTCAAGCTTATATGTTCCTCCTTCTTCAATCATATTTTGCATCGTTGGCACCAAGAATTTACGAACAGTAGCATGGATCCGTCCTCGCTAGACAAAAATAACATGTCATTAACATAAATCAGAATAAACCTAATCGCAGTGACAACCTAAATTATTTTCTATGGTAAGACATTAGGTTCATATAAAATACCTTCTCATCAACCAATATCATGTTCATGAAGATGATGTCATCTGGGTTTTCCTTATCACGGATGAGCCAGATATGGGCCACACGCACAAGCACCTTCAAATCCTTCTTCCCACCCTTGACGACTGAAATGGGGGTGAAAATGTTGGCCATCTTTGCAGTCGAGAAAACCAGTTAATTTCGCTTAAAAGACAGAATAGATGTATTCTCACAATTAAGTGGTATTTAAACAGGTAATTGACAAATTGAATTTGAAAGTTTTAAATGTCAATGACCATAATCTTCTACTGGTACTAATTATTATTCATTGCAGCCATAAAATGCAATTAATGCAAATTGATTTGTAATGCTCTCGTATCTGAAATTTCGAGCAATGGTGATTTGATTAGCATTAACTACATTTTCAATGGTAGGAGACGATAATGGTAGGTGATGATAATGGTAAGAGATGGTAATCGTTAAGAGTTATGGTGATTTGATTAGCATTAACTACGTTTTCAATAGCCATTATGACGTATCTGTATGAGAGAGAAAATGAGTAGTTTAAAACATAGTATTTGAATCAACGGCTGAGATTAGATAAGCAATGAATTTAAATCAACGGCTGATATTAGATACATGCTTAGGAGGAAAAAAAGCTAGAGATTAGGGCAAACATGCCAGCTTGGCAACTCTAGCTTTTATAATAAAGGATATATGATAATACTTGATTTTCTAACACGACCTTTTAAGGAAGGCTTGGGCATGAATTATACCATATCAAGTTAGTGGAAAATGAGTTAAGTACACTATTATTCTACTCAATAGAAGTTATTGTCTTCTACCAGTCTATTTTGACTTTGTTTTATTTTTGCAAACAAACAAACAAAAGTAGTGGAAACTAGTCATGCCCTTGCTCCTTCATAAAAAGAAAAATGCCACATTATCCAAAAACACTATATCTTACCATCGATATAATGTCTTGCTGTACCAGATGATTTGTGTTGATCAATGATAATAGCATGTATGAGCAAAAGTTGATAAGTCATGTAAATATAACGACTCCTACATCAAATCAAATATAATGTAATTGGTGCCGAGTACATTTATTTGATACTATTAATTTATGTCCAAAGTGTTTGATATGTGGTGGTATGGTATTTGATCCTATGAAATAAATGTCCAACGTGTGATATGTGTTGAATGATCATATTTGATACTATTTTTAATGAGGGCTTCCTCAGCACTTTTTAAACATTTTATATTAAGTAATTATTTTTTAAAAATGTTAAAGTTTTCAATTTTCAATTCATTGATTACACAAACTTTTATAAAATAATTACTACTGCACTAGTTAACATTTCTCTTTCTTTAAAAGGCCAAAATAGATGTATACTATGAGAATGAATATCTTATATGAGGATGATGAGAATAATTATTAACCATTAGATAAAAAATAAATTGTTGTGATTATAAAATCTTATTTAAAGAACCCATGTGCCTCACTTTGTCTATCCCCCAAACCTATTCATCGCTTCGTCTTCTCCAAAATCCAAATCTCCATTTTCTGCAACTTTTCATCTATCAAATCTTCACTGTAATTTCTTTCTCAAGCAGATCAATATCTCCAAAATCTTCATCTTCTCCAAAATTCAAATCTCCATAGAAACATCTTTTTCATCAACCCAAACACAAAAACTTTTATGATTCATCTTAACTGTGTTCCAATCTTTAAACGTTTTTTGAATCCATTCTAGGTTCATCAAATACACCACAATCCAATTCACAAATCCGATTAATTGCAATAGCATGACAAATTCGTTTTCAGGTTATGATGTTTTTCCCTTTGAACGGAGACGCGGTTTCAAATTGATAGATGAAGAAATCTTAGATTTTGTGTGCTATTAATTGAAAACAAAAAATTTATTTAATTAATTGATTTAAATAAATAGTTAAAAAGATGAAAGTGGAGTCAGTAATGTTTTAAGAGGGATTCACGTTCAAGTTGATTTGATTTACATGGTGGAAGAAGATGAAAAGGGTTTAGTGGAAATAATTGAATAGTGAGAGACACTTTATTAAAATAAGGTTTTTTTAATTGCAACCATTTATTTTTGATCTGATGGTTGATAATTATTCTCATCATTTTCATGTAAAGATACTCATTCTCATAGTATATATATATATATATATATATATATATATATATATATATATATATATATATATATATATATATATATATAATGAGAGGAGTTGTTATTGTGAGAGAGTGAGAGAACTAAATAAATTTTATTATGTAGGTTTCTTAAATAATGTCCTTAGAGTACTTGTTAACAAGACATTTTTTTTAGACACCTCTGTCCTTTAACTCATATAGTAATATTAACCCATTAGCATAAATAAGGTAATCCTTGCCCATTTGAGACTTATTCCATGCCCACATGTCCTCTCTATCTTGGTCTCTACATAATGCTGCACAAAATGTTGAAGCATTTTACCAGTTTTCTTCGACTTGCTTTTGGATTTTCATACAATCAAATTGATTTTCTGTCCTTGTCTTTTATAAGAATTAATTCTTTATAAAACCACCCGCTTTTATACAAAAAAAAGTGATTTGATTATCAATAATTTATAGATTAATATTTGGAGATTTTTTTAAAAAATTCCGTATTATTTATATTTGCTTACCAAAATAAAAATATTTTTATTTAAAAAAACAGTTATAGAAAATTATTTTGAGGATAAGCTACTCAAGGATTAAGAAAAAGTTATTTTTAATTTATATTTCTTAAAATGTTTTTTATGATAGCATACTTAAAATAGAAGAAATTATTATAAATTAAAAGAGTAATATAAACATCCCTTGTTAGATATTTAACATAATAAAATCACATATTTTTTTTGAAAAAGTTATTTCTCAAAAAATGATTTTCACAAGAAGCTATACAAAACAAACTTTCATTTTAATAATTTTTCAAAATTTCATTATTCACAAAATGTTGTCGCGAAAAGATCAAACACTTCAATAAAATTTTAAGATAAACTATTTAAACCAATTTTTTATTTGAAATTTTGTTAAAAAAACTCGCTTTTAAAAAAATTGTAACAAAGAGATATGATACACTTTAAAAAAATAAAAATCATTTAAAAAATTTATAACAAAGGGATAACAACTTTCAAAATTTTAGGTTCTTATTTTTATAGTTACTAGCGATCCGCCCTTTTTATTTCACCAACGTTTGAAAATTATGAACGGTATATTTTTTTTATGAAATTTTAGTTTTGATTAAAAATAAAAATATAAATGTTTGTTGTTTTTTTTAATGACACGAACAACAATCTTTATTATAGAAAAAGTTGTTTAAGAGTATAATTGGAATAATGAAAAAGTAAGTATAAATATTTTGTTATACTTTTTAAAATTATGAAGGAAAAAAACATATATACATATATTTATATCGTGTTTGTTACATTTGTTTTAATATTTAAATTTATTCTTATCTATTTGTTACATGTGTTATTTGTATTGAAAATCAAGGGTATTTTTGGAAAGAAAAATTCAACCCAAATGTGTTGAAAGGGGTAGTTTTTTATATATAGTATAGATAAAATAAAAAAGTCACGTTATCATAGTTTGTATAAACAATTATAAACCAGCAAAATCAAATAATCCTTAAAATTAATCATAAACAATTTGAATTATAATCACTTATAAACCAGCAAAGTCAAATAATCCATAAAATTAATCGAATTTGATTAGTTGTAACATGAAAGAAAAGGAAAAAAAACTTATAGGTTAATTATGAATTATGATGCAGATGGATGAGAAAGGTTGAGAAAAACTTAACAATATGGGAACTAACTATGAACTGTGAGAACCTTACTTATTAATATTTTTTGCTCACGTTTGTTACTTTTTTAGAGGATTTAAAGTCCAATCTTTAACAATATTTGTTTGTTACTAATTTTTTTTTTTTTTTAGGATTTAAAGTTCAATCTTTAACATTATTTTTTGCTCATGTTTGTTACTAATCTTTTTTTAAAGGATTTAAAGTCCAATCTTTAACCTTATTTTTTCCTCACGTTTGTTACAATTGATCAACGGCTAAGGAAGGTAACTTATATTAATAAAAGGGTTAAATATGTTTTTGGTCCTTATAAAATTGCGACATTCTAAGTTTAGTCCTTACTTAATTTTAATAGTTTTTTTAATCCCTACAAAAAAATTCTGCACTTAATCTTAGTCCTTACTCAATCTAAATTTGTTTAATTTATGCTTAAACTCTTAAGTTTTTCAACAATTTTTTACAGGTGTGTTAAGAACGTTATTAAAAGTTCCTCCGATAAAAATATCGCAAAAATTTGATTTCTACGTCCATATTTTTGCTACTTATATCTTAAACTTTTGTCGTTTTAAAAAATTCATATTTAATTTATTTCATGTTAAAAAATTCTAGATTTTAGTAAATGAACATTTCATAGTGTTCTAAACTTGTATAAAAAGAATTGTTAAAAAATTTAAGAGTTTAAGGATAATTAAACAAAATTTGTTTTAGCAGGGACTAAAATTAAAAGTAAATTTTTTTGTAGGGATTAAAAAAGCTATTAAAATTAAGTAAGGTATAAACTTATAAGGTCACAATTTTATAGGGACCAAAAAAATATTTAACCCTTAATAAAATAATATGAAAATACTATTTTTTGTGGAAGGGATATGAAAATACTTGACAATCATTGTCTGTTGTATTGAGGGGAACAACACATATGTACAACATAAAAACGACTGATAAAAAAGTAACATGAGTTTTTTTGTTTGTCCTAGATTTTTGTGAGTTTGATCGGTGGTTAACGGAGGTAAAAGAGGGTTAACGAGGAAGATTAGTGACATAGATTAGTAATTCACATGTTATTTTATAAGGAATTGTGTGTAATTTTTCTTCTTAAATTAAATTAAATTTATTTGTTACATATTTATTACATGTGATATGTAACACCCCGTTTTCCCGACTTAAAAATTTCTTTAAATAATAGCAAGCATCAGAGTTAAACACATAACGGAGTATCACATTTCGCATAAATCTCATATATGAATAAATAACAATTTATCCCTTATTAAAAACGTCTAAAACATAGCAGCGGAATTCTTATAGAAACTTGGCACGCAGGCCTCATCAAACGTCTCAGATAAGTCTCAATATAATCATAATCATGAATATTATAAGAAAATAATACGCAAGGAACAGAGAAAACAAAAGTCAATGGTTCCCCATCCCGTTACGTATCAGAGCACCTAGACACAACAAGGAACACCTCACACGATGGCACCTAGTCTTGGTTACCTGCACTTGCCCACAAGGCGGCAATTCCAACAGAAGGGGTGAGATTCACAACACAATAATATTAATCATATAATTCAATAATTATAATTAACACAAATCATCACATAAAGCACGTCATATCAACATCATTTAGCAACTCAAACATCATCACAGAGCATCATCATAAACGTCTTAAACGACTCGACTTGACAAATGCAACTCGACTATGCAACTCTAACATCTTAGACATCATGCATGTGGTACCAAATTTTGAGTATTAATATACTCCATCGTCGCTTTGAGCAAAAGCTCCATCGTCGCTTTGAGCATAAGCTCCATCGTCGCTTTGAGCATAAGCTCCATCGTCGCTTTTCAATGATTATGCATGGACTCACATTTTATGACTTAAACAAGTCTAACATCTTAAAACATCGCAACATCACAACATCTTAGACCGACTCATGCAGCTCTTAATAATTTAAACAGCACATGGCAGCAGGTAAATCACAGGATATAAAGATATCATTGCAAACATTATTTTCAAACATCACATGAATTTCACACACATCTCAAGAAATGCACATATGAATCATAATTCAAAGCAACATCAAAATCCTCACTTAGCATCTTACAGATCATCAATTATGTCATAGATATCCTCCATTATCACTCGAAGCTCAACCCTCTAAGTTCTACGCAAAACAGATCCCTCACTGCAAGGTTATGGCATTCTGAAAACGCACTACTCGCGTGGCGAGTTGATCTGCTCGCCCTCGCGAGCTCAACTGGGGTCATTCGCCTTTGGCGAGTTGGGGGCGAACTGGAAGCGAGCAATACTGGGTGCTCTCGGCCTTTTTCACATTTTTCAACCAAAAACGTCGGTTATAAGTTCCCTAGGTCCAATTTGATCCTAAAAACTTATCTAATCATTCTTATATACTTTAAGGCACTCAAAAACCATCTAAAACACGTCCTAAAACAACATTCTAAAACCAAGATTCTCTCAGGCCAACTCGCTATGACGAGTGGGATTGCTCGCCTCGCGAGTGACAAGGGTTGCTCGCTATGGCGAGCTGGGTTGCTCGCCTCGCGAGCGATGAAGGTCTAATTCGCCGTGGCGAGTTGCTTAGCTCGCCTAGGCGAGCGATGAACAGACAGACTACGGGTTCTGTGAAAAACTCACAAAAAGTCACCAATCTCACTATGTTAAACCTCAAAACGATTAGAAACATTAACCCTATGATTATTCTAGGTTCTGCACTCAGTTTCTACATCAAAACTACACTTTTACATCATCAATTCACTAATTCTTCACTTTTAACCTAATTCCAATTCCTCACAAATCAATCCTACACTTTGTTAATTATAGTGCACGAATTATATGCTTAATAGAATTGTAATGCTAGGCTCACCCTTACCTGAAAAATTGCAGAATCGCAGCTCTCTCCCTCTAGCCTCTTTTCTCCCTTTTTCACCAAATGTCTATAACGCGTACTGACTTTTCTCTTGACCTAATTTCCCTTTATATACTCCCAACAAATCTTATCTTATTTACTCTTTCTCCCACAAAACTCTCTAAAATCTCAAAACTAACCCACATCTCTATATTTGTTTTATTTTCAAATCTTATTTTATTAAACAATAAAATAAGTCACCACGTCACATAAAATCAACAAACATCACATAAAAATCATATAGATCTTATTCTCCACATCTCCTAAAATATATAAAAATATATCTAGACTCCTCAAGTAATTCAAATAATTAAATAATTAAAAAATAATCTAAAGTGGGCGTTACATGATACTTGTATTTAAAATTAAGAGTATTTTTGGAAAGAAAAGTGCAACCCAAAAGTGTGTGCTGAAAGGTAGTTTCACTTACATATAATATAGATAATTATTGTTTTGAATTTTGCGATGAAGATAAATATTAGGTTTGTGGTTTTTTTGTTGTTTATCTTTTACGTTTTTTATCTTCTTATATTGATGTTAGAGACGGTGGTGGATCTCCTTGGAGACCTGCAGGTGCCACTGAATCCCCCAAAATTCCTATAATTATTATATTATGCATGTTAGTTCACATGATACATTGGTGGCGCAGTGGAGTGACGAGCTCCAAAACCCCCTAAGGGTGTGGGTTCAATCCTTAGTCCTACTTTTTTTTTTATATTTTCTATTGTATTAATTCTAAATATTGATGAAGCACTAACTTCAGCATATCTATATTCTCCACTATGACCAATCGTTGGTTCTGATCTCCGAGCATCTATAGTGTTGTTAAACAAATTTATAGAGATCATTCAAACGATATCTGGTGCGGACTCGCGTGCAGTCATTGGTTAGGAGTTCTTCATGATTGTATGGCATGCTAATAGGTGGTGTAACATGTTTTTCAACAAGTTTAAGAGGGTGGTGGTGGATTCATCGCAATGATGATCACTAACGTTAGAGAAAGGACTGTGTTGTAGGTTTGTTGAGCTGTGGAGGAGATTTTCTAATTGTGATGCTCACTAGTGTCTGAGAACAAGTAGCTGCTTAAATTTTGGTACCTACTATAGCCATTGTTTGTAGTAGTTAGAAGGTAGAGAGGTTTCATGGAACGAGGTTCTTAAAGCTTCATTCACACATACGACACCAATGTTCTTGCTAGAGAACAAAAATGTCAACCAGAGTCCAGAGGCAAAGCAGTTTCAGCGGTGGTTCACGTTGATCCTTCACCAGTGCCCTGAGGGGTGGAGGTACATTCAAAATCACTGAAACACTCAAATCAATGAAGTTCCAATGTGTTTTGAGGGGGGATTATGAAAATAAGTTTGGGTGCCTTATTTTGGTGTGGCATGATCTATTTATAGAACCTCGAGGTAGATAAGTCGGGTTTTTACCTTTATGGCTAAATGGTCGGGCAACCGTTGGATCATGTCGGAACTCATATGAGCTTTAAGCATGTTATTTGGTGTGTACAGGCTCTCCACTAGTGAATGCAGTCTGCAACTATAAATGAATGCTTTATTGAGTCTTAGCTGGGAAAATTGACTCTAAATCATGAGGATTTGGCCTAGGCTTGCTACACAATATATATTGGTTAGAATGAGATAAATAAAAAATCCTTATTTTGGTGTGGCGTAATCTATTTATAGAACCTCGAGGTGGATAAGTCGGGTTTTTACCTTTATGGCTAAATACTCGGGCGACCGTTGGATCATGTCGGAACTCATATGAGCTCTAAGCATGTTATTTAGTGTATCCAGGCTCTCCACCAGTGAATGCAGTCTGCAACTATAAATGAATGCTTTATTGAGTCTTAGCTGGAAAAATTGACTCTAAATCATGAGCATTCTTCAAAAGGTTAATCTTCTAAAGTTCCATAATATCATTTGAAATCACGACATTCACATTTAATATAACAATTTCGGCATTTGTCAGAAGACTCGTGGACCAACGTATTCAATTTTTTTTTTATCAAGTAGCTCAATGACTAGAAATACAACCCCTAAGGTGAAAAAGTTAGAATACACGGTTCGGACCAAGGTTGCACCTCAATGACATTATGATGAGAATGTCACGTGACTTTGGCTAATTCAATTGTGACACATAGACCTATTCAACTATTTTTCTCTCTTTTTTAAAAAACTATTTTCTCTCTCTTTCGATTTTAAAAAAATTACATTGCCACATGTCACAATTAGATTGATAAATGTCGATATTATGTCATTGATTGAAGTGTAATCCGTTCGAACTCCGTCCGTTCCATACACCAACATCTCTGCCAACTGAGTTGTGCTCAATATGACGACGAAATAAACTTGTTTATATAGAAAAGCAAAATCATAATCATTACAGTTGGAATTACCATTTGATTAATTACTATTTTGACCACAACACAATTCAGGAGATTCTAAAATCCCTCTCATTAGTCATGTGGAGGAAGACCAATTAATATAGAGAGTAAAAAAATTGGCCACTGCTCAGTTAGAAGTGCGTATCGTCTGTGTATGGAAGATATAACAGACAATTCTCATCTACACCACCCCAAAAATTGGTCTAGTGTTTGGAGACTTGAGCCACATCCGAAAGTGAAGAATTTGATTTGGAGAGTGTGTCGGGGGTGCTTACCGATGCGAGCAAGGTTGTTGGATAGAGGGGTGAATTGCTCATCTATGTGTGCTATGTGAGATGAAAGCTATGATGATGCGATCCATGTGCTCTTTGGCTGCCCAAGAGCAAATAATATTTTATCGAGTAAAGTGAGTTTAACAATGCAAAATAAAAATACATCCGCTGAAATTATCTTTGCATTATTACATGATATGTCACAAATACAAGTTGAGCAATTTGTAGCGATCCTGTTGAGCTTATGGAAAAGCCGCAATATCCATGTATGACAAAATGCTACCGAAATAAGTTATCCTTGAGCATGCGAGGCAGTTGTTGAGTGGCTGGATAACAATGAACAACACCAAGTTGCATAGTGGGGTGGCTGGGAACATAGCGTAATGTAGATGCGTCGTTTTCTAATGCATTAAATTGTGTTAGAGAGGGTACCATGCTGCCAGAACAACCGCGACAACAAAAACAAGGGCTTGGTAGATTGGAGCGTAATGTAGATGCGTCGTTTTCTAATGCATTAAATTGTGTTGCCTTTGGTTTGTGTATTTGGGATAAATCGCGAACTTTATTAAGGCTTAGATGATGTAGTCGAATCCAGCATGCTCGTCAGATATTGGTGAAGCGTTAGGGCTTTCACATACTATTCATTGGGTACGTGATCTACGACTTACAAATATGAACTTTCAACTGGATGCAAAGAAGGTTATAAATTATTATAATCGAGGCAACAATGACACAAGCGAATGAATTCGCTCACACTCTTGCACGAGAGACCACTTTCTTAACTAGTCTCCGTATTTTTAATGAAGATTGATTTCTAATAAAAAGTTATAAACTATTTTCCCTAAAAAAATATCAAAATTTTCCTCAAATAGTAAAAAGTAATAAAATTCACCGCACATGATAAAAAAAAAGGGTTTTTCTATCATGTGCAAATTTGCACATGATAAGAAGTTTAAAGTAGTAAATTTGTATTGAAACTTATACATTTTATATTTCATATGTAAATTTTCAATAAATAATAATTATTTTCAATAAAAACTTACTAATTTTAGTTAACTTAACGAGAGTAAAGCTAATCTTAGACAACCCAAAAAAATGAAAACATGTACTGGTAAGATTAAGAAAAAGTACAGTGCATAAAGTCGTGCCACATATTAGACACGAAAAAGGGTTCGAATTCAACTCCAAAGCGCATCTCATCATCGTTTTCATACCTCTCTCTCTGAGTCTTTGGGTTTTACTGTTTCCTCTGAGGTACCATCTCTTTCACTTTCGATCACTTCTTTATTTTTTTTCTCTTTGCTTTGTTTTAAATGTGTCGTTTTTTTACAATGGAACTTGAAAATCTGAATAAATTTGAGGCATTTATTGATGACCCAGTTGATCATAACTGTTAAATTTTTGATTTTTTCATCTGGGTATCAATGATTGTAATTTTTTATTTTTCAATGGAATCTTCATGTTTTTGTGTTTTTATTAATTTGCTTGAATTTATGTTACCAAATAGAATGCTCCTTGAATTATTGTTATAGTCATTGTTTTGAGATTTCCTTTTAGGTTTCTTTTTTTTGTTTTTGTTTTATTGATGTTGGAAAGGGTATTAGCTACTTCAGAACATTGTATTGAACAGCTATTAAGTTGGCCTAGTGGTTGTGTTGATTCAGCTTAACCGAGGGAACCGAGTTTGAAACCTGTGTTCTGCACTTATATTTTGCCATTAAAAAAAAGATCATTGTCTTGTGCTAATGTCTATGAAGCACCGACACTGACACGTCGACCCTTGTAAAAATTTGAAAAAATTAATTGAAGGTAATCACATGTGTAGGTGTCCACATGTCGGACACACCTTCCATATGTCTATGAAGCACCGACACTGACACGTTGACCCTTGTAAAAATTTGAAAAAATTAATTGAAGGTAATCACATGTGTAGGTGTCCACATGTCGGACACACCTTCCATATGTCTATGAAGCACCGACACTGACACGTCGACCCTTGTAAAAATTTGAAAAAATTAATTGAAGGTAATCACATGTGTAGGTGTCCACATGTCGGACACACCTTCCATCAGACGTGTCAGTGTTATAGAGGATAATGTTTTTAATTTTTTTTCCTTGAAGAATTTGAGTGAATGCAGGGTTTATTTTTACGGTCTGTTTCAGTTTTTGGTAATTGATAAAGTGTCTTGTTGTTTCTCCTTCATTGTTTCAACTTTATGTGAAATTGAGTTTGCATGGTGTTGTGGAATTCAGATTCTATTGAAATATTTGTGTGTGTGCACTGTACGAGGGATTAACATTTGTTGTCGAAATCCTGATCAGAATCGTGAAAATCCACAATTTTGCGATTTCACGCACCCCTACCGATCCGGATCATGAATAGAATCCTGTGAGAGTAAAATCCCTGCCAAATCGCATGAAAACATGAAATGGACGTGAAATCGTGCGATTCGATACGATTCTAACAATCGTGGCTTTGAGTTGTTTATGTTTAAGCTTTGTGACATGTTTTATGTTTAAGATTTGAGACATGTCTTTTATGTTTAAGATTTGAGACTTGATTGATTGTTAAAGATTTGTTACAGAGTAGTATATATATAATATCTATTTAGTTATTATTTTTGTTTTGGTAGTATCCTTCGTTCTTGATTGCTATTTCATGTTTTACGATCTTGCTATTCCTTTTCGATCTTACAAAATTAATTGAGTAGAATCCTTCGATCTTGGTTACGATCTTATGTTTTATGATGCTGGTATCCCGTTTTGATCTGATTCACGATCTGATTCTGACAACCTTTATACTTGTAATGAAAGTGATGATTTGTGTTGGTTAAATTGTAACATAATGGCACACTCTGTGGATAATTCACTAAAATAAATAAAGGATAGATTTCAAATTTGCTGCTACATATGAGAAATGTTGTGCGTGTGCTCTCTGTTTTATCCTAACGCTAGAGGTAAGTGGTTTTAGCAATTAAGGACCAGATTTACCTATACTACTACTTTACACAGTTTTGTGATGCTACAGCGCGATGACATTGCATTGTGCAAGGTGTCCGCTACACGTGCTTGCTTATTCACGTCATAGTAGTTAATAGCGGCCAATAGCGGCGCTATAGCGGCCGCGCGGTGCGGTGCGGTACCGGAGCGCTATGCAATAAGCCATAGCGTTGCGGTATGAGATAGCGGCGCAACGCTACGTAGCGGTGTTGCAGTTTTGAACCGCTATTTCATTTTAAGTGAAAATACAAGATTGTCCTTGGTTTTAAAAAAAAACAAGGGTATTTTTGACATTTTCATCAAACCCTAAATCTTCAGCTTTTCTCTTCCTTCTTTCATTCTTACCCTAAACGGCGCCTTTCATCTTCTCACCCTAAACGCATCTTCTCTCAAAAAGTGAACGATCTATACATCTTCTCACCGTAAAACGCCGTCGTCGCACCGTCATCCACCGTCGTTCCTCGCCGCCTCCATTCCTCAGGTTTGCAACTTCTTGACCTCGTGTTTGCTCTCTTCTATAGAAAAACCATCCTCTGTGTTTTGTTCATCCTCTGTTTTGTTCATAAACATATCACAAACATCCTCTGTTTTGTTCATAAACATATCACAAACATCCTCTGTTTTCTTCATCCTCTATTCTGCTCTCTATGTTTCCTTATTTTAGTTGGTTTTGTGGACAACATAGCCATGGCAGCAACAGGTTCTGGTGTTCAATCAAACTCTGTGTCTGTTGACTCATGTGTTCAAAGACATAGACGGACCGGTGATAATCTCGACATTGCTTGGCAGTTTAATCATTGGAAGGATTTGAATGATAAGAAAAAGATTTATTTTGGTGGTTTGTAACTTTGAATGATTTATGAATGATTATGAGTAAAAGCTTTCATAAGATTTAGGTGTTTTGTATGATTTATGAATGTGTCATGAGATTTGAATGTTATATTTAATTTTATATTAGATATATGTTTGTTTATAATTTATAGTATTATTTATATAATTTGTCCAAAAAGTTATGAAATAGCGGTCATAGCGCTATGCGCTATCCCGCTATAGCATTTTTGGGGTCGGCCGCTACGCGCCGCTATCCGCTATTAACTACTATGATTCACGTGACATGTTTGCGTCATGGCTGTATTTGCACAAGATTTTTAAGCTATCATGGCTGGCTGCTATGCTGAACTGTGGCTAAATCTCACATTTTTCATTACTTTCTGAGTTTTTGAACTATTTCTTTTATGATATCGGATATGTCTTATTATTTGTTTCGAAAGTATTGTAGGGTTTGAAACTTTTCTTCCTCGATCATTCAGAGAAAAAAGTTATCTCTATTTTTTATCTTTGCTTTCTTGCTCCGTGACACACTGCTCTTTGGTGTCTTTTTGAAGCGAAATCAATGTTTTCCAATCAGTGACCCACTGCTAGCTGATTCCACTTCTTCATTTGGTCTCACAGATCAGAGCTCTCATTTTCTGTTTATGCTTATTAACTCGCAGGTGTATACTCTTTTTGTCCTGCGTTATTTTTTTTCTTTTTCCTTCACACGACTTCACAGTTCATACTCTTGTAATTTTCATCTGATCTATTCTGTTTTTATTTTTGCCATTAATTCCACTTTTTTGACTTCTTTCCTATTTTTTCATTCCTCTTAGATATGTGATGATTCATGATTTTACATTTATACTCTGAATTCTGATTATTGTTATTATCCCATATACATGTAGTGCTAATGCCAGTCATCTCAGTCAGCAGTATTTATTGTTGTTGTTGTTATTACTATTATTTATATTTGACTACTCTTTACATGGTTCTCCATGCTTCTGAATTTCATAAACAATTACCCGTCATGTATAGATTTAATTAATATGCACCGACAATGTAAGGGTTTATTACACTGTCAATCATCACAACAGTTGTATGATTACAAATATTTGACTTTAATTATATCTACCTTAAAAGTTATACATATGATGGTTTGTGATTGATTGACAGTATCACATCGAAATTAATCTCATCATATGCTACTATATGTAACATTCTAATCCTATTATTTAAATGCTACTTATGAATAACATAATCAAATCTATATAATATAGTGTGAACTTGTGAAAAATTTCCCTTAAACGTCCTTTGGGTGTTACAAGAACCATATTGATAGCCAGCCCAACTTTATAATTGTTCATTGAGGGTGCACAATCCCTTACCTTTTCTTACATATTCAGTTTTGAAGTTTTCTTCCGCAAACTGTCTCAGGCATTTGGTTGAGCTTTTGAGTCTTGTGATTTTTACAAATATTGTTAGAGTTGCTTGAATGTCTGAGTGACAGGGTCCAGGATAAGTTAAGATCCAAAAGAGGTGTTCGGCTAGACTACGTCGCATGCCCCTAAAATATGGAAAATCCTCACTATGAAGAGGCAGGGGTGATTCTGCTTGGTGCTGATTTGGCAGAAAGAGAGAATAGAGATTGGTTACCAAATTGTGGGTTTGGTTATTACTTATTAGTGGAATGGTGCGTTAGAAAGGGTTATCTTCCAGAGAATCAAAT
The DNA here is from genome assembly GCA_958299785.1 of Medicago lupulina. Taxonomy (NCBI): domain Eukaryota; kingdom Viridiplantae; phylum Streptophyta; class Magnoliopsida; order Fabales; family Fabaceae; genus Medicago; species Medicago lupulina. The sequence goes on from OY283144.1 coordinate 63,950,030, forward strand.
TGTTAGTTACGGGTAGAGGCATGGTTTTATGTTGTGGTTGCCATTGCACAGATCTCAAAATTATTTATATTGCGACTGCAATTTAAAACTATGGGTAAAGGGCTGTAGCTCTCTATAACAGCTCTGCTCTCTGGCAGCATGAATGTTACTCTGCTGCAAATTTCTCATACTTTTACAGAAATCATGCACATCTCCCTCATTCCGTTATTCTATTACTGCTCTATTCCATATATTGTTTTGGTATGCATCACTGATTTGAAGTTATCTTAGGTGCTCTCAGTCTTAGTAACTAAAGTTTCAATATGATAAGGCGTTGTTCATAAACTGCTAGCAGCTGTAATTTTGTTCTTTTACTTTGCTTCAACCCATTGGTATTAACAGTAGCAGAAGTTATAAATACCATGCTTGAACCTTTATTTAACAACAGTTTTTTGTCATTTTCTTTTAGCCTCCCATTTTTCTTTATCAATCTTGGCTCCTCGCTGAAATTTAAATATTTTCTTTTTTACTTGACTGAATGCAGTAACATTTGCCTTTGAGAGTTTTTGTGTTCTTCACTATGGAGCAAGAAGACGGCAACGATGGGGCTGAGAATCCTCCACAAGAGTCTTCTAATCCTCAAACATCAGGGAAAGATGATAGCAACAAGGATACAAATGCTCCTGAAGGGTCTAGTAAACCAGAGTCGAGTGACAAGAAAACTCCAAAACAACTGAAGGTGAAGTCTAAAATCGTTAAGAAATCTAAGGCTGGCAAGCTGAAGACTGTGAATAAAGGCTCTCAACAGATTGGAGGGAAAACAAAGAAAAAAAACGTAGTTGGAAACATTGATGAACTGTCTAAAGAGAAGAGTGAGAATGCTGAAAATAATAATGGAAAGGAAATTCAAAATGGGAGCACTAATGGCAAAAGTCCTATTGGACAGAGTGAGAAGGCTGAAAACAGTGAAGAGAAGAAAATTCAAAAAGAGAGCACTAGCGGCAAAAGTCCTATTGGAAAGAGCGAGAAGGATGAAAATGATAAAGAAAAGGAAATTCAAAAAGGGAGCACTAGTCGTAGTGCAAGGAGACGCCGGGGTAGAAGAAACAGAATGGTAAATTTGGATAAGACTGAACAAAAGCCGGATAAGACTGAACAAAAGCCTGATAAGACTGAACAAAAGCTGAAGAATGAAGAGAATCATCGAGAGTTAGACAAGGGTGAGAGGAGTAGAAGAAACAAAACAAAACGCAGTGGCAATGAAAAACCTGAATCCAGTGAGAAAAATAGAGAAAAAGTTGGTGGTTTCATCTTCATGTGCAATGCAAAGACAAAACCTGACTGTTTCCGCTATCGTGTCATGGCTCTTCCAGTTGGTAAGAAAGAGGTCGTTTTAGGCATAAAGCCTGGGACTAAGCTTTTTCTTTATGACTTTGATCTGAAGCTGTTGTATGGGATTTACAAAGCATCGTCTTCTGGTGGTATGAAACTCGAGCCCCGTGCTTTCGGTGGTAACTTTCCCGCTCAGGTTGCTTCCCCTTATATATTTTGCTATTTAATTTTCCCAGATGTTGTTTTTACTTATTGTGATTTACCCGGTGATGGTCTGACTTTCAGGTACGGTTCAGTGTTGCGTCTGATTGTATCCCACTGCCTGAGAGCACTTTCAAGAATGCCATCAAAGAAAACTATAATGACAAGAACAAGTTCAAAACTGAACTTACTGTTAGACAAGTGAGAACCTAATGGCACCTCTTGTAAGCTAGGTATCAGCAATATATTTTATTCTATGTCAGATGATATTCATTTGTTCCCTTTCAGGTTCGGAGGCTCACGGCACTTTTCCGACCAGTGGATACTCATTCAGCGGTGAAGCCTGTCCGCTCTGCTCCAAAAGCAAGAATTCGAGACAGGGAGACTCGTGATGGTGGTAGGGGATCCCGGTCCCATTTGCATAGGGAAGTACCTAATGTGCTGTCTCATGAAAGGGATCGTCGGAGTGAACGGCGAGAGGAAGCTCCTCGAGATTTATTTCTTACCGAAAAGAGTTATCGTGCATACGGTCTCCTAGGTGTTTCTCAAGCAAATCCTATACCTGATCCTTACGAGAGGGAGTATGAAAGAGAGCGCCACCATAACTTGGACCACTCTCTTTACAGGAAAGACGAAAGGGATTATGAAAGAGAACGCCACCATCACTTGGACCACCCTATTTATAGGACAGATGAAAGGGATTATGAAAGAGAGCGGCATCAACACTTGGAGGCCCCTATTTACAGGAACGATGCCCCTTCGCGTGGTGCTGATCCTCTTCGTTTCAACGAGGATGAGCATCATCCCTATTATCGGGATGCTGCTTCTGATCGTGCGGACGATCCCTATCATCGCTATCGCTATGGAGCTTCTCCTCGGGATCCATATTTGCCACCTGTGAGTAGAGAGGAAATATCTTCAAGGTCTTATTTGGTTGGGGGAAGAGCCGATAACTTACAAAGGGGAGAGACTATTGCAGATGGTAGGCTTTATTCAACTCATTCTGCTGCCAATGCTTTGTCTGAATATAACCGAATGCAGCGTTATCATGGAGCAGAGTTGGAGACTACAACTATTCCAGTTTCATCTCGTTACTCTTTTGCTGGTCCTTCATATTCACTTCGCTGAATCAAACATGTTGTAGATTAATAAAACCCTTTTGTCTTATGTTCCTTGAGATTATCTTTATTCTTCAAATAACTGTATTATTAATCCTGCATACTTTTTCTTAGGTACCTTTAAATTGGGAAAGCATTTTTACTGTGTACTAGATTTACCGTGATGCTGATAATTTTCCACGCAGACACTACTAGCTTTAGAACTTTTCAATTAGCTAGTTGTCATTTGTTGGTTGAATGGTTTAATAAATTGGATGATAGACAGGTAATTTAATTGCTTTAAGCAAAAGTTGTCATTTTGCAGGCTGAGAATTTATGTTAATTGCTTTTTGGAAAAACTTTATGATTGGTTGGTTACCTGTGCGGATTAGATTTTATCCAATTGTGCAATATTTTTCAGGAGCTCCTTTGGTTTTCCTTTCAATAGGTGGTGCATTATACACTGCTTTCATATTATTTTTAAAATTGCATTTTGACCCCTACAAAATCTCCATCTCTTGATCTCTGTGAGCTAGCTCAGTTGGTAGGGATATTGCATATTATATGCAGGGGCCGGGGTTCGAACTCCGGACTCCCACTTCTCTACATTTAAAATGTGTGAGCTCTAGCCACTAGACTATTTAAAAAAAAAAAAAAAACTTTATCTGTCTATGCTCTCCGCTCCTCATCTGTGATCCTTCCTTGTTTTTTGTCCATGTCATTCTCTTCCTTTGTTGTGTCTTTTCATAACTTATGCTTAGTCTATTTTGTGTTGTGCCTCTGTATGTTTAGTCTATTCTATGTTGTTGCGCCTCTATGGTGGAGATTTCTTCAATGTTTATTGACGAGTATTCTGTTTTTGAGATTGATGAACGATGTTCCAATTTGTTTGAGAAGTTAAGAAATAGAGGGCTCTTTCCCAACACAAAACACTCGCGCCCTGCAACCATACCCAAAATACCCCTGCGTTAGTTAAGTAACGCTGCGCAACTTAACTCACGCAGCGTGAGTTAAGTATCGCAGAGTTACTGTATTCGTACAAAACCCATCAGTCCATACTCGAAGCATCATTTTCTTTCCCTCCACCTTCAAAAACCCAAAACGTGCGAATTTTTGGGTCAAAATCCTCATCCCAAATCATTGTAAATCGTCATGAAGCAAGATTCTACGCTGATCAAGCACCAAATATCAAGTATTGTATCATCAAAACTCATCTCATTTTGCTGGTTTTTGTGCTTGGTTCGTCTATTTTTCGTAGGCCAGTATGGCTTGGCGCGCAAGTTAACTTGCGTAGGTGTTAAAGGATGCGTGACTTAAGTCACGCCACTGTGTAGTCCTGTTTTTTGAATTTTTTGCGCCACTTTTGTTCTAAGCTTGTTCCACAAGTAATTTATTTATTCTTCCTTTGTTATTTTTTTTATTCAATAGATATATAGTGAGATGGTTGACAATGTCGCAGGTGATGAAGTTGAACCAAAACCGGCCAAAAATGAAGGTTTCGGCGAAGGTTTCGGCGATGTCAAACCAACCGCTAATGTGAAACCGTTTAAAGTCAAAATTCCATTTCAAGCTCGCATTGGTAAAAGTGAAGAACCTAAACCGGTACCTATCGGTGTTCTTTGCAAAGGTCGCGACACCGCCTCATTTTTTACAACAAGTGCAAGATGGAGAGAGCGACAAGAGTTACTTGATTGGATTCGTCGACAAGGGGTAAGGGCCGGATTTAGTGTTTGTATAGATAAATCTGTTATAAAAAGGCCGTACTTGACGATGCAATGTGAAAGGAGTGGGATATACAAGCCACCTAAGACGAGGGAGAAACTGAACCTTGAAGGCATCGACTCAAGGAAATGTAATTGTCCGTTTAGGTTGAAAGGTTTCTTTGATAAGGATACCAATGATTGGTGGCTTGCAATGCTTTGTGGAATGCACAACCATGACTTGGATGAAAAGTTATCTGGACACCTTATTGCGGGAGGACTTAGTGCGGAGGAGAAGAAAAAAGTTATCTACATGACAAAGAGCTTGATGGTGCCTCGGAATATTCTCACCAATTTGAAGCAAAATAACAAAGAAAGTGTGACAACTATCAAAGTGTACAATGTGCGAACAAGATGGCACAAGGGGGAAAGAGTAACATGAAGGAGTTGCAATACTCGATTTCGAAGTTGGTGGAGCATAAATATGTCTATTACACAAGATGCAATAGTGAGGAAACTACCATTGAAGACATATTTTTTGCTCATCCGGAGTCAATTAAATTGCTCAACACTTTTCCGACCGTTTTGGTCATGGACTCCACTTACAAGACCAAGGACTACCGAATGGCGTTGTTTGAGATAGTTGGTTGCACCTCTACAAAAATGACGTATTTCGTTAGTTTCGCCTTTCTTCACTTTGAACTAGAGGAAAACTTTACTTGGGCACTTACGATGGTGAAAGGTCTTTTGTCCTCAAAAGACAACATGCCTAAGGTGATTGTCATCGACAAAGATGGTGCTTTGATGAAGGCCTTTGGCACAGATTTCCCTGAAACATACACCATGCTTTGTTTTTTTCATATTGGGAAGAATGTAAGGGCTAAGTGCATCACAAATTGTAAAGTTAATCCAAATCCTCCTAAGTGTGCAAAAGTTGACAAGAAAGAATTGAAGAAGAACAAGGTGAAGAATAGAGAGGTTGTTGAGAAAGTCGTGATCGCTTGGAGAGAGTTGGTCGAATCTCCTACGGAGGAATCATATGCAAGTAATTTATTGAAATTCAAAGAGGTATGCATGCAATTTCCGGAATTCATAACATATGTTGAAACCACGGTTTTGAACCTTAAGGAAAAATTTGTGAGGGCATGGACGAATAAAGTCTTGCATCTAGGGTGTAGAACCACCAACATTGTTGAATCGGCTCATGGAGTGTTGAAAAAATATTTGAGGAGTAGCTTGGATAATTTGGCATCATGTTGGGATGAAATACACAAGATGTTGGCCGTACAATTTGGTGAGATACAGAGAGGTTTTGGGAGTTAGGAAACCTCATACATGAAACCATGTATCATAGTACAAGTCGTGCGTAAAAAGAATTCATGCACATTACACAATTTCCATATCTATTTACAAGCCAAGTCGTCTCAAGAGACACATTCATAAGCCACAAGTTTGATTGATGACTATCTCTATATAAAGCTAAATCACTTTTCGAAGAATAGACACACAACAATCGTACAACAACTTTTAGCTAGCAAGCATTGAAAAAAAAAAAATCTAATAGAACCACTAAAAAATATCAAGAGAATCAAAATCTAGAAAGAAAAAAAAAGGTACTGAAATCCAGGTGAACCTCAAATATCATACAAATTAGCCTTATTAGAAACTTTATTAATTGTATTTTGAGCCTAAATTTTCATATCCTCTTTTCTAAGAGTTAAATTGTAATCATAAACAATCTAACATTCCAACTTAGTAAAATCTCAAAGGGATTGATTATTTAAATTGTAATCACAAACAATCTAACATTCCAACTCTAGTGATTGTAATCAATTGTATGTTAAGAGTCCCTTATCGGATATGTTAACAATTGTAATCAATTGTTATGTTAACATTACAAATTGTAATCAATTGTATGTTAACATTCCAAATTGATCAGCCACTCTCGCCAATAAACCAGCACTCTCCCTCTTCTCCAATCAACTCATCCAGTACAATTTTCTCTCCCACAACATCACCAATCCAACCTCATCGACCTCCACCTACACGGACCATCACCACCCGTAGCATGAAAGGCATTGTCAAACCCCGCAAGATATTTAACTTATCCATCTCTCACTTAGACCACACTGTCTCTCCCATACCTAAAAATCCAAAACTAGCCTTGTCCGATCCGAATTGGAAATCCGCAATGCAATCTGAATTTGATGCTTTTATTAGAAATAAGTCGTGGGATTTGGTTCCCCGTCCTTGTGATGCTAATCTTATTCGATGTATGTGGATTTTTAGACATAAGAAAAATTTTGATGGCTCTTTCGAGCGATATAAGGCTCGTCTTGCACGTGATGGTAGGTCACAGATCGCATGTGTGAATTGTGATGAGACTTTCAGTCCGGTGGTAAAACCCGCTACCATTAGAACAGTGCTCACCATTTCTCTCTCTAAATCCTGGCCCATTCTTCAACTGGATGTCCAAAATGCCTTCTCGCATGGTGATCTTCATGAAACTGTTTACATGCATCAGCCATTGGGTTTATGTTATTCTCATCATCCAGGTTATGTGTGTCGTCTGAAGAAGTCCCTTTATGATCTCAAGCAAACGCCCCGAGCATGGTACCAACGCTTTTGCTGATTATGTAACCACCATTGGTTTTTGACTTATAAACACATTGTCAGACCATCTCATATCCGATGTGGAACTCTTAACATTGTAATCACAAACAATCTAACATTCCAACTCTAGTATAAATCTTTGTGTCAACCTTTCCTTATATCTTTACCTTCACTTATTTACTTTGCATTATTTAATTGGGTGGTGCTTCACGGTAATGATAAAATTGCAAATGAGGATATTAGGGGTATGGGGAAGGCGGTTGGTTTAAATTTTTCTGGTGTAAATCATAATATGTTTGACGTGTTGTCTAGGAGGGGACGAAAAAATAAAGAGGGAGGAAGGAATGGGAAGTAGGTCGTCGAGTTTGGGAGTGGAGGTAGGTGGGTGGGAGTGGTGATGGTGTTCTCAATGAAGATTATTTCATGGAATGTAAGGGGGTTGGGGGGTTTTGAAAAGAGGAGGGAAATTTTTCAATTGGTGAGGGAAAAAAAAACCTTTTATTCTGTGTATACAAGAGACAAATTAGCCAAGGTTGATGACTTTGTGTGTAAATCCATATGGAGTAATGCTAATGTCAGGTATTCTTTTCAACCTTCTTTGGGCGCTTCGGGTGGTTTGGTGACTCTTTGGGACAACAATGAGGTTGAGGTGTGGTTGATGATATCTTTTTATCATGTGTTGGTGATTTTAGGCCGGTTTGTGAAATCAAATGAGATGTTTGTTTTGTTCAATGTCTATGCACCCTGTGAAGTAACTCGATAACATGTCCTCTGGGAAAATATTTCTATTAGGCTGGCGTCTTTTATTGATAAAAATGTTTGTGTTTGTGGTGATTTCAACGTTGTTCGATGTGGGTTAGAGAGGCGGAGTGTGGGGTCGAGCTTCAGTCACATTGGGTCCACAGCTCTCAACCAATTCATTGATCGTAATTTGTTGATTGATCTTCCTCTTCGAGGCCGCAGTTACACTTGGTTTCGGGGTGATGATAAATCTATGAGTCGTCTCGACCGTTTTTTGTTATCTGATAGCTGGTGTACGAGTTCGCCGAGTTGCTCTCAGTTGGCAATGGCCCGTGGTTTGTCAGATCATTGTCCGCTTGTCTTATCAGAGGATGAGGAAAATTGTGGGTCGCGTCCGCTTCGTATGTTGAAGTGCTGTGAGAATTTTCCTGGGTACCGTATTTTTGTAGAAGACAAATGGCGGTCATTCATCTTGGATGGTTGGGGTGGTTTTGTGTTGAAAGAGAAGTTCAAATTAATAAAATTGGCTCTTAAAGATTGGCATCAGCGGCACTCTCAGAATTTATCGGCAAAAATGATTTCTATAAAGGACAAATTTTTTACTCTTGATTTAAAAGGAGAATCAACAGTTCTTCAAGATGAGGGGGTGGAGGAGCTCCATGGGTTAACTGAGGAATTATTTTCTTTATCTAGGATAAATTCTAGTATTTGTTGGGAACAATCCAGGACTCAGTGGTTGCATGAAGGGGATGCAAATTCTAAATATTTTCATGCGATAATGTCTGGCAAAAGAATAGGACATGCAGTGTCGTCTGTGTTGGTCAACGGGGTGCTGGTTGAGGGAGTTGATAATGTTCGTAGTGCTATGTTCTCTCATTTCACCTCCCATTTCAAGTCCCGGAGGGTGGAGCGCCCCAGCATGGCAAGTCTTCAGTTCCAATCATTGTCTTATGGTGAGAGTACCAGTTTGGTAAAACCGTTTTCTATGGAGGAAGTTAAGGCCGCAGTGTGGGATTGTGATAATTTTAAACGTCCGGGGCCAGACGGGGTTACATTTGGTTTTATCAAAGAGTTTTGGAATATTATTTGTGATGATGTTATGCGCTTTCTTGTGGAGTTCCATAGAAACGGGCTGTTGACAAAAGGGATAAATAACACCTTCATTGCTCTTATTCCTAAGTTTGACAGTCCGCAAAGGTTGAATGACTTTAGGCCTATTTCTTTGGTGGGAAGTATGTACAAGATTCTTGCAAAGGTCCTTGCTAATAGACTGCGGTTGGTTATTGGGTCTGTAATATCTGATGTACAATCTACGTTCATTAAAGGTCGTCAGATTCTTGACGATATTTTGATAGCTAATGAAATTGTTGATGAAGTTAGAAAAAAGAAGAAAGAGTTGCTCCTTTTTAAAGTGGATTTTGAAAAAGCGTATGATTCTATAGATTGGAGTTATTTGGATGAGGTGATGCGCAAGATGGGGTTTCCGACACTTTGGAGAAAATGGATAAAAGAATGTATTGGAACGGCAACTACATCGGTTTTGGTCAATGGTTCTCCAACATATGAGTTTTCTTTGGAAAGGGGGTTTGAGGCAAGGTGACCCTTTTTCCCCTTTTCTTTTTCTTCTGGCGGCGGAAGGCTTTCATGTTTTGATGGAGGGTATGTCGTCGAATAATCTTTTTTATGGTTATAAGGTGGGAAACAATAATCTGGTGGTTGTTTCTCATCTTCAGTTTGCGGATGATACGCTTATCTTGGGTGAAAAATCTTGGGCTCTCATTTTGTTTGAAGCTTTATCTGGTCTTAAGGTGAATTTTTCTAAGAGTCAGCTAGTTGGTATTAATGTTGCATAATCATGGCTCTCTGAGGCAGCATTGGTTTTGCGACGTCGGGTTGGCAGTCTCCCTTTTGTGTACTTGGGGCTGCCCGTTGGAGGTGATGCACGTCGGTTGGAGTTTTGGAAACCGTTGGTCCTTCGTATTCACTCTAGACTGTCAGGTTGGAAATCTAAGCATTTATCTTTCGGAGGTCGCCTAGTTCTGTTAAAGTATGTCCTGTCATCTCTGCATGTTTACACCCTTTCTTTCTTCAAGGCTCCTTCAGGTATCATTTCCTCTATTGAATCTATTTTAATTTTTTTTTTTTTGGGAGAGAGGACCACATGAAAATATCTTGGGTTGAATGGAATTTTGTTTGCTGGAGGAAAGAGGTTGGTGGTTTGGGGGTAAGGAGAATTAAGGAGTTTAATAGTGCTTTGTTGGAGAAGTGGTGTTGGCGGTCGTTGGTGGAGAAGTAGAGTTTGTGGTTTAGGGTGTTGGTAGCGAGATATGGGGTGGAGGGTGGTCGGGTGAAGGATGGAGGTCAGGATATGTCTGTTTGGTGGCGTGACGTTGCTACCTTGAGGAGGGGGAGTGGTTTAATGCACATGTCAGTCGTTCAATGGGGGATGGTAGTCATACTTATTTTTGGTCAGATGTTTGGGTAGGTGGGGCGGCTTTAAGGGATAGGTTTAGTAGATTGTTTGATCTGGCGGTGTCTAAATGGGTGCCTGTGTCTGATATGAATCAGTTAGGGTGGGGGGAGGACGGTGCGGCTTGGGTGTGGAGGCGGAGATTGTTTGCGTGAGAGGAGGAGTAGGTGGGGGAACTTACTTATCTTCTTTAGTCTGTGATTTTGCAAGTTCACAAGGAGGACCAATGGCTTTGGAATTTGGTAATATCTAATGTTTTTTTTGTTCGTAGCGCTTATAATTTTCTGACAACTCAGACTACAGTTGTCAATCCTGTTGATGCAAAATTATTATGGCATAAGGATATTCCGTTGAAAGTGGTGATTTTTACTTAGCGCCTTTTTCAAAATAGGTTGCCAACAAAGGATAATTTGTTTCGTCGCGGTATTTTAAATAATGACTCTCACATTTGCGCTAGTCGGTGTGGATCTTTGGAAACCCTTAATCATTTATTTTTACATTGTTCTACTTTTGGAGCTGTTTGGTATTATATCTATGGTTGGCTTGGTATTTCGTCGACAACTCCATATGTTGTAGCGGATCATTTTATTCAGTTCAGCTATGGCAGTGACGGCTCTAAGGTGCGGCAAACGATTATGCATTTAATTTGGTTTGCTACTGTATGAGAAATATGGAAAGAAAGAAATAACAGGATTTTCAATGACAAAGAGTGCTCTATAACACAGGTGGTGGACAAAATTAAGCTACTTTCCTATTGGTGGTTGAAGGCGAAAACTGTTGATTGTCCTTTTAATTATCATGATTGCTGGCTTAATCCGCTTGTAATGTTGGGCATTGTTTAGATTGTTTTTTTTCTTCTTGTTTTTGTTTTCTATTTGGTTCTGTTTTGTAAATATTGGTTGACATTTGTGTTCTTCCTTAGCACACCTTGTGCAGGGTAGAACCTTTTGATTCGGTATTATATTCCATTTTTAGCCTTTTAAAAAAGTATTATATATGTATCCCAGACAACTCCAAAAAAATTCACTAGTACTCCAAAAAAACATTATAATTAAATGCGATGATATAGATATTCAATTACATCAATAGTTAAACAGATAAACAAACATGTTAGTAAAGCTAGGCACTATGACTGGAATCAATTCAGAATTGCCTGTGTTGGAATATTTTTGGTGGAGCATTAAGTTTTAGTGCGATGTTTACAGTAATAGGAGCTCCCAGTGTGCAATTTTATTGGTGTCTGGATTGAGATATTTTTGTAGCTTTTAAACGTATCTTTTGCTCATTTTTGCACTTATTGTTATGGTTAATTTTGTGTCTATTATTGTTATATATCTGTCTTTTTGAAAGAAAAAAAAATCCTCTTTATGGATACCCAATTTTTTAAATCTAATTAATAATACTTTGTTAAATCAATTGATTAGATAGTAAATTTAGATTACATTCACGTAGTTGAATTAATCACAATTTTAATCTTAATAAATTAAGTTTAACTACTGTTCATTTAAATTAACTATGTTTTAAATATGATTACCGGATGTATGAAAAATGAGTGTCTAGCTTGACTTAATAGTTAATTCAAATGAACAGCAGTTAAACTTAATCTAAAAATATAATTAAAATGCTAACATCTTCACCACTCTTAGGTAAGCCATACACATTAATAAAGGAACATGATGGGTTGAGTGGGTGGGCCCACAATTTGTTCATTGGTTGACTTTGGAAGTTAGCAGCACAATATATGGTGCACACATTCTTATCTCTAAACTATGATATACAAGTAACAACCGAGTCAAATAAAGAAGGAGCCTATGCATCATAATGTGATATCATATGCATGATGTACTATTCACTTTATTCTTTCATAACCATTTTGTATTTTTATGGAATAATGCACTATAAATAATACATGTAGGACACTTGTGATTAGATCTAAGTAAGAGGTTATGAACTAACTTAAACAATAGTAAACTAAAATAATTACAAGTATAATACATTGAATATTAACTTAGAATACACCTCTTAAATGCATGAAAATTGTAATTCTAGTCTTACTATATTTAGGTTAAAAAGGTTTTACTATCACAAAATGAATGTACAAAGGAGTTTTACCTAGCGTAAGTATTACTAACTAAAGATTTCACACTCTTGAACTAATGTATAGATAAAACTAACACTTGCTTTTGTTTATTAGATCATTCTTAAAACTCAAGAGAAACACTGCATAGCTCTTCAAAGTCAAATCTTTGTTTTCATTTATGAAAATGATATTTTGAATATCCTCATCAAGAGTAGCATTTACAATAAACTGCGTCCTAATCCGTGATTCAGCCTAAGATTCTTCTAATCGTGTTCGACATATATAGCCATAACCATAATGATACATGGATGGAATTATGATGTGTTCCTTAGTTTCAGAGGTGAAGATACAAGAACAAGTTTCACAGGCTCTCTCTATCATGGTTTGCACCAAAAGGGTATCAATGTTTTCATAGATGATGAGGAGCTTAGGAGAGGAGAACAAATATCTCCCTCTCTTCTTACAGCTATTGAAGAATCAAGAATTTCTATCATTGTGTTTTCTCAGAACTATGCAAATTCAACTTGGTGTCTTGATGAGCTTGCTAAGATTCTTGAATGTTGGAAAACAAAGGGACAGTTAGTTTTCCCAGTTTTCTACTATGTAGATCCTTCTTCTGTAAGGCATCAAAGAGGAAGTTTTGGAACAGCAATGGCTAAACATGAAGTCACATTCAAGGGTGATGTTGAAAGGTTGAAGAAGTGGAAAAAAGCCTTGTTTGATGCAGCCAATTTTTCAGGTTGGAGCTTAGAAAATGGGTATGTAACAATATATGTATATATCTTTCTTCCTTTTGTTTATGCACCTATTTCTATTCTTATTTACATCATAAACCAATAATATGATATGTACAGCGTTTTAAATAATGGTCTGCGATCACGATCTGAGTTGCAACAGAACCTATTTTGATGTTGTTGAAACTGCAATGCGACCACAATTAAAGTTGGATCGGTCACATTTGACCGTGATTCACCTAATATCAAGGATTGCAACACGAACACAACCGCTATTTAAAACCCCTGATATAAAGAAGTAAATAGTTCAATTTGTTACATGAATACCTTTTGATTTGAAATATTTTGTAATAATCAAGGTTTTAATTCATGGTTGCGATCACGGTCCTGCTGATGCAAAATCAATAAAAATGCTTGTGATTGCAGTGGCCTAAAAAACCACGATGTCACGTCTAAATGGACATCAAGGTCGTCTTGACATCGTGGAGACATCAAAAACCTTGATTTCGTGACTCAAATTATAATTGTAGATATTTTTCTAAAATCATGATAGTAATTATGTGGAAACTTGTAACTTGTTAGGTATGAGTATGAGCTTATCCTAAAGATCATTGAGGAGATATCTAGCAAATTAAATCAGACCCTTTTGCATATTGCTGAGCACCCAGTTGGACTAGAAACTCGAATATCGGAAGTAAAATCACTTTTGCAAATTGAAAAGCCTTGTGAAGAAGTTTCTTTCATTGGAATCCATGGACTTGGTGGCATAGGCAAAACAACAATTGCAAGAGCATTATACAACTCAATTGCTAATCAATTTGAAGTCACAAGTTTCCTTACTGACATACGAGAAAGTTCAACTCAAAGACAAGGCTTAGTTCAACTTCAAGAAACACTTCTTTATGAAACAGTTGGTGAAAGGAATATTAGGCTAGGAAATGTTTATAAAGGAATCCCTATCATAAAGAAGAGACTATGTTGCAAAAAAGTACTTTTGATTCTTGATGATGTTGACAAATTGGAACAGATTCAAGCGTTAGCCGGAGGACGTGATTGGTTCGGTTTTGGAAGTAAAATAATCATAACAACAAGAGATAAACAATTATTAGCTTCTCATGAAGTTGATAAAACATATGAAGTTAAGAAACTAAACCATGAAGAAGCTTTTGAACTCTTTACATGGAATGCATTCAAAAGAAAAGCAACTGATAAGGGCTATTTCGAGATTTGCAACAATGTTGTTCTCTATGCTGAAGGACTTCCACTGGCTTTGAAAGTAATGGGATCTAATCTGTTTGGTAAAACAGTTGAGGAATGGAAATCTGCATTGGCAAAATATGAAAAAATTCCTAATAAAGAGGTTCAAAATGTACTTAGAGTAACTTATGATAATTTAGAAGAGAATGAAAAGGAAATATTCTTGGATATAGCATGTTTTTTCAAGGGTGAGACAGTTGAATATGTTGAAAAGACACTTCAAGCTTGTGGTTTCTTTCCGAAATTCGGTATCAGTGTACTTACTGATAGATCTCTTGTAAGTATTGATGAATATAACCGATTGAGAATGCATGATTTGATACAAGACATGGGTAGGGAAGTTGTTAGAGAAGTTTCACCGTTAGAGCCTGGAAAGCGGAGTAGATTATGGAATCATGAAGATGTTATTGAAGTACTAACCGAAAATTCGGTAAGAGCCATATATATACTATTCTAACTGTTTTGTTTAAAATGGTCTATGTTTGGATAAACAGTTTTATTAAGAGGTTGTAGCATAACCACTTATCATAGAAGTTCTTATTATAATCTATTTCTGTAACAAAAAATAAAATAAAGTCAAGCTGTTTTCTTACATACTATAAGTTGTTTTCACAAGCTTCTATGGAGAGATTATGGAAATAAGATGCAAACAACTTATGGCAATGTCATAAGCTGTTTTCATATGCTTTACCAAATAACCTCACCAGTGCTTATGCAATTAGATAAATTCAAATATGCTAAACCAAACAACATCTAAGTGGTAATTTGTTAAAGGTTAACAATTTGTCGACCTTTGAAACGTAATTATAATTTGCAACATGCTTTTATAAAATTATAACTTTTCATGTTTGCTTTGGTTTAAAAGGGGACATATAGGGTTCAAGGCATGATGGTAGATCTTCCTGATCAATTTATGGTACACTTGAAAGACGATTCATTCAAAAAGATGAAGAATCTCAAAATTCTTATTGTTAGAAATGGGCACTTTTATGGCAGCCCTCAACATCTTCCAAACAATTTAAGGTTGCTTGATTGGATGGAGTATCCTTCATCAACTTTACCATCTACTTTTCATCCAAAGAAACTTGTTGTACTCAACTTGTCGCGTAGTCGTTTCACAATGCAAGAGCCATTCAAGGTAAGGTTTCATGTTATCATTTTATGCAATGATTAGTTTCTTTCGCTACCAGAATCTTTTTTTAAAATAAAGACGGAAAAGGTAAAATTGGTCACCAAATTTGGCTTGTATAACACTTAGTGACAAAGTTAGAGAATTTTTTTACACATTTCTTCCATCGCTATTTAAACTATTTTTGGTAGTGTTTTGCTTTTCATAGCTTGTAGTTATGTTTGTCCGATTTTTCATTTCTATTTTGCAGCATTTGGATTCTTTGACTTCTATGGATTTGAGTCACTGTGAATTCTTAACAAAGCTACCTGACGTTTCTGGTGTGCCAAATTTAACAGAACTAAATCTTGACTATTGTACAAATCTAGAACAAGTTCATGATTCAGTTGGATTTCTTGAGAAACTTATTGAGTTGAGGGCTTATGGATGCACTAAGCTGAAGGATTTTCCACATGCCATCAAATTGTCATCATTGAAAAGTCTAATTCTTAATTGGTGCTCAAGTCTTCAAACATTCCCAACAATTTTAGGCAAAATGGATAATCTCATATCTATTTCTATTGAAGGCACTGGGATTGAAGAATTGCCTCCTTCCATTGGAAATCTTGTTGCTCTTCAAGAATTAAGCATGACGTCTTGCTTGAGTCTCAAGGAACTTCCTGAAAACATTGATATGTTGCATAATTTAAGAAATCTTGATATTGAAGGTTGTCCACAACTAAGAAGTTTTTTGACAAAATTGAGAGAATTAGGACAATCTACTCTTACCTTCGGTAATGTTCAATCATTGAATCTGGAAAATTGTGGTCTTATAGATGAAGATCTTCCGATAATTTTCAACTGTTTCCCAAATTTAGCATCATTAGTCCTTTCAGGAAATAATTTTGTAACTCTGCCAAGGTGCATACAAGAATATCATGCCTTGGAAATGCTTCACTTAGATAACTGCAAACAGCTCCAAGAAATTATAAGCCTTCCTCCTAATTTACAATACATCAATGCAAGAAACTGCATATCATTGACTGCAGAGTCATCAAACTTATTACTAAGCCAGGTTTTCCTCATTCTTTAATGGTTTAATTACTTTCACATTTTCTGAACTATTTGAAAATTTATAAATAGGTCCCTAAACTCAAAAAATTTATAATTTGTCTTAGAATTTCTGTTGTGTCTAACTCAACCCTTACGAAACCAACTTGTAAGGTGAGGACTTCCCCCACTTATAAACTTACATTCATGCCTTATCCCATCCAATGGGAGACTCTCTTAACACACACCCTCATGCCCAAGATTGGATATTTGGAGCCCGAATGCGGCCCAGGCTCTGATACCATCTTAGAATTTGGGTTGGGCCTTACTCCCTTTTAAAAACTTATGCTCAGGTCTTATCTAAGCCAATTTGATACTCATAACAGTTAGATCCTCGAACTTCTCTATAATATGTAATTGACTTCCTGAATTTTAGTCCGTCCATGAACTTTTTAAATAACATTTTATCAGATATATGCTTATTGACAACTTTCAGAACCTGATTAAAAATTATTTTTAATCAAGTTTTTCGTCAAAAATATTGTAAAATTTAGGATCCAAACACAAGTTTTTTGGTTAGGGACTATTTAAACATTTCCAAATTGTTGAGAGACAGACCAGATAAACCTTTTTAATCTTCCTACATTTTTCCTTTTGTTGCAGCTCTTATTATTTCATATTTCTTTTTACAGGAAACTTTTGAGGCATGTGAATTACAAGTTATGGTTCCTGGAACAAGTATTCCAGAATGGTTTGACCACATCACTAAAGGAGAATATATGACCTTTTGGGTTAGAAAACAATTTCCTGCAATTATTTTATGCTTTGCTCTTGCAGTAGAGAGTGAAATGAAGAAGAGTTTCAACTGCGAAATCCGATTCTATATAAACAGTGATGAAGTTTATGAATTGGAAATACCAAGATGCTTTTCAGAAATGATGACAGATCATGTATGGCTCTATGATTTGAGGACTCATCCATCCATCAGATTGAATGATCTTGAATCATATCTAGTTGATGATTGGAATCAGATTGAGATTTCATGTGACAAAATAATTGGACCATCAAATGTAACTATAAGCTGGTGTGGAGTTCATATATGTAGGGAAGAAGCTAACATGGAGGATATTCTATTTAAAGATCCTGATCTTGATTTAGATTCAGGCAGAGAAACTGAGAAGATTAGTTATGATTTGGACAAAAACAATGATGAAAGAATAAAATCAATTGGAGATTTCAAGAACTTGGATGGTTTTGAGATAATAGATCGGAGGATAGAGAACTTGGAAGATTATAATAATGCTGCAAGTCACACTGAGATGGATCATAATCAAGATAAACTTTTATTGCATCCAAAAACATTGGATAGTGTTACTAATGATTCAATTCCTTTAGTATGTTTTGGAGGCAACAATGTTGTCAAAGGTACGCATATGTATTATTGTTTGAGTTATTTTTATGTTTTCTACGTATGTGCACTTTTATTTTCCGCTGTGGATTGAACTCATATACACCGGAAGCGTAATGATATTTTTTTTCTCTCTGTCAATAAATCGTAATCGTTTGACCATTCGTATCTACTTTTAAATTACATATAATTGGTTGGGATTTGTTTACAGTGTAAAACTTGTATACTGTATCAATTTTCCTTTTCTATTTTGTGATCTAGCTCCATTATTTTTTGATAAATGATCCATTTCCATTTTACTATTCCAACTCGTCCACCAAGAATGCAATGCATAATAGATAGTATAAAAGTCTGTTTTACTTTTGCAAGTCACTGAAAATAATTCAATAGGATTTACAATGTGATCGAAACCCTATGCCTTTTATAGTAAATAGAAATTCCTTACTTTGAATAACTTGAATTTCCTTTCTGCATAATTTCCAGCATTTGGAAACACATGCATATCATTGTTCTACCAAAAACACAACATTTGGTATGTGAATCAAATCCTTGTGCTTTAAATATCTTCTGTTCATGTAGGATCAAGCAAGATAGTTTCTGATCATCAAGCTAAAGCTCGGGAAAAATCGAAAGTTACAAGTTTTATAGAAACACCACCAATTGCTAATCTGGATGATGCAGACATGGAAGCATTTTATGCTATTCTTGATGCTGAGACCTCAGCTCTTTCACTTTCCAATGACAATGACGTAATTTCTGAATTATCCAACAACAAAGTTCCAAGTGAAGAAACCAAGAAAGCTTTGAAGATACTTCAAGATTTTCTCACCAAAGACTTTTCTGTTCTTTTAAGGCCTAATGAGTACAATACCATGAAATCTACCTTAGATTACCTCACAAATGTACCAACAGAAGATGGAATACCTGTTGATATAAGATCATTGGTTAAAGAAATTTCAAGACAATTCACTTGTTGGAGTTATGATTACACAAATGAAGGCAAGAAAATAGAGTTTACAAAAGCCAAATTGTTGAAAAGTGATGAACTTGAAAAGGGTCTTGAAGCTAACAAAACTCTTTTTAAAGAAGTGAAGTATTTGGAAAATGAGTTGTGCAATGAGTTGGAATATTTGGAGGAAAGAAAAAAGGAGCTAGAAGAACTAATAAATGGTGTTAGGGCTAATATAGCTGCTTCACAAGAAGCCAAGAACAAGGTTGTTCATACAAAGAGAGAAATCTTTGAGAATGCAAAGATTCTAAAAGTTCAAAGAGATGAGTTAAGGGAACAAGTACATTGTTTGAGAGATGAGCATGAATTGGCTAAGAAAATTCAGGCAAACATTAGAGATGAATGGTCAAAGCTAGGTGAAAAATTTAGCAAGGCTGCCATCTAAGGTGGTCTAGTTGATAAGGAGTTGTCCCATTCCCCACAAGGACATGAGGTGAACTCCCATTGCTGGTCTCAAGACCTCATTGGTGGATAATCAATAAGTATATTTGTCTTTACTCTTTGATTTTTAGCATTGATGTCTGCTCGAGATATCATGAAATTCAAAAGTGGGTTCATAGCTTTTTACTATAAAATATTTATAAAAAATATATAAATGTATAGAAAAAAAATGACGATATCATTATCGTTAAGCAATAAATTGTAGTCATATTTGTAGTCTTGCGTATTTTGCGTATTTTGCAATTTTATGTTATTAACATAAATGTTGTAAATTTGTTTGTATATTCATCATTTTTTTTTTTAGATATTTTTATTGAATTTGTATTGTATTAATGTCTTCTATTGATTAAAAAGAATGAATATCATTTTTTAGTAAAAAAATATATTGTAGATTACACAAATTATATCATCGTATATTCAAAAATTGAAGACTCCTTGATATCCTTTTTTTTAACACCGTAACTTAAACCACAAACCTGTTCATCTACCAACTTATATTTCCCTTTTTCTTAAAGAGATAACTATTTGTTACTATTATTTTATATATTATATCCTCCCAAAAAATTGTGTATATATTATATAAGTATTTGTTTGCATTTAGTAGTATTATTGGATTATGTGGGGATATCAATTTTTTTTTTTTTTAAGAAGTCAAATTAGTTCTTTGAAATTGACATAAAAAAAAAAAGGGAAATGATCAATACCACGAAAAGTATATTTACAACTCAACAACGAACCGTTGATTCCAACCTCTGCCTCCCTGATTTCCGCCAAAAAAGCAAGATTTCAATCATCCTGAACTAATATGCAGACAACTAAGCATTTTCGTGGTTCCCGTGATTTTTTTTTCCCGTGTTATATAGCTATGCTCTAAAATTGAACCGGAAACCTTAAAAGAAACACACTCTAAAATATCAACCAACAAGTGGATTCATAGTTCTTTACTATGTGGGGTCGGTATTAAATAATCTTTTATTTTTTATGGTAAGGTATTAAAACACGTTATTATTGGTTTAGAACAAAATAGATAAGTGGGGTCAATTGTCCCATATTAGTATTGGGTGGATCCGTCTATGGGTCTATCCTACTCAAACGAGCATATATGAGAGCTAACTCATAAATTTTTCCATCCTATGTTTTCTCACACGCACTATTTTCTTCTCCAAAATAATCTTTGCACATATTATATAATCTGAACTATGTTTCGGATAGGGGGGCCTCTTATCCCCACTCCTTTTTTGTATTACAGAGGAGGTTCCTATCAGGGGTCTCTCCATGGCTCGTAATGCGGGCAAGATTGTGCATATGTCGTATTGTCGTGATGTTTCTCTTCCAACGCACATTTTATATGTAGATGATGCCTTGATTTTTTGTGCAGGTACAAAACAAAATATTAGGTATCTGCTGAAATTTTTTAATGACTATTCGGAGGTGTCTGGGCAGATTATTAACAATAGTAAGAGCCGTTTTTCTCAGGGCTATGACAACCTCTCGTTCTCAGATGATTTCGGGAATGCTCGGATTTAGTGTCGGTACCATCCCTTTTACTTACCTCGGCTGCCCCATCTTTAAGGGCAAGCCGAAGGGTGTTTTCTTTCAATCAATTACCGACAGAATAAAGGTCAAACTTGCTACTTGGAAGGGTACAATGCTCTCCATCATGGGTAGAGTTAGTTAAATCCATTATACATGGTATGCTTGTTTATTCCTTTCATATATACATGCGGCTGAGGCGTCTTTTGCATCAGCTTGATTCTTGGATTAAAAATTTCATTTGGAGTGGTGATATTTTCACTCATAAGATTTGTACGGTATCCTGGAAGATTATGTGTCGGCCTTGGGCAGCGGGAGGTCTTGATCTTAAGCCTACGCGCCTCATAAATGAATCATTGATTTTACAGCTTGCTTGGTGTTTTTCGTCGAAGAATTCACAATGGTCGGGGATGTTACGTAAGCGTTTCTTCAAGAATGGCGTCCCGCTTCAGCACTATTTTAAATCTTTGGTGTGGTGTGTTATGACGGAGCACATGGGTACAATTGCTGCTAATTCTTTATGGATTGTGGGCACGGGTGAAAACATTCATTTTTGGACGGATAATTGGCTTGGTAATTGGTTGGTCGATATGTTGCATGTCGCGCCCAACATACACTCGCATTTACTCTCATTGGTGGCTGATGTTATTGTTGATGGGGGCTGGAACATCTCTACGAATATCTTGGATGCTCTCGGGGTGGCAGAGAGGCTTAAATCCATTGTTTTGCCTACTACTATCTTACAGGTCTCTCTTATTTGGTTTCACTCTTCAAACGGTAAATTATCAGCAAAACAGGCTTTCGCTTTCTTGAGGCCGGTTGATTTTGATATTCCTTTTATGTTGATTTGGAAACCTTGCATCCCGCCTTCCCATTCCTTTATTTTATGGCTCATCATGCATGCTAAAATGCCCACAGACGAGAATCTTCGTCTTCGTAGTTGTATTATTGTTTCTGTCTGCAGCTTCTGTTTGCGAACTGACGAATCCTCCGACCATTTGTTTCTTCGTTGCACCTTTGCATGGGCGCTTTGGCATTGGTTGGGTGGTCTCCTTAATGTTGTTTTTGATGTCACTTCTTTTCAGTCCATATACCAAGCTGTATTGCGGCACTGCTCTTCCCAAGCTCGCGATGTTTTTGTAGCGGCGGTGGTGCACACATTGCATCACATTAGGTTGTCTCAGAATTCTTTGAGGTTTTCAATGAGCACGGTTACAGTTCATGCTGCTCAGACGCGTATCCACGCCTATATTAGTTTGAGTGGTAATATCTCTGGTGGGAAGTGCATAGTTTCTGATGTAAAGCTTCTTGATGCTTTCTCGGTCTCTCTTCATAATCGTCGTATTCGAGATATTATGTTGGTTTGTTGGAAGGCTCCCTCGTCCCCTTGGTTAAAGGTAAACACAAATGGCTCGGTGATTGGTATTCTTGCTGCTTGTGGAGCTTGGTTTTGTGATTATATAGGTACTTTCCTATGCACCTTTTCTTGTAACATCGGAATTTCCACAATTTTCAACGCTGAAATTCATGGTTTAATCCTTGCTTTGGAGTATGCCTCCCGAAACGGATGGAGACACGTTTGGTTATAGAGCGATTCCATTAGCGCTTTGTTGGTTTTCAAAAACCGGTCTGTGGTCCCGGTCATGCTTAGAAACCGCTGGCACAATGCCTGTAACCAAGGGATTCAAGTTATTTCTTCTCACATTTTCAGGGAAGGCAACTGTTGCGCCAATTTGTTAGCTAATATGGGTCACTCGCTTCAGGGCATGGTTTGGTTCTCTGTGTTTCCTCAGGCTTTGCACACTGACTTTTTTATCGACCGGAGTGGGATGCCTCGTTCTAGGTTAGCATAGTCAGCTTTCTTTTTTGTTTCTGTTTGTCTTTTGCTTTTCTTTTGAGGGTTTTAGCCTAGTCCCCTCTCTTGTACATGATAGGGGTTCTTCGGGATGCCAACCTAGTTGGGATGTCGTCGCTTAGCAAAAAAAAAACTATGTTACAGATTGTATAATCTGAAACTTTGTTTTTCCCAAATTTATAGAACATCAGTGACATATAATATTAAGAAGACATAATTGAAAATGACCAAAAATAAAATTAATGTAAAGAGACAGAAATGTAAAAAAAAAAAAAAAACTTAAATATGATTTTTCATCCTTGTAATTTGGGTCAGTTTTGATTTTCGTCCCTACAAAAAAAAACATTGAAAAACATCCCTGCAAAATTTTTTGTTTGAAAAAGGTTCCTGGCCCCACATTTTTGATGATATGGCATAGGTATCGCCATGTGGCAGTTGCTGACTAAGGAACTTTTGTCACGTGGCAGTCCACGTAATTATAAAATAATTTTTAAAAAAAAATTCTGAAAATTATTTTTTAAAATTAAAAAAATCTGAAAATTAATTTAATAATCATAAAAAAATTCGGAAAAAACTGTTAAAACTAAATTTTCGACGATTAATTTTTTTCTTCATATTTAAAAAAAAATTATATTTCAAAAAAAATATTGAAAAAATCATTTCATTTTATTTTCCAAAAGTTAATTTAAGATTTTATAATTTAAAAAAAAATCATTTTTTTTTTGAAAATTATATAATAAAAATAATTTCAGAAAATAATTTTAATATTTTTAAATTTATGTTCAGAATTTTTAAAATGTTTTTTATATTTTTAAATTTATTTTCATATTTTTTATTTTAAAAACAATTTTCAGAATTTTAAAATTTTAATATTATGTGGCATGCCACGTGGCAAAAATTGCATAGTCAGCAACTGTCACGTGGCAAAAACCATTCCACTTCAACGTTTTGGTGGGGCCAGGGACCTTTTTCAAACAAAAAAAATATAGCAGGGATGTTTTTCAATTTTTTTTTACAAGGACGAAAATCATATTTAAGCCAAAAAAATAATAATTAAATTCTCATTTCATTAATAGATCGTTACTTTCATAGTACATTTAGATTAACATATTGCTTAATTTAAGAAATTATTACACACCCAAAGCTAAATTTATGGTAGAAGAAGATGGAGTGGGGAAATAGGTTGCGGTAATTTTTTTCCCACTCCCATCCTAAGAAAAAAGGAGAGGAGGGATAAAACTAAATCTATCGGGAAAAGGAGACTTAGATGAGCAACCTTACTCCCAAACAGAGCAAACTAACACCCAAACAGAGGGTGCGAATTTGCAGAGCGGGACCCTTTGACCATTCATACTATCCTTAGATAAAAATAGGCTTAATACATCATTTGGTCCCTTAACTTATTTTTGGTTTTTAATATGGTCCTCTAACTATAAATTGTCTCACTTTGGTCCCATAAGTTTTCTATCGTTTACCATTTTAGTCATGTTCATTTGTTTTTTAATGTCTAATATTTTTTATTTTATTTTGACCATTCAATTGCAGGTCCATTATACACCACATTGAACCACCAACACCTAATTGTTTTCCCTTTCTTCATCTTCTTGCTTTCCAGCCCTTCTTCCTACAATATACCAAGAAAAAAATAATCAGAAAATAAGGTAAAATTCATCGTAAACTTAGAGTCTAAGTTTACCCTCTATTTTCAACAAAATCAAACTACAATTTATTTCTTTTTCATCATCAACATAGAAGCTATGTTTTACCCTTTTCTTCATTATTCCTAATTATTCCTAAATCAAACCCAAAATTTATTTCTTGTCGCGTGCAGAACTGTTGGGTTGGATCCATCACAACACCAACATGTTTGATAAGTTTGTTGCTGATTTTATTCAATTGGTTTTTATGTTCTGCGAAAATGAAAGTGAAAGGAGGGGTGTTTATGTTTATTCAATTGCTGATTTCATCTATGAGCAGTTATCAGCATTTCAATGAACCGCAAACCATCAAATCTCGGTGCAAATTTCTCTGTCGGCGTTTCATGGGTATTCCACAAGTTTCTGAATTGAATCGCTATCTCATGAGAAAACTTGAGTCTGGTTTTTGTTCAATTTTGTTTTTTGTTGAATTCTGAATTTTGCTTATTGTTATTGTTGTTGCACTGTTGTTGATAAAGTTGTTGTTATTGTTGGAATTGAGATTGTAGTGTTTGTGGTTATTGAAAAGGTTGTTGATGTTGTTGTTGTTATTGACCATGAAGAAACTATTGTTGTTGTTGTTGTTGGAGATAGAGGTTTGGATTGAATTTGGGAATTGAAATTGGGGTTGGGATTGAAATGAAAGATTGATGTTAGTGATTATGAATGAGTCTTGTATATTTGATTTTCTGGTTTCCTTTCCGATGAATAAAGATGGGAGTAATTTTTGGGATGAAGAAGAACATAGTGAAGAAGATGAAGGGAAAAATTAGGTGTTTATAGTTCATTATAAGCTACAATAAATCCCTTTATGATCCAACGGTCTCCATTTAAAAAAAAAAGATCAAACAGTTAAAAACATGTGATTTAATAAGGTCTATGGTGGACCACCAATAAAGTTGGTTCACCTTAGACATTTAAGGTTAAAAACAAACAGAGGGGACCAAAATGGTAAACAGCAAAAAACTTAAGGGACCAAAGTGAGACACTTTATAGTTAGGGGACCAAATTGAAAACCAAAAATAAGTTAAGGGACCAAATGATGTATTAAGCCATAAAAATAAAAGAAATCTTTGTATGAAAGGTCAACGGTGGAACATTGTAGAAGAAAAGAGAAGAAGACAATATGAGATGGAATGAGAATTCTTGAAGGATTAATGGGTATTTATAGGGATAAACTCATACAGAAAGTGTAACGAAGTCAAAGGATGGTTAAAATCTTGATGACCAGTCAAAAATCAATCAAAACATATGTGAAACTGCTCAAACTTGTTGACCAAGTCATCGTCTAACTCTCAAC
Organism: Medicago lupulina; assembly: GCA_958299785.1. NCBI lineage: Eukaryota > Viridiplantae > Streptophyta > Magnoliopsida > Fabales > Fabaceae > Medicago > Medicago lupulina. The sequence continues at coordinate 63,975,635 of OY283144.1, forward strand.
TGATTCATATTATATAATCTGAAAACATTAAAAAAATGTTCGGATTATATAATCCGAAATCGTACAAGACTGTCTAAAACTCGTACTTTGTATGGTGAGGTAAATTTTAGATTTTATAATCTAAATAAGGAAAATACAAGATTTTTTTTGTGGTCTACTGTAAAATACAACAAAGAACTATGAAAAACTATCAGGCAGATCTGAACACCAAGAGGTTGTTATGAACTTGATCTTGTTGTCTTACCAATAAAAATATGTTTGTTGACATGGCATTAAGATCAAGTTCAAAAAAACCTCTTGAACACATTCCCTTTCATAAATACTCATCTTATTATGTTGTTATACGTTGTTGAATTATGTCGTTTAATTTTTTCCTGTGTTATGAACTATGTAACCCTCCAAACCTTAAGTTTTAACAGAGTTTGCAATTGTTCAGATTATATATTCTGAATTCTTCTCTGAAGATTTTAGATTATATAATCCTAACTATCCAAGAATAATGATTATGGTGTTACAATATTTGGAGGGTTTGTGGGTGTTAATTGCATTTTTTATCGGGTTAGACATCGTAAATAGTTCCTTTGACTATCGTTATAGTCTAGGAATGTTTTATGACTATAAATAGTCTTGTATCCTTCAACACTTTCATTCAATCTTCAAAACTCATCCATTCAAAAAAATTCTTTCTTATTTTAGTTATGAGTGGTTCATTATATCACAGTCACTGCTGACCATTCATACGATCTCTGAAACTGCTTTGCAATTTTTGTGGAGATCGTATGATGGTCAGCATAAACCTTTCATATCAATTGCAACACCGTTTCTACATTTCAAATTGTACCATTATCTCAGGGTTGGTTCACTTTAGAAGAAATAAATAATTAGCATAATAAAATTAAATAGGATTCATGGAATAACTGAATAAAGAACTTGAATTAAATAATCCAACAAATAAAATAGAGGTTCATTTTAGAACCCAACCCTATAGACTTCGAGTGAGGAGAGAGACTCCTCCCTTGAAGCTCCTAGTGTTTTCATTCCTCTTGAACCACCGCTTCGTTCTGAATGAAAAATAATAAATGAGAGGAAATGTATTTATAGGCGAAGTTTCCAACTGGGTTTGGGCTTCAAAACTGGGCTTTTTCCACTTAAAAGTAGGAAAAGAAAAAAAAACTTGAATTTGCCCGGGGGCGCATGGTCTGCATGCCTCAGGAGCATAGGTGTATTTTTACCAATCCCGGGGAACATGAAATACAATCAGGGGTGCCTGAGTGTTATTTTTCATGCCTGAGGCGCATGGTTCATGCCTTGGAGGCGCATTAGTGCATTTTCTTGCGTGTAATCGCCTGTGTTATTTGTTTTTTGGGTGTTTTCTTTTATATAAGATGTCTTGGAACATCGATCAAAATTTCTCCCTTTTGTAATGTCTTTGGAAGCCTCTTGAATATTCATTATTTGTCTTCCTAAATCTTCAAGATGCTTTGCTTTGCCGATTTACAAGACTCGAAATAAAAACATTACAAAATATCCCGAAAACTATAGGCAATTTCTCTAAAACCCATCTATCTTGAAATAAAACTAAATAAAAATGACAGATATATGCTAAGAATAACATAAGATGATATGTTAGCAGTTGTCTCATTAATTGTTACTAAATTGGTTATTCAAATAACATACCTTTTTTATTTTGTAAAGAATAAAATGAGTCTTTACCGTTAAAATAATAATGATAACTCTAATAATGATAAAATTAAATGGTTAACGAAGTTGAGTTAAGACTGAATCGACCAAAGGACGTGAATTTAATTTCTAAAAATAAAAACATTAATAAATAATAAAACTTTACATACCTCTTGAGTTAAAGTGTAGATTAATAAATAGTACTTCTTAAAATAATATTATTAGCATTTAATAATACATTTTTTTTACGGAATTAATAATATATTTTTTGACTTAGTGTTTGATTAAATTAATATATTATTTTTTGTCAATACATTGTAAATTACTCCTTTTAAACGAAATAATATAAAATGGTTCTTTATTACTATCAATACTAATTTTGTTGTTTTATGCATTTCTTTGATCTTGATTTTAGGTCAGCAACAAAGGAAAAGTTAGTATTATATAGTATATATTGTAGTTAGCATTAAATTCCCAAAACATATGGTCAGCATGATTAATGCATTCTTACCTATTTAGTAATTATTTGAGTCAAAAAAATAGTAATCAAATGTTAATAATATTATTTTAAATTCAAAATAATATCATTTCTAAGTCTATATAATGGAAATAATGTTAGTCTTATATTTTTTGAGATATAAAATATAAGATTAAATTCTACAATCCTTCAAAAAAATTCTATAAAAATGGCTTTTCACAACTATCATTCTTATCTTTTAGGTATTTCATGCATTTTTTTTATCTTGTTTTCAGGTAATCGTATCTTCTAGTTGTTATGGTTTGTCAAAAAAAAAAAAATTCTTCTAGCTAGTTGTTATGGTTTGTTGTATTAATATTTATACACTGCATATTCAAATGAATAAAGTGTTATATATATTTATATTGGCTCAGGATCGGTGACTAGCTTGAAGACTCCAACCGTAGGGATTGACAAAAGACACAAAGGACCCTGCATAATTGGACGGCCAAAGCAATATTGTTGTACAGGGGCTTGTTCTCCAAGCTGCTATGCAGACTGTGAGAAAAAATATGGATATCCACATGGTGGACAATGTACTAATGTAGGTATTACCAGCCTATGTTGTTGTAATAAGTATTGAATTATATCGTATCCCTATAATTGATAAAATAAAACAATAATTTATAACTTATCCTAACGCAATGCAAATTATAAGATTACTTGTATCAACGTAATTTTTTTACAATGTAAATTAATCATAATTATCAAATTATTAAAATGTCTAACTTTAATTATAATCACTTTGACGGTCGAACATATAAATGATTGTTATATTTATTGAAAAAGGAATTCTACTTTTTATGAATGAAAGAAAAAAGAAAAAACATGTCTATTTATTTAACAGGCAAATTCTATGGTACACTAAAAAAATTGAGTGTATTAGTACACAAAATCCTTAAATAATAGTTAAATGAATTATTTTTTGAAAAAAAAAATTATTTTTGATCATCTATAATTATAATAACTAAATCTTATTTACCAAAAATGTCGACGAAATAAAATTTATTTTTTCTGAATTTTTATTACTCATAACTTAGAATTTTGATTATTTTTTACAATAAAAAATAGTATGATTTTTATAAACAATGAAATTATGTTTTTTCTATTGAAATGATATTTTTTAAATATAAATATCAACAAATAGATCTTTATTTCATAAGAATGATAGTTAGTTTATAGATTTTTGAAGTAAGAGTACTGATACACCACAATTTGCAAATGTACTGTAAAAATTCCCTTATTAATATAGTGGAAGCGTGATATTCCCGTATTCGGTGGAAGATAAGTTGGCCGGTAATCCAAAAAAAAAAAAAATGGCCGGTACGGGTTGAAAATATCACTAGAATTTATACTTGGTCTCTTTTTTGGTTACAAAGGTAATTAAAAAAGAAACAAGAAACAAGAAAAGAGGGAAACAAAAAGCCTAGGCTCTAGGGAAGAAAGTTCCCATGGCGTCGTTCCTAAGCAAGGCTATGAGGTCGCTTGGAGGACGAGAATGGGTAGAAAAATCCTCATTTTGAGAAGCTCTTAATTTAGCCATGAAATCAGTACATTGGTTTCCTTCTTTGAGACAATGGTGAATAGAGAAATTTCTGGATGATGGAAGATATTTTATATCATGAATTAAGACAACATAGGCATGATACTTTGATGCTTGGTCTGTGATGAATCTGATGAATATGAGAGAATCGGAGTAGCAAACCATTTCCTCAATTCCCATTTCCACTTCCAGGAGTAATCCACTGTGAATTGCGGTGAGCTTTACAAGGAAGATATTTGTCGAGGTTGAAATGAAGCCGGAGAATACCGAGAGGCAGAAACCTGCACTATTTCGAATAATACCCCCAAAACCAGCTCGAGTCGGCATTCCAATACAACTTCCGTCTACATTGAGAATATGTCAGTTGTGATTATTGTTATTCCATCGAACCATACGATCTGAAGGAGCAACTGCAGAAATCTGGAAGTTAGACTTAATAGTATATGTTGTATTTTGAATGCGAAGGTTGAGCCGAGTTAGAGACCAGCAAGGAAGATGGTAGAGCGAGGGCTATTTGAGCAATTCTTAACCCAAGCATGCGCACAACTTTCTAAAAAAATTATTGAGTAGAGAAACCAATTTTGTGCCAGATGGTACGAAAGAACCTACATTCACGGACACAATGCAAGAAAGTATCATGAGTGTCCCCACATCTCGTACAAATAGCATATGGAACAATGTGTCTGTGGTGCAACAGAGATAAAGTATGGGTAGCATTATGACAGGCTAGGCAAATAAGAAGCTTGAATTGCTCGGAAATTTTCAACCTCCATATCCAAGACCAAGAAATGTGAGAAACAATATTGGTAAATGATTCTGAGAGGGAGAGAAGCCAAGAGTGCCCACTTCTAGTAGTGTAAACGCCATTTTTATTATGATCTCAAATGAAACATCTTCAACTGTGGCGTTGAACTTAATGCGAGAGTTGTTTATGGAGTCAGCTACTGGTTGGGGAAGGTTGGTGTAGAGAGCCTGAGTGTGTTGATCATTATTGGTGAGATCATCTTTAACTGTGAGGTGAAGGTCGTGGATGTCAATGATAGGGACCAGGGAACCAAGAAAACCATGAGAGCTCTTCTTATGCTACTTCTTTCATAAAGATGAGCATTTCCCTTATTGAAAATGTAAAACATTGTATGCATACATATAAATTATACTATATAAATTATGTCTTTAATTGTTAAACAATCTAAATTAGATATTTAGAATTGTAAAAAACAACGATTAACATTATCAAAATATGCTCTCTCTCTCTCTCTCTCTCTCTCTCTCTCTCTCTCTCTCTCTCTCTCTCTTGTGAGCTGTCACCAAAACCCTAGTTTCTTCTCCTTCATTCACCAAAGAGGGGTGATTTTAGGATCAATTTTTGACTCAAAATCACCCCTCTAACCCATTTTTAACTTTTTCTTTTATTGAAATAAGTGATTTTCACATCTATTTCATTTTTTATTTTGTGATTTCATCGCCTTAGTGCGACGTTGGTTTGTTCAAAGTCTTTGTGTGGCGCTGTTTGTCTTTCTTGTTTCGTTCAAGTATTTGTTCGGTTTAGATTTTCATATCAGCTTAGATTACTAATCATTTGATATTTAGTCACTCAGGTCATTTAATTGTTAACGCCTCACGTTTTTGCTGACGTTGCATGGCTGAATAGGAGAGAAGCTTGCTAACCAAAAAAAATGGTTGTGAAGACAAAAATACCCCCACTTGATCATACAAATGCGAAAATACAATAATACCATTTCTTCATCTTCTCCCTTCTACATCTTCTTCATCTTCATATCAAATTCATCAACAATCATAAATACCCTAATTTTTTTTTTCCAAATCCATCCTTAGAGAAATTTTTCTCCACAAAAACAAACAACCAACCTAAAATCTTTCACGGATGTTGTTAATGCCAAACATGTCAGAAATTCATCATCACTTTAAAAAACCTCAACCATAACCATCATTAGAAAAATCTCTCAAAAAATCTAACCTGCAAATACCGTGGTTAATGCGAAACCATAACTTAAAACTCATCACCACTTTATCAACAATAACAAACAACCTCAAATCTCTGTAATGTTTCATATATGCGCTTTAGCTTTCAAAACCATAATCATAACCTTCGAAATTCGCCTCGAAAAGCTTCCCGGTAATTTGGATTTGATTTTTGAAAATTGAACAACCCCAACCCCTCGACGAATCGTCCTTCGTGACTACCTAGAGCTATCGAATTTGTGTTCAACGAAATCGAACAATCCTAACCCATGATTCGAATTCGAATCTGTGTTCTTTGAACTCGATGGAAATTCTAAAAATAATTGGGATTTGATTTCTGAAAATTTTGGATTTTAGGATTCAAAATAATTGGATTTGAATTCTGTAAATAATTATTTAATGCGAATTGAAATAATTGGGATTTGATTTCTGAAAATTCTAGATTTTGGGTTGAAGAAACCTGGAAGTGGAAGGATGATGAATATGAAGGTGTTGGATGCATGCTTCTGTGATTCAAAGTGGATGAAGAGGGAAGAAGAGACTATTTTTGTCATTTCTGCAAACATTAGTTTCATTAAGGGCAAATCTGCCCATTCATTTTATAAAATATGAGTCAGCATCATCTTTCTCCAATCAACACCAGCCACCTCAGCTAATCACAGCCACATTAGCGAGATGATGAGCTCAAAAACCGAAACTCAAGTGATTAATAGTTGCAGGTCAAATTTAAAAGATTTTGTTAATTCATAGACCAAAATTCAAATGATCTCTATTTGCATAGACCGAATATATAAACATACCATTTAACTAAATAATAGAGTATGTTAAAGAATATAATGCTATCACTCCTAATATTGTATGAAAAACTTACAAAGATCACACGTGTAATATTCTACGCTAGTGTAGTAGTGTAGTATGTCACTGGTTCTACGCAAATTTGAATGATAAATTGATTGAAGTAATTAAAAATCATAAGAAAATTCACTCTTTATTCTAAACTTTATCTTAAGATTAAATAAAGTCAACGGAAACATCAATCTGGATTCTCGTCTTAGTATGATAGGTTGAGGGACGGATCAATCCACCCAATACTAAGAAAAATTGAAGACAGCTGACCCCACTTATATATTTTTTTCTAAACCAATAACAAGATGTTATCAAAAAATAAAGACACATACTCTTTTGCAACATTTTATCGGTAACACACGGAAAAAATTGTTATTGTCTTTTTGTTTTTACAAATGTTTACTATTATTTCTAACACGGAAGTAAATGTTGCAACATTTTATCGGTAACATACGGAAAAAATTGTTACTGTTTACCATATATAGTGATATCCTCACATAGTCCTCACATAGTCTCTTGTGTGCAACTTAGAGTTATATGTCTGACATCGGATAGAAAAGTAAAAGTTGAATGTTTTATAAGTAAGATGACCCATATATCCATTGTCTTGGTTTTGGGTAAGAGTGTGGCGTCTCTCTTGTTTGTACAGTTGTTCTGGCATCGTTGTGGACGGTCCCCCGAGTTCCCCTTAGTGACCCAACAGTGGTATTAGAGCTTGGTTTGATGAAGGGTACGACCGAGACAGCCGGTCCATTTTGCGCAGAAAGCAGCAACAGCGATACAAACACGTCGGTCTATTGCGGAGAAAGCAGCATCGGCGATACAAGCAAGTAAGAGCTTCCGCTTGAAGGGGTTGTGTGCAAATGTGAGCATATCCCATATCAGTTAGAAAAGTAAAGGTTGGACACCTTATAAGTAAGGGATTGTGTGCAAATGTGAGTTATGTCCCACATCAGATAGAAAAGTAATGGTTTGATGCCTTATAAATAAGATGACTCATAAACTCATTGTCTTAAGGTTTTGCGTAAGAGTGTGGCGTCTCTCTTGCTTGTACGGTTGTTTTGGCCTCAGTATGGACGGTCCCCCGAGCTCTCCTTAGTGACCCAACATAGTCCAATAATCTAACTCAAATGCAAACTAATACTTATATAACATATAAATATTAGTATTATTCTTTAAAAAAATAAAATTAGTATTAAATTTTAAAGTCTAGTTTTTTATTTATGGAAGGGTATTGCTATATATCATGAAACATAGTCCAGTAAATGTTTCACAAATTGTAAATTGCTTTGGTAAAAAGAAAAAAAATATAGCGCTCCCATTTGCCAAAATGGGAATTTTTTTTTTCCGACCTTGTTTTAAAAAAAAAATGAAATATTTGACCCACTTTAAAGTTTTTTTTTTTTTTTGTCGTTTGCCCCATTACCGCCGTTTGGTTTGGCGGTAATGGGCTGCCATGCCTGTTGCACTCCCATGCCAAGCCTGCACCCCGTCACTTCTTGTCTTTTTTTTTATTTATTTTTTATTCATTACGGTCATTTGGTTTGGCCGTAATGATTTTTTTTTTTGTTTTTTTTGCACTATATAAGCAATTTAAATTAAATAAAAAAATAAAAAAATATATATTAATGAAAATTGTAATAAATATTGATTTAATATTTTAAAAACGCTAATTATATCATCGATAATAAAAACTACTTTCTTCGTGGTAACCATTTACGCCAACCTAAATTTAAATTGTGGCTTCCCGTAGCACATAATTTATCTTTTTCTCTTCGTACGGGTCGTTGGTCTTGCTCTTGGTCTTCCTCTTCCTCTTCCTCTTGTTGTTCCTCTTCCACTGCCACATTTTGAATTTCAGCATCATGAGTTTCCATAGTGACCTCATTTTGCACTTGCGGAACAGAGTTTGTCCAAATTTCATTAACGAAATCATCTTCGTTAAATCCTACAGCCAGATTTTCTATTGTACTGATATGTGGTTCTGGCCATTGGGGTGCGTAGTTTGTTTGGGGTAGTGTACATTGTTTGGAGGGGTTGGTAGGTTGAAAGGGGAGTATTGTGATTGGTGTGGGAAACTGGTTTGTGGGGTGTTTTGAGTTGGATTAAAGTCATCAAATGAATAATTTGATATTTGGGAGCTTTCTCCATGATGACTATGTTGCGAGTAGGTTGGATATGGAATTGGAGAGTATTGTAAGAATTCGTTTGTGGTGGTGATTGGTAAGTTTGGTTGTAGTTGTAGTTGGTGGATGAGTTAAAGCTTTGGTCAAAGTAAGGGAGTGAAGGTGTAATGAACTGGCTGTTAGGGGGATGTGTATCTGGCCACATATCTTCATCTGCCATCATATTGGATTCTGGTGCTGCAGGATAGTTTGTTGGCAAGCCTTCTAAAGTTATTCCACTGCGTGCCATTGGGTTTGCTGTCATACCCCAATTTTTGACCTAAGATACCACCGACACGTGCTTTTTAACCTCGACCAGTCTCGACCTTTTTAAGTGAAAAATTCGGAAGAGGGGTATTTTAAAGATAACTTTTTTCGCTTTCGAGCCCACTTTTAGTTATTTATTCTAGTCTTTTTATTATTTTTTATTATGTCCTTTCATTTTATTCTATTATTATTATTATTATTATTATTATTATTATTATTTTTATTAGTTTCTTTATTTCTATTTGAAAATTTTCCTTCACAAACAAATTCCAAAATTCACAAAAAATATATAAATGTTAATTTGTTTAATTGTTTTCCATCATATTTAATTTCCTCCAAAAATTCATAAAAAAAAAAAGAATAAAAGAAACTTGAAATAAGGTGACATCATCAAGGTGATGTCATCAAAGTGACATCACCAAGATGATGTCACAACAAAGTGTGACTTGGTTCCCAAGCTTCAAAAAGTAACCATACTCAAACTTGAGCTCCAAGTCTCATTTCACCTATAAATAGAGATAGAACTTGTCATTGAGGGAGGAAGGAGAAAAAAAAGAAGGAAGAAAAGAGGAGTTCTTTTAGAGAAAGGAAGCTTGAGGAGAGGAAGAAACAACACTATAATCTTTTTAAGTCTTAGCATTTTTTTTTCATCATCCATCAACAATACAAATCAATAAAACCACACAAAACCACCACAAATCAACAAAAATCACTACATCACCACCACCAAAACTAAACAGCCCCTTTTCTTATATTTTTCCTCCTATTCTCCCTCTTCAAAGGTACACTCTCTCTATCTCTCTCTCTATCTCTCTCTTTCCGTTTTGCTATTTTGTATGCTGAGCTCGAGCTTGTCTTCCTCGACCTCAGCTTTATAACACTGAGCTTGAGCTTGTCTTCCTCAACCTCAGCTTTATAACCCTGAGTTTGAGCCTGTCATCCTCGACCTCAGCATTATAACTGAGAGCTTGAGCTTGTCTCCCTCGACCTCAGCTTTATAACCCTGAGTTTGAGCCTGTCATCCTCGACCTCGGCGTTATAACTGAGAGCTTGAGCTTGTCTCCCTCGACCTAAGCTTTTCTTGCCCCAGAACTACGTAGCTTTGATTTCTCCATCGCACCTGGAGATACGTAGGAGCAAGATGAAACTCTTGTCAAGCACTATAATAAAAAACCTTTTTTTTCACGCCATGCGCGTTTAGTTTTTTTTTTTTCAAACGGATCGCCATCGCTCGAATGCGAGTCCGTCTCCTTTTTAGCAAACATCTTTTAACGCCATGCACGTTTAACTTTTTCTCAAACGGATCGCCATCACTCAAATGTGAGTCCGTCCCCTTTCCCTTTTTAAGCAAACTTTTCGCCAAGCGCGACCAAATCATTTTTCATCTTTTCTTGCCCCAGAACTACGTAGCTTTGATTTCTCCATCGCACCTGGAGATACGTAGGAGCAAGATCAAACTCTTGTCAAGCACAATAAACAAAAATACAAAAACATTTTCTTACACCATAATCAAAAAACCCAAAAAACATTTTCCTACAAACACAACAATATCAAAAACAACAAAAACATTCAAATAACAAAATCACAAAACATTTTCATAAATAAACCTTGATTTTTTTCATCAAGTGATCGTCCTTTTATTTTCTTTCTTAATCAAATTTCAAATCAATTTTAATTCTACTTCAAGTCTATTTTTCTTCAACATTAAAAAATACAAACAAGCTTATTTCGCCACTTGGCTTTTTATTTTAAAACCTTCTTCAAAACCAATAAAAAAACACAAAACCAATCAAACGTCAATTTCTACCCCGAACTACGAGGTTTTGATCCCTCACGGGTAAGTAGGCAAAGGACGCTCGTCCTTTCAAATCAATAAAAAATGTAGATAATAGGCTTCTTTTTTCTTTCAAATCTCTATTTTTCAATTCCGTCTTTTAAACAAAGTTAAGCAAGTTATAGCACAAAAAGTAAAATAAAGTCAAAAGGTTCTCGTAGAGTACTACGAATATTTAGGGTGCTAATACCTTCCCTAAATATAACTAACCCCCGAACCCTAATCTCTTTCAAATGGGTATTTTGAACTTTTCCTCCCTTCCCCCAAAAAAATTAAAAAGTTCAGTCGTGAATAAAAGTAGTGAGTCAAAGCTGGTCAAACGACGATGGACTCCCGAAAAATGACGCGACATTTGCCAATAGTGCTTCTCTAGAAAGATACAGACGTTCCCCAAAAAAGTTCCAATACCATTGAAAGTATATACGATTCGGATAAACCACATAGGTATATCGGACTCCGTGTAGTGCAAACTGATGGCGTTGGTTCCACTTAAGGATATAATATTGATGGTGATCTCCCCATGAGCCTTTTATATTGTTCTTATGGCAACAAATATCATGGAGATTTCTCAAATCATCTGGCATGGCAGGTGGAAATTGAGGTAAGCCAAATTGAAGCATTACTCTATCTGTCTGATGTCTTTCGACGACCTCGAAACAAATGAGATATGTGTTTGCAGACCAAATCTGGCTTTCTTCTTCGTTCGTGTAGTGGAAGTCAAGGTAAGGCCTCCAGCAAAACTGTTTATAAGGAGAAATGTTAGTAAATTAATGTTGAATGAAAATCATTAATGAAAGTAAAAATAGTAATACCTGATCATATGTCATGTTGTCTATTTTCAAACGTGTCGAAATGAGATTATGCAGAGGATTTTCGATATAGCGACTCCCACGTTCTAGCCATCTAAGTATTTTTAAAATGTTATAATTAATATATTTGACAATTGTATTTAAAAATTAATAACAAATTACATATTTATTTAACTTACATATTTGCCAACGGAGGAAGTGTTTCAACTGGTGGTGGATTCCTGGGCACAGGAGCTATGCATATCATTCTTGAATACACCCATGCCTGTAAAAGTATTGTGCACCCCTCGAATTTATTAACACCAAATTCTGCGGCTTCACACAAAGATCTATAAACCACCGCCAAACAAGCCGAACCCCAACTGTATTGTCCAACCTCCTGAGGTGATTTATTTAACAATGGCAACCATTTCAAATGTACAAGGTTGCCAGTATAATTAGGCATTAAACGAGTGCCTATCAAGTAAAATATGTAGGTTCTAAACAAATGTAGATCTGTGGGGGAGCCTGGCATACCATTACCTGTGATATATTTTTGGAGTCAAGATAATTTGATACTCAGGTCGTCCCGCCCCGGTTTCGTTGGGGCACTTCCTAAAACAGATTCAATAGTCTCCCATGATATTTCTGTTCTACCGGTAACTGGTTCTCCGTTAATTTTTAACCTAAGTAGCATATGAACGTCTTCCAACGTTATCGTACACTCACCTGATGGGAAAACAAACGTGTGTGTCTTCGGTCTCCATCTTTCACATAATGCGGTTATTAAACGATTATCTATGTTGTGTCTATTTAATCTAGTAAACTCCCATAATCCGGCTACCTTTAAGTAATCTTCAATGTTTACGGGCGCAGATAAAACTTTTTGATGATAACGACTTCTAATGTAATGTTTTGTTTCGTCCTACAATAAAAAATTGAACAATTAATCAATGAAAAATACAATAAAAAAATACAATGAAAAATATAATGCAAAAATTAAATGAATAAAATTAACTTACATTGATAGTTTCTGATATATGACAGGATCTATGTTTGTTACCGAAATGAAGGAAGTTTTCCATCTTTAAAAGATTCAACTACGAACAAAATATAAGAAAATAATGCTTGGTATTATGCTTATATGTTGAAAGGATACTGAGATGAAATGATAGTGAGAAAATTTTGCTCTGTGTTTGAAATTGAACCACATCACTACTAGTTTATAGTGTCTTGAAAATTTTGAAAGTGTCAGGATGTAGGAAAATTATTTTGCATGCAAGTATTGTCTTCTCACAACTATTAATTTTAGCATGCAAGTGTTGTCTTCTCACAACTATTAATTTTAACTACACAACCACTTATAGAAAGGCGTGGATGGCAAAGAACGCGACAATCGAATCTATTTACGAGAATTGGGAGGAATCTTATAATGTCCTTCCACAATGGTTGAATGTGATGAAGGAGGCAATGCCAGGAACCGTATTCGATTTGAAGACGCGAATTGGCGAGAAGGGAGAGACACAATTTCATCGTCTCTTTTGGGCCTTTTATCCATGCATCCATGGGTTCAAGTACTGTAAACCAGTTGTCCATGTTGATGGGACTTGGTTATATGGCAAGTACAAAGGGACCTTATTGCTTGCGGTAGCACAAGATGGGAACAACAAAACAATTCCAGTTGCCTTTGAGCTAGTCGAAGGTGAGACCAAGGAAGGATGGAGTTTTTTTCTGAAAAATCTTAGGAAGCACGTCACACAAGGACTTCCCGTCTGCATGGTCTCCGACAGACATGAATCAATTAAAAGTGCATTCAATGACCCACGGAATGGTTGGCAACAAACTGGTTCAACTCATGTGTACTGCATCCGACACATTAAGCAAAATTTCATGAGGGCAATCAAGGATGGAGATCTTAAGGACATCGTCACTAATATGGGTAAAAATACTATCTTATAGCTGTTTTAATTCGAGTAATTATTAACTATAATATTTAACAATTTTTTCCTTAACATACAGGATATGCTATAAACATACCCTTGTTCGACTACTACCGTGGTATAATTCAGGAAGCAAATCAGCGTGCATTAGATTGGGTCGACAATATACCGAAGGAAAAATGGACTCAAGCATATGACGAGGGTCGTCGATGGGGCCAAATGACAAGCAACATCGTTGAGTCGTGGAACTCTGTGTTTAAGGGAACACACAACCTACCTGTTACAGCTATAGTCCAATCAACCTACTATAGGTTGGCGTGTCTTTTTGCCGAAAGGGCTCAAAGTGCATTTGCAAGGGTAGGTTCTGGAGACGTGTTCAGTGTATATTGCCAAAACATGCTTAAGGATGACATTGTAAAGTCCAACACCCATTATGTCGAACATTTTGACCGACAGATGTATACCTTCTCTGTTCGTGAGACCGTCAACTACAGGGAGGGAAGGCCAATGGGAACTTTTAAGGTTGATCTACAAGCGAGATGGTGTGACTTTGGGAAATATCAAGCCTTACATTTGCCTTGTTCCCATGTCATAGCCGCATGTTCTTCTTTTCACTATGACTACACAACCCTTATTCCAGACGTGTTCAAAAACGAGAATGTTTACGCGATCTACAACAAAGCATTCAAAGTAGTCCACGACAAGAGTTATTGGCCCCCATACGAAGGTCCTCAGCTTTTCCATAATCCAAACATGCAAAGACTAAAGAAAGGTCGACCCAATAGTACTCGCATAAGGACTGAAATGGACGAGGAGGTGGAAGAAAGGATACCGACACCGAGACTGTTTGGGTTGTGTCGGCATCCAGGTCATATTAGGAGAAATTGTCCGACCAATCCAAAACGCTAGTTAATACCGTTATGTATTATGTGTTTTTATTTTTATTTCTAACACTATGAATAATATTTTTATTTATTACAATTTTCATTAATATATATTTATTATTATTTTTATTTAATTTAAATTGCTTATATAGTGCAAAAAAAAACGGAAAAAAAATAAAAATTCATTACGGCCAAACCAAATGACCGTAATGAATAAAAAATAAATAAAAAAAAGACAAGATGTGACGTGGTGCAGGCTTGGCAGGGGGGTGCAGCAGGCATGGCAGCCCATTACCGCCAAACCAAACGGCGGTAATGGGGAAAACGACAAAAAAAAAAAAAATTCCTCAAAGTGGGTCATTTGCGTAATTTTTTTTTCAAAGTGGGTCAAATATTTCATTTTTTTTTAAAACAAGGTTAGAAAAAAAAAATTCAATGGGATTTTTTTTAGCGTATCTTGACATTTTTTTAGAACACACTTTTTACTACTTTATAAAGGTCAGGATTTGTTTGGTGAACACACACATTAGCAATCACATCATTTATTTATTTTAATAATAATAATATAAATGTTTTTTTCTTTGTTACTTTTTTTAACTAATAAATATATATTTAAATATAAAATATTTATAATTGTGTCTGAGCAAGTGTAACTTTTTTCGAAAATATTTTATAAAGTGAAAAGTGTGTTCTAAACAATTTAACGCTTTCTCTTTGGTAAAAAGAAAACATATTGTTGTCCTCGCGAGCTTAGCTCAATTGGTAGGTGTTATACCCTCATTTTGGACCTAAAAATACTCATTCAAATTCCTCTACTATTTTCTAATACTTTCAAATTCACCATGTTTTCTACTGTGCTTCAGCTGCATACACTACTGCTTCAGTCTTTTAAATTTTTGCATAAAATCGTACAAAAGGGTATTTTGGTCATTTCCCGTAATGGAACCCATTTTAGTCCCTACAATTTGTCCCTGAGTCTTTTCTGTTTGTTTGCATAAACCATTAATCAAATTTTGTACAAAGATCATCTAGTTTTGCATTTGAGTCAGTCTGAGTCGTTTTTGCCCCAGGGGCGTTTTAGTCTTTTCACATCAAATAAATTTTGGGCAGAGAGGTATTTTAAAATACCTCATTTGTGGTAATTTGTTCGTTTTAGTCCGTTTTGTCAATTTTAATTGTTTCACTTTACGTTGCATTTCAAATTACATTTTTTAACCAATTTTATTATTTTTACATTTTAGTCCAAACATTTTTAGAAATTGCAATTCAGTCCAAGTATTATGTTTTTTGCAAATTAGTCCCAATTCTTTTAAAAACAGTCAAATTCTTTAATTCTTTTAAAAAACAGTCCATCTTTTTTTAATTGCAAAAAGGTCCTATTCTTTTCAAATTTGCATTTTAGTCCTTTTTTTTTCCAGATTCAGTCCCCAGGTGCCGCGCAAGCTGTCTAGTCCACGTGTCACTACCTCATTGGTCAGAATCACACATGGCAGGCTATAAATAGTACACAGTGTCAGAATCAAATTTTTCAGGCGCCAAGTCACAAACAGATTCCATTTTCTCTCTCTTGGCAATTATGATCAAAATCATAACAAACTCAGAAAAGCTCAAGAACAAACACAAACCCTAACAATTTACAAAACCAAAATTCAGTGCGAAATCAATGGAATTCGTTGAAGTTCTCAGTGATTCGCATTAAATCATCATCATCGAACCAACTTTGCTCGCAATTCAAAGCGCGAGCCCGCCATTGGTGAACGGCGAGCTTCAGCGGTGATCACGAGCTTAAGAAGAAGAAGAAGAAGAAATTCAAGGCAAATCCGGGCCAGTGAAGAGAAAGAAGAGGGAAATTACCGGTTAAATTCGAATTCAAACCAAGAATCAGCGAAACCGAACCCTAATTCAAGGATTTCCGAAGAATCTAGCTCAAAATCTCCAAAAAAAACTCAGGTAAATTTCTCAAACCCTACCTTCATATCATAATCACAAGGGAAGAAATAGATCAACGTAAATCCTTGGATACTTGAACGATTCTGATTCAACAAAAACGGTTATGAAACCCTAAAAACGAAAAATGCAAGAAACGTCAAAGATTCACAACGAGTGTGAATCATGGTGAATCCGTAAGGATTCACATAGTTTCAAACACAGAAAGTTGAAAAATGTCTGAATCAGAACCGTGAAAAACAAATCGCAGGATTCACATTGATTCTTGTTTGTTTGAAAGCATTAGTGTGATTTCAGTGTTTAAGATCATAGAGAGAGAAGATTAAGCATGCTTTGGCACGATACTGGGCGAGGTTTGAGTGTTTAGGGTTGTTCATCAATAGGAACGAGGGAGAACAAGAGAGCAGAGAAGAAGATAGAACGGGAGAGTGAAGGAATGAAGCCAAACCGGGTCTTATCCCTTATATATGAGTGTTTGAACCGGGTCGGGTTCAAACCGACCCATGTCTTGTGCCTTGTCCACCTTTAGATCTAGGTTTGTGTCAATCCGGATCCATCCAACGCCTCTGAGGCATCAGGTTTGATCCGGATCCGTGTGGGATGGGTGCCAGTCCGTTGGGTTTGGGCTTTGGGCCATTTTCTTGTGTTTTTTTGTTTTTTCTTGCTACTCGCACCATGAAACTTGCTGATTGAACCTGTCGCATGCCAAAATCTTATCAAAAATTCCTGAAATTTTTACTGTACATTTTTTACTATTTTCTTGATGTTTTGTGATATCCTCCATGTGAAAATTGGACAAAAAATATTGTGTTTGACTTTTGGGATGATTCGTGTCCGTTTCGGTGTTTGTCTCAACGTTTCGCGCGCGACACTCGCTCCAACTTTTGTATGGTGTGATTCTGATGCTTGGCATATGATTTGTGTAATATTTTTCTCATGATTTGTGATAGCTGCTACAGTTTGTGAATTGTATCTTTGGTTTCTTGCATTACAAGTAATTTAAAGTGTTTTAAAATGATAAAATGCATATAAAGAAGTGTGTGTTGATTTTGTGCTACTTGATTTACACTTTTATGCTTGAAATGAGTCTCTAAAACTTGTTGTGATGAGGATTATAGGTCATGGGATTTAGCTTGAATTTTTGGGTTAGGTCTTGTGTTATTTGCACTACTTTTGGCACTCATTTCTTTTGCAATTTGTTTAATACTCCTTGTTATGGTCATTTCATCTACTATGCATTGCTACTCATACTATCACTTCTCATTTCATTACTAACCATTTTGTTCTATGTCTCATGCACATTGCAAGCATTGCCTCACTCTCATTTGTTTTTCTCCCTTTAGTCACCCTTATGCAATTTTCTATTTGGTTCATGTAATATTTTAGTCTAGTTCTTGGTTTACTTTTAATTTCATGCAAGATCATAGAATGTAAAATAGGACCCGATGTAAAGGACTATGAACTATAATGATGTACACCGACACATGCACCGACACACGCACACACGTTGTATGTCTACCGTTTAGGTGTATGTTTAGGATGCGCGATACTTAGAGAAAATTAATCTTTTAAAAAAAAAAAAAAACAACTTCCATCACTTCAAATATTTTCCAAATAAACCTTGGAGTCAAAACTCCAAAGGATTTTTCCTTTATTTTCTTAATCAAATCAAAATGCAATTAATTTCCAACTTTAACCATTTTTTGTAAATAAATTGGACCAACCTCACTTGTTTTCAATTCTAATGCCTACACGGCCTCTTTCCTTTCTTCAAAACCATTTTCAAAACTAAAATAGAACAAAACTCACAAAAAATATTTTGGAAGAGAACTACATGGAATTTTGATCCCTTAAAAGGGTATGTAGGCAAGAGACTCAAAATCTCTCCAAGTCCGATAAAAATAACTCAAAATCTTCTTTCTCTCATTCTTAAAATCAACCCCTCTTTTTTACAAATAGCAATAAAAGCAAAGCGTATACATAAAGCATAGTAAAACGGTTCCTATAGGATACTATAGTCATTGCGGGTGCCTAACACCTTCCCGTAGTGAAATCAGCCCCGAACTTAGAATTTCTGAGGTTTTCTCTCGATTTTACCTCTCCCCAAAAAAAATAGAGATATCAATGATTGAAAGGTTCAAATCTAATCAATGATTTGACACCCGAAAATCGCGATAACAGTAGGGACATTGCATAATATATGCAGGGGCATGAGTTCAAACCCCTGACACTCCACTTCTTCATATTAAAAATGTAAGAGCTCTCGCCACTAAGCTACCTGACAACAGAAAAAAAAAAACATATTATTCTCTCTTTTAAGAAAAGGGGAAACATAAGTTGTTAGCCGATTCTTCAAAAAATAAGTTGTTAGCCGAACAAGTTTAAGTTGCGATGTTAAAAAAAACGATATCAAGGAGCTTCAATTTTTGGATACATAATGATATAGTTTTTGTAATCTACAATGTTTTTTTTCATACCTTATCGTAAAAAATAAAATATTTCCATTGATAAAGTATGTCATCACAATACAAATTTAATAAAACTAAAAAACGATAAATATATAAACAAACTCACAACATTCATTTTATTGAGGAAAAATCAAACATCCAGATTAATCGCGTAAAATTGTAAAAGGCATAAGCTTACAAATGTGACTACATTTAATGCTTAATGATACTTATATCATCATTTTATTGCTATAAATTCATATATTTGTATATAAATATCTTAAGTAAAAACTGTGACTTCACTTAGCTAAATTTTATATCTAATATTTGCCTGTATTTTCTTAGCCAACTCATGCACATATCTCAATATTTGCCTGTATTTTCTTAGCTAACTCATGCACATATCTCAAACAATGTACTTGTTCCCTTAACTCGTCTCTTTGAACTTTTAGAATCTTTGCATTCTCAAAGATTTCCCTCTTTGTATGAACAACCATGTTCTTGGCCTCTTGTGAAGCAGCTATATTAGCCGTAACACCATTTATTATCTAGCTCATTTTTTCTTTGCTCCAAATATTCCAATGCACAACTCATTTTCCGAATACTTCACTTCTCTAAAAAGAGTTTTGTTAGCTTAAAGACCCTCTTCAAGTTCATCACTTTTCAACAATTTGGCTTTTGTATACTCTATTTTCTTGCCTTCATTTGTGTGATCATAATAACTTCAACAAATATTCCATCTACTATTGTGATGCAGACAAGCTGGCAGCGCAAATCGAAAGCGGAGTGGCGTGCAAGAAAGGTTCTCTCAGAAAGGTGCAGATTTTGCATCCGGTATCGGAGTGACCCGAATTATACATTTTCGAAAAGCCCTGGACCTCACGAAAAAACTAATTGCTTTGCCGTGATATAGGGGTTATTTTAGTCACCTGAGGTCGTCTGAAGGCCCGGAACCGCCTTTTAATATTTCAGCATATGCTAGAATTTTCTATTTTAAATCGGTTTGTTATTTTTCAGCTTATACGGATTTGTTATTTTTTTTTAGTATTTAAACAGAACTTATGCAGCCTAAGAGACACTTTTTTCATTCAATAAAAATATTCGAGATTTTTCTCTCAATTCTGGTGGATTCCGAAAACCCTTATTTGATAGGTTTGTCGCTTGCAACCTGTCTGTTTATCTTTTAGGTTTGGCGTTTGCTTCCGTTCTGCGTCATGTTGGTACATTTTTTAGGTAATCTAAGGCAGATTTCATGGTATTGTACTCATTAGGTCTCAAAAGAACAGAAAAGTCTTTGGTGAGAAAATCTTGAAGTGTCTTCAAAGCTTTCTTGGTTTCTTCACTTTGAATTATTCTGTTAGATGATTAAGAAATTACGTCGTTGTCATTATAAAGTGAAAGAATTGAGGTCTCAGTACCAAGAATTGCATAAAATACTTCCATGTCTGCATCATCCAGATTAGCAATTGGTGGTGTTTCTATAAAACTTGTGACCTTGGATTTTTGCTGAGCTTTTGATTGATGATCAGAAGCTATCATGTTTGATCCTACACGAACAGGAGAAATTTAAAGCATAAGGATTTAATTCATATACACCTTCAAAGTAATATATATATATATATATATATATATATATATAAATAATATTACACCGTCAATCAATCATAATTGTAAGATAATTAAAAAGTTGGGCTTTATGCATAAGTACTACTTTTTTTTTTGAATGGCAAAATATATTATATATAAATAGGGGATTAAATCTCAACCAGAAAGAAAATAAAAATACACCAAAACATCCAACGAAAAATCAACAACAATCAATTTTCCAACAACACCAATGGAGATAAAAAAAAGCAGTCGATGATGAGTTGTTGCATCAAACGATCAGATTCTCCCACCACTCAACTTCCGATAAGTCGGAGGAGCCACCAAAAAAACCTAAAAGAACTTCCGTCAAAAAAAACTAGCTCCCGATCTCGAATAAAAAGTGATCGGTCCACCAGATTCCAGACACAAATCAAAAAGGCACCCCTCAACTCACGACCCACCAGAGCAGACACCTAAACCTGTCCAAACTGGGCCCACCAATATCCCAATGCCAAATTCGAAGACAGAGAAAAGGTGGAACAACAACGCAAATCGATCCAGCTCAAACAAAAACAAACCAACACAAGCCACAAACTCAACCACCACAAGCACTCTCCCGAACACCTTTTTAGAGCCACCCTGTGGAACACTGTACCGTCTTTCTTCGCGGAGGAGAAAAAACTCAAATCATCCAGAGACTGGATCCACCACAACTGCACGACCCTTTGCAGACCTAAAAGACGTCGTCGCCCGCCGACCAAAGACCGATGACGAGGGGGAGGTTGGGAAAGCGCACAGAAGCTTGGACGACCAGAAAGAAGGAACAATATCCAGAACCAACACGAAGGTAACTCGACAACGGCCATCAACCCCCCACTAACACCACCAGCGACCCAGCCACAACAAATCACCAACAATACGAGAAGCAACTGCATCAGGAACAGTCATGTAGGGACAATGAACAACTACTACCGTCAACACTATCAACATGTATAAGTACTACTAAAGTCATCCATATTATTGGTTGTGATTTGGTTACAGTGTAAAAAAAGTTACACCGGCAGTGTATCAAAGTTAAACTCAAAAAGTAGATGTTGTGTTTTTTCGTAGAACAATTATATGCATGTGTTTCCAAATGTTGGAAATTATACAGAAAGGAAATTCAAGTTATTCAAAGTAAGAGATTTCTACTTTCTCCTTTTACTATAAACGGCATAGGGTTCTGACCACACTGTATATGCTATTGAATTATTTGTATGAGAAAAATGCTATATGTAGCGAATGCATAGCGAAACCTATTCCACCGGGCAGTTTTTTATATTTTCAGTGACTTGCAAAACTAAAACAGACTCTTATGCTAGCTAATATGCATTGCATAAATTCTTGGTGGACAGGTTGGAATAGGAAAATGAAAATGGATCATTCATTGAAAAACAATGGAGCTAGATCACAAAATCGAGAAGGAAAATTGATACAGTATAAAAGGTTTACACTATCAACAAATCCCAACCAATTATGTGTCATATAGAAATAGATATGAATGGTCAAACAATTATGATTTATTGACAAAAAAAAATTCATTACGCTGACCGTGTATATGAGTTCAATCCACAGCGAAAAATAAAAGTGTACATATACGTAGAAAACATAAAAATAACTCGCAATAATACAATCGCGCTAAGAGCACTGTCAATGATAGCTCCATTGTCGTTGTGGCTCTTTGTTTCGGGATACAAACCTTACAGAATTGCAATGATACTGTTAACACGAATATCCTTCTTTCTCTAGTTCTTAAAGAACATGCCACCCAAGTTCTTCTCCAGTTTGCCAAGGCGATGCTTTTCCTTCTCGCGTGAATCAAGAAATTCATCAAACATTAGAAATTGCTCGGTGATAAACGTGTAAGTGCACGATTTTATCGTCGTAATAATATTATTGATCCCATTACCTTTTTATCCTAAGTATGCAATTAAAAAACATTTTTGGGTTTTTTAAAGATAGATGATTCATAGCTGAAGGAGAATATGACATGTAGGATTGTTGCCATGAGATTATCGTTGAAAAATTTATCATTAATTAAGTTGCTTTTGGAAAAAAGTTTCAATTGTTTATAGTTTAAATAGATGGATTTGCAATTTGAAAATTTGGATGGTTCAATGAGTAAATTACATGTAGGATTGCTGTCATAAGATTCATTGTTGAGAGGCTTATCATTAATTAAGTTGCTTTTGGGAAAAGTCCCAATTATTTATAGTCTAGATTAGATCTAGATTTTTTGAAATTCATGAAAAGGTGTACTTTTTTTTTATATTTATTGTCAAAATAAAAGGACTGCAGAAATTTAATACCTAAAAATAACCACCACTCAATTGTACCAAATTCCACATATGACAACAAAAACAAACAAAACACTCTTCCATAACAAACAACACCACATGACAAAACAACTCTAAACAAAGTTGTAAATTATTGTTGCTCAAAGGTTTTCCTCTAAGAAGAAAACAACCCTAGACAAGAAATATCTTCAAAATTTACTGCTTCTCAATGAATTCCTTGACCCTACCAATGAGTGCATTCATTTGGGCACTAACAGTGGGGTCTACATCCACAGCAATCTTGTTGAGATAGAAACTATGAGTCATTCCCTTGCTCACAAACAGGTCCACTTCTTTATTGGCCTTCTTCATTGCTTCATAGTACTCCATTTCTGTGTCCTTCAGCAAATCATTTTCCGCTAGGCACAAAAGAAATGGCGGCAGTTTCAAGCCGTCGAGTGGTGGTGCCCCCGCGCCCATCGGACATGTGAAGGGGTGGTCCTTGTTGCTCCCAATTGGTAGAGACAAGCTCAAGAACTTGTCTAACATATCCAATGTTAGAAATGGTGATTGTGGCATTTCAATTTCAGACCGGCTTCGGTACGACCTGACAAACCCAGGATGGATGGGAATTGCTCCTGCCAGCCGAACTGGGGTCAGGTCGACCGAACCGGCTCTAGCTGCCACTTCATGGACTATGTTTCCTCCGGAACTATCTCCTATGAGAAAAACTTTGTCAAAGTCACCATGTTCCTCAAGCCACGGGTCACGTACGTCTCCCTTGGCTACTGATTGAAGCCACTGGAGCGTTGTGAACCCGTCGTCAATGGCAGCAGGAAGACGGTGCTCAGGAGCTCTCCGTAGGTACGGAGAGACACAAATGGATCGAGTGGACCGGACTAGCTCGGTGTAGACATGGTAGTACATGAACCATTTTGGTTCACTTATGCAAAAACCTCCCCCTTGAAAATGGAGGAGTATTGGTAGTTTTTTATTGTCCTCGGGTGTTTTCTCCGGTAGGTATAGCCGGGCACGATGGATGGAACCATCCTCGGTGTTGGTGGTGGTGGTTGTGGTTGTTACGTCACGGATGGCAACTCCTTCAATGAATTTTTCATGAGGAGCAACCGGTTCAATCATGAAATTGACCTCAGGCGGTCCGGTCCATGTTCGGTCTACCGAACCATCATCGTAGATTCTAAGCCAACCGGACACTTCGTCCACTAGCTTCTTCTGTTGGACCATGGCACTAAGATGGGGTATATGGCTTGGTTAGAAATGTTGTTGAAAGATAGTATAGGCACTTGGATACATGAAAATGTGGTTCATTGATCTTCTTCTTATATAGTGGGGAAGGAGTGGTTGTTGGTAGTTTTTTGGTGTGTGTGGAAAGTTTGAAAATAGACCAAAGGATTCACCACATGCAGCTTCGTAGAATTTCACTTGTGAAAATAAGTGAAGTGTGACATTGAAATATAAGTTTTAAAAAGTATCGTGACTTCACCTCAAAGTCTAAACGTTTAGTCGCATAGAGAGTGAGTCCAAGGCGTTTGACGTCACCATAGCACTAGCACTTGCCAAGAATTTCATCAACAAATACAACAATCAATCAAAAATATATTAATTGAATTGATTTGACTTTTAAACCAGAAAAGAATAGAAAAAAACTAACATTTCTTTTAGAGATGAAAAAAAAGTCATGGATCTATTTATCTGCATAAGTTATTTAATAATAGTCATTTTGATATTAAAATGTGTCATAACGTATAATAGTTTTTTAATTTATCAAAAATTCAAACTAATCTTTGATCGTGTATTATGGTAGTTAAATCATCTTTTATGTTAAAATGTATTGTTGTTAATATTGTTAAATTAGTCTCTCTTTTTTTTTTTGTTAAATTAGTCTTTTAATATACTTATTTATTGTAATAAAAATTCATATAAATGTTTAGTGTCAACATTGATGGACTAAAGGAAGCTCATTAACGACTCAAGCTCATTACACGTTAAAGTCTCCCAAAAATAGAATTCAAGTTCTCACCAAAGATTTGTTTTAAAGGAAGCTCATTAACGACCCGAACTCAATCACTTACTCAATTATCTATTAATTATTTTATATATCTGTATGTACTCATTTGCTTCAAATTAACCTAATATATGTTTTACTAAAAATAACTTATTTAAGATATTGTTTTCTTTTGCTAAAAAAAAGAAAAGATATTGTTTTCTTTCTTAAAAAAAAAAAAGATATTGTTTTCTTAAAAGTACACCCTTTGCAGAATTTTTTCTCTTAAAAATACAAGTCAAACACATGTAAAAGTTGTAACTAAATAATTTCAAGTAAAAAAGATATTGTTTTTAGATGATTAAACAACATCCTAAAAACATTTGTTAGCATTTTTCATATATTATATACATATGGAATAAGGAATTTTGGACCGACTTTTTCATTATTTCAATTATACTTTTAACAAAAAATTTTAAAATAATATTAATGCTTATTGTTTTTCTTGAATAAATAATAATGTTTATTGTTGATATCATTAAAAAAATCATATTATATTTGTTGATATTGTTACCGTCAATGAATTAGATAAAGATAATTTGTTGTATTTGATATAATTTAAAAGTCACAAACATTTACATTTATACTCTTAATTAAAATCAAAATTATATAAAGAAAAATAAACATCGTTTATAATAATTTACAAATATGATTGTCAAAAAAAAAAATTACAAATATGAGAGTCTTATCTTTTCGCTATTAATAATAATCTTGTTCTCGTTGACAAACTGTGTGCAAACTTTTGGGGTCTTGGTCGTCGTTTTTAGAAATTTTATATTATCTACATATCCATTTATGTGAGATTCTGATTCGTTTAGCACATTCGGTAGCTGACAAAGGAGGAGAGGTTACGCAGAAATGATTATATATGACAAATCGCGACAAAGGGGTTCTTATAAAATCTTGGAAAGTTATCTTGCTTTTGCCACAAAATCAATAAGAAATGACTCTCTGGCCATCAGAAAGAAAGAAAAAAGGCAGACAAACTTTTGGATAAATTTAATTTACATTTAGCGTAATGATATTTGTACAATAATTTGATAACAAATTTTTTGATATCTTTATTTTTTTATTGGTCAAAAATATAAGAAAGAAAAAATAAAGAGAAATGATAAGAATATCATGTGAATGTAAGAGAAATATTTGTCCAAAAATTGTTAGAAAATAACGCTATAAATATCATTTCTCTATATTTATTAGTAAAATCTTTCGAATGTGGCCTCTAACACGTGGTCCTAATTTATCCATCTACC
Source organism: Medicago lupulina (assembly GCA_958299785.1). Lineage (NCBI taxonomy): Eukaryota > Viridiplantae > Streptophyta > Magnoliopsida > Fabales > Fabaceae > Medicago > Medicago lupulina. Next base: position 64,001,696 of record OY283144.1, read on the forward strand.
ATTTTTTCATTTGAGATATAGGTTGAGTTCTTCTTTGACCCAAAATCATTTTCTTTAATATTTTGTTCTTTTTTTAATTTAAATAAGTGATTTCTACATAGATTTGAATATTTATTATGACGTGGTTTTGTTTGTGTTCTTGGTGTGATGTAGGTGTTAGAAAAAGATTTTCAAAAATAGGTGTTAGAAAAAGATTTCTCGAAATTGGAGTTATAAAAACATTTCCATAAATAGAAATAGGAGTTAGAAAAAGATTTCCATAAATAGGTGTTAGAAAAAGATTTCCAAAAATAGAAATAGGAGTTAGAAAAAGATTTCCGTTATTTTCTCATTTTTGTGTGGTTCGTTTGGTCTGGATTGACGGATCAACTTCAATCAATTGTAAATTTAATTAAATATCTTCAACGTTTCATATCTGTTTACCGGTATTTTTGGTAAACAAAAAGACTAGTTTTGATTATTACAAGCAGGATCAAACCAGAAATCCTATGACATACTCCCTCCGTCCTAAATTATAAGCAAAAAAAAAATCACACTTATTAAGAAAACTATAACATAAGAATTTGGAGTATAGTTTTTTGTGTTTTCTTTGGAAAAAGTTTTATAGGAAGATGTAAAAACAATTTTCATTGGCTATTGGTTATGGAAAAAATGAAAGAGAGAGAAAATTGAAAGTAATTTGCATTTAATTTTATGAGAATAAACAAAAAAAAATCTTGGAAAAGATAAGAGTAAATTACCCTCCCTTCCCCTCAAAGATGCTTGAATTACAATCCCATCCCCTCTTATGTTAAAATATACATTCCCCTCCCCTCTTATTCAAAACATATTAGAAAAAATTTCATTCCCCTCCCCTAAGAAAAACTTGAATTACATTCCCCTCCCCTCTTATGTTAAAATCTACACTTTACTCCCTCAATATATATTTTTTTATTTTTAATAATCTAGCAAAAAAAAAATAATCTAATACACTTCGAAAAAAACAGTATTGCAGGTCTATTTTAACATAATAAAAAATTGAATACATATTTTTTTGCTATTTTTTATTCACAATTTCATTAACATGTAGTTTTAAACCCTATTATAAAATATGAAACAAGCCAAAATAAAATTAAAATATGTGAAAAATTACTAACGACAATAAACCATGGTTATTTAAAAGTTAATTTTAAACTCTAAATTATAAAATCAATAGCAAATATATTTAAATTTAATTATCATTAACATTTAAATTATAAAGAAATGAATTAATTTTTCTTAAAAGGTGGTTTAAAATTAATATATATCATAAAAATATTTATTTATGTTAAAATAGATTAAAATGTAGTGCATATTTAATTATCAAGGGAGGGGGTTGTAATTCAAGCATCTTATAAGGGAGGGGAGTGTAAATTTTACTTTTCAAGGGAGGAAATTGTATATTTTAACATAAGAGGGGAGGGGAGTGTATTTCAAGCATCTTTGAGGGGAGGGGAGTGTAATTTACTCAAAAGATAAAAGTTTGTCTTTTTTGCTTATATTTTGGGACAAAGAAAATGTGTTTTTTTTGCTTATATTATAGGACGGAGGGAGTATTGTGCAATCTTTTTTCAGAAAGTACATGAATGTTCATCATATTCATAGGTTGCTTATGAAGAAAAACGGTAACTTGTACGAAAATAACTGTCTTTCGACAGAGAAAAGTAAAGGAAAATGCAAGTAAAAAGGACTAAAAGTTTAAAACGAAAAAACTTAGAGAAATGGTAAATTGCATTGCATTAATGTAAATGTGGTTCGACAAATCAAACTACATACATTATGTATGACTCTTTTTTCTAGACGCCGGTACATCGAGTGCTAGAATTCTATAAGTGATTTGCGACCTATTTTCATATGAAAAACTATTATTTATATATAGTAAAAATAATTGAAAAGAGCTAACTGCCACGAACTGCACTCCTTCTATCGAAAATTGCTTGTCCCCCATGTCTTCAATAAGAAAAACTGCTGCTTTTAAATTTGAATTCATTCTCCTTCGACATCAATGACTTGGTTTTGACTAGACTTTGACTAATCTTTTCTTCTGTTTTCCCTCTTGTCGAACTCCAAAGCTCTTGAACTCTTTTAAATGTTAAACCCCAAACCGTGTCGAACTCTTCATGCTGAAGATAACATTTTTAATTTTTGAGAGAACAAAATGTCAACTCATTAACTGCATTAATTGAACCTGTCCAAATCACAAGCTAACAAGATCATGAGGCATTAATATTTTAATTGTCACATTTTTTTTTGGGTTTTAGGGAATAATGCCATAATAATTCAAAGTTCGCTTGAGAGATAGTTTTATCACATTATATGTAGGGGGTTTTCTGTTTTATACTATTAACTTAGATATTTTCAGTTTATTTGCATTTCTTTTAAGGATATTAAATTTGAGTTTAATTTTGATGTACTGTAGCAATCTAAATGAATATAGTTTCTTTTAATAAAAGAAAGTTTTATATTGAGAAAACACACTGCTAGCTCTAAATGTGATGGTGTAATGTGCATAACACACAAAATACTTTTTTTTTTTAAAACAACACACAAATTACTATGTATTGTATAATTGCTAGACGGTCTCATGGCATATATTGACTAAATTAATTTTGGGTCTCGTTAACGAATGTCTCCAGGACACTCTTTAAGCATTTCAAAAAAAGAAATTATTTCACACAAAAAGTCAAACATTTCAATTTCCAATGCATTTATTACATAATTTTTAAATAAAGTTATCTTTTAAAGGTCTTAACTAGTGCCCAGGTGACACTGATTAACATTTCCCATTAATTTTATTTTCACAAATCACTAAAAACTAGTACATGGTTATCTTCATGAAAATACTTATTTAATTGAGTTTATTATGCGGGTAATAAATATTATATTTTTAAACAAATTTAGTTCTAAAAACTTTCTTTTTCACAATTAAAGGGAAAAAAATTACATAATTAATGGATTACAATAAAAAAAAATTATAAGCCAAGAGAAAAATGACATAAAAAAGAATAGTGTTCAACTAAATTGGTACCCTACTCTAATTTGTTGCTAATTACTCATATATATTATTAAAAAAATGAAAAATTACATAAAAACTGAGGGACAAAAAACCTGACCCAGTCGACAACCCTAACGGGTAAAACAACAAAAAAAAAACCTACAAAGTGGATCCAACCCTAAACAATTCTAACAATTAAGTGTGGTCTAAAGTTTAGCGAATGAATAGATCGTCAACACGAAATCCAATCACGTGCCATCAACTCCATGCTACAACGACAATAAGCATTGACGACTCTTTCAAGTCCATACAATCTTATGTCAATCAACAGGATGGCTGGGATAGATAACCACAGACAAATGCTTGAAAGTGGGGGGTGGATTCGAACGCCAACATGGTTATTAGCGAATCCACGCGCACCAACTGATCAACAGAATAATCAGCAATTTCTATCCCTTAACAAGTTGATCGCCTTTCTTGTCTATCAGTGAAGTGTGCATTCCTCGGTATCAAAACTGGGACCTGAAATTGTCCGTCAACACAAATGCAATCCACAAACCCACCACTTACCGCGACGAAGGCAATCACAGCAAGTTTACGACCACGAATGAACTGAAACAACCAATATCGCGAAGCCATAGCCCTTTCGAGCATTACAGTTCTAAATTCAGTCCAAAGTCGAAGGAAATAACGTTAGAGTTAAATCGAACTCGGAATCAGAACCATAACCACCAGCACAACCACCACCACCAAAAGTAAAGGTGACCGTTTGTAAAGAAACTAACCCCCATGGCGGCGCCGACGGTGGTTTTAAAAAACCCAATCTGGATCGAACTTGAGAAGCCCATATTGAAGCCGAATTTTCATAAACCTAACAATACCATATCTGGAAACATGAGCCACCACTAGGAACGAACCAAACTCGAGCAACAGTGAGGAACCCGCAAACAGATCTTTGAATAAAGCAACACCAGCCACCACAAGGCGGCGTTGGAACAAATCGAACTCGTACCAGAACCAACGCATTTTGTGGCGAATCACACACAAAAACGCGTAAAGAACTACCATGCAAACCCATTGGCACTACAATGGCCTCAAGGGAGGAAACCACCGCGAAAACCACCGCAAGATATGGTGATTGTGTGAGGGTAGCGACGCGGAATCAAAGGATTCGATCGCGCCACCGTCTGCGTGAGGCTACATCGCAGAAAGAAGTTTTGGATTGAATTATGTGTTTTACCATCTCAATAGTATCTTATTATATTCCTTAACAATTAACTTAATTAACCATGTATTTAAATTGCATTAACTGTGTAATGAAAAATGAGAAATGATTTGTGCAAATAATCAATGTTTATATATATTAACATTAACAATATACTGGATATAATTAACCATTCATGTAATTAATAAATGAAAGATGATGTGTCTGAAAATCAGTATTAAAATAATGTAGGGTCTTGCTAACTAATGTGTTTAGGGTAATGGTTAAGAAAACTATAAATAAATTGAAAATTTAAATTTTAACTTTTAATTAAATAATAATTACACCAATTTTATAAAAAAGTGACTTGTATTGGTTGCTTAATCAATGCTCTGAGGTCATTGTTCAGCATTCTCTAATACAATAATGTATATGAAATGCATTAACTTTCTACTAAATGAAATTAACCATGCAATAGTATTAATGATTTCTCTTTTATTGTATCTCATATCTATCAAGAAAAAAATCACTGCCAGTAAACTTGCTAACTATGATTTTTGTTTGCTGGGATTTACATGGTGGAAAAACATTCCTTCTGTTACTAGAGATGACTTTCTTTTTTTTTTTTAAATAAATTTAAACTTTCTAACTTTCACTTTGCCTAACTTTGTTGTGATAGGTTTATATTTTTCTCTCCTTGTTGCTGAGTTTATTATCTTATGAATCTACTTTTTTAAACTGCACTCTTTTTTTTTCCACGTAGATTTTATTCCATTGAATTTTTCTGATAAAATTTTTGATGAGAAAAATTATTATAAACTCGTATTTTTTATTTTTTTGGTTTGGTCTTTGAGGTTTGTACTTTTCTACTTTCTATTTTAATTTTAATATATTTATGTCGCTGGTGTAAATGATATGATAGATGGTGGACGGGGAGAACGTTGATCATCTTTTTGTGTCTTATGATTTTTTTGAAAAAAATTGGTTTGGTATTTACAATTGACTCAAATTTACTACAGTTCAACCGACTCATGTCACAAATCATTTACTTCAGTTTGGATCACTGAGTGGATACTCAAAAAATGTTTGCTCTATTCTATTTCTGATTTGGTTATCTTGTATTTGAGTTGTTTGATACGAAAGAAATACTCGAATTTTTCAAAAAAAGGAAGTTTCTATTCATCATTTTCTTGACAAAGTTAAGCTTCGAACTTTCCGATGGCTAAAGGCAAGTCACTCTAACTCTTTTTTTTAACTATTATATGTGGCAGCTTATTTAACTGTCTTTTATGTTTGAGAGTTACTACTTAGTATGTTGTTTGTTGGCTTTTATGGTTTGTGTTTTGGTTTTTGAGAGCTAGCATTTTTGGCTCATTTTGATTTTAATCTTTTAGGATTGTTGTTGCAACTGTCTTATCTTCCTTTTTGTCTTCTCTGACACTCCTTATGCGAGAATGACAAGGAAGACCGGTTAATACATTTCATTTTAGTTTTTACAAAACAAAAAATGATAGATGATGGTGTTATAATGCTAACCTAGTCGAGATGTCATTGTTGGGATATGATATTTTTACACTTTAATTTTTATTTATATAAACTAACAATGTAATCAAGGGTGAATAGTAGATATGGCGTCTTTGTGAAAAATTGTATCAAAATAGCATTTTTCTCTTTCAATGAAATTCAAGTTTTTTTTTTTTTTAAATCATGTTGGCCTCGACTAGTCCTCATCATTCATTTACTTTTCTTTTTCTCCAAACACCAATCTTTGATTTTAAATCGGATTTCCTAGAGTTCACTAAGGTTATGGACAATAAGGTTTATCCTCCCAATTATGTTGGGAACATCGTGGAAACAATTGATAGGTGTAACACTTGATTTAGGTGACATTTAGCATAGGAAACACTATAATAGCTATTGTTTAGATAAAATTGTTCTTTAAGCGTTTATGGTGTGTTTGATTTAGAAGAGAAATTGTGAAGATAGAAGTATATAAAAAAGAGTATGAGAAGAGAGAGAAAAGTGAGAAATAGAGTAGATTTGATGGGTTGTTTGAAATAAGAGAAAGATGAGAGAAATAAAGAAGAGAGAAGTGTTGATTATAACAAAAAAAAATACAAAAATACCCTTGAGATAAAAATGTTACATTAAAATGATTTAATTAATTCAATTACGTGATTTAATTATGAGCAGTTTAAATAATTAGAATAATTTAACTAATTATTATATTACTTAATAAATTAGTTAATTGTTAATTGAAATGATTTCATTATTTTATTATTAATTTATTTAAGTAATTTAATATTTTAATTTTATTACACCAACTCAATAACTTCCCCTTTCCTACCTAAAAAAAACACTTCCCTTTCCTAAAACCCACGAGTAAAAAATTTAGATTACTCGTCTCTAATTTAATTTAATTTCTGATTTTATTAATTAATTGGTAACTCACACCAACAACCCATTCGGTTGTTCCACTTCATCATAAAGAAAGAATTAAAATTACTAATTACATCACCTTCATCGCAATACCTTTCTCCGCACATGGATTGGAACAGCTGAGTTTGTATGTGTTCAGCAAATACAATGGACGTACAAGTGCCCATAATTTATTGCACAAGTGCAGCAGGCGAATCCTAACCCTACCACATTGCAGCATCCATAATAATTGAATTTAAAGCATGAAGGACAAGTCACATCGGTGATTCAGTACCAATCGTTGGATGCCTCAAGTTTGGTTTGCCCAAAAAATAGAAAAAAACAAGTTTGGTTAAATGTGTGGTGTAATGAGACCAAAACAAGTATGGTTCAAATATGTACGGTGTAATGAGACGAAATCAAGGATTCCCTTTGTCTCCTTTTAACTTTTACACAGTTATTAGAAACACGATTATTAGGGTTGATTTTAATGATAAAATATGTTTAATTTATTAAAACATCATCATTAGTTATAGTTAGTAGAGTAGTTAGATAATTGAAATGCAATAAATAAGAGGACACATTCTTCGATCACTATTATAAGCAAAAAATTATATTTTAGATTTATTTAATAAATAATGTATGTGGTTTATATGTAGACCACATACATCATTTATTGAATGAACCTAATAATAAATATTGTATTGATATTATAAAATAGAGATATAATTCGAGACAAGTAAAAATACTCTCTCAGCTGATTACACAAGTATTAAGAAATCATTAAATTATATGAATAGTTATAAGGTTTAGATTCCCCTAAAAAAGTTATAAGGTTTAGATTAAAATGCATTTATTTATGTTTTTTTGGCTGCTGTATATTTACTCCTTGATTTTTTTTTCACAAAATTCTAATTTTCTTAATTATCGACACTCACCACACAAATTAAAACTTCAATTGCATTTATTATGGAGTAGTTTTACCCAATGTTGTCTTTTTATAGCTGCATGCATGTATGAATAGTTTTAAATATTGTCATGGGTAGTTGAAGTAAACCTTATTACTACCTCTGCAGTTGTATACTACATCTAAATCTTTTAACTCATCTTTTAATTCAAGAGAAATGCTAACAACATATATTCTAATATACATTTCAACACACTATTTTTAATTGGTTAAAATTTACACGAGACCCTCCAAATTTATATGGGACCCACATGATTTGGTGGGACTCATGTGAATTTTAACCAATCAAAAAGAGTGTGTTAAAATGTGTGTTGTTCCCATTCCTCTTTCAACTTCTTGAAAGCTTAAGAGAAAAAAAGAGCAAGAGAATCTATGTTTACATGAAGCTTAGAAGGTGGCCTTTTGGCCTGGGACAGTTAACTTCTTCCCCACCATGGAAAAGTTGAAATTTTCCTGCCAGCTGACGGACGGTATAACCGGTTGTTCCAATTATATTAAATTGATATTTTAATTATTATAATATCAAAAAAGAATTACTTTTTTATACCCCCCATTCCACACACCAAAACATCTACTCCTCTCTCATTTACTCAGCTTTATTCCCTTTTCCATATGCAGGAAAAAACAAAGTTAAATCATGTTATCTCTCTCTCTTTTTTTTTTTTTTTAGATTGCTATTTGAGAAAATGTAACAACTTCATATAGATCTTAACCCATTTGAGAAGAGTGTTATGCTGATATAACTAAAGTTTGAGATCGAAGGGATTATCAACACCAAAATGGAAACACCGTTTTTCTAAGGAGGAAGAAGAGGGAAAATTTGCTTTGCTGCGCACAGATGACTTTTTTTACTCATTTTTTGCTCTGTTTTCTTTTCTTTGTTGAAGGCTAATTGGGTGACCACAATTTTGTAGTGGTTAGAAGAGAGAACTTGAAGTTCTAATTCTAAATGTTAAATAAAAATGTTTCAGTAGATGTTCCAATTTTTTGTATTTTAGATTTATCAAATATATTTGTTTGTTATCAACATTTTTTCCCTTTCAAAAATAAAGAAAAAACAAAAGATGTCGGTGAAAAAACGTTATGCTATCATTTTAATAAGATTATTAACAATTTGTGTTATTCAAATATGCTTAATAAATATAAATTGGGACTGCATTTTCGTGGCCAACATTTTTTTATGTCACACAAAAGATATCTTTTTTTTTTTTAAAAAAAAAACAAGATATTGGTAAAAAAAAAGTTATGCCATCATTTTAATATATCTTATTAAAAATACCACATCATTTAATAAAAAAAAATAAACATAACATTTAAATGGTAAGTACTTTTTAAATAAATTAAATACATGCTTAAAGAAATAAAAATATGTCACTTATTAATAGTCAACATATTTATTTTAAGTCAAAGGCCCATGATTTTATTAAAAAAAACCAGTATATCAAATAAATAAAAAAATGTTATTTAGTCATTTAGTGGGGTCCACGTATTTTGTCTCACAATACTCAACAAAAGGTAATCATACTTATATCTAATCATACTTAACATTGCTAAAGACTTTGCAAACCCTAAACCTATAAATTTTAGGCGCCAATCAAGGAGGTCCATTGGATCAAATCATTTGGTTAGAAATTCATCTCATCCTTTGATCTAATTTGACTTTTCAAGCTTTCATTTTCCCATGCCTACGTTAAATGCTCTTAGTTATGGCTTTCCACCTTTCATGTACATCACAATTCAAATTCCAGGTTACCGTGCATTGTAAATGACAAACAGTTAATGTTATCTGTTTCCAATACAGTGTTGCATATCCATCTCATTGGGAACCATGGCCTCCTCTCTCTCTGTCTCTCCATCTCTCTACGATTCCCCATCTCCACCCCCTTTCTCTCGCACCCATTCTCCCCATCACCACCGTCCAGTCCGGCCGAACCATTGCGGAGCTCCGCCATATCACCACCATCACCCGTGACAGCACCAGCTTTGGCCATTTCTCCTTCATCTCCCCTCTTCGGAACCCCATATTCAACATTCGGCTATCTAACTTTCGGCACTTCATCTTCCACACCAGCCTTCAAAACCCCAGGTTTTGGTACCCCTTATTCAACCCTTACTTTTGGTGCTTCTTATACATCCGCTTTTGGTGGTTCTTCCATCTTATCAACACCGTTCTATGCTCAACAACAACCGCAACAACAGCAGCAACAACATGATTCACTCCTTCAACTATCACCTTCTGCTGGTTTTGGGTTTCAGAATTCTATGTCGGTGCCCCAACCTTCGCCGTTACCAAATTCTCAATTGACTACTCAAATAGCTAATGTCGCTTCAGTTCCATTCTCTCAACCAGATCGTGATATTCAAGTATTATTTTTTCACTACACTGTTCAAATATATTTTAATCTTAATTTTGATTTTCTATTGATTAAATTGTTCGTTATCTGTTTTTCTTATTAGGCGATTCTTGATTCTTATAAGGAAGATCCTGGAGTACGCTTTTAAGGTTTTATTCCTCTCTGTCTTATTCATTTCAAAATAATTTGGAATTATAGGGCAATGGTTCTATGGTTCAAACCTAATTAAGCTATTTATTCAAACAGAACATAATTTATCATAAGCTGTTTCCATAAGTTGTCCTGAATTGCCTCTATTAAGCAGAGTTTGAACACGTAAGGCAATTTTTCCTTTCTCTTTTCTGACCAATTTGATTAGCAACTAATTTGCTTTGTAATATGTTCACAATGTACCTGTAAGAGTAATTTTTATACATGTATGTTGTCAATTGTAGGTAAATTCCCAAAACAACTTAGAGAATTTTGAGTGAACTTATCATATATTATTTCTATTTAACATAGCAAATTAGGTTGAGTGAACTTATTCCAAGGGATGTCAATGTGTTCGATTTTGTTGTTGTTTGGTGATGATTGTGTTAATACCTGATCATGAATCTTTGTTTAAGATGAGACATGTCTAAGTTTTTAACTTGAAAGCATTGAGACTGAGTTGTACGAGTCCTGTGCCAGATTATTTAGGATAAAAGATATTACTAATACGTGTTTTCTCGAACAATTGTTGTAAACCTTTGAAGTTTCATATAAAGCGAACATAAATGTTCACCTATTGTTTGTATTCATCTATATGTTAACTGCTCAAAACTAGATTACTTGATTTGTTTTTTTATAGATACCAGATGACTATTTCAATGATGAGAAGCATGTTACATGTTACATATTTTTATAATTTATACTCATATTTATCCATCATAGCAAGGATTCTTTTATTAGTAACTTTCATGTGTGTTGTACTTCTAGATTATAGATATATCTATCATAGCAAGGATTCCCTTATTTGTAACATTCATGTGTGTGTTGTCCTTCTAGATAGAGTTTTTATTTGTAAATGATTATTTTTTTATAGTAGATGCAATCAAAAGCAATATATTAGTTGCTAATCAAATTGGTCAGAAAAGAGAAAGAAAAAACTCTATCTAATGGAATAGTTTGTCCTGTTTGTTGGGTTTTTTCGTTGGATTTTTAAATTGAGGTGTTAACCATTTTTATTTTGTAGTTTTTTTTCGTGTGGGTTTTGATTTGTGGTTTTCTAAATCCATCAATGTAAGTGGTATAACAATAAAAGCATCAGGTCTCTTTGATGTTGTTTCATACTCTCCCATATTTGTGGTTTTCTAAACCTATTGAATTGTTAAAAGCTACTGATGTATCTATCAATTCTGCAACTGATATAGAAACAGTATATAATTAGCGCCACTTCAACAAATTGTTATTACTTTGAATGACTAACTGAATAATATAATATTTTTGATGGAGTACGTATATAATTATGAATGTCCCCATTTTTTTTCTTTCTATATATGGCTTCATTGTTCATTATTTTTGGCTTAGTGTAGTGCATTTTCATTCTAATTGTTGTACTATTTCAGGTAAAAACTTTTATTTGGAGAGCCATGTCGTTTGCTTTGCGCTCAAGAAACTTTTATCTGTCGAATTGTTTTATTTTCTATGTAATGGATTATATTCTAATATATTAGTTTCTCCATTGTTTATGACCCGGGCGGTAGCACGGGCAAAAGTTCTAGTTGATCCTAACCATAGAAATAAAATATTATTATATCTATGGTTGTGGTTAAACTTTTCCATGATGGGAAAAAACTTCCCTTTCCCATACTAAACTCCACCAGCGTAGAAATCAAAGCTAAGACACATGTTTCCCCTCCATCTCAATCAAAATCATATCACAATCAATTTTTCATCCCTCATCGCAACCGGAATTCCTCTTATGATATTGGAACATTAGTGTGAAGTTGGAAGAAAATTGAAAGGTGGAAGATTAAACAAAGTAATAAAATTTTGAGCTAGTGTGTTGTGAATTAAAAAAAAAATAGAATGTGGCGTCCCACATAAAATAGAACACATAAATTAGTAGTGTTTAAATTGTGGTATTTAATTTTAAATACTTGATAATGATAAAAATAATAGTAATTATTATTTGTTATTCATGGATATCACTTCCTATAATTTTAGCTCAGGTTCGTTAAGATAGGATTAAGAATTCAACTATGTTTCATATATTTCCTACATTCATATCCAATTAGTTTGATTTCTCCACTTTTATGGGTTTGTTTCTTTTTTATCTTATCCAAGAGTTGAACTAATTAGTGGTTAAGTTTCCTTTTGATCTTATCTACTAGAGTAATTGGTGCTGCAATTTTAGCTAAAACGAGTTACAAAATCTCTATACAAAATCTCTATATAAATAGAGGACTTCACTTAGTTCAAAAATAACACCAAAGAGTTATATTGATTTGTCGATAACTGTTTCTCTCGTCTTCCTCTTTCTGCTCGATGCATTTTCGAACCACTTCTCCCCTTTCTTTTATGTGCCTTTCGAAATTAAGAGTGTTCTTAAGACCATAATCCCTTTTAAGTATAATATCCCTTCGAATAAAGATTGGTCTTAAGGGAATAGCCCCTTCGATAATTTTGTCCTTTCAGAATAAAAAGTACTTTTAAAATCATAGTCTTTTTTCAGAAGTAATGTCCATTCGAAATTAAGAATGATCTTAAATGTATTGTCCCTTTCGGTATTTTCTTCCTTTGAAGAAGTTAGAGGTTAGAATGGTGGTAGCACCTTACTTGACTGGTCATACTACCATAATTGGAGAAGTTAAAAGTTAGAATGGTGGAAACACCATATTTTAGTGGTCTTAGTACCATAATAGAATGGTCACAACACCATATTACTGTGGTTTCAATATTAAATTTGAGTGATGTAACACCCTCAAACCCAACATGCGATATTCAGTAATAAATCAACAGATAAATACAAGGTTCAAGGTGCTACGCCGTCAAGAAACAAAAAATCATGCATAATTCGGTTTTTATAAAGTTTCGCAACGGAATAATAATAAAATCTCCAAATATCTCAAGGTCTCAACAACATATTTCAATCTCACAATACATGAAATAACACTCTAGGTCCTCAACATAATTCCAACAGACAACATAAAAATAAACTCCCGACCATGGTCCTAATCAGATCCTACAACTAGACTCCAAAGACAACAAGAAAATGAGGAAGCGTCAAACTAATCCTCGGTACTCACGCCGCCTCAGCATCCTTAATCCTGCACGTCTATACCACCAACCATAGTGGCATAGGCAAAAACCCGCAAAAGGGATGTGATATAAATATTCACCATAAAGAATATATAATCACACATATAGTATTATAGGATTCAATTATCACTTAATGCAAAAATTCTTATAATCAATTAAACACCAAGAGGTTCTAACATCATTTTCAATTCACCACAATCATCACAAGTGTACAAGTATCACAAAGGAACAAACATAATCATGTACACATCTCCACGTATGTTCACATAATTCCCACAATTCACATAATTCACATAGTTCACATAATTCACATCATTCACATAATTCACATAATCAAGTATGAGATATTTCACATAAACTCAATGCATGCAATGTTTTAGACATGATTCTATCTGCATGTGGTACTGTTCAGGATGTCAGAGGTCTGTTACCGATTGATCCCTGCGTCACTGGATACCAAAGTATCCTAAATCTCATCACTGGATAACGAAATATCCTAACATCAAGACTCATGAATGCATGAACATATGACTCATCAAATGCATACGTTCATTCAATACTTCATCATCATTAACATCGTCACTTTACACACATGTACTCATCATCATATATACATATATGTTCATCGTCATAAATTATCATCATCAAACATTTACCCCATCAAAGAATTAACATCAAATCATTTAGCACAATTAACATTTGAAACGAGTAATCATTTACGCCTAGGTAATCCACATTTCATAAACATATAGATCACCGATTCAATCATTAATTATCATGTTATCATTAACATATACTCATTTACAAGTTATCATGCCATAATTAATCATTTCACCAAAGTTCGTCTATTTTCACATATTTCACCAAAATCAAGTTACATGATCATATACCTCCTTATCAATCTTACATGCTTCTTCTATGTTCATTATCATAGTAATCCAAGCATAACAACATCATTTCAATTGAGAAAACCCTACTTCATTCTAATCCATGTTCATGTTCATGTTCAAGCTCTAGCCAAAGTTCGTCTCAAAATCAACATAATGCACTCAATTTCAAGCAAGATTGGTTGCCAACCATTAATTCATCAAAATAGCAAGTTTTCAACATCAAAAGATCGCATAGGAACTACTCAAGTCGTCCCCAAGCACCCAAAACAAAGTCCAAGAAAATTCTTGCACATTCTTGTGCGCCTAGCTCTAAACAGGAGGTTCGAGCGCTGACTTCCTGGAAGTGGGCGCCTAGCGCTCCAGTCCAGGCGCCAGCGCTGAATAAAGTGCTATTTTGTGTCTTTTGGCCTCAGGTTTTCATTAAAATCACCCCAAAAGTGCTTATTTAGATACCACATTCACTCAAAATGCTTAAAATCATTTCCCAATGCTCAAACACACATAAGCTCTTTCCACAACACTCAAAACAACTTATACATCAATTCACTTAGTTTTCACTTAATACATCAAAGTTTCCACAACAACAACTTAATTCAACTAAAACACAACTTAAAACATCATCAATAACTTAATTCCATCACTTTCATATTCCCAATAACATAGCAAGAACATAAATCATGAATCCATCATCATTCAACAACAACAATCATGATTTTCATCAAATTAAGCTAAAAATACTTAGTTATCAACTTAAGACCATCCACAATGGTGGGTGGTTAACCTATTTAGCACCACATTAAATAGGCACTCCCATTGTGGAGTAAAATATATGGGTGCATACGGAGAAGGGTGGCTATGGAAGCATCCTCCCTCTCTTCATTTTTTGTTGGTCCTATTTAATAAATCTTAATAAATTAAATAAATTTTGTTGAAATGTAATGATATAGAATTATTTGTGGGACCTATTTAATAATTTCTTTTGAAGTGTTGGGTTGGAGAAAATTGGTGTTTGTTAAGTATTAACGTAAAATTAATGATGTAGACACGCGGGACCCATTTAAGCATTCAATTTAAGGTGTTCTGTTGTAGATGGTCTAACATAGTCAAACCTTGAATTTAATGCAACAACAACAAATTTCTACCATCTTTCACATACCCAAATTTAACAACTTAATTAGAGCACAAAAACCAACTCAAAACAATATCAATTTCATAAATTCACAAAGACAAACATGACCCTAAATATCATACAAGTGATTATAATTCAATATGTGAACATACTCTCTTCCTCCTTACCTCTAACTCCCAAAAGCCAAGCTCTAAGAACCAATCTACTCTCCCTCTTGAGTTTCTTCAAGCTAGATCCTCTTCTCCCTTGAAATTCTTCATTCTTCCTCTTTCTCTCTATTTTTCTCTCTTCTCTCACTTAGTCTCTTTCTAGGTGAAACTTACCAAATGGATTTCCAAACTAGGGTTATGACTACCACCAGTCTTATATACTCTTACTAATTCAGCTTAGCTCACTTGCTCCTAGCGGGCTTAGTTTTATTCTCACTAACAACTAATTTCTCTTTATAATTCACTTAATTCTCCCTTTTTACCATTTATCTCTATTCTATAATTTCTACCAAGTTACTACTAACCTCGATAATATTTATCCACCTCTAAATTACTAAAATACCCTTCACTCTTAAAATTACCAAAATACCCTTAATTCCTCTATATTTAATAAAATCCAATTAACACAACAATTCAAACACATCAAATAATTAAATAAATACTAAAACAATAATATCCTAAAAAATTGGGTCGTTACAAGTGACCTTAATATACATATTAGAGGGTGTAATTTTCGGACGGTTTTCTACAGTACAGTAGTTAATCGTACAATTGTACCTGGGTTTATTTTATTCTGGACGTGGCGTGGTTTATAACATGTCTTGCAGAATTTCACACATACTTGGCTCCGTCCCTGTTCCGTTTGAGTCATCTATTTATCTATTTGTAACTTGTAATTTTGATTCTCATATATGATATAGTGTTTTTAAGTTGTTGGGTTGGGAGTTGGTGTTGTCCTCATATCCGTTTCATCTTTTTGCAATCTTTGGCTTTCTAGAGGATATGGATTGGGTTAGAGTAGGTTTGATTTTGATTCAGCATTTCGTTGCGTTGTCCAGTTGAAAATCCCGTAATGATTTGATCTTTTTTGAGAAGACGCGGTGGATGTTGAGCAACTTGTGGGCGTGAAGAACTTTCCTTCTAAAAGTTGTTTTTTGGTAAGAATTCTAGTAGTCCATGTACCCATTCTAAGTGGATAGTGTAACACATTTTGTATAAGTGCCAATATTGGTTTGTGTGCCCGATAGTGATGAATCATTTTTTGTGTTTGGTTTGGGTGGTTGGTCATTTTCCTTTTGTTTCTCTCAATGGAGGGGGTGCTTATGGGTTCTCAGGATTTTGTTAATTAGTTTTTGTTTCATCTAATTTACGTTACCCACTGTTGTTTTATGCTATTTTCCTTTCATTTTCGATGTTTCGTTTTTTTGTCCCCTTCTCAAGTACTTCTTGCACTCTTTGTACACTTTTGTTTCGATTAAATATATATTTGTCATTTAAAAAAGTTATTATGATCTAAAACCTTTTTCTTTTTGAAAAAGCTAAGCGAATATATTAAAAACCAACAAAAGCTTCTGTAGTACAAGACATACCAAAGGAAGCTAAAATGTTGAGATGTTACAATAACACAAACAAGCTACTACACAATAGCCGAAAGAAAATAAAAAACTAAGTTATAGCCTGAAAGCATAATAAATGACTCAATCTCATAACCATGTACTCAAAATCGAAAAGAGCATAATACGATTTTAGCCACCAATAAGCTTGAAGTTTAACTTTTCCAATAAAGAGGAAAGTTGTTTTGTCTTAATATGAAAATCCCTCCTATTGCGATCCTTCCAAATAATAAAAAGAACTTAAATCCAAATTACGTTAAAAGTCAAACGAGACTTGTTGAAAAAGCCCCCAAGACCTCCAAACTGAGTAAAATGCTCAATTAACGAACCATGAAGAGCTGTAGGAAAATCTAGCCAACCCGATATCAAAAGTCAAAGTTGACTATAGAAAGCACAAGTAAAAAACAAATGGTCTTCATCCTCCACATGCCACAAGGAGCCGTGCATAAAGAATCATTGTAATCCAAATTATTTCTCCTAAACATATTCATTTTGTTGTTAATATATTCAAGAATAAACGTCAAATAAAAATATTGACTTTTAGTAGAATTTGCTTAAACTACAAAACATAATTAAAAGGGTCATCAACACCTACTTCAGAAGTTGTCAACAGATTATAAACACTTTTGACCATATCCCTATAAAATAGATGACAAATGTACCTTAACTCTAGAACAAACTATATACAAGTGTGCCTTAATTCTAGAACAACCTGCATCATCTCTTACTATAAAACTTAAATGCAATGTGTGGGTTATAGTACATCTTATACTCTCTTTAATCCAATTTTGCTTATCCAAAAATAACTAATGTTGAGTTTCCATTTAAAATATATATTACGAAATCGTTGTTGTAAAAAGATTCGTTTTGGAAATGAAGTTGGCTCTTTATTTTTTTAATGTCATTAATAATTTCAGTAAACTTTCATCTCATAGATCACACAAATAAAAAAAAAATTATCTCTTACAATTTTTTTTAATTACAATTCATCTCTTATAATCTTAACCATTAGTCGATTGATTATTTATTTTGTTTGTTAATTAACTATCCCCATGACCAATTATAAGCATTCACCATACCCCCTATGAATATGATTCCTAAGCCCATGAGAGAGAGAAGAATTAGAGAGAAAAATAAATTCTATATGACGTAGATAAATGATTGAATGCATATTGTATAAATAATAGGAGCCATCCCATTGTATTACTTAGGAAGAAATTACACAAACCTTCCTCAAGAGTTCCTACTCTTTTATTAACCTAAGTTTTATCCTTATTATTCTCTTCAAATCCTAAAATGGGCGCTGAAAAGCTTAGATCTTGTGCAACCTACCTCGAGAACTCTAAGCCCTACTTTGCCATGATCCTTTTACAGTTTGGCTATGCAGGCATGAACATTATAACCAAGCTTTCTCTCAATGGAGGCATGAGTCACTATGTTCTCGTTGTTTATCGCCATGCTTTTGCAACTATTGCTATAGCTCCGTTCGCCATTATCTTCGAAAGGTTTGTATAACATCATATCCATATATAGAAAGTTTTGTTTTAATTTCTTAATTCAAAAGCTTTGATGCTTACATGAATATGGCGTCTATCATATAAATTCCTTGGAAAAGTTAAACTATATCAACAAAAATTAAAGATAAAATAAACAATCTTTAAATATGCCGTTTGATGTTAGAGATACAAAATTATATACAAATTTTATTTTATGTCTCTATATTTCACTAAGAGTTTTAATGTCGTATTTATTATTATATATATTTTAAAGTATTTTGGATTTTTGATTGTATGCATATAAGAAATTCAGCATACACTGAGTTTTTGAATTGCTTTAAAATAAATGCTAACATATGTTTTTTTTTCTTTCAGGAAGGCTCAACCAAAGATTACATTTTCAGTTTTCATGCAAATTTTACTCCTAGCTTTGCTTGGGTTAGTTCCCAATCTGAATGCATAAATTATATATAGATATATGCATATTTTTTATATATAGATATCTAAATTATATATAGATCAATATAGGAAAATGCTAACTTATATTCATTTAAATACTCTAAACAGGCCAGTGATAGATCAAAACTTCTACTATGCTGGGTTGAAATTAACATCCCCAACATTCTCATGTGCAATGAGCAATATGCTTCCAGCTATGACCTTTGTGATGGCGGTTTTATGCAGGTAAATAAATAATTAAATTTAACCTAGTATAAATTTAACCTAGTATATATCAAGTGCAATTTTTAAGTGCTCATTTTTAATTTATTTTTTGATTTTATTTATTTATGGATTGATTATGAAAAAAAAAGGATGGAAATAGTAAACATGAAGAAGTTAAGATGCCAAGCAAAGGTGATTGGAACCATTTTAACTGTGGCTGGGGCAATGTTGATGACCTTGTACAAAGGGCCTGTTTTGGAGTTGATGTGGACTAAATATATACCTCATAGCAATGCAAACACTACAAGTTCCTCAAGCAAGGATAATTGGTTCATAGGCTCCATTTTACTAATCATTGCTACTCTTGCATGGTCATCCCTCTTTGTGTTACAAGTAAGACCTCATGATAATTAATAAACAAAATTTGGATCTAGATTACTACACAAAAATGTCAAACTGATTGTTGTTGTGTAGTTAATGTGAGTTAGAAGTCTTGCATTGAATCCGTCTCAAGTAAATGTCTTACATTAAATTAGAAAATGAATATTGAACAACATATACTGCATCTGTTTCAAAATACATGTTCAATTTTTGCAATGTGCACTATTCATTTGACTTACTTTGATCATACTTTTTAACTAATGTATAAATATAAATATTAGCATGTAAAATGTTGTTTGATTTGTCTTGACAAATATTTTCAAAATATTAAATTTTTATAATTTTTTGCTTTAGATAATTAAAGATATTAACGGTCAAAATTATGCTTTGACATATGTGAGTGGTTGACTTTGACATGTATTTTGAAACGGAGGGAGTAAGTAAGAGAATCCATAAACCCAATGCATTAGGGTTTTGGACGGAGATGTGATCATGTCTCTCTCTTTCTCATGTGTGATTGCTTTTAACCAAATATAGATGATTCTCCGGACTCCCTTTACGATCCAACACTTATCGTTAATGTTAGTGACTAATTGCCTAGCAACATTTCACAAATTGTTCTCCAAATCGGTCACAATTCTTACTTAGTTGATCATGTGAATGCAAGAATTCAATTTTTTTTAGTGTTAATTTTATTATTTATTAAAGTACATTGTGTTGTTTTTTTTATTGGGCAGGCTAAAGCTATAGAAACATACAAGCATCATCAGCTAACACTCACATCACTTATATGTTTCTTTGGCACGATTCTAGCTTTTGCTACCACTTTGATTATGGAAAACAAGAATTCTGTGTGGACAATTGGTTGGGATATGAATTTATTAGCTGCTGCCTATGCGGTAAGAACATTTGATATAGCCTCGTAATTCAGCAAAGATATTACTACTTTTTTATTTTATTTTATTTTATCATTTTACTAGTTTTTAAATTTAAATATATAGTCTCATAAGTACTCTATAAAGGTAAAAAGTTGCGAGAATATTTAGCATGGTGTACGTTTAAGTTCGAACCCACAATTTCCTATTTCTTATTTAATGTGTGAATTTTGCGGCTAAACGATTTATAATCATTGATATATTTATATATATACCCTCAATGTCTTTTGAGAAATAGAAAATAAGAATGGTTTTAATTAAGATCTTCTTTTATTCAACTGATAGCTAATTTTGGCATAAAGACACACTCTAGGGGAATATTAATTTAAAATACTACATATTTTAAGTTTAAAAGCTACAATAAAGTCCTTGATGTTCTTTTAATTTTTTTTTATGGGTTATATATTTAAGTATTATTATTTTATTCACCCAATTTGCATTAATATCTATTATTTCTGTCAAAAAAATCTATTGTTCTTTTTTCCCACTCTTAATATCTATTATTCCTTGCCCCCTATAGATGAGTGCTACTAAATGATACCACTTTTGTTTTAATAATAGGTTAGTAGTTGATTATTTAAATTTTTGTATAGGGGATTGTTACATCAAGTATATCATACTACGTACAAGGATTGGTAATAAAAAAGAAAGGGCCTGTTTTTGCAACTTCATTTAGCCCTTTGATGATGATCTTTGTAGCCATTATGGGTTTCTTTATCCTTGCAGAGCAGCTTTTTCTTGGAAGGTAATTTTTGAATCAATACCTACATTATCCTACTCAAAGGCACTAACAAAATCATAAACTGATATCAATGGAAAATGTTGAATTACTTACGAAAATTATAGTGACTGAGAATACAACTGTTCTCTAATAAAAAAATGAGGTGAATTAATTAAAGAATTATACATAATAATTACAAAGTTCATCTAGTTAGTACTTCTAAAATTGATTTAAAAAATGGACAATTATAATTTTTAGTAAATTTTAATAAAATACTATATTTCTTCTCCATATTTATTATCATAAATTCACTATTTTACTGAAAATACCAAAGGTCCAACTTTGAACCCTTCCATATTAGAAAAACCCATTATATATCACATTTTATGAGCTGATTTTTTTTTTTTTTTAATGAAGGGATTATAAAGAGTAATTTAAAGCCGTACATAAATAAATAACTAAATAAATAAGTTATACTAATAGCAAAACTACTTGTAAAATACTAGTGCCTCTAGTCTCTAGAGGCCAATATCCAAGAAGAATATTAAGAAACAAAAAACCTCTGATTTTGAGAAAAGCCAGGATCATGAGTGAACTTCAATCAAATCCAAAAGGTAATAACACATCTTACAACCATTTTAAAAACTATTTTATTAGAAGTATTAGATCGTGACCACACAGCTAACAAACAAGCTAATAAGTTGCCAGTGTGGTTTCAATTTTTTATTAATGTGTGTAGGACCAGTTAATATCTAACTACAAAATTTTAGAACAATGACATGATGTGAAATTATCTGTCTATTCTTCTACCAATTAATCATATTCGATCATTGAATACGTGAGCTTCTCTCAATTATAATTCTAAGTTCTAACAATAGTTGGCCTTACATAACATTTCTCAAAAATAAAAAACAATAGTTGGCCTTGTTACAGAAGTTTAACCTCTTTCGTAGAATCAATTTTTTTTTTTGGTTATCCGTAGAACCAAGACTTTTAAAATCTTCTCTATCTTAAATTTATATTTATAAGGTCATGTTAATTTGTGCCTTTAGGATACATGTTAAACATTAATGTCATTTCATTAATGATAGAAATTTATTAAAGAAATTTTTTTAATACTATTAAACATTTTAAGCAATAAATTAATACAATTTCCGATACATAATTTTTATTAATAGAATTCTTAACATGTGTCCTAAAGACACAAGTTAGCATTTATCTTATTTATAAATAGACGTTATGCAAATGAATTTACTTTAGTGCTTTACATTGCTTTTATTTTTTATTAATAATATTTTATAACAATAAATGAATTTAAATCTTATATCAATAATATTATGTTTTGAATTTGGATAAGAGCCAAGTTCTTTTTGAATTTGGACTCTTTACCCTTAAAAATGGTTAGCAAAAAATATAATGGATAAATATAGGGCAATTTTTTTAACATTTTCATTGTCATAGTGCTAATTTTGTAAATAAAAAACAATAACAACAATAATAAATTTGCCGCTAAAAACATTTGGTTTAAATTCATAAAAATAAATAGGTTTAATTGCAGTTTTAACCCTCTAACTTTCACAAAGTTGCGATTTTGGCCCCTAAGAAAAAAACTACAAAACGGCCCCCTAAGTTTTGTATTTGTAACAGTTTTGACCCCCCAATACAAAAAAAAAATAAAAAAATAACACGTGGCACCTCACTTAGGGTGCCACGTCAGTGTTGACCGGGTCAAAATTGACATTGGGGGCCAAAACTGCCACAAATGCAAAACTTAGGGGCCGTTTTATAGTTTTTTTTAAGGGGCCAAAATCGCAACTTTATGAAAGTTAGGAGGTTAAAACTGCAATTAAGCCAAATAAATAATACTACATGTTACACAAGTTATTATATTTCATAAATACCAATGTGCAAATGAGCACTAACCTGTTTGTCTCTTCATTGTTATCAAATGAAGACTACAGTCGGTCTCCATGAAAATTAATTTTGAATTTTTTAACGAAATTTTATAATATTATAATGTTATTTTTATTTTAATTACTCTATTTTTAGTTCAAATTGAACTAGAATTGGCCGAAATTTGATTTGTTAATTTTGATTTAAAGATAATAATAAAATTGGATCGAATTACCCACCAATCAATCAAAATTAGCAACATGATCAAATTTGCAAGAAAAGCAGAATTGCATATTTACGTTTTTTTTTTTGAGAGAACTTGCATATTTACTTACTTATTTAGCTAATTTATATTGGTTGATGCTTAAATATCCATTAGCTTATGATTGGTTGATGCTTAAAGTATCCACAATTCTCGAAAGGTAACCTAAGTCTCGGCATTAATTCACCATCATATTTATGAATCAAATACTACATTCGTCTCTAGTTATAGGACTTTTTTGAAAAAAAAATTGTCTCTTTTTATTAAACTCCTTTGTTATTTTCAAGTACATCAATTAATCCTTTACTAACATACCCCTATTTATTTTATATTTTTTCTTCAATCAATATTAAATACTACATTGAAAACATACACTAGCCCTTTCTTTTAAAGGACAAATTTGTAAAAACAATAGTAATTACAAACAAATTTATTACCATTTTTAATTTTCTTAATTCTCGTTATTTTTTCAAAAGGGTCTTATAATTAGGGACGGAGGTAGTAATTATCAGTTGACGTCTATATTTAAAAAATAATTTCATAAAAAACCCACTTTATTGCTTATAATCATTCATTCAATATTCATACATCTCATAAATACAAAAAGGTATCAAAGACGCAAAAGTTCAAAGTCACCCAAGTGAAATCCCTTTAAAACAATAATTGATGTTCTTTAGAACCTTACGGCCATCGCAGACCTAAGACAAAAGAACGTAAATTTGTCAGATTTACAAAAGTATAATTAAGACAAAAATATATACTTTTTGTGAAAATTTATAAAATATAAGATTACTTTGTTTTCATCCATTTTTATAGTATTTTATATCATAAATCTAACATAATTAACTGGTTTTTGAATTTTGCAGTGTGATTGGTTCCATATTGGTTGTCATAGGCTTATATTCTGTTTTGTGGGGAAAGCACAAAGAACAAGTGGAATGTAAAGTGTCACCAGATGATATACCCTTGCCCATAAAGAGTGCTCCGGTAAATGGAAATATGGGGGCACTTTCGGCATCCTTTGATAAACACAGTGAAGTAAAGTCGGGTCAGAAAGAAGAATCAAACATTTCTTTAGTTATTATAGATTACAATAAAAGTTAATTCAATAACCAAGACATTAGTAATCTAATTCATATGCAATTGCGAACTACAATATTGGACCGAATGATGACATTTTTGTTGGTTAATTGTGTAAGTGTTTGTTGTTACCCTATTAAAGCATTTGAATTTGCTTTATCCAATATAGACTTGAAAACATTTAGGCTTAGTTGTTATGTGGTTAATGAAATATTAGATCTTGTGGAAGTGAAGTAAAGTAACCAAGGAGACATATATAGCATAATTATGCACTATTGTGGAGGATAATTAAAAGAGTGGTAGAAGCCTTGGAATTAAGCAAATGTTTCCACTATCCTCCAATGATTCAAGCTTAAGGAAGAAGGGTTTTAATCAATTATGTCAATTGAAATGTTTGTCAAAATAAGTAAGGATGTAAGAAACAAAAAATCCTTGTGTTAAAATCAGTAAGGATGTAATAAACAGAAAGATGATCCAATTATATCCATCGATGTATTAGATCATCTTTTTTGTAGCATCCTCTTTGACATCATTTGTTGATCAAGTGTTCTACTCATGCTAAAGCTGCATCTATTTTAGAATCTTCTAAGTAGAAATATTTGTTGCTTCTACAATAATATCATCTGCTATATACATTGTTTTTGTGAGCATGCATCTGTTTGAACATGTTATTATGAGTAGTTAATAATATGTCCAGTCATGAATACTTTTAGTCAAGAAATAAGGTTCAACACACATTTATTGCCAAAATACGTCGTTGTTTCAAAGAAGTTGTTTTGTTTTACGTTTCAAATTATTTCCTATCGTGCAACTCAATCTGATTTATTAACTTCAACAATTTTAACCCTAAACTCCTCTCGTGCAATCTATTTCAACAACCATATCGATAGCAAAAAAAAAAAAAAAACGGACGATGCTATACATAGCAAAGACAAACATCGCAAAACAATCACCATTCAACTTCAGCCTTCATATTTTCGTTCGATCTGAATAAATGAAAGTAAAATGGGTTCTGATACCCATACATGTTTGTCGGTGTGAATGTGTGATGCTCTCGTGATCAAGGTTTCTGTGAGATATACATAATGTAAATCTTACACTTTTGAAATAGTGCCTACATATAGTGTTGTAACTCATATGAATTTCATTCAACAAGAGTGTGATTGTTAGAGTGAATGTTAAAAAATAGAGCTTTGTTAGCATTTATCATCCAAAAATATAGTCAAACAAGTACAAATGTCTACAATGCTAATATAATTGGATTCAAGTTGATCAAGAAACAGCGATCTTTGAGTTTTGATGATAACAAAAATATGAGAATAGTTTATCCTTTAATATTTTCTAAAGTCTGCGGATTATATACTATCTTAAGTAATCTCAAGAATAAATGAATGAATATATAGTGTGTTAGGATTTGTTGATACTCTAAAGAAAAATATCTAGAATATGTATGTCACCATAAAGAGAAGACCATGTGGTGCTTACAGACTGTTTACCTACATAATGCATGATATTTAGAACCAA
The DNA here is from genome assembly GCA_958299785.1 of Medicago lupulina. Classification (NCBI taxonomy): domain Eukaryota; kingdom Viridiplantae; phylum Streptophyta; class Magnoliopsida; order Fabales; family Fabaceae; genus Medicago; species Medicago lupulina. The sequence continues at coordinate 64,027,511 of OY283144.1, forward strand.
CAAGCTCATATCATCTTATCCTCAGTGTATGTTATCATTATTTTATCTGATCACTCTTTCTTGTCATGTATCTGGTCCTAGAGGATTTGATGTATGATTTGTTTTTAGTAGGCATGGTTAGTAATCTTTGTAGTTTATTTTGGTTGTTTACTTGTTTGATTGGATTTTGCCTAGTCCCCCACTCCTTTTTTTTTCCTTGCCTTTATAAAAAGGGTTTCATGAAGTAAAGTGGTAGGTGTATATTGGAACTTGTGTATTTTATATTAAATATATAATTTTTTTAAAAACAATTGTGGTTTTCAATAAAAAGTTGCTTGTTTTAGTATCCTTAACATGTGCAATATTGCACAGGATAAACAAACCCTTATAAAAAAAATACACCCTCCGGTCACTAATATAAGCAAAAATCCACTTTTTAGATACATTCAATTCATGAATGTATGTGGTCTTTATTATATGTCACATACATCATTAATTGAATGTATCTAAAAAGTGAATTTTTGCTTATATTAGTAACCGGAGGGTGTACATCTAATCACATCATATGTATCTTAAACCAAGACGACACCATCTACCACTAAAAGGAAGATAATTAAGGGGCTTCATTAAATATTGTTTAGAGTAAATTACACTTTCCTACTCTAATAGAAGCTTGAATTACTCTCTCTTTCCTTCTTGTGTTAAAATACACACCCACTTTCTTTAAAAAGTAAAACTTATACTCCCCTCTCTCATGAGATGTTTGAATTCCAATTCACCTCTTAATAATTAAATATACACTACACTTTAATGTATATCAACACAAATAAATATTTTTATGATATCTCAGTCACTATTACATTTCTCTACCATTTCAATGTCGATAATTACAATTTCTAATCCATCTCGTTTTCCACCTGTCATATTGCAAAAACCATAAAAAAAAAAAGGTAACATAAATGTCTTCAACTTATTTGTTTCATTCCTAATATCTCATAGTGAAAGTACATATAAATTACATTTTTCAAGAATATCGTTATTTATTTGCATGTCAATACTCTATAAGAAACTTGTTTTTTAGTGACAGCAAAAAACTGTAGGTGAAAGTTAAAATAAACACAAGTATCGTATAGTCATATATCATTAAAACCTTTATGTACATAAAATTATCTCTGGACAGTAGTTTTCTCTACCTACAATCACACCTCCGTTACTATGTCAATTAGTCATTTTATCTAACTTCTACCATGCCAATGTCATTTTATCCTGTAATTCTTGAGGCTTAACCATCTTCTCCGATCACAACCCGAGCGAGTTTTTGATCATCGAATGTTTGATCATTCGTTAAAACAAATGTCACAAAGGCAGTGATATAGTATATTTAAAGCTATTAAAGATGAAACAGCTATGAACATTCATAAATGCATAAAAAGCATTAATAACAAGTAATAAGTGAATAATACTAGGAATTCAATTGCATAAAGAGGTGCTCAACAAAATTAGAATGTTCAAATAGCTAGGAAGAAGTTCATTTAAATGACATAATCAAGGAAAAGTAGCTAGGTATAGAAATAAAAGATAAATAACCACTACTAGTAAAAGAAAAATTAGGGAGGGAAATTAGTGACAGAAAAAAATGAAATCCCTCACAATTTCCTTTGTCGCAAAATTTAGTGACGAAATTAGAGAGAGATTTCATATTTTCCCTCTCTAAATTTCCCTCACTAATTTTTGTTCATTTAGTAGTGAACATGGAAAGTAAAATAACCATGATTGCGTTGGTCCTCTCCTTTTCGTCTCTAATCCTTGATGATATTCTCTAGTTCTACTTGCCTCTTTTTATACACATATCGTGTTTTCTTTCTTGTTGCCTTGAAAACTTTATTTACTTTTCCTTGATTTCCACCAACCAACATAGCACATTCCTTGGTCTTTTTTACCCACATTTAATATACAAAAAGCACACTTAAATATTTGTAAGAAAAAATCCCACTAACATTGTTTGAGAAATTATTATTTGCAATCATTTCTTGTGTATTTTTTTTTTATCTTTAGTGTTGTTCTGGATATTGGCTTTTATTGCAATCCATAATTTTTGTAACGGATGTGCACGACGCACAACTCTTACCACATGACATGCATGAGACAATAGAGAGAATTTTTTATTTTTTTTTCAAGTTGCACGATGTGTGGCTCCTAGTGCGTATTGTACGTGAGAGAGTAACTAGTTTTTCTACTTTTCTTCATTCCTTGTCTCATTTTTTCTTTTAAGATACCTTATTCAATTTATTACAAAACTCAAATAAAACAATCGAAAATTAACTAGAAAGAATACAAAACGACTCTTAAAAGACACTAAAAGCATGGTATGATAGACTATCATCAGGAAATTTATTTTGGCTCAGACTATCGTTGATAGTGGCAATGAAGTTGGCTGGTAATATAGACATGGATCATGTTACTTTTGAAAGTTATTCACAAGTGTTAGTGAATGTCATCTATTCTAGTCAGGTGTCTCCGAGTTTAGCACAATTGTTTATGATATTATTTTTTTGTTGTATTTACATTTATACTTTGATGTTAAGTTCATTGGAGAAAAGAAAATTGGTTTTCTCATTCCCTTGAAAGGGAGATCATATCTTGGGCTAGTCACCGTAGTTTTGATATTGCTACTTCTTCTTGTATAATATGTGAAGCATGTATGTATTGATTGATTTATGTGCTTGTATGTGTACTTGATTGTGAATAAACACCAATAGATGATGAGTCATCATACTCTCTAATAACAACATACTTACTTAAATGTGTTGGTTGATTTATGCGCTTTTTTTTGTGAATAAATATGTTATGATGAATTGTGTTCCTGGTCGAGGTTATATGTGATCAATGTGATTTAATATGTTGATTTATGATTTCATATACGATGGTTGATTGTGAAAATGTTGTTACATGTGATTGATGAATATATGTATGAGAAACATGTTGATATGTTGCATGTTATGCATAATATGTGAATTGTGCATTGTGAAAATATTGAGGTGCAATAGTATGCTTATGTATTAACGAAGTATTAAGTACAATATAATCAAGAGAAGTACTAGACTCATAGGATTGGAATAATACAATATTAGCAAAAAAAAGTATTATCCAACTATGACATAGTATCAGTGAGAGAAGTGACCATATTGTACAATATCATTGAGATAAGTACACCATAATATTTTTAAATAAAAGAGTGCATTATTAGCGAGAGAATAACGACCCTTTAGGAGTGGATATATTTTGGAATCATTTGCATATGATAAGCCATATGAGAGGTTTATCACGCATATAGAGTATGCATTTCTAGCTAATTATGCATCATGTTATCTTGTGTGTGGAATATTTATGTTGATGTCATTTATCATATCATGTATGCTTGCATGTTGTATTATTGTAATATTGTTTTGAGATTGTTACCCTTTACTTTACCTATGAAAATTTGGGGGTCGGTGGCCCTGACTTTCCTAGCGTCTTAGTTGTGGATATCTACTTTCCAAATAATTTGTTTACAATGATTTTAAATTAAATATGATTGTGAAACCTTTAGTGCAAAGTTTTGACTCGTTTTAAAAAAGAAAAAAAAAAGGCACTCCCACTTTGAAAATTGGGATGTTACAAAACTAAATTCCCCAATTGTTTAGACTTTACGATTTTCATTTTATTTGATCTTGTTGCTTCTGTAACTTCTATAAGATTTATTTGCTCGTCGTGTCCTACTTAATTTAAACAGATTAATCAAGGGATGGACCTAGATGTGGCAGACTGACCCGTTTTGCTACCTTGCTTTATATTTTATAACTGTAATTGACAAAGTAAAGTAAGTTGCTTTTCATCTATTAATATTTTATGATTATCTCTTTGTTAACTCCAATTATATGATTATCTTAATAGTCTTGTTTGCTAATTGTTATACCCTTATTTTGGATCTAAAAATACTCGTTCAAACTTTTTTTTTGGTTCTGATTATCTCAAATTCACTGTGTCTATTTTACAATTTTTACTGTGCTGCAAACGCACATTTTACTGTTATTACCTCCAATCTTCTTACATTTGAAGCCATTCAAAGTGTTTCCTTGCATTACAAGTCCTTAAAAAGGATCTCTAGGACCATTGCATATTTTCCTGCATTTTATTCCAATTTTTGCATAAAATCCTACAAAAAGGGTATTTTGGTCATTTCCTACAAAGGAACCCATTTTAGTCCCTACAATTTGTCCCTGAGCCTTTTCAATTTGTCTGCATGAATCATTAATCAAATTTTGTACAAAAATCATCCTAGTGTTGCATCTGAGTCAGTCTGGGTCGTTTTAGTCCCTAGGGGCATTTTGGTCTTTTCACATCAAATAAATTTTGGGCAGAGAGGTATTTTGAAATACCTCATTTTGGTAGTTTGTTCGTTTTAGTCCGTTCTGTTGTTTTTAACTGTTTCACTTTACGTTGCTTTCAGATTACATTTTTTACCAGTTTTATTTTACTATTTGCAATTTGGCCCAAATTTTATGTTTAATTGCAAATTAGTCCCAAACTTTATTTTTGCGTTTTTCTTCATTTCTTTAATTGCAGGTCAGGCCAGTTATTTTAATTAAAAATTAGTCCAGTTTTCTTATTTTTTGCAGAACAGTCCTTTAACTTTCACTATTTGCAAGTTGGTCCTTAAATCAAATTTTGTCCAAGAATGCCACGCAAGCAGAGGAGGCCAGGTGTTAGAGCCTCATTGGTCCAGCAGCCACATGTCAGCCTATATAAGGCCACGCGTGTCAGAGATCCCACAGAATTGAAGCCACATCACTAACAGAATTTTCTTTCTCTCTCTTGGCAGTTACAGATCAAATTCACCAAAGTTCACAAGAAACTCAAGAACATACACAAACCCTAACTCAGAATCAGTACCAATTCGAAACAATTTCACCAAAAAACGTCAAATTCGCCTCTGAATTCGATACACAAAATCAAAACGGAAGCGAATTCACACGGATTTCAAGCAAGTTCTCAGAGATTCACAAGAATCTTCATCATTGAACTGATGAAACTGCAATCCAAACGCGAGCACGCCACCGGAAGTAGCGCGCTGCAAGCGTGATCACAGCGTGGGATCAGAGAAGAAGAAAGGGAAAGAGGTGAAGGATTTCACTGCGTTGGATCAGAGAAGAAGAAAGAAAGCTTACCAGCGAGGATCCGAATCAAAGAATCAAAGGAACGGACCAAATCTCCGAATAACAAACTCAGATAACTCTCAGACTTCCTCTAATCACGTTGAAAAATCACTACAGAACCTCAAACGATGTGAACCCATAGCAAGTTCAAGCTGTTCGATCCAAAACCCTAACCCTAATACAAAATCATTTGAAAAAAATCAAAGAAACGTTTCCAAATCCACAACGAGTGTGAATCGAAGCGAATCCTCACTGTTTTACAACGATTTCACCCAAAAAACAAAGAATCCGAACAGTTCGAACTTGAACCATCAAAACTCAAAAATTCACATCGTTTTAACGGTTAATCTTGCTTTCTCTTGTATGATTCATGTTTAGATTGACAGTACAAAGCATTTAAACCATGTACGAGCCATTTCCGAGTAGGATTGAGATTGTTAGGGTTAGGGTTTGGATAGGACGAAGAGAGAAGGCGGAGAAGAGAGAGAACGAAGGAAGGAAATGGTCTGAACCGGACCTTTTTTCCTTTTATGTAGCGTATGAACCGGGTCGGTTCAAAACCGACCCATGTTTCTGCATCTGTGGCCGTTAGATTTAGGTTTAGTGGATCCGGATCAATCAAACGCCTCTGAGGCGTTTTGGAGATCCGGATCCACCAGCGTTTGGGTTGAATCAGTATCCACTGGGCTTTTGTTCTTTTTTCCTTCAGTTTCTTGGATTTCTTGCTAATTGCACACCTCTACGCTTGCTGTTTGAACCGCCTGTGCACTCTAAGTTTTTTATAAAAATCCAAAAAAATGCTATGTGTTCTTGATGTGTTTTTGGTTGCTTTTGTGATATCTTTACATGTTTAGATTAGTAAAAAATAGTACGTGTTAATTCCTCATTTGATAGGTGTTATTTTGCGTTTTTTGCGAAATTTCTAGCATGATTTCGATCCAAATATTGGTCACTTGATCTTGATGATTGGCACTTGATTTTATGATGTTATCCCCTCTGATTTCATGATAATACATCTAATCTTAGAAAGTTTGATTTTCTTTTGTTTTTGTGTAATATTTTCAATCTTGCTAAACTTGAATTTTGTGATATTTCTCATGTTTTTGTTAAAATTGATTCCTGATTACAATCTTGTGACATTTTTCTGAAGGGGAGAAAAACACAAGAAGGGGGGGTTGAATTGTGTTTTAAAAAAAAAACGTTTTTCTCTTTCCAAAACTCAGAATCAGAATGATCAGAAGCTAGATAGACAGCTTCTGAAGATACTGTTCAGGAGCGTATGCAGCGGAATGAAAAACAGAGAGAAAAGAGAAGAAGCAGGACACAAAAGATTTATACAGGTTCCTTCCACAATCCGGAAGTAGTCCTGTCCCCCTTGCACTTCCAAGGAGAGTTCACTAAATGTAATATCTGATTACAAATGCTCAAGCACACAAGCAAGAGACTTCAAATGCTCAAGAACACAATCAAGAGACTTCTAATGCTCAAGCACACAAGCAAGAGACTTCTAATGCTCAAGCACACAAGCAAGAGACTTCTATCAAACAAAATTACACAGAAAATGTTTGAGATTGAACACTTGATATACAATCAGTGGTGTTCACAATACAAATCAGATACAGACTCTTTAGACTTAAGAATTTCAAAGATATGAACTTGAAAACTGAAATTCTAAGTGAACTTTGAATGCTTAGACAATTTGACAGAGTTTTGGCGCTTTTGAAATATTGTAGAGTCTTATTTGTTCTTCAAGTCTTCACTCCTTTATATAGAGGTGTGAAGTGAACGTTGTAAGTGCCAACACATTCAAAAAGAGTCGTTACTGAAGCTTGATCTTTCACCAATGATTCTTTGCCTGATTTAGTTGTTGTCCTATAAAGAATCAATTTCAAATCCATTCCAGTTGAGAAGGAACAAGGATGCAGGCTTGGTTGTACATAAGAGCTGTTATTCTTGTCTGTTTGCTGAGACAATTAACAGAGTAGTGGAGAAGGTGGTTGTACAGTTCGTACAAAGTACAATGTCAACGCTTCTTGTCTATTTGCAACAAAATGACTTCAAATCCTTTTGAAATGACCGTTGCTTAAATCCACTAATCTTCTGCCAATGCTCCATAATTTTCGCTCCAAAATACAACACTTGAATCTTGAAATCTGGTGAAATACTGTTGCTTCGAAGAATCAGCTTCTGAGAAACTTCAGCTTCTGATGACGTCATACTCTTCAGGAGCTCTTGTCTTCAGGAGTGCTAGTCTTCAGGAGCGCTAGACTTCAGGAGCGCTAGACTTCAGGAGCGCTTTAAGTTTTAAATAGCTACTTCCTTTGCTCTTTATTTGTTCGTTCAGAACCTTGATGAGATAAATCACTTTGTTTATGGTCCTGTACACTTGAACAAATGTTAGCAATACCAATTGTCAATTTTTAATACTTTGTTATCATCAAAACTCTTTAGGGTTTATTGTTAAACACATTTTGTTCCAACAATCTCCCCCTTTTTGATGATGACAAACCATAGTATTTAAAAATTTGATCAATTGTTGTTAATCTAATTAGCAAGTTGACTTATAGGGTATGAGGTTTGTAAGCTCCCCCTGAGTTCTATCTTTGTTAATTAAATTCATTTAACGCTTAGTAAAATAATCAAAGAGAATAGAAGTGATAGAGAGAGATAATGGTTCAGTTAAGTTATTTTGAAATAAAGTTACTCCCCCTAACAAAAAGTATTGAGAGATGATTAAATTTCAAAAACTTAATGGGGCTCAGGACCTTTAAATACTATCACACTTACTCCCCCTTTTGTCATTAACAAAAAGAAATCAACAAAAGAAAGAGAAAAACATAGTAAAAGGATCAGAGCATAATCAATATCACAAGTGAAATGCGTTAAAAAAAATAAAAAAAAAAATAAATCAGAAGCAATTAATAAGATCAGGAGCAAAGAAATATATAGAAGAGTTTGAATTCAGAAGCATACACAGTTAATAAAAGAACAAACTGAAAAACACAACAAACAACAAAGGGTGTGCAACTATGGGTTGGTTTGTTTGAGAGTGTTTTCAAGAATCTTCTTCAGGAGGTCATTGTTTTCCTCTTGCTTCTGCTTCATCTCAGCTATGCTTCTGGCCATATTTTCTTCTCTGATCCTGGCTTCTTCCAGCTTAGCATCAGTTTCAGCTTTATGTTCTAAAAACAGTAGCCTTTGCTCAAGGAGATCTTTTTCCAGCTTCTTATTCTTTTCCTTTAAGATCTTGTTCTCTTGAGCTAAAGCTAGATCAGGAGCTGATGCCTTTAGATTGACCTTTGAAAGGAAAGATAAGTCAAGGTCCTTGGGATGAATGTACTGAGGCAAAAAATCAGTTGGTTCTCTTCCTCTGATACTTAAAGACGATCTAGCCCAAGTTCCAGTTATCTTAACCTCTTCAAGATCTTCATTGATGCCGTTCAGCCAGTCCTGAAGCTTCTGCTTAGCTTGCTCTTGAGCTTCTACGCATGTTGAGGATAGAGCTTGCATGACATACTCAACTCTCTCCTTGAGCCTACTCCATTGTTTCTCATAGCTTTCTCTGTGATTCAAGTCACTTCTGGATGAAATGAGCTTGATCATTTTGTCAGCTATGTCCTCACACACTCCCTTTAATACATTAGAATCTAAGAATCTGGTGGGTGGTGAAGGTTGTTTTCTAGGCTTGGGAGGAGCACAGAGTTGAATTTGTAGGTTATTTATGGTTGAAGATTGAGAATTGCTTTCAGATTGTGATTGTGCCTGATCAGAAGCAGACTGGTCAACCTCCATAGGAGAAGATTGAGTAGTTTGTGTATCAGGATCAATGACAGAATCATCAATCTCCATAGCATTTTCAGTGTAAAGAATTTCAGAAGTATGGTCAGAAAAGGTTGGTTCAGGAACAGATTGTTCAGGAACAGATTGTTCAGGAACAGATTGTTCAGGAACAGCTTGTTCAGGAACAGATTGTTCAGGAACATACTGTTCAGAAACAGATGGGGACACAAGTGGTTCAGGTACTTGTTGATGGGGGCTTTCTGAAGCAACTTGTGAAGTTGTTACTTCAGAGGCTTTTTGTGGTGTTAGGTTAAAATTTGGAAGTTCACCGGATAGATGACTGCTGAGATTATTTATAACAGAGTCATCTTCTGGTTTGTCAGGTAAAATCATGTTGACAGGTTTAATGGTTTGTGGTTGAAGTGGATGATTAGGGGGTAGTTTGCTGCATTGTAACTCTAGCAAACTACTGACCCTAGCTTGGATAGATGGTTCAGATGGTTTGAAAGGAGAAATAGGTTTGGAAGAATTTTTGTGGAGTTTGGAGGATGGTGATAGGCTTCTTCTGAGGATGCTAATAGGAATATCAGAAGATGAGGATGATGAGGTTTTGGATTGAGAAGGTGATGAGGGAGTGGAGTCAGATTCTATATGTATTAAGGGTTGTGAGGAGGATGTACCTGATATAAAATCTGATCCAGGAGTAGCTAGAATACTTGCAGCTTCAGTAGCAACTTCAGCTTGCAGTTCTAATGAGCTCATCAGAGCTTGCTCAGCAACCTTAGCAGCATCTTCCTTGAGCAAGACCTCAGTAGGTACTTCTATTTCCTTAGCCAGCTCCAAAGCCTTCTGAACAGCTTCAGATTCAGCCTTCTTCTTCTTTCTTACCTCCCTGGTAACCAGTTCGGTAGCCTCTTCTTCTTCTTGTGCCTCTGCAGCTGCACAATCTTCAGCAGTGTATACAGATTCCTTCAGTTTCCTTAGCCTCTGAGTCCTTTTCTTCTTTTGAGGAATCTGTTTCACTTTCGTTGTTGTAGATGCTGAAACCATTTGCTTGCCACTTCTTGTCTTCTGAGGAATAATAGCTCCTGGGTTCAGATCCTGAACCTCTTCCTGAATTGATGATCCTCCAGGAGCACCAGATGAAGACTTTTCAGGAGCCTTTTCCTTCTTCGCCTTCTTGGAAGGATTTTCACCTTCTAAGTACTCTTCTTGAGTAAGTACCTTTCTTTTAGATTTTCTTCCTTTAGCTACAGGAAGTTCTTGACCATACATCTCTTCTGGAACTTCATCCAGACTGATCAGCTTTCCATGGGTCTCATAGTGATCAGCAATGAGAGCCATTTGAACAGCCAGGGTGTCTTTCTTGCAGATGGGAGGGAAGTCCTCCATCAGATTAGATATGACCCTTGATTCACAGATGTCTGTCTTCAGCTTGGTCACTTCAGGAATCAATTTCATATGCTTCAAGGTGCTTGCATTTATCACCTTTCCTGTCTCAGTTTCCAGCTGTTCATCAGTGAAGTAATTTACTTCATTCAGAGCTTTAATAATGCCTCCTTGATGGAAGATTTCTGAGATCAGTCTTCCATAGGGAACCCAGACTCTGCACTTATTCTGGCTTTCCCTTAGCTCTTTTATCATATGCCTGAAGATGTACTTAGGCAGATTTATCTTTTCTCCAGTGATGAGATGATGAAGAAATACCTTGTGAGCCAAAGATGGTTGATCACCACCACCTCCTTTAGGCAACAGGTTTTCGTTGAGAATCTTCAGGAGCATCTTGTTGATCATGTTCAAGTCACAGTATTTACCAGCTGTTGTAGAATTGAAGAGAGTTTTATTCACCAAATCACTCCAGGAGCTTGACTGAGAGTTTGGTATATCTACACCGGAGTACTTTCCAGATGCTTCTGCTCCAATGACAAAAGCAATTATAGCTTCAGAAATGTAGACTGGAATACCCATCAGGCTTGACCTGATCTGAACTTCTTTAAAGGGTTCCAAACCCATTTCTTCTCTGGTTTTCCCTTCAAGAGAGGGATCAATCAAAACTTTTTCGTCTTCCTCCAGTTTTGATGCAGCTTTATCATAGACTGATGCTCTTACCCAGAAGTGTCTTACTAACGTCTTGTAGGTAGGACCGTTGAGCATATTGAAATAGTTCATCAGCCCTTGAACTTCATAAAACCTCTTGATGTCACAGCCATGATACGCAAGAGATTCAAAATCTACCGGATTCTCAGTTTGAATCTTGAGTTGCCATTCTTTTAGGCTCATAGTGACTCCTTTGATCTCGTAAGCAGCCCTTTCTTGCTGACCTTCAGCTTGCTGAACTGCAAGTTGAGCGTTGGATTCTTGAATAGAACTTGATGAAGCCATTGATGTTTGAAGAAGTTTGAGATTTAGGGTTCTTAGGGTTTTGAGAGAGAGAGAACTTTTCTTAGCAGATACGAAAACAAAAACAGAAAGTGTAGGATGTGAAGTGAGTAGTGTGTGTTTTTGATTAAGTGCTTTTTAGCGAAAAACGTTTGAATAACAGGGGACAAACAAACATAACATTAATGACAGTTGGGGGCGCGAGATAGTACTACGAAAAGTAAAATTAACATCATTGCCCTTTGAGTTATACGCCAATACATTTATGCCACGCTGTCAGATTTCAGACGAGCTGTATAAGTTAGTGGGACAGATGTCGCCAGGAGCAACTCCAGAACTTCCACTAACTTCTGCTATTCAGGAGCACAAAGATTCTCTTCTGAAGGTTGAGATTCTGATGACTCATCAGAAGCACATTTTCTTCAGGACCTCACTCAGGAGCTTCTGAAGGACAATGGCTTCTGAAGTGACTTCAGAACCTGAACTTCTTATTCAGGAGCAAGCAATTTTAATCAGACACGTAGTGCATGTTCAAATTTTTCTTAATAAAATCAAATCTTTCAACAGTTAAAGGCTTAGTAAATATATCAGCCCATTGATTTTCAGTATCAATGAATTGTATATCTAAAATTCCTTTTTGAACATAATCTCTGATAAAATGATGTTTGATCTCAATATGCTTGGCTCTTGAATGCAGAATTGGATTCTTTGACAAGCAAATAGCAGCAGTATTATCACAAAAGATAGGAATACTGTTAGCATGTATCTGATAATCTTCCAGCTGATGTTTCATCCAGAGTAGTTGTGTGCAACAACTTGCAGCTGAGATGTATTCTGCTTCTGCTGTAGACATAGCAATAGTTGCTTGTCTCTTGCTAGCCCAAGATATCAGATTATCACCCAGAAATTGACAATTGCCACTGGTTGACTTTCTTTCAATCCTGTCACCAGCATAATCAGCATCACAGAATCCAATTAGCTTATAATCTGGGGATTTTCTATAAAGGAGTCCCAGATTAGTTGTTCCTTTCAGATACCTGAAGATTCTCTTAACTGCAGTTAAATGAGATTCTCTAGGATCTGACTGAAACCTTGCACATAAGCATACACTGAATAGAATATCTGGCCTAGATGCAGTGAGGTATAACAGAGAACCAATCATACCTCTGTATAGCTTCTGATCCACTTTTGATCCTTCATCTTCTTTGCTTAAGGTGCATGTAGGATGCATAGGAGTGTTCATCAGTTTGCAATCTTCAAGCTTGAACTTCTTCAGAAGCTCTTTTGTATACTTCGTCTGATGAACATATACTCCATCTTTGCTTTGATTAATTTGAATGCCCAGGAAGAACTTCAGCTCTCCCATCATGCTCATTTCAAATTCATCCTGCATTAACTTAGAGAACTCCTTGCAAAGAGATGAATTAGTAGAACCAAATATTATATCATCAACATATATCTGCACAACAAGAATATCTTTCTCAAGAGTCCTTCTGAAGAGTGTTGTGTCAACCTGACCTCGTTTAAAATCGTTTTTAATCAAGAAATTACTTAGTCTGTCATACCAAGCTCTGGGAGCTTGTTTCAAGCCATATAGTGATTTCTTAAGTTTGTAAACATGGTCAGGATGCTTCAGATCCTCAAAGCCAGGAGGTTGTTTGACATACACCTCTTCTTCTATGACACCATTAAGAAATGCACTCTTGACATCCATTTGATATAATACTATTCCATGATTAATTGCATAAGATAAAAGTAACCTGATTGCTTCCAATCTTGCAACTGGAGCAAATGTTTCAGTGTAATCAATGCCTTCTTGTTGACTGTACCCCTGAGCAACAAGTCTGGCTTTGTTTCTGGTTACTTCACCTTTTTCATTCAGCTTGTTTCTGAATACCCATTTTGTTCCAATAATGTTCTTCTGAGGAGGTTTGGGTACCAGATCCCACACATCATTCCGTTGGAATTGATTCAGCTCTTCTTGCATAGCTATGATCCATCCATCATCTGAAAGTGCTTCTTCAACAGTTGTTGGTTCAATCATTGAAATTAGTCCAATCATAGATTCTTCTTGTCTGAAGTGTGATCTTGTTCTTCTGGGACTTTCTTTGCTTCCAATGATTTGATCTTGAGGATGAGAAGACTTGTATTTGAAAGTATAGTTGGATGAATCAGCTTGCTGTGAGCCATTATGTGCTTCATCAGAAGCAACTTCATCAGGAGCAACTTCATAAGGAGCAACTTCACCAGGAGCAACTGATGTGGGTGCTGCTTCTGAACTATCTTCAGATTCAACTGACTGACCAGGTTCTGGAATGTCTTCAGGAACCTGTATCTCTGCAAAACTTTCACCTTGCTTTGAAGTTTTATCTTCAAGCTCTTTGTCATCAAATTTAACGTGCATAGATTCTTCAACACAGAGTGTCTCTGAATTATACACTCTGTATGCCTTTGACCTTTCAGAGTAACCTAAGAAGATTCCTCTTTGGGCCTTGGCATCAAATTTCTTTAGGTAGAGCTTGTTATTCAGAATGTAACATGTACATCCAAATTGATGAAAGTAAGAGATATTGGGTTTTCTTCCTTTAAATAATTCATATGCTGTTTTCTCCAAGATAGGTCTAATATAGATCCTATTCTGGACATAACACGCTGTATTCACAGCTTCTGCCCAAAAATGTTTTGCCAAATTGTTTTCATGAATCATGGTTCTGGCCATTTCTTGTAACGTTCTATTCTTTCTTTCTACAACTCCATTCTGTTGTGGAGTTCTAGGAGAAGAGAATTCATGGAGGATTCCATGTTTTTCACAAAAAGCTTCAAATGGCTCATTTTCAAATTCACCACCATGATCACTTCTGATTTTCAAAATTTTGGCTTCTTTTTCAGATTGAATAAGGGTGCAGAAGTTACTGAATACATCGTATGCATGATCTTTGCTTTTCAGAAATTTCACCCAAGTCCATCTGCTATAATCATCAACAATAACTAATCCATACTTGCTTCCATATAAGGATGCAGTGCTAACTGGTCCAAATAGGTCAATATGAAGCAGTTCTAAGGGTCTTGAGGTGGAAACATTGTCTTTTGCTTTGAAAGATGATTTAACAATTTTTCCTTTCTGGCATGCACCGCAGAGTGCATCTGAATGATAATCAATGTCAGGAAGGCCTTTGACAAGCTGTAACTTGCTAAGCTTAGAGATTAATCTCCAGTTAGCATGTCCCAGCCTTTTATGCCACATCCATTTCTTATCATTCATTGATAGAAGGCAGATTACCTTCTGATCAGCCAGTTGAGAAAAATTGATTTTGTAGACATTTTCCACTCTCTTTCCCTTGAACACAATGGACTTGTCATTCTTGTTGATTACTGTACAGTTGGCTTTTTCAAATAAAACATCATAACCATTGTCACAGAATTGACTGATGCTCAATAGGTTATGTTCAAGCCCATCTACCAACCATACATTATTAATAGAGGTAGAGGAGTTACCAATAGTCCCCGTACCAATAATCTTCCCAGACTGGTTGCCTCCAAACTTTACATTTCCTCCTTCTTTCATTGTGAGGGATAGGAACATTGACTTCTCTCCTGTCATATGCCTTGAGCAACCGCTGTCCAGGTACCATGATTTTTGTTTTGTTCTTGCTTTTAGACAGATCTGCAGTATTGACAATTTCAGATTTAGGTACCCATTGTTTTATGGGTCCTTTGGGGTTAGAGCTGGAGAATTTACTCACCATTTCCTGATCCTTTAGATCCTTCTTGGGTAGCTTCTGATTAATCATTACCTTAGGTTTTTCAACTTTTGGTTTTGATACCTCAGGAGCGCCAACTGCCTTGCCCTTCTGAACCTTAGACTTTAGGACATCAGATTCTGATTTTATCAGACTCTGAGGAACAGGTTCTGATCTCTTCAGAATCTTAATCTTTGTGGTCTTAGATTCAGAATTTATCATATCCTTAGGCTTGATATTCTTTGGCTTTGATGTAATCTTAGCCTTAGAACTGGAAGCTTCAGGTTCTGATTGAGCAACAGTTCCCATTTTTGCACCTTCAGGAACAAAGAAGGTTTTCAATCCTTCCTTTATGCATTCACAATATGCTTTGAGATTGGTTTCACTAGACTTAGCTTCTGAAAATCCAATCCCTTTACCATTGTTTTTGTAAATGCTATAAATCATAGAAGCAATTCTGCTTCTGTCAATACCAGACATAATGAAATCTTCAAGAGCAATCTCATGGTTACTTAAAGATTTTCCATCACATTTTTCTTGCAGCTTCTGACACAAGAACTTAAGTTTGTCTTCATATGTCTTGCATATGAAGTCAAAACCTCTGAGTCCTTCTTCAGAAGCTTTTAGATCCAATAGAGTTGATTCTTGTTGCTTCATCAAAGCAACATATTTTTCTTTCAAACCTTTCAACTCATTGGTTCTCAATTCAAAATGAGTGAGGAGTTCTTTAAGTGACTCTATCAGTTCTTCTCTAGGGATTTTGGAATATACCTCGTTTTCATCTTCTGAATCAGATTCAGTTTCAGCTTCTGAAGTTGCTGTAGCTACTAACCCAACAGCTATCTTTGCACCTTCATCAGACTCTTCTTTGTCAGATTCAGATTCACTATCCAAATTATCCCATGTAGCCATCAAACTCTGCTTTAACTGTTTCTTGAACTTGCTTGACTTGAATGTTGGTTTCTTTGACTTTTCCTTTGCTTTTTCCTTCTGAAGATCAGGACAATCAACAATGAAATGACCAGGCTTCTTGCAGTTGAAGCATCCCTTTTGATCTTCTTTCTTTGAGCTTCTGAAGCTACCTCTCCTGGACACAAACTTCTTGTTCTTTTTGGCTAGATACTGAAGTCTGTTTGAGAGCATAGCCATCATCTCAGTAACCTCTTCATCAGAATCTCCAGTTGGTGAATCTTCTTCATCAGACTCAGCCACTTTAAGAGCTTTGGATGACTTGCCTTTTGATGGAAGAGCTATTGATTTACTCTTTTTAGTAGACTCATGTTCATTTAGACTTAACTCATGAACCTTGAGAGAACTAACAAGATCTTCAACACTTAAAGTGTTTAAATCTTTAGCTTCCTCAATGGCAGTCACCTTTGGTCTCCATCTGGCAGGAAGGCTTCTGAGAATCTTACTCACGTGATCAGAAGCAACATAGCTTTTCTTCAGTATTTGGAGTCCAGAGACTAGGGTTTGAAATCTTGAGTACATCTCCTCAATACTTTCATCATCCTTCATCTTGAACAGTTCATACTGATGAACAAGCATCAGTGCTTTGGCTTCTCTAACTTTCTTGCTTCCTTCATAGTTAGCACATAAAGATGCAAACATAGCTTTAGCAGTTGACTTATCACTCATCTTCATGTACTCTGCTCGTGGTATAGCAGAAACTAGAGAGCCTCTGATCTTGTGATGTTTCTTGTACATCTTCTTCTGAGCAGGAGTATGTATTTTTCTATCAACAGCAGCTCCTTCTTCATCAAGAATTAAGTCACCAACACCATCTTCCAGAATATCCCATAGTTCTTCATCTAAGCCCATGATATAACTGTAGAAGTTGGTTTTCCACCAAGAAAACTCTTCAGGATCTCCATTAAACTTTGGAACCTTCCCTGAGTCAGTTTTCTTTTCACTATAATCATATGCAACAGCATGATGATTACCACTAGAGCCAGCAGAACCAGAAACAGATGAATCAGCAGACATGTTTTTCTCAGATCTTGGACTGTTACACTGTTAGGTGTTTGACAACAGAACCAAAGCTCTAGATACCAATTGAAGGGGAGAAAAACACAAGAAGGGGGGGTTGAATTGTGTTTTAAAAAAAAAACGTTTTTCTCTTTCCAAAACTCAGAATCAGAATGATCAGAAGCTAGATAGACAGCTTCTGAAGATACTGTTCAGGAGCGTATGCAGCGGAATGAAAAACAGAGAGAAAAGAGAAGAAGCAGGACACAAAAGATTTATACAGGTTCCTTCCACAATCCGGAAGTAGTCCTGTCCCCCTTGCACTTCCAAGGAGAGTTCACTAAATGTAATATCTGATTACAAATGCTCAAGCACACAAGCAAGAGACTTCAAATGCTCAAGAACACAATCAAGAGACTTCTAATGCTCAAGCACACAAGCAAGAGACTTCTAATGCTCAAGCACACAAGCAAGAGACTTCTATCAAACAAAATTACACAGAAAATGTTTGAGATTGAACACTTGATATACAATCAGTGGTGTTCACAATACAAATCAGATACAGACTCTTTAGACTTAAGAATTTCAAAGATATGAACTTGAAAACTGAAATTCTAAGTGAACTTTGAATGCTTAGACAATTTGACAAAGTTTTGGCGCTTTTGAAATATTGTAGAGTCTTATTTGTTCTTCAAGTCTTCACTCCTTTATATAGAGGTGTGAAGTGAACGTTGTAAGTGCCAACACATTCAAAAAGAGTCGTTACTGAAGCTTGATCTTTCACCAATGATTCTTTGCCTGATTTAGTTGTTGTCCTATAAAGAATCAATTTCAAATCCATTCCAGTTGAGAAGGAACAAGGATGCAGGCTTGGTTGTACATAAGAGCTGTTATTCTTGTCTGTTTGCTGAGACAATTAACAGAGTAGTGGAGAAGGTGGTTGTACAGTTCGTACAAAGTACAATGTCAACGCTTCTTGTCTATTTGCAACAAAATGACTTCAAATCCTTTTGAAATGACCGTTGCTTAAATCCACTAATCTTCTGCCAATGCTCCATAATTTTCGCTCCAAAATACAACACTTGAATCTTGAAATCTGGTGAAATACTGTTGCTTCGAAGAATCAGCTTCTGAGAAACTTCAGCTTCTGATGACGTCATACTCTTCAGGAGCTCTTGTCTTCAGGAGTGCTAGTCTTCAGGAGCGCTAGACTTCAGGAGCGCTAGACTTCAGGAGCGCTTTAAGTTTTAAATAGCTACTTCCTTTGCTCTTTATTTGTTCGTTCAGAACCTTGATGAGATAAATCACTTTGTTTATGGTCCTGTACACTTGAACAAATGTTAGCAATACCAATTGTCAATTTTTAATACTTTGTTATCATCAAAACTCTTTAGGGTTTATTGTTAAACACATTTTGTTCCAACATTTTCAACTTTGTTAAATTTGATTCTTGATGCCAATTTTGTGATATCTTGCAACTTTGTTTAGTGTGATTTTTATGCCAATTTTGTGATATTTTGCAACTTTGTTTAGTGTGATTTTGATACCAATTTTGTGATGTTTTACGATTTTGTTTAGGTTTAGTATCTCATTATCATTTTATCTTGCTTTACTAATCACTTCACTCTATGTTTCATGCATGCTAAGCATTTCATTTCATTTCCATCCCTCTCCTTAACTCTTTCATGCAATTTTCTAATAATTTCCATGTAATATTTAGGTTAGCTTTTGCTTTTTTTTAAATTCTTGCAAGACCATAGAATGTAAACTAGGGCCAAATGTAAAGGACAATGGACACTATGATGATGTACACCGACACGAGCACCGACACGCACACACGGTGTATGATTTACCGCTAGATGTATGCTTAGGAAACGCGAAACTTAGAAAAAATATTAGGCTTTTTCCAAAAAAAAACAAACACCTCACTTGAAAACTATTTTTGCAATAACTTTGGAGTCAAAACTCCATAACTTTTCCCTTTATTTTCTTAATCAAAAATACAAATGAATCTTAAATTCCAACTTTAACCTTTTTGTTTAATAATTGGAACAACCTCACTTCTTTCCAAACCTCAAGCCTTTAAGGCCTCTTTTCTCTTCTCAAAAATTATTTTCAAAATTAAAAAAGAACTAACCCACAAAAAAAATCTTTTTGGAAGAGAACTACATGGAGTTTGATCCCTTAAAAGGGTATGTAGGCAAGAGACCAAAATCTCTCCAAGTTCACTAAAAAATAAAATCTACACTTCTTTCCCCCCATTCTTAAAAACAATATTTTTTCAGAAAATAGCATAAAATAAAGCGTAAACATAGGTCAAGAAAAACGGCTCCTATAGAGTACTATAGTCGTCGCGGGTGCCTAACACCTTCCCGTAGCGAAAATTGCCCCGAACTTAGAATTTCTAAGGGTTTTCTCAATTTTACCCTTCCCCAAAAAAAATAGAGACATCAATGATTGAAAGGTTCAAGCCTAGTTAATGACTTGACACCCGAAAATCGCGATGACACTAATTTTTTATGAAAAACTTTAATGAGTGTCTTAATGCACTCTTTAAGACTCTTAACGAATAAGATTTTATTGAAATTTATGTATTTGGTGTATCAGAAATTGAAGTATTTGATTTTTTCAATGAATAACTTCTTAATTTCAAATCTTTAAAGAGTGCCCTCATAGGTATCTCCATTGGAGAAAACCAAAATGGTTCTTATTGAGAAGAGTGACTCACATAAAACCCTCCTTTTGCAGATCCCACAATATTGAAATATAATGATGTAGAGTTACATAGTTATTGATAGATGATATACAATTATAAAAGGGTATCTGATGACAGTTCATCTTACGTTATTATTAACATGTTTTTCAGTCAATTTCATAACGTTTTACAAGCAGACGAGAGGAGTAATAGTAGACACGACAACAAAACCCATACACGCGGTTACCCGCCCAAACCAAACTCAATTTGACAGGTTTTCCCCGTTTTGATTGGGTTTGGGTTTTTCCCGATTTCAAAATACGGGTATGGGACGGGTAACAGGTATATAGGTACTCATATCCAAACCCGTCCCAAATGTAGAAAATTACTTTATGTTGATATGCCATGTTATTTTGTTTGATAATTGTCATGTTATAAAAACTATCATTGATATTTAAAGGAGAAACTAAATCATTTGATCTAACAAATGTTAAAGTGTGCATATTGTTAGATAATGTATTACAACATTGCTCTTGGTTGCAAAAAAAAAATTCTATTTTTAATTTAAAAAAATTATTCAATGCGGGGATGGGGCGGGGATACCCAAACCCGTCAGGGACGTGGATTGGGTATGGGTAGGGTAATGGGTAAATATATGTAGGGGTGTACATGGGTCGGTTTGGGTTGAGTTTTGCCAAACCCAAGACCCAAACCATATAGGATACTCCGATTTGGGTGAGGTAAAATAATCACCCATTATATTATTGAGCCGGTTTGGGTAAACCCACTAATTTTCGGTTTGGGTTGGGTTGGGTAAAACCCGTCCCCACTCTGCTTCATTGTCATGCCTAAGTATTAGAACAATTGCTTATGATATCGGGACATTTGTAATGTTTTCTATATTTGAGTATGTAATTTTATTCTTCCCGAAACATAACAATTTTAGGGTGTTTTGTTATAAATTCACGAAGAAATCATGCATATCGACAAAACAAGACATCTTAAGATTTGTGAAGTCCTTGGGAAGATGAAGAATGAAGATTCAAGAGGCCTCATAAGACGTTACATAGGGAGAAGTTATGTTCTCAAGTTCCAGGACATTTTACATAGAAGCAAACACCAGAAAAGGCGAAAAAACAAACAATTTTCATCACTTGTCGCACTCACATACGCCCAAGCACACAAATGGGGGAGCTAGGCGCCATGAATTTGTATTGGGCGCCTGGCACATGAAAAGAGGTGTATGGCGTCTGTTCTGCTACACACATGCACTTGACAAATGGCCCTAGGAACTTGTGCCTTGTTGCCCAAGGCGTTGTTTTATGACTTTTTGGTGCAAAAAGTCAGCGTTTTTAGCCCAAGTTCAGGCGGAAACTCTCCCTATAAACATTGCATTCGTCATTCACAATTTATCATTCAAAACACAGCGATTCAAGAGGAAGGCAAGCACTAGGAGCTTCAAGGGAGGAGTCTCTCTCCTCACTCAAGGTTTTTCTAGGTTATCTTTTATTTCTTTTGTAATTTGTTTTTAGTTACCATGGGTAACTAAATCTTTTTAGGCTAGGGTTCTAAGATGAATCTCTATTTTGTTTGTTGGATAATTAATTAATTTAAAGTCTTTTATTCAGTTATTTTCTGTTCGCTATGTAGTTTTACTGTTGTGCATAAGATTTGTCTCCTTTGAAGCATAACCCTGATTTAAGCACTTAGGTAGTAACATGGTCTAATATTGATATTCATATCTTGATATTTATATATGTCTAACCAGGAAGTAATTAGTTAGTACCTAGCAAAACAAACCGAAAGCGAGCGTACCCTTATAGTAAGTACTTAGGGAGGTGGCATACCTAATATTGATGAACATCTGCTGAAATCAAGTAGTAACTAGTTAGTAATTTAGGAAACAAGTGACTTTACGCCTTAAATCATCCCAGTAACTCAATTTGAAAAGGTAGATGTTGATAGGGTTGCCCATTTGTATAACCATCGAGAGGGATAATGTGCAGCGTACTTTTAAGATTCATAGATGAGATAACCTTTAGGAACTCTAATTTAAGTTTATGTTTCAATTACCCCTCTGAGGGAGTAAGACCCCACACGTAAGGATCACCGTGTGACCAGCAGGTGCAACTCAACAGGCGGAAGGATAGACCGAAATCGACTGAGAGAGTAAGACCCCACAAGTAAGGATCACTGTGCGACCAACAAGTGCAACTTGAAAAACTAATTAGGTTACCACATCCCCACGAATTCATCACTTAGATAGTCTACTTATAATAATTGCACTTGACTTTACTGTTAATTAATTCCAACAAATGACTAGAGGGGATTAAAAAAATCTTAACTGCCGCTAACATTCTACAATCAAACAGGTAACTTTACTTTGTTGCAAATAGATTAAATAGCAAAACTCTAAACCCTTATCTCTTCATTTATTACTGTGTTCCCAAATAAGTAACGCAAATTATTTAGACGAAATGACAATCTTTGTGGATACGATACACTACTTATCACTTTATTACTTGGTAAACGATTTGGTACACTTGTCTAATCTGATCATCAGTCTCTTTAAAAAATTAATGGATCTCATTTAAAAAAAAATTGTGAGATGTTAAATTGAAGAGATTGAATTACACATGAATAGAAGGCAAGAGACAACAAGTTGTGTCGCTAGACATTTTTGGATGGCAAAATCAATCTTCGTTGACACAACATTCATGGACCTAGGAAACATTACATTCTATGCATGATCATTTGAACTCTAGGTAGAAGGTCAACAACCTCTAGTTCTAGAAAACCAAAAATATCAAAAGCAAATGATATAAAAACTTGTTGATTGTCAGAACACACTTTTTTGACGCAATTTTAAAGACTACATATTCTACCATAAGAGCTCCAACCCTAACCCCCCAAGTGGTAAACCCTAACAAAATTATATATATATATATATATATATATATATATATATATGGAATTCTCCTATATTTTGAAGCTTTAAATGTTAGTTAGAAGACTTTTTTTTTGTTGACAAATTAGTTAGCAAGACCTGTTTTTTATCCCATGACCAATTATATGTGTTGTCATCATACCGCTATGAATATCATTGCTGAGCCAATGAGAGACGCAGAGCTTTATGTTTTTAGGAAGAGATAGACATAGAGATGGTTAGAATCTAAACAGTATTGATGACGTGGATATATAAAATATAATTCCATATTGAGAAGCAAAAAATAAATCAATATTGTATAAAAAATAAGAGCCTTCCCATTGTATTACTTTGGAAGAAATTACATAAACCTTCCTCAAGTGTTCTTCCCTTAATATCCTTTCTTTTTTCTTTTTTTGGTTCAAATTTATCCTTTCTTTACTTCTCAAATATTTGATATAATAAACCTATCTATCTTGATTATTCTCTCTAATTTATATGAAATGGGCACTGAAAAGCTTAGATCTTGTGCAATCTACCTTGAGAACTCTAAGCCCTACTTTGCTATGATCCTTTTACAATTTGGCTATGCAGGCATGATTATTATAAGCAAGCTTTCTCTCAATGGAGGCATGAGTCATTATGTCCTTGTTGTTTATCGCCACGCATTTGCAACCATTGCTATAGCTCCATTCGCCATTATCTTTGAAAGGTTTGTATAACAAAAACACAACATATCCCATCGTAGAGAGTTTTTGTTTTCCTTAATTCCAAAGCTTTGACACTTTCATGATTATATAAGTTACTAAAACAAAGTTATAACATCAACAAAAATGAAAGATAAAAAGAAAGATGTTTTTAAATCCGTAGTTAAAGGTTAGAGATAATAAAATCTAAAATAATTTTATTTTATTTTCTCTAACTTTGGCATAAAAAAAATCAGCATAAATTTTTATGTATATTTATTTTTATATTTTAATGTAGTTTGAGTATTTTTTTTAAAGAATTCACCATGAACATTTTTAGTTTTTGAATTTCTCTACAAATAGATGTTAATAAATTGGTTTCACTTTTCCAGGAAGGCTCAACCAAAGATTACATTTCCCATTTTCATTCAAATTGTCGTCCTAGCTTTGCTTGGGTTAGCTCCCTATTTTAATGCACTAGTTTTAATATATGCATATTTTAGAGCACATTAGATCCATATAAGAAAATGTTGCATACATTAATTTAAATAGTCTAAACAGGCCGGTGATAGATCAAAACTTATACTATGCTGGGTTGAAATTAACATCTCCAACCTTCTCATGTGCAATGACCAATATTCTTCCAGCAATGACTTTTGCAATGGCCGTTTTATGCCGGTAAATAAATAATTACTAATTCAATTTATATATATCAAGTGCCCAAAAAAAGTTATTCTTAATTTATTTACTATATATTTTATTTATAAATGGATTCCTTGGACGAAAAAAGGATGGAAACGGTCAACATGAAGAAGTTAAGATGCCAAGCAAAGGTGATTGGAACCATTTTAACTGTGGCTGGGGCAATGTTGATGACCTTGTACAAAGGTCCTATAGTGGAGTTATTGTGGAATGAAGATAAATCTCATAGTAAAACCAATGCAACAAACATCACAAGATCCTCAAGCAAGAATAATTGGTTTTTAGGCTCCATTTTACTAATCATTTCTACCATTGCATGGGCATCCCTCTTTGTTTTACAAGTAAGATCTCATGATAATTGATAAAAATATTGGATCCATATCACTACAAAAAACTTTCATATGCCAACAATTTAGAGACAGGAAAAATGTCAAACTAGTCACTTAATCCGTCGCTGGCATTAACTACTAGTGTACTAGAGACTTTTTACACATCAATCTCTAAATCGTTGCAAAATCATTTAAAAATCGATTTTTACTTACAAGAATGTAGAAGTCGATTTAACAACATATATTACAAAATTTGGTCGCTAAGTCGACCACAATGAAGATTGAAACAGCATGGTCATTAAATTTGTTAAAACCTTCAAAATCAATCTCTAAATCATCGCAAGCTCATTTAGAGATTGATTTAACAATAGATTACAAAATTTGGTCGCCTAAATCAACCGCAATGAAGACTAAAATAACACGATCATTAAATTTATCACCGATTCCTTTCAAAAATAAAATTATCACTAATCAACGAATTTTCCATCAAATCATGCTTTTAGTAAAATGAGAACACAAAGTTGAAGTGTGAATTGTTTGAATCGTTATCAATAGTCTAAATCGGTTAGTCACTTGAATGCAATAACTTAATTCCTTCTTCTTTTTGAGATCATGTTAATTTTATCATTTGTTAAAGTTTCAAAGTTAATTTTTTTTTTCTTTCATGTTATTGGGCAGGCTAAAGCTATAGAAACATACAAGAATCATCAGCTAACACTCACATCACTTATATGTTTCTTTGGCACGATTCTATCTTTTGTGACCACTTTGGTTATGGAACACAATGCTTCTGTGTGGACAATTGGTTGGGATATGAATTTATTAGCTGCAGCCTATGCCGTAAGAAATAATATAGTTGGCATTCTCCATTTAGAATATAGTTTTTATCATTTACATAGTGTTTAATTTAAAATAGTTGTGTCTATTGCTCCCCTCAATTTCTTTAGAGACATAAAAAATATGTCAACTCTTGAATATAAGAATATTTAAGTTCTTTCATTTCACTGAAAGCTAATTTATGCTTAAAAACACACCCTAGGGGGACATAATTACTCATTTAAAATCTTATGATATTTTAAGTTAAAATATTTTGCTAAAAAACGAAGTTAAAATTATACAATAAAATTCTTATAAAAACGTCCCCATGAACATAGTTCAATTGTTAAAAATGTTGCATATAATATGCAGGGTCGAGGTTCAAACCTTTGATTATTTGTTTATTCACTTTATGAGGTGAATATATATAGTTAGGGTCTTGCTAACCGATGCCTTTGGAGCACTGGTTAAGCATACCATAACAGGGATTTATTACCATAAAAGATAGCTGCTTTTGATATTATTATCAATTAATTACACAATTTCAATGTATTAACTACTATATAATTTCCTTTTTCATATCCTTAACCAGTGCCCCGAGAGCTTTGGTTAGCATTTCCGATATAGTTATTAGGCTACTTAACAAAAAAATTCTTGCAAAAACTATTTTGATGTTATTTATATCTTTATTGAATTTATTTAAGCATAAGTTATTATCTGTTTATTTCCTTATGAGGTGAATTTATTTTTGGTATTTTTAAGCATTAATATTACTGTCCTGCACAAGAGTTGCGAATTTATTTTTTCTTGAAGGGACAAGAGTTGCAAATTGTTAACTTAATTAATATCTATGATATGATTCCTTTAGTTGTAGATGGCTACTAGTCGATTTTTAATTTTTTTTTAGTAGATTATGATTCCTTTTTGGTTTTAATTAATGTTAGTAGCATTAGCCAAAAAAATGCTAGTAGTATCAGCAATAAATAAATAAAATAAAATGTTAGTAGTACATATATTTATTGTTTGTATACCAAAAAAAAAAACATATATTTATTGTTTTATTTTTATTTTAAAAAATTGATATCAGGGCATTGTTGCATCAAGTATATCATACTACATACAAGGATTGGTCATAAAAAAGAAAGGGCCTGTTTTTGCATCATCATTTAGCCCTTTGATGATGATCATTGTAGCCATCATGGGCTCCTTTATCCTTGCAGAGCAGATTTTTCTTGGAAGGTATAATTTCTAGGTCAATGCCTCCCTTCTCCAACATAAAGCTATTCAATTTTACAGAATTATAAACTTGATATTAAATTATTAATAAAAAAAGTCTAATTAATCATGAAAATAGGGATAGACAATATAGATCTCCAAATTTCGGTGGGGTGAGATAATTGAAAAATATATAATATTTTAAAATCTTAGACTAACTACATTTTTTTTTATGAATCTTAAAATAGTTTATTTAGACACCTGTCAAAAGATATTTATTGAAATTTTTATTTTGACAAATAATACAGCACATTTCATCAGATCTTAAAAAATACACTCTATGAGATGATTTTTTTTGGTACATATGAGATGATTATTTTTATTATAATGAAAAGATTATAAAAGGGTAATTGAAAGCCGTACACAATATATTTTTTTCTTTCAAATAAACAAATGATTATACTAATTAATGACCAAGGTGACACCTCTTGGAGTGGAAAAATAACTTTGAGGGTTAGATAGGGTGGCCTTGAGAGTGGACACAATTATTTTTAAGGACATATGCTAACAAATGCTTCGGAACATTAGGGTTTATGAAAAATTATGCTTGCAAAATTAGCTACTTCATATTAATTACAAAAATTTAAAATGAGTCACTAATAATAAGAAAAAATAGCTAATGCATCATGTATGTTCTAATATGACATATCAAATGAAATAAATAATTGTCAATGTGACCATAACTAACTAAGTTTGTAAGAATAATATATAATATATGTGGCACTTGAAGTTCGAATCCTGGTTATTTAATTAAGTAGTTAATGCAATAGTTGTGTAAAATGAAGTTCAATAAATAATAGAAAATTAATGGATAATAAATATTGTGTTTGTATTTTAAAGTGACAATTATTTAAAAAAGATTTCTAAAAAACAAAAAAAATAATATTGAGAAGAAAGTAAATTCAAAAGTGACAATCAAAATGACGAGCAGCGGTTATGGTGCATAAGAAAATCCTTATGCACCCTGCATAAATCTAGAAATAGTTTTGGAGTACAACTCACAGAAACGGGTCCTTAGTTTTTTCACCTGTCGAAAACCATTAAGTACATCTAATGATTTTCGAGTACAACTCACAGAAACCATTTCTAGATTTATGCAGGATGCATAAGGAACCTTATGCACCATAACCGCACCCAAAATGACGACGAAAGAGCATGTTAGTTATATATATATTTTTTTGAAAGAGCATGTTAGTTATATATCACTCAAGATAGAAAATATAGTATATCATTCAGAATAATGAATAGCAAAATTATTGAATGATTGATTGAGAAAGCAGAGTTCATCCAATTATATATTATAATTATTATTATATATAGTAAAGGAATAAAACTCAACTATTTTATTTTTGTCAAGTAGCGTAGTGGCTGGAGCTCACACAATTTAAATATGGAGAAGTGGGGTGTCAGGGGTTTGAACCCCTGCCCCTGCATAAATTATGCAATGTCCCTACCAACTGAGCTAAGCTCACGAGGACAAAAACTCAACTATTTTAATAGTTGCTAATTAATTTACCTAAGAGATTGATAAAAAAAAAATTACATAAGAAATACTTACTTAGTCGCATAAATATTATTTAGGTATACACACAAAATTATACACCATTTAGTTATTTAAAAAACTCAAATTATTTAATTATTTAAAGTTCCTTTGTACATATATTTGATAGCTCTAATATAAGTAATCTTAATATTTTTATTTTATAGGGTTACCACATAATCTCTCTAAGCACTATATCATACACTTTCAAATCAACGAAAACTAAGTGTACTATATCGCTCCATCACGCGTCAAAGTAGATCGCTTTCATAGTCAATCTCACAAGAATACAACTAAATTAATTATAAGTAACTCGAGTCTCTTTTCTTAGTCTTCGTTCAATCGCCTTTTCCCATAACTTCATGATACGAATCATAAGTTTAATTCGCACAATTTTGTATATCCCTCTTGTTCTTTTAGATTGGAATTAATGTTCTTCTTTTCCATTCATCTGATATTTTCTTTGTCCTCATAATCCCGTTAAAAAGTTCTGTGATCCACACAATTCCTCTATGTCCAATTTTTTCCCATACTTCAATAGGTATGTTGTATGGCTGAAAAACCTTGCCATTACTCATCCTTTTCAATGCTTATTTTGCCTCGTGTTCTTGAATCAGACGATAATAATTATAGTTTCAATTCTCCTATTTGATGTCTAGCATGTTGGAGTCCGGTAAGATCGCATATCTTCATTAAATAAGTTCTAGAGGTAGCTCATCCATCCATCATTTATATCTCTTTTATAAATCAAAACTTTACACTTTTCATCTTTAATACACTTCACATGATCCGGGTCTCTTGCCTATCTTTATCACTTGATTCGCGGAGCCCCATTGTCGCTTCTTCTCTTCACTCTACCTTTAAACTTTACGTCCATAACAAATACTCTATGATGAGTAGTTAAACTCTCTCCAAGTATGACTCTTCAGTCCAAACAAATCTTTCTGTCAACTTCCTAATAAAAAAGAAATCTATCTGAGAACATGTCACCACACTCTTGTATGTGACAAGATACTCCTCTCTTCTCACTTACAATAGTACGGTGACATGTTCTCAGATATATTTCTTTAAACGAAGAAATTTAATTAAAAATTCAATCATTATAGCTTGATAAAAAAACACAAATTATAATTATAATAGTTAATCTATTAATTTTTTTTTTGTGAGAATTGAAAGAAGACAAGTTTTTAGTTCGTTTTCTGTCATTGTTTTTCAAGTCCTCAATCTAACATGATAAATTGGTTTTTGGACTTGTGAATGCAGTGTTATTGGTTCCATCTTAGTTATCCTAGGCTTATACTCTGTTTTGTGGGGAAAGCAC
The DNA here is from genome assembly GCA_958299785.1 of Medicago lupulina. Lineage (NCBI taxonomy): Eukaryota > Viridiplantae > Streptophyta > Magnoliopsida > Fabales > Fabaceae > Medicago > Medicago lupulina. The sequence goes on from OY283144.1 coordinate 64,056,842, forward strand.
AAAGAACTAGTGGAAAATAAAGTGGCGCCTGATGATATTCCCATGCCTATGAAGGGTGCTCAAGTAAATGGAAATATGGGGACACTTTGTGAATCAATTGATCAACTTTGTGAAGCAAAATCAGATCAGAAAGTAGAATCAAACATTTCTCTAGTTATTATTAATTACATCATAAGCTTACCAAAAGCATAAACAATATGAAATATTTGCATTTGTGAACTATAAATTCGACAAAAACGATGAAATTTTCGTTGGTGAATTGTGCAAGAGTTTCTTGATACCCTATTTAACCATTTGAATTTGCTTTATCCATAGGCTTGACAATATTTTGGGTAATTAGTTGTTTATTGTATAGTGAATAAGATATATTGGACCTTATGGTCTTGAAGTGTAAAGTAATCTACCAAGGAGACATATAGCATAATCACTATGCACCTGGGAGAAGCATGGAAGCAAGGTTAACCTTGATAAAAATAACATTTGTACTTTTGACTCTAAACATAATTTCTACACTCAAATTAAACGTTCGACTCACGTTTACGTGAATATATCCAAACATGAATCATTTTATATCAATTCATTTTTAACTAATATCAATTATAATCAATTTTTTCTCTCAAAAAATAATTATAATCAATTTTTATCACCGCAAAACAAAAAATACAAATGTATTTTTCAACAATATGTCGTGTTCATTTATCAGATGATAGGTTAAGGGGGTAACTCCAAAGGCAATAGCAAAAATGTCACACATATATCCAAATTGGCAATAGCAAATCAACAAGGTAATGGCAAAGGCAATTTAAGATCTATCATGCATATCTGTCATACATATGTTCCAAAAAGTACCTCAAAGTATCTCCAAAAGCATGCACAGAAGTACATAACATTCCCAAAACATGTTTGCATAAAGTTACAGCTCAAAAGTTTACATCTCTACTATCATTTCTTAACATGGGATACCCTTGCATTGCTCAATGCTTCACCATGCCAAATCCATGTTGTATAAGTTTGAGAAATCCCTTCACATATAAGATGGTTCCGTATTTCTTCAGGTGTTTGCTCTGGACACCGATTCCCACAGTTAACACAAGGACAAAGAAACATTCCGTTATTATTAGGAAGGTTTCTTTCAGCAAATTGGAGAAAATCTGTCACTCCATTATCATACTCATCGCTTAAGCGGCTAGCTTTCATCCAACTACGATCCATAACTACATTACAAAATAAAATATACACAGATTATTGACTCAAACCGGAAACTAAGGCTTCTCTCATATATAACTAAAACAATTATATAGAAACATCTCAGACTCATCAAGACATTAGTATGAGACCAGTTTTAATTGTTATTAGAGAAGGAACCAAAGCTGTAATCATGTTCATTTCACTAGATATGAACCCAGGTGATTATTTCCTATAACAAACACTGATTTTTCTGCCATGGACCATATAATAATATGCCCCTTGCTAAGAAACTTAAGGGCTAAGGCCATTGTAATCAACAAAGCCAAGTAATCAATGCCTATATGAAAGACTAGTTTTTATGCCTCCGTGTAGCAAAATATGCACCTTGATCTTGATCCCTTTTTTTCCAATTACACTTTAAAAATATTATGTTTACCAACAAGCCTGCAGTTGTGTAAAAAAATTAAGTCTTAATAGTAGCTTTAGCCCTCTAAGAAAAAAAACTACAAAACCGCCCCCTAAGTTTTGCACCTGTGGTAGTTTTGGCCCCCAAGGCCAATTTTAACTCGGTCTACGCTGATGTGACACCCTAAGTGAGGTGCCACGTGTTATTTTCTTTTTTTTTTTTGGCCTTGGAGGGCCAAAACTGCTACAGTTGCAAAACTTAGGGGGCGGTTTTGTAGTTTTTTTTATTAGGAGGCCAAAATCACAATTTTGGAAAAGTTAGGGAGCTAAAACTGCTGTTAAGCCAAAAATTAAATGACAAAATTAATTTGGTTTTACTGCACTAACAAATTCCCTTCTGATCAATTTTTGACATTACATAGAATTTCATGTAAGTCAAGGTTCTTTCTACCAATAGATAGAGGGCCTACTTCGTTTGTCTTATTTGAGCTTATGTACATTTAAGACCATGTGAAAGAGCTTATCAAAATAGTTTATAGCATGGCTATAAGGTCTCTCAGATAGCTTATGAAAACAATTTATAATTTTATATAAAAACATTTTGACTTTATTTTGTCTTTTGTTATAGAAATAGCTTATACATTGATCATTTTTGGAATAACAACATAATTAACTAGTTATGTTATAAGCAAGGTTGTCTAAATCGTGATCTTGCGATTCATGATGCCTCCACTGATTTGGAGCGGATCCCAGATCGGAGAAGATGGAGGAGCAGCCGGCGCACCGCGTAAACGTTGTCTCTCTTTCTCTCTCAAGAACAAGAAATCTTATGATCAATGATAAAATGAATGAAATAAACTCATCACCATGTTTCACTGATTCATCTTCATTTCAAATTCCAAATACTTTTATTGGTCTTCTTCTTCTTAACTCCAAAATCAAATCTTCTTCTTCATGCAATAACAACACACTTCTTGTTACTCCTTCTGAGCTTCTTAGAGACTTTGCTACAAGAGAATTCAATGCTTTTCTTTGGCTTTTTCTTCTTGTTATTACCCACCCTTTTGGTTAAAAGACTCTTTAGTATCTTCACTTTGTTGTATAAAGCTAGAACCATTCCTGGACTTCCTTCTTCATCTTTTTTTGGACACTATAAAGTCCTCTCCAAAGAAAATTTCACTGGTAATGATCTTTTATTTTCTTGTTTAGTTTGTAGTTTTAGTTTCTTTATCTATGACACATAGATACCGACATCAGAGACGACACTTAGACACAAGTTATAGTATAAGAAAATGAAAGTGATTTAGGGTCTCTTTCAATTGATTTGTTTGAGCTTATCTACAGATATAAGTTTTGTGAAATTTATTTATGACATTTCTCATAGGCCTTTTTCAACGTAATTTTATAAGTTCTCTAAGATAGCTTATAGAATATACCAAAACAATTCAAGATAATGACATGTCTGGTGTCTGATACGTGTCAGTATCTGTCATTGACATGACACCGACACACGTGGTTACATTCGATAGTTCCATTTTCTTAAATATTATTGGTATCGACGGGCCAGTGTCGCGTTTGGTGTCCGTGTTTGTGTTAGTGCTTCATAGTTCATAGGTCAGATGTGATTTTTTAAACTAATTGCATACTTCGCCTTTTGATTTCCAGATGTATTGTCAGAATCACATGAGAAATATGGACCAATTGTTAAGTTATGATTAGGTCCTACTAAGCTTCTGGTGTCAGTTAAGGATCCAATGCTAATTCAAGAGATGCTTATAAAGGCTGAGGATAAGTTACCTTTTACCGGAAAAGCGTTTCATCTAGCCTGTGGTCAATCAAGCCTTTTTGCCCCTTCCTATGAAAAGGTTCTTAACTGTCAAATCTCTTTTCCTATTTCTTAACCTAATATGCCGTGGCCTCTGGCATTGTTTCAAGAAATGCCAGAAGAAAATTTATCCATTTCTGCAATAGTACTTGAACATACTTGATTCCTCTTTTGATGTACTTGAAATTACAAGTCTGTTATATCGGAATTTGGCTATTTAGCAGTTGAACTGAACATGAGAGTGATTAATATGACATTTTTTTTAATTAAATTTTATTATCCAAACATTCAGTTATTCTTAGGTACAAAATATTTTTCAATTATATTCAGACATTCAGTTACTGTTAGGCACAAATACTTTTCAATTATTTTGTATTGACACTAATAGCTGACGACACATTGTTCTATTCTCCAATGATAATCATGTTCACTAAGACAAATGAAATTTGAACTTCAGTGTTTATGTAGGTTTGTAAGATGCACTATGTGGTTTATTCTGAAATTTCAAAATGTTTGTGGTCTTTATGTTTTGAGACATTCTGATTTTTGAGAACTTATGTTTCTGGTTTTGTTTGTATACTTTCGTTATGCGTCTCAAATGTCTTTAGAAATTACATACGCTTTCTTCTTTGTGTAACATGTTCTCAATCTATCTATAGCTGATTAGAATTTAATTTAAATCATCTTTAGGTCCAACAGAGAAGAGAATTATTGGCAACAGAATTGAACGAAAGATTGATGAAGACGACTGATCTGAATCCTCTGAAGGTTGTAGACTTTATCATAAAACAAATAGAAAACATCAGAGTCAGAGGAAGCATTAGTTGCGGGTTGGTTTCTCAGCATATGGCTTTCACGTTACTAGGAGCCACATTCTTTGGAGACAGCTTCTTGGCATGGCCGAAGGCTGCAATATACGAGGAACTACTCATCACTATTGCTAAAGAAAACTGCTTTTGGGCTTCCTATAATGTTACTCCGTTTTGGAAACGAGGATTTTGGAGATACCAACACTTATGTACAAAGTTAAGATGTTTAACTCAAGATATCCTTCAACATCGCAGAAAAAGCTGCAAGATTTTAGGCCATATCAATCAAAATGTTTGTAGTGAGAGCTCCAACCCGGAAATGAAGTCAGCTGATGGTATGCAGTGCCGTTCTAATGGTGGATTCCAAAATTGCCATTTCTTTCATGACCTTAATGATCAAAAAAATTCTAAGGAAGAACCATGTGGGAACATCATGTGTGTGATGCTTCATGGATGTCAAACTACAGCTGCTTTAATCGCCAATGTTTTGACTAATCTTGTCATGCATCTGGAAATACAGGATAAGGTTGCAATTTGTTTTTTCTGTCTTATCCAGTTCTTAATTAAAATTTGTTCCGGATCATTTTATTTTTGTTTCAGAACAAGTTGGTGCGTAAGACAATTATATACTTTATAACTTATGAAGCACAAACATTCCTCGGATTAGGTTTGTCCCGGTGTCGGACATGTGTCATGTCTGACACCAACACAACACCGACACATGTAATTACACTTAATTATGTGATTTTCTCAAATTATTAGCGGTGTCGGCGTGTCAGTGTTCGTGTCCGTATCCGTGCTTCATAGGTCATTGCTTATTTTCGTATGCTTTTGCAGGTTTATTCAGAGATTAGCATGGTTGGGAGAAATCCATCAAAACATGAGCAGGAAGATGTTTATAGGATGCCTTTGCTATTGGCTACAATTTATGAATCTGCACGCCTTCTCCCAAGTGGTCACATGCTGCAGAGGTGTTCTATAAAACACGGTGAGAAAATAGGCAAGATAAATGTTATGGTTGTATTTTTCTGTTCTACACAAAGGTTATGGTTATATTATGTCCTCGAATTGATACATTTTCACTACTTGTTCATTAATGTTCATCCGTGTATCAGACTTGAGATTTGCAACTGGTGTAACCATACCTGCTGGAACTGTACTGGTTGTTCCTGTTCAATTGGTACAAAAGGATGCCTTCAATTGGGGGAAAGATGCAAGTGCTTTTAATCCATACCGATTCCTATCAAACATTACAAAAGAATCAGGTACGAGCCCCTCGATACTTAGCTGGCAGGTTTTGTACATTATGCACACCCTCAAGATTTGCAATTTAATATTGTTTTAGTCCTTCAGTACTGTAGATCATGTCTGCTACCCTGTAATTATTGCAATACCTGGTACCATTTGTTGATCAATTACGCTAAACCTGAGTGAGTTTGTAGGATTAACTACATAGTACTGATGTTTGTGGCCTCTGATTAAACTCAATTTGTTGCTTCCAACATAGAGGTTTTTAATCATCTAGTTTGATGGCTACTACGCAACTGAAAATTCTGTTGTAAGTCGTAACATACTGCAACAAACTAAAAGACCAGACCACAACAGAACAAACTACAAACAACTACAGCAGTAGAAATGCTACAAATAAGTTTAACACTTAAAATCGCACACATCACAATAATAAATTAATATACTATAGTTTCTAACATACGCTATGAAGTTGAACTTGTGTTCGGTTTTGTTTGAGAGGGTTTTATAATCATCCGTCCCCATTTCTTTATCCCCTTATTTTGGTTGTGGTATGTTGTAAAAGTAATAAAAGATTGTGTCTAATCTAGGATTAGAATTTACTATTGTGTCGATTATTGAATTTAACCTTTACTGTCGGAACATTTTGATATTGATAGCTGTTCGTCATCCATCACTAATCTTTTGATATTGATATTTCTACCAGGTTCTGATGAACAACTTGATTATGGAATCAGCTCGTTTGTACTAAATGATCCAAATGAAAATGCAGCATTCCTTCCTTTTGGATCTGGTACACGTTCTTGCGTTGGGCAGAAATTTATTATCCAAGTTGTTGCTACATTGTTGGCATCATTACTCAAGAAATATGAGGTTTGTCCTATGAACTGTTGCTATTGTTCTTTCTACTTCTATTATGAGTGAAAGAGATGAAAACAATCTGAATCATAAAATTGCAGAACTGTAAAATGTTGAATTTGTCGTATAACGAAAGGAAAACAAAAAATGAAGAGAATAGAAATCCATGGAATGGACAATGTAATGTTATGTAATAAAAAAAACCTAAAAACTGTAATAAAATGTTTAGTCAATGTGAATGAAATGGTGACACTTTAAGCATGATGTGAAATCAGTGTCTTGGACTTCTAAGATGTTTATGTCCTATATCTATAGCAAAGTGAATGAATATGAATAAACTAAATTTAAAGTTTGATGAATGACGTAAGTTACTGGCATTTTCTTCAGTCGATGATGTAGCATTAATTAGGATATAGTGATCAGTCCTTAATATATAAAATTATATAATTTTTCTGTAACAATTGATGTTAGATTTATATACAGATAAGGCTCAACACAGGCTCGGATGGTGACTCGGAACCGATCTCGAAAAATCATTGTGTCCAGCATAATCCTAATTCACAAATACAGTTTGTGAGAAGGGACCAGTGAAAGAAACAGAAAGACAAGCATAATATGTATAGATAAAGTTGGTGTTGTAATTCAAGTCAATGATGCAGGAAAACATCTGTGAACCCTTTATAGGTTTCTTCACACCTCATCTTTTTCCTTTTTTTACGAGATGAAAGGGGAAGCTCTACTCAATAATAATGGCTCATTGTAGTTATATGGTAGGATACAACTTGTGTTTATTAACACAAGTTTTTTTCCTTCCTATTTTTTATCACTACCCTAGTGTTGGCTTCAAGCCATGGCACATGTTTTTGTAAGTTTTTTAAGCACAAAGGGTATATACACATAGCTACTAGGAGCCATAGATTTTCCTTCGCCTTTTCTGGATGAGGAGCTTTTTCGCTTTCTTTGTTATCAACTTTTTTACTTCGGTAAGAAGTTTGTTTTCTTGTATCATCTTGATATTTGCGGAATAAAATGTACTTGATATTTTCTGTCTTCTTAGCTATCAAAATATAATTATGCCGTGACCAAATTCGATTTCGTTTAAATTGGATTTGAAAAACTTTTGAACGTAAAATGATTTATGTTCAAATGTATTAACATATTGACATTTTGAGGCAAAATTTTCAAAACTCTACTTTTATGACTGAATTTATTCTAGATGCAAAAATAGTTATACTAAATCACAGTCAAATATGTCAAAATCAGTTTATTTGTCGATAATTACTATTGCTTATGTAAATATAATAAGATTAAGCAAATAATGATATTAGTCCATGTTACATCACTTCTTGGTTGCTTCATTGATTCTTTGCACATATGATAAGGTTAAGAAAATAATATATCAAAGACCAAGACTCTTGGTTACTCTCACAAGTCACACTGCTGTATTTATTATATAATTAAGTTATTAAGTTATAACTACCTTACACCAACTTGTTCTGCAGGCTCTATTAAAAAAAACTAACAGAAACAAAATTAAAAATAGTTGTCTTTGTCCTCATAAAATAGAAAAATAATTTCTCGTAGACTAAACGCAACTATTCATTAGTCGAAGTCTAGTACAGAAAAGCTTAAGCACCAAAACAAGGTACTTGAACTTGTTTGGATTGCTTGCAAGAGTTAACCTGATTGAGGAAAACATTGAAATGAAATGACAGATGCTATAGTGTCATTTGTTGTGGGGGAACTCTGCAATTTTGTAAAAGAAGAAGGAAGTTCACTGTCATTGATTGAGAGATACTTCAAAGACATCAAAGATGAACTTGAGATCATCCAATTATCACTCAAGGATGCAGACACAAAGGCTGCTGATGAAAGAGGGGGAGCACATGAAGGAGTCAAAACTTGGGTAAGGCAGCTGAGGGAAGCATCTTTTCGCATAGAAGATGTGATTGATGAGTATGAGTATAGCAAGTATGTGGCACAAAGGGTCGACCATTCGGGATTCATAGCTTCACTCCAAGCGATTCCTGCCTCGATCAAAACCTTAACTACACAGTACCAGATTGCTTCAGAGATGAAAGACATCAAGTTATCACTTGCTGGAATCAAAGAAAGAAGTACACAGTTTGAGTTTCAGTCTGGAAGTGGATCAGAAAGCTACAGAGGGACTAAAGCTCCTAGAATTGGTGACCCTCGAATGGCTCCTTATTTCATTGAAGAGACTCAAGTTGTTGGGTTTGAGTCTCCAACAAATGAATTGGTTCGTCTTTTGGTGGGGGGAGCCAATGAGCGCACGTTGGTTTCTGTGGTAGGCATGGGAGGACTCGGAAAAACAACTCTTGCTAAGCATGTTTTTGATAACCAGTTGGTGAAAAGGCACTTTGATTGCCGCTCTTTCATAACAGTTTCTCAATCCTACACTATGACAGAGTTGTTGATAGATATGATAAAAACAGCTTGCACGAACAACAATGAGACTATTCCAAAAGGTCTGCGGAAGATGGATGACAGAACATTGATTACTCAAGTAAGACAATACCTCGAGTCAAAAAGGTACTTGGTTTTATTTGATGATGTTTGGGAAGAAAATTTTTCTGATGAGATTGAACATGCCTTAATTAGTAATAACAAAGGAAGTAGAATCATCGTGACCAGTAGAAAAATGAATGTAGCAGAATATTTTAAGAAATCTTTTCCTGTTCATATTCATGAGCTACAACCTTTGTCTTCAGAGAAAGCATGGGAGTTGTTCTGCAATAAGGCATTTAGATCTGAGCCTGGTAAACAGTGTCCAACAGTCCTTGCGGACATGTCCAATGAAATTGTTCAAAGATGTGGAGGGCTACCCCTGGCTATTGTGGCTATTGGTGGTCTTTTGTCAACAAAAGCTAAAACCTTGTTTGAGTGGAGAAAGGTGAGTCAAAATCTAAGGATGGAGTTAGAGCGCAATGTGCATTTGACTAGTATAATGAAGATTTTATGTCTTAGTTATGATGATTTGCCTTACCATTTGAAATCATGCATGTTATACTTTGGCATGTATCCAGAGGACTACATCATCAAACGAAAGAGACTTACTAGGCAATGGATGGCTGAAGGGTTTGTTAAGAATGAACACACAAGACCGTTGGAGGAAGTTGCTGAAGAGTACTTGACAGAGTTAGTACAGAGAAGTTTGGTTCAGGTTTCCAAACTTGGCTTTGATGGGAAAGTTAAAAGATGTCAAGTCCATGATTTGCTGCGTGAAATGGTCATTAAAAAAATGAAAGATTTAAGTTTTTGCCATTCAGTGCATGAAGGTGATGAACAAGTCACAGTTGGAATAACTAGGCGCTTCTCTATAGTAGCCATCTCCAACAATGTGTTGAGAAGCACTGGTAACTCAGGAATCCGCGCTATATTAGTTTTCGACAAAGCTGAATTGCCTAAACATTTCATGGATGTATTATCTGCCAAGTTCAAGCTTTTGAGAGTTCTTGACTTTGAGAATTCAGTTTTGAATTATATTCCTGATAACTTGGGGAGCCTTTTCCACCTAAGGTACTTGAACCTGAGTCGTACAAAGGTCACAGTTATTCCTAGTTCTATTGGTAACCTAATGAATTTAGAAACCTTGGATCTAAGGCATACCAAAGTTAATGAGTTGCCAAGGGAGATAAACATGCTCACAAAGCTAAGGCTTCTTCCAGTTTATTATAGAAAACACGAAGGCCATTATTCTATTTTGAACTTTACAACAGGTGTGAAAATGCAAGAGGGTATTGGATGTTTGAAGTCATTACAGAAGCTTTACTTTTTGGAAGCAAATCATGGTGGAATAGACCTTATCCAGGAGCTTAAAATGCTGACACAATTAAGGAAGTTAGGCATACGTTGTATGCGTCGAGAATATGGAAATGCATTATGTGCTGCAATACAAGAGATGAAACACCTTGAATCTCTAAACATTACTGCTATCGTTAAGGAGGAGATCCTTGACTTGGATTTCATATCAGCTCCACCAGATCTTATAGTGCTCAACTTGAAAGGAAGACTAACAAAGTTGCCTGATTGGATTCCAAATCTCAAGTATCTTGTGAAGTTAAGACTTGGCTTATCTAACATAGCCACTGATCCACTAAACTCTTTGAAGAATTTACCTAGTTTGTTGAGGCTGAATTTGTGGGATGATGCATTTTCTGGTGAGAGTTTACACTTTCAAGTTGAAGGGTTTCCAAAACTAAGGGAACTTGATCTCACTAGATTGAATAAGCTAAGCTCAATCACTATAGAGAATGGAGCTTTACTTTGTCTTGATCATATCAGATTTAACAACAACCCCGAGTTGAAGGTGGTTCCGCAAGACCTTCAACACTTGAAAAACCTTCAATTCCTTGGATTTGCTGATATGCCAAATGAATTGGTTGAAAGCATTGATCAAGAAAAAGATGGACAATGCCATTGGATTATCAAGCATATTCCCTTTGTACTAATCCGTCAGAAAGTAGGATCGGGATTTTATGACTATGAGTTGCACCGCATTCCTACTACATCCAATGTCTGAATCATCAAGGTACTCACTCTTTCCTCATATATACCATGAAATGTTTCTCTTATGAATGTTTGAAATTACATTGCCACTCTCTCCAGACTCCAATGTATATTTTTTTCAAATTGAATTTCTCATTGAATGCTTTAAACTTCCCTTTACATGAATGTTTGCATCTTCTTGATTTAAGTAAAACTATACTTAAATGCATGCAAAATAAGAAAAGTAATCTTATAACATTTTTTTATAAACAAATTATAATGTTTAAGTTGGTTGTGTATATGTAACAACCCTCTGCATATATTGCATGAAAGTGGCTATATTCTCATCATGCATGTTTATGCATGTCTAGGTGAACAGATTCAAATTCTTCATGTTGCTGCTCAAGAGAAGATGCACTTTATCTCTTTATTCCTTCTATGGTGTGCTTGAATTGCCAAATAATTGTCTCCTTGAATTGAACTCATCAACTATGATCAAGGAATGTGTACTCTATTAATTGACATTTGGTTTGGGTTAGTTTTTCTGTTTTCTTCATTTCAGATGTTGTTTTGTTATTGGTTTGGTGTGGATGTTTTTCTACAAAATATAATGGATATTTCAATTTTCTATGACTATGAATATATGAAGTTAATTGTTGGGTTGGTCGTCTTTGGTGTAGATCTTAATTTGATAGAGTTCTCCTTTCTATATCCTTCTTTATTTTTATTGCGTTATAATAATTGTAGAGATCCCATTCATTATTTTTTTCATTGTAATTTCCTTTATTTCTAAAAAAGAAAAATCAAGACAAGAGATTTATATAAATAACCATAATATGTTAAGTTAGAACATTCCTTAAAAAAAAATGTTAAGTTAGAACATTAGTAAGGGCTGGTTTGTTTAAATTTTTTAAAAATCATTTTTGATGTTCTAGTTATCTTTATGTGTAGGTCATTCTAAAAAATCATTTTCTTGAAATAAAATTATGTTGTAAATGAAATGACTATTTTTATTAGATTTTGAAGAAAATCGTTTTAATAAAAAGAAGAAAAAACCATAACTTATTATGTTTATTTGGGAATGAGTAATAAGTAATAGTTTAAAGGGTCTTGTTAACAAGTGTCCTTAGGGCACTTGTTAAGGATTCAAAAAATAGAAACAATTGATAACTTTTATGTAGAAAATGTTACTTTTTGATGTTTTAATGTGTTGAATACACAAATTTCAAGACAAAAATTTTATTTTGAACCTCTTATAAGTGTCCTAGGGCACTTGTTAGCATTTCCCTAGTTTAAATCGTGAGATATTGTTATCCAAAACTGAGATTTTTGGAATAATGGATTTTGAAAGTTTTAATTTTGTTGTGTGGTCGAGGGTTCTAGTCTTTGTTGCCACAAGTTTTGGTTTAATTAAATATTTTTCTTTATTTCTATAAATATTCATATTTAAGTCATGTTTTGTTTAAAAATTCTATTGGATTTTAGTGGCAACTCTAAGAGACCTACGGGCAATCATCTTTGGATGTTTTGATGATGGGAGCAGCTGCAGGAACATTGATAGGATTTTGCAAGTGTACTAATTCTATCGAAGTAATAATTACATTCGTATCTACGAGGACCGTTGTTAACTTCTACTCAACAATTTCATTATCAAAAGGGATGTATTAAATTTATGGTTGCCCTAGACTGTTGGATTGATTGCATAAAACTTAAAAGTATTGAGATTAAATTGGGTTGAAGATTAGATTAAAACAGATGATCAAACCTTTGAATCCTCTATTGCTAACTGTGATTGATTTACCTCCTCTTATCTCTCAAAGTTAACCTAGCTTTACGACGGATTAACTTAATAGTTATTATCAATCTCTTGACTCAAAATCATTTCCTAAGTTATAACCTCGTAATCTCTTAAGTCGATTCCTAACTGCGGAAGCAAAGTTTTAGTTCGTTAATCCTTCATAACTCAGAACTTCCTATCTCTAGTTTCATATGTAAAGTTAAACATAATCATTAGTTCAGGTTTAAAAGCTAGGGCTAGTAGTCAATTAAGATCCAAGATCAATTCATATAACTAAGATGCTAGGGTTAATAGTCATACATCAATTATATGAAAAGCATTAAACGTAAACAATTCTAAATAAAGACTAGGTTTCCATTTATATAAAAGAGAGTTCTTGGCAAATTATATGATCATTGATTACAACAGATTCATCTCATGACTTAATTAATCTAAGAGCTTAGCTAGTCATAACTAAGACAATTAACAACATAGGAATAATAGAACATACATAAATCAGTTGGTTTGAGATCCAATGCTTGTTCTTCAGTTCTTGGGTTCCTTCTATGCTCTGTAATCGTCATAAATTCGAACCATTGCTTCAGAAAACAATCTGGCTTTTATAGAAATTACCTTATCAGGCAAAAATTGTGCTCCGATCGTAACAGATCGTAGCACGATGTGTTCATTAAAACCGAAGCCCAAGCCAGACGCTCTCTAAATCGTAGCACGATCGCATTAAATCGTGGTACGATTTTTTGCGAATCAAAACTCTTCAAAACTTTTCTAAGTCGTGCTCCAATGCTCAGAAATCGTGGCGCAATTTTTCCTTTCCTTGGACACTTAAAATTTGTTCTTTGTAGCTCAAACTTATGCAAAATCACCTGAAATTAGCTAAAAATGTTCCAAAAAGTACTAACAAAACAACTTATGACCTAGTGTCATCAAACATCATTTGTGTTCATTGTTGGGGACTGTCTATTGTGACAAAGGTGTCTAGAGATGCAAATAGAACTGGGATATTTGGAAGATGTGTAGTTGTGGGAAGAGGAGTTAAAGATGGGAGGACCAGGGAGGGGTAAGACCAATTACTTTCTACAAACTACTTTATGGGACATAGTTGAGGTAGAGAAATTGAGATTTGGTGGTTAATGAACATTGTTTTGAATATGTTCAGGAGCAAGGGATCCAGAAATGAGAGCAGCAGGATCCACAAACACTTGTACTATGAAGATGATGCTCAGTTCAAGAAGAATGAATTTGAAGGTTTTATGGTACAGCGAGGGAGTTGAAGATTTAAAGGTGGATTTTAAAGATTTGTTTGTTTTACCTGATTTAAAGATTTGTTGTGTTTAATTTGTTTTACTGAAATTTTATAAAAATGAAGAATGATAGAGAGTGAAGATAGTGAGCCAATAGGGGTTTGAAAGATCTGATTAAGTCGATGTTGAGGGAGTAATAAACACAAACAACTTTGAATGTGGATAAAGAAGATGGATTTATGGGTTGCTAAATTTTTAGAAGTCATGTAAGAAGAAGGGTAGTTTGGTCTTTTCCTTGTTGTCTTGGACCATTAATGGCATTTTCGTCCATTCAAGCCAATTTTTAATGAGTCAAGATCATTCTTGCCTAGTCATCATCGTCACGTCAACAAATAAGTATACATCAAGAAGAAAATAACCTCAAGGGTCAAATGAAAAGTAATTAGTAATTGCAAGGTATGTTTGAAAGATTAGCAATTATAGAGGCCAAACATCAAGTGACCCGTATATGTAGGGGCGAGTTACATATTTAAGCCGAATTCAATTCTTGAACACCCAAAACCATTCTACCACTAAAGAGAGAAAGAAACAAAAAGAGTAAAATTGATATATGGGATAAGTTGTTGATGTTATATAACGAGAGAGATGAGGAAAAAAATGAGGTGTTCAATGAGTGTATAAAAAGTGAGAGATATACAAATATAAATTCTTTTATGGTAAATACTAAGATTTCACTAAACTCACCATTAATCTAAATATGAGCTAAATTATAATAAGAAAAACAAAAATATCAAAATCAAGACAATTATTAATTGTTGTAACCATTTAAATACTTTTACAAATACACTCTCTTAAAAATTTGTGAAGTATATCAAATATACTCTACTAATATTAAAAAGAACAAACATTAAATAATATCTAAAAAAGTCTTTTATTCAATAAATACATCTTAAAAATAGTGATTTTTTTTTTTAAAGAAAACCAAAAAAAAAATTTCTTAGTACGGTAATCTTAAATGTTTGAGGTAGGCGATTGAATTGTTCTCCCGCTGCAGCTGGCTAGGAATGATGAGAGAGAAAGAGAACAAGGGCACAAATTCAGTCGGATTAAGAAAATATTAAACTTGAAATTAGAATAATACTACTACACTTTATATGTACCAGAAGTTGAAAATATCTCCATGAATGTCGAATTAGGAGTCGACAACACCATGACACACTTCCCTTGTTTTCCTCTATCAATTTCTTGGTCGGTTCTTTCATCTCTAAAATACTCAATTTGGTCTGGTCAATATAGTCTTTTACATTGTCTATACTTTAAAACAATCCATATAATTGCATAATGTTAATCAAACATGTCCATCTATCAAAGGCACTGATGATTTAGAATTTAGTCGGGAAGTAAATATAATTTAACTAAAAATTATTTAATTTCAAACAATTTGTAGTCACCTACCTACCTATCTTGAATATATTATAAAATGCATCCGTGACTTTGTTCAATAAGTTTCAAATGCATCTACAGTAGTTCCAATCTAATCTCATTGAAAATCCATGCAAATACCGTATTCTTGGTAACTCACAACTAATAATAGCAAATAATTTTATATAAGAAACAAAGGTCAATAAAGATTCACATTTTTTTATCAAGTATTATAGTGGATAAAAATTCTTTAAGATGAATAAGTGGGGTATGTAAGCCAGCCCTAGCTTTCTAGTGAGTAAAACTCCAACTTCTCTTTAAACTTTCTTTCTCCTTCGTTCATCGTGGATGTGTGATTTGAGGTCATTTTTTGACCTAAAATCACTCTTCTACATCTTTTTTCCATTTTCTTTCAATCTAAATAAGTGGTTTTCACGTATATCAAGTTTATCCTTTTGTGTTTTTTGTGATTTTGTCATCTAAGTGCGGCGTTGTGTTGTTCGTCGTCTTGTGCGGCGTTTGATTTGCGTTTTGTCGCGGTGTTCGTTTAGTTCCTATTCAAAGATCTACATCAGTCAATTACAAATTCAATCAATGATTTGGACGTCAACGTTGCAGATCCAGAAGCACGGGTATTTCGTTGACTTAGATTTTATCATATTATTTATAGGCATTTTGCCGTTGTATGCTATTAACTTGGGTGTTGTCAGTTTGTTCGCAGATTCACCCTTTACGATTTTAGCGATATTTGTATTTTGTGTACTCTATCAATTTGAATGATTGAATATCGTTTTATTTTGTCAAAAAAAAGATGAATAAGTGGGGTGTTCGGGGTTTAAACCTCAACCCCAGTATATATTATATATTGTTTATATAACTGAGTTAAGTTCACGGAGAAATAAAGATTCATATTATAAATGTGAAAAAAAAAAAAAACACATTCATAATAATTGTAACTCATTTAATGGGTTTCATGAATGCTATTTGGTGAGAAGTATTGGAGAGCGAATGAGTTTATAGCAGAAAACATATAAGCCAGTAATTGATAATATATAAACTGGTGTATAGAATTTGTAGTGTTTGATAAAATTAATTATTGAACTAACTGATAAATAAGAAATGACATGAAAATCTATTTTTAGTAATATATATATTATTCAATTAAGTTATCAAGGTAATATTCACAGAAAAAAATGATAAATTATAAACTCAAATGTTGTATGAAACTATTTATATATAAAAAAAGACACGTTATAATCTATGTGAAATAAAATTGGTACCAACAAATCTATTTTGGTCATACAAACTTTTTATTCTCTAAAAAAAAGTATAAGTTACAAGTATGCTCAAACATTTGTCTTCCCAAACAAAACCTAATAAGCATCACTCATCAAAACTAGCCAACAAAGATTTACAATATATCGAAGAGGTAAAGGAAATTTACCATAAAAGAGGGAAGAATTGTTGGTGAAAGCTCCTAGCTTACATTCACTCATGAGAGAAAGGATGAAGAGAGTTTTGATTATGGTGAATTTCAAAACTATAAACTGTATTGTATTATGATTATGATATAAGATATTAAGTTATATCAACTGAATACAAACAAGTACTTGTAAGCTAAGTGGAGTTACTTGCACTACAAGCCACTAACAAACTAACTAACTAGTGAAATACTAACTAACTAACAAACTAACTAACCAACTAACTAACTAACCAACAAACATAGTTGAATTTATCCACAACATGCTCCTTATAATCCAACTAAGGAAATAAAACATGAAAATTCAATCAAACTGAATTATTCCTAATTTCTTCCTAAGAGAAAAGAACCTATCAATTAATCTTTAACCCCTTAGTAATAATGCCAGCAAGTTGAGATTTACTTGGGCAACATAAGAAATGAAATCTAGCTTATATGTGTTTACTTCTGCCATTTATAACTGAATTCTTAGCTAAGTTGATGGCTGACTTATTATCCAGTTGCAAAACAATTGGCTTCCTGACTTGAATCTTCAACTCACTCAACACGGTTCAATCCAAATAGCTTGACATGCAGCATAAGAGCCTGGAATAAACACCGACTCACATTAGGACAATGCCACCACTGGTTGTTTTCTAGAGCACCATGAAATTGGTGCACCAAAAACCTTGAAGAAGTCACATGTTGTGTTTCTTCTGTCAGATTTGTCTCCACACCAATCTGAGTCTGAGCAACAAATAATCTCTGCATCAATATCATCTGAAATTGCACAAAAGAAAAATGCCATAATTGACTGTCCCATTTAGATATCTAAGAATTCTTCTTGCAACTTTCATATGAGAGATTTTAGGATCATCCATATATCAACTCACTAAACCAATTGAGAAATCTATGTATGGTTTGTTGTTACATAGGTACCTTAATGAGCCTACTATATGTTTGAACAAGGTTGCATCAACCTTCTCTTCTTCACCACCTTTCTCATGTTTCAAATTTGCTTCAATAGGTGATATTGCAGGATTAGATTCCAACATTCTGAAATTTTTCAGAACCTATCTGACATACTTTCTCTGATGAAGTATGATACCTTTCTCAGTTCTTATAAATTCCATGCCGAAGAAATAGGAAAAATTTCCTAAATCTGCCATCTCAAGTTCATTCATCATTGACTACTTAAATTTCTTCATATTGTTGATGTTGTTACAAGTGACTACCAATTCATCAACATATAGACATATGAGTGTTATGTCACATGCAACTACTTGCATATACACACAATATTCTGAGTTGCACTTAGTGAAGCTTAACTCAAACAAATAAGAATTAATTTTCTTATTCGAAGCTCTTGGTGCATGTTTAAGGCCATATAGAGCTTTGTGCAGTCTATATGCCATATCTTCCTTCCCTTTTATAACAAAACCAGGAGGTTGAGTGAATACAACTTCATCTATTAGACCATTCATGA
The DNA here is from genome assembly GCA_958299785.1 of Medicago lupulina. NCBI lineage: Eukaryota > Viridiplantae > Streptophyta > Magnoliopsida > Fabales > Fabaceae > Medicago > Medicago lupulina. The sequence goes on from OY283144.1 coordinate 64,075,090, forward strand.
AAGAAGATTTTACATCAAGATGAAATGTAGACCAATTTCGTTTGCATGCTAGGCTATTACTAACCTTACTGTTTCTAGAAAGGAATTCATCTACTTCCTCATTTTCTGATTCATCTAGAAAGGAATTCATCAAAGGCTTTCTAGTTGTGCTATTAGATGTCCAGTTCCATGATTCATTCTCATTAATAACTATGTCTTTGTTGATCATAATTTTCGTATTGATAGGATTATACAATCTATAAGCTCTAGTCTTGTGATAGCCAACAAGTATCATTGCTTCACACTTCTCATCTAATTTCTTCCTTCTAGCACCAGGAACATGTTTATAACATATTGAGCCAAAAAATCTAAGATGATTGACATATGGTTTCTTACCACTCCATACTTCTTCTGGAACTTTATTCTTCAATCTATTTGTTGGACACCTATTCAGTACATATACTCATTAATAACTATGTCTCTGTTGATCATAATTTTCGTATTGATAGGATTATACAATCTATAAGCTCTAGTCTTGTGATAGCCAACAAGTATCATTGCTTCACACTTATCATCTAATTTCTTCCTTTTAGCATCATGAACATGTTTATAACATATTGAGCCAAAAACTCTAAGATGATTGACATATGGTTTCTTACCACTCCATACTTCTTCTGGAACTTTATTCTTCAATCTATTTGTTGGACACCTATTCAGTACATATACAGCAGTTGTGACTGCTTCTCCCCAAAGTGAGTTTGGCATGCTCCTTTGTTTCAACATATATCTAGCCATTTCCAAAATGCTTATATTCCTTCTTTAAGTTATACCATTGTGATGAGGAGCGTAAGGAGCTATAACTTCATCATCAATCCCATGATTTACACAAAATTCTTCAAACATTCTAGAGGTATACTCTCCCCCACCATTCGTTCTGAGAATCTTAATCTTCTTTTCACTTTGATTCTCAACAAGTGTTTTAAATTTTCTGAACACATCAAACACTTAATCTTTGTGCTTAATCAAATACACCCAAAGTTTCCTGCTATGCTCAGCTACAAAGGACACAAAATATATATTTCCCCCCAATAGTGTGATCTTCAAAAGGTCCATAAACATCTGAATGAACAACATCTAGTTTGCAGGAGGATCTCACTGGTAAGTAAGATTTGAAAGCATTCCTTGGTTGCTTCCCTACCAAGCATCCTTCACATAGCTTCTCAGGCATTGAAAACTTTGGCAAACCAGTCACCATTCCTTGTGACACTAACTGATTAAGAGATCTGAAATTCAAGTGGCCAAACCTTAAGTGCCATAACCAACTCTGCTTGTTCTCAACCACTCTTCTTTGGATACATTGAACTTCTGTGGAACTAATCAATGTCTTGAAGGTTCTATTCTTTGATAAAGGGGATCTCAAAACTAGCTTATTGCTTGCATCAAACAATTCAAGGGTCTCATTCTTCATTATTACTGTGAATCCTTTCTCAATAGCTAACCAACACTTAATAAGTTGCATTTCGTACATATCACGTACAATACATCTTCAATGATTGTAGAATTGCCATTACTTCTTCTAATAACCATATTTCATGCTCCTTCTGCTTGCAATGATCTGCTATCTGCTAGCCTAATCTTGCTTATTTCTGTATCATAAAATTTGATCAGCCATGCCTTATAACCAGTCATGTGATTGGAGAAAACTGTGAACCAGGTTTTAGAATTAGAGCAATCTTCTGAAATTGAAGCCATCAAAACCAAAGGTTCACCATCATAATCCTCTTGTGCCATCTTGGCTTCATCATCATCATTATCTTTAGGAACTCGTTTTCCTTTGTTGTACCAACAATTCTTTGCCATATGACCAAAATTCTTATAGTTATAGCATTGTACATATTTCATATCTTGGAATCTCTTACTATCTTTATGATTTGAGTTCTCTCCTCCTCTCTTTGAGGATTCAAGTTTCTCATCATTCTTATCCTGCTATGAGTTTGACCATGACCATTTCTTGTTCTTGCTCTTATCAAAATTGCCTTTGGATTTTTCAGAGCCACCATGTATCTTCCATGTATGAGTTTTCAAAGCTTGAATTGTTTGAACACCTCTTCTTTCAATTATCTTCAATTCATGGGCTTCTAAGGATCCTACAAGGTCTTCTATCTTCATAGTAGGAACATTCCTAGATTATTGAAAAACAACAATAACATGATTAAAGTGAGGAGCCAAGGTTCTCATAACCTTCTAAATTACCATCTTCTCTGTTATAGTTTCATCACAATTCTTCATCAAATGAACAAGATTCTGAATCTTTGACACATACATTGCTATCTGCTCAGAATCTCCCATTTGCAGAAACTCATACTGCTTGTGCAAAAACTGCAACTTTACGCTCTTGACCTTCTCATCTCCTTCGTAATACTTGACAAGAATATCCCAAGCTTCTTTCACAGACTCAACATGAGCAATTCTGTCAAAATTTTCATTATCCACCGCATATTGAATGCAAAACGACGCATTGTAGTCCTTCTTATTTGAATCTATGTGAAGAACCCGTTGAGCTTCGGTTGCATTTTCTGCAAGCTCAGCAACGCCATTGGTAACCACCTCGACCGTATCTTGAAGACCAAACAAAGATTTCATCTGTTTATGTCACCTTTCCCAATTCTTTCCATCAAGAATCGAAAGCGAATTGTGGATTTCATTTCTACCATTCATCATTGCAATCAGATGTGAAATCTACCCTAAATTTGTGACCTATATGCACAAGAACAAAAAGGCTTGTGATACCAATTTTTTGGTGCAAGCTCCTAGCTTACACTCATTGATAAGAGAAAGAGAGAGTTCATAACATTTTGCTATGTTATGAGAATAGAGAGCATGAAGAGAGTTTTGACTATGGTGAATTGTAAAACTATAAACTATATTGTATTATGATTATGATACAAGATATTGAGTTGTATCAATTGAATACAAACAAGTACTTGTAGGCTAAGTGGAGTTACTTATACTACAAGCCACTAACAAACTAACTAACTAACCCACAAACATAGTTGGATTTATCCACAACAAGAACAAGTTATACTAAGTATGTGTAATCATAGTAGAGGAGTGTGGATATTAGGAAAACGAAAAGTTTCTTGGAAGAGGAAGAAGATGTTTGTTTATTTTAGAGAAAATATTGGCCGTTCACAAATCATTTTGGCATATCAATTGGTCACACACATAAAAATCTATGTCACTAAATTATTCTAAAAATACACATTATTAATTTTTATCTTTTTTTAAAAAAAATATTCATGTTTAAATAATGTGTTCAAATGATTGTGACTACAAAAAACTTCTTCATAATTTAAGTAGAAAAACCGGACCTTATTTATATTATACATTGTCACTACTAACTGAGCTAAGCTCACGAGAAACCTTTTATATCTCATATAAGAACGAACCACTTTGTCGCTACATACATACATATAGTCTATATATATAGGGTTTTACTAGAAGACACCTTTTATGAAGGTGTCTTTTAGCAAAGTTATAACTAAAAAGTGGAAATCACACCTTGAGGTGTGGGTTGCTAAAAGATACCTTCATGGGTGATTTCTAGCAAGATCCATATATATATATATATATATATATATATATATATATATATATATATATAATTGCATTTCAATGAAATGAAACAAATGCATTGTTTCCTTCTTTTTTTTTAGGAAATGTAATGATCCATGTTTGATTTGCAAAAGCGTTGATGCACATGGTTCTGTGATCTGCAAAAGTGTGGATGCACCTTTAAAGTCAAATATTGCTGCACGTGTAATTGCTAAGGAATTGTTTGGAATATTTGATATAAAAAAATGTTTAGAATGAATAGAAAACACCATCACGCGCTTCTCTTTTTGTCCATCAATTTTTTGGTTGTCTTTTTCATCTATAAAACACTCAATTTGGTCCGATCTATAAAACAAGGGAAAAAATTCAGCTTAAAATAATACAAATCTCTTTTTTGCATGAAAAAATATTAAACTTACTATACTATACTCACTATTTTGTCATTATTCTTGTCACTATTAGTATCAGAAGTTGAAAATTTCTCCATGAATGTCCAATCAGAGTCGACAAAACCATCACACGCTTCTCATATTTTAATCCATCAATTTCTTGGTTGGTTCTTTCATCTCTAAAAAACTAAATTTGATCAATATAGCGATTCATAAAATTGTGAAATGTTAATCAAACTTATTTGTTTATCTTAAATCTGTTATAAGATGCATCTCTGACATTGTTCATTTAATCTCAAATGGATTTCCAATATTACCAATCTAATGTCATTTATAATCCGGGCAAATACCATATTAATATTTTGTGATTTCAAGGATCATCTTGAATTATTGGTAATATGATAACTAGTATATACGTGGATATAATATTATAAACTTAGCCTAATAAATATTTATGAGTCTCATCCTTGTACGGTTTATGCAAGTTAAGATGTAATGTAGATCTGATTTAATATATTTCATTTTAGTGTCTTAAAAAAATCATATAAATTTAGATACGAAATTATTTACTCATATGTGCAAGTTATTGCCCAGATTGAAAAGGGTGATTTGGGTGCATATAATATGGACCTCTTAATATTAGAGGATACATATAATATTATTCAAAAGTACATATGCCATACCACATTTTAATTTTTTGACAATAACCTATCACACCCACTTGTGGATGCAAAATATACAAAACTAATTCAAATAGAGCCGACAAGTTTGAAAATAATTGTATTTGTCCCTACAAAACAATAGAAAAATAGTTTCTTGTGGACTAAACAAACATCACTCAAAAGTCTACCCTCAAATCAAAGCCATATGGTACATAAATGCTAAAGAACTAAAACAATGAACTTCAACTTGCCTGAATTGCAAACAATTTCTTGCAAAAGCTAAACTAGAAAAGAAGAAGAAAAAAATTGAAATAAAATGGCAGAAACTGCAGTGCAATTTGCTGTGCAGCTTTGCCAATTTGTAGTTGAAGAAAGAACTTTGGTGACAGGTGTTGAGAATGACTTCAATGATATCAAAGATGACCTTGAGTTCATCCAAGCCTTCCTCAAGGATGCAGATAGAATGGCAGCAGATGATGGAGGAGGAGCCAACGAAGCAGTCAAAACATGGGTGAAGCAGGTAAGAGAAGTGTCTTTTCGCATAGAAGATGTAATCGACGAGTATAACATGTGCGAGGCGCAAAGGATGAACCATTCTATATTCACAGCAACACTACAAATGTTTCCTGGTTTGCTCAGAATCATGAATCCACACCACCAGATTGCTTCTGAGATTCAAGTCATCAAGTCAACACTTGGTAAAATCAAAGAAAGAAGAACAAGATTTCCATTTCAGTCTGATAGTGAATCAGGAAGCTATAGAGGGTCCAAAGCTCCTAGAATTGGCGACCCTCGAATGGCTCCGTATTTCATTGAAGAGACTCAAGTTGTTGGGTTTGAGTCCCCAACAAATGAATTGGTTCGTCGTTTGGTGGGTGGAGACAACAAGCGCACGTTGGTTTCGGTGGTAGGCATGGGAGGACTCGGAAAAACAACTCTTGCTAAGCATGTTTTTGATAACCCGTTGGTGAAAAGCCACTTTGATTGCCGCTCTTTCATAACAGTTTCTCAATCCTACACTATGAGGGAGTTGTTTACAGAAATGATAAAGAAATTGTGCAAGGACAAGAATGATCCTATTCCAAAGGGTCTGCAGAAGATGGATGACAAAACATTGATCACTCAAGTCAACCAATACCTTGAGTCAAAGAGGTACCTGGTTTTATTTGATGATGTTTGGAAAGAAAATTTTTCTGATGAGATTGATCTTGCCTTAATTAGTAATAACAAAGGAAGTAGAATCATTGTAACCACTAGAAATATGAAAGTAGCAGAATATTTTAAGAAATCTTTTCCTGTTCATATTCACGAGCTACAACCTTTGTCTTCAGAGAAAGCATGGAAATTGTTTTGTAATAAGGCATTTATATTTGAGCCAGGAAAACAGTGTCCAACAGACCTTGAGGACATGTCCAATGAAATTGTTCAAAAATGTGGAGGCCTGCCACTGGCTATTGTCGCCATTGGTGGTCTTTTGTCAACAAAGCCTAAAACCATTTTTGAGTGGGAAAAGGTGAGTAGAAATCTGAGAATGGAGTTAGAGCGCAATGTGCACTTGACTAGTCTAGTAAGAATTTTATCTCTTAGTTATGATGACTTGCCTTACTATTTGAAATCATGCATGCTATATTTTGGTATATATCCTGAGGACTACTCCATCAATCGGAAGAGACTTACTCGGCAATGGATGGCAGAAGGGTTTGTTAGGAATGGGGAGACAAGACCATTGGAGGAAGTTGCTGAAGAGTACCTGACAGAGTTGATTCAAAGAAGTTTGGTTAATGCTTCTGTACTTGGCTTTGATGGGAAAGTCCGAAGTTGTCAAGTCCATGATGTGTTGCGTGAAGTGATCATTAAAAAAATGAAAGATCAAAGTTTCTGTCATTTAATGCATGAAGATGATGAACAAGTCACCGTTGGAATAACTAGACGCTTTTCTATAGCAGCTATCTCCAACAACGACTTGAGAAACACTAGCAACTCAGGAATTCGTGCCGTATTTGTCTTTGACAAAGGTGAATTGCCTAAACAGTTCATGGACGTATTATCTATCAAGTTTAAGCTTTTAAAAGTACTTGATTTTGAGAAGTCTTCGTTGAATTCTATTCCTGATAATTTGGGAAATCTTTTCCACCTAAGGTACTTGAACTTGAGTCATACCAAAGTTACAGTTCTTCCAAGATCCATTGGCAATCTAATTAACTTAGAAACCTTGGATCTAAGGCAAACTCAAGTGCATGAATTACCAAAAGAGATAAACAAGCTCACAAAGCTAAGGCTTCTACCAGCTTATTACAGAAAATATGAAGGGCATTACTCTATGTTGAACTTTACAATAGGAGTGAAAATGCACGAAGGTATTGGAAGGTTGAAATCTTTACAAAAGCTTTACTTTTTGGAAGCAAATCATGGCGGACTAAAGCTTATCGAAGAGCTCAAAATGCTGAAACAGTTGAGGAAGTTAGGCATAAAGTCCATGCGGAAAGAATATGGAAATGCATTATCTGCTGCAATACAAGAGATGAAAAAACTTGAATCTCTTAATATTGGTGCTATAACTAAGGATGAAATCCTTGACTTGGATCTTGCATCAGCTCCATCCCATCTTAAAGTGCTCAACTTGAAATGTAAACTAACCAAGTTGCCTAATTGGATTCCAAATCTCAAGTCTCTTGTGAAGCTTAGACTTGGTTTATCTAACTTCGAAGACGATCCACTGGACTCATTGAAAAATTTACCTAGTTTGTTGAGGCTGAATTTGTGGGATGATGCCTTTTCTGGTGAAAGATTGCATTTTAAGAAAGGAGGGTTTCCAAAGCTGAAGGAGTTGGATCTCACAAGATTAAATAGACTATGTTCTATATCTATAGACGAAGATGCTTTAGTTAATCTTGAACACTTCAGATTTAAAAACAACCCTCAATTGAAGGTTTTACCCCAAGACCTCCAAAACTTGAAAAAACTTCAATTCCTTGGATTTGCAGAAATGCCAGTTGAATTAGTTGATAGCATTGATCCTGAGAAAGGTGGAACAAACCATCAGATTATCAATCATATTCCCTTTGTACAAATTCGTCAGAATTTTGGAGAAAAATTTCATGACTATAAGTTGCACCGCATTCCTACTCAAATCAATATCTGAAATATCAAGGTACTTTTTCCTCTAACAATGATATGCTTCTCTTGTGAATGTTTGAAATTACATTGCCACTCTAACCGAAGTATTTTATTTTTTTTCAATTTGTTTTTCCCTTTACAAGAATGTTTGCATCTTTCTTGATTTCAAGTAAATTTATGCTTTGATGCATGCACAACTATCCTAAGAAAAGTTTAAGTTGATTGTGTATTTGTAACATCCATCTTCATATAATAGTTGAATGACAGTTTGTGTATTTTATGCTTTGTTATATATGATGTTTGTATGATGTATTCATGTCTGATACTTGCTAACTTCAATCAGCTCTTTCATAAATCATGTAACAAAGATTATTTATTTAGCATTGTCTATCTTGTTGTTTTTTAAGCAACCGATTTTATCCCGTTATTGCACTTGTATCATCCTCAAATTTTGACAGTTTCCTGTACTTTGTCCACATATACAGATTCAGGTTCTCGGTGTTGCTGCTCACATGAAGATGCACTTTGTCTTTCTTCGTTCAGTTAGACCGAAACTGAATGTGGCGGTTTCTATTCTGTCAAGCAATTATGTTTTAATAGAGTCGGTTATATGTTTTAAGAATAAATAGGAGAAGGGCCGGACATATAGAGGGTACAAAAGGGCGGGCTATCTGGAAGTTATTGAGTGGTTAGTGGGAGAGATCCAACTCTCGAACATTTGAGAAGGGGAGAGGCCAAGCTCTCAAATCTTTGTGTGTCTGTTTTCTTGTAATATTTTATGAACTTTCTGTCATTATTGTACTGTGTGTATGCAATCTGGTTGTGTGTTATTCTGCCAGAATTGTCATTAATAAAGTGTTCGTATTGTGCAAATTACCACGGTTTAGAACTGATCTGTACTTGTACATAACACCTTTGTGGTGTCTATTCTATTGTAATAATTATTAATTCTGAACAGATCAATTGATAATTATATAGATAGTTATTGAGATAACAGAAACAGATGCCTCTTTTAAACCAGATACTTTTAATCTGTGTGGCTTTACCCTGGAAGTCACGTTTGCACTTGTTCTATTAGTTTCAAGTATATATACTTCTTCAATCTCATTCTCCCTCCCTCTTATGCACATTAGCAAAAGAAAAATTTAATAAAATAATTGTTGTTTTATATTTTCAATGTAATATTAATTAACCATGTGGTGGGCTAAAGTGACTAATAAACTTTCTATAGGTTCTGGGTTTGATATCCTTCTCATTAGTGAACCATGGCTAGGTGCAGGGTCAAGTATACCTCTGGTGAGTCCGGAAGCTTTGGCTTTACAAAGATATACAGTTGGTCATTTGATCCACCAAGATACTAAAAGTTGGAATGAAGAGCTTGTTCGGTATATTTTTGAAGAAGGAACAGCGCAAAGGATCTTAAATATACCGCTATTCCAACAAGTGAACGAGGATAGACTGGTGTGGAATCCCGAGAAAAATGGCCATTATTCGGTAAGAAGTGCATATCGTCTGTGTGTAGAAGAAATAGTGGATAATTCTCACTTAAGAAGGCTAGGTTATTGGAGTAGAATTTGGAGGTTGAAAGTTCCCCCGAAAATTAAAAATATGGTATGGCATGTGTGCAGGGAATGCTTGTCTACTAGAGTAAGGTTGAATCGAAGAGGAGTTAACTGTCCGTCGTCGTGTGTTATGTGCAACGACCATCACGAATATGGTAATGCATTATCTAATACAATACAACAAATGAACCATCTTGAATCTTTGAATATTACTGCATTAGCTGAGGATGAAATTCTTGACTTGAATTTTATATCAATTCCACCACCTAATCTAAGAGTTCTCAACTTGAAAGGCAAATTAACAAATTTGCCTGATTGGATTCCAAACCTAAAGTATCTTGTGAAGCTAAGACTTGGTTTATCTAACTTGGAAGATGATCCACTAGAGTCTTTGACGAGTTTGCCTAGTTTGTTGAGGCTGAATTTGTGGGATGATGCCTTTTCTGGTAAAATATTGCATTTTAAGAAAGGAGGGTTTCCAAAGCTGAAGGAGTTGGATCTCACAAGATTAAATAGTCTAAGTTCTATATCTATAGACTAAGAAGCTTTAGTTGATCTTGAACACTTCAGATTTTAAAACAATCCTCAATTGAAGGTTTTACCCCAAGACCTCCAAAACTTGGTAAACCTTCAATTCTAGGTAATTAATCTTGGCAATCCAAATAAAAAACTATTAAATAAAGAGTTGTGTTAACCAGTGCCTCGGACACTAGTTAAACAGCCAAGAATGGAAAGAAAAAAAAAAGTCAACATTAAAAGTAACACGTTTTCAAATTTCAAAAAGTAAAATACACAATTTTCGAGAAAATATTTCCCTAAAATTAATGGTTAAAAGTGCAACTTTCTTATCATAGGATAAACTATCAATTCCCATACTAAACCGCACCCAACTCTAGATGCTAGAATAGTTCGACTACAAAATATTCAAATATATTAGATTCCATTGTGTGTTTTTTTTGTTACAAAATCATTTGTTTTTCTTTCATCATACTTTGTCTCTCCTAAAAGTGAACTAAAATACTATCATTGCCCAAAATAGAGATCCCTTTTGAGAAAAATATTTTCCTTAAATATAAAGTTTATTTTAAATTATTTGCTATATTTTTTAATTTTTTCTAAATATAATCATAATTAATACGGTAAAAAAATGTTATCTCGACAACTTTTTAGTTATCCAACATCATATACTTATGATGTATAAATATTATTTCATTTTTTAATTACTTCTTTCTTTTTCTTATAATTACATCATTTATTTGCTAAAAAAAGGTCACATTATTAATTATATAAATTATGTATTTTTATACTCATCGTCAAATAATTGATTTTTTGGATGTTGATGAGGTGTCATGGAAGCTATGGACATCTCAATGCTAGAGATCACGGCCATTTAAGTCAGATCGTGCAAATGGTCCAATGTGACATATGCTATTTTTCTCCTACATCTCCTACTTTCTCACATCACAACCTTTTATCCTTTGTACTCCCTCCGCTTTTTAATATAATTTTTTTTCACAAAAATAACTCCAAATATTAAAGTAAGTTATTAAAGTAATAAATTTGTTGTTCTCGTGAGCATAGCTCAGTTGGTATGGACATCGCATAAATATATACAAAGTCTAAGGTTCAAACCCCGGCCACCATCAAAATAAATAATAAATTTGTTCTTAACCTTGTCAGAAGAAAAAAAATTGTTCTTAACCAAAAAAAAGTAATAATTTGTTTGAAAAATGTATAACTTATTAAATTGTCATTTATATATAAATGCGTTTTTTAAAGAAACTAAAATGGAATATATTAATAACAACTAAGACGCCTTTTAAGCACAAGGTGTACTAAAAAGGACGCTCAAAGCAACAAGATGTCTGACAAATATTTATAAGGACTAGAAATGGCCGATACCCAAACAACACAAAGGGTTCGACTGCCACTGCTCGAAATCGTACACAAAAGAGGCATTATTCGCCTTTAACCACCAATAAGCATGGAACTTAACTTTTTCCGAAAGCTCTATAATGGAAGAATGAACATTATTAAAAATTCTATTATTACGTTCTTTTCATATTTTCAAAAAAAAAAAAGTTATTTCCATATAAATGCGTTAAATGTTATAATATTTCAAGACAATTATATTGTTAGTATTTTTTTATTTTTTTGTTATAAAAAAGGGACGATTATTAGTATCAATAAAAGATATAATTGAAAAAAGAATAATAAATACATCGAAAATATTTTATACATGATCTTATATTTGAAGGAATTTTTTTAAAATAAATAATCTTATAATTAGATAAATGGTGGATTCTAGAGTGAGGGCTCAATTAAGTCCCTCACCGGTATACCACTCAATTTCACCTTCAGATCAAACAAGCCTACGTGATCTAATTATTTATCACCACCCTGGATCCAAATTATTTCTCCCTCCACTAGTAGATTTCCCTCTCAGTCTCCATCGCCTGCACCTTTTCTTCTAACTTTTTTTTTCACTGTTTGTTTATGAATGCTTGCACACAATTACCCTTGAATAATTCGTTCTCACTTTTTTTTTTCTTCTCACTGTTTGTTTATGAATGCTTCTCACTGGATCCAAATAATTTTTACATGTTTTCAAAGATTGTCAATGTCATCCATTATTGTCAACGAGGATATCAATAACACAAAAGCCCTGAATAAATTTCACCATTAACACCTTGTGAATAAAATCGATGGCAAGAGAGAAATGGAAAATGAATCATATGAAGTATTATGTAGTATTTAAATCGTAAACAAACTAAGTAATTAAATGGGCTATAATCTTGATAAATAATGGTAGCTTTACCCCTCAAATATGTAAAAAAAACCCTAAGCTTAAGAAACTTCAGTATCAAACCTACACTAAATTAAATCAAAGCACAGGTTAAAAATTTATTGTGAAGTGAAGGATTGTGCTGTTTTGGGTTTGTTCATTTTTTTGTTTGAGTTGTTAATGATGTTGGTTTTCATCACGGTATGAAGTGGAACGTAAACACAGAGAAGAGAGAACTGAGAGCAAAGATCTAGTGTGGTAATAAGTAATGAAATTCTATAGACATATTTAATCTGACGGTGTAATAAAGTGGTACACCGGTGAGGGACTTAAACTATCCCTCACCCTAGAATCCACCTAGAGAAAGACGTAATAAATTACTTTATATTTTCCCGGAAAAAGTAGTGCATACTGCACACCCTTACTTAATACTAAAAATTATTTTTAAAGATTTTTTTTTAGGAAGTATCTTTAAAGATGAGAAGTAAGAGTTGAATACGTATTCATGTAAAAGAGAATTTTGAGAACGTTGATGTATAAAAAAATGTTTCCAAAGAAGATGAAGCAAGTATGTATAATTGTAATTTTGTTTATTTGTGAAAACGTTTTCTATTTTCTATTTTCATAAGGTTTGTGTTAGTTTTTTATTAAAAAAGAAGAAGAAAATAGACTCTTGAAATTAATAATTATCTTGCACCTTTGAAAATAAAAAAAAATTGTTAAAAGACGTCGAAAATATAATTAGTTATAAACTATAAAGCACGGATATAGACAAGGACATCAGACACGACATGCATACAGATACGCTGACACCGTTAATATAGTCAGTATTGTGTCGGTATTGAATACCACGTGTTCGACACCAGAACACGTCTAATTCAAAAAGTGTCCGATCTTAGTAGGACATATATTATAAAGTATATGGGCACCAACTTGTTCTGAAAGCAATATGTAACTGCGTGTTGCGCACCAAGTTGAAAATAATTGTCTCAACAGTCAACACAAGAATAAAAAATAGTTTCTTTTACACTCAACCCAATGATACAGAAAAAGCAAAGCACAAAAACAAAACTTGATTTGCTTGCAAAAGCAAATCTGTCTAAAAGTAACAAAGAATTGAAATGGCAGAAACAACAGTGTCATTTGTTTTAGAGAAACTCTGCAATCTTGCAGAAAAAGAAGCAACTTTGCTTATAGGTGTACATGGAGACTTTCAAGAGATCAAACATGAACTTGAGAGCATCAAAGCTTTTCTCAAGGATGCAGATACAAGGGCTGCTGATGAAGGAGAAGGAGGATCTGCTGAAGGAGTTAAAACTTGGGTGAAGCAGCTAAGAGAAGCATCTTTTCATATAGAAGATGTGATTGATTGTTATAATATGTATTTGGTGCAAAGGAAGAACAATTCTGGATGCATAGCTCCAATTAAAAAGGTAGCTCAAGTTATCAAAACCATGAAACAAAGGCATAAGATTGCTTCTGATATGAAAAACATCAAGTCTTCGGTTGGTGAAATTAAAGAAAGAAGTGCGAGGTATAAGTTTACGGCTGAAAATGGACCAGGAAGCTCTAGAGGGATTACTGGAAATGAAAGTTTTGGTGACCTTCGAATGGCTTCTCATTTCATCGAAGAGAACCAAGTTGTGGGATTTGAGTCGCCAAGAGATGAATTGGTTAGTTGTTTGGTGGAGGGAACCGATGAGCTCATGTTGATTTCTGTGGTTGGTATGGGAGGACTAGGAAAAACAACTCTTTCTAAGCATGTTTTTGATAACAAGCTTGTGAAAAAGCACTTCGATTGTCGATGTTTCATCACAGTTTCTCAATCCTATGATATGAAAGAGTTGTTGATTGATATGGTAAAGAAGTTTTGCAAGGACAGCAATGAGCCTACACCAAAGGGTCTGCAGGAGATGGATGGCATTACATTGATTGCTCAAGTGAGAGAATACCTTGAATCAAAAAGGTACTTAGTGTTTTTTGATGATGTTTGGAAAGAAATTTTTTGTGATGAGATTGTAAATGCTATGTCTAATAATAAGAAAGGCAGTAGAATCATTGTCACCACTAGAACAATGCAAGTAGCTGAATATTTTAGGAAATCTTTTCATGTTCATATTCACAAGCTACAGCCTTTGTCTTCAAAGAAAGCTTGGGAACTGTTCTGTAAAAAGGCATTTAGATCTGAGCCTGAAAATCTGTGTCCAAAAGATCTTGAGAAAATGTCCGAGGAAATTGTTCAAAAATGTGGAGGACTACCATTGGCAATTGTGGCCATTGGTGGTCTTTTATCAACAAAATCTAAAACCATTTTTGAGTGGGAAAAGGTGAGAAAATATCTGCGAATAGAGTTAGAGAACAATACACATCTGACTGGTCTAATGAGGATATTATCCCTTAGTTATGATGATTTGCCTTACCATTTGAAATCATGTATGCTATATTTTGGTATATATCCTGAGGACTATGTAATCAAACGCAAAAGACTTACTCGACAATGGATGGCTGAAGGGTTTGTTAAGAATGAGCACACAAGACCATTGGAGGAAGTTGCAGAAGAGTACATGACAAAGTTGATTAATAGAAGTTTGGTTCAAGTTTCCAAAGATGGTTTTGATGGCAAAGTGAAAAGTTGTCAAGTTCATGATTTGATGCGTGAAGTGATCATCAGAAAAGTGAAAGATTCAAGCTTTTGTCATTTGATGCATGAAGGTCATGAACATACCATAGACGGAACAGTTAGGCGCTTCTCTATAGCAGCTAACGCAAACAATGTGTTGACCAGCACTGGTAACTCAGGAATTCGCGCTGTATTTGTCTTCGACAAAGGAGAACTGGATGAACATTACATGGATGGGTTGATTTCCAAGTTCAAGCTTTTGAAAGTACTTGATTTTGAGAAATCTCAGTTGAATTATGTTCCCGATAACTTAGGCAACCTTTTCCACCTAACGTACTTGAACCTGAGTCATACGAAAGTTAAGGTTATTCCTAGATCCATTGGTAAGCTACTGAACTTAGAAACCTTGGATTTAAGGCAAACTCAAGTGCGTGAGTTACCAAAAGAGATGAAGAAGCTCACGAAACTGAGACTTCTTCCGGTTTATTATAGAAAATATGAAGGACATTATTCCATGCTGAACTTTACAGTAGGTGTACAGATGCAAAAAGGTATTGGTTGTTTGATATCTTTACAAAAGCTTTACTTTTTGGAAGCAGATCATGGTGGAATAGACCTTATCGAAGAGCTCAAAAAATTGAAACAGTTAAGGAAGTTAGGCATAAGGCGTGTGCGGCGTGAATATGGTAATGCACTATGTGATACAATACAACAGATGAACCATCTTGAATCTCTGAATATTACTGCTATAGCGGAGGATGAAATTCTTGACTTGGATTTTATATCAACTCCACCTAATCTTAAAGTGCTCAACTTGAAAGCTAGACTAACAAAGTTGCCTAATTGGATTCCAAAACTTCAATATCTTGTGAAGTTAAGGCTTGGCTTATCTAACTTTGAACATGATCCACTAGACTCTTTGAAGAACTTGCCGAATTTATTGAGGTTGAATCTGTGGGATGATGCATTTTGTGGTGAAAGATTGCATTTTCAAGTTGGAGGGTTTCTTAAGCTGAAGGAACTTGATCTCACTAGATTGAATAAACTAAGTTCAATCACTATAGAGAAGGGTGCTTTACTTGGTCTTGATCATTTCAGATTTAACAACAATCCTCGGTTGAAGGTGGTTCCACAAGACCTAAAACACTTGGAAAACCTCCAATTCCTCGGATTTGCTGATATGCCACCTGAATTGGTTCAAAGCATTGATCCACGTAAAGGCGGAGAATGCCATTGGATAATCAAGCATATTCCTCTAGTTCTCATTCGTCAGAAAGTCGGATCAAGATTTCATGACTATGAGTTGTACCCTATTCCTACTCTATCCAATGTCTGAAATATCAAGGTACTCTTTCCTCTTAGAATGAAATGCTTCTCTTGTTATGTTGATTATATCATGCATAACTCTGATGGTTCCTTGTGTCTATTTGAACAGATACAAATTCTCCATGTAGCAGCTCAGAAAAAAGACTCTTTGTCTCTTCATTCCTTTTATGGTGTGCTTGAATCGCCCAATAAATTGTTTCCTTGAATTTATTGAACTCATCTACTACATAATCATGTAATGTGTACTCTGTTAATTTAAAATTTGATCTTGGCTTCCTTTTTCTATTTTCTGTTATTTGTGGTGTATTTCTATGGATATTTCATATTTCAATTTGCTATGATTCATTAACTTATTTTGCACTTCATATGGTATAACATTTTCAGAAGGGTAGCTAATTTCTTCTTATCTAGCAACACCTACCTAAATTTATATTCAGCCTCAATGTTCCTCTCATCAATCAAACAACGTGGTAGCTAGTCTAAGTCAACTGTCTCCATTTCAATATTTCCTTTGATGGATAAATAAATATAGTTACCCTTTTCCTTACCTATATAACCTCAGAGAAATGCTGTAATTTGAAGAGACATTTACTTGATAAACTTGGAGTCATCGACCTAATATGTTTGTTACTTGAGAGCTTAGATCAATTGTTAGGGACACATTGCATTATATATTTAGGGCAGGTTCGAACTCCGAACTCCCCACTTATTCATCTTTAAAAGATGAATTTCTAACTACTATGCTACTTGACAAAAAAAAATTACAAACTATTCTTGCTAATACCATGGCTTACATCAAATTTATGCATCAAAATTTCACATTGAGCCACTATGCTAGATAATTGGCCATTGCTTCAAAAGGGAAAGTGAAATACACACCACAAAAATATGTTAATTGGCCTTTACTTTAGAACAAGTGCAGATGACAATCATGTACCACAAAAATATGTTAATTGGCGTATATCAGGCATGCTTTAACTCATAACTTCAAAAAGAAGTAAAAAGAAAGGTACCAACAATTTTTAAGGCAATAGGTAAAATATTCTCGGCACCCTACAATGAGTGATTTAAAAAAAAAAAAAAAGTGAAAATATAGGTTCTTATTCTCTATCCAGAAAGACACGAACATCTGGAGATTTTAACAATATTTTTTTTTGGATCTTTTAGTCTTTTGAAGGAAAAAAAATATGCTCTTACTACGTTAAAATTAAGGATATTTTTGAAATATCATGTGATTGAGGTGAGTTATAGGTATATTCTGGGAGTGTGTGTGTGTGATGTGTTTATGAAGTAAAAATGTCATACTTTAGTTGTTACAAGAAACATTGGCCCACAAGGCCTTGTTTATTCATTTCTTGATTGTTTGAGAGAATCTCTTTGTCCACCCTCCAAACCTCTTGCACACCGCCCTCTGTTTGTTTCCTCCAAATTTACCCATATTAAGATTAGATTAGATAAACTGAAAATTAAAAATACAGTTTGGATTATATAATCTAAAACATACCAATATATAAGGCAATCATACTACTTCCCTCATTTCTCCATTTTCGCTACATTGTGTCGTTCTTGAAGTCAAGTTGCTCAATACATCGCATTTAAGACATTTTCCACCATGAAACCAAAAGTTAGCTCACATTACTTCAAATATATGGTGTTTGATTTGCCCTTTTTTTTTTTTTTCTTTTGCTTTTGAGTACCGATCATTTTTGGGTTATATAATCTAAAAATTGGTCACACTTATAGAGTGTAATGAATTTGAGAACGATACACTTTTTTTAACGGCAAGGGAATGATACACATTTTATTAATTTGGGGGTAGAATTAGAATAAAAATAATTACTAATACATTAAAAACATGAAACGACACTTAATTTGTGATATTTTTCTTTTGCTGACGGATGACTATGAGATTGATGGAGCATGTACTTGAAATAACCTAAAACAAGAGGAATTTTAAAGTATAGATGTACTGTGAGACATGTTATTAGCAACAACGTATAATATAGAGAGCGTAGGTTTCTTTATACACAAGTAACATATTAGGTTGATGACTCCAACTTTTACCAACACATAAACAAAGATGATGAAACTTTATTCAGGTAAATATATCTTCAAATTATACTAGTTCTTTCACAATATTGGTAAAGAAAAAACAAGTTCCTATATTTGTTATATTGAAGAAGAATACTGAAATGGAGACATTTCACAAAAACTAGCTATCATGTTGTTTGATTGACGATATCAGTTTGAGTAGAACACTGTCTTGTGTAATTTAAGTCCATTGTCCATTTTATCGACCGTCTAGACTCTCAATATTCAGAAATAGCAATTTAGTCTATTCATGAAGCCTAAGGTCTTAAACTCGAGAAATTACTTGAGGGGAATCAAAGCTCATCGCCAATAAGATCAATAGATGCTGGCCTATTTAGAGTTCTTCTTTTCCAGATATAAAGACATTCTAACTTAACATTTACCAGTGTTTTATGAAAATCTATTATTGTCTTGATTTTTCTAAATAATGACTATATACACAAAAAGTATTTACAACTAATAGATTTCATCAATGTAACATATCAAATAAATCATAGCAACGTAATTGCATTTGCATCTATATATCTTTCATAGCAATCTGAAATATCCACAGAAATATTCATTCTACTCTCTGTAGAAAAGTATTCACAGCACAACCATAATAAACAACAAAGCAAATGACAAAAACAGAAAAAGAAAACCAGAACCTTTTGTCAATTAATAGAGTACATATTCCTTGATTATACAGGAGATGATTTAACCAAGGAAATAATTTATTGGGTGATTCAAGCACACCATAGAAGGACTGAAGAGAGACAAAGAGCATCTTCTTGTGAGCTGCAACAAGGAGAACTTGAATCTGTTTACATGGACATAAGAAACTATCAAAATTGAGCATGATACAAATAACATAACAAGGTAATTGGCCTTATGAACTTAATTTTTCAATGCTGAATAAATAGTCTTGTTACATGATTTTATGAAAGAGCGAATTGAAGTTAGCAAGTATCAGACATCAATAAACATGCATGATGAAAATAAAATAAATTTAATTTAGCCACTTTCATTCAACCATTATATGCAGAGGGATGTTAGTGTTACACCTTTACCAAACTTCCTTTCGGATAGTTGAGCATGCATTACAACATAGGGTTCAAGAAAGATGCAAACATTCATGTAAAGGAATGTTTGAAGCATTACATGAAAAACACAATTGACAAAATTTACAAAGGTAAGAGTGGCAATGTAATTTCAAACATTCACAAGAGAAGCATTACATTTTAAGAGGATACCTTGATATTTCAGACTTTAGATTGAGTAGGAATGGAGTACAACTTATAGTCATGAAATTTTGATCCTACTGTTTGGCGAATTCGCACAAGGGGAATATGATTGATAATCCAATGGCATGGTCCACCTTTCTCTGGATTAATGCTATCAACTAATGTAGCTGGCATATCAGCAAATCCAAGGAATTGAAGGCTTTTCAGGTTTTGGAGATCTTTGGGCAGCACCTTCAATTGAGGGTTGTTGTTAAATCTGAAGTGTTCAAGACAAAGTAAAGCTTCTCTGTCTATAGATACAAAACTTAGTCTATTTAATCTAGTGAGATCCAACTCCTTCAGCTTGGGAAACCCTCCAACTGAAAAATGTAAACTATCACCAGAAAATGCATCATCCCACAAATTCAGCCTCAACAAATTTGGCAAATTCTTCAAAGTGTCTAGTGGATCATGTTCAAAGTTAGATAAGCTAAGCCTTAGCTTCACAAGATATTGGAGGTTTGGAATCCAATTAGGAAACTTTGTTAGTCTACCTTCCAAGTTGAGTACTTTAAGATTAGGTGGAGCTGATACAAAATCCAAGTCAAGAATTACTTCCTCATCTGTAGCAGTAATACTTAGAGATTCAAGGTGGTTCATCTTTTGTATTGTAGCACATAATTCATTTCCATATTCTTTCCGCACACGTCTTATGCCTAACTTCCTTAACTGTCTCAACATTTTGAGCTCTTGGATAAGGTCTATTCCACCATGATCTGCTTCAAAATAGTAAAGCTTCTGCAACGATTTCAAACATCCAATACCTTCTTGTATTTGCACCCCAGTCGTAAAGTTCAACATAGAATAATGCTCATCATATTTTCTATAATAAACTAGAAGAAGCCTTAACTTTGTGAGTTTGTTTATCTCCCTTGGTAACTCATCAACTTTGGTATGCCTTAGATCCAAGCTTTCTAAGTTGACTAGATTACCAATTGATCTAGGAAGAACTGTGACTTTTGTGCTGCTCAAGTTCAAGTACTTCAGATGGAAAAGATTCCCCAAGTTATCAGGAACAAAATTCAACAGGGAGTTCTCGAAATCTAGCACTTTCAAAAGCTTGAACTTTGCAGACAATCCATCCATGAAATCTTTAGCCAATTCACCTTTGTCGAAAACAAAAATAGCACGAATTCCTAAGTTACTTGTGCTTCTCAACACATTTTCGGAGATAGATGCTATAGAAAAACGTCTAGTTATTCCAACTGTGACTTGTTCATCATCTTCATGCATTAAATGGCAAAAGCTTAAATCTTGCATTTTTCTAAGGATCACTTCACGCAACAAATTATGGACTTGACAACTTTTGATTTTCCCATCAAAACCAACTTTGGAAACTTGAATCAAACTTCTTTGTATCAACTCTGTCAAGTACTCTTCAGCAACATCCTCCGGATTTCTTCTCTCCTCACACCTAACAAAACCTTCAGCCATCCATTGTTGAGTAAGTCTCTTCCTAGTGATGGTGTAGTCCTCGGGATATATACCAAAATACAGCATGCATGATTTCAAATGGCTAGGCAAATCATCGTAACTTAGAGATAAAATCTTTATTAGACTTGTCAAATGCACATTGCGCTCTAACTCCATTCTCAGATTTTTACTCGCCTTTTTCCATTCAAACATGGTTTTAGCTTTTGTTGACAAAAGGCCTGCAGTGGCCACAATTGCCATTGGCAACCCTCCACATTTTTGAACAACATCAATGGAAATATCCTCAAGTTCTGTTGGACACTGCCCTCTAAATGCCTTGTTGCAAAACAGTTCCCATGCTTTGTTCGGAGGCAAAGGTTGTAGCTCATGAATATGAACAGAAAAAGATTTCTTAAAATATTCTGCTACATTCATTTTTCTAGTGGTCACGATGATTCTACTTCCTTTGTTATTACTAATTAAGGCATCTTCAATCTCATCAGAAAAACTTTCTTTCCAAACATCATCAAACAAAAGCAAGTACCTCTTTGATTGAAGATGTTGCCTCACATGAGTAATCAACGTGTTGTTATCCATCTTCCATAGAGACTTTGGAATAGGCTCATTGTTATCCAAGCAAAACTTCTTTACCATATCAATCAACATCTCCCTCAGAGTGTAGGATTGAGAAACTGTGATGAAATAGCGACAATCAAAGTGGTTTTTCACAGCTTGGTTTTGAAAAACATGGCTAGCAAGAGTAGTTTTTCCGATTCCTCCCATGCCAACAACAGAAACCAACATGAGCTCACTGGTTCCCCCCACCAAGCATCTACCCAATTCATCTTTTGGGGACTCAAACCCCACAACTTGAGTCTCTTGAATGAAATAAGGAGCCATTCGATGATCATCAATTCTAGGAGCTTTAATCCCTCTATAACTTTCTAATCCACTTTCAGACTTAACTGCATACCATTGACTTCTTTCTTTGATTTCACCAAGTGATAACTTGATGTCTTGTATCTCAGAAGCGATCTGGTGGCGTGAATTCATGGTTTTGATCATGTTAGGAATCATTTGGAGTGAGGCTATAAATCCAGAATGGTTGTTGTTTTGTGCCATATACTTGCTATACTCATACTCATCAATCACATCTTCTATGCGAAAAGATACTTCTCTTAGCTGCTTCACCCAAGTTTTGATTCCTTCGTTGGCTCCTCCTCCTCCTTCATCGGCAGCCTTTGTGTCTGCATCCTTGAGTGAAACTTGGATGCTCTCAAGTTCATCTTTGATGTCTTTGAAGTCTCTCTCAATCTCTGTCAGTGAATTTCCTTCTTCTTTTACAAATTTAGAGAGTTCCTCCAAAACAAACGACACTACAGCATCTGTCATTTCATTTCAATGTTTTCATCAATCAGGTTAACTCTTGCAAGTAATTTTTGGCAATCCAAACAAGTTCAAGTACCTTGTTTAGTCTACAAGAAATTACTTTTCTATTGTGTGAGGATAAAGACAACTATTTTCAATTTTGTATGATATATGTTTTCATCAGAGTTCCTGCAAAACAAATAACACAAAGAAAATTTTAAAAAAAATAAAAAGAAGAAGAAAAAGATTATTCAATCTTGCAAGCAATTTTTGGCAACTTCGAGGTGCCTTCCTCTACTGTAAAAGACTTTGACAAATACTCTAAACAGGAAACTCTTTGTTTATTTTGTTTGGTGGACAACTATATTACTAAATTCAATACTGTCTGTGTCTTATTATTACATTCTCCATTATTTAATTCATTCATTCATGTAAATACAGCTATGAATGAGAAACAATAATCATTTTTCTTGGTCTTTGGCTCTTTGCAATATTCACTTCTTTGATTGATTTTACTATTTGTATTCGTTTCTACTAGCTCTATCTCGAATTATAAGTCATTTTGGTCATTTCACATGTATTAAGAAATGAAATTAATTTTGTATAAGAAAAAAATAGAAAATTGTCCTTAATAAATGGTTGATATTGTCTTCTTTGCACTTTAAAGTGAGTTGTTCACTTTAGAAGAGCAACACATATCCTAAAGACACATGTTAAGGATTCCACAAATAAAAAATATCTATATTTTTTATTTTTTGAAAAATATATTGACACAATTTCCGATACATAATTTCTATTTTTTTTTATATTGTTAGCATTCCATATATCTTTTATTAATATTAGGGTTTAACTACTATATCAAACCCAATTATATAAATGATAAAAATTGTTTAAATAAATATTTAATGTATACAAAATATATTTTCATTTTAAATATACATATATTTGGCATCCCACGTCTGAGGTTGAGCCAGGTTAAGAGCTGGTATAAAGAAGAGGCCAAGGTCAAGCTATGATCGTCACGTTCACAAACCACTAGACTATTGTACTCACAGCAAGTAGTACAATAGTCTAGTGGTTTGTATATAATAAATATAATTTTTAAAATATTAGATATTGTTAGAATAAACTGATAATGTAAATGATATAATATCTGTTAAATTTGTCAAAAAATACAACTTTTGTTAAATTTGTCAAAAAAATAGACAGGTTTTCAACTCATGTTTCACAGATGTCTATATTAGTTTTTTGAATAAACTAATGATAGATAAACAAGAATTTAATTGTGTCTTGATCAAAATAATGAATATGATAGTATATTAACAAAAAATTGTTTCTGGTTGAAATTTTCCACCAAACAAAATACAAAAATACAAAAATAAATGTTTCTTGTAGACTCAACTAATCATTAGTCAATCTTTCAAAGAATCAAAACATGGCACTTGAAGTTTCTGGTATGACTGAAAATTGCAAGATCAACTCTGATAAAATGAAATGGCAGAAACTGCAGTGTCATTTGTTTTGCAGCAATCCTTCCCATTTGTAGTTGAAGAAGGAAGATTGTTGACAGGGTTTGGGAGAGACTTAAAAGAGATAAAAAATGAACTTGAGAGCATCCAAGCCTTGCTCAAGGATGCAGACAAAAAGGCTTCTGAAGAAGGAGAACGAGCCAATAAAGAAGTAAAAGCTTGGACCAAACAGCTGAGAGAAGAATCTTTTCGCATAGAAGATGTGATTGATTACTATAACATGAATGTGGCACAAAGGGTCAACCATTCTGGACTCATAGCTTTACTCCAAAATATTTTTCACATGATCCCAACCCTAAAGTCACATTATCATGTTGCTTCCGAGATTCGTGACATCAAATTATCAGTTGCAGGAATCAAAAGAAGAAGTACAGATTTTGATTTTCAATCTGAAAGAGGGACCAAAGCGGCCAGATTTGTTGACCCTGAAATTGCTTCTTATTTCAATGAAGATGTTGTGGGGTTTGAATCCCCAAGAGATGAATTGGTTAGATTCTTGGTGGAGGGAACCAGTGAGCGCATGTTGGTTTCTGTTGTTGGCATGGGAGGACTCGGTAAAACGACTCTTGCTAAGTATGTTTTTGATAAACATGAGGTGAAAAACCACTTTGATTGTCGCTTTCACATCTTAGCTTCTCAATCCAACACTACGAAGGAGTTGTTGATTGATATGATAACGAAGTTTTATGAGCATAGCAATGAGCCTATTCCGAAGGGTCTGAAGGAGATGCATGATATTACGTTGACTAGTCGTGTGAGGGAATACCTTGAATCAAAGAGGTACTTGATGTGGTTTGACGATGTTCGGAAAGAAGAATTTGCTGAAGGGATCGAATATGCCTTGGTAAGTAATAACAAAGGAAGTAGAATCATTGTGACCACTAGAATGATGCATGCAGCAGAATATTTTCGGGAATCTTTTTCTGGTCATGTTTACAAGCTACAGCCTTTGCCTCCAAACAAAGCATGGGAACTGTTTTGCAACAAGACATTTAGAGGGGAGTGTCCAGAACATCTTGAGAAAATGTCCAAGGACATTGTGCAAAAATGTGGAGGGCTACCACTTGCAATTGTGATCATTGGTCGTCTTTTGTCAACAAAAGCTAAACTCAAGTCTGAGTGGAAAAAGGTGAGTCAAAATCTAATGGAATTAGATGGAAATGTGCATTTCACTCGTCTAACAATGATTTTATCTCGGAGTTATGATGATCTTCCTTGTCATTTAAAACTATGCATGTTGTATTTTGGTATCTATCCGGAGCACTACACCATCAATTGTAAGAGACTTACTAGGCAATGGATAGCCGAAGGATTTGTTATGTGTGATGAGGGAAAAACTTTGGAGGAAGTTGCTGAAGAGTACTTGAAAGAGCTGATATATACAAGTTTGGTTCAAGTTTCTAGTGTTGGCTTTGATGGGAAAGTCAAAAGTTGTCGAGTCCATGATTTGTTACATCATATAATCCTTAGAAAAATGAAAGATGAAAGTTTTTGCCATATAATGTATGAGGATCAAGAACAAGCCACAGTTGGAATTACCAGACGCTTTTCTATAGCAACTTTCTCAAATAATGTGTTGAGAAACAATAGTAACTCAGGAATTCGTGCTATCTTTGTTTTTGACAATAGAGAAATGTCTAAACATTTCATTGATAGTTTATCCGTCAAGTTCAAGTTTGTAAAAGTTCTCGACTTTGAGCATTCTTTGTTGAATTATGTTCCTGAGAACTTGGGAAATCTTCTCAATCTAAAGTACTTGAACCTAAGTCATACAAAAGTTATGGTTCTTCCTAGATCTATTGGTAACCTACCGAACTTAGAAACATTGGATCTAAGGCAAACTCAAGTGGTTGAGTTACCAATGGAGATAAACAAGCTCACAAAGCTAAGGCTTCTTTCAGTTTATTATAAAAAATATGAAGAGCATTGTTCTTTGTTGAACTATACAACTGGCGCACAAATGCAAAAGGGTATTGGATGCTTGAAATCTTTGCGAAATCTTTATTTTTTGGAAGCAGGTTGCGGTGGAGTAGATCTTATACAAGAGCTCAAAAAGTTGAGCAAACTAAGGAAGTTAGGTATAAGAGGCGTGCGGGGAACATATGGAAATGCAGTATGTGCTGCAGTGCAAGAGATGATCAACCTTGAATCTCTAAATATTACTGCTATAACTGAGGAAGAAATCCTTGACTTGGATTTTGTATCAGCTCCACCCTATCTTAAAGTGCTCAATTTGAAAGCTAGACTAACAAAGTTTCCCGATTGGATTCCAAAACTTGAATATATTGTGAAGCTAGTTCTTGGATTTTGTAAATTCGAACATGATCCACTAAACTCTTTGAAGAATTTGCCAAATTTGATGAGGCTTATTTTGTGGGATGATGCATTTGCCGGTGAAAGTTTGCATTTTCAAGAAGGAGGGTTTCCGATGCTAAAGGAGTTGGACCTCACCAGATTAAATCGACTAAGTTCTGTATCTATAGATAGAGATGCTTTACTTGGTCTTGAACACTTTAGATGTAACAACATTCCTGAATTGAAGGGGTTGCCCCAAGACCTTCAAAACTTGAAAAACCTTCAATTCCTTGGATTTGCTGATATGCCAGTTGAATTAGTTGATAGCATTGATCGAGCGAAAGACGGAGGATGCCATTGGATTATCAATCATATTCCCCTTGTACTAATTCGTCATAAAGTAGGATCAAGTTTTCATGAATATGAGTGGCGCCACATTCCAACTCAACTCAATGTCTGAAATATAAAGGTACTCTTTCCTCTAACAATGTTATGGTTTTCATGCGAATGTTTGAAAAAAAATTGCCACTCTAACCAAAGTAAAAAAATAATAATTTTGTTTTTCGCTTCATTCTTCAATCGTCCCTTTACATGAATGTGTGCATCTTTCTTGATTTCAAATTCAAGTAAAACTATACTGTAATGCAAGCAGAACTATCCAACGAAAATTAATATTATAGTACATTTTTATACACAATTATAATATTTAAGTTGATTGTGTGTATGTAACATCCCTACTCTAAAAAAAATAAAAAATAACATCCCTCTGCATATTTTGTAAATTTTAATTCAGCATTGAAAAATTAAGGTCACAAGACTGATTTGCTTGTTATGTTATTTGTATATATCATGTTTAATTTTGATAGTTCCTTGTGTCTATTTGAACAGATACAGATTCTCCATGCAGCAGCTCAGAAAAAGAAACTCTGTGTGTGCTTGAATTGCCCAATAAATTATTTCCTTGAATTGAACTCATCTACTACATAATCAGGGAATGTGTACTCTATTAATTTAAAATTTGGTTTTGTCTTTCTTTTTCTGTTTTTCTCATTTGTGGTGTTGTTTACTATTGGTTGTGGTATGGATTCTTTCAATTTCCTATGAAAGATCAAGTAAAGCATTAACTTATATAAAACTAAAATAGTATTGATATTTAGCTTAATACCTAATGGGATTTTGCACTTCATAATGTAATATTTGTAACGAATATCGAGGCCTAACTCATCCTTACAAAACCGGCTTGTACGGTGAGGAGTGTGTCCTCTTTATATACTCTTCTCAAGAAGAATATCTCCCCTCGAGTGTTGGCCGCTAACACACCCCCTCACGCTTCAGCCAGGCCCAATGGGCCTGAAGCGTGGACGATGCAAGCCCAATGATGGACCCAATAGGCTCTGATACCATGTAACGAATATCGAGGCTTAACTCATCCTTACAAAACCGGCTTGTACGGTGAGGAGTGTCTCCTCTTTATATACTCTTCTCAAGAATCATATCTATCCGATGTGGGACTAAATCCCCTCGAGTGTTGGCCGCTAACAATATCTACTTACTGATCTCAACACCTACCTAAATTGATATTCAAACACAATATTCCTCTCATCAGTCAAACAACATGGTAACTAGTCTAGTCAAAGTTGAAGTCATCAAGCCAATAAGCTTGTTACTTGTGCATAAACAGACCTAAGCATATGCTGTTGCTAATAACATGGCTTACATTTAAAATTTCACATTGGAACACTATGCTAGGGTTTAAGTTATGAGTTTCAGCATACCTGATATACATGGAGGACTTTCAAATCATGATGGTACATGATTGTGATCTGCACTTGTTCTAATCTCTTGGCCACTTAACATCTTTTCGTGGTTTGTATTCCATTATAGTCCGCAAACCTGCATTACATATATAACTTGAGATAATTGGGAGAATCTATCATAATAATGGATGCATATATAAGAAATTTGTCTAGTAGAGTACGAAATTGTAAGCAGTTGAGAAAATAGTGATTAATCATTTTTGGTGAATGAGAATTACAAATTCTGAACAAACCAACTGATGATTATATATACTATGTGCATCTCAAATTCGTTAAACTCCGCATGCTCCAAGTTAATACTCGAAGATTAATATATAAATTGTTAAACGTTTTCAATCAAAAGTGACCCTCAATATGAGACAACAGAGAATCAATATTGTAATTACCAGTTAACTATAAATAGTTTATAGCGGTAAAGATCAACGAAATACAAAATTCTCACCAGTTAATATATAGTTCTGAGCAAAGGAGTTGCATTTGAATCCAATTGTATAAGAAATGAGTCCCTTCCAAGGCCTAGACAGTCAAATCTTTCTATCCATTTGTCAACTTCAGAAAGAACCTTGCTTAATATGATTTTCTTGTCCTTCCCCCTGAAATTAGTCTCTCATTAAAAACAACTTATTCGTAATTTACAGTACAAACATTTATCGTAATAAGTGCTTATGTATAAGCTATTTCTATAGAAAAAGATAAAATGAAGTTAAATTATTTTTTTTGTATCTATAAGCTGTTTTCATAAGCTATCGAGGTGAACCTACGAAAATAAGCTAAAAACAGCTTATGATCAATGTCTTTTCACATATTCTACCAACCAATTTTATAAAACTTTTGTCTATAGTAAAACTCAAATAAGTCAATTCAGACCGGCTTATCGTTGACGACATATTACTTTCTCAATTTTTAGAAAACAAAAAGGTAATGGATGGAAAAATCGAAATAATACAACTGATAAATAAGACTAAGGCTAGTTCAAAGTTTTTATGAATGTCTATTACTCTATTTCAATATCATGCTACTTTTACCATTGTTTGGAAATGGAAAATAGTTTGCACACGTGAAGATTAACGAAATACGAAATTGTTACCAATTCATTGTAGCTGTGATCGAATCGAAGGAGTTGCATCTGAATCCGTGAATGGTGATATAAGGAGAGGAAGAGAAAGCGGTGTTGTTGGAGATACATACAGATGAGAAGAAGCCATTGCAGAGGGAGGAACCCAAAAATTGATGTGTCAATTTCGAAGAGCACTAACGCGGGAACATGTGGGAGTAACAGAAGAGATAGAAAAGAAAAGAAAAAAAAAACCATTTTAAAGATTAAATATGTTTTTCATCCATGTAAAATTGTGGCTTTCTTATAAAAAAAATTGCATGTGATATTAGATCGGCTAAAACTTTTTTGTTGTTGTTAGATATAATGATAGTCATAAAAAACTCATACACATAAGAAGAGGAGATGTGGTTCGAATCAGGATCATAGTGATTGGCTTGTCCAACTCATTTCTCTTTTAGCGGGTGCTTACCATTGATGCATATTCAAAATCAAAAAATTGGCTGAAACATTTCTAAGCAGTCTTATTGAACTTCTCAATCAAGTTAGCAACTGATTCATCCACTTGTTTTCTAAGTTTCATTAGATCAACTGTTGTTACTTCTGACCGATGCCAATTAAACCTGTAACGAAAACACCTTTCTATGTTTGTCCAAGTTTGAATTGAATTTTGTGGAGGGAAAGAGTACCATGAGAAGGTTGTTTCTATTAACGATAAAGGGAACAACTGTAACATCCCAAACGACTTTAAGCATTGTTGACTAACACTACAGACCAACAAGAGCCTTTTTAGCGTATTTTGTCCTCACTCGCACGCTTACCAGGAAACTTCCTGGTAGGTCACCCATCCAAAGACTACTCCAAGTTAAGCATGCTTAATTGTGGAGTTTTTATGTAATGGGCTACAAAAAAGAAGATGCATCTTGTTGATATAGGTAATACCAAACAATTCTTATAAGCATTCCTTCAACCATGTAGTCTCATACCTATATGGCCTCAGGATCCCTCTCATTCCGATGTGATTCGGTTCCTCTAGAAACTGTTGGGAGCCGCTCATTGTCGTGTCTTGTGCACCTGCGAACACTCCCCTGTCCTCGTCAGCCGTGGGTGTTACAACAACTTCAACTTATAGAACTCATTTTGGATCCCCTCAGTGCACTAGGTTGCAAATATACTGATATGATCCATTGTTGATTTATAACCTATGTGGAGAGGCACCATTCTTTATTTCCCTTTTAGATATGACTTGCTATACACAGGCATCTACACGAGTTTTAGTTGTATTCCAAATTACCTCTTGATTGTATTGGATATGAGTTTAACTCACCATTGTTTCTCAATGGATGTTTACCGATATAACTCCTTGTTAAGTGAGGTGTCGTCAAATTCATCGGGAATGGTGAAGATATATTAGGTTGTTCCAGAGCTCAGGTGCATATGTCAAACCTAATCATGATATAGGAAAATGAATTTTTCAGTGGTAAAGGTTGTATTGTCCCACTGAGCGTGTCAATTTTGTTAATGAAAGTTAAATTTAACCATGATTGGCCGAGATTCCTCAATTGTTATTCCCTTGCTTTAAGTGATTAACACTGAGGGATGAATTTTGTCCCCCAGATGTGGGTTTTCTAACTACACTAGTCAAAGTGTGGTTGTTTTTTGAGCTACAATACCCAACACTTAACTAAAATAAACACCAAATTGAGGTTTATGCGTTAACACAGAGGGATGAAATTTGTCCCCTTAAAATGTTAGCTTCATAAACAAATGTCAATCTTGCTATGTAACACACCTAAACTTTTTCAATAATAAAAAAAGACCAAATTATCATTTTTAAGTGATATCATCATAAACAAATCAATATTCATGCAATATTTAGATAGAGACTAAATTGTTCAGATTTATTTTTCATAAGAGGAAAAAAAATGTGTTTTGGAGACTCAAACAAGTCTTCATTCTATCAATTTTGAAACTACAAACTTGAAAACATTGTCTTAATCGAACTTGAAACTATTGAGAGAATATAACTACTTACCAATACACGTGATTTCTCTAACACGTGAATCACACTATTAACAAAAACTATCTATTTTTTTTTTTAATATATAAACAAAGAAAAACTACCTTGCGATACTCAAGGTTTCTTTTTCCTGTGAATCCCATGACCTCTAATGAAACCCATAATTAAAAAAAAAATTAAAATTTTCACTAAAACTTTCATTATACCTTTTAATTTTAGGGATGATTGAAATGATGATAGAGATCATCGGTTTTGAAGTGATGAAGTTAAAATAAAAATAAGAATTAATGAATTTATATACTTAAAATATATCATGCAAACTTTTTTTTATTACATTTTTTTTTTGAAAAAATACTACTATAACACTTTTTTTTTTTAAGGAAACGCGTTTTTTATTATAGAAATATTATTATTCAAAATTTAATTTATTTAAAACAATATTAAAATCAACTAAAAATCCATTTTATCCATATATGGAATTTTCAATAAAACATACCAACCACGTGTTACACAACCATTGGTCATCACAATTTAAAATATCCCCATCATCACAATTTAACAATTTTTATTTATTTTTTGAATAAATAAAATTTCTTCGTCAAACTCTTACGTACGCATATTCCGGCAAATTGACACTTCGTAGGTTTCTGTCTCACACTACCTTCGGATCTTACATCACACCATTCACCCCTTCCTTTGCTTTCAATTTTCCCTTCAAAATTGTCACCTTCTTCTTGTTGAAATTCCCAATTTGATGCCATGAAGAAGAAGCTTGATACCCGTTTCCCTGCTGTAAGTTTTTTCTGCTTTTCAGCTTTAAAGTTTGTATTTTTTCATAGTGCCGTTGTGTTTTTGCATCTGGGTATTTTTTGTTTTGATTGATTTTTATATAATTGAGCTTTTTTTAATTTGGGTTTGATGATAAATTGATAATTTAGGGTTTCTGGGTTGTGTGAATTGGGTGGAATGGCATGATGGGTGTGACTGGAATTTTAGTATGATTCATAATATTTATTTGTATGCTTATAGTTCACATAGACACGGACCCTGATCACAACACTGAGACATCGACACCGACAATAATCTGTGAAGATACATAATTGAATGTAATTACATGTGCAAGTGTCGTGTTGGATATTGGCACGTGTTAATTGAGCTTTGTTTGTTTGGGTTTGATGGTAATTTAGGGTTTCTAGGTTGTGGGGGTGTGAATTGGGTAAACTGGCATGATGGGTATGACTGGAATTTTGGTTTGATTCATAGGATTTTGTTGTCTGCTAATAGCTCACTTAGAGACTGACACCGGTCACGACACTAATACATCGACATTCATAATAATTTGAGAAAATATAATTGGTATCGAAAACTGACATGTGCCGATTGAGCTAAGGTTATTTAGGTTTGATGATAATTGAGGGTTACCGGGTTGTGGTGGTGTGAATTGGGTAGAAGGGCATGCTGGGTGTTACTGGAGTTTAGCATGATTCATAGGATTTATTTGTCTGCTAAAAACTCACAGACCAATACCGGTCACAACACTCACACATTGACACCAATAATAATTTGAGAAGATACTTAATTGAATGTAATTACATGTGTCAGTGCATGTCGGGTGTCGGCACGTGTCAATTGAGCTTTGCTTCTTTGGGCTTGATGATAATTGTGGGTTTCTGGGTTGTGGGGGTGTGAATTGGGTAGAGTGGTATGATGCGTTTGACTGGATTTTAGTAAAGTTCATAGGATTTATATGCTTGCGTTTGATTATAATTTGAAGTGTATAGATTAATAGTTATGTGACTCATGTGAGTTTTAGCCAGTGCCATCAATAACCCACTATTTTTCTGCATCTGCTAGCAGAAACTGGAGAAGAGGCAGCTATTGCCCTAATAGAAAAATTAGGACAGCATCATGGTTCTTATAGCGGATTCATCAAAATCCTCTATGATATAGTGTTATAGTGCCGCTATCGCCGCTATTTGACAATATTTGTTTAAGCCTTTTTGGTGCTTGGTTTGTTTGGGGTCTATGATTGCCGTTAGTATCAAAATAAGTGAGGAATGCATTCATTGGGGTTGCTGTTGAGCTTTACGATGGGTATGTTTTATTGGGTTAACATACCTCTTTGGCCTTCCATTTGAATTATCCTAATGCTCTGGAAATTTGAAGTGCACAAATTTTCCGTTTGTGAATTAGATGATCTTTTTGTGATGGTTACGGTTAGAGAGATATAGGCTTATGTTTGCATTACCCCTTTAGTTTTGTGAAATCTAAATGCAAAAGATAAAATTTGTCTTTTGTGTTTTTTGCCTCAAATTCTGATGCAAACTGCAGTGCAAAAATGCAGATAATTGTTCATTTGTCGCTTTTGCTGCAAAGAAGATGCTTTATCATACAAAGTATGCTTGTAAAGATGTGCCAGAACGTTATTTTTTATCACAAGGTTATAGGTAATAAATGATAGTCCTTGCATGTTTTCCATATTATCCCAATTACTTGAAGTGAAGCTTGCAACACTTGCACATCGTGCGAACTGTGATGTTAAATAATGTAATCAGAGAGATGGATTGGTTAAACCGAATGAAGATGGTTATAGAAGAATGTCATTGTTAAGATTGAAGTCTTTCATAAGTGTAGGTTATGTCAACTTTTTTCCAGCTGCTGCTGTCGTATATATAGATAAATTGCTTATTCTCTAGCATCGTATGTGTAACTTGTACAATTGGATAGATCTCCTCCTACAGTTATCCATATATGAAAAGTTTGCTTTGACCAAACCTATTGGATACATGATTACACCCGGAGTTCCGGTTTTGGTTAACACTGCAACTGATTGTGTCCTTCATTCTTTCCACTTTGCAAAAGTGTTCTATGCTTAGATTTAATGCTGTAGCAAAATGGATGACCATGTTTTGTGGAATAGTTTTTGCATCTTGCACCTTTTGATATATTGAGTAGCTTAACCTTGTTGAATCACACTGTTCTGCTTAGCCAATAAGAGTGGAAGTGTTGTCAAACAGTGGCTATAACAGCTCTATAGCACTATAGTGTAGCGGAATTGGAACAAATCACAATCGTTCCGTGATCTAGTATAAAGTGTTGTCAAACAACAGCTTTAGCATAACAGAATTTAAACATTCCGTTATTTCCTACAATCAGTGATTGACAACACTCAGTGGGGAATTTGAGAATATAATTTAGAACCTTTTCAAATATTCTATTTAAGCAAAGCAATCTATTAAGAGAATGCTTTATCTCATGAAAACGTTAATTTGCAGGCTCGGATAAAGAAGATAATGCAAGCAGATGAGGATGTTGGAAAGATAGCACTGGCAGTTCCTGTTTTAGTTTGTGAGTTGCTTTTAGTTAGTTCTTAGTTAAATATTGGGCATTTGATGCGTCTTTTCTCTCATGTTGTTGACCTCAGTCTTGATTTTTTTACAGCAAAAGCTCTGGAATTATTTTTGCAAGATCTCTGTGACCGGACTTATGAAATAACTCTACAGAGAGGAGCAAAGACCATGAATGCATTGCATTTGTAAGTTGTGGAATACTTTATTTTCTATATTTTTCTTGCGGAAACCTTCAGGTGTGAATTGTTTGTGTCCATGCATAGACCGGTTTTACTTGTGCTGGTGTTTGATTTAATGATTAAGAATTGAGGTTACTAAAATTTCTGATTCTCATCTCTTGGTCAAAGACGGTCAGATTCCATGCTAAGTATGAACTGACCACCCTAAATGTAAAGCTTTTGGGTTTTATATCTCCCAATAGATTTTTTGGGAAAATTTACTGTCAGACCCGTTTGTTACGAATCATAAAATAAGTGATTTTGGCATTCAATGATTTAGAGAAACTATTTTGTGTTTGTTTACGTAATAAGAATCACTTTTGAAAAAGAAAATCATCAATACAAAATAATGTTTATGAGAAGCTACTCAAAACAGCTCTTGATTCGAAGCAGATTTTAGATATATATCTTTAATGTATTGTGAGCCTAGTCTAACCAGTGGTGAACCCAAATTTCAGGAAACATTGTGTACAAAGCTACAACGTCTTTGACTTTTTGAGAGACATTGTCAGCAGGGTTCCTGACTATAGCCACGGACATGGCCATTCTGAGGCTGGGGCTGATGATCGCGCCGTTCCAAAGAGAAGGTTCGAAGTCCAGTAGCTTTTATCTTTTTATTTATCTTGTCTAATTTATCTATGAATATAAGCAATTAAAACCTTTAAGAATGTTTACCAGGAAAGCTGCTGGTGATGATTGCAATGACAGCGATGAAGAGGCTAAGCGGAGTAAAATGGTAATTTCCCTTGTATCGAAAACCTATACAAGGCTAAGTGCTTATCATTTAAGTGTTTATGTATAAGTTATTTCTATAGAAAAAGATAAAATAAAGTCAAATTGTTTTCATACAAGTTATAGGTTGTTTTCGTAAGCTACTCTAATGAGCATATGGAAATAAGCTAAAAGCAGTGTATTTCATAAGGTCTCACACGTGCTTATGCCAGTAGATAAGTTCAAATAAGTCACTTCATATAGCCTCTTTATTCATAAGCACCTATAGCCTTATAATTGGGAATCAAATGTTTATCTCGGTTAAAAAATTGCAAGAAACTAGAAGGTAATCTAAACTAAGACCTGCTGCAGTTTTTAGTCATGATCGTTATTGGTTAATTTTGTTTGATTACAGCTTGAGTTGGGCCACACTGGCGGTACTGGTAGGGGAAGAGGAAGGGGTAGAGGAAGAGGCCGCGGTCGAGGGGTTCGAACTGCAGAAAGAGAAACCTTACATCAGCAGGTTGAATCTGAACCTTGCACTTCTATTCAGCAAACTAGCAAAGACGTCCCCAATACAAGTATGGCAATAGATAATGGTTCAGAACCAAAGGAGTTATCGAAGGAAAATATTGCAGCTCACGAAGAAAGTACTCAATCTCTCCGAAACATTGATCTGAATGCCAACTTACATGAAAACGAGGACAAAAACAATACAAGCACGGATATACCTACTCAGGCCCCATTGCCTGAACCTGCTGCAACAACAGATATGCAACATGAAGAAATTCCAGGTTGGTCCCTTACTGATGTCGACAAGATGGCGATTGACACGCTGCAGCTTGCAGCAAACCTTGGTAATAGGCTAGATGAGGATGAGGAAGATTATGATGAGGAGGAAGAGTAGCTAACAGTTTAAGGTGGAAATCATGTCTCAGATGCTAAATGAATGATCCCTTTTTTTCTTTGCCTGGTATACCAATGATGACCTTGTGTAGATACTAGCAAATGTAGTTTTTTCTTATTCTTATCAGTAATGTTAGTTTCATCAGTTTTTAGGGTTTAAATGGATGTTGTTGTAGGTTACATCAACTTTGCTAGTACATGATTAAACTTCTTGGTAAAGTTGGATTACCAGTTGGTTTCATTGTGTTGTTTTTTTAAGATATTCTGTCAATGGTTTTCTACTTCTGAGTTGTACCTCAATCAGAAAGCAAAAGTATCCTTCTTAACTATAAATAAGGTAAAAGAAAAAAAGAAAGAAAATAATATCTAGGTGATGGAAGAAGTAAATTAAATGAAAATAGACTGTAAGCATAATTTTATTAATATTTTTAAGTTCTTTTAAGATGCTTATATTTGTTAAGTAAATATTTTCAAACACCTCCAGGTTCGTTTCATGTATCTTATGAAATCTTATATTTTGTTTTTTCAAATAATAGCAAAGAAATTGCATCTATTAAAAAGGTCTTGATTATAAGGATGTTATTGTAGAAAAGAACAACAACACAAATGACAATAAAAGATAATAATTTAAAAATGAAAACTAAATCTCCCCCTACATGTCCCTCTTAAATCCTCCATCCAAACACAAATATCATTTTTTAACTCACCCAGCTACCTAAACCGTGTGTTCCCCTCCCATCAACCATTCCTCACCCTCACTACCACCTTCATCTCCAATCCATTAGAAACTTCAGTTAAACAAAAATATCATTTTCATTCTCACTTCCACCCATCCCAATTGAAAACCCTATCACATAATCTGCAAATTGCATTTGAGGGGTAAAAGAAATTGCATATGTGTTGCCTTTATAAAGAACAAAACCCACAAACAATACGTCACCTGTAGAGAAGAATCAAAATTAAACAAAAGTTTTGTAAATCAATGATACCCATTTCCCCCTCAACATGTTTTTGAACAAGAGATGGCGGGGTATGTAGACGGTGGATCCAAAAGTAATGTTACGGGGGAAAAAATTAAGATTGTTGGGTGTTAGTGGGTAACCGAAAGGAGTATAATTGTATGGGTACATGGTAAATTGTTCCATTTTAGAAAGAATTCTGCTCTTCTCTCAACAAGTTTCACTCCCGTCCAACCTCTGCATTAGTTAAGTCACACAAGAGTAAAAATATACGCATGTTAAGTCACACAGCGTGAGTTAAGTTGTGCAGCGTGACTTAACTCACGCTACGTGATGGTTTAAAGACAGGCAGAACCTCATTTCCTCATTTCCCATCTACAAACTCAAAAGTCTCTCAAATCTCTCTCAAATCACCCAAATTCGAAATTCTTCAACTTCAAATCAAACAACACTCCAATAACAAGTAAGTTTTCATAATCAAACACCATTAACTTTTATGTTTATATGTTAGATTTTTTCTTTTAAATTAGAATTTTTTTGGATTTAGAGTTTGTTTAAATTTTGGTTTTTTTTTTTGTGCAAGAAATCATACAATATTTACATGAAAATGACTTGTATTGCTTAGATGTTTAGATGTTTGCATATTTATGTTGTAGTTTTTAGCTTTAGAGAATTTTTTTAGATTTACGGTTTGTTTAAATTTTGATTTTTTTTGCAAGAAATGATACAATGTTACATGTAAATGACTTATATTGCTGAATTGTTTAGATGTTTGCATGTTTATGTTGTAGTTATCAGTTTTAAAGTTTATATATAATTTGCACTACAAGTGTTCGATGAAATGTTTGAATGAGTTTTTCATTGATTATTTTTAATTTCTTATTGTGTAGATTTGACACAATGGCCGGGTGGATCGACGTTCATGCACAATTCAATGGCGGGGAACCTCAGAGGTTGAAGGTTTGGTTCCTTGGTGTAACGTTAAGAGGTCTCAAGGATCAACTGAATGAATTCAACCAAGGAGTCAACCCCGGAGACACAAGGAAGGTGAAAAACGTTCGGTATAAACGTCCAACGCTCGACGAGGAGAGAATATCATTCAGTTGGGTGGAATTAGCGAACGACGAAAACGTGAGGACCATGTTTTGGGAGCACAACATGTTCCAGTGGATCGATATGTGTGTAACGTTGCTGAGATCAACTGAAGATATTATCAATAGTTTGATTCCGCCAAAAGATCGTCATTAGGAAGGGAATGCACCTTCCAACTACAACAATTATCTTCCTGTGGATGAGGTAATTCAAACTTGCTAAACGGCAGGACTCCAACGTTCGCGCGGAAGTTGTATTGTTCCATTCAAAAGGTTAAATTTTTGCTGGCTTCGTTTAAATGATGGTATTGAAATGTCAAGGTCTAGACCTCATTCCGTTGGCACTTGGATACTATCATTTAAAACCAAGACCAACAAGAATTTAACCTTTTGAAAGGAATAATAGAACTTCCGGGAGAACGATGGAGTCCTGCTGTTTAGCAATTTGAATTTACCCCATTCACATGTAAGATAATTGTTGTAGTTGGAAGGTGCATTCCCGAATGTAATGTAATGTAACCTTCATTCGAATTTATTCAATACACAATTTTTATTCGAATTCATGCTGAATTTAATTAGTATTTATTCCATTTTTTTAATACGCAACTTTATTCTAATTTATTCAAATTTATTTATTTACGTTATTGTAAATTATTTATTTACTTTATTCTAATTTATTTGTTCACTTTATTCTATTTTATTTGTTCACTTTTTTTCTTCGAGTTTAACCATTTTGTTACTTTTTTTTTCTTCGAGTTTATTCATTACGTTACTTTTTTTTTTTTTGAGTTTATTCAATACGCTACTTTTTTTTTTCGAGTTTATTCAATACACTACTTTTTTTTTTTCGAGTTTATTCAATACACTACTTTTTTTTTCCGAGTTTATTCGATACGCTACTTTTTTTTTCTCGAGTTTATTCATTACATTACTTTTTTTTTTCGAGTTTATTCATTACGTTACTTTTTTTTTTTTTGAGTTTATTCAATACGCTACTTTTTTTTTTCTTCGAGTTTATTCAATACGCTACTTTTTTTTTTCGAGTTTATTCAATACACTACTTTTTTTTTTTTTGAGTTTATTC
This sequence comes from Medicago lupulina, assembly GCA_958299785.1. Taxonomy (NCBI): domain Eukaryota; kingdom Viridiplantae; phylum Streptophyta; class Magnoliopsida; order Fabales; family Fabaceae; genus Medicago; species Medicago lupulina. Next base: position 64,114,313 of record OY283144.1, read on the forward strand.
ATTACACAAATTTTAACGAATTGAAATAAAAAGGAATGAACAAAAATAAATGACAAAATCATAAAGGTAGCAAAATAAATAAAAAGAAAGCAAGAAAGGAACATAAATGAAACAAATAACTTCTCATTTTATTCAATGAATATCATTATACAATAATTGATACATTTTATTTATTCGAATTTTGTAAATATACTTCTATGAGGTAAAAAGAGACCAACCTTGGGCTAAAAAGAGACCAAACTTGGGATTCCAAGAGACCAATCATCTTGGTACATAAATACATCAACCCTTGGGGTAAATCTAAATCAGGTTCTTTTTATACCCCAAGAAGATTCTTTTTACCCACGGTAAAAAGTTTTTGGAATAAAAAGAAACTGATTTAATTTTACCCCAAAAGGTTGTCGACGTTGTGCCCCAAGTCGATTGGTCTCTTGGAACCCCAAGATCGGCCTCTTTTCGGCCCTCGATTGACCTCTTTTTACCCCAAAATGTAAAAACACAAAAACTAAAAAAAGAAGATTTATAGGGGGAGAGAGTGAGGAGGGAGAGAAAGAGATATGGTGTGAGGAAATAGGGAAGTATGGAGGGGTGTTTATAGGTGAGAATGGTAGTATATGTTATAACTACCATAAATGTGGACAAAAAACGTGTATGGGATGTAAAAAACATGTAGATTGAAGGTTGAAAACTGACCACCGTCCATAAAAACGCGTGTTCTTAAGGACAGACCACCGACAAACTTGCGTGAGTTAACTCGCGCACATGCCAGTGGTGCGTGACTTAAGTCACGCAGAACTTATAAGGTGCATGAGTTAAGTCACACTGTGTGACTTAACTAACGCCGGGGCATATTAGGTATTTCAGTTGGATGGGAGTGAAACTTGTTGGGAGAAGAGAAAAATCCTTTTAGAAATTAGTTTGTAAGAGTGTTGAGGCCCAATTAGAATGAGAGTTAACCTAGCTCACTTGGTAATATAAATAGATAACTCTTATGAGGAACTAGGTTAACATTATTCATTATTCATTTCACAAACATTAAGAGGTAGAGAGAGAAAGAAGAGAAGAATAGAGAAAAAGGTTAGAAGAGAAAAGCTTGAAGAGAAGAAGGTGGCCAGAGACTTGAGGTTAGGGGAGTTAAATTGAAGCCATGGCTAGGATCTTTGAAGCTTGAGGTAAGGGTGGTTAGACTTTCTCACAACTAAGCTAAAACAACATAATTTCAATTATGGGTATAAGTGATTATTGGTGAATTATGACTTTTGTGAACTTTGATATCAATTTTAATGTTCTTTAATTGATGATAAATTTGGGTAAGTTAAATTGATGTTAAGCTTGTTGTTGTTGGTTGTTTTTTATTGTTGAAGTATGATGATATGAACAATTTGTTATTTTTGCTTAATTTGATGAGAAATGATGTTGTTGTGAATTGTTGGTGAAATCATGATTATGTGTTATGATTATTGTTGAGTATTGTTGTTGATGATGATTCATGTCTTGGGTATCACCAATTATGTTGTTGTGATTAGAGTTATTGTTGTTTGATGAATTTTTGGTGAAATGCGTTAAAATTTGAGAAGTATTTTTGGCGAGACTTATCATTTACATGATTGATCTTTTTGGAAGTTTTGCTTGAATTTCCTTCTTCCATAACATGAACCTTCTCTTGAGTAACATGATTCTTAATACCTTCTTGTTTTCGGTATTCTTCTTCTAAACAAAGGTGATTGCCAAGTTGCTCAAGAGAAATGTCTTCCTTCTTATGCTTTATGGTTCGTTTGAAATCTTTCCATGAAGGAGGAAGTTTGTCAATTATGGATGATACAATAATTGTTTCATCCATATTCAAGTTATGTTGTTTGTAGTGCTGGTTATTCCTATTGCATCTAATATACTGTTATTGGTGGGGGCAAATTGAAGCTGAGGATTGTTATATATCTTGTTTATTGAGAAGAGGCTGCTGCACTTGAAACCTGAAAAGTTTAATGATTATGCATGTAAATCTCAAAGCGCATGGGGTTGTCACACTAACCTCTAGGATCGATTCGCCCCCGCCATTAATTGTATATTGGATGCTATAGGAATGACCGTCGAATCCTCTTCAGGATGCTATGAGTTCCTTGACGTGTATTGCACGACCACACCAAGCGTATCTCCTAATAATATTGTACAGATTTATGGTTCCAGCAATTCACTCATACCTTAGAGAATTGATGGATGATTTAGAGTAAGAGAATGAGGGAGAATTATGTTTTTAATGCAACAAAATTCTTGATTCTATTGAGTCAAAATTAATGCCCAAATGTCAAGCATTTATAGTGCATTATATGACCCTTCACATGAGAGAAAGCACCCCTTTGACTTGAATCAATGTTATGGTTCATTAAGCACCCTTTTGCCAAAGGTTATGATCATATACACTTGAATCAATGATAAGGTTCATTAAGAACCCCTTTGCCAAAGGTTCCAATGTATATGAATGATTCCCATGAAGAGTTACAACTCTTGGTGAAGAGTTATAACTTTTGGTTCGAAAGTGATTCCATTATTTTGAAAATCACCAACAATCCCCCACCATTTTCAAAATACTAAATCTCATATAATTGTTCCATAACAGGCTCATTATATACCATTTTGTAATTATTAAAATGTGAGACAAGATATTTTTTACTTGTTGCGTCTTCATGCATGTATCTGGTCTCTAGTTTGTTCCATAAGTCCTTTGCAGGAGGACTGCTCTGGTAGATTTCGAATAGAGAGTCAGACATACCATTCAGGATATGTCCCAAGCAGATGTAATCACCATTGTCCCATTTCTGTCTATCTCTTGCCTCAACAACAGTTTCATTATCCTTCTCCTCAGGCCTTGCCATGTTCAGAACATATTCCACTTTTAGTGTTTTAAGAAGAAACATCATCTTTTGAATGCATTAAATAAACATAACAAAATCGTGTGCAATCATCAACAAAAGTAACAAAATACTTTTTAACAATCATGTAAATCACATACATCTGAGTGAATTAAATCTAGCACCCTAGAACTTCTTTTAACACTTTTAAAAGGTTGTCTTGTAATTTTAGTCAACATGCAAGTAGTACATAAATCAAAGTTTTTATCAAGATTAGGAATTAGATTTGATTTCATCATATCCTCCAATTTTCTAAAATTAACACGTCCTAATCGCATACGCCATAAATCACAAGATTCAACAATATAAGCAGAAATATTATTATTATTATTATTAATATTTGCAACATTATATTTGAACACATTCTAACACAAATATCCCTTTCCTATAAACATACCCCCTTTTGAAAGGATAAATTTATCTCCCTCAAATACAAATTTGAACCCATTTTTATTAAGTAATGGTATAGAAATCAGTTCTTCCTAACTTCGGGAACATAAAATACATCTTTAATAGTAAGTGTCTTCCCATAAGTGAATTCAATCTCTATGGTCCCTTTTCCTTGGACTTGCATAGTTCAAGCATTTTCCATGTACAAAACACTCCCATCTTCATTGATGGTCTTGAACATTTCTTTGTTTTTGCACACATGGCGAGTAACACCAGAGTCTATCCACCAAAAATCAACATCTTCAATCATGTTGATTTCAAAAATGACCGCAACAAGATCATCATTTGTTGCCCTTCAATTCTTTTCTTTGTTCTTCTTAAAGAACCTGCACTCATTCTTAAAGTGTCCTTCTTTCCCACAAAAATAACATTCACCTTTCTTTTCTTTTTATTGTTATTACCATTGTGGTTTTGATGAGACTTATCATTTTCATGATTTCTCTTTTTGGAAGTTTTGCTTGAATTTCCTTCTTCCATAACATGAACCTTCTCTTGAGTTACATGATTCTTAATACCTTCTTGTTTTTGGTATTCTTCTTCTAAACGAAGGTGATTTCCATGTTGCTCAAGAGAAAAGTCTTCCTTCTTATGCTTCATGGTTCGTTTGAAATCTTTCCATGAAGGAGGAAGTTTGTCAATTATGGATGATACAATAATTGTTTCATCCATATTCATGATATGTTGTTTGTAGTGTCAGTCATTCCTATTGCATCCATTATACAATTATTGGCGGGGGCGAATTGAACCTAAGGATTGTAATATATCTTGTTTGTTGGAAAGAGGTTGCTGCACTTGAAACCTGAAAAGTTTAATGATTATGCATGTAAAACTCAAAACACATGGGGTTGCCACAATAACCTTTAGGTTCAATTCGCCCCCCACCAATAACTGTATATTGGATGCTATAGGAATGACCGCAGAACCCCCTTCAGGATACTATGAGTTCCTTGACGTGTATTGCACAACCACACCAAGCGTATCTCCTAACATTATTTTACATATATATGGTTCCAGAAATTCACTCATGCATTAGAGAATTGATGGATGATTTATAGTAAGAGAATGAGGGAGAATTATGTTGTTAATGCAACAAAATTCTTATTTCCGTTATGTGGAAATTAATGCCCAAATGCCAAGCATTTATAGTGCATTATATGACCCTTCACATGAGAGAAAGCACCCCTTTAACTTGAATCAATGTTATGGTTCATTAAGCACCCTTTTTTTTAAAGGTTATGATCATCTACACTTGAATTAATTACAAGGTTCATTACGCACCCCTTTTCCAAAGATTATAATCATATACACTTGAATTAATGCTAAGGTTCATTAAGCACCCCTTTGCCAAAGATTCCAATGTATATGAATGATTCTCATGACGAGTTACAACTCTTGGTGAAGAGTTACAACTTTTGATTTTAAAGTGATTCCATTATTTTGCAAATCACCAACACACGATTTGTTCACATGAGACTAGGAACTAATGCTATTGAGAGTAAATTTCCTTTCTTGGCATGGATGCCTCCAAATGCAGGTGACATTGCACCGAACTGAGTCAGCAAATCTCTTGTGTCCTTCTTTACTGCACTTTTTTTTTGTTTATTGCTAATAGTGCTATATTGTCGTTCCTAGTGTCTAAGTCATCATCATTGTCGAACCTGTTGTCCAGGATATCATGTATGGTGGGAAAGAAAATGTGATATGCTTGAATTGTAGTTCACTGGAATATATCCAAATAAAGAGAGAAGAAGATAATCTAAATAATATTTGTTGATATCTTATTTCATTTCATTATCATTATTTTAGAGTTCAAATATAAAACTAAAGATCTTGATATTATAAAAAGAAAAAATAATAAATTATTGGGTGGTGAGAAAATAACTAAATGACAGCTTGCGGAATATTGTAGTAGAGAATTTGTGTACTATCTTGAGTCTGACAATAAATGAGGAATCATGTGAGCACATGAAATTTTCCCTGCAGTTTTGGAAAACATCTAATCACTCCATACACACACTTCGGTTCCATATCAGGGGGGCAAATAAATGGTTTATCTTTAAAACATGTATCACACCCTGTAATAAAAAAAGAGAACATAAAGTGTAACTAAAATGGAATAATATATTGTGTACGAAGTAGAGAAGAAAAATTTAAATGGGTAGAAATGGCTTACCGTTATAAGCATTTGTTGCAGCCAGAAATAGGGATAGAAGGATAATCATATTGTATACAAAATTGACAAATTTAGCCATAAATCCCTCCTTTGTTTGTAATATATGTATTTATCACTTTATAATTTATAGAGCTCATTTTCTTCTTAACATTATAGTTATTTAAAAATATCCATTAAGTACATCAATGTGTTGTGTTTGTCTCTTCATCATTCTAAAAAAAAGAGGTTACACAACATGGTGCCTGGCCAATTTGTCCCTTGATTTTCTCTTTTCTTATTTTTTTTTTTTTGTAATTACACGCATGGAATCTACTTGTATTTTAATTAAAAAATTACATAGCTGGTAGTATTTAATGTTATGTGATGTGACACGTAGGATTGACCAATTCAAAATTGAGGTTTTGCATAAAGGGCTAAACATGAGGGGTGTCTTTGGCCATTTTTTTTGTAAAAGATGGCCAAAATTGCTACACTTTGATACTTAGGGTGTTAAAAATCTGATTAAGCCTAAAAAATATCCATTAAGTACATCAATGTGTTGTGTTTGTCTCTTCATCATACTAAAAAAAAGAGGTCAAAAAAAATTGTTAATATTATATTTATTACAAAATTCTTCTATCTATTTATAATATATTAATATATTATTTATCACTTTATTATTTATAAAACTTGTCTTCTTCTTTTTTTTTTTTTTTTAGCAAAGCTTGTCTTCTTCTTAACATTATAAATATTAAAAAGGTTAGACTGCACTTTTCGCCCCCTAAGTTTGAAAATGTTGCGATTTTGGCCGCCTATTAAAAAAATGGCAAAAGTGGCCCTCTATATTTAGGAAAATATGCTCTTTTGACCCCCTAAAATAAGGGAAATATGCTTTTTGATCCCTTATCTTTACAAAAAGTTGCGATTATGGCCCTTTTTTTAGGACACATGGCGTTTTTTCAGCAATTTTTGGACGAAAGGGGTCAATTTTTTTTTAATAGGGGGTCAAAATCGCAACATTACATTTGAATATCAGTTATGCCTATTTTTTAGGACGCGAAAAGTGCAGTTTAGCCTATTTTTTAAATACATCAATGTATTGTGTTTATCTCTTCCGTTAGATATCAATTATGCTTTTTTTTTTCCAGCTCACCATGAGCTAAACCCTTCCTTGTGGTTTAGACATGGTGAGGTTATGACGTTTATTTACTTCTTTATAACAAACTACTATATTTCAAAATCCTTAGAAGTAAAATTTGATCACTTTTATTTCTAATGCTATAGCTCCCTGGTTGTTAATTCTAAGCGCTAAGTTCTTGGTAGGATTCTTGTCATAGGCCAAGGAGCTCAAGTCCTGAATACTCTTCGTGAGGTGATGACAGGTCATCTTACGTTATTCTTAGCATGTTTTTCAGTCATTTTCAGTAGGTTTTAGCAGCAAAAAGTAGGAGTATTAGAACGATTGCCTATGATTTTGGGACTTTTGTAATGTTTTCTATATTTGAGTATGTAATTCTAATTTTTTTGAAACATAGCAATTTTAGGGGGTTTTTAAAGTAATTCACGAAGAAATCATGCAAATCGGCAAATCAAGAACAACTGAAGAATTGTCAAGAATTTGGGAAGACAAACAATGAAGATTCAAAAGGCCTCAGGAAACTTTACATAGGAAGGAATTCTGTTTCCAAATTCTGGGGCAAGTTATTTGAAGACGAAGACCTAAAAACGACGAAGATCGAAGAAATTGGGCCCGAAAGCACAAGAGCATGCGCCTAGGGCATGGAATTTCATTACCATGCGCCTAGGGCATGCAAAATGTGCCTAGGCCATTTGCAAAGAGGATATGCGCCACAAGCATATGCCATGCGCCCCAAATATCTCAAAATGCGGGGGCGCAATTGCCATTTTATTCGTTTTTTTTGGGTTTAGCCCGCGTTTTTAGCCCAAACCCAGTTAGGAATCTCCACTTTAAATACTAGCATTCCTCATTCAGAATTGTGGCAGTTCAAGAGGAAGACTACTTTAGATCTTCGGGAGAGAATCTATCTTCTCCTTGATTTTCTAGGGTATGTTTTTATCTTTAGTAATTTGTTTTTAGTTACCATGTGTAACTAAATCCTTTTAGGTTAGAGTTCTAAGATCAACCTCTTTATATTTTTGTTGGATATTTATTTAATTTAATATGTCGTTTATTTATTTATTTATTCTTTTGGTCGCTATTAAGTTTTATTAGGAAGTAGTTTTATTTCTGTGATAGGTGCAACCCTATAATAGGTACTCAGGTTGTGACTGGGACTAATATTGCTATCACTAAATGGATGCTTATATCTTGATATTTATATCCCTTTACTGATAACTATCTGTCTAGGTACCCAGTGGCTAGAAATCGTTGGGTCGGGTGGTGCCTTACCGAAGTTAGGAATTAACTGGTTATTAATTAGGGAAACAAGCACCTAGCTGTCCGACTTATGCTATAACCTAATAGAACCATTCGTTTGAAACCCTTAGTAAAGTAGACGTAGATTAGGGTTTCCCGTTGGTAGAACTACTAAGTAAGCGTAGAGAGAGTGTGCTATGAGTGTCCTAAGATTCATAGATGGGCATACCTAAGAGAACCTTGGCCTTCCATGCCTTGGGAAACACTGGAAAGCCAATATAAAGTTTATGTTTCAATTACCTTTGAATTAACAAGACCCCGCACGTAAGGATCACCGTCCGATCAGCAGGTGCAGTTAGCCAACAGAGGGATATATCTAATTAGGTACCCAATGAATGATGCACATTGGCTCTGAAGGTGAGAAAAACACAAGAAGGGGGGGGGGGGGGGGTGTTGAATTGTGTTGGATTTTTCTTCTTTTTCTCCTACTGATGTCACTGGTCAGAAGTAGTTAGATTACAACTTCTGAAGTGATGTTCAGATTCTAAATGCAGCGGATAAAAACAGAGAGAGAGAGAGAGAGAGAGAGAGAGAGAGAGAGAGAGAGAGAGAGAGAGAGAGAGAGAGAAGAAAGACACAAGGCAATTATACAGGTTCCTTCCACAAATCGGAAGTAGTCCTGTCCCCCTTGCACTTCCAAGGAGAGTTCACTAAAATATAATATCTGATTACAAATGCTCACTGCTAAAACTAGCAAGAGACTTCAAATTACTCAAGCACACCTGCAAGAGATTTCCTATGCTCCTGAACACAATCAAGAGACTTCTATGCTCAAACACAACTGCAAGAGACTTCTAATCAAACAGAATTACAAAGAAAAATGTTTGAGGTTGAACACTTGATATACAATCAGTGGTGTTCACAATACAAATCAGATACAGACTCTTAAGACTCTAGAATTATTAAGATATGAACTTTGATAAGAAATTCTAAGTGAACTTTTGATGCAGAACAATTTCAGCAGAGGTTCAACGCTTTTAAATTTTTGTTAACTCTCTTTCAATTCTCTAAGTCTTCACTCCTTTATATAGAGGTGTGAAATAGACGTTGTGAATTGCTAGCACATAAAAAAGAGTCGTTTGAAGCTTTGATCAATCACCAAGTCTGAAGGAACATTGTTGCAGGCGCAACTATTATTCTTGTCCTGTAGCAGAGACACACTCTGTGTAGTGGAGGTAGTGGTTGTACACTTCGTACAATTGTACTTTGTCAACGCTCTTCAAAGAACAAGCATCCAATGCCTTCAAATCCATTTGAATTAGCCGTTGCTTCACTCATCTGGTATTCTGCAATGTTAGACGTGATTAAATCCTTTGAACAACCTTTGAAGCTTTAAGTCTCTCATCTTCTGATGAACTTTAGCTTCTGGTGATCTTGCTTGTGATGAGGTGCTTATGATGAACTTGCTTCTGATGACGCCATCACTTCAGGAGCACTTTTCTTCAGATGCATAAAGCTTCCTTCTTGTTGATTCCATTGCTCTCATTTGTTCCTCCAGTACCTAAGCTTTAAGTAGACACAAATTTTTTGTTTATGGTCCTGTACAGTTGAACAAATATTAGCATATCCAATTGACAATTTTTAATACCTTGTTATCATCAAAACTCTCAAGAGGTAATGTTAAACACATTTTGTTCCAACAATCTCCCCCTTTTTGATGATGACCAACATTAGTATTTAAAATTTTCAATTGTTGCTAATCTAATTAACAAGTTGACTTTAAGGGTATGAGGTTTGTTAGCTCCCCCTGAGTCAAATAGTACTTTAAGGTGAGGTTTGTAAGCTTCCTCTGAGTTCTATCAGTGTTAATTAAATTCATCATTAAAATTTAATAACTCTCAGAATTATCTTACATTAATAGACTAAGAGATAAGAAGAAGGTCCTATTAATGGGGCCCAAAGCCTATATCACATTAATAGACTAAGAGATAAGAAAAAGGCCCTATTAATTTTGCTTGAAGTTAAATTAATGGGGCTCAGAGCCTATAAATACTATACATCTACTCCCCCTTTTGTCATCAACAAAAAGTATAAAATAAAGACAAAAAGAAGAGATGAGAAAAATAGTTAGAAATTCTTTAAAAACAAATAAGTATGGAACATAAAATGGTCAGAAGAAAAAAATGAGTTCAGAAGCACACAAAAGTTCAGAAGCAGAAGCATAATTCGGAAGCATAAACATACAAAAGTACAAACATAACAAATAAACAAGCTAAGGGTGTGCAGCTAAGGTTGAGCTTGTTTCTGGAACATCTCCATCATTTGTTTCATCAACCTGTTTGTTTCTTCTGCTTGTTGCTTCATTTCCCTTTTGAAGTCTTCATTGCTTCTAATGAGGTTCTCTTCTCTGACTCTGGCTTCTTCCAATTTTGCTTCTGTAGAGGACTTGTATTCAAGCAGTAGAAGTTTCTGGTCAAAAAGTTCTTTCCTTAACTGCTTGTTCTCTCTTTCTAACTCAGCATTCCTTTGCAGCAAAACTAGTTCTGTAAAGACTGGATTGCCATTAATCTTTGACAACCAGTTGATATTCAGCTCTCTTGGGTGTATACCTGTTGGAATGAAATTAGTAGCATTCATTTCTCTTAAGCATAGAGGAGTTCGCACCCAAGTTCTTAGAACTTTCACTTCTTGCAAATTGTTATCAACCCCTTTCAGCCAATCTTGAAGCTTGTTTTGAATAGAGTCTTGAGCATCAAGTTAGGATCTCTGAAGTTCAACCAAGACAAAGTCTACTCTCTCTTTCAATCTCTTCCACTGCTTCTCATAGTTGTCTTCATGAATCAAGTTGTTCCTTGCTTGAATCAACTTGTTCAGCTCCTAAAAAATATTCTCACACACATTTTCTAGAATAGTATAATCTAGAAATAGGGTGGGTGGAGAAGGGACATTTGTTTTGGCAGGAGCACAAGGTTGAATGGCTAAGCTAGAAGATGAAGGTTGACCATTTGTGGAGGTTTCAGGTTCAACAATAGTGTTGGTTGCAGGTGATTGGTTAGAGATGACCTGTTCAGTAACAGATGGTTCAGGAACATCTGATTCAGGAAAGATTGTTCAGAAACAGATAGTTGATGGGATAAAACCGCAAGTGCACGGTCTTATCGGAGTAGTAATAAAGAGAGTATCGTTCCGACAGGGAGTTGGTCAATTCAATCAACTTAGAGTTATGATTAGAAGAGAAAATAGTAAATTTAGGGTTTTAAAATGTTGGAAGAGAAAATAATATAAAAGAGAGCCTTGTGATTATTGGTTCATCTTAATGACAAACCCTCCACAAACCGAAGCTTTAACCTTAGAACTTTATGTTGGACCTAATTTCTAATGACCGGTTTCCCTTTAGCCCCTTACTTTTCCTCTCAGTCCAGTAAGAGTTTACTCCTAGCAATCAATCCTATTTCGCTGAATTGATTACTAGGAGATGCATTAAGGCTGTGAAACTACTTCGTCCAAAGATTGCAAAGACTATTTTGCTGCCTTTGCAATCTCTGTCTAAATTCACTTGTTCCAATATCAAGACTCGGCTTTCGCTTTATGAATTGATATTTGGGATAATGGATTAATAATTATCAAACCCTCAGCTTTCACGTCCACAGTTTGATAATGACTAATCCATGTTAAAATGGTGAATTTAGATTAGAAATTAGGTTTACAAGAAAGCTTGGTTTGTTTTGGATTATGTCATTAGACTATCCAACAATCCCAAGACAAGAGAAGTCTACTCACTCATGATCATAGTAGACAAGGGGAAGAAGAGAGAAGACATAAAATAAATAATAATAAAATAAAGAGAGAAATTATTATTAGAAAGACAACTGTCACTATTGTATTCCAAGAATAAGATGAATGTTTGTGGTGGAAGACTACTCTATTTATAGCTTACAATTGACTTAAAATCTAAGCAACTATAATGCTAGAGTGTCCCACAAGAAACTGTGGGTCTAAACTAGAAAACAGAGTAGCTTGCAGGAGACGAAAAATCAGCCAAAGGGATCCTGAGAGGTGGCACGGCCGTGCCACATTTGGCACGGGCCGTGCCAAGCTTCTGACTTGGGGGCATCATATTTTTGTGTTGAATCTTGTATTTTTCCAGCCCGAATCAGCTCCCAATCCTCTTTCTTTTGCTTCAAGACTGCTCCACCCAATATTCGTTCATGAAATATATTTTATTGAATCTTAAAGTAAATTTCTCAAAAAAGGAAATAACAATAATATAAAATAAACTCAAATCTAAATAAAACAAGATTAAATATTATTTAGAATAAACTAATTATTAATTCATTAAATAGCTCAAAAGGAAATAATAATAAAATAAAATAGACTTAAATCTAGATAAAACGAGATTAAATATTATATAAAATATACTAATTATTGACTCATCAATAGTTCAGGAACATCTTGTTCAGTGTGAATATGGTGAGGAATAAGTACAGAATATGCATCGGTTGATGAGGCCATTTCTAGGTTAGGTGTTTGTTGATGGGGGCTTTCTGTCATAACTTCATCAGAAGCTATGTGAGAGGCTTTCTCTAGATTGGACTCATAACCAGGTAATTCACCTGAGTAATGATTCATCAAGTCCTGAATGATTGATGGTTCAGAAGTTTGAGTTGTTTGGGTTGGAGAGTTAGGATGAGATGATGATACATCAATGTTTGCAGAATCTGACCCTGTGTAATCAACTGCACCCTCTGCATCAGCATGAATGAATTGAATAGGTTCCAGGGGCGGATCTCTTCAGAGACCCGCAAGTGCCACTGCACCCCCCAACATTTATATAAATAACATATTAGCCATAACATTACATCAAATATGTTGGTGTTCCAGCGGTCATGCGGTCTTTTAAGCAAGTAAAAGTCGCGTGTTCGAACTCCGACACCCTCTTTTTATATTTTTTCAGCGAATTCTTCATATTTTACACTTAAAAAAGGTCCTAGTGAGATTTGAACCGACATCCATCATGTTACATTAATGAAATTGTACCATCACACTAGTTATCAATATTGTATATTTTTTGAAACGTTTTAGTATATATTCTAAAAATATTTGGCACCCCCGAGAAACAAACTCAAGATCCACCACTGATAGGTTCAATCATAGGTGGTTGTAATGGGTGATTAACAGATATATTTTTGCAAGCATCAATCCTTCTTTGCTGCATGTCATGTAACCTTTCTTCAACATAAGGATACATGGGAACAAAGGTATCATAATCTGGCTTTTTCTGTGTTTTGGTGGTTGGTGATGGGGACAAACGTTTGTTAAGGGTTGTATAAACTCTGTTTAAAGGTATGTCTTCCATATCATATGAGGTTGATGAAGATGTTGAGAGGGAGGCTGGGTTTGACCTAGTGTCAGAGGAAGTACGAGATTCTATATTAACTACAGTAGTAGTGTGTAGAGAATCAATATTACCTTTAGGAGCTTCTGAAGCAACAACTTCTGAGCAGCAGCTTCCTCTTGAACAACTTCAGTAGCTTCCACCATATCATCAGCCACTACCATCTACTGCAGGTTCTCACTGAGCTTTAATCCAAGTTGAGCAGCTTCAACTGTAGATTCTTTTGCAAAAACTTCAGCAGGTATCTTAATCTCCTTAGCCAACTGAAGTGCTTTCTTCACAACAACATCAACTTCCTTCCTTCTTCTGACTTCTCTTGATACAAGCTCTGTTGCTTCTTCAATATCCTCTTCTTCAGGATCAGTCTTTAGCTTCCTGATAACATGTTTCCTTTTCTTTGTTGGAATGGAGGGTTGAGCAGGTTGAGGTGGTGAAGGTTTAGCTTGCTTCCCACTTCTGATTCTTTTGCTTAGAACTTCAGCAGGAGCTAAATCCTTAACCTCTTCTTGAATGGTTGGGATAGCATGATCAGCTTGAGTAGAGACCTTCTCTTTCTTAGCTTTCTTAGCTTTCTGTGAAGGTTGTTCAGAAGCATCATCATCCAGATACTCAGCTTCTGTGAGTCCTCTCTTCTTTGACTTCCTGCTTTTTGCTACTAGCAGAGTACCACCATACATTTGTTCAGGTATATCCTCTAAATGGATAGTCTCTCCAGTCTTTTCCAGGTGATCATGAATGAAGTATAGTTGCACATCAACTGGATCTTGTTTGCAGATTGGAGGGAAATTTTCCATAAGATTGGATATAGCTCTGGATTCCTTCGTATCAAGCTTCTTGTAGACATCCTTCTTGATCAGATTCATGTTCCTTAGAGTGCTGCCATTGATTATCTTCCTAGTCACAGTGCCAAGTTATTGATTAGTGAAGACTTTAGTGTCACTTAGTGCCTTCAGAAACCCTCCTTGATGAAGAATTTCTGAGATGAGTCTTCCATAGGGAATCTAGGCTTTATTGATTGTTTGACTCTCTTTTAGAGCTTTAATCATGTGCTTGAAGATATACTTGGGCACATTTTCTTTTTCGTTGGTGATGAAAAAGTGAAGAAACACCTTGTGCTCCAAAGAAGGTTGATCAGAACAACCTCCTTTTGGTAGAAGGTTCTTGTAACACCCCGTTTCCCCAAAACAACATAATAATATTAAAACAATCAGAGTTCAACAATAACGGGCATGTCACACTACTTTTCAAAATTATTTAAATAGAAAATAGAACTATTTAAAATACCAACAAAATCTCATTCTTATAAAAATCTGCAGCGGAAATATTTCTTTTAAAATCATCATCATTCAACTTCAACAGAATTCTTGGCACAAAGGCCTCAACAACAAAATATTATTCTTCAACTTAAAATCCAACAACATGTTCAAAATTCGATACATAAAGGAATGAAAGAAACAAAACAACATTTTCCCCATCCCGTTACGTATCAGAGCCCTATGACACTTGAGCCAACATCCTACTAGCCTTGGAAATCTGCACTTGTCCACAAGGCGACAATTCCAACAGAAGGGGTGAGATACACATTCAATAATAATAATATATAATCAATCAAGTTAATGAAAACAACAACAATTCAATGACAAGCATCATCAGGTTCACATATATATACATATATATATATAAATACACCAACAACAGAATCATCAATCAACAAAACATCATATAGTCATAGCAAAATAGGCATCATCTAACATCATAATTATCGTCCTAAATCACCTTATACATCATCAAGCACACCATTCACGAAACACGTTAAACGTCAATCAAGAATATCATCACGAAATATCATCAAGAGCTTCAAGGAACTTCATCACGAAGATACCATCAAGAACATCAAAGAACAATCATCATCACAAATGCATCACAAACCATCATAAATCATCGTCTTAACAACCATCTCAAACATCACATCATCATCACAAATCATCGTCACGACATCTCATAAGACACGACTCAACAAATGCAACTCTACGTCTTAGACATCATGCATGTGGTACCATCAGGGCATAAGCCCCCATCGCTAAAGGTCAAATAGGACCTGTCAGGCATTGAGCCCCCATCGCTAAAGGTCATAAAAGAACCTGTCAGGCATTAAGCCCCCATCGCTGACTATGCTATGCAACGACACGACTCAAATGCAACGACACGAGTAAAGACTCAACAATGCACATCTTTAGATGACTCGACAAATACACATCTTTAAATAGCATCATCGTCAAATATCACATATTTAAATATGACATCTTTATATAGCACATATTTAAGTCACACATCTACAAACAACACATCTTGATATAACACATATTTAAATCACACATCTCCGGAAAGCACATATACATTAATCAACTACATTCATATCAAAGTCCAACACATCCTTCAACAAGCAAATCAAGTTTGATCAATAAAACATAAGCCAAATACTCATAAAACACTCCGACTAAATCCCTAATACTTAAGTTTGAAGTTGGGAAACCAACCATAAGCTTTGGACTAACTTGGGATTAGTTAAGCTAAGTTTTCTAAAAAATTTCTGAAGACCTACTTGGACTATTTTCATCATAATTCAAAATCTACAAATCCTCTTTGAGTCAAACCAGTGCCATTAGAAAGCTAACTTAATTATCTACAACTTTCATGTTTACACCTAAAGCCAATTATGTACCAATCAATACCAGTTTTCATTTCAAATTCGGACAAAGTTGTGCTGAAATTCATAAAAATTCACTGTGACCTACGTTCAGTAATTTGACCATAACTCAAGTTCTATAAATCATTTTGACATCAGACCAACGGCATTAGAAAGCTAACATTCATACCTACAACTTTCATGTTTACACCGAAAGCTAGTTCGAAACAGAAACTGATGCAAAAGACGCAACAACATGAAACAGGGTATGCTGTCAAAGGTAGCTCTCGGGAAAACTCTATTTTTCACTCAAAAACCCAAATTTCATCTACCCAAATCCCAAATTTGATAGAGAACAATGTTTACAGGTTCTACATACAACATAACAATCAAAACAACACAGAAACATGCATTAAACAACACAATTCATCACATCATATCAATTATCATAAACTTTCTAAACCCTAAACCTAGAACACAATTTCATCAACAATCAAAATTATATATACATATTATTGAAGGAATCCCACCCTTACCTTAATTCAGCAAGCAAAAACTCTACAGCAATTGATTCCCTCTTCTCTTAGCCTCTTCTAGGGTTCTCTTCTTTCTCTCCAAAAACTCTCTTTTCTAAAGTTTTGTACGTGAAAAATGAAACAGACTTTTGTTTTTCTGTAAACTAAAACCTCTCCTTTCTCTTTCTATTTTTCCTTAACCTCCCACTTATTTCACTTAACTCCCTCCTTAATTTCTATTAATTCTCATTAAACCCCATAATTTCAAGTAAATAATAATCTTACTTATTTTTATTAAACAATAAAAATAATCATATATTCACATAATCACATAAATACTATATAATAAAATAGTAACACCCCACATATTCACATAAATCATTGAAAAATCATATAAAAGATTTTAAAATCAACCAACGATAATTAAAATAAAACTAGGGCGTTACAACTCTCCCCAACTTAAAGAATTTTCGTCCTCGAAAATGTACCTCAAGCAACAATTCTTCCTGCATGTTAGTTCTCTACACAACAAACAACAATTCAGAAACAACAACAAAAGCAACATTAGAGTTGACACTCTATCCTAGGTGGCTCAACATGACTCTACTACTTGGCCGGACGGACCAACCTGCTCTGATACCAATTGTAACACCCCGTTTCCCCAAAACAACATAATAATATTAAAACAATCAGAGTTCAACAATAACGGGCATGTCACACTACTTTTCAAAATTATTTAAATAGAAAATAGAACTATTTAAAATACCAACAAAATCTCATTCTTATAAAAATCTGCAGCGGAAATATTTCTTTTAAAATCATCATCATTCAACTTCAACAGAATTCTTGGCACAAAGGCCTCAACAACAAAATATTATTCTTCAACTTAAAATCCAACAACATGTTCAAAATTCGATACATAAAGGAATGAAAGAAACAAAACAACATTTTCCCCATCCCGTTACGTATCAGAGCCCTATGACACTTGAGCCAACATCCTACTAGCCTTGGAAATCTGCACTTGTCCACAAGGCGACAATTCCAACAGAAGGGGTGAGATACACATTCAATAATAATAATATATAATCAATCAAGTTAATGAAAACAACAACAATTCAATGACAAGCATCATCAGGTTCACATATATATACATATATATATATATAAATACACCAACAACAGAATCATCAATCAACAAAACATCATATAGTCATAGCAAAATAGGCATCATCTAACATCATAATTATCGTCCTAAATCACCTTATACATCATCAAGCACACCATTCACGAAACACGTTAAACGTCAATCAAGAATATCATCACGAAATATCATCAAGAGCTTCAAGGAACTTCATCACGAAGATACCATCAAGAACATCAAAGAACAATCATCATCACAAATGCATCACAAACCATCATAAATCATCGTCTTAACAACCATCTCAAACATCACATCATCATCACAAATCATCGTCACGACATCTCATAAGACACGACTCAACAAATGCAACTCTACGTCTTAGACATCATGCATGTGGTACCATCAGGGCATAAGCCCCCATCGCTAAAGGTCAAATAGGACCTGTCAGGCATTGAGCCCCCATCGCTAAAGGTCATAAAAGAACCTGTCAGGCATTAAGCCCCCATCGCTGACTATGCTATGCAACGACACGACTCAAATGCAACGACACGAGTAAAGACTCAACAATGCACATCTTTAGATGACTCGACAAATACACATCTTTAAATAGCATCATCGTCAAATATCACATATTTAAATATGACATCTTTATATAGCACATATTTAAGTCACACATCTACAAACAACACATCTTGATATAACACATATTTAAATCACACATCTCCGGAAAGCACATATACATTAATCAACTACATTCATATCAAAGTCCAACACATCCTTCAACAAGCAAATCAAGTTTGATCAATAAAACATAAGCCAAATACTCATAAAACACTCCGACTAAATCCCTAATACTTAAGTTTGAAGTTGGGAAACCAACCATAAGCTTTGGACTAACTTGGGATTAGTTAAGCTAAGTTTTCTAAAAAATTTCTGAAGACCTACTTGGACTATTTTCATCATAATTCAAAATCTACAAATCCTCTTTGAGTCAAACCAGTGCCATTAGAAAGCTAACTTAATTATCTACAACTTTCATGTTTACACCTAAAGCCAATTATGTACCAATCAATACCAGTTTTCATTTCAAATTCGGACAAAGTTGTGCTGAAATTCATAAAAATTCACTGTGACCTACGTTCAGTAATTTGACCATAACTCAAGTTCTATAAATCATTTTGACATCAGACCAACGGCATTAGAAAGCTAACATTCATACCTACAACTTTCGTGTTTACACCGAAAGCTAGTTCGAAACAGAAACTGATGCAAAAGACGCAACAACATGAAACAGGGTATGCTGTCAAAGGTAGCTCTCGGGAAAACTCTATTTTTCACTCAAAAACCCAAATTTCATCTACCCAAATCCCAAATTTGATAGAGAACAATGTTTACAGGTTCTACATACAACATAACAATCAAAACAACACAGAAACATGCATTAAACAACACAATTCATCACATCATATCAATTATCATAAACTTTCTAAACCCTAAACCTAGAACACAATTTCATCAACAATCAAAATTATATATACATATTATTGAAGGAATCCCACCCTTACCTTAATTCAGCAAGCAAAAACTCTACAGCAATTGATTCCCTCTTCTCTTAGCCTCTTCTAGGGTTCTCTTCTTTCTCTCCAAAAACTCTCTTTTCTAAAGTTTTGTACGTGAAAAATGAAACAGACTTTTGTTTTTCTGTAAACTAAAACCTCTCCTTTCTCTTTCTATTTTTCCTTAACCTCCCACTTATTTCACTTAACTCCCTCCTTAATTTCTATTAATTCTCATTAAACCCCATAATTTCAAGTAAATAATAATCTTACTTATTTTTATTAAACAATAAAAATAATCATATATTCACATAATCACATAAATACTATATAATAAAATAGTAACACCCCACATATTCACATAAATCATTGAAAAATCATATAAAAGATTTTAAAATCAACCAACGATAATTAAAATAAAACTAGGGCGTTACAACTCTCCCCAACTTAAAGAATTTTCGTCCTCGAAAATGTACCTCAAGCAACAATTCTTCCTGCATGTTAGTTCTCTACACAACAAACAACAATTCAGAAACAACAACAAAAGCAACATTAGAGTTGACACTCTATCCTAGGTGGCTCAACATGACTCTACTACTTGGCCGGACGGACCAACCTGCTCTGATACCAATTGTAACACCCCGTTTCCCCAAAACAACATAATAATATTAAAACAATCAGAGTTCAACAATAACGGGCATGTCACACTACTTTTCAAAATTATTTAAATAGAAAATAGAACTATTTAAAATACCAACAAAATCTCATTCTTATAAAAATCTGCAGCGGAAATATTTCTTTTAAAATCATCATCATTCAACTTCAACAGAATTCTTGGCACAAAGGCCTCAACAACAAAATATTATTCTTCAACTTAAAATCCAACAACATGTTCAAAATTCGATACATAAAGGAATGAAAGAAACAAAACAACATTTTCCCCATCCCGTTACGTATCAGAGCCCTATGACACTTGAGCCAACATCCTACTAGCCTTGGAAATCTGCACTTGTCCACAAGGCGACAATTCCAACAGAAGGGGTGAGATACACATTCAATAATAATAATATATAATCAATCAAGTTAATGAAAACAACAACAATTCAATGACAAGCATCATCAGGTTCACATATATATACATATATATATATAAATACACCAACAACAGAATCATCAATCAACAAAACATCATATAGTCATAGCAAAATAGGCATCATCTAACATCATAATTATCGTCCTAAATCACCTTATACATCATCAAACACACCATTCACGAAACACGTTAAACGTCAATCAAGAATATCATCACGAAATATCATCAAGAGCTTCAAGGAACTTCATCACGAAGATACCATCAAGAACATCAAAGAACAATCATCATCACAAATGCATCACAAACCATCATAAATCATCGTCTTAACAACCATCTCAAACATCACATCATCATCACAAATCATCGTCACGACATCTCATAAGACACGACTCAACAAATGCAACTCTACGTCTTAGACATCATGCATGTGGTACCATCAGGGCATAAGCCCCCATCGCTAAAGGTCAAATAGGACCTGTCAGGCATTGAGCCCCCATCGCTAAAGGTCATAAAAGAACCTGTCAGGCATTAAGCCCCCATCGCTGACTATGCTATGCAACGACACGACTCAAATGCAACGACACGAGTAAAGACTCAACAATGCACATCTTTAGATGACTCGACAAATACACATCTTTAAATAGCATCATCGTCAAATATCACATATTTAAATATGACATCTTTATATAGCACATATTTAAGTCACACATCTACAAACAACACATCTTGATATAACACATATTTAAATCACACATCTCCGGAAAGCACATATACATTAATCAACTACATTCATATCAAAGTCCAACACATCCTTCAACAAGCAAATCAAGTTTGATCAATAAAACATAAGCCAAATACTCATAAAACACTCCGACTAAATCCCTAATACTTAAGTTTGAAGTTAGGAAACCAACCATAAGCTTTGGACTAACTTGGGATTAGTTAAGCTAAGTTTTCTAAAAAATTTCTGAAGACCTACTTGGACTATTTTCATCATAATTCAAAATCTACAAATCCTCTTCGAGTCAAACCAGTGCCATTAGAAAGCTAACTTAATTATCTACAACTTTCATGTTTACACCTAAAGCCAATTATGTACCAATCAATACCAGTTTTCATTTCAAATTCGGACAAAGTTGTGCTGAAATTCATAAAAATTCACTGTGACCTACGTTCAGTAATTTGACCATAACTCAAGTTCTATAAATCATTTTGACATCAGACCAACGGCATTAGAAAGCTAACATTCATACCTACAACTTTCGTGTTTACACCGAAAGCTAGTTCGAAACAGAAACTGATGCAAAAGACGCAACAACATGAAACAGGGTATGCTGTCAAAGGTAGCTATCGGGAAAACTCTATTTTTCACTCAAAAACCCAAATTTCATCTACCCAAATCCCAAATTTGATAGAGAACAATGTTTACAGGTTCTACATACAACATAACAATCAAAACAACACAGAAACATGCATTAAACAACACAATTCATCACATCATATCAATTATCATAAACTTTCTAAACCCTAAACCTAGAACACAATTTCATCAACAATCAAAATTATATATACATATTATTGAAGGAATCCCACCCTTACCTTAATTCAGCAAGCAAAAACTCTACAGCAATTGATTCCCTCTTCTCTTAGCCTCTTCTAGGGTTCTCTTCTTTCTCTCCAAAAACTCTCTTTTCTAAAGTTTTGTACGTGAAAAATGAAACAGACTTTTGTTTTTCTGTAAACTACAACCTCTCCTTTCTCTTTCTATTTTTCCTTAACCTCCCACTTATTTCACTTAACTCCCTCCTTAATTTCTATTAATTCTCATTAAACCCCATAATTTCAAGTAAATAATAATCTTACTTATTTTTATTAAACAATAAAAATAATCATATATTCACATAATCACATAAATACTATATAATAAAATAGTAACACCCCACATATTCACATAAATCATTGAAAAATCATATAAAAGATTTTAAAATCAACCAACGATAATTAAAATAAAACTAGGGCGTTACAACTCTCCCCAACTTAAAGAATTTTCGTCCTCGAAAATGTACCTCAAGCAACAATTCTTCCTGCATGTTAGTTCTCTACACAACAAACAACAATTCAGAAACAACAACAAAAGCAACATTAGAGTTGACACTCTATCCTAGGTGGCTCAACATGACTCTACTACTTGGCCGGACGGACCAACCTGCTCTGATACCAATTGTAACACCCCGTTTCCCCAAAACAACATAATAATATTAAAACAATCAGAGTTCAACAATAACGGGCATGTCACACTACTTTTCAAAATTATTTAAATAGAAAATAGAACTATTTAAAATACCAACAAAATCTCATTCTTATAAAAATCTGCAGCGGAAATATTTCTTTTAAAATCATCATCATTCAACTTCAACAGAATTCTTGGCACAAAGGCCTCAACAACAAAATATTATTCTTCAACTTAAAATCCAACAACATGTTCAAAATTCGATACATAAAGGAATGAAAGAAACAAAACAACATTTTCCCCATCCCGTTACGTATCAGAGCCCTATGACACTTGAGCCAACATCCTACTAGCCTTGGAAATCTGCACTTGTCCACAAGGCGACAATTCCAACAGAAGGGGTGAGATACACATTCAATAATAATAATATATAATCAATCAAGTTAATGAAAACAACAACAATTCAATGACAAGCATCATCAGGTTCACATATATATACATATATATATATAAATACACCAACAACAGAATCATCAATCAACAAAACATCATATAGTCATAGCAAAATAGGCATCATCTAACATCATAATTATCGTCCTAAATCACCTTATACATCATCAAGCACACCATTCACGAAACACGTTAAACGTCAATCAAGAATATCATCACGAAATATCATCAAGAGCTTCAAGGAAGATTTGTGTAGGTTGGACCGTTCAGCATGTCGAAGTAACTAATGAGGTCCTGAGACTCATAGTACTCTCTGATGTTGCAGCCATGATATGACAGAGATGTGAAATCTACCAGACTTTCAACTTGAACAAGTAAATCCCACTCTTCTAACATCATGGTTCTCCCTTTGATTTCATAAGCAGGATTTTCTTGAGTGGAAGTTCCTTGAATAATGTCTTGCATGTTTGATTCTGGAACTGAGCTTGAAGACGCCATTGATGAGAGTGAAGTTTTAGGGTTATAGGGATTTGATTGGAGAGGATGAACTTTTAATTCGCAGAGAATCAGTGAAAATAGAAAGTGTAGGTTGTGAAGTGAGTAGTGTGTGTTTTGTCTAAGTGATTTGAGTAAAAACAAACGATTGCAATTCAGAGGGGACAAACAAACACAACATTAATGACAATTGGGGGCGTGAGATAGTACATTCAAAGCTTAAAATCATCATTGCCCTCTTATGTTATACACCAATACATTTAAGCCACGTCAGATAACTTTAGATGAGCTGCCAAGTTAGTGGGACAGGTGTTACCAAAAAGTAACTCACACGTTTCCACTAGCTCTGCTATCAAGAGCACAAAATCCAGCTTCTGAAGTTAAGATGTTGATGTCATCTTCAGAAGCACATTTTCCTTAGAATCTCAGTTAAGAGCTTCTGATGGACCATAGCTTCTGAACTAACTTCATCACCTAACTTCTAGTTCAGGAGCAAGCAAATTTAATCAGACACTAAGTGCATGTTGAAACTTTTCTTTATAAAATCAAATCTTTCCACAGTTAAAGGTTTAGTGAATATATCAGCCCACTGATGTTCAATATCAATGAATTGTATATCCAAGATTCCTTTTTAAACATAATCTCTAATAAAATGGTGTTTGATTTCAATATGCTTGGCTCTTGAATGTAGAATTGGATTCTTTGACAAACAAATAACAACAGTATTATCACAGAAAATGGGAATACTGTTAGCATTAATCTGATAATCTTCCAACTGATGTTTCCTCCAAAGTAGTTGTGTACAACAACTTGCAGCTGAGATGTATTCTGCTTTTGTTGTAGACATAGCAATAGTTGCTTGTCTTTTGCTAGCTCAGGATATCAGATTCTCTCCTAGGAACTGACAGTTAGCACTGGTTGATTTTCTTTCAATCCTATCACCAGCATAGTCAGCATAACATAATCCAACCAACTTATAATCTAAGGATTTCCTGTAAAGGAGTCCAAGATTTATTGTTCCTTTCAGATACCTGAAGATTCTCTTAACTGCTGTTAAATGAGATTCTCTAGGAGCTGACTGGAATCTTGCACACAAGCATACACTGAATAAAATATCTGGCCTAGATGCAGTGAGGTATAACAAAGAACCAATCATACCTCTATACAACTTCTGATCTACCTTTGATCTAGTATCTTCTTTGCTTAAGGTGCATGTTGGATGCATTGGAGTGTTCATCACTTTACAATCTTCTAGCTTGAACTTCTTCAGAAGCTCCTTTGTATACTTTGTTTGATGAACGTATACTCCATCTTTACTTTGGTTAATTTGAATTCCAAGGAACAATTTCAATTCTCCCATCATGCTCATTTCAAATTCATCCTGCATTAACTTAGAGAATTCCTTGCAAAGAGATGCATTAGTAGAACCACATATTATATCATCAACATATATCTGCACAACAAGAATGTCTTTCCTAAGAGTCCTTCTGAAGAGTGTTGTGTCAACTTGATCTCTTTTAAAATCATTTTTAATAAGGAAATTACTTAGTCTATCATACCAAGCTCTAGGAGCTTGTTTCAAGCCATATAGTGATTTCTTAAGTTTATAAACATGGTCAGGATGCTTAAGATCCTCAAAACCAGGAGGTTGCTTGACAAACACTTCTTCTTCTTCTATGACTCCATTAAGAAATACAATGTTGACATCCATTTGATATAATATTATGTCATGATTAACTACATAGCATAGAAGTAACCTGATTGCTTCCAATCTTGCAATTGGAGCAAATGTTTCAGTGTAATCAATGTCTTCTTGTTGACTGTAACCTTGTGCAACAAGTCTAGCTTTGTTTCTGGTTACTTCACCTTGTTCATTTAGCTTGTTTCTGAATACACATTTTGTTCCAATAATGTTCTTCTGCTGAGGTTTGGGTACCAGATCCCACACATCATTTCTTTGAAACTGATTGAGCTCTTCTTGCATAGCTAGTATCCATCCTTCATCTGAAAGTGCTTCATCAACTGTAGCAGGTTCAATCAACGATAACAATCCTATCATAAACTCTTCTTGTCTGAAATATGATCTTGTTCTTCTAGGACTGTCTTTGTTTCCAATGATTTGATCCTCAGGATGTGAAGACTTGTACTTGAATGTATTCTTAGATTGATTTGCTTGTTGAGAGCCATCTTGAGCTTCTATGCTCAAACACAACTGCAAGAGACTTCTAATCAAACAGAATTACAAAGAAAAATGTTTGAGGTTGAACACTTGATATACAATCAGTGGTGTTCACAATACAAATAAGATACAGACTCTTAAGACTATAGAATTTCTAAGATATGAACTTTGATAAGAAATTCTAAGTGAACTTTTGATGCAGAACAATTTTAGCAGAGGTTCAACTCTTTTAAATTGTTGTTAAGTCTCTTTCAATTCTCTAAGTCTTCACTCCTTTATATAGAGGTGTGAAATAGACGTTGTGAATTGCCAGCACATAAAAAAGAGTCGTTTGAAGCTTTGATCAATCACCAATGATCTTTTGCCTGATATGGTTATTGTCCAATGAAGGATCAATTTCAAATCCATTCCAAGTCTGAAGGAACATTGTTGCAGGTGTAGCTATTATTCTTGTCCTGTAGCAGAGACAGACTCTGTGTAGTGGAGGTAGTGGTTGTACACTTCGTACAATTGTACTTTGTCAACGCTCTTCAAAGAACAAGCATCCAATGCCTTCAAATCCATTTGAATTAGCCGTTGCTTCACTCATCCGGTCTTCTGCAATGTTTGACGTGATTACATCTTTTGAACAACCTTTGAAGCTTTAAGTCTCTCATCTTCTGATGAACTTCAGCTTCTGGTGATCTTGCTTCTGATTAGGTGCTTTTGATGAACTTGTTTCTGATGACGTCATCACTTCAGGAGCACTTGACTTCAGGAGCACTTTTCTTTAGATGCATAAAGCTTCCTTGTTGTTGATTCCATTGCTCTCATTTGTTCTTCCAGTACCTAAGCTTTAAGTAGATACAATTTTTTGTCTATGGTCCTGTACACTTGAACAAATATTAGCATATCCAATTGACAAATTTTAATACCTTGTTATCATCAAAACTCTTAAGAGGTAATGTTAAACACATTTTGTTCCAACAGGGTCAAGTGGTGCCTTATCTAAGTAGGAACTCCTAACGGCCTCATCACTTGTATAGTCTACCTAACATAAACAAATGCGACATATTTATTACTTATTATCCAACAACGAATATATAGATGGTATTCGAAGAATCTTAACTGCTGCTTACTTTTCTACAAGCAAAACAGGTAAATTTGCTCTGTTGCAGGTATTCGAAGTATCTTAACCGCTGCTTATTTTTCTGCAAGCAAAACAGGTAAATTTGCTCTGTTGCAAACATGTAAAAATTGCAACCTAACTTTTATACCGTCAAACTTACAAAATAAGTAACAAGAATTGTTCAGACGAAAGGACAATCCCTGTGGATACGATGCATTACTTATCACTTTATTACTTGGTTTACGATTGGTACACTAGCCTCTAATCCGACTATCAAGTTTTTGGCGCCGTTGGCGAAGATTGTTGATATTTTCGACTGAACAATTTGAATTACTTATTTTTATTTACCTTTATTTTTTCGTATTTTATTTTTCTGTTTTTCAAAAATTCAAAAATACCAAAAATATTTATTCCCAGTTGAGTCATTTTTTTTATTTTATTTTTAGAGCCTAGTTTTCATTTCTAACATAGTTTATTTTCGTTTTCCATTTAGTTTATTGTCCCCCCTCCCTTTTTTTAGAGTCTTAGTTTAGGTTTTATTTTAATTTTCGCATTGCATTTTAGAGAGTCGTAGTAAAAATAACAAGTTGTTATAATATCTACATTAGATCGAGTATCGTTTAATTAGGTTAATTAATTTTGCATTTAGGTTTAGTATTTAGTATTAGTAATAGAGTCTTAGGTTTAATAAGTAGTGTCATTAGGTATTAACTAGTAATAGTTAATTTAGATCGAGTTTGCATTACATTTAGGAATATATGGAGTATAGGGAATTAATCTTAGGATTAATAAAACAAGCAACTATAATCCAAATAATAAAACAATTATCATACTCTTTTACTAGAATACAAATTGTTGTTTTTTTGTAATAGGATAATAGCTGCAATCAAAGATGTCAATGGAGAACAATTTCTCAAGTGGGCGAATACCCTTGAAGCCCGCAAAGACCGGAATACCATCCTGGACCTGAGGAGTGTGAGATGGAGAGAACACCAAGTTACCATTACATCAACCAGTACTATGAGTATGGATCATCATACAACTCGCAAGGATCGGAACAAACTGTGAATCAGCCTAACACCAGAAACAACACTCGCTTGGGCTTGGAAAAGGTCATTTAATTTCACAAAAACTCAAAGTTCATCTCATTTTGAACATGTTTTGAAATCAATTCTTTTCCTCAAGAGTAAGCCATGTTAATCCACTCAAATGAACCTAATTAAGCTTTATTCAAGTATGTTTAAGTGTTAGGAACTCAAAGGGATACTTTTGGAACCTTAAAAGTGCGAAAAAAACGTCGTTCCAGACCACCCGAAGAACAAATGGTCCTTGCACTTTTGCTATATAAAAAAAAAGACAAATTTCTTGACTTTAGTAGATCACTTGGATTATAGGAAATAATTTGTTTGGAAATTCAAGCACACCATTGAAGACATGAAGAGGCAAAGTGCACCATTTTTTTAGAAGACATTCAAGCTACAAACTATAACTTCTAAAAAAAGTCAGTCTAGAAAGACGTTTTATTAGAAGCTATAGTTTGTATCTTCTCCATTTCTAGAGAGAAATGGGAGAGAAATGGGTATAAAATTGTGGTGGTGGAAAGTAATCCTATACTCATGACACAAGCTTAATTAAGAACCATGTGAAAAACAATAAAAAATGTACATAAATAAGTTTTGTTCGTTACTAAACCCCTCCTCCTATAAACTAAATAGTTAACAAAAAAAACATCAAATGATTAATAAATTTTTAATGGTGTTGGAGAATGTTAGTGGATAGAGAGGGGTTATGGTACCATCATTTGTCCCTGTGAGCATAAATTTTTGTGGTACCATCATTTGTCCCCGGCTAAAACATGATATAAAAGAAATAAATTTTTGTCCCCGTGAGCATAGTTTAGTTGACAGGGACATGCATTGGTCGGGGTTTGAATCTTGGATACCTCACTTATTCATCTTGCAAAAGTTGAATTCTAGCCACTAAGCTACTTGACAAAAAAAAAAGAAATAAATTTTTGTCCCCCTTTTAACTCATTTATTAAAGACATTGTGTTATATATGTAGGGCTCGGAGTTCAAACATATATTCTCCACCGTAAGAGGTAAATTTCAAGTCGGTAGGCTACTTGATAAAAAAAAAAAAGAAATTTATCCGTAAACACATCTGTGATGGTAGCTATAAATACATTTGATATGCACCGGTGCAAAGTTGAATTTTAAATTCTCCACTTTTTGACATCTAGTGAGTTTTGGGCGTGAAATTCTTTAATAAAAAAATGATTTTTGTACCATAATCAGGTCATCTTTTGACCGTAATTAATTTCATATTTTATTTGCAATAATCTCTTAAATATTTTCAAGTTATACCACGAATTCAATTTGTGAAATAATAAACATTAAATGCTTTTGTCAAAAAAAAAAAATGCTTAGTATGATTGTGTCAAAAAAAAAATGCTTAGTAAGATGTTTTTTTTTTTTGAGGGAGTGTGCTTGATGTTTAAAAAAAGAAATATGTATGCTTAATATGGAATTCTACAATAAAGTGTCATTACCACTATAGGTTTGATATTTAAGTGGTAGGTGATTTTGATACCTTAAATAATTGATCATGAGTTATTATTGAAAATGATATAAGCTATTTTTCTTTTTAAAAAAAAGATGGATTCAAACTTCAACTATTGGGTACAAAAAAAAAAAAAACTAATAAAGTTGAGAGGGGAGAACTGATCTTAAATGCCAACTAATTTCTCAACGAAGATTAATCATCAATATCTTTATACAATTTTCAAAATATATATAGCGTTTCTAAAAATTTGAAAAGTATCAAACCTTATTTTAATTATTTTTACAACACATTGTACAATTTCCTTGTTAGGAATTTAAAATAAACAAATATTTTAAAACTAAATACTTTTGGAAAGCAAACAAATCCTTACTAAACCATTGTGTAATTTGCATATCTAGTTATGCACTCGTCAAAAAGAAGAAACATTTATCCCTAAAAAAAAAAAAGAAACATTTGATATGTAAGCCATCAACATAGTGGAATATTAATCTGATAAGAAACATTTTAATATCATAATTCAAGCTATGTGTCATAATTTTCAGAATTAAGTATTTTTTTTTTTTGGTCTAGCAGAATTAAGTATTTATTAACCAAAAAAAGGGACAAAATATTGAGACATACAGACAGGGCAAGAATTTTTTTTTTTTTTTTTTTACAGTTGCAAAGATGTCCTTCAGAATTTTCCTGCAAGCACCTTTATTAAACAAGTCAATAAACAAAATTTTGATTGTCATTATTTATTTATTTTTGACAAAAAAGCTTCGATTTATTTTATAAAAAGGTATAGATTTTATTAGTGTGTAAATATGATTTTTTTATACGTATATTCTTCCTTCCTTTAAAAACTAAAATACGTATATTCTCGCTGGTGCTCAACATGTTTCCTAGACTTCAGTATTCCCTTGAACCCCTTCCCAAATTTTTCCTTATGTCTTGCACTAAAAAGCATGAATAAAGAAACAATTTAATTTGCCCCTTAAATTCAAATAAAGTTCAATGAATTTGAACATTAACTAAAAAACATAAATAAAGAAACAATGTTTCCCGCACAATATGAAAAACCGCAATGATATTAGGCATTAGCTCCTATAAATAGATCCAACTTTCACACTCTATCAACACACCAACATCACGCCCCTCCGGTTCTATCTCTTCGGCTCATGCCCCTACTCACACACCTCTTGTTTCAAGAATCTTGATAGCTGTTGAAGGAGTTGTTTATGTCAAATCATGCAACTATATATACTGGTGTTGACACCCTAAAGGGAGCTACACCACTTCTTGG
Organism: Medicago lupulina; assembly: GCA_958299785.1. Classification (NCBI taxonomy): domain Eukaryota; kingdom Viridiplantae; phylum Streptophyta; class Magnoliopsida; order Fabales; family Fabaceae; genus Medicago; species Medicago lupulina. The sequence continues at coordinate 64,144,895 of OY283144.1, forward strand.
TTGGTTTCTCAACTTTATATGCCTCAACTCCATTTTATTTTATTTGTCTTTTTATTTTAAAAAGTATTTTTTTTATTTTTGTTTTTCGACTATCTTTTGTCACGTGGAGCATTGCCTACAACCTTCCATGAAGACAATGACATTGTTATGTTGTTTTGAAAATTGAAGGTGCCATTGTGAAGCTCCAATGCGACAACGCCAAACACAAGTTGGTCCTTAAAGCCAAGACTGATAAGAAAGGCTACTTCTATATTGGAGGACCAAAGAACACTGCAGGTTACTGGGGCTCTTCTTAAGTCGGTGAAACAATCGGTGTCTAAGGGGGTTTCTTTAAGACTCTACACTGTTGGACCGTTTGCATTTGAGCCCAAATGTCATCATTAAGGAAAATACCAGTGATTTAAATTGACATAAGTTTCTTTTAGGGTTTAGGACCTTGTTTTAACTTTGTGTTAAAATATGGTTTTTGGATCTTGAATTATCAATAATAAGATGTGAAGAAAATGCTCTTCTTTTTCCAAGGTTGTGCCCCATCTTCTATACCTTCTTCTAAATATTCATATATCCTGATATAATATTCTTTAACCACAATTTCAAATACACTTTTGAAAATCATGGTTAATGATGTTAAAAGTCCTAGTTAATTGTGGATAGTTAATGTCTTAACCACATATTTCGGTTGCCTTAACCATTTAATTTGTTATAAAATTTTATGTCAAAATTGTCTCAAAATATAATTTCTCTAAAATTATTAGAAACTATAATGACTATTGACAATGTCTCGTCCCATGTAGCACTTGGGTGCCATTGGTACCTTTGTTCTTATCTATCTATCTCTCTCTCTCTTTCTCTCTCTCTCTCTCTCTCTCTCTCTTAACTATTCATTCTCTCTTATCTAAATAATTTATTTTAATCATTCATTCATCATTCTCTCTCATATAAAATGAACCAATTTCACCAATGGCACCAATGGACTATGGCACCTAAGTATTTCCCGTCCCTCAAAGATAGGTCGATAGCCATCCTTCTCTACGATAACCTAATAGACGTTGATTTGATAAAACCAAGAAAATGGAAATGCTTTATTTGGAAAACATGTGGAAGTTAAGAGTTAAAATACTAAAGACTAAGGTCCACGTTGGGTAGAATTAGTGTTGTGTGGATTGAAAAAAGTTGAAATCTCATATTAGATAGATCACACACGTTATTAGTATTTATATAGTGAAGGTGTACTACAAAGGGTGTGCCCTTGGGGTATCCACCCTCATGAATGAAGTGAGCACTCACGAAAAATATTTTGGTACGCAAGTTTAACCCAAAATTTTTAAATAAAATTATTAATTTAAATGTTATTTGAGTGCTTTCTTAATCCCTAATTTTTAATCAAATATTTTGGTATACTAATTAACAAAGATCAACCGAAATAAAATGTTATATGAGTGCTTTCTTAATCCCTAATTAACAAATAGAAAACATAAAATAAACGACATGAAATTAAATAACTATCTAACAAAATAAACATAGGTTCATCTTAGAACACTAACTTAATAATATTTAGTTACACATGGTAACTAAAGACAAATTAATAAAGATAAAAACATACCCTAGAAAAATAAGGAGAAGATAGAAAAATTTCTCCTTAAGCTCATAGAATTTCCTTCCTCTTGAAATGCTCTAGTTCTAAATGAGATATTATAAATGAGGAAGGTTGTATTTATAGGAAGAGTTTCTATCTAGGTTTGGGCTGAAAACGCGGGCTTTATCCACAAAAAGCAGGAATAGACGCTTTTGCCCCATACTTTTTCAGTGCACGGGGTGCACACTTCATGCCCTAGGCGCATGTGATTGTTCTGAAAATCATGCCCTAGGCACATGGGTGTGCTTTTCGGGCCCAGATTCATCGTTTTTCTGTCGTTTTAAGTGTTTGCTTCCAAATAAGTTGTCCCGGGGCCTGGGAACATAATTTCTCCCTCTGTGAAGTTTCTGAGGCCTATTAAATCTTCATTCATGATCTTCCCAAAGTCTTTGCAAATCTTCAGATGTTCTTGCTTTGCCGATTTGCTTGGTTTCTTCGTGAATTACTTCAAAAATCCCCTAAAATTGCTATGTTTCAGGAAGACTATAATTACAGACTCAAATATAGAAAACATTACAAATGTCCCAAAATCATAAGAAATTGCTCTAATACTCCTCCGTTTTGCTGGTAAAACCTACTGAACATGACTGAAAAACATGCGAAGAATAACGTAAGATAACATGTCATCACCCCCTAAAATTAAGAAATATTTTGGTACTAAATCTAAAATATTTTAGTACATGATTTGAAATATTTTGGTTCTCAATCTAATATGCGTGTTACTTTTTCCAAAGTTTCTTATAGATTAGTTATGAATTTCCTCTATAAATAGAGAATTCACATAGTTCATTCAATACAACGAAAGAGACTTTTGAGTTATCAATCCATTTTCATCTCTTATCCCTTTAACTTGTGTTAACAAGTTGTTATGCTATTTATCTCCTTTTGATGTTATTTTAGAATTATGAGTGTACTTTAGACCATATACTCTTTATAGATATAATGTCCCTTCGGAATAAAGAATGGTTAGACAACTTATGTCCCTTTAGGATAAAGAGTATTTTTAAGATCATAGTCCCTTTCAAGGTATAATATCCCTTTTAAATTAACTTTTTCGTTTTTTTAGAAGTTAGAGGTTAGAATGGTGGTAGCACCATATTTGAGTGGTCGTAGTGTCATATCAATATTTTAGAGATGTTAGAGGTTAGAATGGTGGTAACACCATATTTGAGTGGTTGCTTTGCCATAGTCTAGTGGTCATAGTATCACAATTGAGTGTTTTCAATATTAAATTCGAGTTGTCATAGTATAATATTGAAGGTGTAATTCTGGAATGGTTTTCTACAACGTAATAGTAAATTGTAACAATGAACTGTTTTATACTGGAGGCGATATGATTGATAGTCTATCCTAAACAATTTGAGGTAGTGTCGTGAAATGTCTTAAAGAGAGAGAGTTAATCATGACTCAACCCGATAATTTATTCAGTGGAATTCAAGGTATTTTCAAATTCAAAATTTACCTGCTTTGAATTTTGAAACACACATTGATTTTCTCCTATAATTGTTAAGCTGACATTGATTAAGCCATTGTTAAAAAAACTAACCCATGTTTGGTAATACTGAACGAGTCAAACAAAAATTGATATCCCTCAACAAAAAGAAAAGATTTTTCAACATTTTCAAATAGATAAACAAAAATGAAGAAATAATTTGATGTATTATTATTATGCATGCCTATCTTCTTCTAAACTAGATAGTTTTAAAAAATAAAGAATAGTGAGAAAAAGGAATGCCATGTAAATTTTAACCAATATATAAAAGAGAATGTGTTGAAAAGTGTGTTAAAATATTTATTGCTAACATTTCTCTAGTAAGAAAACGTGGGAAAAGGAGTAACTGTGGAATGAAAAGAGCATGAAATGTGACGATGATGAAGAAATTGACACCAAATAAAGAAGTATAAATAATAAATGCTATTATTTATTTTTTTGTCAAGTAGTTGGTGACTGAAACTCACACATTTCAAATGTGAAGAAGTGGGGTGTCCAAGGTTCAAACCCCGACCCCTGTATATATTATGTATTGTCCATATCAACTGAGTTAAGCTTATGGGAACAACGTTATACTTACATTAAAAGAAATATAAGAGATTTGAGAGTGGGTGGTTTTGTTTTCCTCAATTAATTAATTAATTATTAATTGCTAATTGTTGTTGTTTTGGACAAAAAATTCAATACAGTCACTCGTTGAGAGAGAATATGAAGTTTATGGGGATACACCATGATAGAGTATGTGATAGGAACCCGAATTAAAGGGAAACAAGAAATACTATTATAGATTGAAGAGAAAATATTACAAGATTATGCCCCTTTCTCATCTGTCCCTTTCTCATCAAATACTCTTCCCCCAATTCTATTATCCTTGCGACTCTTCTTTGTTTCAAAGTAAAGGTAAAATTTCATGGATGTATCTTTCTTCTCCATCGTCTGTGGTCTTCTCTAATAATGGTTTATCCGTTACTTCATTCGGTTTCAACCATTTTGGTTCCGAATCTTCATTTTGTAGCATCATTTTATTTGTTGAGTGCTCCATCTTATCTCCAAATTTTCTAATCATGGCCATAGAAAATGATTTCCAATCTTCCTATGGGTTCTCGATGAGAGAGAAGATGAAGTTGATGGGGATACACCATGATAGAGTATATGATAGGAACCCGAAGTAAAGAGAAACAAAAAAAATAGTATTATAGATTGAAAAGAAAATATTACAGAAGATTATGCTTATGTAATCCCAGAGAAAAAGCTCTTCTGAGAAGAGACATTTCTCTCTCTGCCTAAATTCTAAATTCAATAATTCTAAATTCTCTCAACTGTTGTGGCCAAATGGCCTTATTTATACAAACTAAGGGCAATTGTCTATAACCGCTCCTAATCAATACAAATTACTGCATAAACTACCTAACAACTACTAATAAATACACATACTACATATTGTACAAAATGCCAACTGCTGTTAAACAACTATATATTAAAATAACTGACTGCATCATCAGTTACTCTATCAATACCACCTCATACCTAATAGTACGGTGGAATGATTTAACCAAAGGTGAAAAAACTGGTTTAAGATTTACCAATCTTTTTATAGGTTCAACTTATACATACCCATGGTTTTGTTCTCTCGGACATTGAGTCTGTGTGACACTTTTGTTCTTGTTATTTTTCTATTGATGGCACATCTTTTGTTTTGAAATGTGTGTATATGTTTATATGTGTGTGTGTGTTTGTATACACGAACAAAATTAAATTTGACCTTATAATTATTAGTGCTGCTATGGTTTCTTAGAATGCAAGCAATCACAGTTTTAGGGTTTAATGGAGGAATAAGAAGATGAAGTTGGTTAGAGGTTATTAGAGGTTGTTGAATGAGAAAGAAATAGAATAATGGAAAGTTGTTATTTCAATGATTATGAATATAGAGGTAACAAGAGTATTTATATATATGACTTAGAATGCATGTCACTTTGTAACCAACTAACAAACTTATCCAACGATAAAGCTACACAAAATTAACTCTTCTAATCATGATTATGGATTAATCACAAACTAATAATAATGTATACATTACTCATGAGATATAAGAATGTTTTTTTCACTTTCTTTCTCAACTAAGACCTTGAATCTCTTGAATACTTCCAAAGCTTCACTCTTTAGCTTAATGGTGTATAACCATAAAATTCTGGTATGCTCATCTACAAAAGTGATGAAGTACTTGCTTCCACCTATTGTAGGTGTCTCAAATGGTCCACAAATGTCATAATGTATGATTTCTAGTGCAGATTTTGATCTCTTAGGCATAGTTTTAAAACTCGGCTCGGCCATCGACTCGGTAAGGTCATTGGTTCAATGGTTGAACCATTAGATCATTGGTTGAACCGCATGACTGAACCGGTTTAAATCGGATGACTCGGTTGTATAACTCGGTCTTTATTACACCTGTATAGACGTTTAACCAGATAAAATATTATGATTCAATCACTAAAAAAATACATAAAAAAGTCTAAAAATATAAGTTAACATTATTTCTTAAACTTACTTTATTTAAGATTCATTGATTTAATAAAAAAAAACTAATATTCAATTTAGTTAAAGAAAAAAACGTTAAAAAAAGAAGAAGAAAAGGTTAAAGAATAAAATAAAAAAGAGAAGAACAATGGGAATTGAAATAATGGGCTTAGACAACTCGAGGCCCATCTGTTAAATGGCTAAGGCAATAACCCTAGTTTTATTCATTGCTCTTATAATCGCTGCCAACATCATAATTCACATCACAGAACTTTCTTTCACAGTTCTCCATCTTCATAGCAATCGTCAGACAGACACAGAGTTTGGATGCAAATTGTTTGATTCATCTGCAATTTTTCTTTACATCCTACATTCCTTTCTTATTTTTGGTTCTGAGTTTGTCTGTTTTCTTCTGGTTTTTGTTTGAAGAATGAATCAAGTATAACCCGGTCCGGTTTTTTAAAACCGCCGAGTCGCCGGTTTTGACCGATTTTTACCAAGCCATACCGGTTCGCACTGGTTTAAAAACATGCCCGATCCGCGAGACAGCTCGAACTGGTCACCCCTCCGATTCCCGGTCGAACCGGTTCGACCGGCCGGTCCGAGCCGTTTTTTAAAACTATGATCTTAGGCTTCTTAGACACAAAAGGAGCCTACTTTGCTTACCCTTTATGCAAACTTCACAAGTTTTCTTGTTTGCATCCAAAACTGGTAATCCTGATATTAAACTCTTAGAGCTTAAATAAGACAAGCTTCTAAAATTTAGGTGACCACACCTCATATGCCATAACCACTTTGGATCTTCATCAAATACTGTTGACATGCACACCTCTTTTGCATTTTGAATGCTACACAAGAAGGTTCTACTATTTGTTAGCTTTGACTTCACTAACAGTTTACCTTACTTTCATAGAGATGCAATATATTTCCTTAAATAGTGACTGAAAACCCCTTCTCAATCAATTTTCCAAAACTCAATGGATTGCACTTCATTCCTGGAACATATAACACCTTCTCAATTAGTGCATTTTCCCCATATTTCATTTTGATAGCAATGTCTCAATTCCTTCTAATGCAAGGTTTCTGCTATCTACAAGCCTGTCATTTGTTTTTCTTCTTGAATAAAAGTTGATCAGCAATTCTTTATGTCGAGTCATATGATTAGAGCACGCTGAATCAAGATATCAATCATCACATAATGGATTTCCTTCACATGTAGTAGCCATCATCATAACTACTTCAGAATCTGAACTCTTTTTCCCATCTTTCTTGTGCCAACATTCATCAGCATAATGACCAAACATCTCATTGTTATAACACTAAATCTTTCTCTTATCAAAATATTTTTTTTTCTTGTTTTGATTGTTACCAGAACCTGCACTAGTTTTTTAAGTTTCACCTTTCTCATCAGGCTTACCCCAATTTCCCTTCTTGTACTTTCCTTTTCCTTTCTTCTTTGAATACTTGTCATATCCATCTTTCTTGGTGAATTGAGCTTCCATGTCTTGTTGAGCATTTCTTTTTTAACCTCTTTCAATTACCAACATCCCACGAGCTTCAGGTGATGATATAAGTTTTTCAATCTTTAATATTTTCACATCCTTAGCTTCTTGTATGGCCACAACTATGAAATCAAATTTAGAAGTAAGGGATCTCATTATCTTACCCACCACTTGTTGATTTGACACAACTTCTCCACAAGCATTCATCTGATTTACTACAAATAACAATTTGGAGAAATGATCATTGATCCTTTGATCATCTTTCAACAACATCAACTGATACTTCCTTCTTAATGATGAAAGCTTCACTTGCTTCACATTGTCACTCCCTTCATAGTATTTTGCTAAGATATCCCATGATTCCTTAAACCTTTTTATCTTTGAAATCTTTTCAAAGTGATTAGAATCCACATTCTGTTTAATGTAGAACAAAGCCTTGCAATCTTTCTTCTTCAATTCTTTGAAGGTTTCTCTCTGCACATATGTAGGATTTGCACCAAGATCTTCATACCCATTCTCCACCAATTCAAGACCATCTTGTGCTCCAAATAGTGACCTCATCAATGCAATCCACCTTTCCCAATTGTTTCTGTAACGCCCATTTTAATTATTTAATTATTTGAATTATTTGAGGAGTCTAGATATATTTATTAATATATTATGCGAGGTTGATTTAAGATTTTATATGATTTTATGTGACGTGGTGACTTATTTTATTGTTTAATAAAATAAGATTTGAAAATAAAATAAAATATTTAGTTGTGGGTTAGTTTTGGATTTTAGAGAGTTATGTGGGAGAAAGAGTAAATAAGATAAGATTTGTTGGGAAGTATATAAAGGGAAATTAGGTTAAGAAGTCAGTACGCGTTACTGAATTTTGGAAAAAAGGGAGAAACGGCTGCGTGAAGGGAGAAGAGCTTAGAGGCTGCGATTTCTGCTTTTATCAGGTAAGGGTGAGCCTAGCAATTTAATTATATCATTCTGTAATTCATCTAATCAAGATTAACAATCATAGGGCTGTTTTGAGAGAATTGGAATTAGGTTAAAAAGTGAGAAAAATCATGAATTAAGCCATAAAGCTGTAGAACGGATGTTTAAGATGAGTACAGAACGTAGATTAATCATAACATTGATGTTTCTGAGAGTTTAGACGTTTAAGATGATGATTTTGGGAACTTTTAGTGTGATTTTCGCAGAACCCGTAAGCATCTGTTCATCGCTCGCCTAGGCGAGCTATGCAACTCGCCGCGGCGAGTAGACCTAGATCGCTCGCGAGGCGAGCAACCCAGCTCGCCATAGCGAGCATTACCCTAGAGCTCGCGAGGCGAGCACTCCAACTCTCCCTAGCGAGCAGGACCTCTAGTTACTCGCGAGGCGAGCATTCCCACTCGCCATAGCGAGTTCTGTCAGAACCTAGAACCTGTTCTGTTTGCGACCTGTAGTCGCATATGACCTTGAGAGATGATATTGGGGTAGCTTAAGAGACTTTTAATGATGTTTAATATAATCCGTAATGATGATACATGATGATTGAGATTGTTTATGATGATTCTATGAAACTTATGTGTGATATATGAATTAATTAAGTTGTGAATGTTTGATTTACTTGCGATGCTTGCATTATGGATGCTATATGTATGATGTACTTGCTGCCATGTTGCTATTTACTTATGTATAGCTGCTGCATGTGTCAGTCCATGTCGATTAAGATGTCCCGCGACGTTTATGATGTTAACTTGTTTAAGTTAAAATGTATTGAGTCTCATGCATACTCATTCCATGATGAGGGCTTATGCCCTGGAGTTCTTACTCACCAGCGACGAGGGCTCATGCCCTGGAGCTTTGCTCACCAGCGACGAAGGCTTATGCCTTGGAGTATATTTATGCTCATAGCGACGAGGGCTCATGCCCTGGATTGGTACCACATGCATATAAGACGTTAGGGTTGCATAGTCAAGTGATGTTGTCGAGTCGAGTCGTCCAAGATGTTTAATAAGATGTTTATGATGATGATTATGACGATGCTAATGATGTGTTGTTTAAGTTGATGCTTTATATGCTAGATGTTTATCTGTGATATGTTGAATTATGTTTGATTGTTGATTGTGATTATTTAATTACATGTTTAATATAATTACTTGTGAATCTCACCCCTTCTGCTGGAATTGCCGCCTTGTGGGCAAGTGCAGGTAACCAATATTAGGTGCAGGCGTGTGAGGCTTTCTGCAGTTGAGTCTAGGTGCTCTGATACGTAACGGGATGGGGAATCTTTCTTTTATTTTCTCTGTTCCTTGCGTATTATGCGATTTGATATGTTTATGTTATCCTGAAGATTATAATAAGACGTTGTCGAAGCCTGTGTGCCAAAGACTTTTGAGATGATTTTCTTTATGACTTTCCGCTGCGATATTGAGTAACATTTTACGAATATTTTTATGAAGAGTTAATGATTATTTATTCATTACTATGAGATGTTTCAAGAAATGTGATGCCCTGTTTATGTGCTTACTCTGATGCATGACTATCTTTTTCAAGAAATTTTTATGCTGGGAAAACGGGGTGTTACAGTTTCCATCTAGGGTCAATAGATTAGATGGTACAAAAGCTCCATTGTTGGCCATAATTGCTACACAAGAAACTTCTGAATTTTCACACTTCTCCCGTGTTTCCGAGAAAATTCACCCCTCACAATTTCTCTAGTGCTTCCCTGAATCTGAACCCAAGGCTCTAGATGCCAATTATTAGCGCAACTATGGTTTCTTAGAATGCAAGCAATCATAGTTTTAGGGTTTGATGGAGGAAGAAGAAGATGAAGTTGGTTAGAGGTTGTTGAATGAGAGAGAAATAGAATAATAAAAAGTTGTTATTCCATTGATTATGAATATAGAGGTTACAAGAGTATTTATATGCATGACTTAGAGTGCAAGTCACTTGTAAACTAACTAACAAACTTATCCAATGATAAATCTAAACAAAATCAACTCTTCTAATCATGATTATGGATTAATCACAAACTAATAATAATGTATACTTTACTCATGAGATATAAGAATGTTTTTTTCACTTTCTTTCTCAACTAAGACCTTGAATCTCTAGAATACTTCCAAAGCTTCACTCTTTAGTTTAATGGTGTATAACCATAACATTCTGGTATGCTCATCTACAAAAGTGATGAAGTACTTGCTTCCACCTATTGTAGGTGTCTCAAATGGTCCACAAATGTCAGAATGTATGATTTCTACTTAAAAGTCTCAAATAGGTACCATATATATATATATATATATATATATATATATATATATATATATATATATATATTTTGAAGCAATACATACACTTAAAAGTCCAATGAAGGTTTTCTTTTTAACAGAAAAAAGTCGAATGAAGGGTTATTACTGATGTAACACATTCAATTTGTTTTTCCAAAAACAAAAACAAAAAAACTGAAAGGGCTCAATAAGATTTGAATTTTGTTTGAAAAAAAATTCCATGAGATTATATTTGAACATGTGCAACATTATTACATTAAAAACCCTTTATGAATTGTACCAACAAAAAAAAATCCCTTTATGAATTGGAACGTTTGAACGTATTAGTTCAAGCAATCCGGGTTGAAGAAAATATAAACATATTAATCAATGATGAAGCCAAAATTAAATCCGAAATTATTACCAAGTTACCAGTTTTGCTTCTTTCATCAGAACTATGATGTACTAACATCACTCACCAATATGGAAGATTTGACTAACTAAAAAATTAAACACCCACATTTACATCAAAATCATTTTAGGAAGGTAAAGATATTCATGCACAAACCTAATGGGTGCCAATATCCTTCCTCACACCGTTTCAAATTTTCAATCCTTAGCTATTATAATTATAATTCAAATAATAACAGCAAAAAATACGCATATGATTTATCCTTCCTTATCTATAAAGATATTTGCATTAACTCAAATATTTGTTTTTAAAAAAAATAAATAAATAACCCTTCATATAAGCTTTTCATTTCATCATATCATAAAATCACAACTCCTCCAACATAACGTATTGTTTGCTATCCTTAATTTTTACCATGGCATCCCAATCCTCCAGGGTCTCTACCACTTCAGAAGATCAAGGTGATTCTTTCAACTCAAAAAAAGAGGTGGTCATGAAGGAGATTGAACATGATCAACCCTCAAACTCTAATCTCAACAAGTCTATTGATTTCGTCAAGCTATCCAAAGACGATTCAGTTCTTGGGTCAGAGGTGCAAGAACACAATTTTTTTGGCCCTATTCAAGGCAGTTCATCATATTTTTTTCCTAATAACAACAATGAAGGGAAAGATGAGAACAACAATGAAGAGAACAATTCAGATTCAAAGTCTTTTTCATGTTGTTTTTGTAAGAGAAAATTTTCTACATCACAAGCGTTAGGAGGACATCAGAATGCCCATAAGGCTGAACGTGCCTTAGAAAAACAACGTAAACAAAGGTATGAAAAAGGTGTTTTTGGTTTAGGGCAACCTTACTTTAACCCTTATTTTAGTTATCCAGGTACTCTTTTTACACCCGCTTATTATAGGGGGCTTGGGACTAGAATGGAATCCATGATTCAAAAACCATCTTATATTAACCCTAGGATTACTCCACATAGTTTTGGCCCTTTTGGGTATGATAGTGATGCTTTGTCTTTGCAAGAGATATTAAACCCTTCACTTGTTAGTTTGGGAAATAAGAAAGGTAGTAATAATAATCATGGGCTTGGAATTTTGGGTATTGGTGGTGCAACTACTTCAAGGATTGAAGATGCTACAAACAATAAAATTGGTGCTATTCTAAAATTAGGAGATTCTTCTACAAACGTTGCTACAAGTTCAAACTCAAACATAGAAAAGGATAACATTGTGGCTCCTATTTCTACCAAGAATGATATTCATGATCAATCAAAGTCTAAGTCCAACAATGAAGAAGAACCTTTTGGGCTTGATTTATCCCTCAAGCTTTAATTAATTTTTTGTATTTTGTTTCCATATGTCAATGTTCTTGTTAATTTGATTGCTACTCTCCAGTTGAAGTTATTTCTTGGTATTTACTTTCTTTGTTGGTGTCAAATTATTATACATTTTAATAAGCACTTATTAGTATTAATAGTATTTTGATTGCTACCCTGGTTGACGTTATTTTGCTGCCGTGTGATCATATTCTACGTATTTTCTTCTTTTTGAGTCAATTGCTTTTCTTTGCAATTGCAATAAGTATTTTGGTGAGATTAAAAAGATTTAACGCGCCAGTATAGAAAGGTTTTTTTTTTTTTTTTTTTTTAGATTAAAAAGATTTTGCAATATGTATTTGGGTTATTATTAGTGACCCTCCCACTCCCCCATGAGCCATGCTAGCAACAACAAAAAATCATATCCCATGGTAAGAAATCACTTTATTTATTTATTTTATCTTTGTAGACCAAGTGGCAAATAACAATGAATTTCAAACACATAAATGTGAGGTTATGAGTTCGAACATAACATAGACTATTTATTATTCCTTTTTTTATGAAACATGTTAACTTGTGCCCTTAAGGCACATATTAAAAATTTTATTAATAGAAATTATGTATTAGAAATTATGTTAATTTATTGTTTAAAATGTCGAATATTATTATTTTTTCAATAAATTCATATCAAGTGCACAAGTTAGCTCAACCTTTTTCTTATAACAAAGAGTTAAACTTTATTTAATATTCTCTCCGTCTCTTTTTGTAAGTTTCTTTAACCAATTTCACATATGTTAAAAAAAGTTAGTAGTATAGTTAATCTGTTCATTTTATATGTGAGTTCTCTAATCTTGTTATTAGAAGAAAAACAAAAAATTCTTCAAAAAATAGAAGAAAAACAAAAACATCAAAATCAATGCAATCATTATTTGTTATAACTTTTTAGATACTTTTACAGATATACCCATATAGAAAGTTGTATAACATTAGATACATCCACATATATTAAAAAACAGACATTAAGTAAGGAGTAGTTTTTTAAACTTAAAAGTTGTGATATTTTTTTTATAAATAAAGACTAGAGGGAGTATTAAATTGTGTTGTCTTTATATATGTATTTAATTTGACTTTTTATATTACAAGATAAGTTAGTGTTTTAATTAGGGTTGTGTTTGAAGAAAAAAATTCTAACTAAGCTTTTGTGATTTTCTATCTTCAATTGACTTATGGCAATGGTTTATGAACCTTTGGGGTGTGAAATTGAGTTTTTACACAATGCTTTACTTCTTTTGCATTGAAGAAGCTCTCGGGTAACAAATTATCTTTTGTCATAAAGACTTCATCAAATGCACGTCCTCTAATACTTTTTCCTCATTTCTTCATCTTCTCTTAATCTTATCCTATGATTGAAATATAAATAAAAATAAAAGTAGTAATATAATTATAAATACATAATAACTACCGTTAAATTTTCAAAAATAACCGGGGTTCAAATTCCGGTACCTCTATTTGTGTGTGTGAGTTTATAATGACTTTGTCATTTCGTCTATCTACCAAAAAAACAAAATTTCAAAAATAGCTACTATTAAATTACTAAATAAAACACATATAATTATAAAATGTCGACTTAAATTTGTTATCAATGGAATCAAATTTGTCCTTATTAAGGAATTTTAGTTAGAGACCAAATTTGATTTTGAGGTTTATAATTGAATTTCATCGAAATGGGAAATTGGTAAAAGGTTAGAATTGTACTTTTATTGTTCTTATTCCAACAGTTGAGAGTTTGCATAGGTTATTTAATTTTAGACACATTTATTGGGTTGCATGTATGCATAAAGTGTAGGCTAAATTCTGGCCAATTGGTTAAAGGTGGTTATTGGTAATGTTCTATTTGAGACTCCGCTTTTATTTAAGGGAGACAAATTCTGGATGGGGTTCTCATTGCCAATGAATTTTTAGATGAAGCGAGAAAAATGAATAAAGAGTTGTTGTTATTTAAGATTGATTTTGAAAAGCCACATGACTTAGTTGAGTGGGATATTTAGATGCGATGATAGGTTAGATGAATTTTCCAGTTATTTGGCATACATGGATCATGGTGTGTGTTTGTTCATCTACAATGCCGGTTGTTGCTAAATGCTAATGTTAGTCCAACATATGAGTTTATTATGGGAAAAGGATTGAGACAAATGATCCCCTTTCCTCTTTCTTTTATTTTTGATAGCACTAGATGGGTTGAATATTATGTTGAATGCTTCCGTTGAGGCTTCCCTTTTCACTGGTTATAAAGTTATTTTGTTGGCTTAATTGCATATTTCTCACCTTTAAGAGTTGGGTAAATATCAGGGCCTTGAAAACTAATCTTACCCTTTTTGAGATTATTTCTGGTCGTAAGGTGAAATTTCGCAAGAGCTTGTTAGTGGGTGTGAATGTGGCTACTTCTGGTTGACATAAACTTTTGTTATGCTTAATTGTAAAGATGGTCATATCCCTTTTTTTTATATTGGCCTTCCTATTAGAGATAATCTTTGTCAATTGTATTTTTGGCACCCTTTGCTTGATCATATTAAGAAAATGTTATTTGCAAGGTTGGAAGAGTAGTAATATCTCTTTTGGTGGACTTTTAGTCTTATTGAAATTTGTCTTGTCCTTGCTACCGATCTATTTTGTTTTCCTTCTTCAAAGCTCTTACAAATATTATTTCCTTTAATGAACTCTTTTAAATGTTTTTTTTATGGGGTAGAACGTGAGGATACTAGAAAAATTCAATGGGTAAAGTGAGATAAGGCGTGTCATGATAAGAAAAACGGTGGCTAGGAGGTTCGTAAAATCAAAGAGTTTAATTTGTCTCCGTTAAAAAAAATGTTGTTGAAGAATGCATATGGGTCAAGAAATTACTTCTATTGGGAGGGGGTGTTAACGATGAATCTTTGGTGAAAATATATTGTTGGAATAAGAGGAATGGGGTTAGGGGTTGGGAATTGGTTAGACTATAATTTGGTGTGTTTGGTGAGAAATAGGGTCAATCGATTTTTCAAATCGATCTATAGTTGGAGGATGGTCCTTTATATATATAGTTGGAGGAGGGTCAATCGATTTTTCAAATCGAGATTTGGTAGTTTGCAGAAGATGTTTACATTGAAGTGTCTTATACTTAGTGCAAAGGTATGTCAGTTTGTTTGAAAACTCAAAAGAATGAAGTAAAAACGTTTTCTATTCTACCTAATGAGTTGTACAAATTCTAACATCAAATGCATTCATATAAGAAAAGGGTGAAGAATGGACATGCATTTCCAATATGTTTTTTTAAGTTCGATCATACTCATCTGTCAATTGAAACATATCAGTTGGTGGAACAGTAGGATAAAGTTTCAAAGAATATATTGAAATACACTCCCTTTCGTCATTACTCATCTTATATGGAGGAATTTTATGTGAGAATCTGTACAGTTCATTAGCTAGAATACAATATGTGTTCTCTCCATTCTTTCGAGTTTTCAAAGAGACTGACAAATTTTACACTATTTATAAAACACTTCAATGCCAACATTTTAAGCAAACAACCGTGAAATTAATTTTAATTTAACATCATGGTGATACAACATCCTTAGTGAGAATGTAATGTAAAACAACGCTTCGTTGATTGCCTGATTTGAACGAAGTTGAATTGTTAATTTGTCGTTTTATATTGTTTTGAAATTTATTTTGCATGCTTGTGTATTTTTAGTTAGGATTTATTTTAGAAATGAATGAATTAACCTTTCTAAGACATGTTTACCATTGAGAAAATGAATCAATTTAAAAATTATAGTGAATGATTGGATATTAAAAAATATGAACATAGGTTATTGTGAATGAATGAATGTGGTAAATGAATGTAGTGGTAGGCAATGATGGATATTATAAAAATGGTACGTTTAAGGGATAAGTTGCAATTTTAAGACCTCATTTTTGAAGAAGTTTTACTTCATTGGATTAATTACTATTTTTTTTAGAGGACTTCATTTCATTAATTTGACTTTTTTTTTTTTTTTTTTTACAGTTTTTGACTTTTTTTAAGGATTCATTAAATTAGTATTTGAAATTTGAAATTGTAGAATGCATTTAATTATTGTCATTAATTATGAAAATCTGATTTGAAAATATAAAATGAAAATCTAATCAGTTTTTAAATTTGTCATTAATTTTCATTTTTCATTGGATTGACTAAAACTTTGAGTTTATTCTTTTGAATTATTAATAGATAGATACATATCAACCTTTGGTTTTCTTTCAATTTTAATTCATTTCAAAATTGTTAATTTATATAAAAAAAAATACCAAAAATAATACTTCCAAATGTCTATTTATGAAGAATATAATATGTTTTAAAAAATGTTACAAAATTATATAAAAAAATAAATAAAATCTATTCATGGATATGTAATAAATTAAAATTATAATTTTGAATGTTGAATGTTTCTGCATCGTTTAAATTTAATATATTCATTTTGAATTGACTGAATTGGGTTATTTTTGAAATTATTCTAAAATTCAAAATTTAAATCATTATTGAAGTTGAATGTAATAGTGTCATGTGAGCAACTTTTGCCGAGGATCAATGTGCGGTCTTTGTTTTATAGATGAGCAATTTTTTTTTAAGTGAGGTGTTTGATGGTTAAATTTAAGATTAAGGGTCGAGGAACCAAACATCTTACTTTTGTTGAGGATCAATACGAGGTCTTCATTTTAACTTTCATTTGTATTACTAATACTAATAGATAGATACATACCAACCTTTGGTTTTCTTTCAATTTAAATTCATTTCAAAATTGTTAATTTTTATAAAAAATAAATAAATAATCATATAATACCAAAAACAATACTTCCAAATGCCTATTTATGAAGAATATAATATTTTTTTAAAAATGTTTCAAAATTATATAAATAAATTCTATACATGGATATGTAATAAATTAAATTTATAATTTTGAATGTTGACTTTTTCTGCATTTTTTAAATTTAATATAGTTTATTCATTTTGAATTGACTGAATTGGGCTATTTTTAAAATTATTCTAAAATTCAAAATTTAAATTATTATTGAAGTTGAATGTAATAGTGTCATGTGAGAAACTTTTGCCAAGGATCAATGTGTGGCCTTTCTTTATACCTTCACTTTACATAATATTTGAGCATGTGCAATTTTTTTTTTTATTTTAGTGAAGTGTTTGAGGTTTGAATTTAAGATTAAGGGTTAAGGGACCAAACATCTGCAATTTATTAAGCCTTA
This sequence comes from Medicago lupulina, assembly GCA_958299785.1. NCBI lineage: Eukaryota > Viridiplantae > Streptophyta > Magnoliopsida > Fabales > Fabaceae > Medicago > Medicago lupulina. Next base: position 64,162,290 of record OY283144.1, read on the forward strand.
ATTGATTAAAATGTTTCAACGCATGAAGCCAAACCGTGTTGTAGAAAATACAAACATATCATTCATTGATGAAACAGATTAAAATTACATCCGTAATTGTTTCCAAGTTACCTATTTTGCTTCCCGGTTTGAAATCATGTTTGAAAATTTTAGGACATCAAAACGATGATATATTAACACCGCTCATTCAATATGGAAGATTTCAGTAATTAACGAAACGCATTATATACTTAAAATCAGTTTAGGAAGGCAATGATATTTAGGCACAAATCAAGCAGTGCAAAACTTTAATACATCGTTTCAACTTTCAATACTTAACTATTGTAATTATAATTCAAATAATATAAAGTAAAATATGCATCAGATATCTCTTTCCTTATGCATAAAGATATTTGCATTAACTCTTTTTTTTTATTTTTTTATTTTTTAATTTTAGACTAAAATATTTGCGTTGACTCAATTATTTTTTGAATAAAAAACTCTTTATTTTTACCAAAAAATAAAAACTCTTCTTATATAAATCTCCTCTATTCACCAAATAGATATTCACCAAATAGAAAAACCACAGCCTCTCTAAAAAAAACCACAACATATCCGACATTAGTCCAACTTAAGATTTAGTTTGCTATCCCTAATTTTTACCATGGCATCTGAATCCTCAAGCATCTCTTCCACTTCACGAGATCGAGGCGAATGTTCCCACTCAAAAGAAGTGGTGAACATGATGGGGATTGAACAGATTCAATCCTCAAACTCAAAACCCGACAAAACTATTGATTTCATGAAGCTATCAAAAGACGATTTGGTTCCCGTGTCAAAGGTGCAAGAGCACAATTTTTTTGGCCCTATTCAAATTGGTTCATCGTCTTGTTTTCCTAATGACAACGATCAAGGAAAAGATGAGAACGCCAATGAAGAGAAGAATTTGGATTCAAGGTCTTTTTCATGCTCCTTTTGTAAGAGACAATTTTCTACTTCACAAGCGTTGGGAGGACACCAGAATGCTCATAAGGCGGAACGTGCTTTAGAAAAGCAACGGAAACAAAGGTATGATGATGGTGCTTCAAGTTTGGGGCAATCTTACTTTAATCCTACTCTTTTTCGACCTTATGATTATAGGTCACTCGGGGTTAGAACTGATTCAATGATTCAAAAACCACCTTATTTTAGCCCTAAGATTACCCCACACAGTTTTGGGTACCGTCATAGTGCTTTGTTGCAAGAGATCTTAAACCCTTCTCTTGCATCATTGAGAAATATGAGGGGTGGTAACAGCGGGTATGGAAACCTAGGTATTGGTGGTGCAAGTACTTCAAGGATTGAAGATGGTACAAAAAATAAAATTGGTGCTATTCTAAAATTAGGAGATTCTTCTACAAATATTGCTACAAGTTCAAACTCAAACATAGAAAAGCAAATTACTGTGGCTCCTACTTCTACCAAAGATGGTATTCATGATCTATCAAAGCCTAACATTGAAGAAGAACCTTCTGATTCTGAATCATCTGAACTTGATTTATCACTCAAGCTTTAAACAAGTTTTTATATTGTTTCCTTATGTCAATGTTATTGTTAATTTGATTGCTACTCTATTATTATATATTATTATTAGTTATTATTGTAATATATTATATTATAAATAAAACCATTATGATTTTTAATCGTGTTATGGATTGTACCTTATCTTTAAGGGATCAGGATTGTACCCTGACTAACGTTAGTTTGCTCATTCATATTAACTGTTTAATTTGTTATCAATTGTGTGTGCATTGGTGAGACTAAACAATATATTGGGCAGCCTTGAAGCAATGTGTATTTTAATAAAACTATAAAAGGTAGGGTTGATCGGGTGTTCATGGTTGTGAGTTAGTCGACTTGCGAATCCGGTGGTCCAAACCAATCTAATCCGCTAATTAACCGAACCCAATAATTTTCGGATCTAACTCGATCCAACTCGGTACAACCTGTAAAGTTTGATTTAAGTATTGGATCCAAGGTTTTGAACCCGCATCGTGGATCCGCAAACCTAACCCGCTAGTATTGAATTATTATTTTAAAGTAAAAAAACTTAAGAAATATATGTCTAATTTTTATCAAACTCAATTTCTGAAAAAAAAAATAAAAAATTATGAACCCAAATCCCTCTCTACCAAGTTGATTCTATTCAAATTTTATAGTGAAAATGTGGGTTCGGTGACAAACTTGATCCGCGGAAAATTGAACGGATCAAGTAACGAGTTTGGCAAACCGGTCCAACCCAACCTGTGTTCACCCCTAAAAAAAGGTTAGTTTTTTTTTTTTTGTGAATTTTTAGGTGTAAATGTTGGTAAAAAGAAAATGCAACCTCAAATAAGAAATCATTTATTTTGTAAAAAAAAATTTTTTTTTTTAGGGAGACAAAAAAAAATGTTAATACCTTTTATAGAGGTAATAGAGACATCGGTGGTTCATTAATCTCTCTAATTTCAAATATATGTAAGAAGAAGAAAAAAAAAACTCGTGTTTTGCGGCCTTGGATTTTTTTTTTGTGGGAAAAGAAGCTAACAAAAAGAAAAGAAAAAAAAAACAGCTAAAAACTAATCTCTATGATATATCTCTCGTCTGGGATCAGCCTGCAGCAGCAGAAGCAAACCATCTGGTGGCTCCAAAAACTCACATCAAATCTCAGAACTTGCAGCTCCTAATTTAGCCATGAAATCGGCGGACGAATTCACCTTCTCCTCCATCACATAATGCTTTAACTGAACGTTCAAGCTTCTTTGGAATAAATCTTGTACATTACTGATAATTGCTGCATAATGTTGCCAATGATTCCCCATGGTTGAAACTAACTAAACAACCAGAGTCAAGTCAGAGTAGCAAGCCATTATACATAGCTAACAACTCTATATGTATAATTGTGGAAATACAAACATTTTCAGCAAACCCATATAGCCAAGTGCCGTCATTCCTTTTACACCATATGAACATCCTACAAAATATCCCTTCCTAGCTCTTAGTACTAACTCACCTTCATTTAGGTGGAAGTATGTTGAACATCTAAAACTCTAGGATGATTGTAGTTAGGAGTTCTCCCATTCCAAGTTTCCCATGTAGATTTGAACTTTATAAATGTTGATGAGAAAAAATTCACTACGTAGCAGGCTGTGAGAACGTCTTCATCCCATAATTTGATACGCACGTCAAAGAAAAATTATTTTTGTACACCCATATCCAATATATCCCATGATTATTTTTGTACACCCATATCCAATAATATATCCCATGAGCGAGATAGAAACAAAAAGTGATGTCATAAATGTGATAAGTAAGTGATGTGATAGAATGGAAGAGATAGAGAAAATAAGACGTAGAATGAGTGTTTGAGAATTATGGATGTGCAAAAGGTCGTATTTGAGGCAGGCGACAACCTTAGGTCCCAAAAAATAAGTACGAAATTTGGGCCCCAAATTTTTTTTTAGAGGTTTATTAGACCCTAAAAAATTGCTTAGTTTTTTATATCAATTTTGATGTTTATATATTTATTAGTTAGAACCTAAATTGTAGGTTCGCCCTAGGCCACCAAAATCTCAGAAACGACCCTCTGCAAATATAATGTTGTTTTTGGATTTTCATATTTTTTTATTTGAATTTCCAAATTCCTTTTTGAAAAGGAATATCTACTGAATAATTTGTTACTAGGTTGAGTCACGACCAGGTCGCTCTCTTTAAGACATTTTGTGGCACTGCCTAAAATTGTGCAAGACAGACTATCAACCACGCCGACTCCAGGATAAAACAATTACAGTTACAACTGTGCGGTTAACTACCGCGTTGTAGAAAACCGTTTGAGATTTACATCTCCAATATGATACAAAAACCATTCTTTTAATACTGAAATCACTTTAATATGGTACTGTTACCACTCTATTATGGTGTTGAGACCACTCGAATATGGTGCTACCACCATTCTAATTTTTAACTTCTACAACTATGATACTATATCTGACCACTCAAATATGGTTTTACACCATTCTAACCTTTAACTTCTTCAAAAGAAGAAAATCTTGAAAAGGAACTATACTTTTAAGATCATTCATAATTTTGAAGGGACATTATTCTTGAAAAAGGAACTATGATCTTAAAAATATTATTTATTCCGAATGGGCGTATATTATCGAAGAGACTATGTTTTTAAGACCTTACTTAATTCTGAAGGGACATTATACCGAATAGGGACTAAGGTCTTAAGAACACTCTTATTTCCGAATGGACAAAAACAGGAGATGAGGAGAAGAATAACTCGTCAACACAAGCTAGAGGGAGAAGAGAGAAAGAGTTCTCGACAACTCAATAAAAACTTGTGATTTTTGAACTAAATGGAGTTTTGTATTTATATGGAGATATTGTAACTGTTTTATCAAAAATTGCGGCAACAATTACTCTAATGGATAAGATCAAAAGAGAACTTATCCATTAATGAGTTCAACAATACTTGTGGATATAATCAAAAGAAACAAATCCACAAAAGTGGAGGAAACAAACTCATTGGATTTGAATGAAGGAAAGATAAGAAATTCAATTGAATTCTTATTCTTATTCTTATCAGAAGCACCATAAGCTAAATTTATGGAAAGTGATTCAATTGAATTCTTTTCTTATTCTTATCAAGTATGTAAAATAAAATACCGCAATTTCAACATTACTAATGCGTGTTCTATTTTTATGTGGGTCTTCCACACCCTATTTTTTTAATTTACATAACATTAGTTCAAAGTATAATTACTTGATGTTTAATCTTCCAATTTTTTCTTCCATCATCACACCAATGTTCCAACATATAAGGGTTGCATGCCAAAATAGGAGAACAGACATCTCATCCTTTCTAAGAGTATCCTATTCATTATTTCTACAAAACAATTTGGTTTAGGTGTGTGCCTTGCGTTTTTTTATAGTTAGTAATTCCATGCTTACATTAATTGTAAAATTCTCCACACAACTCTAAACCATTATCATTCCTTAGGTTTTTTATTCTCCTATTTGTTTTAAACTCAGTCCTGACTTTCAATTCCTTGAATGCTTCGAATGGGTTATCTTTACTCTTTAACAAATAGATTAATATAACCCACTTAGGTTGGCCTAGTGGTATTGGCTTGGGACTTGGGAGTGTGCTCCTCCTCAAGGTCTCAGGTTCGATTCTCTCTAGTGTCAATTTGAGGAGGTTAGTTTAGCTTCTTCAAAAAAGAAAAATAGATTAATACTTTTCTACTGTAATCATCAAGAAAAGTAATGAAAAATTATGTTACCTCCATGCGAAGGAACCTTAGTTGACCCCTAAAGATCATTGTGGATCTAGTCTAAAACTCCCTTAGTACAACGAATGGATATGTTGAATCTGACCTTGTTCATTTTGCCAAAATGTAGCTTTGATAGTTGAATTAGTATAATTGTTCAATCTTTAATAGCTTTTTACATATTCTATTAATGCTTTGTGACAATAATTTTGCGTACTTAACCCTCTGGTGGTTATGGTCTCTCCAAAGATATTAGAGTGTCATAACTAGGGGAGAGGGTTAGTAACCAAGAAATTGGGCTAACCATTTTGATCAAATGTCTTAAACCCAAGCAATTTGGACAACTTTTTCAATAGGATGTAGTTACAGAGTAATTCAGACAATAGAATCCGACATGACCTAGTCGCTTTTTACCTAATTTCTTCAGTTGAGATTTCACAATCCATGTAGATACAAAATTATATATTTTACTACTTGACGTCGATGAATTGGTTGCATTTTCTCTTAATATTGAACAAATTGGGTAGAGGGAATTTCATGGCACCTCTATAGAGTTGATCATTGGAAATTCCTTTCCGTGGTTCCAATTAAACTTAGATTTGAACTACATTGAAATTAAAACCATGTAAATGCATTCATTGTCAATGAACTAGGGAAAAGTTTCATTTTCAACCCTTCATCATGAACAAATTCTCCTAGTTCTGTCATATATCTGGAAATGCGTTCAATGGTTAATTCTTCTCTTTTATTATGGATTTTGTGCATTTAAATTGTTTCTATTCAACACATGTAGTGTATTCATTATGGATTAATACACTCATGTTGAAGTTCACATCATTGTTGAAGTTCCATTGACGCCATCATATGAATGGAGCCAAATACTTCTTGTTCGTTATTTTCAAAAACTCTATTTCCCGTAGTGGATGTAACTGCTTCAACCGCTTCATACGATACATTTAAAACCGCAAGAACTGTCGTCTAACTTCCCTAGATCAAACAACTGGCGTTTATTGCACTCTAATAAACACTTGCAGAATTTACATGATATTAGCATGTGTACAATTTATTTTCTTTGGCATGGTTTATGGAGTACCAACTTTACTGTTGATTAAACACAAGCAAAATTTGAAACTTTCAAAATTTCTTAATGTGAAAGTTTTCTTGTTTATGAATAAATTTTTTACCTAAAATAGTCTGATTGAGCAAACCAATTTGTTGGAGTGTATCTTTATTATTATTGGAATAGGAAAATGTATCAACAACCATCAACAAATATAATGTTTGGATGTCGGGATTTGTTTAAAAAGCAAGATTCTGACGTGTTCACTCCAAAATTTCAAGTCATATATGTTGTCCCAATACCCACATATACCATGGAAATTAACATAGTCGAAACGGTCTTTGAATGCCTGTCCAATTATGGGGGTTTTATGCAGAAAAACTTATGTTTTTTATAGAAAAAAAAAAAAGTTACTTCAATTCAATGAACTTGAAGTTCAAGGTCTGAATAAAGTAGTAACGTGCGAAGAAATGTAAAATGCAAAAAAGATAAATGAATTTAAAATAAATACAGTAATCCTTGTGCAAGTAATCGACGATTGTTTTATGGCTAGTGATTTTGTCGTGTTTATTGGCTAGTGTTTTGTTGTTTTCTGTTTTGTTGGTGATTAGTTTGTAATTTCTCTTTGTAATTATTTTTTATTCCTTGCACTCCCTATGCTGATAATAACACTGCTAGAAACTTTTGTCAAAAAAAAAAACACTTCTAGAAACTCTCGATTTTCTTGCGGATTTCGGTCAAAATATGGCACAAATTTTACCAAGGATTTAAGTTGCCAGGTAATACCTTCGTTGGATAATTGTTTCCGCAAGAAGGGTAAATCTGTAGGAAAAGTGAAAAAATCCGCAAGAATCATTCGGTCAGGACCTGATGAGTTTTCCTGGCCACAAGCACCTTTCCTGCAAAAAAGAAAAACCGCAGGTACTTCCGCAGCAAAAGACGGAGGAAAATGCACAAGAGACTCTTTCTTGCAGGTAAATCCGCATGAAATTGATTTAATTATTAAAAAAAAAAAAGGTATTTCAATGCATTCTTGAACGATAAGAATATTAATTATAGAAGATTATAATGATCTCCTTGTAGTTCAATATATTTCATTTTGACTTTATTTCAAAAAAAAAAAATTGACAAATTGTTTTACGTGTTAGATTTGATTTCTAAAATGCATTAAACAACTCTTAATATAGTTCCCCTACGCCCAGTATTTATAGACAACTATGGTAACTTACATGCATGTTTGCCATATATCCTAGGTTGAGAACGGTCAACGACATTGCATTGCTATATAGGGTTGGCTTCATTCGACACAAATGTCTAAAGTTGTAACTGCTCTTGTTGTCGACAAGTTTGATTGATGAGTAAAGCTTGTTACTTTTTATTGATGAGTAAAGCTTATTACATTAATGTTGATGTGTTGAAAATAGTCATGAGTTTTCAAAACATTCTTATATCAATGCATAAAAAATTGCTTTGCAGATATAATAAACTCATAAAATGTTCATTTTATTTGCAAAACACCATTAAATATTTTTTTATTGACGAAAAAAATATTTAATGGTGTTTTGCAAATAAAATGAAAAAATATTTACTAGAAACACTACATTAATGTTGATATTTTAAAATAATCAAGTTTTCAAAATTTTATTGAAATATATAACGGTATTTCGCATATAAAATAACAAAATATTTATTTGCTTTTGCAGATATATGTAAATAAATAGGCAACGAGTAAAGAGTCTGGTGCAAATATTTGACGAATTTTTGTATATAATTTTTTAATAAAAATATTAAATTGATACTCATTATTTTCATTTACTATCTTTAAACATTTCAAAATATTTTCAATATAATTTTATTTTGAAAAAATGTATTATCAATATAACTATTTTGAAAGAAAATCTTATCAATATAATTATTTTTATATAATTATCGTAATATTACACAACCCGTACGAATGCACGACTTTTTACTAGTATATACTTGAAAAACGAACGAAGGGTAATTGCTTACTATACACGTTCAATTTGCTTTCCACACACAGAGTACAAACCGGTCAATTTTTTATTTTTGGTAAGTGAATTCCATCGACTATACATAATACAGAAAATTACACATGAATGAAAAGAAAACGGATAACAAGTTGCGCCGCTAAATTGTTTTGGATGACAAAACTTATCATCATAAACACAACTACTTATGGATTGAGAGACATGATATTGGTATGAATGAATTTTTGAACTCTATGTAGAACATAAAATGTCTCTAGTGCTAAAAAAAAAAAAAAAAAAAACAAACGGTATGAAAAAATATTGATTATCAGGTTTTCTTATGTTTCGCCACTTTGTTTGACGCAAAATAGCCAAACATTGAATTTTGTCAAAAATAAAAAAATATAATACTTTTTTTAAGAAAAGAAAAAATTCATTAATACTTGAACATGTACAATTTATAAAGTCTTAATTAATTGAAACGTTTGAACGTATTAAGCCAACCGTGTTGAAGAAAATATGGATATATCATGAATTGATGAAGCCAAAATTACATCCGTAATTATTTCTAATTTACCAAATTTGCTTGTGGGTTTGAAATCACGTTTGAAGTACATCAAAACTGTGATGTACTAACACCACTCATCTAATTTGGAAGATTTGAGTAATTAACCACACGCATTATATTATACTTAGTATATAGTTTAAATCAGTTTAGGAAGGCAATGATATTCAGGCACAAATCAAGCAGTGCATACCCTCCATACATCGTTTCAAATTTCAATCATTATTGCTATTGTAATTATAATTCAAATAATAACAGCAAAATATGCATCATATATCTTTTTTCCTTATTCATAAAGATATTTGCATTAACTCTAAATATTTTTTTAAATAAAATAACACTTTTTTTTATATATAAGCTTTTCTTTTCACCAAATAAAAAACCATAACCTCTCGAACACAAGGTATAGTTTGCTATCCCTAGTTTGTACCATGGCCTCTGAATCCTCTAGTATCTCTGGCACTTCACAAGATCAAGGTGATTCTTCCAACTCAAAAAAAGAAGTGAACATGAAGGAGATTGAACAAGTTCAAACCTCAAACTCAAAATCAGACAAGCCTATTGATTTCTCGAAGCTATCGAATGACAATTCGGTTCCCGTGTCGAAGGTGCAAGAGCATAATTTTTTTGGCCCGGTTCAAGTTGGTTCATCTTCTCATTTACCTAATAACACCAATCAAGGGAAAGATGAGAACAACGGTGAAAAGAAGAATTCAGATCCAGTGTCTTTCTTGTGCTCTTTTTGCAAGAGACAATTTTCTACTTCACAGGCGTTGGGAGGACATCAAAACGCACATAAGGCGGAACGGGCGTTAGAAAAGCAACGTCAACAAAGGTATGATGGTGGTGCTTTAAGTTTTGGGCAACCTTACTTTAATCCTTATCTTAGTTATCCAAGTACTCTTTTTACACCTTATAGTTATAGGTCACTTGGGGTTAGATCGGAGTCGATGATTCAAAAACCACCTTATTTTAACCCTAGAATTACTCCACATAGTTTTGGGTATAGTCATAGTGCTTTGTTGCAAGAGATGTTAAACCCTTCTCTTGTGTCATTGAGAAATATGGGAGGTGGTAATAGCGGGATTGGAAATCTAGGTATTGGTGGTGCAACTACTTTAAGGATTGAAGATGGTACAAATAATAAAATTGGTGCTATTTTAGAATTGGGAGATTCTTCTACAAAAGTTGCCACAATTTCAAACTCAGACATGAAAAAGAAAATTAGTGTGGCTCCTATTTCTACCAATGATGATGATATTCATGATCAATCAAAGTCCAACATTGAAGAAGAACCTTCCGATTCTGATGAATCTTCTGAACTTGATTTATCACTTAAGCTTTAAATATGTTTTTATGTTTAATTTGTTGCCATAAGTCAATGTTTTTGTTCATTTGATTGCTACTCTTTAGTTGAACTTATTTCTTGGTATTTACTTTTTTTGTTTCTGTCAGATTATTATACATTTTAAATAAAGCAATTATTAGTATTAATCGAGTTTTGATTGCTAATTTTTTGGAATTAATGTTTCTTTTTAAGGCTTTACATTAGTGTTTTGATTCCTACATCCATTAGCGTTATTTTGCTTATTTGTATTAATGGTTTAATTTGTTAGCAAGATATATTTTGGTGAGATTTAAGAAAAATTAGTAACAATTTTGTAAATAGCGTGAATTATTAGTTAATTATTGTTGTATTCCGTTTATTAAAATAAATAATATTGTTGTATTCCATATCGAAATGAAATGCAGAATGAAATAAAATAAGACCAACATCGGTCGATTTTATTTGAAGGTAACAAATTTAATTTATTTCATTCATCAAAATAGTCGTATTATATGGTTGAATATAATCATTAGTGTGGTGACTATCATAAGACAATGTCTCTCTAGTTAACTAATGAGCAACATTGTTGCTTGCCTCTGGATAAAACTTAATTTAAAGTTTGGGAAAGAAAAAAACAATTTCCTACAAACCTTTAGAATAACACCAAATATGACTTGTGATCAAGTTTGCTCAAAATGTCATCCACCATTAACTTGTTATCTAGTTCTATCGCTACTCGAGTAAAACTCAAGTTTAAAAGCCATATAAGTGCTTGCCTTAAATCCCATGCTTCCGCTTCTTGAAGAGTTAGTGACCATTTTTTCACACTGTTTCCAAACAAATGAAAACACCTTTTTCATCCCTAACGCACATACCCACACAAACAATTTTTGTCTTTGAATATTTCCGCATCCATGTTGTACTTTACTTCGCCTATCGCCGGATGAGTCCACCTTTGTAGTATCACACTCTCACTATTCCGGTAAGTTATCTCTCCATCTACATTGTGTTCCACTACTGTTGTTGTTAGGTTCTATTGTTGCGTAGTTGTTTCTGGCCGTACCCGACCCTTTTCATTCCTTGTGCATCCTTGGTTATGATTTTGGACTGACTTCAATATCTTCTCATTCTTCCTCTTCCAAATACATTGTAATGCTATGACAAAAGTAACCACTTGGTTCGGTGATAGCATTTCTAATAGATAAAAAAAAAGGCTTAATAGCAGTTTTACCCTCCTAACTTTTTTAAAGTTGCGATTTTGACCTCCTAAGATAAATAACTACAAAACCACCCCCTAAGTTTTGCACATGTGGCAGTTTTGGCCCCTATGGCCAATTTTAACTCGGTCTACGCTGATGTGGCACCCTAAGTGAGGTGCCACGTGTTATTTTTTTTATTTTTTTTTAGTATTGGGGGGCCAAAACTGCTACAGTTGCAAAACTTAGAGGGCTGTTTTGTAGTTTTTTTTTCTTAGAGGGCCAAAATCGCAGCTTCGTGAAAGTTAGGGGGCGAAAACTGCTATTAAACCTAAAAAAATAGAGAATTAAAGCCATCCGCCCTGTCCACAATCATTTCTGATCGACCAAAAGACCTACTTCCATCCACATCTCTTGCGCTTTCTTGCACTCGAAAAAACATATTTCAATATAGCCAGAAGTGTCTACCCAAATTAGAATGATGTTTGGAGTTCTAAACTAGATAAGGAAATAACATTATGTAATTTATGATCAAATATGTACTAAAAACATCCGGATTATGTGTTTATTGTCATGAACGTCATTTTTTGAGACCGTAACGGTGTTTCATCACGGCTGTAACAGCGCTTCGTCGTGAACTTTTTTCACGCTATAAAAACGGTGAAAAATAGTAACGTCCGCTACCAATACCTTTATGTCGCAGTTTTTTTCTTGGTAACAGACTGTTTTTTAAAACCTTGATTGGCACCAATTAAGTTATGTCAACATTAACACTGCCCGTCAGATTGTTGCAGTATAGTCATCTTGCTCAGACTCTAAGTTAGTGGAAACATGTACCAGTTCACTTATATTGCAATTTATATTGCAATTTGAAATGAATTAATTTTCATTTAACAGAAAATTTCAAGCTCACAAATTGAAGTTACTTAGTCTGTTGTAATCATTGATTACATTACACATCCACAAAAAATAAATTGATAAAATAGAAATAACATCAATCTAGCTATTCCAACTCAATTATAAATGTTTACTGCTTACATAATTAAAATCATAAATCAAAGACATCAAATAAGGATTTGAGAAGATGCAATTTGAAGCAACACTTAGATATATATATAGATATATGCACAAGCAGTATACAGAATCTTTGTTCAAATACCGCCTATCTATTATTTTCTGCAGATTTCAAACACCGTTTTATGTCTTAAAAAATTACAGCTTCCACAAGGAAAGTGACCAAATAATAAACATACTGAAGTTTCCAACTTTTGGACTTGAATTCCTCATTGTGGAAGGCAAAAAAAGCTTGTACAAAGGGTCCTTAATTTGTTTTTATCATATCTTTAATATTATAAATCGGCGGAAATGAGATTTTATTGAACTCAATTAAATTAGGAAAAAGATGCAGTTTCTCTCAATAACTCTTAGTCATTAGTATGTTCATTGCAATGTCTGCTATAAGATTGCACAAATTTCATACTGTTTGCCTCAAATCTTGCACAAAACAACATGAACTGAACAGAATTTTATCATGGATGTGGTACTTAAAAAAAGTTACAATTGCTTTGAGGAATATCAAGTTGGTCACTATGTCTATATAAAGAATTACCAAGTCATAGGAACGTCGAAAGAACCGCTGGCAAACCTCAAAATCCTAATTACAATTTCGAAAATACAACTGGTAACCATCTAAAGCAGTGCATGATTGTGAGTTATATAAAGTCTAATACTATATGAGGGACCAAACAACTCTAATAAACAAATAATACAAGTGAAAATAACACAAATTTCTCAAGCTTCATATTTATGATCATTAGTTAACAGTAATCCATGAAGTCAATTATAACCAGTGCAAAAACAAAATAAAAAACATGAACATAAAACTAACATATAGGTTGTGGTGACATAGCACTACATCCTAGCATTAAAAACAAGGCGATATTAAGCTCTCAACACTTGCTTCTAGGGTTTGTTGAAACATAGTAAGTTTTAAAGTATCATTCTTTGAATCGTAAACACCCACATTCTTTTTCTGATTTTCGACATACTCCAGCAGCACTTGGCCATCCTCAAAAGCAGATATTGCTTTGGTCAAGCTGTAAGACTTAGCAGGATCCGGCATGTTAGAGAAAGTGAACAATTTAGTCCAAGACTCTTGAATTCCATAATCCGTCATGACCCAGATATCATGACAAGTAACTAGGCACAAGCAATCTCTTAACACACTCAAGGTCAAGTTGCACGCATGTATATCTCCATAATCAGGAGGCAAAACCTTTTTATAAGACTCATTCCCTAAATCAAAAGAAACAGTGAAGCATGGAATTTTCCATTCGTCGTCAATAGAGGCCAGCCAATGAATTTTATGACTCACAAATTTTCCAGACTGCTGCATAGATAGAACACCTAAAGGACACTCTTGAATGCTTTTCCAAGAATTGGTACCCAAAGTGTGAACCTTCACTTCAGTTTTATATGCTTTTCCATGTATAAAGTATTGCAAAACAACAACCACCTTATAGTTATCTGTAAAAGAATCGTAGCCAAAGCCAGATGTCATGTCAACACCAAGAATCCCTTGTGTATTTTGAAAAATGTGTAACTCCTTGAATTTTCTAATGGAAGGGTTCCACAATAGAACAGAATTGTTATTACAATTGGCAATACAGAGTATTCCGTTGCAAGATCCAACAATGCGAGGTTTAGCAGAACTGTATGAAGAATACGTGAATTGTGTGACATTGGTGTCCGCGAAAACGGAGTGGAGTGGATAAGACGTGAAATTTCATTTGGCCAGTATGTTGTTTGAAAACAACCTTTATACTACCAAACAATAGCCATGTAGGTTGCATATGACATTCTGAAATCTACTTTGAGATTGAGTTTTATGTTCTATCAGTATATGTCTTCTGTTGTACCTGGTTATCGTTTTTAGAATTATCTCACTTGTATTCTTTTACTTTTATTTCTAAATCTTATCAATAACTTGTGTTATAAGTCTACCATCTCTTCAGGCATCAGATTAATAACAATGTATCACATGCTTCTAATTATCTCAAGCAGTTTCCTTCCCCTATCATATCTATCATTGCAAAATTCATATCTTTTGTATCCGGTGGCTTTGCTGCAATTCTGATCATTATTGCTTTTCTTGAGGAGTCTCTACTAATGTAATGAACTTCTGTTGATTTTTACTGAGTTCATAATGTCATGGATTATGAAATTTGAAAAAATCATGTAGCGCACCCTATTTTTTGAAGTTTTCGGATTACAAAATCCGGAAAAATGAAGTTTCCGGATTATGAAATCCGGAAAAATTCGTAACTCATTTTTTCACCCTTTAACAAAGGAAAACACCATTCCGGATTATGAAATCCGAAAACGTCAAGGGTATTTTTGGAAAAAAATAGGGCACGCGAGGAAAGTCATAGGGTGGGAAAAGTAAAACTCTTAATTTTTTGGCTATTACTTTTCTCACCCTATGTCATGATCACACGTCCTGCAAAAAAGACTAAAATGCCCTTTGGATTATGAAATCCGAAAAAATATGATAGTTTGTCCGGATTATATAATCTGGATATCTTCGATATATATAAGAACCCCAAAGTTACAGTTTTATATTTTCACTTTCTCTCTCTCCCTTATTTCAAAATCTGAACCACACAAATTTGTCTAAAGTTAGAGTTTTTTGGCTCAAAATCATCACATTTGAAAGTTTAAACATCATCAAAGTGAAGGTTAGTATTGATTCCTTATGCATGCAAGTTAATTTGTTCGATTTTTTTTTCCTACAGACTGAAGCTGTCTGGATTTCGTTATTCGAACTATATTGTTGCACTTTGGATTATGTAATCCTAATTGTACCAATGCTATTTTTTTCTGGTTTTGTGCATTTTATGGTGATTGTGTCTTACCCTCTTTTGCATGTTACATGTATGGATCTTGTTGATCGCAGAAGAGGTGAGAACTTAGCTATGCACGCTTTCGTTAGGAGAGAGCATCAGCAGAAGGCAGAGACAGAGGGTCTAGTTCCAGTTCCCAGACATAGGGGTGGCAGGGCACGTCGTGCTGATGCTGACAACGAGCCTCAGCCTCATGCTGAGCTAGAGTACGATCAAATGGACATGGACATGGACATGGAGCATCAGGTGGAGGACGATGTTAAGCCTAAGGAGGATGTGGGTGATGAGGAAGATGACCAACAGCAATGACCGCGGCGAGGGGAAGCACGTGCCAGACCTAGAGCATGAGCCTCTTGATGACTATGTCGGTGGCCCACACGACACAACCTTGCTGACGAGGTATCATGTTCATGTGGCCATGAAGGCGGCTAAGGGTGAGGTACTTATTAATGTGATACTTTATTGATTGTAAATTATTGTTAATCATTGTGAAACTGATGTTAATGTTTTGTTTTTAATTTTCGCAATGGCGAGGCAATTTAAAATGCATCAACAACGGAAAGAAGATTGATGCGATACATGATGACGAGAAAAGAAGGATAATGAGAGCACGGTGGTGGCGTGATGGACTAAGTGTCACCAGTCTTTCTTGGCTTCAGGATACCAGCTACAGCCAGATTGACCACGGCATGTGGATATCACCTACAACTTTCAGCACCATCTTGATCATGCGCTGACACCTCAGCAGTTGGGTTACCGTGCACTACAGGGTGTGGAGGCGGAAGAGGGATGCATCATATGGTATTATACCGCTTCACACCCACGCATGATTCTTCCATTAGAGGATGTTTAGGTCCCGAGACCACCAGAGCAAGAGGCCCTTGAAGATATTTGTTGAGGAGGATGGAGAGCATAGGTTCTTGGATCTGGCCGGGAGGTTAGGCCGTATCAGAGACCATGTAAAAAATTTTATGTCCAGTGGTATGGTGCCGCAAGGGTCTGAGGAATGACAACATTTGGAGAAACTGTTGAGAGAGGTTCATGGAGGAAAGGTTTATCGTCGTAGGCGTAATGTTGAGGGTGGCATAGGATAATATTTTGTTTTTATATTATGTTTGAATATTTGGTGATATAACATTTGGATAATTTTTATTTTAATTTTTTAATAATGTTATGTTTTGAAAATTATGTTGTGTTGTTAATTGTTGTTTTGAATTAAATTTTTTGTTTGAACATATGGTCAAATGCATGGTTATGCCGTTTAGGGTCCGTTTGGTTCGAGAGGTTTGAAGGGGAGGGGAGGGAAGATTTTTAATTTGAAGTGTTTGGTTCAATTTTTAAAAGGGGAGGGGAGGGGAGCAAATTTTATTGCATTGCCAAAATTATCCCTATATTAATTTAAAATCTCAATATTATCCTGGTAACAACATTGATCATTATCATGTTATATTATCCTTGAAACAACTTTTACTATTATTAGGTTATATGTTATATTATCTTGTAACAACTTTTGTTCCATGTTATTAACAACCTTTCCTTGTAACCATTTTTCTACCTGTAACAACCCTATTATTAATCTATTATTTCATCGTCTACATCATGTTGTTATCGATTACATCATTATTGTTTCGTTACTTTATTATCGTTATTTAATTAAGTTTAAGGGTAAAACAGCAAAATAATTTTAAAATCCCTCCCCTCCCCTTGCGAACCAAACACAATTTTAATTAAAATATCTCCATCCCCTCCCCTCCTAATTCTGGAACCAAACGAACCCTTAGAAGCAAGTTAATGCGCCAAATGCTTGTTTCAGCCCATAACAGTCATGATTGTCTCTGTACTGATGTAGTCCGGATTATATAATTCATAATGGTTTTACACATTTTGGATTATATAATCTGGAAACTAATTATTTCACCCCCAATATTTGACTTTTTGCGGGGTGTTTCACACATTTAGGATTATGTAATCCGGAATATGTAAAACAATTCCAGATTATATAATCCGGACCCAATCAATGCACTTTAGCATAAAGACCCTTCAGGGTGCTACAAGCTCCAAAAGGCTCGAAAAGTTCCGGATTATATAATCCAAAAATAGTTCGGATAATATAATCCGGACGAGGGGTATTTTTGGAAGAAAAAAATAAGACGCGCTAGAAACAAGCAAGGAGGGAAAAGTAATAGTCTGATTTTTTTTCTTTTGAAAGATTAAGAGCCTGTTTGTTATAAAAAAAAATCACTTTTTTAAAAAAATAATCATTTTAAGATTATTGCATCAGTTTGTTATAGCTTTTTTAAAAAATCATAATCTAAAAACAGCTTCTAATGAGAAGTTGTTTAGAACAGCTTCTCAAATAATAAATTTTTTAGAGGAGATAGAAAATATGGTTTAAAAGATTAAACTAAATTTGCAACAAAAATTCTTTTTTATACAGTTGTATCAAGATAAACTAAATATATATAGTTGTAACATTGATGTCTCTGCTTCAATGTGGGACAAAGTGGCTAAAGTGAGAACAGCCATGGAGAAGAACCCCAGGTTGTAGTTTTGTTGTATATATGGAGAACCAACTGTTGCTATTTTTTGTATATTTCAAAAAATTTATAATATTTCTTTTATTGACATTTTTTTATAATGTATTTTGTATCATATTTCTAAGTGAGAGATATAGAAAATTATTATTATAATAATCCTTTTGTTTTATAATAAGAGGGCCTAAGCCCGACAAAGAAAGAAACTACCACCTAACAATACGCAAAGTACAAACACCAATTAAATCAGCTAAAAACAACATCCTAATATGAGTAGGTTGGTGCTCATGTAACATCAAAATGAAACCTCTGTCACAAGCTATATTTGCAAGTGCGCCAGCACAAGCATTAGCTTCTCTGTATGAATGAAAAATCTAGACCTCCCAATTCATATCCAACAACCGTCGAATATGTTGCAATAAACTCCTACTTGTTGCCGTTCCTATTTTCGAGGAAGAGAGAGTAGTGGACACTACCCAAGAATCAGCATGAAGCTCCACTCTATTAAAACCACGAGCTCTAACGAACTTCAAACCTTCAAACGGACCCCAAAGCTCAGCTACATACGAATCACAACTCCCTAATCCTTTTGAGAAACCACAGATCCATTCCTCATTTTCACCCCGCACCACTCCTCTGCAACCAACTATATATCCCTCTTTAGACGCGCCATCGGTGTTAAGACGGATCCATCCAATCTCCAGTGGCTTCCAAGATATATTCTCTACCACTCTCCTACTACTAGCGATCATAGGATGATTATATTGATTGTCCATGTAACAATTAACCCTCCTTGTAACCTCCTTCAAAGAGTTAAAAGGCATCGTAGCTTCACTATCATGACTCAACTTGTTTCTCGAAGACCACAAAGCATGACACGTTGTCGCCCAAAACTCAACCCAACAACATGTATCAGTCATGCCCAACTTCATGGTCATATTTAAGTCAATCCAATTCTGCAAATTTGCTTCAAAAAAGTTCTCTCTTTGATTAATCCCAAAGGACAATCTCAAGCGGACAATTATAAAGGACATGCAACATATTTTCAACATCTCCACAATGATAACAATAAGGATGTCCATATAGTTCAGCCTACTATTCGTCATGAGACGGTCATGTTGAAGCAACCACACGGAACAACAAATTCGTTCTGCAACCCAGAGCTTCCAAACACGAGAGACCATCGATGATCACCACCAATTAGGTTGAATTTTATATATGATTTATGATAGAATTTGACGTAGTCTAATTGTTTTATTCTTATCACCAAAAAAAATTGTTTTGTTATCATTTTATAATCATATGTTAATTTTTGAAATTGTCTGTTAACTTTTGAAGTTGTCTTTTTTTAATCTTGAATGTCGCATACATGTTAGTGCTAGGCTATTTGAACAACAACAAAAATATAAAGAAAAACTTATTTTCTTGAAAGCATGACCCAACACAATTCCCTGTTTTCCTCGACAAATACTCATGGGTTTTCTCCCATATCCAATTCCTCCACAAGTGTTTATTACCCAACACAATTCCCTGTTTTCCTAGTTTCGGTTGTAACTTGGATGGGTCTTCTAAGTTTTTTTTTTGTCTTTATCATGACATAGGCTAAGAAGGAAATTCATATTGACTCACTTGCAAATATCATCAAAGTGAAATTCATCAAGACAAATCTTGACTGGTGCTTTAATCTTTTTTTTTAAGCATGTTATTTGTTCAATTTACAAATAATAAAATATCATTCTTTAAATTTGTGAAGAATATGACACGGGTAAAAGGAGCGGTTATGGTGCATAAGGAAATCCTTATGCACCGTGCATAAATCCCAACATAATTGCTTCCTACACCCCCAAAGGAAACCAAACAAAACAAAACAAAGCGAACCAAACGTGGAAACAAACTGAATCATCACCACCGTTCATCATCATCACCACTGGAATCTTCAATCTCATCATCAACACCGTCGTTCATCATCATTACCGTCATCATCACCGTACCGGAATGCCAAAACCATTTTGCTGTGGAAAACCATTAGATGTACTTAATGGTTTCCGGCAGTTGTACTCCAAAACCATTAGATGTAGTTAATGGTTTCCAGCAGTTTCCCAGCCATAAATCCCAGCCCATGGGTGCGGAAATTCGTGCAGTTATGGTGAAAATCACGAACCCGAATCCACAGTTCCACCTCCAAACCCATAACCATCACAATCCACTTCAGAATTTCTCAAGAACACGAAGAAGAAGCTAGCGAGACAACAAAGATGGGAAGCAAAGAAAGCAGAGAAGAAAGCGGCGGCGAAGGAGCAGAAGAAGAAGAAGAAGAAGGAAACCGAACGGAAACGAAAGGAATGGGAACAAAGTTAAAACCTAGATCTACACTATTTGGTTGTTTATTTCTGAAAACCGAGACTGGATTTGGATTATAGAAGGAAAACGATTTTTAAAAGTGTAAAAAATTGAAATCGGAGCCATTTCCTACTACTCCGGCGGCGGCGCCGCTGCCCTAGGGCGGCCGGCCACCGCGCCGGAGGTGTGTAGAAGATGAAGCTTCATCCCAGATCGGTTTCTTAGAGAGAGTGAGAGAAAATCTGTTTTTCAAAAGAGTAGAGAGAGAAAGGACAAACACAAAATGAAAGAAATCTAATGGTTGTGAAGTGTTTATGCACGGTGCATAAGAAAATGGCTTATACACCATAACTTTTGCCATGGGTAAATACAAAAGAAACTGAAGGAACAATCAAAGCACACCATTTATCACCAATGACTTGGAATTAAAAGGAAAATAATGCATCAATTCAACGTAACCTTTTAAAAAATAAAATAAAAATCTCCAAGAATTTTTTTGCTAAGAGCAAGTGAAAGAAAGTTAGACTATGAGTAGCAGTGGTGGTGAATGGTGATGGATGGAAGATCACCGGCGTATTTGGTTGGTGATAATCTCTTTTTGACGATATTTCAAAATAGTATATGTCTTTGTCAAAAATTTATCGATTAAGTGTCTCGTCATGTGACAAAAACATTGAGGTAGGGATCTCATTGAAAAACTTTTGACAAAAACTTGAACTATTTTTAATATTAATAGAGTTATAGACTAATTTGAAAGCGACTTACAAAGATAGAGACCATATTAGTGGTTTACGCAATATTGCAAATATATTTCAAATGTCTTTTTGTTTGTAAATTTATGAACAAAATTGATTAACGTAAAAAATGTTCGAGGATAAATTAAGTGATAAAGAGACATTTAACTTAACAAAAAAAATAAAATAAAGACATGTTTGTTAATCTAAATGGCTAACAAAAAGCGCATTTAAATATGCTTTTTTAGTCTAGAAGTCCTAGCTCAACCGGCAAATGTCGAAATCGCAAGGCCGGACGTCGTGACCGGGGTTCGAACCCAAGACCTCAAAGTTGTGTGTGAGTTTTATTTCAATGGATTACCACTTCATTTAAGACAAAAAAAAAATATGCTTTTATAATTTTGATACATTCAACAATTATTTCCGCAGTGTCTTGCGAAATTAACAGCCAAAATGTAAGTTTACTCTTAAATTAGATACATGTTGAAGTTTTTGTTGACCAAAATAACGGTTATTGTTTTATTATCCGATAAGGGGAGTTAGATTCCATAAAGTAAAAAAATCTTTGCATTTTTGACGTTTAGGAAAAATTTTAAGATATATTTCCTCTTCTCCTATTTACAAGAAACAATTTATTTTTTAAATACATTAAATAATTATGTATTTGGTTTAGGTTCTTGACTAAATACATATATTATTCAATGTATCGAAAAAGTCAACTTTTTTATAAATAGGACCATATATATATATATATATATATATATATATATATATATATTTGTCTTTACCACATATACTATAAACCCAAGACTTTTATCTAAATGCATAAAATGTAGGAAACTCAATTTGGAAAATTCAAGTTGGTGGAAAGAAAACTGTGCTTAACTGAATGAATGGACCTGAAAATTTTGATTTATTGACAATATATATGATTTATCACTTATCTAGTGGTGGAAGACTAGAAGATAATGTCTTCATTTTTCTCCCTAATGTCAAACTATGCATACCAACTGACATTTTTCCATATGGTAAGACTTTATATTTACTGTCATCGCGATTTTCGGGTGTCAAATCATTAATTGGATTTGAACCTTTCGATCATTGATGTCTCTATTTTTTTTTGGGAAGGTAAAATCGAGAAAAAACCTTAGAAATCCTAAGTTCGGGGCTGATTTCATTACGGGAAGGTGTTAGGCACCCGTAATGACTATAGTATCCTATAGGAACCGTTTTACTATGCTTTACGTGTATGCGTTGCTTTTATCGCTACTTGTAAAAGAGATTGGTTTTAAGAATGAGAGGGAGAAGATGGGATTTTATTTTATTGGACTTGGAGAGATTTTGAGTCTCTTGCCTACATACCCTTTTAAGGGATCAAAATTCCATGTAGTTCTCTTTCAAAATGTTTTTGTGGGTTGGTTCAATTTTTAGTTTTGAAAATGGTTTTGAAGAAAGAGATAAGAGGCCGTGTAGGCGTTAGAATTGAAAACAAGTGAGGTTAGTCCAATTTATTTACAAAAAAGTTAAAGTTGGAAATTAGCACTAGTTTTGATTTTGTCTTAAGAAAATGAAAGAAAAAAAGTGAGGTTTTGACCTCAATTTATTGCAAAATAGTTTGAGTTATGTGTTGATTTTTTGATGAAGAAATTACAAGTTTTCCTAGGTTTTACGCTTCCTACGCATACATCTAGCGGAAAGTCATACAACGTGTGTGCATGTGTCGGTGCGTGTGTCGGTGTACATCATTATGGTCCATAGTCTTTTACATCGGGTCCTAGTTTACATTCTATAGTCTTGCATGGAATTAAAGAAAGTAAACTAAACCTAGAATATTACATGAATTAATAACAAATTGCATAAAGTGACTAAAAGGAAAGAAAGATGAAAATGATGCAATGCTTGCAATGTGCATGAGACATAGAACAAAATGGTTAGTAATGAAATGAGAAATGATAGCATGAGTAGCAATGCATAGTAGATGAAATCTATTAACAAAGCACTAAACCAATTGAAAAAAAATGAAGTGAACATAACTAGAAAACATTAAGCAAATTGCAAAAGAACAAACACCAAAAATAATGCAAATGACACCAAACTAAAACCTAAAATCTAAACCAAGTCCCGTGACCTATAACCTTTACCCAAAACAGCACCCTTTTTTCAAAGAAAACATTTCAAGAATCAAAGAGAAATTATGAGTCACACTTAAACCCTAAAATCGACACATTTTAACAACAAATTACATCTCAAAATTAGCAACTAAACTTGACCAAAGAGAAGCTATTAACCTTGCAAAGGGAAATTAACAAACAAAATTGTAGCATTGTGGATTGTAAGCAACTTGTAATATTATTGAGCACTTGAACTAGAGGACTAGGAGTTAATTTGTAAAGCAAGAAATGATCCATTAAGTTTGAAAACCAAAGAATTAACAACTAGGCATGTAAGAATGTAAGAATGGCATGAATTCAGAGATGAACATATCACAAAAATCACATATCAAACATCAACACCATAGAGCAAAAATTGGATCCAAAATAGTGCAAGGAAATTCATAAAAAAACACCAAACATCACTAAAACATGTAGATCCAATAAGAAAATTAACGCACATGCTTTTTATTCATTTCAAGCGTGAAAACACCACAAAACAACGAAAACATATCAAGAAACGTATGGTAATTTTTGGAGTTTTTTGTGAAGAAATTTAAACGCACAGGAAGTCCAAGTAGCGAAAACATAGGCGCAACTAGCAGGGAACGCAAAACTGAGAAGAAAAGAAAAGAACCAAGGCCCAACAAAGTTGATCCAACCCAGCGCTGGTGGATCCGGATCCTCAGAACGTTCCAGAGACGTTGGATTGATCCGGATCCCCTGAACTAGCATCCAAAGGCCATAGGTGAAGGAAAATGGGTCGGTTCTGAACCGACCCGGTTCGGAGGTTACATAAAAGGCCACTGGTCCGGATCTTGTCATTTCTTGGAGCTTTTCTCTCTCTTCTTCTTCTCTTCCTCGCCGTTCTCTCTTCTTCTCTCAAACCCTAACCCTAAAAGTTCCAATTCTTACCAGAAATGGTTCGTTCTAGGCTTAAAAGCTTCGTAACGTTCGTCTAAACATGAATCTCTCAACAAAAAGCAAATTAAACCGTTGAATCAATGTGAATCCGCGAGTTGTACTTCTGTAGGTTCGATCCGTTTGATTCTTGTGTTTTTTTTGACTGAAATTTTTATGAAACTGTGAGAACTTGTTTCGATTCACACTCGTTTGTGGATTTCGAAACGTTTTCTCCGATTCAGAACCAGTTTTGGTTAGGGTTAGGGTTTGGATCAAACGGTTCGGATCCTCTACGGATTCACATTGATTTGGACTCAGTAATGATTTCTTGATGAGGTATGATGGAGTTTTGGTGTTACCTGTGTCTTAGTTTGGAGGTCTGAACCGTTTCCTTCGATTCTTGGCTCGGAATCCTTTCTGGTGAACTGGTTTCGCTTCTTTTCTTTCTTCCTCCGATCCGGATCTTGTGAAATCCTTCACTTCTTCTTCCCTCTTCTCCTCCGATCCAGAGCTTGCATTCACGCTTGCAGCGCGCTACCTCCGGTGGCGTGCTCGCGTTTGAACCACGAGCTCAGCAATTCGATGTTGAAGGTTCCTTCGAATCTCTGAGAATTGCTCGTAATTGCACCAATCTTGTATGAATTCTGCTCCTGTTTGATTTTGTGGATTGAATTCAGTGGGAAATTTGGGGTTTTCTTGTGAAATTGCTTTGAATTGGCGCTGAATTCATTCTAGGGTTTGTGTGCGTTATTGAGCTTTTCTGTGAATTTGTGGATTTTGATCCGTAACTGCCAAGAGAGAGAAAGATGGAACTGTTTGTGTGATGTGGCGCGTGAATATGATTCTCTGACACTGTGTACTATTTATAGCCTGCCATGTGTGATTCTGGCCAATGAGGTAGTGACACGTGGACTGGGCTGAGCTGGCGTGGCACCTGTGAACTGAATCTGAAAAAGGACTAAACTGCAACTTTTAAAGAATTTGGGACTAAACTGCAAAATAAAAAAAGAAGAAAAAATTGGACTGTTTTTTGAGAATTAAAAAGAAATTGAACTGTTTTTTGTAATAAAGTATAAAATTTGGACTAAATTGCCATTTTTGAAAATATTAGGACTAAAATGTAAAAATAATAAAATTGGTTAAAAAATGTAATTTGAAATGCAACGTAAAGTGAAACAATTAAAACTGACAAAACGGACGAAAACGAACAAATTACCACAAATGAGGTATTTTAAAATACCTCTCTGCCCAAAATTTATTTGATGTGAAAAGACTGAAATGCCCCTGGGGCAAAAACGACTCAAACTGACTCAGATGCAAATTAAGATGATTTTTATGCAAAATTTGATTAATGATTCATGCAAACAAATTGAAAAGACTCAGGGACAAATTGTAGGGACTGAAAATGGGTTCCTTTGTAGGAAATGACCAAAATACCCTTTTGTGTGGTTTTATGCAAAAATTCAAGAGACTGAAACAGTAACGTATGCAGTTGAAGCACAGTAGAAAACACGGTGGATTTGAAAGCATTGGAAAATAATAGAAGAATTTGAGTGAGTATTTTTAGGTCCAAAATGAGGGTATGACATTTACCAAAGTGTATTAATTGCGCACCTTATCACTATTTTGATGGAAAATTGATGGAAGAATCCATTTTGCATTATGAAATTTTCAAGTCAAAGATGTATTGCTCCAATCAAGTTTATAGAAGGTGTTATTGATTATTACACGATATTGATTGACATTGATGTAAGATGTCCTATGATATTATATTGGTGGTTGAAGAACTTCTTGCCAGATAAAAAATGTATCGTTAGTTTTTAACTTGATTTTCGACATGTGAAATTTTTCGGAGTGGTTTCGCTTCAAATAAAGTATACTCTTACGATAGAGTATAATAATTCTTTTTGAACTATGATTGTAGATGAATATAATGTAAAAAAAAAAAAAAAAAGTAATGTAGCTTCACGTGATTATACTCTTTATGGTAGAATATGATAGCTCTTTTGAACTACGATTTTTGTTGACGACAATGAAAGAAAATGTACCATTCTCAAATCTCAATCAACGTGAAGATTGTGCTGTGGGATAGTGTTGTGTGATAATTGTGTGGAAATTCTAAAGTGGAGTGACAGTGCTGTGTGATAATTGTGTGGAAATTGTAACACCAATTTTTCCACACTAAACACTTAAAATTTAATCCACCAATATGGAATATAAACAAACCTTTGCGAAGCATCGGTATTACCTCTAGTATTAACACGAAAATCAAGCCCTCGATGTGACGATGTCAATAACTTTACATAAACTATTGAATAGACAAGGTGGTAGTAACAGCTCAAGAATGTTCTATCTATGGTTACTTGCCCTCAAATTGATATGCATTTTTTCCTTAGCTTTATACACAACCACTTGATTATAGATATGCCTGTTAAGACCAATCATCTATTACTCCCTCTAAACTATATATATAGAAAGAAGGGGAAAACCAAGAGGGTAAAAGAGCGTAAAAAATTTAATTAATACCAGAGATTATTTTTTTATTATTTTTTTAAATATTACCTATTTTTCTAAAATACCTTTCACTTTCTCATATTAAATTATGGTATCGAATTTGTTTTACAAAAATTGGAAAAAGAGAGATTAATAATTGACAAAATCGTTGTGTGATCGACAAGAGATCATAAAAAATGTTATTGGTATACAAAACGAGGTTTTACTTTCTAATGATCGATTGCCACATTATTTATTGAATATGACAACTCATGTGTTTCCATATGTTTTGTTTCTTATTTTTCTTCATTGGTTGTGGTGTAGGTTTTTAAGTTGGTGTTCAGCGGTTGTGTGTGAGCAGCGGAATGTCGGTGGTAGAAGTTGTTTTTGTGGTAGTTGTGACGATGCTTGAGGATTTTGTTTATGTTGTTTCGTTGATCGTGGTGTTAGTTTTGTTTTGGTGTTTCTATTTATTGATTTCGGAGATAGCCCTTTGTTAGGAGGCGTTTCCTATAGGTTTTTGGGTTTTTCTTTATTTTCACGGGTGTATGGGTTTTTCATTGGGGGATTCTCATCATCCTATGTTTGTTGCTACTGTAAGACTCCTAGCCTACCACTCCTTGTGCTGGTTAAGATTCATTGCTATCTTAAAAAATTTCATTTTAGCTTTTTTTTTAAAAAAAAATTTGTTTTTTCTTATGTTTCTTTTGATAATGGTTAAGATGTCATGGTTTTATTATTTGTCACTTTTTTTTGAAAGAATGGTTTTATTATTTGTCACTTATATAGTATCCAAAATTGCTTTTCGTTATTTGTGGAGATAATATGATGGCCAACAGAGACCTCCATGTCATTTTGTGGGATTAATATGAATGGCTAAAGTGGGTTATCCCACATCAACTTGTATTTCGATCAGTTTGGATCTAGGATTGTTCATATCGGTTTTCACTTTCTTTTGCTCCATCATCTTGTGTTTCCATCTTCTTCCTCCGTCTTCTTGTACTACATATTTAGCTTTCGTTGTTTTTTTTTAATAATTTTGCAACAGTTCTCTGTTACATTGATATTATATGATTTATTCGATATATATTTGTATTTTATCTGAGGATGATGTTAGTGTAGATAAATTATGAAATCTTGTTGATTTAATAAAATTGTGTTGTGTTCACAATTTTAGATTATGTCATTTTAAATTATGTTGTCGCTTTTAAATTTTGTCATCTCTATTAATCGAATTTGCACATGTTATGCTCAGGGGCGTAGCCCTTCATATACAAGGGGTAGCCTTGGCTACCCCAAAAAATATATTATTCTTAAATTAGTTGGTATGTATTTATATTTAGCTACCCCAAATAATAAACATTAAGTTACCCCAAACAAATTTAATTGTCGAAAATTAACATAAATTTAAAATATTTTATTTTTTTGTTATAGTTGGCTCCTGCAAAAATTTCTTGCTAGCTTCGACGCTGGTTATGCTATAGAATTTTAGATTATATAATTTGAATGAGGTAAAATGAGAAATTAGAAGGGTGCGAGAGAAAGGTAGAGGTATGAAAATAAATTCTCCTTATTCTTTAAATGATACTACTTTGTCCTTTAATTACATGTAATCTTTCTAATAGGAGGTCTTATGTCCAATCCCCGAAAACTAATATTTTCTCATTCTCTCTGACAATTTACTAGCTAGCAACTAGTATTTTTTTTTAAGGGTGCTAGCTAGCAACTAATATTTGCCTATAAAAAAATGCCTTAGGGAGTATAATGCTTCTTTAATACTCCATTCATTTTTTTTAAGTTATTTTGAGTATAAATTTTATGTTTTTAATTAATTGTGGTTTTGATAGTTTAAAGATACAATTTGTCTATTATACTATTTCGTCAATTGTACTCTTTTTCAATTACTCATACTTACGCTTTTTCAATAAAAATAATTAAAATGTTATCTATTTGAAAAATTCAAGTTTGATTTTTAAGACGGAATTTATTTTTGGACAAAATAAAAGACTTCATCAATGCTCAAAAAGAAGAAAAAATAGAAAACTCAGAGTGATAGAATTTATGGAAAAAAAAAGAATTTGTTGGAGAGAGTGACAATAACTAACAATTACTTGTTATAGAGAAAGATATCATATCAAACTTATTGGAAAGAGTAGTGGCGGAGCAACACACAATGTTGTGTGGGCCCCTTCCTGCACAAACATATCCTTCATTGACACCCCCCACCATACTTGTCCAATGAAAAATAAATAAACGGAAGAACTTTTGACAATGAACAATTAAAAAAAAATTATGCTAACAAGTATCCTTAGGACACTCTTTAAGAAGATAAAAATAAAAATGATTGATGAGTTTAATGACACAAAAGTCAATTTTTAAAGGTTCAATGTAATGAATGCACAATTTTAAAGATAAAATTTCTTCTTTAAACTTCTTATCAAGTACCATAAAATCACTTATCAACATTTCCCTTGAAAAAAAAAAAAAAACTAAGCTACCTCCAATGAATGAACTATTTAACCCTGTATGAATTGGAATATAACCCGTTTGGATTTTGCCACACAATTTATTCCACTTTAGTTTGACTCCCCCCACCACACACAAAAAAACATGTCATACCTTCTCTCTCATACATGATAAGTCAATAATTATAGGTTTTTAAGTGTCCATTTTCATAGAATTTAGTTTTTTCAGTTTCTCTTTAGATCTATTTTACTGCAATTTGTTTGTTTTCGTTTCAGGATTTCAAGTGATGAAGAATCGAGTCTTATTGCAAAACAAGGGTTCTAAAAGCATGACTAAGGCATAGGGCATAAAGATACAAGATTTGAAGCCTGTTTGAGAGGAGAAAGATGGGAAATTCTGTCCATCTCATCGCGCACAGTCGTGCCCACAATTGCACTAATCGTGCGCCCCTTTTAAGCCAACCGTGCTACATAATGTTGAGAGCAACACACGGACCGTGCTCAGCTACGCACGGCCGTGCGCGACCCAGATGCCCCTTTGCTGCTTTTGCTTGTTGATCAAGCATGGTCATGTTCCTTGCAGGCACGACCGTGCGCGCTACTTGGGGCAGATTTAGTGCATTTTTAATCCGATTCGGTACAATTTTATGTTCCGATTTGGTACAATTTTATGTTTCGATTTAGTGCAATATTATGTTGTTCCTCTTGCTATAAATAGAGGCAGTCATCAGACTTGTATTTTCATCTTTGAGTCTTGGGAATTCTTTGTGACAATTGTTTCTTTGAATCAAAGTTTTTTATTTTCTTGTTCTTTACAATTCTGCACTTTTACTTTCAGCCGTTTACTTTCATGTTCTTCTTCTCCACTTCTTTAATCTCTTTATCTACGATGAACATGAGTGAGTAGATTTCTTTGTCTTGGGATTGTTGGATGAGTCTAATGACCTAATCCTATCAAGCCAAGCCTAGAACCCTAATTTTATGTAAATTTATTTTCTAATCTAATCTCACCGTTCTTAATTCATATTTCAAATACTAATCGAAGTATCGAAAGAAGAAGGTTAGTATTGGACATTAGAGATTAGACAAGGGTTACGAAACACGAGAATAGTCTAGTAAACCTTGAGACCTTAAAAGCTTCGTTCTTAACTGATTTCGATAGTAATTAACCATGAGAATAGGCGTAATTACTATTGAGATACATTCATGGAGTCCGAGAGGAACCTTGAAATACATTAGAGAAACTTGTCTTTAGAAACAGATTTAACATAAGATTTAAATATAGGTTTGAATTGAAAGTGATTTGTCATTATGATAAACCAATAATCCTGAGGCGCTTTTTATTATTTTATATCAATCAATTCGCTAAACTTTTAAAACCTTGAACCTTTCAGCTAATCATAATTGAAAAGAAAATCAGTAATTACAATAACTCCATGTGAATCGATATTTTTACTACTTTGATAGAACCATGCGCTTGCGGATTCACATCAATACACTTAAAAGTTTAATTTTAATCGCACCCCACCTCACCACCTACTAAAGAGTCTCATATCGTTTGAGAGATGACATGAATGAGAATTTATAAGTGGGGATAATCTTCACCTCACAAGACAATGTATTGAAATTGTGTTAAACACAATCATGATTTCTAAAACATCCACAATCATTCATGTTTTATGGAACCAAAAACGAAACCAGTTTTATGAGGTTGTGTTAAACTCAACCATGATGTCTAAAACCATCCACGAACATCTCTTTCTCTCTTTCTCCATGAGAAAAACAAAAAACTCTTCCTCCTTGTTTTATGAAACCAAAAAATCAATCACACCAACTCTTCCTCCCAACTAATTCCATGTAATGGTGCCCCCACTATTAAAAGTTTCCGGCTCCATTATTGAAAGAGAGATGTGGACAAAACTATAGGAATTTATTAGTGAATTAAAAGAAGGACATATTAGGGAAAAATAGTCTGATCGAAGTAAACTCAATTATTAACGAGGCAAATGGAGACTCCAAAATGTTTTTCTCTTCTTTTCTATAGGCTTAAATGTTGACAAAAAAAAAATTAATGCTTAAACATGTTCAGTAATTTGGAAAACCTATTTGTCCTTTACCAACCACCTGATCTTATTTACTTTTCAATTTTCAATATCAAAATTTTCTATGTTGCCTAAGGACACTTGTCAAGGATTCATGCACCGGATCCCATCAGAAAATGCATCGGATTTGTCAAGGATTCATAAAATGGAAACAATTGATAACTTTATCGTAGAAAAGTTGCTTTTTTATGTTTCAACATGTCGAAAACATAAATTTCAAAACAAAGTTTCCATTTTAAACTTCTTATCAAGTGTCCTAAGGGAACTTGTTAGTAATTCCTTTAAATGAATCACCACTTGCAAGATTGTGTCAAGTTTAGCGATATTTTTTTGATAAAGTCTAAGCTTAGCAATATTTTTCAGTTTTCTAATATTCTATCAATTTCAACTTTACTATTGCATGGTCAGAAATTTTAGACTACAGGGAAGCCATTTTATGATTCTTTGAACTAATCATTGAAACATTGAAACAAAAACATACAAATTGATATATATTACTTTGAAATCAAGACCTCTAAGGCACAAACTTCACATATAAACAAATGATCAGAAATTGTGATTGTATGTAGCAGAAGAAAAATGCTTCATCTATGGTTATTTACCATCACATTGATATACCTTTTCTATTTTGCTGTAGGCCAAAACAATAGCAATTCACAAAAACTACTAGAATATAGATATGCTTGTTTGGACCAATCTTCAACTCCTCCCTCTACCACATACCAAACCAACCTCAACAATTTAATCTCTTCACTATCATCAGATTCTGCTTCCAATGGTTTTGGAAATAGTACTTCAGGTAGTAATCAAAACAACATGGTTTATGGACAATACCTTTGTCGTGGCGATGTTAATACAAGTCTTTGTCATTCATGTGTCCAAAGCTCTAGCAGATTGCTCAAACAACACTGTCCTAATAATGCATCAGCAATTTTGTGGTACCCTTTTTGTCTTCTAAGGTACTCAAATCAGAAATTCTTTGGTGACCTTACTATAAGACCAAGGATTCCTATGTTTGATGTAACACAAAATTTAACTAGTGCTGGTGAATTTGATAGTGATGCTAGGGTTTTGATGAATGGTTTGATACAAATGGGATCAAAGACACCATTAATGTTTGGAACACATATGTTTAACATAAATGGTACTCAAAGAAGGTATGGTTGGGTGCAATGCAGCCGAGATATTACTAGTGAGGAATGCAGAACTTGTTTGAGCAATATGCTTGAGGATGTTGAAAATTGTTGTATGGAGAAGAAAGTGTGGAGAATCTTTTCTCCAAGCTGTATTGTCATGTATGAAACTCGGCCATTCTTTGTGAATGGTACAGTTTCTGAAGTTCCGGTGCCTCAACAAGGTATGGTTTTATTTCTGTCTTTCACTTCATATTTATACCAGGGACGGATCCAGGAATTTAAACTACACATAGTTTTGGGTTCATGGTCTTGAAATGCGGTCGCAATTGGGCCAATATAAAGGATTTTTTTGGTAGAGCAATTATGATTGTATCAACCGCATTCGTCATTTATGTTTTGTAATATGAAAAACTGTGGCTCAACAACACTAGATTTTTTTTGTTTTTTGCAACAAAACTATTTCATTTCAGAATAAACAATAGAGTATATACAGGATGAAACATTCTAAAAAACTTGAGAAAAAGTAGTGGATGTGGCTAACCAATCAAGAGTGTAAGCAACCAAATTTGCTTATCTCTTCGAAATAACAACCTTGAAATATTAACAACTAGGTAACAGCTCCTGCCTTTAATGTGAAAGAATGGCACCATGCTTAGAGACATCTTATAACAACACTGCTTACAAGCAAAACTTGAGAGTTCACAACTATGTTGATACCTAAGAAGCTACCAATCATATATACATAACCTTCACTGCTTTTTCTGGTAACTACGATTTAAAATCAAGATTGTCTGTCACACAATTATCAAAAACACTTATTTTAATATTATAAATTTATGGTTACAAAGTTTTCAATAGTTTTTTTTTTTCCCACTTGACCTAAGACCCTTGGCAATGCTTGTTTTAGTGATGTACTTTTTTGCATCTCCTATTCCAAATCCATAACAAATTATCTATATAAGGGCCTAAAACAGTAAGTGTTTCCACTTCATTCAACACTGTCCTGTCTCTTTATTGCAGCTAATGAAAAGGATGGCACAAGGTCACGGATAATAATAATCATTGTTGTAATTGGAGTAGTAGTAGCAGCTCTAGTGGTTTTCAGCACATACTATTTTTGGTGCTTGAAACATCGAAAAGGTAAGCTCTAAATCACAGCAGTTCTTAAACCTTAGGATATCAATTATTCCAGTATCGGAAATGATATTTTGACAACAAAAATTGTGTTGGATGCATTTTTTTGTGTCTACATACGTTGTCAGATTTGTAATGTTCAGATAACATTGATCTTTGTGTATTTATCTAATACATCCGACTTTACAGAGAGAAATGTTATGCAAAGACATAGTCCAATATTTTCTCAAGATCAGACTGACATTGAGGAGACTGGAAATACTGATCTACCTATGATGCCTCTGAGTACTATTCTAAAAAGTACTGATAATTTTTCTGATGAATATAAATTAGGGAAAGGTGGATTTGGAACTGTCTACAAGGTAATGAATTACAATAACATACATAATACTTGTTATACATCTATTTGTTTGATTTCTTGTCTTACAACTTACTTACTCGTAAAAATTTGAAAAATGTTTTAGGGTGTTCTAGCAGATGAAAAGGAAATTGCTGTTAAAAGGCTTTCAAAAACTTCTTCTCAAGGTGTGGAGGAATTAAAAAATGAAATAATATTGATTGCCAAATTGCAGCATCGAAACCTTGTCAGACTATTGGCCTGCTGCATTGAACAAAATGAAAAGCTTCTTATCTATGAATACTTGCCTAATTCAAGCCTTGATTTCCACCTATTTGGTATGACTCCCCAGCAATGTATCTGATTATTATTACTTTCACTTCATTTTTTAACTGATTGAATATCTTAATCCTAATACATAGACATTTAAAATCATTCGGAATGCTTATCTGGAGATTTAGGAGGGGTTTTCAAAATATTTAATCCTCTTAGCAGAATAATCCCAATGAATAGATCTTGATGAAATCATTAATCACAAATCAAACATCAAAATAAGCACCTTAAGGATTCTAGGAATACCTCTTGAAGTGAAGCGTGTTTTAATTTTGATCACCCAAGCATGGAGCGAACCAGCGCTTCTACATAGTCCACATGAGCTCAAAGCAGAACACAGTGCTAGTCATTCAGAGAGGGGCTCGACTGCCACACATAGGCATTAATTACTTGGGGAGTGTGCTCCTATATATATAATATACATATAACAAACACAAATAAGATGCTAACTAGGGCACAAGTTTTACCAAGACATGAGTTTTATTATTTTCAAACAGATTATAATTTGCAAAAAGTTTAATTTTAGAATTTATTTATACTGCTTTAATTTCACTCGTATTCTTAGAGTTGCATTGTTTTATATTATTCCATCAGATATGGTGAAGGGTGCACAACTAGATTGGAGACGGAGACTAAATATTATTAATGGGATTGCTAAAGGGCTTCTATATCTTCATGAGGACTCTAGGCTCAGAGTTATTCACAGAGACCTGAAAGCTAGCAATATTCTATTAGATCAAGAAATGAATCCAAAAATCTCAGATTTCGGACTGGCAAGAACATTTGGAGGAGACCAAGATGAAGCAAATACAATTAGAGTTGTAGAAACTTAGTAGGTATAAACTAGTTTGCTTTCTTTCAATAAGTACAAGAATGCATACTTCCTCACATGCAATTCATGAGTATGCGATAATCATATAGCATCAAATTTTAATAACCTACTTTGTTTGAATTCATCAGAAACTAAAATACTACACCTGAACAAGAATTTTCTTTCTCTTTTCAAAGTATTTTTTATGAAAGGTGTTATGTTTTTATTGGAAGGAAAGCAAAAAAGTGGCATGTAATTGAAATTTGAGTCGGTTAAATTTTACTGATACTTTGACTTTGAGCAGTGGATATATGGCTCCAGAATATGCTATGGAAGGATTGTTTTCAGTAAAGTCAGATGTTTTCAGCTTTGGCGTTCTTTTGCTAGAGATCATCAGTGGAAGAAAAAACAGTAAATTTTATATTTCAGAGCATGGGCAAAGCCTTCCCATATTTGTAGGTTTCATAATCCTATGCTTATATACATTTTTTTCTTAAAAGAAAAAACAATATGATTATAACTAAAATGAAATGAATGTATAATTACAGGCATGGAACCTTTGGTGTAAAAGAAAAGGCTTCGAACTGATGGATCCATCGATAGAAAAGCCGTGTGTACCTGGTGAATATCTGAAGTGTTTACATATCGGACTATTGTGTGTACAAGAAGATGCAGCAGATAGACCTACAATGACTCTTCCAAGCCCTACACGCCCTGCATTTTCTGTTGGTAGAGCTAGAGCTATCGTTAATTCTATCACTGCCAATGAAGTAACATTGTCCGAATTGACGCCTAGATGAACAACGGAACTGGACAAGTTCTTCATCTTATCTTTTGTAGGATTCAAAAACTTGTAGGTAATGGTAAGCTACTCAACACAGAACTGTAGGCAGATTACATAAATTTTTGGTGTAAAAATGATTGAGTCTTTGAAAATAAATATCTTAGGTATTTGTTACGGCTTATGCTATTTTGTACAGCACATTCATGGAAAAAGCTTTGGTTTGTTGTCAATTGATCCCTGAACTGATCTACTTTCTTGTTTTACATTATTTATTTATAAGTTGATTAATTTACAGATGAGAAACACAAAGATGGGTACATCACAAAGCAAAAAATCAAAAATAAAGGGAAACTAAAAATTCTGCAATAGTCTGCATAATCACCATATACTTAATCATGAAACTATTTAAGTAAAAATAAAGAAAAGACAACATGCAAAAAAAACATATCTCCCATTTTGTCAACCAAAAGAGAGACATATGCCACAGCTATTTGTTTTTTCTTTGTTGGAGTAATTACTAACATTTGGGTGCTGTGTTTTGTTACCAGCCTCTGAATTTCTCTACTAAAGGTTTTGTCCAAATGGCATAAATGACCTTATATCAAACAAAACAGTGTTCATTACTTACATGGCACTGAAATCACAATAATTGTTGAGCCAATCAGAACTCTCATTTTCTCTTGAATGCACAAAGAAAATTCTTAGGAGCACATCAATTTCATCATTTTTATTATTATTATTATTATTCTCGACTGCTTTAACAAAGGCGTGAACTTTGCCTTTGACTTCAATCCAACTGCTCCCTGGAATCCTCTTCATCCCTTTTTACTCGATGAAGACAACGTAAAAATAATTTGAGTGGTGTAGCTTCACGTGATTATACTCTTTATGGTGGAGTATGATAGCTCTTTTGAACTAAGATTGTTGCTGGTGACAATGGAAGCAAATGTATCATTCTCAAATCTCAAGCAAATAGGTTTTGGTTCTCAAACATTAGGTTTGTAACCTTTGTACACTAGCCCGTTGTTAAGCATTAAATCTCACAATTTAGAACTAGCATGTCAAGCTGGAGTTATACTTCTTTGATTGATCTCATTTTACAGCCTAGTAACTTTTGATAGCTTAAAACTTTAGGAGAAAGTTTATGGATTCCAAACCTTCTTAAGTAAATGTCTATACTATTTTTTGTTTTCATTCAATTGGAGAAGAAAGCATACTTCCTCACAAGGACTACATGAATATGCACAACCACATAGTATTGCAGTTTAAACCTTAAGCACTTCATATGAATTCATACTCAATGTTTCTAATTTTTTTGTCTTTTCTATCATTATAATTAAAATTTTACTCCTCAATAAACAAACGAAAAACAGTCTTCTTTAAAACTAGCATGTTCTCTTTAAAAAACAATCATGTTTTGCAGAGGTGTTATGTTTTTAATATGAAAAAAAGACATTGATATATTGATTTTGAGAAGTGGATACATGGCGCCAGAATATGCTATCGAGGGCTTGTTTTCAGTTAAATCAGATGTTTTCAGCTTTGGTGTTCTTTTGCTAGAGATCGTCAGTGGAAAAAGGAACAACAAATTTTATTTTCAGAGCACGGCCAAAGTCTTCTCACATATGTAGGTTTCCTGATTTATGCTTGTTTTTTATTTTTCGCTTGCTTATAACTAAAATGAAATGAATGAACAATTATAGGCATGGAACTTCTGGAGTGCAGACAAAGGTTTAGATTTGATGGATCCGTTGATAGCAAATTCATATGTTCCTAGTGAAGTTTTGAAGTGTATACACATTGGTCTATTGTGTGTACAAGATAACGCAGCTGATAGGCCTACAATGTCAGGTGTTGTTCACATGCTTGGAAGTGACAATGTTTCTCTTCCCAGCCCCATATGTCCATCTTTTTCTGTCGGAAGGGTTACAAATACAATTGAAGGAGGGTATTCGGCAAATGCTTCTACCTCTGCCACTGTCAATGAAATAACCCTATCCGAAGTGTTGCCTAGATGATTAATAGAATGGACATGTTTTTCTTAGCTTTTGTACAATTCAGAAAATCTTCGATAAGTTTATCTGAGTTTTCGAAATAACCCTATCTTAAGTGTTACTAGAAACAGAGAGAATAATGTTTAGAAAGGTTACATAAACTATTGGTGGATAAGTTTATGAGTCTTGGAAATATACTTGTTGGTATTTGATATGGTTTATGTGACTTTGCACACCACATGTTGGATTATTTAAACTATATAGATGAACATTTATCAATTATTTAGAATATTGTTTGAACTAATAATACATCAAATAGGGTAATTATAATTTAATTACAGTGATTGATCAATTGATAGATATTGATTGTATTGGGAAGGTTTAGTAGTAATCCATTTTACAACCATAACTCAGATCTGCTTTATTTAAAACGAATAAATCCTTATACAAGTAACCTTATAAACCCAATCAGTTGAGACATAACTAAATCGAGAACAGAAAAGGCTTGTGTTTATGTTACATGCCTTTTGGTTTCAACTTTTCATCAACTTTAATCACTTTCAATAGATGTCAAACATTTCTTCATTGGAATGCTACAGATAAAGGAGCTTCGCTGTAAATGAACACAAACCAATGTAGCTGTAATACCTGGCACCAGCCAAAGCTTTGTGTAAATCCTCTTCAATGTTTTAAATCATACAATAATAGGAATGGTATAGTACAAGTCAGTTACTTAGAGACATAATCAACATAGGCTAAACATCTACAGCATCAGTAAAAAAATAGATTCTGAAGTGCAAAAGCTCAAGATGCAAAAAGAAATAAACTACTTACACCACCAATTTGCTTTAGTAGACAATTTTTTTCAGAATCATATTGTACAACAAAATTGGAATGACAAAAAATTCAGAGGATCAGGAAAATACACTTGAACATCATTTAGGATCAAACTGCATATTTCCTAAAACATTATACAACTGAATCTTATAGTTACAAACCACTGATTCAACAGAGCACTACAATGGTCTATGATGTGGTTAAAGGTTGAACAAAAATAATGCCAAGATAGTAAAAGTGGCATCTATACTATTACCAGTAATCCCCGCAAGAACATCTTCCATTTTTAAAATGATGGAACCGTTGTAAATCACGCACAATAATTTCCCTCCCGGTCACAAGCGAAATGTACTTGGTAGCCTCGTGACAATCACCACAAACTCTTAGGTTCTTCCTTACATGTATTGTTGTACCAGGTCTTGTATTCAAAAGTCCAAATGCAATGGCAAGCCTCTCACTATGGCTACTGACCAATTGTTCCTTCACGTCTTCTTCCACGTCACGAATTGAATCGTTGTCAGGCACATAACCAGCAGCCCTGATCTCATCTCCAAGAGTCTCGAGAAAAGCGTAGATTCTTTTCGATTGAGGATGATTTGTACTTCCTGAGTAGAATGTGTGAACTTCGTTTCTCCATTCAACCAAACTGCAGCCTGGGGTTTTGTGGAGACCCTTTTTCTCCATGGCTGTTCTCACTTTAGCCACTTTGTCCCACATTGAAGCCGAGGCATACATGTTTGCAACCAGCATATAATATCCACCCGCATCTGGATTCAACTCGAACAATCTGTCTGCAGCTTTTTCACCCAATTCGATGTTTTTGTGAATTTTACAAGCACCTACCATTGCACCTAACACGGTAATCCCAGGTTCGATAGGCATCTCATGAATAAACTTCCAAGCATCATCTAGCTTGCCGGCACGACCGAGAAGATCAACCATGGCACCATAGTGATCCATCGAAGGCTCCAAGCCATAACCTTCCGTCATGATTTTGAAGTAGTAGAGACCTTCTTCCACAAAACCTGAGTGACTGCATGCTGAAATAACAGACAGAAAGGTTATATTATCTGGCTTAAGAGAGGCTTCGTTCTGCATATCTTCAAAGAGATCTAGAGCTGCTTTTCCAAGGCCATGTGTTCCATATCCATCGATCATTGCATTCCATGTTATCACATGTCGCTCTTGCATCGTGTCAAAAAGCTCTCTTGCAGTTTCGATAGCTCCACATTTGGCGTACATATCCACAAGAGCAGTAGCAACAAAGACATTCTTGTCCATATTTGTTCGTATTGCAAGTCCGTGAATCCACTTAGCCTGACGGTTAACCGATAAATCTGCTAGAGCAGTGATCACACTCACAAATGTAAAGGAATCAGGTCTAATACCTTGAGATTGCATTGTACAGAACAGATTCAAAGCTTCATTTACACAACCATTCTGTGCATAGCCCAATATCATGGCATTCCATGTGACGTTTGTTTTCCCTTCTAAATTATCAAATACTGAAGCTGCGATATCAACTCTTTTACACTTTGAATACATGGAAATCAAAGAATTCATTACTGACACATTAGAACTAAGTTTCATCTGATCCAATAATCTATGAACAAATCTCCCTCGTTCAAGATCACCTAAATTAGAGCAAGCATATAAAGCGCCCATCATACTAACATTTGTAGGCTCCACCTTTTCCTCCAACATCTTCAGAAACGTTGCAAACGCTTCTTCAGATTCACCATTCTGCGCAAGACCATCAATCACAATATTCCACGAAATAACATTCTTGCTGCTCATCCTTTGAAAAACCAACCTCCCAGTCTCTACCTCACCACACTTAAAATACATATCCAAAAGCGTTGTCGAAACATTAACCAAAGAATCAAATCCCAATCTAACAGCATAACCATGAACCGACCTACCAATTCTCAAACCTTTAACATCCGCCACAGCCGGCAAAACACTAACCAAAGTAATCGAATCCGCCTTCTTCCCATCCTCCTGCATATCCAAAACCAACTTCAAAGCCTTCCTAGCAAACCCATTTTGAGCATACCCCGCAACAACCACATTCCAACAAACTAAATCCCTCTCCGGCATTCTAACAAACATCTTATACGCATCATCAATCTTCCTACATTTCGCATACAAATTAACAACCGCCGTCAGCGCAAACAAATTCGACTCAAACCCATTTTTTATCAACATCCCATGAACCTCCATACCCTTTTTCAAATCCAAATTCTCACCACACAACTGCAAAAGATAAGTAAAATCATACACAACAGGCATAACCTCATCATTTTGCATTCTTCTGAAAAAATCTAGAGACTCACTTAAAGATGAGTTTTTTACATACCCTTTAAGCATAGTATGATAAAGAACATCAAGTTTGGTTTCAACTGAGTCAAAAACACGCAATGCTTCATTGATGCTACCAAATTTGCAGAACAAGCTAATGAGTTTGGTTTGAATTAGATGTTGATTGTAGAAACCGTTTTTGATGATGTGAGGGAGGATTTGATGAAGCTCAGTGATGGAAGTTGTGAGTTCTAAAAGGATGGATGATGGGTGGCGGTAGATATGGGTTGGGATGTAGATTCTTTGGTATAATGGGGTTGTGCTTCTTTTGGGGGTGGAAGTAGTGGTGGAGAGTGGTGGTGGTGGTGGTGGTGGAGTGTGTAGTGCTAAGAGGTTAGAACTCATTGTTGTTCAAGATTTTGAACTATGGATGATGATTCAGTTGGACGAACCAAATTGGTCGGATTCATTTCATTGTTTTTTGATACATGGTTCTAGAGGGATAAATATTTATAATTTTTTTTGATTTTTTTTTTTATGAACAATCTTTTTCTTTTTTGAAAAATGAATAATAGTAATTATATTTTTTTTTACAAGAACATCTTAGTAATTATGTGTTGTGTTTGTTTGGTATCCCGATCACTCTATTAGAATTAAGTGATTCTCATTTTGTAAAAACTATAATGTGTAGCTTTTAAAAAAAATGATAGATCATCGTGATTCTAACACACGCACACTATGATTCAAGGTATAGGTTAATTAGAGTTCAACTAATTTGAAGAATAGTTTATATTTTAGGACTCAATATACATTTTGTAGTGATTGTATTTGTTGTGCAAGCCCTAAGTTGGAGGGTTACTCTTCAATGTATTTAATAAAAGGGAAATGTTAACAAGTGCCCTTGAAGGGTTACTCTTCAATGTAATTGGGGCACTTGTTAAAAAGTTTAAAGAGAAAATTTTGTATTGGGAATGATGTATTCAACACATTGAAAGTTTAAAAAGTAACTTTATCCACATTAATCTTATAAATTACTTCTATTTTTGAATCCTTAACTAGTATCCTAAGGACATTGGTTAACAAGATCCTTAATAAAATTATCTCAAAAAAAATTGTCTTTTTATCTCTGAGAGGATATAGAAAATTAGTTTCTTCCTTACATTTAAGGGTTGTTGTATACATTTATTAACTTGATTTAGAATCTCGGTAAAGGGTCTTATCTTGTACAATTTTATAAATCTCAACTATCTTATAGTACAAGACATAAAAGTACCATCACGCCTTTAAAAAAAAATCTGATATTTTTAAATTTTTTACGGGTAGTAATATTTTTATATAAAATGTAATCTCGATCATTAATATAAGAGCTATGTTACTCTTTTTTAGAGAAAAGAGTAACGATATTTAAGAGAATTGTTATTAATTTTTAAAATAAGAATAGCATGCCTTATTAATTTAATTGATAAAGAGTTGACTCATACTCTTCTACATCCAGAATTCAATTCTTAATGTCATCATTAGAATCTCCTAGATGGGTAATCTATAAATATCAACACCAACCTTGAGATTTATGAAACACCTTTAAAAAAAATAAAAAATCTCAACAACATAAAATGTGCAACTGGATATGGCTTTAAGAAATAATAACTACCTCTTAACTCACTGTCTTCACACAAAAGAGAATGAGCACCAAGCTCTTTCCCAACACAACAACCTTAATCCATACAAATATCTACAAACACCCTTCACCTAGTCTCATAGACCACTGTACTTCCACAAAACACCTTCATCAAATCCTTCCCTTAATCATCAAAACTGGTTCCTACAATGACCACTTGTTTCAAACCAAGCTCATAAACATGTTCTTCAAACATGGCAGCATTAATGAAGCATCTCTTGTCTTTGACACTGTTGAACACAAACAAGATATTCTTTACCATGCCATGCTTAAAGGGTATGCAAAAAACTCATCTTTATGTGATGCTTTATGTTTTTATCATAGGATGCAAAATGATGGTGTTAGGCCAGTTGTGTATGATTTTGCATATTTGTTGCAATTGTGTGGGAAAAAATTTGAACTTGAAAAGGGTAGAGAGATTCATGGTCAGGTGATAGTTAATGGGTTTGAGTATAATTTGTTTTCTATGATTGGTGTTATGGATTTTTATGTGAAATGTGGGGAGATTGATGATGCGTATAAGGTTTTTGAGAGATTGTCGGAGAAGGATTTGGTGTCTTGGACTAGTTTGATTGCGGGATATGCACAGAATGGTTATCCCGTGAGAGCTTTGGATTTGTTTTATCGGATGCAGGAAACTGGCTTAAAGGCGGATTCTGTTACGTTGGTTAGTGTTTTGCCTGCTGTCGCGGATATTAAGGATTTGAGAATTGGAAAGTCTATTCATGGTTATGCTCTTAGATTGGGATTTGAGTCGAAGCTTAGTGTTATAAATGTTCTTTTGTATATGTACTTAGAATGCGGGTGTGAAAGGATTGCAAGGTTGGTTTTTGAGGGGATGGGTAACAAGTGTGTTGTTTCGTGGAATACAATGATTGATGGTTATGCACAAATTGGTAAATCTGAAGAAGCGTTTGCTACTTTTTTGAAGATGTTGGATGAAGGAGTTGAACCTACACGAATTGCAATAATGGCGGCTTTGACCGCTTGTGCTGATTTAGGTGATCTTGAACGGGGGAGATTTGTTCATAAATTAGTGGATCGACTGAAACTTGATTTTGAAGCGTCAGTTATGAACTCTTTAATATCCATGTATTCGAAGTGTAAGAGAGTTGACGTTGCAGCCTCAATCTTTGAGAATTTGAAGAAGAAAACAATTGTCACATGGAATGCCATGATATTAGGCTATGCTCAAAATGGATGCGCTAATGAGGCTTTAAATCTGTTTTGTGTGATGCAATCTCAGGAAGTTAAACCTGACTGCTTTACTTTAGTGGCTGTAATTACTGCTCTTGCTAATTTATCGGTTAACAGGAAGGCCAAGTGGATTCATGGACTTGCAATAAGGACTTTTATGGACAATGATGTCTACGTTGCTACTGCTCTTATTGACATGTATGCAAAATGTGGAGCCATTCGAACTGCGAGGAAGCTTTTCGACATGATGCAAGAACGGCATGTGATAACATGGAATGCGATGATTGATGGATATGGCACACATGGCCTTGGAAAAGAATCTATTGATCTCTTTAACAATATGCAGAAAGAAGCCGTAATGCCTAATGATACAACATTTTTGTCTATTATCTCGGCTTGTAGTCACTCAGGTTTCGTGGAAGAGGGCCTCCATTTCTTTCAAAGCATGAAGGAAGATTATGGCTTGGAGCCTTCGATGGATCACTATAGTGCTGTGGTCGATCTACTTGGTCGTGCCGGAAAGTTACATGGTGCTTGGAATTTAATTCAAGAGATGCCTATCAAACCAGGGATTACCGTTTTAGGTGCAATGCTAGGTGCTTGCAAAATTCATAAAAATGTTGAATTGGGCGAAAAAGCTGCAGACAAACTATTTGAGTTAGATCCAGACGAGGGTGGGTATCATGTTCTGCTAGCAAACATGTATGCCTCTGCATCAATGTGGGACAAAGTGTCCAAGGTGAGAACAGCCATGGATAAAAAGGGTCTCCACAAAACTCCAGGCTGCAGTTTTGTTGAATTGAGAAACGAAGTTCACACATTCTACTCAGGAAGTACAAATCATCCTCAAGCGAAGAAAATCTACGCTTTTCTCGAGGCACTTGGAGATAAGATCAGGGATGCGGGTTACATACCTGACACCAATTATATTCATGACGTGGAGGAAAATGTGAAGGAGCAATTGCTCAGTAGCCATAGTGAGAGGCTTGCTATTGCATTTGGACTTTTAAACACAAACCACGGTATACCAATACATATAAGGAAGAATCTAAGAGTTTGTGGGGACTGCCATGATGCCACTAAGTACATTTCACTTGTGACGGGGAGGGAAATTATAGTACGCGATTTACGTAGGTTCCATCATTTTAAGAATGGAATCTGTTCTTGTGGTGATTATTGGTGAATCAATTAGAACTGAAATTGATTAGAGATAGAGAACTGAAGAAATTCAGTTGGACTGATTTGAACATCCATGGTATATGCCTGTCGCCTATC
The DNA here is from genome assembly GCA_958299785.1 of Medicago lupulina. Lineage (NCBI taxonomy): Eukaryota > Viridiplantae > Streptophyta > Magnoliopsida > Fabales > Fabaceae > Medicago > Medicago lupulina. The sequence continues at coordinate 64,207,139 of OY283144.1, forward strand.
ACTACTCAGAATTTATTCATTCTATGAACTTAACAATCAATTCGGTCAAAACTTGCTCAAGAGGCTTTCTAAGGTGGATGTGATATACCAGAAGGTGGCTTCTAGAATGCAGCATAGCGCAAGACCATTGTTATCAGAGTTGAACAAAAACTTGTTAATATCGATCTAGACAGATTATGGGATAAGGTAAAGGACCTAAGCAATTGATTGCAAAGTTTATAGCTTCTTGGAACGTATACCAATTTATCATTGCTCACATATTGACTGAATTGGTTAACTGATAATGGTTCTATTTCTCATTCTCATTTCAGGTTAGAATCAGGAAGCAGTGGATATTGCCCGTCATTGTTGTTTAGAAAAAATGTTAATTTTCATAAATCCTGGGAAGGTTTCTATGATGCTACTCTTCTGAAAACGAAAGAAAACATTGAAGAGGAACGCTTTGGCTGGTGCCACGTAAGTGTTGCAGCTACATTGATTCGTGTTCATTTACTGTGAAGCTTCTTTATCTTTAGGCTTCCAATGTTTGACAATACTTGGCATGAGAACATTAACGAAAGTTGAAAACCAAGAGGCATGTAACATAAGCACAAGCTTTTCCTGTTCTCGATTTAGTTATGTCTCAATTGATAAAAATCATGTAGATATCAAACTACAACATATTTAATCACAAAGTATATAATTTGACGGATAGCTCTATTTTTTTACCTAATGGTTGAGTGAAACCACTTAGAAGAGAGTGAGGAATGAAAGAGAACTTCTCTTTACCTGAAAAGTGTGTTTTTAGTTTGTCAATCGCCTAATGGTCATCAGATGAGGGTAGGAACTTCTCATCGAACATCAAATGGATACTCCAACACAGTATAGGTTACTTACTAAACCTTCCTAATACAATATCTATCAATTGATCAATCGCTGTAATTAAACTATAATTACCCTATTTGATATATTAATAGTTCAAACAATATTCTAAATAGTTGATAAATGTTAATCTATATAGTTTAAATAATCCAACATGTGGTGTGCACAATAACATAAGCAATATTGAATACCGACAGATATATTTCGATGACTCAAATAAACTTATCCACCAATAATTTATGTAAAGATAAGAAGAAAAACATGTCCATTTGTATTGATCATCTAGGCAACACTTCGGATAGGGTTATTTCATTGACAGTAACAGAGGTAGAAGCATTTGACGAAGACCCTCCTTCATATGTATTTGTAGCCCTTCCAACAGAAAATGATGAACATATGGGTCTGGGAAGAGTAACATTGTCACTTCCAAGCATGTGAACAACACCTGACATTGTAGGCCTATCAGCTGCATTATCTTGTACGCACAATAGGCCAATGTGTATACACTTCAAAACTTCACTAGGCACACATGAATTTGCTATCAATGGATCCATCAATTCTAAACTTTTGCCTTCACTCCAGAAGTTCCATGCCTATAATTTTGTTCATGCATTTGATATTAGTTATAAGCAAGAGAAAAATGTGTACAAGCATAAATTAGGAAACCTACATATGTGAGAAGGCTTTGGCCATGCTCTGAAAGATGGAATCTGTTGTTCCTTTTTCCACTGATGATCTCTAGCAAAAGAACACCAAAGCTGAAAACATCTGACTTCACTGAAAACAAGCCTTCAATGGCATATTCTGGAGCCATGTATCCACTGCTCAAAACCATTAAGCACATAACACGTCAGAAAAACAGAAGGAAAAAATACTTACAGAGACCATGTTAGATTTAAATAGAATTTTTTTATTTATTAAGTAAAATTTTGATTAGAGTGACACACAAGACAAAAAAAAAGTAGAAACATCAAGTGTGAATCCATATAAAGTAGGTTAAAGCTTAAAAATATGATGCTATGTGGTAACGCGGACTCGTGTAATCCTTGCGAGGAAGCAAAAATAGTTTATACTTACTATGTTCCCACGACTCTCATTGTATTTGCTTCCCCCTGATCTCCTCCAAATGTTCTTGCTAGTCCAAAGTCTGAAATTTTTGGATTCATTTCATGATCTAACAAAATATTGCTAGCTTTCAAGTCTCTATGAATAACCCTGAGTCTAGAGTCCTCATGAAGATAGAGAAGCCCTTTAGCAATCCCATTAATAATGTTTAATCGTTGTTTCCAATCCAGCGGCGCGCCCTTTACCAAATCTGGAAATACAATTTAAAGCAATGCAATTCTAATAAATATGACTGAAACCGAAAAATGATCGATAATACATTATTTTATATGGTCAGACACCAAATTAAAAAATTAAACTTTATGGAGCTAGTAGTCTGTTTGACTGCGTCTTCCTATTGAATCAGTCCACTTAAGCGCGCCTTCTGTTGCTAGATGTCCTTCAAGATTTATTTTTATGGAAAGGTATTGTTAGAAAGAACCTCGTCTTCTGTTGCTAGATGTCCTTCAAAACTCAAAAGATAAGTTTCTCACTTAGGGCCTAAGAAGAATAGCTCCAGCTGGATATCATAGCGCATAAGTGTTAGCTTTAATGCTTAACAATGGGCTAATGTTCAAAGGTCACAAACCTAATGTCATGACACTATCCTAATTTCGCTATTAGAGCAATATCAGCCTCCATTCCAGTTTTTGTTTGCCGATGTAGCAGAAATAGCAGAAAAAAAATTCTAGTTTTTCAAAACTAATAAAAATGAAGAATATGCATGTGTGTGTGTTCCAAACATGACCTATTCAGCTACTCTTATAATAGAAAAAATGAAGAGTTAGGGAGAGTTACTCCTATATTCACCATAATACTTAAACCATTCAATATACCTTCCAATGTGTAAGCTAAACTCTGCCTCCATTCCCTATTTTATTTGTATGAGGTGTGCCTTTTTTTTATATATAATTGACTTACTTTAACCGCTACGTGGCTTCCACTATTTGTCCAAAAGCTAATTGCTATTTCACATAGCAGATTTTTGGCGTTCCGCAATCTGCTATTGATAACACTGCCCTAAATTGGATCAGTATAGCTCATTTTAGACCTACTAATTGCAATTGAAGTCTTCAAGGAAACAACTTAGAGGCTGTTGCAGAAATCATAATCCTATAAGAGTTTCACCTAAGTTTATGCAAACAACGCTCATATAATAAAGGAGCCAATAGACTAACTGCATAACTTGAGAGCATTAGACTTTTACAACTCAAATTTGTACTTAGCTGAAGAGAATTTTAACAAAATCTGATGTATTTTTCTGTTCAAACCAACTCTGCCAAGTATTAAATCACCAAATAAGAATAGATATCAAATATGAAGTACTCTTTGTTGGCCACTTACCCAATTTTAGGTGCCTGCTGCAAAATAGTTAGCAAAATGGGGGCAAAGGGGACTGTTAAGGCTATTTTTGTGAAAATAGTTCAGCTGCCCACCGAATTATCCAAGAATGTCAGTTTTGTCAACTTTCCATGATCTATTTGGTCATCCATTATCAGGCCACACACCAGATGATTCAAAATTGATGAGATATGACCTAAAACTTATGTTTTTAAGCGGCATTCCTCACCTTAAAAGCTCGTTTTGTAAGTGTTGAGTTAGGTTCAACCTAAATTCAAAGAGAACTTAACCACTACCTTCAAGTTTATTTAATTAAAGTAGACTGAATATGTTAAAATCAATTTTTTTTCCATCCATTATTTGCCAATAAGACAATTTCATTGGCTTAAATCAAGCTAAATACAACAAAAGAGGGTCTTAAAATGAGAACTATGTGTTTTCTTCCTTTCCAAGACAAGGAAAGGGTACAAAACTGTTTCATTGATGATTTAAGACTTGTTAATATCAGTGTTTCTTTCTGATATCTAAGTGATTGAGGGAAATTTTTCTAAATCCCTCAAGTAGAAGTATAAAAAAAAAAAAGCATAAAACTACAAGTTCAGTATTTGGAAGTCATACCGCGTAGCTTGAAATTGAGGCTTGAGTTAGGCATGTACTCGTAGATAAGCAGCTTTTCATTTTGCTCAACGCAGAAAGCTAACAGTCTCACAAGGTTCCGATGCTGCAGTTTGGCTATCAACATTACTTCATTCTTGAATTCCTCAACACCTTGAACCGATGTTTTCGAAAGCCTTTTAACAGCAATTTCCCTTCCATCTGCTAAAACACCCTAAAACATTTTTTCAAATTTTTGTGTAAGAATGTTGCAAGTGGAAAAACCAGTCATCGAACAAACAGATATCATGTATCTTATCCTAATGCAGTACCTTGTAGACAGTTCCAAATCCACCTTCCCCCAATTTATATTTATCAGAAAAATTATGAGTACTTTTTAGAATAGTACTCAGAGGCATCATAGGTAGGTCAGAATTCACATTCTCCTCATTGTTGGTCTGATCTTGAGACAAAATTGCTTCAAGGATTTGCGTCTCTTTTTCATCTGAAAATATTGAATTATCAAACATATACAGATATAATCGATAGCCTCAACTTAAAAAACTGGTTGAGAGTTAGTGCTTACCTTTTTTCCGTTGTAAGCGCCTGTAGTAGAATGTGCTGAAAGCCAATAGAGCTACTACTGTTGCGGTTACAGCAATGATTATTATTAGAATTGTATCCTTTTGTTTGCTCTTGTTTTCTGAAACAAAATTATACTAGCCTTAGCTTGATACAGATTCCAAGGTTAATGTTAATCAATTAGGTATTCAATGTATTTATTTTAAAGTTGTAATCCATTATAAATTCAAGTTGTGTGATCTGAGTTAGACAGATAAATTATATATCAATATGGTATCGGAGCAAATTCCTTGAAAACTCTTTGTAATCATAAATCGAAGAATAAAAGTTTGAAGTGATTTTTAAAACTCTGAAAGCCGTACGACAATTTTGATGTTAAGACGTAGTTACCAGAAGAGCAGTTTAGGTATAGATGTTATTGAATTGGATTTTCTGTGTGTCTAACTCGGATAACAAGTTGTATTTATTACGGTGTTACGACGAATACATTGAATGCCTAATTGACTAGCATTAACCTAAGAAGTGGTATAGTCTATGAGTATTAACGAGTAATCTAGAAAAACCACCGTCTACGAATACTGACAAGTTTATTTAATTATAACAGATATATTACTAGGAGAAAGCAGTAACTCTGTTAAAGTACAGATTCTTAAACATCAATCCAAGATTCAGGGCTATAACTATTCAATCTTTGCATCTTATAGAACTTAAAAAGATAAAGGGATACCTTTCTGATGCGCAGGCGTGTCAGGCTGCGTACCCGTCAAAAGGAATGGCTTAGTTTCATACATCACAACGCAACTTGGCGAAAATATACGCCACACTCGCTTCTCCATACAACAATTTTCAACATCATCAAGCATATTACTCAAACAAGTTCTGCATTCCTCACTAGTAATATCTCGGCTGCATTGCACCCAACCATACCTTCTTTGAGTACCATTTATGTTAAACATATGTGTTCCAAACATTAATGGTGTCTGTGATCCCATTTGTATCAAACCATTCATCAAAATCCTTGCATCACTATCAAACTCACCAGCACTTGTAAAATTTTGCGTTGAATCAAACATAGGAATCCTTGGTGTTATAGCTAATTTACCGATGAAATTAACGTTTGAGTATCTCAAAAGACAAAAGGGGCACCAAAAAATAGCTGAAGCATTATTAGGGCATTTCTGCTTTATCAATTTGCTAGAATATTGAACACATGACTTACAAAGGGTGGCGTTTGCATCGCCACGACAAAAGTATAGTCCATAAACCTTATTGTTTTGATCGTTACCTGAAGTTGTATGTCCAAAACCATTGCTGATAGCAGAATCTGATGATAGTATTGAGAGCAAATTGTTGAGATTTCTAAGGTATGTGTTTGATGGAGGAATAGAAGAGTGATCTACACAAGCATATCTATATTCAAGGTGTTGTGTATAAGCAAAGGAAAAAAAGCATATCAATTTGATGGTAAGTAACCATTGATAGAGCATTGTTGAGATGCTCCTCCCACTGCCACTTTGTCTGTTCAATGGTTTATGTGACGTTACTACCATTTAGGGCTTGATTTTCGGATTAATACAAAGTGGTAATAAAGATTCTTTGCAAGAGTTTATTTATATTCCATATTTTTAATAATTTATAACAATTACCTTTTAGATAAATGTACAAATTTGTTTGTGGATTAAAAGAATTAACGATGAAAATATGTTGGGAAAGAAAATTTTAGAAATTTTTTGACACCAAAACAAAAAGTGTTTTTGGTTTTGAAAGTTCGGTATTCGGCTTAAGAACTCGTCTGTTCAAAAAATTATGTATGGATTAGTCACACAAGATTTGTTAACATTGGGGGATTAGAATCAGAGACTTAATGAGAAATACACTATCAAGCTATTACCTGAGGTCACCAAAACAAAAAGTTAAATAAAGCAACGGAGTAAAGTTGCGATTTGAGTCTTTTCGTACACGAAACACTGATATTTGACAATTCTCCTCAACCTTGAGAAAAAATAAATAAATTAGTAGACCCCACAAATGGTTCCTACGTTCCCAAACTTCGGATCAAGCTTGACCACATAAGACTCAAGTTTCAAGACACTTTTCCTCATTCCTCGTTCGATCACTATGCCTAAACAAAAGAACACTATAACATTTTTTTTTATAAGATGATTTCTTTCTTATTATTTGCTACGAAATAATATAAAAGGTAAGAATGATAAATGTTTTTTCTTCCCTAGTTTGATTGCATATAAAATAAAATTTATTCTCAAATGATGTAAAAGTAAATACTTGGTCAAAGAAAGAATATATTTTAAAATATAAAATTATTACTTAAAATAGATTTTATTCAAACAAAACTTAATGATTAAAATTTTTACCTTTCCTTCGTGAGAGACTCTTGGAATAAAAATAATTTAGAAGAAAAGAGTTCAAATCCTCTCGAAAACATTTATAAAATGGTCATTAAAGGTATGTGGATTAGTGGAATATTTGGGGTTCGAACCCCAACTCTTGCATATTATAATGCATTGTCCGAACCAATTGAGCAAGCTCGTGGGGACTTCTCCTTATTCCTTTGAATATTTATTCAACTGATCCTTTTTTTTTAAGAAATTGACTCAATTGATCTTGTCAATATTTTTAATTTCTGAAATGATATTTATTAAATTTGATTATTAATTAATTGATTTATTTTATATTTTGTTAATTAACTTAGCCCAAATATAATTATTATTATTTTTAAAACATATTGTGAGTACGATATATTTTTAATAGCCAATAATAATATTTTAATTGTGATCGTAACACGCAGATGGTTAAGTTGAACCAAATTTAATCTAACATATTTTGTTTGTGTCAGCGACTTCTCTTTGTCACTCCTTCCACGTAACAAACATGTGTTTGGCCTAAGTGGTATGAGACTCAAACGCCTTAAACAATTGATCAATGATTCGATTATGTGCCTATTTGGTGGATGCTTAAAAAAATTGCAAAGAAGGTTTTTCTTGTCACTCACGTTCAATAGCACAACGACAATTTTTTTCTATTAAAAGTCATTCATATGAGTGATGCATCTGTTACTGTTTTTGAATGACCAAAAATGGAAGTTACTAGTTTTTGGCATGGTACGAGTAATTGAGTCAATACTTTTGATGTCATCTTCACAAAAAATTAGGCTTTCCTATGCTTTTTCTCCCCAAGTTATTAGGGAAAAGCCAAATGAGAGAAATGATGCTCTTTTTTTCTTTTTTCTTTTTTTGTTTTATGGTAAACTAGTTTAGTGGTTAGAATTCATCTTTTACTTTTTTAAGGTGAATAAGTGGGGTATCTGGGGTTCGAACCCCAACCCCTCGCAACCAAACATAGTGTGAGGGAGTTTATAACAATTTAATACATAATTTATTTTAAGCAACATTTTAAATGTTGCTTTTTAATTGTTATAAACACCGTTGTTATATTCACCGTATCTGGCTTAATGACGAATTAATCTTAGCCCAATATCACTTTGTGTATCCGTAAAATATTCAACTGAAATCAGAACAAGACTCTAATAAAAATTGAATAAGTTCATTATTTTTAATAGATCAACCGATCACTTTTGACTTTATTCTTTTTTAAGAACTTTTAATTTTTTTTATTGCTAAAAAAAAAAAACTCCTAATTTTTTTTAAAGTTTTGTTATTTAAATAATTATTTGTATGATAACTTTTGGGATAACCATAAATTTACAAAAACTAAAGCAAACAGAGAGAAAATAAAAATATAATATGAATATAAATGAGAAAATTGTCACAAAAATTGTCAAAAATGATTATACAAAAATCATTTCACATTTTTTTTAATAAGTTAATTTTTAATGATCAAAACCTTCATTGATTTGATTTTAATAATAAAAAATACATTATTTAAAAAAAAAATCCCAATATCAATCAAACCAATCACAAATCATTATTATTTTTAAACTATGGCTATTATGTGCGTGGAGCGTATCATTCCTTACGTCTACTGATGAGCCTATGGATAGAAACTTCATTGTTAATGTTTGGCATAAAAAGCACCGCTAAAGGCATCCTTGTTTGGTTGGCGTCTCCTGTGGAATAGACTATCAACCAAAGACAACCTTCTCAGTCGTCATGTTATTACAGCGGAAGATATGTTATGTGTTGGGGGTTGTGTCTCTCAAGAAACAGCAGATCATCTATTCTTAGGACGTGCGACCCTCGGACGTGTCTGACACCTTGTTTAGCAGTGGCTTTATATTACTTTGGTTTCCCCTTGTGCGATGCGAGACCACTTTCTTCACTTTACTCAGATGGCGGTGATGTCACGATCATCTCACTCTTTCTTCAAAATTAGTTGCCTTGCATGTGTCTGGGTGATTTGGAAGGAGAGGAACAACCGGTTGTTCAACAATATGGTGTCTGATCCTTTTACCATTCTTGAGAAAGTCAAGCTAAATTATTTTTCGTTGAAAGCAAATATGTTCATTTTTACTTTTGATTATCATGACTGGTGGCGACAGCCTCTGTCATGTGTGAACATTGTTAAGTAAGGACAATGTTAACCAGTGCCCCTGAAGTATGCTAAGCAGCCAAACGAAGTAAAATTTTATTAAAAAGTGGTGTAATAATTAGTTGGTCAAAAGTAACAGTTTATATTTCCAAGACAACTTTTCTACTTTATGATTCCTTAACCAATTCCCCAGAGCACTGGTTAACAAGACCTAGTAAGTAATTATATGTGTTCTCTTCCATAAGGAGGTGCTGCCTTGATTTTTCACCAATGACTCTCTAATGACTTTGTAACTCTTTTTGAGTGTTCATCTGTTGCACGCTTCGTGCGGGATGTTTCACTCTCGGTTAATATAATTTCATTTTTGCTTGTTAAAAAAAAACTTTTAATATGGATGAGATTGAAGTAAAAAAAAAGTTAAATAAGTTTTTTTTTTCCCTAGAAATACAATCAATTTCGTTTTTAGCTCCGGTTAAAAAAGTGACAAATTTTAACAATTTTTTTTAAAAAATGACAAATTCTGATCCCTATAAAAAATTTCAGCACATAGTTTTAGATCCTGTTAATTAAAATTTGTTTAATTATGTTTAAACTTTTAAATGTTTTATCAATTTTTTACATACTTGTTTTAGATGATTAAAAGTTGAAAGAGGATTTTAGAGGAAAAAAAATGAAAAGTTTGCATTCTCACAAAGGAGTAAAAACATATGCCAAAATGTTTATCTTCAACTTTTTTATCCTCAGCTAAAACCATGAACTCTTCCCTCGATGAACAGTACACGAAGTTTGTGTAATCACTTCAATTTCCGACAGCCACCACCGGGAACCACCGCAGGCAGCCACTTCATTCTCCTTCGTGGAGTCTCTGACTGTTCTATGAAAACATCAATCCAACACCACACAAAAACTCACATCAAAAACATAGTTTCTAGATTCTCCACACCCCATTTTCATTCTTGCACTTATCAAACCAAAACCCATCATTCCCATGATAAAACCAATTTTTTACATACTGGGTTTCAACCAAATGGTTCTGATTCAATCACTTTTGATGTTGCCTGCAACATGTTTGATGAAATGTCTGACTTATTAACTGTTGGATTCGCCACTGAAATAATTACAAGTTTTTCTAAGCAGAATCGTCATGAAGATACCATTTATCTATTTTCGAGAATGTTGGCGTCCATGATTAGACCGAATGAGTTTACTTTTGGTACCGTGCTGAATTCTTCGACTCGACTTGGGAATGTTGTTGTTGGTAAGCAGATACATGGTTGCGCGATTAAAACTAGCCTTTGTTGTAATGTTTTTGTTGGTAGTGCACTTGTTGATTTGTATGTGAAGTTGAGTAGTATAGAAGAAGCTCAAAAGGCTTTTGAAGATACAGAATATCCGAATGTGGTGTCGTATACAACGTTGATTGGTGGTTATTTGAAAAGTGAGAGGTTTGAAGATGCTTTGCGGGTTTTTAACAAGATGCCTGAGAGGAATGTTGTTTCGTGGAATGCGATGGTTGGTGGGTGTAGTAAAATAGGTCATAATGAAGAGGCTGTGAAATTTTTTATTGATATGCTTAGAGAAGGGTTTATTCCGAATGAATCTACGTTTCCGTGTGTGATTTCTGCAGCTTCTAATATAGCTTCACTTGGATTTGGGAGAAGTTTTCATGCGTGTGCAATCAAGTTTTTGGGTAAGCTTAATGATTTTGTTGGTAATTCGCTTATTAGCTTTTACGCAAAGTGTGGAAGCATGAAAGACAGTCTCTTAATTTTTGACAAGATTTGTAAAAGGAATGTAGTGTCATGGAATGCTGTGATATGTGGTTATGCGCATAATGGAAGAGGTGTTGAGGCAATACGCTTGTTTGAAAGAATGTGTTCTGAAGGCATCAAACCAAATAAGGTATCTCTATTAGGACTACTCTTGGCTTGTAATCATGCTGGTCTTGTTGATGAGGGTTTCTTGTATTTCAATAAAGCTAGGATTGAGAATCCCGATTTGTTAAAAGCTGAGCATTATGCTTGCATGGTTGACTTGCTTGCTCGATCTGGACGTTTTACAGAAGCTCAGAACTTCATTCACCGTATGCCGTTCAACCCAGGAATTGGATTTTGGAAGGCGATACTTGGGGGGTGCCAAATCCACCATAACATTGAGTTGGGGGAGCTTGCGGCAAAAAATATTTTGGCTTTGGATCCTGACGATGCATCGTCATATGTCATGCTGTCAAATGCTCATTCTGCAGCAGGTAGGTGGTCAGATGTGGCAAGATTAAGAACAGAGATGAAGGAAAAAGGGATGATGAGAATTCCAGGGAGCAGTTGGATTGAAGTCAAAGGCAAAGTTCACGCCTTTCTTAAAGCAGATGAGAGTAATAATAATAATAAAAATGATGAAACTGATGCGCTCCTAAGAATTTTCTTGGTGCATTCAAGAGGAAATGAGAGTTCTGCTTGGCTCAACGATTATTGTGATTTCAGTGCCATGTAAGTAATGAGCACTGTTCTGTTTGATATAAGGTCATTTATGCCATTTAGAGAAAACCTTTAGTAGAGCAATTTAGAGGCTGGTAACAAAACACAACACCCAAATCTTAGTAATTACTCCAACAAAGGAACATATAGATCTGTTAGCCTTGTATTTAATTTGTCTTGGTACTTAAACCTAACAGCTGATTCCATGTATACTTTTGTATGATTATTATCCTGATTAAAGTAAAACAAAAGAACATGTGTTTCCGCCATTTCTCCTTGAATTGTTTTATTTGGGGTTTCCTTCAGCCTCTTGCTTTTGTACCCTGAAAGAAAAATAGTTAGCTATGGCATATGTCTCTTGTGTAAGTTGAGTGTTTTGCATGTTGTCTTTTCTTTATTTTTACTTAAATCGTTTTATTTTTACATGTTGTCTTTTCTCATCTGTAAATGACTCAACTTATAAATAATGTAAAAGAAGAAATAGACGAATTCAGGGATCAATTGACAACAAATCAAAGCTTTTGCCATGAATGAAAAATGTTGTCTGAAAAATACAAGAATGTGCTGTACAAAATAGCATAAGCCATAACAAATACCTAAGATATAAATTCTCAAAGACTTTACACCAAAAATTTATGTAATCTGCCTACAAGTTCTGTGTTTTGAGTAGCTTACATTTACAAGTTTTCTGAATCCTACAAAAGCTAAGATGAAGAACATGTCCAGTTCCATTATTCATCTAGGCCTCAATTCAGACAAGGTTAATTCATTGGCAGAGATAGAAGTATTTGACGAAGATTCTTGGTCAAGGATAGCTCTATCTCTTCCAACAGAAAATGCAGGGCGTGTAGGGCTTGGAAGAGTCACTGTGTCACTTGCAAGCATGTGAACAACACTTGACATTGTAGGTCTATCTGCTGCATCTTCTTGTACACACAATAGTCCGATATGTAAACACTTCAGATATTCACCAGGTACACACGACTTTTCTATCGATGGATCCATCAGTTCCAAGCCTTTTCTTTTACACCAAAGGTTCCATGCCTATAATTATACATTCATTTCATTTTAGCTATAATCATATTTATTTTTTATTAAGAAAAAAATGTATATAAGCATAAGATTATGAAACCTACAAATATGGGAAGGCTTTGCCCATGCTCTGAAAGATAGAATTTACTGTTTTTTCTTCCACTGATGATCTCTAGCAAAAGAACACCAAAACTGAATACATCTGACTTTACTGAAAACAATCCTTCCATAGCATATTCTGGAGCCATATATCCACTGCTCAAAGTCAAAGTATCAGTAAAATTTAACTGACTCGAATTGAAATTACATGTCATTTTTTTTATTTCCTTCCAATAAAAACATAACACCTTTCATATAAAAAATACTTTGAAGAGAGAAAAAAAAAAATTTGTTCAGGTGTAGTATTTTAGTTGTAGTGACAGATAAGAAGATAGAACAAGTGGACAGATTATTTCATTCGTAAAACTCACGTTTCTGATGAGTTCATACAAAGTAGGTTATTAAAATTTGATGCTATATGATTATTGCATACCCTTGAATTGCATGTGAGGAAGTATGCATTATTGTACTTATTGAAAGAAAACAAACTAGTTTATACTTACTATGTTCCAACAACTCTAATTGTATTTGCTTCATCTTGGTCTCCTCCAAATGTTCTTGCCAGTCCAAAATCTGAGATTTTTGGATTCATTTCTTGATCTAATAGAATATTACTAGCTTTCAGGTCTCTGTGAATAACTCTGAGCCTAGAGTCCTCATGAAGATATAGAAGCCCTTTAGCAATCCCATTAATAATATTTAGTCTCCGTCTCCAATCTAGTTGTGCACCCTTCACCATATCTGATGGAATAATATAAAACAATGCAACTCTAAGAATATGAGTGAAATTAAAGCAGTATAAATAAATTCAAAAATTAAACTTTTTGCAAATTATAATCTGTTTGAAGATAATAAAACTCATGTCATGGTAAAACTTGTGTCCTAGTTAGCATCTTATTTGTGTTTGTTATATGTATATTATATATATAGGAGCACACTCCCCAAGTAATGCCTATGTGTGGCAGTCGACCCTCTCTCTGAATGACTAGCACTGTGTTCTACTTTGAGCTCATGTGGACTATGTAGAAGCACTGGTTCGCTCCATGCTTGGGTGATCAAAGTTAAAACACGCTTCACTTCAAGAGGTATTCCTAGAATCCTTAAGGTGCTTATTTTGATATTTGATTTGTGATTAATGATTTCATCAAGATCTATTCATTGGGATTATACTGCTAAAAGGATTAAATATTTTGAAAACCCCTCCTAAATCTCCAGATAAGCATTGTGAATGATGTTAAATGTCTATGTACTAAGATTAAGATATTCAATCAGTTAAAAAATGAAGTGAAAGTAATAAAAATCAGATACATTGTTGGGGAGTCATACCAAATAGGTGGAAATCAAGGCTTGAATTAGGCAAGTATTCATAGATAAGAAGCTTTTCATTTTGCTCAATGCAGTAGGCCAATAGTCTGACGAGGTTTCGATGCTGCAATTTGGCAATCAATATTATTTCATTTTTTAATTCCTCCACACCTTGAGAAGAAGTTGTTGAAAGCCTTTTGACAGCAATTTCCCTTTCATCTGCTAGAACACCCTAAAACATTTTTAAAATTTATGAGTAAGTAAGTTGTAAGACAAGAAATAAAACAAATAGATCTATATCAAGTATTATGTATGTTATTCTAATTCATTACCTTGTAGACAGTTCCAAATCCACCTTTCCCTAATTTATATTCATCAGAAAAATTATTAGTGCTTTTTAGAATAGTACTCAGAGGCATCATAGGTAGGTCAGTATTTCCAGTCTTCTCAATGTCAGTCTGATCTTGAGAAAATAGTGGACTATGGCTTTGCATAATATTTCTCCCTGAAAAGTCGGATGTATTAGATAAATACACAAAGAACAATGTTATTTGAACATTACAAATCTGACACCGTACGTATAAAAATGCATGGAACAAAATTGTCGATGTGACTGAAAGAAAAAAAGGAAAAAATAAATAAAAAACACAGCTGTATCTTTGTATGATTTCAGTACACCATTTTTGCTTTCAAAATATCATTTCCGATACTGGAATTATTGATATCCTAAGGTTTAAGAACTGCTGAGATTTAGAGCTTACTTTTTCGATGTTTCAAGCACCAGAAATAGTATGTGCTGAAAACCACTAGAGCTGCTACTATTACTCCAATTACAACAATTATTATTATCATCCATGACCTTGTGCCATCCTTTTCATTACCTGCAATAAAGAGACAGGATAGTGTTGAATGAAATGGAAACACTGGTTGTTTTAGGCCCTTATATTTATGTAGATAATTTGTTATGGATTTGGAATAGGAGATACAAAAAAGTACATACTAAAACAAGCATTGCCAAGTGTCTTAGCTCAAGTGGGAAAAAAAAACTCTTGAAAACTTTGTAACCATAAATTTATAATATCAAAATAAGTGTATTTGATAATTGTGTGACAGACAATCTTGATTTTAAATCGTAGTTACCAGAAAAAGCGGTGAAGGTTATGTAGATGGTTCATATGAATAGATGATTGGTAGCTTCTTAGGCGTCAACATAGTTTGGGATCTCTAATATTTCAACATATGTATAGATGGTTCATATTAATACAAGACATTCTTTAGTTTGAACTCTAATGTTTTGCTTTTAAGTAGTGTTGTTAAGATGTCCCTAAGCATGGTGCCATTCTTTCACATTATTTCAAAGAGATAAGTAAACTTGTTGCTTGCACTCTTGGTAGCGTAGCCACATCCACTACTTTTTCTCAAGTTTTTTATATATAATGTTTCATCTTGTATGTCCTATATTGTTTATTCTGAAATGAAATAGTTTTGTTACAAAAAACAAAAGAAAAAATCCGTTGAGAGGATCAAATCAAGGTTTTAAAGAGTAGTGTTGTTGAGCCACAGTTTTTCATATTACAAAAAAGTAATGACAAATGCGGTTGATACAATCATAATTGCTCTACCAAAAAAACATTTATATTGGTCCAAGGGTAGTGAAGCTATCTATATATGAATCATCTATAATATATAATTCCCCCCATAGGTTTAAATTCCTGGATCCGTCCCTGGTATAAATATGAAGTGACAGACAGAAATAAAACCATACCTTGTTGAGGCACAGGAGCTTCAGAAACTGTACCATTCACAAAGAATGGCTGAGTTTCATACATGACAATACAACTTGGAGAAAAGATTCTCCACACTTTCTTCTCCATACAACAATTTTCAACATCCTCAAGCATATTGCTCAAACAAGTTCTGCATTCCTCACTAGTAATATCTCTGCTACACTGTACCCAACCATACCTTCTTTCAGTACCATTTATGTTAAACATATGCGTTCCAAACATTAAAGCTGTTTGTGATCCCATTTGTATCAAACCATTCATCAAAACCCTAGCGTCACTATCAAATTCACCAGCACTAGTTAAATTTTGTGCTACATCAAACATAGGAATCCTTGGTCTTATAGTAAGGTTACCAAAGAAATTCTTATTTGAGTACCTTAGAAGACAAAAAGGGTACCACAAAATTGCTGATGCATTATTAGGACAGTGTTGTTTGAGCAATCTGCTAGAGTTTTGGACACATGAATGACAAAGACTTGTATTAACATCGCCACGACAAAGATATTGTCCATAAACCATGTTTTGATTACTACCTGAAGTACTATTTCCAAAACCATTGCTGGAAGCAGAATCTGATGATAATGAAGAGATTAAATTGTCGAGGTTGGTTTGGTATGTGGTAGAGGGAGGAGTAGAAGATTGGTCCAAACAAGCATATCTATATTCAAGTAGTTCTTGTGAATTGCTATTGTTTTGGCCTACAGCAAAATGGAAAAGGTATATCAATTTGATGGTAAATAACCATAGACGAAGCATTCTTCTGCTGTTACAATTACAGTTTCTGATCATTAGTTGATATGTGAAGTTTGTGCCTTAGAGGTCTTGATTTCAAAGTAAATATATCAATTTGTATGTGTTTGTTTCAATGTTTCAATGATTAGTTTATAGAAGAATTTGACGTGGATGTAACATGCACTTTATTGTATTCAAAGAATCATAAAATTTCTGACCATGCAATAGCAAATTTGAAATTAATAGAATATTAGAAAATTGAAGAATATTGCTGCTAAGCTTAGACTTTATCAAAAAAATATTGGTAAATTTGTCACAACCTTGCAAGTGGTGATTTATTTAATTGACATTTTCAAATTGAAAGAGGCTGTTGAATATCAGAAAACGTGTTAGGGTGGGCTAGACAACATAGACAATTTTGATATTGAAAATTGAAAAGTCAATTAAGACCAGGTGGTATTAAAATATAATTGTCAACATTTAAGTAAAACATTTTGGAGTCACCATTTTCCTTGTTAATAATTGAGTTTACTTCAATCAAACTATTTTTTTTATCTCTCTAAACATGTATGTTCCATACATCGTCAGGGATTCAAACATCTACCATTTTGCCACACCATGTTAGTTTACTTTTGTTTTGGACAGCTGCTGGTTTAATTTAAACAAATTATATATATTAGACTGGTCAAAATTTAAATGAGGTTGTCATAGATAAATTTTTGATTTCTTTTAAAAATATTCACATTAAGAAATAGAGAGGAGTTTAATATAATGATTTAAAAGATTTACTATTGAAACAGCACCACACTTACTCGGTCTCTTAACTATTTGATCAGGTTGGTGCTTATACAAATAGAGAAATGATATCTTTACAATTTTTGTGAAACCTTTATCTTTCATATTCGCATTATGTTTTTACTTTCTTTTTTGGTTGCTTTGGTTTTTGTGTTAATACTTACTTTTATTTATAAATCTATGGTTATCATATAAGTTATCAATAACACATCTTTAAAAATAAGTCATCAATCCCTTTTAAAAAAAAAAAAGTCATCAAAAAGAGTCAATCTATGGAGACTATTTCAAATTTCCATCGAACACCTTGCATCAGGTTTTTGGTTACCAAAGATATGCATCTTTAATATTGCAAAAAAAAAAAAAAAAAAACAATGTAATGAATGTTAGATTGGTGATTCAAACATTTTCTACGACTTTTATTCCTATTTTTTTCCTTGATTATGACTACATACTGCCTCATCCAAGGAAGACAAAAAAAACAATAATACAATAATTGTTACTTGTTCGTTTCTTTTTAATTATCGTTTTATAATAGTACAGTTAAATTAATGAAGTAGATTATTGGAGTTTTTTCCCATACCATATCCTCATTTTAATCCACTAATAAATTTATATTGTTTTGTCCACACTCTCTTTTCAATACGTATAATATATCTTTCTCCAATACAAATAATTGTTGGTTATTTTCTCTCTTCGACAAATCCTTTTTTTTTCTTTGCACACATTCTATTACTCTTTTAACGAGTCTTCCATATTTTTATTTTTTTTAACATTGATGAAGTCTTTTATTTTGTCCAAAAACAAACTTCGTCTAAAAAAATAAACTTGAATTTTTTAAATAAATAGCATTAATTATTTTTATTGAAAAAGAGTAAGAGTAATTGAAAAAGAATATAATTAACAAATTGGATCTTTAAATTATCAAAAAGACAATTAATTAAAAATATTTTATTTTTACTCAAACGACACCTAAATATAAACAAATTGAGTGTTAACAAAGGAGTATACTCCCTAGGGCTTTCTTTTATAGGCAAATATTAGTTTTTTGAAGAAGGTAACCAAATATAAGTTGCGAGAGCCGAGATGTGTAGTATAAGAAGACGGAGTAGGAAGATGGAAACACAAGATGATGGAGAAGAAGGAAGTGGAAACTGATCTAAACAATCCTATATTCAAACTGTTTTTGAAATATAAGTTGATGTAAGATAACTCACTTTAGCCATTCATATTAACCTTAAAAAATGACACAAAGGTCTTTGTTTGCCATCATATTATCTCCACAAATGCTAAGCAGTTTTGGAGACAATATAAGTGGCCAACAATAAAAACATGACATCATAACTGTTTGCAAAAGAAACATAAGAAGCAAAACTTAATGAACAAAAATACGAAACAAAACATATGAAAACACATAAGTTCTCATATTCATTAAGTGATGTGACAATACATCATTTAAGTGTATATAAAATTAGAGCACTGCTATGCAGTACGAGATACTTAATCACGAAATTTGACAAAACAGCAACAACACTAACAATTCAAGGGCAAGGTTGTAATATAGAAATGAATTAAGGATAAAACTGTAATAACACATCAACAACGAGTTCATTCGTTGTTTTCCGTATAAAAAGATTCCGTACTATCTAGCATTTCCGATAAAACAATTATACACTGACAAAGTATGTTAATTAAACTCATGTGACAAGAGATCCTAAAAACTGAGAAAGTGAAAAACTTACAGTATACTAATAACATATTTTATATGATCTTCTGTCAATCACATAACGATTTTATCAATTATTAATCTCTCTTTTTCCAATTCTTGTAAAACATATTCAATACCATGATTTGATATGAGAAAGTGAAAAGTATTTTAGAAGTAGGTAATATTTTTTTTATAAAATCTATGGTATTAATTCAAAATTTTATGCTCTTTTACCCTCTTGGTTTTTTTCCCCTTCTTTCTATATAGTTTGAGAGTGTCAAACATATACTAGAAATTAGAAACCAGCATTTTTTTAAGGGAGAAACCAGCATAATATATAAGACAGCTTTTGACTTGGTCAATTCTTTGTTCCAAGAACAAATTCTTTAATCAAAAGAATTTCAAAAGTTGAAAACATCAAACTTACCTAAAAACATTCTTTTCTTAGGTCATGTCCGAAAAGTATAATGATATAAGAGAATTAGATAGTTGGTCTATAATTCAGATAATTTTTATATCCCATTTTTTCCGTAACATTAATTTGTCCAAAAGTGTGTAATTTGTATATAATTTAAAATATTTTTTCAAATATCCGTAAGGTCTAACTCAATTGACAATGACAATATTGTTAGATTGAATATCTTCATTTGAGTTCAAACTTGCACACCTCACACCTATGTGTGTTGTATGTCGGGTTTATCTACTAACAAAAAAAAATTCCAAATAAAACTCATCATCTGAATATTTTACAAAATCAATTTGAACTTTGAAATTGTTTTATTTTTATTTTTGAAATGGTAAAAAAAAAATGGTTCAATGACATATACATCATACATAAGGTTGTGTCATTCCTCATGGATACTGTATGTAGACCAAAAAATTAATGAGACAAGAGATCCTGAAAAGCAAAACTATGTAATTGACAACATGAATAGAATCTATATCTACAGTATTAGCGTTACAACTCTAAAGCAAAACATGTATAACATACTTGGCTCTACAATTTGCATATGTTCAAGTATTTTTTTGGAAACGATTCCCTAGAGTCACTCAGTGTAGTTAGTGATCTAAGTCGTTGATCAAAATCGAACGATTGAAATTTTGAATTTTCAATTTGTCAAACTCGTAATGAGAGTTGTCCTATGCTCAAGAAATTTTGATCGTACGAAATTTCAGTCCAAAACTTTTACCATGATATACATATATCCCCTACCTAGGAAAAATATTTGATATTGTAACTTCATTAACAGAAGGATCTTTGGAAGCTTTAGATGTTGATTGATCATCAGTTACTTTTCTTCCAACTGAAAATGCAGGATGTTTAGGATTGGGAAGTGTCATTGTGTCACTTGCTAGCATGACAACAACATTGGACATGGTTGGTCTATCCACTGCATCTTCTTGTACACATAACAAACCAATGTGTATGCATTTCATAACTTCATTGCTTATGTATGTATTTTTCAGTATTGGATCCAACAGTTCCAAACTTTTTCCTTCACACCAAAGATTCCAACTCTGCATATGCATATATAGACTAAAAATGATCATTTTTGAAAATAAAAAATAAAAAAATTTAAACAATTTTAAAGAAATCAATAATATAGTTAACCCTATTTATTACTTACTTCTTTTACTGACCAATTAATTAGTAACTAATATGAAAGGAGAAAAACTCACATATATAAGAAGACTTTGACCATGTTCTTCGAGATAGAATCCACCATTCTTTTTTCCACAAATTATTTCTAATAAAAGAACTCCATAGCTGAAAACATCTGATTTCCCTGAATATAACCCTTCCATAGCGTATTCTGGAGCCATGTAACCACTGCACAAAATCAAATCAACATAATACTAATTAGAATCTAGATCAATTTAGCATATTAATTTTTTCAATTAATTACATCTTGAATAGAAAGAATTGACAAAAATAACACATACTATGTGCCCACAACTCTTCTTGTGTTTTCTTGACTTTGACCTTTTTCAAATGCCCTTGCCAATCCAAAATCAGATATTTTTGGATTCATCTCTTGATCTAAGAGAACATTACTTGCTTTTAGATCTCTATGGATTACTCTTAGTCTAGAGTCTTCATGAAGATATAGAAGTCCTTTTGCAATTCCATTGATAATGTTCAGTCTTAACTTCCAATCTAGAATTTTTCTTTTTTCTTCATCTAACATTCAAGTTACAAAGAAAAGGTTATTTCGCACAAAAAATGGGTGGAGCTTAGAACAAGTAACAAAACTTGAGCAAGGAAGTTGTGTTATTGAGGAAAATATTTATAGAGGAAATAATCACTCTCTTTCTTCTCCATTCATATTTCATAACTTTATTTGCAAGCAATCTCCTTCAATGTATTAACAATTGAATAAACCGTCAATTTAGTCCACAAATTACTACATTGTCTTCCATTTGGTCCATGAACTATAGAAATATATAATAAGTATTTCCTTACTATTTTTAATTCATCAAGTTAGTTTTTAAGCCATCATTTTTCTCTTATTTTAAAGCAATTGTGGAACTAATTTGATAAGTTAATAATAGTTTTGGGACTAATTATAATGTTTCTATAGTATAGAAAATAGAGAAGAGAATGATAGTTTAAAGACTATACTGAAGGTTTGCATATTAACATTTCATCCAAAATGCAATATATACTAGTAATATTTTTTTATGGATGTAAAAGAATATATATATATATATATAGAAGCCATCAAAAGAACTTAGGGAGAGCTTGTCACATCTAACGGATTTACTTGACTTAAGAAATTAGTCTCTACAATTGTGCGTAAAAAATATTTAATTCACACAAAAAAAAATTACTTCTAGAAATATCAATTTTGGCAATGAATCAGTATCATCCTTATTGCTAATCTCTACAAACTTAATCAGTACATTGGAAAATGAAAAATATACGAAAATGGAAAAGTTATTAGGAATTAAGTATATTAAAACATACCAAAGAGATGAAAGTCAAGGCTAGAGTTTGGCATGTATTCATATACAAGCAACTTTTCATTATCCTCAATGCAGCAACCCAATAGTCTCACAAGGTTTCTATGTTGCAATTTAGCTATAAAGATGACTTCATTTGTGAACTCCTCTAAACCTTGACCAGATGTTATAGACAATCTTTTGATTGCAACTTCTGTTCCATCCACTAAATTACCCTAAAATAATGTTGAAAAGAAAGAAAATAACCAAAATAAAATATGGCAACTTTGATTAAGCAAAACTATACATGCTTGTTAATGAGTTAAATGATCAAATGCAAACTTTGATAAAAGGATAAAATATTACTCTCTCCGTTTTTTAATATAAACAAATTTTGACTTTTAGGTTCATTGAATTAATGATGTATATGGTCTACATTATAGATTACATACATCAATAATTGAATGAATCTAAAAGTCAAAATTTGCTTATATTAAAAAACGGAGGGAGTAATTATTAATATAAATTAAAATATTAACAATTCTCTATCGAAAATAAGAAAAAGCATACCTTGTAAACAGGACCAAAACCACCTGCTCCTAGTTTACATAATTCTGAAAAGTTATTAGTGCTTTGTCGAATCCATATTAAAGGGATTACTGGAAGGTCGGCATTATATGAATCCTCTCCTTGAATATGGCCATGATGAGATATAAGATTTGTCTCTGATAGTATTCCATCTATATTAAGAAACTTGTATTAATTTGAATTTTGCCATATTACTATATGTGAAATATATGAATACCGGACACGATATTGATACATATACATTTTTTTAGAGGGTCGATACATATACATAGACACCGATGATGTTCAAAACATAAGATACCACGGCACAAATATAGTTTTCCTTATGAATAAATTAAAAGGACTTTTCTTTGAAAGACCAAATTAAAAGAACTTGTTATTCTTGTGATCATAGATGAGTTTACAGAATTTTCAATAATATTGTGTTACTTACCTTTATTTGAGCGATTCCGCCTCCATATGAAGAAGATACAACAAGTTATGAGAGCAAGCGCCACCACCAACACAATGACAATAGTGATGATCAAGGTATTTGATTTACTTGAACCTCCTTCCTCGGCTGTAAGTGCAATAATAGCAAAAATAACATGTCACATTTCTTACCTAATCTCTTTTCATATTTTCATATATATATATATATATATATATATATATATATATATATATATATATATATACACCCATAAAGCTTCTTTATGATATGAATACTTTTTATTTTATTTTTATGATTTTTTTTGTATGATAATTAATTAATACATCATAAATGTTGGGTGATGACAACAAATCACATAGGGTTTTTAGTCCATTTTTAGAGTCATTTTAGAGATAAAGTAGTTAGTTTACATGTGTTTTAGTTGCGTTTTGTAAAGAAATCATTCAAAAAGTCATGAGAGGACAAAAGAAGGGAAAAAAGCCTTGAAGCTATGGAAACTCATCCGAATCAGACAACTCTGTAATTGTGTTGTGCTTTTCTTACAAGTTTATCACTGATGATACTTGGGGCATAATCGTTACATGTATGTAGAATGAAAACTTAATAGGCATCCCAATTCTTTAATTTAGTATGTGTTAATTTTCAGAACGTAGTCATGGATCGTAGATGGATGAAAGCTTATCGATTAAGTCATGACTACAATATTTAATATTGATTTCAAATTTATTCAGGTGTATGCACCATCTCTGTATTGAAACAAACAAATCAGATGTGTTTGGATTTTTAGACCCAACAAAATTGAGTTTTAATTTAAAGTCCGCAAAGACTATAGAACTAGTCAAAACCTACATAAAAACTAGGTTGCGTGATATGAACAAAGTGTGTTACTTGGCACCGTTTCTTATGGCGTAAGTATATATAAATTTGTGTTTTCTCTTATTTATGTTTGTTAATTTAAACATTAATAATTGTTCTTTTACGTGTATAGAGGGCATTGGAAATTAATTGTCATTTGTCCAAAGGATAATACATTGGTAGTCCTTTGGTCATTTAACGAAGATCTTGACACAACAATGAAGGAAATTGTTTCAAAGTAAGTGTATTTTTATGTTGCATTTTACATATGACTTGTTTGTTAACTTGTTTTATGTATGAACCTTGTTTGTAGTTGATGTTCCTTCTTGTTTTTTGTTTGCTGGTGACCTAGACTTTTTAAAGGTTTTGTTTGATTCGGAAGTATGGTTGTATGACTTTTAAATTTTGTCAATTCAAAGAAGAAAGACATATTTGATCTAGTACTGTACCTGGCGTAATCAGAATAAAAAAATCATAATTCACATCTGTGCGTATCCAACTGATGTGAAATGTGTTCAGTGAACTGGAATTCACATCGGTGCAATTTACCCCCGATGTGAATTAGGCATATGCGACATCGGCCCCCTTTATATAACCGATGTGAAATCCTATATTTTCTGACTATTGGCTCACATATCAAATCAGCGACTGCGTACCGGATGTGGTTTAATACATACCACAACGGTTCCTTTCCCGATGTGAGAAGTGGTTGACATACAACTTCACCTTTAGTTACATCGGTTGCCACCCGATGTGAAATGTTGATTTCAACCGATGTGAAATGTCATTTCTGTAGTAGTGTGTCAATCTTGCATCGCAGGCTACGTACCCCACGTCGCGAGACGCAATTGGAAATCAACGTGATCGTTACTATCTATCTCGTATTGTGGGCTACAAACCCACAACGTGAGAATATAATGGCATGCCAAAAGAAAGCTCACTGCCTATCTCGCATCATGAATCAACTTACCTTCAAAATTTGGGAAACACTCACCTATAAATATCAAGCACCTAGGTCAATGGAAAAACACTTTTTAACGAACATATGAAGTTAGAAACACGATTTTCAAAAGATTGGAGCGACCAAAGCCATTCGATAGTGAATAAATCATCAATTGATGATTCTTTTCTCATGTTTCCTTATTCATATCTATTTATATATGTTAAGAAACTATGAGTAGCTAATATTCTCTAGGTTAAGTCATGAAAGAGGAACTTCCTTGTAAATGTTTGATTATGTAACTTTAAATTATTCTATGATTATTCAGTCGATTACTTTGCTATTATGTTCGGTTAATATTGTTTTTAATGTCTTTCATGCGTCTTCATATGTCCATAAATTGATCTAAGACACAATGAGTACTAACTCTAACTTTGTTGGTTGGACTTATTTTAATAATTCTACTATTGATTAGATTTAGACATAAACTAATTATAGATGTTACTATGGCGTTCTTAAACCTAAGAGATTTATTCACCAAGACGTTGGCTTTGCTATTTACATGACTCTCTCTCTCTCTCTCTCTCAAGAAAATTAAACCAATCAAATTGTCAAAGTGCAAACCCCCCATTTTATTACAAATACCCTAATCATATGCGCAATAGTCGAGTGGAAATCAAACAATCCTTGTGAAGACGAATCTTTAATAAACCTTACTACTTGTCGACACACGAGTACATTTGCTAGTAATTTGCATCATTGGGTTGACCCAGATAAGCCCACATCTGTCACAAGACTGCCTTGGGCATTGATGGATTGCTCAATAGGCCCCTCAAAAATGCTAAACCGATTGTGTCATAAGTCTTGATTAATTTTATTTGTGTGAGTAAACCCCAATCTTAGCTTAACTTCCTAACTAAGCTCTTTTAATTCAATTTAATAAAATTTACTGTATGATCTAGGTTGGCCAAATGTGTTTTGAAAAGTCTGTTTAAGTATGTTTTGTCACTGATCTTTAGAGCCTGTTTGTTATAGTTTTTTTTTTATAAAGAAAATAGCTTCTGTTTTTTATAAAAGAAATTAAAAAATAATCTCTAAATTATTGAATATTAAAACCACTTAATTTTTAATCTGTAACAAAATGAGGCATAATACTGTTTTGTCAAAGAAAAACCATAGTGCATTATTTTTTACTCTATTTTTTTAACCTATCAAAAGCTATCTTATAGACTATTTTTTCTGTTTTGAGCAACACAAAATCTATAGAGAACAATCTATAGAGAACAACCATCGTTAGTTTGAAAAGTCAAGCACATATAGACAACCTAAAGTTTCATTTCATCACCAAAAAAAAAAAAAAAATACAACCTAAAGTTTCACACTAATCTCACCAAACCTTTGATTTGACCCATTGACAATGATTTAGAAGAAAATAGGAATGATAATTTATATTTATACTAAGTTATTAAACTTAATATTGACTCTGTCAAAACAAATTAATATTGACATTTGACAGACAGGAACATGAAATATTATATTGGCAAAAACTTCGTTGATTAGTATTTACTTGTACATGGAGTCAAAAGCTTATACAAATAATTTCTTTTGTTTTGAAGAAAATTAAACATTTTTCTTTTCTTTATTACATTTTAAAAGTCGTTATATGTTGAGTTTAAGGTCTAGAAAGTGATAGGTTAACCATTTCGAACATTATTTTTTCAACCATGTGCAAATATTTAACTTTGAAAAGAATAAGATGATTTTTTATAATTACTATGTATGTCAAGAGAAGCATTAACATATCCTTCTTTCAGCTTTTTTATTGCGTTAAATTGAATTTTTATCTTGTTGTGTTTGGTTATCATTGTTTAGAATATACCAAAATTAAATTGTTCATAATGTAATAAGAGTTAACTAATTTCTTTAATTAATTAAAGATTTAAACGAAGGGTACAATTGAAAGATAAAAAAACTAATCTAAAATAATATAATCTTTTTATATATAGATATAGATATTATTATTGTAAAATATCTTTGATAGTAGATAATTAACTTAATTTATCTTGTTTAGTATAGTGCTTTGTCTCAATCAAGTTTTTTCTATCCACAAGACTCAAATTAAGATTTTAATTAAAAAAATGTCATTTCAATTCCATTCAAAACAACGTAAGTATAGAAAAATTCTTTTATAAATAAACTATATTTGTAAGATTTTATCCTTGATAACTATACACAATGCTAGTCAATATGGATTTCAGTCTCCCCTCAAAAGATTTTAGTGTAGATTATAAAACTAGAGTATTTTAAATGATGTTTTAATATCTCCATAATTGAAAGAAGGAAGAAACAAATTTGTAACAAGAATAAAAAAGTGAATCATAAATTATCTACCATACAAACCTGGATTTGGCAAAGGAGCAGAAGTTGCAGAAGTAAGTTGGTAGAACATAAAATCATCATACTTCATCAAACAACTTGGAGCAAGAACCTGCCAACCAATTTTTGTCCCACAACATTTAGGAACTTTGCCTAACATAGCCTCCAAACATTGATTACATTGTTTTTCATTAAGGTCCCTACTACACTGCACCAATCCATATCTTTCTTCATTACTCAAATTGAACTCCCCCATTGCATACAACTTATTGGTCTCCAAAGTAGCTTCACTTATTAAACTTTGCATATTATCCTCAACTTTATCAAGCTCTTGTGGATTAGTGATGTTTTTTGTTCCCAACATTTGCCATGATGGACTTGTTGTGAGGTTTCCAAAAAAATTATGGTTGGAATACCTACTCAGACATATTTAGAAAAAATCTTAAGTTATACTCCCTTCGTTCCATATTAAATGACTATTTGACAATATGCACTATTGACCTGACATACTTTGACCATATTTTTCTACTAATATACAAAGATAAATTATATCATATAAGATGTTGTTGGATTCGTTTCGATGAATACCTGAAAATGCAAAAGTTGTACCATATAACAGCTGAAGCTCTATTAGGACAGCGTTGAAGAACATCTGAGGCAGCAGTAGAGACACAAAATTGACAAAATGAGCCTGTGACATCACCTCTACAATCATAGAGACCATAGACAGCATCAACTGTATTGTCACCTATGCTTGTATGATTATATCCTTTGCTTACAATAGCATCAGAGGAAAGAAGTGAGAGGACTTTATTAAGGTTAGATTTGTATGTAGCTGTAAGTGATTGTTCGGTTGAGTTGTGGCAATCATCACCTACATAATTTGGTGATTGTGCAATTGATTTTGTGAAAAGGGTGATGATGCTAATAAATCTAATGATGGAAATGAATATGAGTTTTGTTGCCATTTTTACTTTGTGATGAAATGATTGTCATAGCAGTATGTTCTAGCTAGTTGAAGTTTATATTCAAGAATTGAGGTTATTTATCAAGGTATTTAGCTTGCACCAATATAAGTTTTGGTTCACATTGGATCATTCAAAATGACTTGGTACCGGAGGTTTCTGCCTCTTAGTGTATCCCTTCACAATCAATTTACAATATATAAAAATCTAAGTTGAGCAAAATCTGATAGTCGTCTTTTTTAAAACTTATGATCTTTTAAAACTTATGATCTTTGTATTTTATAATCGTTTAGCAAACATTAAATTATGTTTTGTATATATATAAAAAAATTATTTAATAGAAACACTACATTGATGTTTATATATTGAAAACAATCACGAGTTTTTAATATTTTATCATATCGACTTTCTCATGTATGTATATAAAATTTGTTGTGCAAATCAACATTTAAAATCTACAACGAAAACGGTGCAAACATTGAACGGTGTTTTACATATAAAATATAAATTTAATTAATAGAAACACCACATTAATGTTTATATTTTGAAAATAGGTTTTGTTACATAAGAAACTTGAAGAGTAGGTACCCAACATTGTATAATATCAAAAATTTATTGTCAATGTTTCTACAATGAGAGAAACTCCAATAATTTCTCTCTAAGTTCTCTTTTATTCATCGAGGAGGGGTGGTTCTAGGTCGTTTTTTACCTAGAATCACCCATCTATGTCTTTTTTTTCCCTTTCTTTTGATCTCAATAAGTGATTTTCACATATATCAAATTTTTTCTTTTGTGTTTTTTCATGATTTCATCGTCTGAGTGCGATGTTGTGTTGTTCATCGTCTTGTGCGACGTTGTTTGCTTTTGCGTGTTGTTGTGGTGTTAGATTAGTTCATATAGAAAGAGGTCAGTCAATCTTGGATTCAATCAATGATTTCTGGACGTCAACATTGCAAATACGGAAGCATGAGTATTCTAGTGATTTAGATTTCATCATATTATTTGTAGGGATTTTGTCGTTATATGTTATTAACTTGGGTGTTGTGAGTTTGTTCTCAGATTCACCTTTACGTTTTTAGCGATGATGATCATATTGTTGTATCTAATGTATTCTATCAATTTGAATGAATGAATATCGTTTTGTTTTTGTAAAAAAATATATATTGTAGAATATTCGTCCAAATATTTTAATAATGAGCTATGCTAACAAGTGTCCTGAGGGCACATGTTAAGAAGACGAAAGTAGAAATAGTTGATGTGTTTAATGAAGCAAAAGTCAATTTTTAATGTTTCAATGTAATGAATTTACAAGATAAAGTTTTTTTATTAGATTTTTTTTTTTAGAGAATCTCATTAAACTTCTTATCAAGTGATTTAAGACCCGTGTTAGCATTTCTCTTATAATATATTTATGGCTACCCATAATGGACCAATAATTCCATAGGTCTATTTTATACACAACCATTTATTGACATGTGTACGGACGTCAATGTCTATTAATTATGCTTAAGTGAAGAAAGCAACATCTTGGTATAAAAATTAAATTAAATAATTGGAGTGGGTAGCCAAGGGTATAAGTGGTTTGTTTTATTAAAAAAAAAATTGAACGGTTTTAGAAACTTCATTGTAGGTTATTGGAAATTTTTTAAGGAAATATGTTTATAGTGTAACACCTGAATATTCATGTTAGACTATTTATATTATATAATAATAATAATAATAATAATAATAATAATAATAATAATAATAATAACAACAACAACAACAACAACAATAATATTAATAATATTGTTATTATTATTAGTAGTATAATTTTTGGTTGAATTGTGACAATCATCACCTACATAATTTGGTAATTGTGCAATTGATTTTGTTAGAAGGGTGATGATGCTAATAAATCTAATGATGGAAATGATTATGAGTTTTTTTGCCATTTTTATTATGTGATGAAATGATTGTCATTACGATATCTTCTAGCTAGTTGAAGTTTATACTTAAGGATAAGGCTATTTATTGATTATATCTATACTATATACAAATGACCTCTTTCAGCACACTTTTGAGTTAAATTTTTTTTTCTAAAAATACCCTTAATTTTCAATACAAATAATACATGTAACAAATATATAAGAATAAATTTAAATTGTTATAGTTTTTTTAAGAAAATAATCACTTATTTAAAAAAAATAATCACTTTTAAGAATATTTCATCCGTTTGTTATAGATTTTTAAAAAAATCAGAATCTAAAAAAAATCTAAAAAGAGCTTCAAATGAGAAGTTGTTAGGAGCAGTTTTTTAAAAAAAAAATATTTTTTGTAGAGGAGAAAGAAAATATGATTCAAAAGATTGAACTAATTTTGTAACAAAAAAAATCATTTTTATATAGTTGTATCCAAACAAACTAAATTATTTGTTTTAAAAAAGTGATTTTTATTGCGGTAAACAACTGATTTTTCATAAAATCTCTAAAAAATAATCTCTAAATTATTTCATGTCAAAATCACTTTTATTTTAATCTATAACAAACGGACCCATAACAAATGTAACAAACACGATATGAATATATATATGTTTTTTTTCCTTTATCATTTAAAAAATATAACAAACTAGATGAGTATATTTATACTTACTTTTTCGTTATCCCAATTATACCCCTAAACAACTTTTCTATAATAAAGATTGTTATTCGTGTCATTAAAAAAAGCAACAAACATTTATATTTTTACTTTTAATCAAAATCAAAATTTCATAAAATAATACCGTTTATAATTTTCAAACGTTAGTGCAATAAAAAGATCGAAAAGACGAGCACGGAGTGCCCGACTTTTCACTAGTGTGTAATAAAGTCAATGTGTATTAATTATGCCAAGTGAAGAAATCAGGGCCGGCTCAATGTGTATTATTTATGAATTTTTTAGGGCTCGTATTAGGTTTGTAATTCTTTTTTCGTTTTAAATATATTTTTGTAAACTAAAATTTTTAAACATTTTTGTGCCTAGCTTAGCTAGTACTAGTAGTTAAATGAGGAGTTGTAGACTTGCAGATTATATAGAAAATTTGATTTCAAATATAGCTATATATTACCTTATCAAGAAGAAAAAAAAAGTGGAGCTATTATATTAGTCATACGTACCTTAAATTATTTTTTTCTTCAAATTTCTATTAATATGATGTTAATTGTGGGAAAAGTTATGGTGCATAAGGAAATCCTTATGCACCGTGCATAAACACATCACAACCATTGGATTCACATGAGAAAAGGTAATATAAAAACAACTTCAAACAAAAAAAAGTCATAAACCAACACTCTTTCTCTCTCTAAGTCTGAAACTTAGAGAGAGATGCTCTGCAAAAGAGTTTCTTCTCCGACCTCCTCTTCAGGCACCAGCGCAGTGGCTGCCGGTCCAACAGGACGGCACCGCCGCGCCGGAGATAGCAAACACCTCTGTTTTTAAAAAAAAATCAAGAATCTGACATCCATTTTCTTTCTAAACTCAAATCCACCTTTAAAATTTTTGAAAACCAGACACATATGCCTAGATCTAGCTTCAAAGATTCAAAAAAAAAAGGACACGGAAGAGAAGAATTCAAAATTGATAGAAGACAATAGAAGAATTCGAAATTTGTAGTGTGTTGTGATTCTGATGATTGTTTGTTATGGATTTGTAGTGAAAGCTCAAAAAATGAATTGCTGGAAACCATTCCCACAACAAACATTTCTGGAAACCATCCCCACAGCAAAATGGTTTTGGAGTACAACATACAGAAACCATTTTCACAGCAAAATGGTTTTGGAGTACAACTCACAGAAACTATTTTCAGTGCAAAATGGTTTTAGAGTCCAACTCACAGAAACCATTTCCATTGCAAAATGGTTTATGTGTTGGGACTTATGCACGGTGCATAAGGATTTCCTTATGCACCATAACCAGACCCGTTAATTGTTGGAGATCTATGTTGTGTGCAAACAAAATATGCAAAAGTAAGTATATATATATATATATATATATATATATATATATATATATATATATATATATTCTTTAAGGAAGTAAATATTTTTGTAAGAATTCAATATTAATTTATTGTTTCAAGGTTTAACAATGATAAATAATGTCTATATTAAATATTATTCTCAACATATATTAAAAATGAAAGTAAATTTTTGTTTAGAAAAGTTCTTACACTAATGAGATTGAGTCTAACGGAAGGAGTTAGACTCACGATCTAACAAACGAATCAATCTTGTGACCGCGAGAGATACGCATATTTAGTGTCAGACATGTCTCAAATAAGATTACATATTTATTGTTATTAATTTCTATGTTTCTCTATCAACGCACTGAAAAGACCTAAACTTAAATTTTGCTTGAACATTGCTCTTCTTCCATCAAGTTTCGCTTATTCTCAACTGAATGGACCGAAATACCCATGTGTGACTTAAGTCACGTTGCGTACTGTTATAGAACAACAAAGTCAGAAATATAACCCATTCACTTTCAAAACATCCAAATACGATTTTTCTCCCACCAAGTGCGATTTTCTAGATTCTTGCGCCAATCAAACTCAATTCCTACCACAAAATCAAGTAAGGAATTGTTGTGTTTAATTCTAGGTGTTTGATAAAATGTCTCAATGAAAATTTGTTTGTTCTTTGCATTGTTAATGATGAAATTAGTTAGAAATTGGTTTGTTAATGTTGATTACAGTTAGTTTGACTGCAATGTGGTAGTTTACGGATTGAAATGATATTGCCGAAATTTAACTGTTGTTGTTGAATAGTTAAAAATGACACAATGTCCATATGAAGAAAAAAAGTCATTGATTGTTTGCTTTTTGAAATGTTGTGTAGATATGTCTCAGAGGGCTGGCATACTTAGGTTAGGGAGGGAGTCTGCTATCGGTAGTGTACAGGCCGAAATGGTCGCACAACACCCTCCTCAGGCTCGGCCTAGTAGACGAAGACAGGGGCACGAGGATTGGTAAGGGTGATGATGCGGAGGGATCGTCGTCACAAATTGTTGCGTCCCAGATAGTGGACTCGACGCAGTTTCAACATCGGCATGAGGCGTATCAGCCTCAGTATGAGCAGGCTCACCAGCAGGAGTGTGAGACCCAGGATGAGGCACATGAGGAGCAGGCTATGGAGTTCCAAGTTAGAACGCAGGGATTTTCCGATAGGCCTACTGAGTTTTCGCTTCTACTGGATTTCGGTAAACACGTGGCATGTAGGCTATGGGTCGATGTTGGAGTGTAATTTTTTAATTTTATTTTAATGATATGTTAATTTAAATGATTTAAAGTTTTGTGTTAAAAAAATTTAAATTGACGTGAAAAAATAGTGGGGTTCCTATGTTAATTACACTAAGCTGAAAAGGTGTTATGAATGACTGTTGAATAGGTGTAATCAGTTGGAGGAGTTTGCTAATGACCAGGAGGAGGAGGAGCAAAGCGTTGTTACGACCGCCTGCGTTAAGGCGTTTTTGTTGCTCTTGGTTGGCTACACCATTTTTGCCAATAAAAACAGCAAAAGTGTTAGTCTGATATGGCTACTTGCGTTATAAAACTTGGACAGTTTGGGCGACTGGTCATGGGGCGGGATGGCACTTGCTTTCCTGTACTCTCAGCTTTCTCTTACCTCCAACGCAACAGTTAAAGTCGTCGGTGATACCTGACCTTACTAAAGGCAATATAACTTTTTCTTATTTTTTTCGTGGATCATAAATGTATTTTTTTTTGTATGATACTTGTGCTAATATAAATTTGTCTCTTTGTGTTTGCAGGAATGAATTTTGGCGCACTTCCGAAAGTTCGTTCTGGGGAGAGTTGATCTAGAGTACAAGCGTGTTAACCCGCTTGTGGCTACATGGAAACCCATAAGGGCTATTTTGAGGATGGACACTACAGAGGATGGATTGATTTGATGGAGAATGTTAATGTCATATGAAGGTCGTACGAGGATCGACGAGACATCACGCTTTTTCAGGATATATGTTGGTACTCCAGATGGATCATGGCCAACAAAGAAAGGATGTGTTGTCACATGCCAGAGCGGGTTCTGAGGCAGTACGGCTATGTCCAGACCATTCCTAGATCCCCTACAACGATTGCAGATCTTGAGCCCGAGGATGTGGTTATTGCCTTTAAGGATTTTGATGTACATGTCCTTAGCCAGACGGAGAGGGGTCAGGTGGTCCCAGAGGACAAACTGTGGAAGTATGCGAGGGGATACATCATATGTTTCTACCGTGTATCTCATCCTATTATGAGCGCACCTGCATCCGTTGCTGAGTACACAGCTCATGTCCCTCCTTACGAGGAGGTTATTATTGAGCAACAATGGGTCAAACAGGATCTCAACCCACTCCAGATCATCGACAACATCAGGTGCATAGTGGATAGTGCTATGGAGGTTCCTGATGTGTTTGCAGATCCTCTCGTTGCCGCCATTATGGAGGGAATCTGGTCGGAGTATCGCATACTACAGGAGGAGCCTGGTTCCGCAGAGAATGACTAGGAGCCATAGTCCACATGAGTAGGTTTTTTTTCTGTGTTTTCCTGACATTTGAGTATATTTAGATGTTTTTTTAACACTTTGGCAGGTATGGATGTAATATATTTACATTTGCGCATTTGCGTTTTTTTATGACATTTTGGTTAAATTTCGTTTATTTTTCGTATTTGAAATTATAAATGAATGAAGGAATGATTGAATGAATGATAAAAACATGTAATTTTTTTAGAGGAATGGATGTATGTATGAATGAAGGAATGATTGAATGAATGATGAAAACATGTATATTTGAAAGGAATAGATGTGTGTATGAATGAAGGAATGAAGGAATTAGGGAAAAAAAAAGGTGTTTATGATGTTATGGTTATGAACACAGACCCAACGTGATCTAACTCATGTTGCATTTCAGCGTGACTTAAGTCACGTAGCATTTAGCACCTGAATGAGTTAAGTCACAATGGAGGTATTTTCGTCAATTTGTATGGAAGTGACAAAACTTGATGAGAGAAGAGCAATTTTCATTTCGCTTTAGACCTACAAACATATTGGGCCGACTCCGAAAGAAAGCATCATCTTGATACAAAAATTAAATTAAATATTTGAAGAGCGTGGTCAATGGTGTGACTACTCTTGTTTCTTTAAAACACACATGTACTCCTTCGTTCCAAATTATAAGTAAAAAAGACAAACTTTCGTTTATTTCAAAAAATCATATTTTTCAAAGTGAAATTGAAGTGAATTGCATTTAATTTGTTTTCCCTCTCATTTTCTCCATAACAAATGAATATTGTTTTTACATCTTCCCGTGAAACTAATTTTAGAACACGAGAAACTATACTTCAAATTCTCATATTTTAGTTTTCTTAAAAAGTGTGAAATGGTTTTTTTTTCTTATAATTTAGGACAGAGGGAATATATATGTAAATGTTTTGTTTTATTAAAAAAAATGTTTTGAATGGCTGAATATTTTTTAATATTTCTATCTCTCTAGAAACTTCATTGTAGGTTAGAACTTAGAATAAATATAATCATTGATAAAAAAAATGGCATAATCACATTTGACTTCATTTTAGTTTGCACGTATACCACATTTTATAACAAAATATTGTATAGAGACGGGCTTGAAGTATGACTTGGTAAAATTAATTCATCAAAATATTTGAGCTTCACTATTGCATTTATGTCTTGATCACGATAATTCTTAAAACATAATAAAGAAAATTATATACAAATTGTCCGTCAATGTTGAAAAATTGGTCTAGTTGCTGATTTGTTTGCTAATGTGTATTGAGAAAGTTCTACTTGTTGATATTGACACATTTGTAATTGTAAAGATATTGTATGAATGTTGATTTAGCACAAACACAACATTTACTTTTGTGGTTGTAGTAGAAAACAAGTCAGACAAGCCCTAACTCAAGTCCTTTTTTTGTTTTTTTTTTTTTTTTTGCAAAAAAGAGGTGACTTAGCAAACCACTAAGCCACCAAAATATATATAAGATAAGAAAATGTAAAAAAAAAAAAAAACGGACTAAACCATAACCTACATATTAATTACAACCCTAAAATTTGGCATGCCTAACTTGTTCTGACAAAGGGGCCTCTAATACAATCAGGAAGATCAAGCCAAACTTTGAAAGAATTGGAAGATAAACCTATATTAGCAAGAATGTCTGCATATTCATTGCCCTCCCTAAAGACATGAGAGACTATAAAATTCATCGAGCTAGTTATAAGAGTGCAGTTTTTCCATCTGTTCCTTAGTTTCCAAGGCACTTGGAATTTGTTTTTAAAGGCATTAACTACAAGTGCAGAGTCAGATTCAAGCCATAAGTTCTGCCAATTGAATTGGTTGGCCAGCTCTATAGCCCTCAAAGCACCAGACAATTCAGTAAAATAAGCAATTTCTTGTCCAGTGTTCTCAGAAAAAACATAGGAGAAAATCTGCCTCCTTGCTTCTATAAATGCCAGCACAAGAAGAATATTGCATATTGGATGAGCCATATGTATTACACTTAACCCAATGGACAGGAGGAGGATGCCATAAAACTTCTAGAATTTGTGGATCTTTAGGAGGGTGTATTGCAACATTAAACTTTTTGATGAACACAAAATCAGTGATGTTGGAATGAGCAGATGCAGATGTAAAGTTACCTTATGAGAAGGAGGTTTTGGAAATGATAGATGTAATAGAACTTCTCCAATGGACTAGCTTGTTATTAAATCTTTTCGGATTCCTAGCAAACCATATAGAGTTAAAAATGTTAACTAAAACTACTGTTAGAACCAGCTTATATTGAGAGTTCCCAAAACTTCTGGCAAAGATTCAAGATGTCCTCAATTGATTGGAAATGAAGAGGACTGCTTAAAGTAGAAGCAAGCCAACACCAAATATTATAAGCATACAAGCATTCAAAAAACAAAAACAGGTGAAAAGTTGTTTCAGCTTGAGAACCACATAGGGAACACATGGATGGAAGACAGCAACCCTTAGAGGATAGGTTCTCATCAGTTGGAAGTTTGTCCCACATGATTCTCCAAACTAGTAGTGACCTTGAAGAGGGAATGTCTTTAGACCAGATGCCTTTTGTCCAATTTAATTTAAGACAATGATTCTTTTTTAAGAGCTAACTTACCATTATATGTATGTTGCCAAACCAGCTTGTCTGATCTGCTATGAGATGGAAGGATAACTTGTGTTGCAAGGTTCCTCAGATTAGGATAAGCATGATTCAGCTTCTCAGGAATTTTCCGCTGATGGTTCTCAATGTAATTGCTCATTGAATCAGGTAAAGTTTGAATAGTTTGAGAGGAGATATTATAACCTGATCATATTATTTAATTTTACGAAAAAAAACCGGACTCATTCACTCAAATCAATGGTGTTACCATAATCCTAGGTCGGGGC
Organism: Medicago lupulina; assembly: GCA_958299785.1. Classification (NCBI taxonomy): domain Eukaryota; kingdom Viridiplantae; phylum Streptophyta; class Magnoliopsida; order Fabales; family Fabaceae; genus Medicago; species Medicago lupulina. The sequence goes on from OY283144.1 coordinate 64,244,579, forward strand.
TCAAACTTTTGAAATCGAAGAGGGAGGGAGGGAGGGAGAGAGAGACAGAGAGAGCAAAACGAAACAAACTCCAGAAGCAAACTTGAATAGCATCAATAAAACAACTAACGTGTACTAGAAACATTGTCGGAGAACCGTCAAACAACGCCGATTATAATATAACTGCACTTGAAAAACAACCCATCAACAACAATTTCAAGTTTACGTCCTTAGAATTTCAATTCCTAAATCTTCTCAAAAGCCTTCTCATTGTCAACAACATGTGTCCACCCAACAAGATCAACTACAAAATCCAAGCAATAATGCAAAGCAACAGAAACACAAATACTATACGTATCCAAAAGATATAAACTCGATGTATTTGTTTTGCATAACGAGAACAAACCAAATTTTCAAACTTTGGGCCAACCAATAACCAATAAGAAGAGAGAACAAATGCTTTAAACCAAGCTCTAGATGTCGTGGCAACAATAGAAATTACAAAATAGGTGAATGATGAAGAGGCTAGGGTTTCAATATTGTACATAATATACCTTGGTAAATAGTTGCAAAAGAAAATACATAGTAAAACCTAGAATGACTAGACTGCTAATTTATAAATATAAAAGGTCCAATAGTATAAGCTCAATATATAGTCTATTATCTACTAATCTCGATCGTTGATAAATATCGAACGGTTGAGATTCATGGTCGTTGTATAAATTGTCCTATGTTTATCCAACGACTTAAAGGAACCGACTGAAGTGACTTTAGGAAATTTCAATCCTAGGAAATTTGAGTCCAAATTATTAACCATGTTACATTCACTACCTAGGTAAAATATTTGATACTGTTACTTCATTAACAGAAGGATCATTGGAAGCTTTTGATGTCGATTCACCTTCTACTACTTTTCTTCCAACTGAAAATGCTGGATGATTAGGATTGGGAAGTTTCATTGTGTCACTTGCTAGCATGACAACAACATTGGACATGGTTGGTCTATCCACTGCATCTTCTTGTACACACAACAAACCAATATGTATGCACTTCATGACTTCATTGGTTATGTATGTATTTTTCAGTATTGGATCTAACAGTTCCAAACTTTTATCTTCACACCAAAGATTCCATGTCTGCATGCATATTTAGAAAATCTACTTAAAACAAACTCATATATTTCTTTGTAACATGCATCAATTATTAGGATTTAATATGATATTCTATCCCTACCAAATTAGTAAAATCTGATTTTGGTGCTTTAAAAGTTTTATTCACACACTTGGGACTAAAATCACACAATTTAGGTTTTAGACACTAAAAATGATAGAGTTTTTGGTATAAATCAAATAAAAAAATATTCAACTTTAGTGAAATCAAAAGTATATTTAACCATGTTAATTTCTAACTAATATTAAAAGGTATGACTCACATATACAAGAAGACTTTGACCATGCTCCGCGAGATAGAATCCACCATTCCTTTTTCCACAAATTAATTCTAATAAAAGAACTCCAAAGCTGAAAACATCAGATTTCACTGAATATAACCCTTCCATAGCGTACTCTGGAGCCATGTATCCACTGTACCAAAATGAATGCCGGTCAATTTAGCAAATTTTTAAGAGTAAATGATTAATTTCTTCTTGAATAGAAAGAATTGCCAACAATTAACACATACTATGTGCCGACAACTCTTCTTGTGTTTTCTTGACATTGGTCTTTTTCAAATGCCCTTGCCAATCCAAAATCAGATATTTTTGGATTCATCTCTTGATCTAAGAGAACATTACTTGCTTTTAGGTCTCTATGGATTACTCTTAGTCTAGAGTCTTCATGAAGGTACAAGAGTCCTTTCGCAATTCCATTAACAATGTTCAATCTTAACTTCCAATCCAGAAGTTTTCTATTTACCTCATCTAACAATAAAGTGTCGAAGAAAATGTTAGTATTTGACACAAAAATGTATGGAGCGGACAGCATAGAATAAGTAATATGGGAAACTTGTGGATGATGTATTTACAAAAGGAAATAATCACACATTTTTCTCCTTTCCTAAGTTTCTTTTTCAAGCAATCCTAGTCAATGTATCTAGGATTGGAATCCTATCAAGTATGTAGTTAAAAGTGAAAACATACCAAATAGATGAAAGTCAAGGCTAGAGTTTGGCATGTATTCGTATACAAGCAACTTTTCGTTGTCCTCAATGCAACAACCCAAAAGTCTCACAAGATTTCTATGTTGCAATTTAGCAATAAAGATTACTTCATTCTTGAACTCTTCTGAACCTTGACCAGATGTTATAGAGAGCCTTTTGATTGCAACTTCTGTTCCATCCACTAAATTACCCTGAAATAAATGTTGAACGCAAAGAATATAACCAAAAAAAAATATGGCAACTTAGATTGAGTCAAAGAAAAAAATATACATCTTCATTGATAACATCCAACAATTTAATCCTACTTGATGAAGGAGTTAAATGACGGATTCAAATCCTAATAAAAGTTAGTTTTAATTCAAGTTAGATGGTTTTAACTCAAGTTAGTTAAGTGTAAAACATGGTTATAAAGGTTGTTACAAGTTAGTTAGATGACTTTACGAGTTAGCAAGTTAGTTAAGTTTGTTTGTGATTTCTTACTAAACAAGCATCATGTGAATAAGCTCTATATAAGCATGCTGTAACTACTTTTCAATGCTTAATAAAATTCACAGTTTACAACAATTATTGATCTTCTTCTTTTCTCAATTCTCTCAATTTCTCAACCCTTAATTCATAGAAAAACCCTAGCTTGCACTCCAAGCAATCTATGCTGCGCTATTAATAAAGTAGGAAATAGGCTAAATTATGAATGTAATCATTTTCTCATATTAGTTCTTTCACGAAATATAACGTAAGCTAACTGTGGAAATAAAATGTTACATAGTATATAAAAGTAGTATTAACAAACATTAGAGGTCAACATCAGAGGACCACAGAGATGATTTTGTCCAAAAAGTAGTACTAGCAAACAAACAACTAATTAATTTCTAAAAGAAAAAACATACCTTGTAAACAGGACCAAATCCACCTTCTCCTAGTTTGCATAACTCTGAAAAGTTATTAGTGCTTTGTCGAATCCAAATTAAAGGGATTATTGGGAGGTCGGCATTATATGAATCCTCTCCTTGAGTATGGCCATGCTGAGATATAGGAATTGTGTTTGATGGTAGTCCATCTATATTAAAAAATAACTTTTATTAGTTTGAATTTTATATTACTATATACAAAATACTGAGATGAATACTTGACACCATGTGCGGGGTGGCGTCTAACGGTCTAAGGTATGGTATTGGATTCTTAGTTGGTTAGGTTGGGAGTGGATTTTACCTAGGGATTTGGTCGGTCTTTTTCATGGGTTCTTAGGGTTAGCTGAGAGAGAGGAAATAAGGAAGGGTTTCTTGTTGATTTGACATGTCGTTGTATGGTTCATCTAGACAGGCCGCAATGATCTTGTGTTTACCGGTAAGATTTTATATGTGGAAGAATTGGTCGAGAAGATCCACTTATCTTCATGGTATTGGTTTTTTGGAAGGCATGGCGGTTCACCTTGTTCTCATTATGAGTGGGTGGTGGAACCACTTCTCTGTTGGAGCCGCGCTAACCTTCTATGTAGGGATCTTCTTTGGGAAGGATTTTTGGTTTGTTTTCTCATTTCCTTTGTCCCATCTCTTTGAAGAAGTAGGCTTTGTCGGTTGTTCCGTTGGTTTTGGTCTCTCATCTCTTTGATTTGATTAATGAGTTTATACAGTTTTTAATATTAAGTATATAAATTAAGTTACGACCAATTCTATCCTAGTCACAAACACAAATAAATAGTGTTTGGTCACACACACATAAAAGTGTTATTTCTTAAAATACTAAATCATTTTATTATCAATTTCTTTTTCATTATTTAAAAATATCTTGCAATGTGTGTGTGCCCAAACACTATACATTTGTGTTTGTGACTATAATAGAATTTCTCTTAAGTTACTTACCTTTATTTGAATGACTCCGCCTCCATAGGAAGAAGATACAACAACTTATGAGAACAAGTGCCACCACCAACACAACCACAATAATTTTGATCAAGATATTTGATTTACTTGATCTTCCTTGCTCGGCCGCAAATGCTACAAATAGCAAATATAAACATGTCACATTTCTTACCAAATCTCATTTAATACACACACGCATACAACACTTTGAGTATGTGATTACAAGTTACAAATACCTTCAAGGAGAGTAATTTTTCTTGATGAAACCAAGTTAAATAATGAGAACATCTTACTTGGACAAAAACTTTTAGGTACATTATTTAGGCACATACAAAAATACATTTTATTTAATTATTTATAAAATAAATATTATTTAATTATTTTCTTTCTACCTTTTCTCAATTATGTATGTGTGCCTAAATTTAGTTTCCAAACACTTGTGTCCAAGTAAGCATTTTTAAAGAACTCAAGTAGAAACTTTGCATTGAAAAGAGCAACTTTTGTACCTCAAAGAATTTGAATACACGACTTTCGAGATAGAGTTACTATATGTATATTCTTAGGGGTACGTGTTAGTATTTTCCTTCACAAAATTAACTTTCATTAATGATATGTGAAAGATAAATAAAAAAAATTGATAAAAAAAAAAGGATCATAAATAGTTATGGGTATAATAGAAAAATTAACATTAATGTTTTATCGATATTGTGAAATGACTTACTCCCTCCGTCCTAAAATAAGTGGTCTAGCTTGACCATGTGCATTATCCATTTAATTTTGTTTGATCATATTTTTCTAATATTAATATAAAGACAAATAGTAGAATATAAGATCTCGTTGGATTTGTCTCGGTGAAATATTTTCAAAATATTGATTTTTTATGATTTTTACAAATTCACTTATTTAAAAGGTTGATTAGTTCAATTAATTTGAGCTAAGAGATAAGAAGTTTTGGTCCTAGATTCAAACTCGACGGAAAGAGTAAATATCAATTCAACTACTAACATTACAATTAATAAATAATTAGTCAGTTGTTTTAAGATGGAGGGAGTATGATATGGGACTTTTATTTCAAAGTGATTTATTATTTGAGATGAAAGGAGTATATGCTTGTCGTTTGCATGAAAAAGTCAAAAACTTTTTTCTTTACCTTTTTAGAAGTCAATATATGACAGTATAGGTGTATCAGTTTGGAATGATTCAGTTTTTAGTCAAAAAAAATCAAAACGATCAAATCTAGATCGATTTGATTTGTTTTTCAGGATTTTTCAAAAGTGGAACCGAACCAAATTAAATCAATGATATATAGTTTTGTATGGTTCGGTTGATTGCTAGAAAATGCAACTAAGAAAGGTTATTTTTTTATACAAATATAGTTATTTAAGTACTAAAATTAAATCAAATTATTTAATGACAAATGTTAGAATGTTAATTGTTATATTAATAATTTTCTTCTTTGTTAGGATTCAAACGTTGGACTTTGACTCCTTAACTCTTAATCCTTAGCTCATTCAAGTGAGCTACCTATCCCTCAACTAAACATATGAAGTTTGAGTTGACATTATATGAATACCTAGATGAATACACACAACGAGTGAACAATTGTTTAGCTTGTTAGTGGTTATTTTATGAAATTTCAAGTTGTAACAAAATTAAAAACGATAAATGTGAATACTTAATAGAATTTTTAAAGAGTCACACATCAAATTAGATGAGATATGATATGAATAGTTATTTTTACTTATTTTTTTCTACTCATTTAAGCATGTGAAGAGAAGTTTTAGTTTTCGCGTTCTTTTCTGTATATTTCTTTCTTTTGGATAATGATGTTAGTAAAATATTGGGTTTGAGCATAGTCAAAATGGGCTTTGTAAACTTGCTCATTGGCTTATGACACTTGATGTTTTCACATCCATTGTTTCCTAGTAACACGTGGAAATGATCAAAAAAATCAACGGTAATTAACTATCGTCGATTTTTTAGTTATAAGACATCGGTAGTTAACTACTGCTAGAGTGTTTTTGGTTATTTCCATGTGTTTCTAGAAAACAATGGATGTGAGAAAAGCAATTGTCTTGGTTTATTGAATTTCAAAATTTAAAACTTTCGGTTTTCTTTGATTTGATTCAATTTTTTATCCAAACTACAAATGATTGGATTCGATTTGGTGTAATATTTCAATTCATCGATTGTGTTCGAATGTTTTCACCCCTATGAGCAAAGGTTGAGACATTGATAGGTTGTCACAATTCAGGCCTAGGAACATTTTTTCCATACTTGTGCAAGTATTTAACTTTGAAAAGAGTAATATTATATTAAAACCATGTTACTTCCACCATTTCATAATACTACTTTCACCATTCTCAATTCAATATATTCTTCTTTACATTTATCATAAAGAAGAATGCAACAATGTTTGACAAAGGCACTCAAAACTATTTTTCTCTCTCTGTCGCTTATATACTTTTTTTCAATATATGTGAAATGAATAAAAGGTTCGGTTAAAATGGGACCAAGAAAGTCAAATAGTAACAAATTTGCAAGTAACAAAAATTAAAATGTACCTGGATTAGGCAATGGAGGAGAAGTTTGAAAAATAAGCTTGTAGAACATAAAATCATCATACTTTATCAAACAACTTGGAGCAACAACTTGCCAACCAATCTTTGTCCCACAGCATTTAGGAACTTTGTCTAACAAAGCCTCCAAACATTGATTACATTGCTTGTCACTAAGGTCCCTACTACACTGCACCAATCCATATCTTTTTTCAGTAGGACTCAAAGTGAACTCCCTCATTCCATACAACTTATTGGTCTCCATAGTAGCTTCACTTATTAAACTTTGCATATTATCCTCACCTTTATCAAGTTCATGTGGATTAGTGATGTTTTTTGTTCCCAACATTTGCCATGATGGACTTGTTGTTAGGTTCCCAAAGAAATTATGGTTGGAATACCTACTCAAAGACATATTTAGAAATATTAAGTTATACTCCATATCACAACAAAATTTGAATCACAAAAATGAATTTTAAGTTTTTTCATATCCAACTCTCTCATTCAAAAAAATTTTGGTTGTGTAATTTATACTTGATCAAATTATTTTATGAGTAACTATGAAGTGAGTTAATCCAATTAAATTTCAACATAACCATTGAAATTCACCAATTCAACTGCCAAATAAAAAATTCGTACCGAATAGATCTACCACGAAAAATGTTACAAAGTTATAAAACTATATATTTCATAATTCATTAAATAATTTCAAATGAATTGTGTACTTGATCCTTGATCATTATTTTTTAAAAAATAATAAATAAATATCGAATGATAGTTAAAATAGCAACGAAATTCATAATTATATAAATTGTGTACTTTTTTTTGACAAAATAAATTGTGTACTTGATCATTAATATAATACGACAATAATTTCAAATGAATGTATTATGAATTGTGTACTTGATAATTAATATAATAGCCCTTCCTTAAAAAAAAATTAATATAATAGCCCTTGATCATTATTTATTAAAAAATAATAAATAAATATCGAATGATATATAAAATAACAACGGATTTCATAATTATATAAATTGTGTACTTAATCATTAATATAATACGACAATAATATATGATTAAATTATCAAAATTCTAGTAGGGAAAATGCTACAATCCATGTACCTGAGAATGCAAAAGTTGTACCATATAACAGCTGAAGCTCTATTAGGACAGTGCTGAAGAATATCTGAGGCAGCAGTAGAGACACAAAATTGACAAAATGAGCCTGTGACATCACCTCTACAATCATAGAGACCATAGACAGCATCAACTGTATTGTCACCTATACTTGTATGATTATATCCTTTGCTTACAATAGCATCAGATGAGAGCAATGAAAGGACTTTATTAAGGTTGGATTTGTATGTAGTTGTAAGTGATTTTTCTGTTGAATTGTGACAATCATCACCTACATAATTTGGAGATTGTGCAATAGATTTTGTGAAAAGGGTGATGATGCTAAGAAATCTAAGGATGGAAATGAGTATGAGTTTCTTTGCCATTTTTATTTTGTGATGAAATAATTGTCATTGATAGCAATATATGGTCTGGATAGTTGAAGTATGCTGCAAGAAGTGAGGTTATTTATTGATATGTGTACCAAGTCAATTGCCTGTTAATTGTGGTAAGTGAAGAAAGCAACACCTTGGTCTAAAAATTAAATACTAGAGACTGGCCATGTGGTATGATTGATTACTCTTTGTTTCTTTAACATACTAGAATAAAAATGATTTGTTTTATTAAAAAAAAATAAAAAAATTTGAAGTGGTTGAATATTTTTAAATTTGTTTATTTCTTTAGAAACTTCATTACATTAGAAAAAAAAAATTATATATATATATATATAAGATCACATTTCTAATTCATTTTAGTTTGCACGGATATCAAATTTCATATAAAAGTTGCATAAAGACAGGACGAGGTATGGCTTTGTTGAAAGTTTCAATTTTATCTTATATGAATAGTGCACACGTTGTTGATAGGGCTCGGCAGCTCCTTCAAGAGTGGCAGGATGCAAATTTGCCGCGCGCTACAGCAGGCTTGTGATCTGCTGATGCGCAGCAGCAGCAGCATTCTTCTGTCCCCTTGCAGCAGCAGCCTGCTGTCATAGCACAGCAGCAGTGCAGACAGCAGCAGCGCGGACAGCATGCCCTTAGCAGAACAGGTTTGGTTAGTGCACAGTGGTTGCCACCTAGTAGTGAACGTTATAAATGTAATGTAGACGCGGCCTTTTTGGAGAGATTTCAGCGTACCGGTCTTGGAATTTGTATTCGTGACGAGTCCGGTATATTTGTTTTAACTAAAGTGCTGCAGTTTGGTCAAATATATTCAGTTCTTATTGGCGAAGCTTTAGGTCTCTATCATGCTATTCAATGGTTGCAAGATATGCGTTTTGACAATATAGACTTCGAGCTTGATTCTAAAATAACAAGAGATGCTTTCCATTCCCGCACGATGGATGTCACGGAATTTGGAACTATTATTGGTGCGTGTCAGCATCTATTCTTCTCTTCATTCACAAACTCAAGGGTCAAGTTTATCCGGAGACAAACGAATGCGGCGGCTCATGTCTTAGCAAGAGAAGTCACTTCTTTAACTAGTCCCACTATTTATTATGCTATCCCACATTGTATTAAAACTATTATTATTAATGAAATGCTATAAACATCTTTCCTTAAAAAAAAATCTTATATGAAATTTAGGTGTAATGTTGTACGGATTTGAGCTTCACTAACACTAGTGTGACTAGATTTCGATATCTAATATCTCAATGGATAATCAATATGATACCTAGATGTTTTCATACTTTAACTAGCTAGTTTGGATTCTTTAAAAAACCTCTTAAAGTTTTCTCTCTTTTTTTCTCTAATATCTTAATTTTCAACATGGTATATGACATGTAGGATACATGTTTGGCTATCAGCTATTAGGCTCTATTATCGGATCACTTAGGTCACACTCTATATATCAAGTTTTGGGAGTGTTTATAACTAGGGACAATCATCATCGTACAAGTCAGTTTTATAAGGTTGAGTTAGACTCAATCCATAATTTTAAAATGACGTATATGTTGAGAGACTTTGACTCCTTATATCAAACTAAGTTACCTCAAAAGAGTAGTATATGCAGTTACAAGCGATGGTACCTTGATTTATCTGAGAAAAATACCTCGATGGATTTTCATTATCCAACAATCAAAAATTGTAAAACATAAATAAAAAAAATAAAAAATAAAAAATAACTTGTAAACATATTAAAGAAAATTATATCCAAAATTGTTTGCCAATGTTTAAAAATTGGTCTAGTTGATGTGTTTGCCAAAGTGTATCAAGGAAGATCTACCTATTGATATTGACACATTTGTAATGTTGTATGAATGTTAATTTAGCACAAACCCGACATTTACTTATGTGATTGTAGAAATAGTAGTTAGTTGGTCAACCCCCTCACTCAAGTCCTTAACACTGACAAAGTCCTTAACACTGACAAATTGGAAAAGGAGTAAAATCTCCAAATTATTTTAGAATCGTTTATCATAACTCAATCTAGTATTTGAATGAGTCAACATGACAACAAGATAAATTAATATCATTACCTTATCATTATTAAAAAAAAAACATTATTACTCTATTATGATATGTCTCTTAAATAAGGGTTGTTTGTTATAGATTAAAAAATATTTTAACATACAATAGTTTAAATAATATCATTTATCATTTAGAGATTTTTTGTCAAAAAAAATATATCATTTAGAGATTTAACAAAAATAATTTATTTTTATTTGCTTTCGATAGCGATAATGATTTTTTTTGAAATAATTATGTATAAAAAAAATCATGTATAAAAGGTTTTTATTCTTATTTGAAGTATTTTTTGGATTATGTTTTCTTTATATTCTAATTTTTTAGTCAACAACTAGCAAGGGTAATCAATAACTCTTACAAAAGATAATAGCCAATGTTGGCCGGTGCATACTTTGCATCTCCAATTCCAGTGGGATTCGTCTTTGTCTATCGTCTATTGTGGTTCTCGCGTGGAAGGAGGGTTCGCCTATTGTATTTCCTAGGTTGAAAATGTTGGGTTTCACCACCCCCCCCCCCCCCCCCCCCCCACGTCCCCGTCCCTGAATTGATTGGTTTGAAAGGTAAGAAGTTGTTGTTCAAGGTAAAATGACTCATGCTGCCAGTGTTTTGTTTGATGGGTCGTATATGGTTTGTTTTGACCCATCTATTGTTGAAGCTTTTCTTAACATTGGAGAGGGATCTACATCTACCAAGGTTAAGATGGCTGAGGTTTTTACATTTTGGCATGTAGTTAAACTCGTAATTGGTTTGAATAATTTCTCAAACCGTATAGATATCTCTGGTGATATGCAGGCTTTGTCTAAGAATATTACTGATGTTGACGGTGATCTGGTTGACAATCCAGAGGCGGTTGTGGAAACCCATGCCAAGGATTTTGCCTCAGGGCTCATAGGCTATCAAATTGTTGTTGATCCTGCTACGTATTTTGGAGATACTGCAGATTTTATGTCCCTAACATGCCTGCAAAAAATCGTGAAAAAATTCAACCTCTAGGTCCCATTTTCGTGACTTTATGCCTGCGGGGAAATTTAACTCTTTTTTCTACAAAACTGGTTTTGGCACATCAAGCATATATAGGGGGAGCACCTTGTTGGGGCTGGGCATGGCTGGGGCGCGCCCAGGCACCCCCTGCCAGTTTTTTTGAGGTATGTTTCATTCGTTTTATAGGTTAAGAGGCTTATTGTGAATTGTTTGTTACATTTAGTTAACTATTTGGTTTGGTACTTTGCAACAAATTGTGTCCCTTGAGTCTGGTCCCTTTGTTGTGGAGCTGGGGGATGGTGGTGGGGTAGAAAATACTAACGTTGTTGCGGTTGACAATGGTGCTGATGAGTTGGTAGTTTTAGAAAATGTTAAGAGAAACTTAGTTGATGCCTTTGACGAGGCAGCTACAGCTGGTGGTGGAATGCTCGTGAAGGCTATTAAGGTTGAGAAGTAGTGCCTCACTTTGTGGATTGATCTTTGCTTCTATGGTGTATTGTCCCATGTTTGTTTAATAATGATACTTTTGTGCCGGTGTTGTTGTATTATCTACTTATGATTGTGACATTTGTTGAAGTTGTGTCGGGATATGACTTTATTGGTACTATGATGTAGTAATATTTAATGAATGTTGTGTAATATTAAGTATTAATTGACCTTTGTTGCTGATATTGGGTCAGGCATTATCATGTATTAAGGTTTGATCAACGGATTTCATTTTATTTTCAAACAATGTTTTGTAATATGTATATGTGTAATTGTGTGTTTTAGCTTCCTCATTTACTTATTGGTTTTGTTACCTTTATATCTATCTATGAGTATTTGCCTAGGAGTTTCGTTAATCATTATGTTTTGAGTAATACGTTTGTTGTTTTTGTTGCCTATGGTTGGTTTCCAAACCATTATTTTGCAAACGTGTTAGTTAAATGATTAATAATTTTTAGATGAATTAATCAGAAGGATGGGTTTATTTTTTTCAAGTGAACTTCAGTGGGAGATATTGCTCTCCTTGGTGTTGAATATATTATGTAATTGCAAAGATGTCCTCCAAACCTCCCGCCAATGGCTTATAATATAAACGAAGTTGGTGTTATGGTGTCAACTCACCTCCAAACCTCTCAATCACATAAAATGTATCAATGTCCTTCATCATAGTAAGAGTAATTATTTGCAGTCAATGTTATTGGGTTATCATTGTAGACTCAATGTCATTGGATATTTCAATTATTAATTTTGTTGAAGTCGAAATACGTCATCTCATCCTTAAAACATTGTATTGAGAATAAATCAGGAAATCTACTTTTCAATTATTAAGGTGGTCTATGCTTTGAGAGTTAATAAGGTGTAAAAAGAAAAATTTTAAAAAATCGGCCAGTCAGTTGACACTAATGAGAAAAGTCCGGCCCATTTACAAATTAGTTGTGTCAATTGACATATTCTACGCCAAGCCATCATATGTATACCACCGTGTCCGGTTTTCCCCTCTGTTGGTCATCATCACTGCATGCTTGGATTATCTTGGTGGTTTTGTCTAACCATGTGATTGAGATAGTTTCAGTGGATCATCAATGCTAATGGCGATTGTTGTATGGATCGGAGAAGGTATTGTCCATAAATTATGTTTTTGTCTTCTATTGTGTAGGTTTATTGATGTTTAAAAGTTGCAACATTGATTGTGTATGGGTCAGATAAGGTATTGGCAATAATTGATAAGCATTGTTTAGTATACATATGATGTTAATTGATGAAGATGTATCAATGTGTATATTATATTCATGCAAGATTTATTATTGAATTAAGGCTTAAATATGTGTATCGTCCCTGCAAATAAGGCTCGTTTGAATTTTCGTCCCTGAAGTTACTAATCCTTCCAAACAACCACTGCAAATATTAATCACTTGAGGTTTGGTCTTTATCTCATTTAATTACTAATGTGGACTGAGATTAGTGATGAGGCACTATTGTGTCATCAGGTTATATCGAAATGACCTTTTTGCCCTTAATGCCTCCAAAAAATTGCGAATTGACCAATTTGCCCTTATGTTTTTCAAAACTTTTCCTCCTTCTCCCAGCGTTGTTGCAGCAGTAACAATAACAGTATGGTAATGCAACATCGATTCAACACAAAAACTCAATTCAATAGGTGACCTGATTCCAAAGACATTGATTCTGCAAGATCCAGGTTTGGTTTGTGTTTGGGTGGTGCGAATAGGATGCGATGGACCGTGACATAGGCAATAAACGTCACCGGCGCGGTGGCGATGGAAAGACTCAGATTCAGTGGGCGGTTGAGGCCACTAACAGATTCATCTCTTTATTTTTTATTTTTGGATCAAATTTTTTTCTGAACAATGAAGAGGTTTGAGATGTTATCAATTAATGTTATCAATTGATGGTTCTTTCATGTTATGAAATGTTATTGCTCTGAAGTTACCTCCTTCTTAAACTAAGAAACCCAAAACCATTCAGGTTTAAATTGCTTGAAATTGTGTTTTCGAATGATGAAGTTGTTATGTAGATTTAATGATCTATTTTGAAAGAATTTTTAATCTTAAGCTTGTTTGTTCGGAGGGTAAATTAAATATGATTGCATGAGAAATGATCTTGATTTGGATCTATTTTCTACCTGCTGGCTCTTAAAAATCGTATCTACAGAAGTGAGTGAGTAGGAGGAGATGGGGGAGAAGAAGGGTAAAATGGACTTTTCACACAAGTTGACTCATTGAGGGCAAAATGGTACATTCCAATGTCCTTTGCTGACAAGGTTTCATTTTTTCTCAATCAATGTGTGCCATGTCACTAATCTCAGTCCACGTCAGCATGAAAACATAATTAGGATCAAAATTTAAGTGATTAATATTTGTAGTGGCAGTTTGGAAGGATTAGTAACCTTAGGGACGAAAATTCAAATGAGCCATATTTGCAGGGACTATAGACATATTTAAGCCTTGAATTAAATTTCTTACAATAAAAAAATATTTTCCCCTACAGTCCAATTACATCTATGCTACTGTACCCAAGAGATTTGCAGATTCATTTCAAAAAAAATCATTGCAAGAGGGAAAATTATGTCAATACAAAATTTGCGATGTCAAACATAAAAAAAAAAAAAAAAAACGTATGTTGTGATTGAAGGTAATTCTTCGATGTTACAGTTTCACACTAACACCAAATTCAACGAGGAAGACTATGATGATGGCAAGATCCCTATCCATATTTTCGAATATGTCAGTTATGACCATTTGAAGGCTCGAATTGGCAAAGATGTATACACATGTTGATTTATCATCTTACATTATTAAATATCATGTTATTATGTATCAAACGTTGCTTTAATCATTTTCTTGACTATCAGATATAATTGAAGTCATAGCCGATGTCAATCTTGTTGAGCAAAGAAGAACTCAACATGGTATAGTGGATATTTTATCAGTTACGCTAAAAGATATGAGGTACAATGTAATATACTACGTGGGCATTATGTGTTTTGAAATGTTTTCATGAGTTTATGATTATTTTTTAATTAAAAATTAACAGTGGAGACGCATTCAACGTCACATTGTGGGATAGACATGCTACGGTCTTTGATGAGACACTAAAAAGGTCTTTAGCGTGACTCTCCTAATCCATATCAAAATGCTGCAGTTATGACATCCACTATAGTTAAAAATGTATCAAGATAAAATACTATATGTGATACGAATTAGAGGTTCAACGACCATTACTTCGCATAGACACAATATAAGAATTCACCCTGGCACCATAGTTGTCATGAAAGATAGTTATATGATCCAAAGATATGGCTTATCTTTGTTCTCATCCGCTCATATATTAGAACATTGACATGGATGTGGTCATTTAGTGGGTGGGTGTTTTCTATATGTTTGTATCGTTAATTTTTTTATGTTGGTGGTTAAATAAGGGTTTTAATGTGGTGACAAATTGTTTGTTATAGATGTAATCGGTCTTTTAATAGCTCTTCACTATGATTACATCATTGATGCTGCTGAGAACCTTATCACTGTTGTGAGGTTGAAGCAGACTAATGAGAGGTATGTTACCTATCCTTGACAGGTTTCCTTTCCACCATTGTCTTTTTATTCATACGTTGTTTATACACTTAATTTTTTTGTTGCAGGGGTAAGATTAATTGTGTGTTGTATGAAAAGTATGTTGGTTTATTTAAGGATATGTTGAGAGGTTTTGGATCTGGTCTTCCTGTGGTTGTTATTCAATTCGACAAAATCTGCAGAGAAGAAGGTGATAAACATGGTTGCTTTATAGCTTAATTTTGCAACTGTTTTGCATGCTTAACTTACATTTCGATGATATCCTCTTTCTGTTTTTTGCTACCAGGTTGTGTTGTTGTTAGGAGTATTAGGGATATTACAAGGATCATGCTTGATCTCAGCGTTGTTGAAGTTGTCAAGTTAAAGATAGGTTGGTGTTGTCATGTAAGAGATATAGCATTCATCGTGTTCAACTCACTCCTGTCGTGAATGTTCCTGAGTCTTTGTATTTCAATCATATTTTTCCAAGAAAAACATTGGAGAGGTTGCTTAAAACCCTGAGGAAGGTCTATTTGTTTTGTGTTCCAAGGTTGTTTGGTGCTTTTATGTTGATGAATATTGGTATGCTTTGTGTCGTTGTGGTAAACCGATGAATCAAGAAAATCGTTTATAACATTTGTAGCTTAGTTCATGAATTTAAATAAGTTAGGGAATGATGAATTTGGTTTCATTCTCTTAATGAGAATTGTTGTTTAAGAACTTGGAGAATTAGAGGTAATTGTATTGAGGTGTTGTTGGTATCATTGTTGTTGGACTGAAATTGGAATTAAGATTTATGGGAATCAGGATAAACTAATAGGAAATCATGGGTTAAGCTGAAAATTGAGAAAAGGAAGAATTAACCATTAAAATTCATATAGACCTACTGTCAAAAAACAGTCGTAAATACTTGTGCTGGAATCGTTTTTGAGTGGGAATAAAACCATTGGAAAATAGACAAAATTTAACACGAAATAGGCTTTAGAAGAACTTAATTTCGTTGTGCTATGACTGAGAAAATGGAGGTGGAAGTTTGAGTTGATGAATGGAAAATCTGCAATATCGAGTTGGAATGTTTCTATCATATCTCTTTGTACATGCATAATTTTGGAATGGGACAGTGACCATTTGAAAGTAGACAAAATTTAACATGAAATAGACTTTGGAATGACTTAATTAAGTTATGTTATGATGGAGAAAACTGGGTTATAAGTTTCAGTTGTTGAATCATAAATCTGCACTAATGTGGTTGGAATGTTCATGTTAGAATAATCGGTTCGTCGGCCAGAATGAAAGGACAAGGACTGAAGCGGAGGTCATAAACTAAAGTTTAAGAGCAATAGAAGAGGGTTGAAGGGAAAGCAATGGCAGAAAATTTGAATTGCGACAAAACTTATTGAGAGAATTCAGAAATATTATGGTGAGTTCCTTTGTAGTTAGAACCTTACCTTGGGTAGGTTATGTTTATATATGAACTATGAGACAGATGAATTAAGTCAAACTTATTGTATATATAGCTACCGTTTATGTATTAATGTTGTTCTTGAATTTATGCTGAACTATTAAGATGTTTTTTTGGCCTTGCAATTGGTTACATATTGATGGCAACAACCAATAGTTGATATTTTAACTTATGCAACCGATTTTACATAACGAGCAACTAGTTGTACCATTGATATAGTATCAAAAGTAAATATTTTTGTTATTGTCTCCACAAGAACCGGTGCGATATTCAAGCCGTTCAACAATCGATATCGTTCTAAGCTATAGAATTATCAAGTGTTTTGTATCGTAAGCTAACATGCTAAAAATTGTAAATGAGACAAGAGTTAACAAGAAAATGAATATGCTGGTATTAAACTTCATCAACCTAATATGTATTCTTATGATTAATATTGCACATTCTAATTATCACTCGATATTTTCACGTATTGCTCGACAAACATTATTCATGTCTAAGTAAGCTTGTGAGTTCAATCATATCGGCCAATTGACGATTTCTCCACCTATTTACCGATATGATAGCATTAAGATTCAATATCATATGTGAATATTAAACCTAAATCTATTTCTAGAATTTAGAGTTCAATAGACATTATTCTAACCTAGATTTAAAAGGTATTTTTCAATAACAATTCAAATCCATAAGATTAAAAGCATATAAATCAAGAATAACATCAATATCATGAGATACTAGAATCATACAATATCATACTAAAAAGAAATGCATACTAGTAGAATTGATTTCATGTTATCCCAACAAAGAGAGTTTAGTTACTCATTCTCATGGTAACCTTATAAGGAGAAGAAAAGAGATGGATGATACCAAGCCTTGATGTCTCAATGAATCCTGTGACTCCACCTTCAATCCTTGTTCTTTAATGATCTCTCTAAGTTTTCCCATGTTTTACTCTCCCCAAGTGTAGATCCAATTTTCTCCAAAAACGTGGTTCCGTTTTCTTGTTCAAAAACATGATTGATTCCTTAAGTTACTGTGCGGTTCCTCTTTATAGTAGTGTCATGCCTTCCTTTGTTTTCTTCTCTCGGGTCAACAACACATGTTGGATCAAAAGCCCAATTGTTTCTAGCTCCCCAATTGTGTTTGCACTTCTTTTTCTTTTATTATTCACACCAGCCGATTAGCCATAAGTATAAGTTCGCCCAAGTTTTCTTTCTTTGCTCCTATGACTACTAACTATAATAATAAAATAAACTAATTGACACAATTAATAAATAAAACTAATTTATTTAAAAAGACTCTAAATGAAATACTAAACTAATAAAATAGACTAAAAACTTAATTAAATTGACTCTAAAAATAGTGTATGACTGCTTGTCATCAACCACCACAAAATCATGCATCATGTTACACTATAAAGTGCAACCAGTGACCACTCATGAAAAATGATAAAAACTATCTTGCAATGTGTAATTGGTTATTCCAAACTATTTGGTAACAATGTAAACTTAACGACGACATTGTGTCGCAAGGGAGAATGAAGTGAATGTATATGTATGTCTTAGGTATTAAGAAAATGATACTGACCTTTTTATTGGAATGATTACCAACCTTTTAGAAAATGGCATATGATAACGATATGTGTAGAACCTAAATAAATAGGTTATACAGTGTAAGAAAAAATATACTCAACAATGTATCATACATACATATAATTAGAAAACATATCAGAAATATGTTACAAGTTTTATATACATATGTATATGTTACAAATAATTTAAATCAGATAAGTTGTGTCCATCAGACTCTAGATTATGCAGGATGGGATTTTCCCGAAGGGAAATTTACATAACGATAATTAAGTCGTGATTATCAAACTCCTCGTTAGTAGTGGAGTTGAGGTTCCCCATCAGTAGTGGACAAGCGTTCTTTGATGTTAGTCTTGCGCAACGGCAAGAGGAGTCCGGCTCTAGCCCCAGATATAATTTTACCAGAGCGAATGTATTCAGGGTTACTCCACTCGAATCCATTTCGTAAAATGAACTTAGATAATAATTGTGTGTTACACGCTAACTTCTAACATAAGAAATATGATTATGCATATGATTATGATATGACAATAATTATGATTGTATATAGTTAGCGATCCTAGATTCCCTCATATCGCTAAGATGTACATAACAGATCATACAGTAAACCTATTTAGGATCATGTAAAGACAAATGGCGATTATAGGTTCCTCGAAGTCGCCTACACCCTAGGATAGGTGGAACTCACTGAGACATCATGTCTCACCTCAATTCGTTTATTTATTTTCAGATAAGCAGATTGTTTGCAAGTAAAAGGGTTTGTGTCAGAGATCAGTAGTAGGAAGTCCGATGATTACCTTTATATGCACGATTTGTACCAGTCTTAAATATTTTCCACATGTAGACAATATTGTACCACAAGTATATATTTGTCAGATGTTTTTTTTTTTTTTTGGAATTACGAACTTGTATTAGAGATGTATTCATTCGAAAAAAAAAAATTGTTGTAAATTGTAATGTATCTAGTACTTTATCTTTAATACCCTTCTAAATATTCTAGACAATTTAGTATGGGTGTTACAATTTGTATATTCGTTGTTTATTTCTGTGTGTAGAACTAAATCTTGACGTTATTAATAATCGATCATATGTATTAAGTGTGTAGCTAAACTTTGTGACAATACAATGTAAGACCTACCCGTGCGCCGCACGGGCATAACACTAATATATCACAAACTCACCAAGTGCATGGAGTCCAGATAAATTAACTCTCAAATTTCCACAATATCTACACTAAGGATCTGTTTGATGGTCATGATATGATAGAGACATGATAGAATATAAAATTGGATTGAGACATGATATGATATGGACATGATAAACATTAATCATATCATATGTTTGATCCGCACATAATGACAAATATCATTATAATTAAATGAAAAAAATTACTCTCATAATTAATAAAATATTATAAAAATGACATGTAATTAATTATAATAGAAAATATATGATATCATTATTTTAAAAATGACAATATTTTTAAAATGGCAGAATATCAAGATGATAAATAAGGAATGATTTTCTAATACCATCTGGATAGTTTCTAACTCACCAATATTCAGGATAGAAATTACAAAAGAAAGTTACAATAAGATAGGAAAATGGTTTATTTTATCATATTTATTTGTTGCATCAAACATAATATTTAAGTAGAATATGATTAATATATCATATCATGTCTCCATATCCTGACCATCAAATGTACCCTAAATATCTATTGTATCCACATAGACTTGCGGTATTTCTAACTGCAAATTAGTTTATGGTTCTACATTAGGAATTGCAAGACTATGTAGTAACATAAACAAAAATGCAATAAAAGTTTTTAAACGTCCCAACCTTAGTTTACTATGCTAGGCTAACTGAATTCTACGTGTTATGTTCTTACTTATTCTAATTACCATTGATTTTTTAAATGTTTGTGTGTTGAGGTGTGTATCATTACATTTACATGTGTGTTACCTAGCGTTAGAGAGTTGGTTTTAACGCCAATTTAGTTTAATTAATCTTAGTGAATTTATGTAGTGTTTTATGGTAACGATTAGAGCATATAGTCGTGAGATGTAAATAATGAGTATATAAATCATATAATATATACTACGACCCATTTCGGTTTCGTTCACAAATTTTTTAAACTAAATAATACTTTAAACCGATCATCAAAAAACAAATCACATGATAAATACTCACAATGATGCTTTATGCGTCCCGAGTGACTTGAAATCCTCAATAAGTTACTCGAAACTAATACATGCACTAATTTCCCTTTCAATATAAATTGTCATGATATCTGCTAGTGAAGGAAAATCGAATTCAAACAGAATAAAGCAGCGGATAAAAATTTCGATTTTCTTTCCTTGGATCATTACGAATTTCAAACATGAATCAGTGATTCGATTGTTACCTCGAAAGTATGGAGTCTGGAAACTGATTACTGGAACTGGAATCACGATCACAGCAAAGCAAGCAGCAAGCAGCAAAGCCTCTAGCAAGTCCACACGAACAGTGCTCTTCCAAAACTCGGTGCTAGCCAAGGAATCAGAAGTGCAGAGAAGAAAGGTTGCTCCAAAATCGTAACCAAAAACTTCAGCACTAGGGTTCTATTTATAGAACTTCTAGTGTGCTCTGCAAGTCAGAAGTCACTATTGGGCTTTAGTAAGCCTAACAACGAGTTTAGTAATTTTGCTAACTAATTAGCGTTCTTTACTAAACGCACCCCTTATATAAGTCATACTTATATATTTCTCTTTTGATTGTTCTTTGTGTGTGACCCTATAGGTTCTAGTCACGTTGGCAATAATATTAAATCTAATATTTAATACTATAAACAATGAGCGGTATCTAGCAACACATCATTGCTACCCAAGTGACAAGAATGTTAAGTGATCTGACGAAACCTTTCCATAATAATACTCATGTGTACACTTACTCCTTTGTCTCGATATCTTCATTGATCCCAAGGCATAGATATTGTCACCCTTGTATAGATCAATGTTTATATTTCTTGATTCCAAAATATACTGAATAACGAATAAGTGCAATATCTTATATTGACTTAGTTCGGCATGGCCATGCAGTTTTACAGTCATATTTTATCAAGAAACCTAAAGATATATCTCCTGTTTATGAGGAGGGACAAATCCCATCTAGGACACTCATGCCCCTCAACATGATTCATCAAGTACCCATCAACCAACGTTATGGTTATCCTTTTACAGACAACGTTAGAATGGCAACAAAGCACTTGAGTCCACATCTAGGGAACATAGTGGTTTCAGGTCTAAGAGCGATATACATTATTATCATTGTGAGAATATCTTATGACAATTTCATAACTTACTATGTAGTATTCTCACGGTGGGTCAATCCAGTATAAATATTACTCCTAATATTTATACCTATGTATATACTTAATATCTCATATCTATGACCCATGAGATGCGGTCATCAGTAAAAATACATAATAGTCTCGATGCTTTATTATTATCCTCTATTCATATTAAAGCTTTGACTACGGATACATTTAAGAATAACGTTCTTTATGATAATGTAATCTCATGATTAAGTCACACTTAATATATTATTACACGAACAATCTATTCTAAGGACTTTATTAATGTTATCTAAATATAATAAAGAGTGTCGTATATTATTCAATAATAAAAGTCATGATACATAAGATAAGTATAACATAAACAATTGGCCTCTAGGGCTTATACCAACAGCTAGAAACTCAGGTCCCTTCTTGTTTCTCAACTTAGACTTGATAATTTTCATTGCTAAAAAATATCTTTGAGTTGTGGTTGCAGAAACTGGAAGAGTCATAATACGGCACAACAATTTAGAAATCAAGAGGTAATTTTTGGTTTGTCCAGTTGCAACCAAACATGAGAATAATTCTTGAAATAGTTGATAAATTCTTCAAACTTGGCAATCGGTGAGCATAAAAAAGGAAATGTCGAAGTAGAAATTGCAATTTACTCTTCTCTTTATCACTGAAATCCATGGGATAATACTTTTCAACAAGAGTACATATAATATCAATGTTAAAATATTTATAACTATCCTTAGGAGACAAAGCACAACTTAGAGTCAACAAATTCATTGCTTGCTCACTAAACCTGCTATTCAACTCTTGTAATTGTCTGTCAATGGTAGTATAAAAAATTTCAACTCTAAAATAATGCTCTATTGTGACCTGATTCTCTTCAAGGCGAGAGTGCCCAAATTTTATTGCTGAATGACAATCATTGAGGCCAAGTATCTCAATACCATGTTTTTCACAAAAAGATATCAGACTAGCAAACAACCTATCCCAACCATTTTCTCTTAAATAACCTATCCCAACCATTTTCTCTTAAATTTTGAATAAGAGATTGCATTGAACGGACCAAAAGCATAACATAAACAATATCTTGAGATCGTTATTGCAAGGCTTGACAAAGCACATATGGTATGCCTATAATTTGTTTCATCAAATGCAGGATAAATATAAAATCAAAATACTTCAAGTAATTGTAAGAACTATCATCATCCGCACGTTGTGCAATTTTTTTTATTGCTTCTTTTGCAAAACAAATTTAAACTATACAAGTAGCTTCATACATACTTGTCAAGCTACAAACAGAGTTGAAATGTGATCTACAACGAGTATCTCCAGCTCTTTTCATAGTAACAATTTGATTTTTACCTTTACCAGGTACAATCTCCCCATTATCTAACAAATTTTTGATTTCATTTTATATGGCAACTTGTAGCTCATCATGGCGTTTAGTGGAAGAACCATTAACATTGACAACAAAAGCCAACTTCTCAAAGAATTGATGTAACTTCTCTTGATGCAGTAACTAAGACAAGTTGCAATCGATAGGAAAAACAATGGACATAGTAGGCATAAGGACAATCTTTCATAAAAAGTGCTTGTAAACCATTCCATTCTCCTATCATATTGCTAGAATCGTCATACCCTTGGCCACGAATGTTAGAAACATCAAGGTTATGTCGAGAAAGTATATCACATACTACTTCCTTAAGAGTTAAGGAAAAAGTGTCATTAACACATGCCACATTGAAAAATCATCATTGTATTAAACCAGTTTTATCAAAAATCTTAACACAAGAGCCATTTGTTCATTTTTTAACACATCACGAGCTTCATCAAAAACAATGCAAAATTTAGAACTATTGATTTCTTCACGAATATGCATTTTCACCCTAGTAGAAAGAATTTGAAAAAGCTCTTTTTGAATTTGATGTAAAGTATAATTGCATTTTTCTGGAGCATTTTCCAACACAACTTTTGCAACTTCCTTGTAAGATGCTAAATTTTTTAACAATTCAAGAAAATTACCTTGATTTCTTTATTTGCTATCTTCATAGTGACCCCTAAAAGCACAAGCTTGAAGTGTTAACCAACGAACATTGTCAATTGAATCTTTGCGACATAGTAGATTATTCAAAATTTGACTCGAACTTTGCACTTCAATAACATTCCTAAGATGTCCATCTTGATTCAACAATTATTGACAAGCTTTCTTTTTGTTGTGCGGTGAGCAAGGATCCTTCCATATGTGTTTAAGAAAGGAGCAACATTTTCCATTCCTAACTTCCTTCCAACCTCTAAAGCACGTAGAAATGAAGACATTTAATCTGGGACATCCACTTGGTTTTTTGCTGAAAAGATAACATTGTAAGCAATATTCAACATCTTCTAACAGTGAATATTCTAGCCATGACAAGAACATGCTAAACCAAGTGTATTAAAACCACCTTGGATGATCTTCGATACCAGACAAGGGATAGTCTTCTAAATGCATTTGATAAAGACCCCATTTTAGATATGCTCTTCGTATTGCATCCACTTGATTTGGTGGATATTGTCAAATTAGAATACGCTTTCTAGGATCACGTTCTAAAGAATTCTCAATGTCATCCGAGTTAACTATATTAACCTTAGATGATGATGCTCATTTACTTCAATTCTTGAATTCTCACGAAATTGTTCAGGTTCAGATGAAGAAATTAGAACCTCGTAATCTCTTTCAATGTCACCGGCCTTTCTCTTAAAAAATGAATTGATTTTTCGACTTTTCATCTTAACTTTTCCTGTTGAAACAGTTTCAAAATCAACATAATTTCAAAATCAAATAAATGGAAAGGTAAAAATCAAATAACCATAGACGGTTTCAATGTTATATAAATTCTAATAACATACATGATTTCAAAATGGACCAATTTATATTTCACTTTTGTCCCATTCAATTTCAGCCAATTTCCAAAATCAAATAACAGTATAGTCGTAACTCTGTAACAATATAACAATATAGCTTAGCAGACAATGTATTTCTCTTTCTCAAAATTTATTTCCCATTCTCAAAATCACAATATAACCATAGTTCTCTACCATTGTCCATTGTTCAATTTCACTTCCCTATTCTCCTTCAACACAATTTCAAAATCAATTTTTGTAATTCAGTTTTGATTTCCCATTTACCCTTTTGTTTTGATTAGGGTTATGGGAAATTGAAGGTGAAACCAAATAAAAAATGAAATTCAACACCAAAGAACACCGTAGGATTCAAAAATCAAAGTGAAAAGTTGAATTCTAAGCAGTAACATTTTCACTTACAGTTGTTAGTTAGGGTTTGTGCCTTTGTGGAGAGATGGAGAAGGACAAAATTGATATTGAGAGAACAATATCACTGAACTATGAGAGTGAGCATCAATGGAAGGATAAAAAATGGAGGGTTTCGCCATCTCCGCGTGAATGACGTTCATCCATGGAGGAAGTCGCAATCGTCATCGCCAGAGAGAAAAGGAAGATACACGCTTCAGGAAAAAAAATGATAGTGGCATAATGTAACTTTCATTTTACTTAGGGATAACATAATAATTAACAGTGTACAATTTATATCTTTTAAGGAATGGGGTGGCTATGACCTACCCTTGTCCTTTAGTGTCTCCACCACTGTGTGTCTTGAGTTACGATTTGTGTTTAGGATCACAATTTATAGTTTTTTTCTTAGAGCATGATAAAGGGGTTCACCTTATGAAAATTGAATTGGAAAGTTTAGTGATTTTAAGAGTTTGGATTAATTTGTGATTCACTAGAGTGTGTTGTAGGTGAAGTGTATTGGATCATGTGAAATATGTTGGGAAGTTAAATATAAGATATAGCAAAAATTGATCTTAAAATAGTATAAAACACTATGGTTAGGAAGATTGTTGTTACGGAAAATTAAGATATTATTTATCTTTATATTTTAGCATTGCTCATAAGTATTGTATTGTTACATTTTGAGCCCAATGTGAATTAGTGGACACTATTACTTTTTCCACCTTATTACATTTTCACGTGTCTTATTTTTTCCTAAATACCATATGTTCGAATTATATAATTTGAAATCCGAATAGAGTTGAGATTATAAAATCTGAATTGTATAGAAACTATTGGAAGACAAATCACCTTAGAGATGTTTGTGTAGTCTTAGTAAAAACTACGTCTTGGATTATATAATTTGAAACCCCTTAAATAAGTCAGAGTTATAGAACCCGGAAAGGGTCAAACACCCAAAAATGACAAATTTTTGGGTAAAAAAAATGTCTGTTTCAGATTATGTAATCTGAATTGTCATAAAACATTTAGGATTACATAATCTAAATTGTCCCAACACATAGACAAAACACATTGTATTTTATCTGATACATATAGATGGTAATTCTTTGATATAAACATGCATTCGTGAAATTAGAAAAATAAAAATACTTAGATGGAAACGATAAGAAAAAACACAAATATTCAAACATAAAATTAAAACAGAAATTATCCAATGACTACAAACCAAATATTCAAACATAAAATAAAATCAAGCCCCAAGTCCCCATCTATCAACATATGATCAAGATAGTGCATATATCGATAACTGATCTCCGATAAAGTCGTTTGAGTAGATGAACTGCACATGGACAAAACCAAACTGGCGAAACACCCACTCCGACAGATGTCTCACCCTACGAGTCCCGCATCCGAGTCATCCAGAGTAAAGATTGACCCGCTCGAATGGACATATCTAACAATGTTCAACATATGGGAACATGTAATTATCCGCCAAATCCAGCTGATCCATATGTGTTTTTGTAAGGATCAGGTGTAGCCATACCCCTCAGTGGTAGAAACATCATGACACGTGGTTGGTGATGGTCCTCATATCCAGCCCATGCATCCCTAGCACCAGTACCCATGAAGTACTAAAATACCCAAGCCTGTAACAAAGTCAACAACATATAAGTATACTAATAAATAATCAACATACGAATGAATAAATAAGCAGTCCATTATTTATTTATTTATACCTGCAACAAATATAAGTATTTTACGAGATGTTTGGTCTTATAATGGGAGACATTATTAAGTTCCCTATACAAGTGCGCAGGGGAAATAGCTCCCCATGCAGAATCAGAGACAAGCTTCAAGTCTCTCAAGTAATTCAAGTACGTGACGTCCATATAGGTGGAGCTCTTGTTAGTGAAGAGCAAATATATGCGGAGACCGTCCCTTTCTACTGCTTCTCAATTATATGACCAGCCACCTAAGCCCCATATGTCTCCCGAAGACGCTCATTGAAAATATCTTTCAACCATCTAAAACGTGCATGTACACTATTTGTCTTTTCCACCTGCTCCTAGGCCTTCACCACATCAGCCCCCAACAGTTGTACTATCATATTAACAACATCAGTCCTGAAAACTAGACCGCCGTAGTCCAAGAGCATGCCCTCAATGGGGAGATGCATCAAATAAGACACATCATCAAGTGTCATTGTCATCTTCCCAAACAGAAGATGAAAGCTAGATGTCTCCTCATGCCATCTCTTGACAAAGGAAAAACAATATGTGGTCAATAACATTGTAGTTGGTATCATGCAACCATTGAAGACCGGTGGCTCTTAGGAAATCATTAAACCACCGTGCTATCACCCGAGCGGTGTTCTCATCATCATGTAACACCACAATATTCTTTCTATTGTTTAAACATTTTAAATTTTCACGCCACTACAAAAATTAAAAACAAAAACTTAACACCAGCTTCACAAAAATCAGAATAATACATGGAAAAATAACAACAATTTACAATAATTAAAACAACATAGAAATTCAATTTTCCTTAAATAAAAGGTGTAGTGTCTTACTATTCCATTAGTCGACATCCTGGTCACGTGAACATGATACATGGTAACCACAAACAAATCATGTGGGCTACCACGATAGTCATTTAACTGCTCTGGCTTTGGCTCCACATCCATCTGCTACTCGACATCACCCTCCACCTACACCTGCTCTTTCCTCTCTATTTATGGCTCTTACTGTGGCTCAAGATCGTTTCCCTAAAGTGTTCCCTCCCCATAAGCACGCATTGCCCTTCCCTTGCCCCTGCCATGCCTGTCATTACCCCCTCTGCTTCCATCCTCTCCAATCGTATGAAGTTAATTGAATTTCTCGCGGAGAGCATCTGGAAATAGTCACATCAACACTTAAGAACATGTATGTTCCTAATGAACCATATCATATACATTTGAGCACAATCAACTTCTAAACTATCTTTGTTAGTTCTATCTATAAAATTGGTATTCCAATTTTACAAAAGGAAATACATATTGTTGATAGTATTGAAATTGATACTAAGGGTAAAATCATACCATATTTAATTTGCCCACAACACCAACAATATTTCTTTCTTATATTGGATTACTTATTTGTTTGGTCAAAATTCATATAGTTAATCACATATAAAATTATAGATTTTGACCAATCTAAAATTCTCTAAAAAATCTAAAATATTATTTAAATTATATGTTAAAAAGTGTGTTACTATTTTTTCAATGTTAACCTCTAATTTTTAGTATAAGAAGATTCTTTTAATCTGATGTTCAATTAAAACTTGAAAGTTAAGTAAAACCTAAATTCTCTTTATTCGATGAAGTTCCTTAATCATTTAAATTTAAATTGGTTAAATGTATTCTTATCTTTGTCTTTATTCAATCATAATTGAAATAGAAATATTGAAAAATTACATGTGGAAGCGTGACATGCACAATGCCACTTGTACCCTCCAACAAACTACACACCAAACCCAAATTTCTTCACCCACAAATTGACTAACATACCCCTCTCTCCCAATTTCACCAATGGCACAAACTCGTAAATACCTCAAAACCACAAGGACACGATCGTACATCCAAATCCCATCTCTATAACTTCACACATTCCTCACTCTCTCTCACTCACTCACACTCTCTTCATTTCTCAAAATCACACCAATTTCATTTCTCCGAAGCCCTCTCTTCAAGAGTTAGGGTTTTTCCATTTCGAGCAACAATGGCGAGAGTTCGAAAAAATCCTCAACCCGAAGATGATGAACAAGGTTCAAAATCTTCACATTGCGTTTCTCTATCTTCACACATTTCAAAATTTTCAATTATTTTCGAATTTTTTTTGTGATAATTTCATTTCTAGGTTTTGATTTGTGTTTTTTTGCTTTTCAGAGTTTACACGAAGGAAAGGGAAGAGGAAATTAGCTTCTACTGTTGATGAAGATGGTAACGCCATGAACTTTGACTCGATTAGCTTTGTTCACTGTTCTCACTGTGAAATTGTTTTCAATTTTTTCTTTTGATTTTGTTGTTATTGTTGCATGTGTTGATGTTTGAGCTTAATTTCTATCTTAATTTCTATGATATTTTAAGCTAAGTGAAAAAATGTAACTGTATTTTTTTGATTTTTAAGTATAAATGAGATAATGTAACTATATTTTTTTATATATTTTTTTAAGTTCAAGTGAAAAATTTCGTAAAAAATAACTATAAGTGAAAAAATGTAACAATGCTCCTAGAAAAACATGTAATGATGCGATTTCTATTTTAAACATGATCAACCAATTTTTGTTTATATTTTTGTGATTTTAAGTGAAAAATGTATTGATGCGATTTTTGACTCAGTTAGCTTCATTCACTGTTCTCACTGTGAAGTAATTTTCATTTTTTATTTTGATTTTGTTGTTATTGTTGCATGTGTTGATGTTTGAGCTAAGTTTTTGTGATATTTTAAGTATAAATGAAAAATTTAAATATGCTGTTATGACAAAAATGCAATTATGCGATTTTTATTTTAAATATGATTAAATAATATTTATTTAAACGCCATGAAATTATATTCGATCAGCTTTATTCACTGCTCTTACCGTGAAGTAGCTCAGTGAAGAGTTCAGTCTGTAGGGTTTTTTATTTTGTAGTTATTATTGCATGTGTCGATGTTCGAACTATGTTTTTGTGATTTTTTAAATACAAGTTAAAAAAAGAATAATTATGCTATTTTAATTATACAGTATTCTTGTGTCTAGCTTGGGTAGTATGTGTGATTTATAGGTGGTGTAAGACTGTAGTACTGAGGATGTTGCTGGAACACTATTTGATGATTTATTTTTTGTTGACATGGTGAAGCAGATGAAGACTTGGATGAGTTTGAGGTTGATGGGTTTTTAGTTGATAATGTTGAAGATGAAGAAGATGGCGGTGAAGAAGATAGTCCTATGAAAACACAAAAGAAGAAAAAGAGAACGTTGTTATATTTTCCTGCCCTTTAATGCAACAAGTTAACATTTCTGCATTGCTTAGCATTGACTCAAGATTTTGTGTTTTTGTCACCAATTTTCAGGAGATCGTCAAAAAACATTGTTCTTGATGATGATGATCTTGAGTTAATCCGTGAGAACAAGCGCTTGAATCAAGGAAAAATGGTTAGCTTTTGCTTCTTTATAACTGGTACTTCGGTGATTTCTATTCTAAGCACCAGAGTGATTGCTTTTTGTTATTATTTTTCATGTTTCTTCATTCGGTTTTTGTAGAGTGATGGAAAGTCGAAGAGGCTTAAAAAGTCCGGCGTAGATGCTGAGCCGATGGAACATTCTTCTGATGAAGGTGACCAGTATCAGCTTGTGGTTTTATCATCCTGTATTTTGTTTCCCTTTTTTATGATTATTGAAATGTCATTTGATGCCTGCTTGTTGGACAAGTCTGACATGATAATCATCAATTTGTTTGGAACAATTGTGCCTAACTTATCTTCAGTTTTCATCCAGTTATTTTCCTGTGATATTGTTTGTAAATTGATTTAAATAATCCATGATTTCCAGGATCTCTTTTTGATGAATTTTCTGAAGATGAAGATGATGATATGTCAGATTTTATAGTGGACGAAGAGCCTGTTGTCTATGGGAAGGGAGATTCTCTCAGGTATACTACTATATCATGAGTAACATGAATGCTTTTGGATTACATACTGATATTTTTTATATTGTCTCTCTGTTCTTGTCATAACTTTGACTGGTAAGTCGGTATCCTTTCAATATTGGATTTTGTTCTTGATTTATAGACAAAAAAAGTTTAAAGACATGAAGCATTCAAAAGAAGCCAAACAAAGATCTGGCAAGTCAGGTTTGCCAAAAGAGCATACAGTGTCTGGTGATCCTAAAAATATGCACGTAGCTGGAGAGGGCAACTCTGTAGCTGATACAGACTTACCTGAGAGGATGCAGGTCATGCTTTCAAAGTTTTTGTTATTTACTAATATATCTGTTGTTAATCATAATTTTGATTTAAATAAATTTAATTTATCTTTAATTTCTACAGATAATTGAGGACACTGTAGGATCTTTTCCGGTTGACAGAATGAGTATCGAAGAAGAAAGTTCTTGGATGCTACGTCAACTTGTGTCCAACATAAATCCACTGTTCAGTGAGGCCAAATCCTGTGGACTAGTTGATACAGTAAACAGGGAAGATATTGTTAGGTTCTTGGAATTGCATCATATAAAGAAATATGATGTAAGAATTACATTATTAAATTACTTTTTTGGTTTACATACACCAATCAAAATTCCTTTAGTTTTCTAATGTTTCTTTTTTACGTTTTAGATTCCGTTCATTGCAATGTATCGTAAGGAACAGTGCCCTAGTCTTCTGAAAGATGGTAAACAGGATGATTCGGAAAATACGTCAATGAATGATGGTGAGGGAAACCCTAAACTGAACTGGCACAAGGTAATTTTAAATTTTATGTTTTTATGGTTGGATGTTATGGATTAAACAAAAAGTAGTCACATTTCCTTTTTGAAGGATTTATGTATTGTATAGGAAGAAATATAAATAGTTAAAATTGCAAATTAAGTGAATGAAAGAACTTTTATGTATACCAATATACGAACATGATGAAATGGGTCCATTTTGGGTGTAGATACTCTGGATAATCAAGGAATTGGATATAAAATGGCTTCATCTTCAGAAGAGGAAGAACATGCTCCAAAGATACTACAACAAACATTTTGAGGATGAATGTCAAATGTCTTTCCTTGCTGAGGAATCCAGTTTCCATAAGCAGATTTTTGACTTCATCACCATTATGCTCGAGAAGGCTGAAACAGAGAGAGAGATTGATGATGTTGATATGAAGTTTAATCTGTATTTTCCACCAGCTGATGAGTTCTTAAGCAGTGGTTATAAAAGGCCTCTGATGAAGACATACTATTCGGATTGTAGAAAGGCAGGATTGTCCTCACTTGCTAGGAAAATTGGAAATCCTGAGAAATTTGGTTCTTTAGTTACTCTTAACGAAGCGGTAAATTTTGGCTTTTGCTCGCACGTGCCTTAATATTTTCATAATTCCATTTGTTTTTTGATTGATAAATAACTGGAGTTTCTTGGACACTAGGGAATGGTTAGTGAAGAGGATCCAGAGGAATCTCCAGAGGAGATGGCTTCAATATATACGTGTGAAACTTTTCAAACTTTAGAAGCCGTACTTAAAGGCGCCAGACACATGGTATTCTGTTGATTTTATCAATTGGCCCTTCATAAGTTTATCAAATTAAATTGGCTTAGCTTACGCTGTAACTTTATTTTTCAGGCTTCCTTGATGTTAAGCTGCGAGATACCTTTCAGGAAATATGTCCGCGGCATATTTATGGATAAGGCTTTAGTATCAACTAGCCCTACATTGAAAGGAAATACAGCAATAGATTCCTTTCATGAATTTGCTGGATTTAAGTGGCTGAAGGACAAACCTCTCTTGAAGTTCGAGGATTCTCAGTGGCTTCTCATTCAGAAGGCTGAAGAAGAGGAGCTTCTTAAAGTTGAAATAAAGTTGCCTGAAGATGCAGTCAAGGAGTTGATGACAGTCTGCAATGATGCATATCTAAAAGACACTGAAGGAACGTCTACTCAACTTTGGAATGAGCAGCGTAAATTAATCCTGCAGGATACCATTTCAAACCTTCTTTTGCCTTCTATGGAGAAGGAAGCACGTGCATTGTTAAATGCTAAGGCTAAAAACTGGTCACTAATGAAATATGGGATGCAATTATGGAACAGAGTCTCTGTGGCACCGTATCAAAACAACGACAATGCTGCTGCAAAAGAGCGTGGAGTAGTGGCTTGTTGTTGGGGAAATGGTAAGCCAGGTACAACATTTGTGATGTTGGATTCAAAAGGCGAGTTGGTTGATGTGATGCATGCTGGGTCACTGACATTGCGATCTCAGAATATCAACGACCAGCAGCGCAGAAAAAGTGATCAGAATTGTGTCCTTAAGTTCCTATCAATTCATCGACCAAAGGTTATTGTATTAGGAGCTGCCAATGCATCCTGTATAAGGTTGAAGGAGGACATCAATGAGGTAAGTTGCTCTTGCGTCTTACTGGATGAGCCTATTTATTTATATTATTGATTTTATTCCCGCCTCTCCCATAAGTGATGACATTTTATGGCTAGAGTGAAACTGTTACTGTATCCTGAACTGATATGTGGGAACCTAACTGTACTCTTGTAGGTCCCAAATGAGACATTAATGAACCACAACACGTAAATGTTCTTGTTGCTGTTTCCCTTTCTATCTGTCTTTGGTTAGGATGGCATATACTATTCATATTTTCTTTGGGTTTCATGCAGAAGGAGGCAAGGGCCTTGCTGAATGCTAAGGCTAAACCTCATTATTTATATAATATGTGATGCTAATGCTAAACCTTTGTGAAATTTAGTGGTACTAGGGTTATACATAGTAGTTTAGTGGTATTGGATTATAAGTTCTTTATTTTCAGAGTTAGAACATTTTTTTTGAAGCTAAATTAGCCCACCTAAATTGCAACCAAGGAGAACCTGAGACCTTGAGGAGAAACACACTCCAAGGTCCCAAGCCAACCCAAGTGAGTTATTAGAGTTGGACCTTTGTGAAATTTAGTGGTACTAGGGTTATACATAGTAGTTTAGTGGTATTGGATTATAAGTTCTTTATTTTCAGAGTTAGAACATTTTTTTTTGAAGCTAAATTAGCCCACCTAAATTGCAACCAAGGAGAACCTGAGACCTTGAGGAGAAACACACTCCAAGGTCCCAAGCCAACCCAAGTGAGTTATTAGAGTTGGACCTTATAAGTAGTGTTGCTGTCAGGGTTTTAAGTAGTAGTTTGGTGGTATGTGGGATAGAAGTAGTAATTTGGTGGTATTAGGGTTAGGAGTGTCCCTGGTGGCATGCCATATATTCCGATTTCTTTGGGTTTCCATGGGGAAGAAAGCAAGATTCCTGCTGATGCTAAGGCTAATACTGGTTATTGATGTAGTGTGGGATGCATCTTGGAGTATAGTCCCCGATGCTCTGTGAGATACCCTTGTATTTTTTGAAAAAATTGTTTTGTAATGCAATACATATTTTATATAGTCACAAATGTTACATTTTTGAAAGCCATATTTTATTGAAGATTTTACATTAGTATGAAAATGTGGGTTGGTTCGTTTACTTGAGTAAAACCTTAATGAATTGTAGCTCCTGTAATTTATAATATAATTTCTGCATTTTGCAATCACGCCTTAAGTGTTTATTAATTTTCTCCTTTATAATATCATTTTTAGGAGCAACTATTTTGTTGATAAAAGTAATGCAATGCTGTATCTTAATTATCTTTGGTTCTTATTGTTACTTTTTTGATAAAAGTAATGCAATGCTGTATCTTAATTATCTTTAGTTCTAAGTGTTACTTGTGCTATTTTAGTTGTATTATGCACACGAGTTGGCACCTTTATTTTGTTAGTTGACACGAATTGTCAATCAGATTATTTCCGTGATGTCGGAGGACAATTTTCAAGACACCAGTCAAGAGATGAATGGACTACCAACAGTTGTATTGGGGGATGAAGGTTTGCCTCATCTCTATGAAGAGTCAGAGATTTCAACGAGCCAGTTTCCCAGACAATATGGTAATCAATTGATTTTTTTTTCTTGCATCCATTTCACTTTCTATCATCACTTTCCTAACATTTAAGAGTCTCTTTTTGGATGATTATATGGTGGTTCTGCTTTTGAAAATATTTAGGCATTGTCAAGAGAGCTGTGGCTCTTGGACGTTACCTTCTTAATCCACTGGCAATGGTTGCAACACTCTGTGGAGGCAATAAAGAGGTTTTGTCTTGGAAATTGGACCCTCTGGAGAGATTCCTATCAAGTGATGAGAAGATGGAGATGATCGAATGGATCATGATAGATATTACAAACCAAGTAGGTATAGACATAAATTTGGGAAGCAGACATGACTGGCTGTTGGCACCTTTGCAGTTCATTTCTGGTCTTGGACCCACGAAAGCTGGTATGTTGCTCAGAGAATTACTTGGAGGTACAGATGTGAGAAATCGAAAGGACTTGGCTAAATTTGGACTGAAAACAAAAAGGGTTTTCTGCAATGCTGTTGGTTTTTTACAGGTTTCTTGTGATGACCCAAATTTTGTTGATACCGCTGGCAATGTCCTTGACCGTACAAGAATTCATCCAGAGTCATATGGTCTTGCTGAGGAATTAGCTAGAGCTGTTGTTACCAGACATTATGCTGATGCCAATGATACCCAATTGAATGCAATTGAATGCATTCAAAATGATCCAAAACTGCTAGAGAGTTTTGATATAAATGAATATGCAGATGGGCTTGAAACAGAAACAGGTGAATGCAAAAAGGCCACTCTTTTTGACATAAGGATGGAACTACTCCATGGATTTAAAGATCCCAGGAGCCCTTTTCAGGAACCAACTCAAGATGATGAGTTCTATATGGTAACTGGAGAAACGGGGGTTGCACTGGTTGAAGGAGAAAGAGTTCAGGCAACAGTTCAACGTGTACTGGCTCGTCAGGCATTCTGTGTACTTGAGTCTGGAATATCTGGGGTACTGTTCAAGGAGGATTTTTCAGATGATATTGGGGATATGCCGTTAACGGAAAAATTGCGTGAAGGTGTTGTGCTTAAATGCAAGGTCAAACTAATCGATAGGAGTAGATGCCAGGTTAATCTGACATCTAAAGTGAGTGAGTTGAAGAGTGTTGGCGATCAAAGTTTTCGTGACATGGATCCCTATTATTGTCAAGGAAATATCATCTTGCCAAGTCTACAAGAGTCAACAGATAAAAAGGATCTTGCTGAGAAAAATTTCTTGCCTAGAAAAATTTCTCATCCCCATTTTCAGAATATAACTGCAGATCAAGCAAAAGAGGTACTTATTTGTTGCTTGATATTTGTGTTCATTTAAGTTTCCATTTCCAGTAACATCATTGTGATATTTATTCCATCTTTTCTTTATTGAATAGTTCCTTGCAGATAAGGCTGTTGGGGAATATATTTTCCACCCAAGTTCAAGGGGTCTATGTTATTTGACCTTATCTCTTAAATTTTTTGATGCACTTTATGTACACAAAGACATTGTGGAAGGTGGGAAGAGTCATGATATGAATAGATTGGTTGAACTTGGAAGTACATTAAAAGTAGGAGAGGAAATATTTGAGAACATAGATAAGGTCAGTGTCCTTAACTCAGATATCAGATGGCTTTATCCTCTAGATGTTTCTGTTTTTTGTATGGCGCTTCACTGTTTGGGTTCATACAATCAGTTTATTATTCTTGAAATTTCTTTCTCAGTATGTGTGTTTGTGCCCTGTCGTGCAATGAGTCATGATATGAAGGTCACTGGTTCTCAGGTTATGGTTTCCGACATCATGATTTGGTGCATGCGCGCACAAACTCACAGCATATAAGTATATTTTGCACTGTAAATAAATGGCAATACATTCAGGATATGTTTGGTAATTAGTGTTCGATTATGATAGACTCTGGAACTATCAGTTAATTTTAAAATGGTCATAGATAATTGATTACCTTGAGAAGATTTTTGATTTATACTTGTTCATATAGAAATTCACTTCTTTTGTTCAGTCAATAATTTCCGCTGCTATGACAATAGGTTATTGAACTCTATCTCGATCCATTGGTAGTTCATCTGAAAGATTTGATTAATTTCCGAAAATTTAAGAAGGGCACAAAAGCTGAAGTTGACGAACTATTAAAACATGAGAAAGAGGAACATCCAAACAGGATACCATATGGCATTGGCATTTCATATGAGCATCCTGGCCTTTTCATATTGTCCTACATCAGAAGTACAAAGCCACATCATGAGTTTATTGCTATCCATCCAAAAGGATTCAAGTTCAGGAAGCAAGTATTCAACAATATTGAGCAGGTGATGGGATATTTTCAAAATCATATCAATGATGTTCCACAAGCAAAGGACCAATCAAACGGTAAAGCAAGATCTCTATCTATCTACTTATTTGAACTAACATTCTATGTTAAGACTTTTTTTAACTTGTTAAATTTATGTCCTACATTTTTTTTTTTAATTTGGGGAGTTAGTCAAATTTATAGGTTTGAGTTTCGAAGTTCATTTGATAGTAAAAGACTTTGCATTACTACAATCTCTTGCACTTAATATTTTTTGTTCGTACTAAAGCTTTCTTTCATTCCACAATTTGCCTCACATGCATTATTCCTCTTTTATAGCTTTTATACATGCATCTTGTGATCATACTTCCATATAATGCGTATTGAATGTAGTTTAGAAAATAAAATGAGTAGGCTCGATTTAAGCTGTCTTCTTAACAGCAGTACTGTGTTAGTAATTACCTATCTTTCAAAAATTGGATGGATGCCGAACATGAATAGGGTGGATTAACTTCCCAACATGCTATAGTGGTTATTTTCATGACATGGCTTTTTATTAGAATGGCAGATTTAAACTACATACATGCACAAAACATTTTTGTCTATTTTGTTTCAGACATTAAACAAATTTCACCTTCATAAATATTGTTGCATTGTTATCAAATTTGAAGTTTTTATTTGTGTTTCTCAACAGTTTGTTCTACTGGAAGGTATACCGCTGTCATGTATTATTTGTTTTTATTTCAATACATCTATTTTTATCATATTGCAAAATGTGTTATCATTACTCATTCAAACATACCTGGTTGAAAGTAGCAAAAATTCATTTTTTGTTTGGAGGATTTTAGATTCCATGAACATGTTATTTTCTAGGAGAATCCAGTATTGATACTTTCACTCCATTTCTTGATGTGTACTTTGGTTGGTCTGACTCATCTATTCTATGCCTTTCAGACTACAATGACAGTGGAGGTGGTCGCGGCCGTGGTCGCGGTCGTGGTGGTGGGGCGTGCCACAAATGTGGTGAGTCGGGTCACATGGCTAGGGAGTGCACCCAAGAGGGTGGTGGAGGTGGAGGAAGGGGTGGTGGCGGATCTTGCTACAAATGTGGTGAGTCTGGTCACATGGCTAGGGAATGCACCCAAGAGGGTGGTGGAGGTGGAGGGAGGGGCGGTGGCGGTGGTGGGACATGCTACAAATGTGGTGAGTCGGGTCACATGGCTAGGGAGTGCACCCAAGAGGGCGGTGGAGGTGGAGGAAGGGGTGGTGGTGGATCATGCTACAAATGTGGCGAGTCTGGTCACATGGCTAGGGAATGCACCCAAGAGGGTGGTGGAGGTGGAGGAAGGGGTGGTGGTGGATCATGCTACAAATGTGGCGAGTCTGGTCACATGGCTAGGGAATGCACCCAAGAGGGTGGTGGTGGTGGAGGGAGGGGCGGTGGTGGGACATGCTACAAATGTGGCGAGTCCGGTCATATGGCTAGGGAGTGCACCCAAGAGGGTGGTGGAGGTGGAGGAAGGGGTGGTGGTGGATCATGCTATAAATGTGGCGAGTCAGGTCACATGGCTAGGGAGTGCACCCAGGAGAGTGGTGGTGGAGGGTGGGGTGGCAGCGGTGGACGTGGAAGAGGTCGTGGACGTGGACGTGGATCTAGTCATAGTTCTTTCTCTCATGATGATGTCAACGATGGTGGTGGTAGTGGATGGGGAGTAACTGATGGTGGTAGTGGATGGGGAGGGACTGGTGGTAAAAGTTGGGGTGGAAATAATACAAATGAAGAAAGCAATACAGAAAAAGGTGGTTGGGGAGTCACAGCTGCTGATAATAGTGGATCTGGAAATGAGAATTCTGGATGGAGTGCTCTTGGGAAGAATGCCACTCCCTCTGGTGGTGGTGGTGGTGGATGGGAAGGGGCTGGCAGTAAAAATTGGGGTGGAAACAGTGCAAATGAAGAAAGCAATACATCAAAAGGTGGTTGGGGAGTCACAGCTGCCAGTAATGGTGCACCTGAAAATGAAAAAGCTGGATGGAGTGCTTCTCATGGGAAGAATGAAACTCCCTCTGGTGGCGAGAGTGGATGGGGAGCGACTGGTGGTAAAAGTTGGGGTGGAAATAGCTCAAACAAAGAAAGTAATACAACTGAAGCTGGTTGGGGAGTCACAACTGCCAGCAATGATGAGTCCGGAAATGAAAATTCTGGATGGGGTGCTGCTCCTGCGAAGAATGCAACTCCTGCTGGTGGCCAGAGTGGATGGGGAGCGACTGATGGTAAAAGTTGGGGGGGGAATAGCTCAAACCAAGAAAGCAATACAGAAAAAGGTGGTTGGGGAGTCACAGCTGCCAGCAATGGTGGAGCTGGAAATGAAAGTTCTGGATGGAGTTCTGCTCATGCGAAAAATGCAACAGCTTCTGGTGGTGAGAGTAAATGGGGAGAGACTGGTAGTGGGAGTGGATGGGGAGGGACTGGTGGTAAAAGTTGGGGTGGAAGTAGCACAAATGAAGAAAGCAATATAACAGAAAGTGGAGGCAGTGGCTACGGAGGTGGTGGTGGACGAGGAGGTGGTAGAGGTGGTGGTGGGGCGTGCTACAAGTGTGGTGAGTCAGGTCACATGGCTAGGGAGTGCACCCAGGAGGGTGGTGGAGGAAGGGGAGGTGGTGGACGAGGAGGTGGAAGAGGTGGTGGGGCGTGCTTCAAGTGTGGTGAGTCGGGTCACATGGCTAGGGAATGCACCCAAGAAGGTAGTGGAGGCGGTGGACGAGGAGGTGGAAGAGGTGGTGGGGCGTGCTACAAGTGTGGTGAATCTGGTCACATGGCTAGGGATTGCACCCAGGAAGGTGGTGGAGGCGGAGGGTGGGGTGGCGGTGGACGAGGAGGCGGTAGTGGTGGTGGGGCATGCTATAAATGTGGTGAATCGGGTCACATGGCTAGGGACTGCACTCAGGAGGGTGGAGGCGGAGGGTGGGGAGGCGGTGGACGAGGCGGCGGCGGTGGGGCGTGCTACAAGTGTGGTGAGTCGGGTCACATGGCTAGGGACTGTAGCCAGGGAGGTGGTGGAGGGGGTGGACGAGGAGGCGGAAGTGGTGGTGGGGCGTGCTACAAGTGTGGTGAATCAGGTCACATGGCTAGGGAGTGCACCCAGGAGGGTGGTGGAGGCGGAGGGTGGGGAGGTGGTGGACGAGGAGGAGGAGGCGGTGGTGGAAACTGTTACAAATGTGGGGAGTCTGGGCATTTTGCGAGAGAATGCCCTGCCAGCACTGCTTGAAGTTCACTGCCTACTACCTTATATGGTGGTTTATATCTTTTGCAGGTGCATATTGTTTTATATTTTAATTTCAAGGTTCTGTTGTGCAATAGCTTTAAGGAGGTGTCTGTTGGATCTCATTATCTGTTCTTACTCTTCTTTTTTGTGTTTTTTAATTAATAACAGGTTCGGTATTATTTTGTTTATGTGTCGTGATATGGTGGGATTCTGAAATTCTATTATGGTTCCTCTCTGAAACAAAATCTGCTCTGACTTCCCTTTTCTATGGTGAAACGTGTCATCTCACTTATCTAATGAAAATAAATATATCAGAAGGAAGTTTTGGGCTTGTTTGCCAGTAATGTTGGTTGGACATGGAATTTTTGAATTCTGGGTGAACTGGTTCTCATGGTAAGATTACTACTCCCTCTAGTGGTTAGAGTGGGTGTGGAGAGACTATTGGTATAAGTTGGTGACAATTTTTTGATGCTAATGCCTTTTAGTGGTTGGTATTACCCTCTCTTAGAAGTAAACTCTCTTGTTTAGTTTGCTGGTACTGTTATTTATGGCTGGGTATGTAGTTAAAAAACATGGCTAATATTTGCAGTCTAGTTTATGATTCCTCCATTATTGACACCCAGAGGGAACTTTTTCCGATTGCTCTTTACATAAATCTTTCTCCCTCTTGTCCACCCAAAGGAAAAAAGATTGTCCATAGCATTCTGTTTGATTGGAATTGTCTTTTATCTGAATTTATGTTACTTGAGTTATGTTGGGTCACTAGGGTAATGGACCAGTTAAAATAAGAATCGAGAGAAATAGAAATTCTTAGTCATTTGAGTAAAAGAGAATTTCTTGAAATGAGATAATTCTTTGAAAAATAAATCAGTCATATTGCTAGCATTGCGACCTTTAAATATCACTTCTAAAAAACTCTACGTTTTTTAAATCTAGTAATTTGCATGGAAAAGTAGGCTGAGATTTATGTCATTAATTTGATCTATAGGCATTACATTGGTTCGATTATTTTTAGTGTGAATCTTAAAGTAGTATTTGATTCTTAGGTCCTTGAATGAAAAATGCTCACTGTTGCAGTACATCCAATATTCCTATAGTTTTGATTTAAATCTAAATTGCTTCCTCAAGCCAAATTCCATGCGTTTGAATTGAAAGATCCTACTACTTTCAATAAAAAAAGAGAGCTTACTACCCATCCTAACTCAGCCGTGATTTGCATATAGACGAAGTTAACAAAAGGCAAATCTATAGAGCTTTATTCGTTCAGGATTATTTACTTATCTAAATTACCTTTTTTTTTTTGAAAAACAAAGGAAAATTTATCAGAATAAACAGCAACTAACAGCATAGCATAGGCTGTGCTGAGCAGAAGCAAAAGAATACAAAACAGGAGCACAGTGCTTGATGTGTCTAAATAACTTTGATGTGAATTCTCCGAGGAGCTTGATTGAGACACCAAATGACTGCATTGGTGTAGTTAACTTGGTGCTTAACAGGCCACGTGCTTGATGGTCACAATCAATTAAATTCAATGGTGGATTAGGTAGTCAAGTTTCAAGTCATTCACATTACTGTTCGTAAAAAAGGAAATTGTTAGTCGATATGCCATAATGGAGTTTGAACTCCGGCACCTCTACATAATTTTAATCACTATTTCATAAGACTATTTTGTGCATAGGTTGTTGTACATACATTGTGTACAATATCTAAACACCTAGTCTAAAAATATGTATCTAATCATGACTTATCGTCTTGTTAGATAAATTAATAATATTGTGTTTCAAAAAGTTCATGTATCTAATAATTTATAATAAAAAATATTTAGTGAAATTATAATTTTTGCAGAATTTTAATAAATAATTTAAAATAAAATTTATTTTTGGTGCATTCATATTTTTTAAAAGATAAATATAATTTGACAAACA
This sequence comes from Medicago lupulina, assembly GCA_958299785.1. Taxonomy (NCBI): domain Eukaryota; kingdom Viridiplantae; phylum Streptophyta; class Magnoliopsida; order Fabales; family Fabaceae; genus Medicago; species Medicago lupulina. Next base: position 64,286,565 of record OY283144.1, read on the forward strand.
ATTTAGATGATTTATGCAATCTTTTTTTTTGGTCAAGCTGATTAACACAACTTAAATATGCAGTCAAGTACAATCAATAAATGGTTAATTTTTTAATTTGACAAATCAATATGGTTAATGAAGACATAGTTTAGTAGTTCAATTGGTTTTTTTGGTTACAGTAGTTCAATTGGTTTGAATTAACATTGAAAAAAGTTGAAATATCGGAATTAAAATTTGAATGAAAAATACTAATCAAACAACTACTTAATATTAAAAAATCGATCACTTCATTTGTATGTGAAAATAACAAACTATATTTGAGAGGTATATAGAAACCCCTCAAAGAAAGAAGAGGAATACCGTTATATAGATTGTTTGAGGTTAAACTCCGTCAACCATGACGTTAGCAATGAAATTATCGTATTGGTAAGTGTCTGTCTTATTCATAGGACATCCAATGTTACTTTTCCATTTTTTAAGTTCATAAAAAAAAAAATCCAATGTTAATGTTACTTACTGTCTTTGTTCATACAAAACACCACTTACCCACTTAATTTAGCAGCAAGCATTGTCTTGTTACTCTTGTACTACCAGCTCCTTAATTATTCACTATTAGGAAATAATTTTCTCTTCCCATATTGTTCAAATTGTTTAATTTGTTTTAAAGGAAACCCACGTGTATATCCTTAGTTTTTAGTTAAACCAATGTATCATACACACAAAGCCTTCTCTCAAAAAAAAAAAAAAAAAATCTACACACAAAGCCATGAATTAAGTCTAGGGGGACCAAATTGAAAGAATAATTTATGAAAGAAAAAATAATATAATTTATGAAAGAAAAAATTAATTTTTCAAATGTACAACATTTGCAAAAAATTATAAGATTCATATAATTTAGTCCATGTCTACATACAACTGCAAAAATTAATATTTTGAAATAATTAAGATTGATTTAAGATTCAAATTAATGATTTTGACCCATCTTATTCAAATTTTTGGATCCGTCCTTGTATGTATTCAGACACAATTGATGGCCAACTTATATAAAAAACATTGCAACTTCACTCAAAAGATTTACGTTTTAATTGCCTTCTTTTAGTTTAGTTTTTATAATCTCTAAGATTTTCTCATATGTGTATCTGTGGTTGATTTTTAATTATGTGGTAAGTGAGATCCTTATGTCACGTGACAAATGAAGAGTGGTAGTGTCTGACGTAAATAATAACATCATGTCATCACTGACCATGTGGAAGTTGACAAGTTGTGACCATTCCTTGTCCAAATCATTTGTTATTTATATATGTCAGTTAGCAACATTCTGAGATACTATGCCAGTGTACTTTCCACTATCATTTTTGCTGCAGGAAAAAAGAAGTAGTGGACTACTAGTAGCTGTTGCAGTGGATGGTCATCTAATAAAGGAAATAAAATATAATAGTGGAAGTAGAACAAAACAACTAAACAAGTCTTGTTTTCCCATGAAAATGGTAAAATCTAAGACTCATTCTTTTCATACAAACTCAAGACTTACCTTACTTTACAAGTAACTGAGTTCAATAAAGGTTTTCTTTTCTGAAACAACAAGGTATGAATCACTCTCTCATATGTCCACTGTGGCATTTTTCTTTCATCATGGTCTATGTAGCACGAGCACATGCAATTATTTAAAAATTTTCAAATTATTACCGGTGTCAGTGTGTCATAGCTAGTAATATTTGTCGGTTCTTCATAGATGGTGATGTCTCATTTATTTTATCCCTTTTTTCGTTCATATTTTAACATGAGGATGTTTTTGGTTTAATGTTGCAGTTAGTTATACCTCATTCTTGTGTTGGAGAAAGAGTTCTTAACATCATCATTGTGTTAACTGATTGAGCCAAAGATGGGTTTTGAACCATTGATTTGGTATTGCAAGCCAGAACCAGACAATATTTGGGAAAGAGTAGTAGATAGTGCTTTTGGGTCATACACACCATGTGTAATCAACACTCTTGTTATCTCAACCTCAAATTTGGTTCTTATGGGGTTGTGTTTATATAGAATATGGCTTATTATTTACAATGCCAAAGCTCAAAGGTTTTGTTTGAAATCAAATTACTATAATTATATTCTTGCAATGTTGGCTAGTTATTGTGCTTTTCAGCCTTTGTTGAGATTGTGGAATGGAAATTCAGCCTTCAACCTGAATGAGGAGACTGTTATTGCCCCTTTTGAGGCGAGTTTCTCATATTATACTCCAACGAGATTCCTTTAAATGAATGCACACTCAAAGTTGATATTTGACGTTGTTAGGTTTGGCCTTTGGGCCATGTTTGGATAAACAACTGAAGGAAGTTCTCTTAATAGCATAGAAGATTCTTATGCTATCCTGGAGAGCTTATGAAAATAATCTGAAAACAGCCTATGGACATGTCATAAGTTGTTTTCAGAAGCTCATAAAAGCCAATCCAAACAGGACCTAGATAGTTCATCTGGTCATTGTTGTCAATTGCAGACTGTAGAAAATAACAGTTGTTCAAATTCTGCTATGCAAGAGTGATATAACACCGCTCTAACTGCTATTCGAAACATTTTATACTAAATAGCATGTTCCAGAACGATAGCTATTTGTTAAAATTTCGCTTTGTTATAGCTTCGCTAACGAGTTAAATGTCATGCTGTAAAATGTTTTCTGTTTCTTTGTTCTTGCAGGTAACAGGTCTGATCATTGAATCACTTACTTGGTTCTCAATGATAATTCTCATTCTCTTGGAAACCAAGATTTATATTAGGCAATTTAGGTGGTTGGTGAGGTTTGGAGTTATTTATGTTTTGGTGGGAGATATTGTAATGCTTAACCTTGTTCTGTCAGTGAAAGATTACTCTAGCAGGTTGGTTTTTAACCTTTCATTACATTGCATTTTCACTTTTAGATCAATAATAAATCACTCTATTTCATATCCTCGCATTACTTCCATTTTCAAAACTGAAACAAATAGAGTAACCTATGATTGCTTTAGCAGCATTGTGTTTTTTTTTTCTTCCTATAAGAATATATATCAGCATTGTGTGAATTGAATTTGAATGCATGAATTCAAATTATTTTTTATTTTTCTCCATAATACGAGAAAATATATTAGATGTTTGTGTAAAAACTTGTGACTTTTAGCATGTTATGGCTAGGATAAACATTTAATTCCCGAGAAGAATAGGAAAATTATGCTCCATTTTTTACGGTATGTAACTATGCATGTGCAGCACCACACTTATGATTTAGCTTCAATTGTGCAGATCTGCCCTGTATCTGTATATTAGCACTGTCACCTGTCAGGTACATTTCTGATTTTCCCCTCTTCCAGTGAAGCATTGTATAATCTTCATAATAATTGTAATTTATTTTCATTTATTAGACTGCAATATTTAGTATATCGTTGTGTTATTAAAGCTGGATACCGGTGTCCTATGTAGCATCGACACTTCAAATTGAAGATGTGTCTGGTGTTCAATAATTGTCGGTGTTGGACTCTAACACAACACTGACACATGTGGTTACATTCAATTACTTTTTTTTTTTTTTTACTGATGTCTACATGTCAGTATTGTGTCTGTGGTCCGTGCTTCATAATGTCACATGCGTTGTAAGGCACTAATGATTATTTCCCTTGGCCTTTGAACCCTTTAAAAAACTTGACTCAATTCCTCATTGATTTGACCTCATCATAATGAACTTATAGTGGATACTTTATCTGATGTAGGTGCTGTTTGGTATCTTACTTCTAGTTTACATTCCTAATTTGGTTCCATATTCTGGTCATACAACATTCCAAGCTGACATACCTGACAATGGTGAATATGAACCACTTTGTGGATACGATCAAGTTTGCCCTGAGATGCGCGCCAGTTTATTATCTAGTGAGTAATCCAATAAATGGATGAGTTACTGTTATGTTGTTTTACAATTTCTAGTGTTTTTTGTAACAAGGATCATCCATAATTATAAAGAAAAGAAAAAAGTTCCTTTATAGAAATATGAATTAGTAATTTCTTGTCAATGAGACTTCACAGTTAGTATTATTTCTTCTCTTGTGTTTTTCCTGATTTTTGAAAGAGTAAAAGGAACAACATCAATAAAAACAAGCAAGCCCTTTTTGACTCATTGAAAGAGTAAAGGAAAAATAATAAAAAAATAACCATTTTGTTCTTTTGGTTGTTTTCCTTTAGCATGCAATTATGCAATCTCAATCCTTCTAAATTAATTTACTATTAATGTTTTATTTATGCATTATCTGAAGGATTAAGTTTTGGATGGATAACTCCACTCTTGAAACAAGGCTACAGAAAACCAATCACTGAAAAGGATGTTTGGAAGCTAGACAAATGGGACCAAACAGACACATTAAGTGAAAAGTATACCTTCTCTTTTCTTATTGTATATGGTTCAGAATGAAATTCACATATAGAAATTTTATGTTGAAAAATGGTATATTCAAATTTTTAGAAGTTTGAAAATTGTTGTTTTCAATACAAATTTTTTACTTTTGGCTTCCTTAACTAGTTCCCTTTGGACACTTGTTAGCACGACCCTATATTTTGAAGTGCTTTGTTTCTCTGCAGGTTCCAAAAGTGTTGGATGTCAGAATTTCAAAGCTCTAACCCTCGGCTTTTAAGAGCATTAAACAATAGCTTAGGGAAAAGGTGCATATTCATAAATTTTTCTTGATATTTTGGCCTCCCTTTAAATTGTTAGATCATTAGTTGGTCTCTTCAAGATGACCTTAGTAATTCTGTTCTCTCAAATTTTATTTGATTTGGTTTATATTCTGTTAGGTTTTGGTTTGGAGGCATTTATAAGGTGAGGCCCCTATTTTTTTTATCTCTAAGTCCTTAAGAGAAATGATATTTGACACAAAAATTTGAAAACAAAAATCACCAACAACTTGGATGGTAAACACAGTTCACATGTGTGATTAATTACATTTAGTGGATGATTAATAAATATAATAAGGTGTCACAACTCATTATAATCATTCACTGAATGTAATTAGCCGCTATTTAAGCATCATTAGCCACGATTTTGAGGTTCAAAGATACATGATATTCATTATAAGTTATAACCATTCAAATTATATTCAAATATACATTATTTTGAGCTTTTCAAATGTACATGATATGTAATAAGTAATAACCACAATTTGTGGTCAAATATAGAAAACATAATTAACAATGTATTTGAACTGCAATTGTTGTCAAGTTTTTTGTCCCATTTTGTGTGAAAATAACACATCTGTTAATTTAATTGCCTCAAATAAATTAGTAAACATTTTCATGTTGCAGGTTACTTATAATTTCATGTTGAGATCATTATTTTATCAGTATAGCGTACAAAGTTTACATTTTATAGTAACAAGTATTCTCATTAGAGTATGCAAAACATTGTATATTAAAAGGCATGCGATAACATTGTCGAACTAAGTGTATGCTGACTCTTGTGGAACTTGGAATATTTTAATGATCTTTGCAGATTGGTTATGATGTTTCTCAACTGGTTGCGCCAATTTTGCTGAACCATCTCTTAGATGTAAGTTCATTTCTCCCAGAAATCAAATTGGATTGATGTGAAGATACAAAAAAAAAGAGTGCAAAGAAGCACAATGATACTATGATAGGAAAGATGAGAAAAAAATGGACAAAGAAGGATGTTTAAGGCTTGAACTAGATATATAATAGTTTGTGGTTGTTATTTTTTGTGTGCAGTCAATGCAAAATGGAGATCCGTCTTGGATCGGTTACGTCTGTGCCTTCTCGATATTTGTTGGAGTGGTATGACTACTGTATCTTATAATTTAAAGAATTTTGGTTCAACAAAATCTGCTTCTGGTGAAACTTGTACATTTGTTAGATCGGTTACATCTAGTCATATAGATAGAACATCATTATTCAGAAACAAAATATTTTATGACAAGTTTTATTCTCTAGTTGAAGTGAATATAAAGTTAATGTCATAAAGAGAACCATAGTGACTATGTGAAGGTTGTAATGTACAACTGGATAGGTTCATGTTTCTCATATATACTGTTGCAAATTCGAACAATAAAATCAAACTAATAAACTTAGATATGTGGAGCAAAAGGGAAGTAGTAACCAATAAGCAAAGTAACCTCAAGCAGCAACAACAACAACAGACCTATATCCAATCTAGTAACTAAGTGTAAAGCACAAACCACAAGCAAAAGATAAAGAGAGAAGAGAGAAACAACACACCAATGATTTGTTAACCTAATTCGGCCCAACAATGACCTACGTCTGGAGGAGAGAGCAACTCTCCAATCCACTATGATAAGAGTGATACAAAGATGTTACCAAAAATTAGCTTACAAGCTCACAAAGAAAATACTCTAATTTCTACTCATTTTTCAAGAGAAAACAGTAAAGGAAGCTTTTTGATCCTTCCTCTAATTAGATCTCACTACCCAAGGTGTTTGTGAAGTGTTTCCCAACCCCAAGAACCTCTCACCAAAGACCCTCAACCCTAAAGTTCCCTCCTTTGGTTTACCAAGATTCACTCTCTTGAAGCTTATCCAAATAATTGAAGAATGAGGGCTTAAATAGTACTCAGATCCAGGAAAAATCGTGTCCTGAGTTGCCTAAATCGTGCCACGATTGGAGCTCGTACACAGTATGTACCGAACCTGATCCTCGAAATCACGCCACGATTTGCTTCCTTCGTGCCATGAAAAAATGCAACCAAACCTTCAAAATCTGAACCAAAATCGGGCCACGATTTCTCCAAATCGTGCCACAATTTTTGACGAATTTCAACACTAATTTTGAGACAATTTTCAACAAATACACACATGTATAGAGGTTTACATAGAAACTGTAAGGGCCTATTTGGTCTTATCTTATGCAATTCATCCAAAAATAAATTCTTCTGTACCCATAAATTTTTCCTTCTAGGATTATCACGATCCCCGAATAGCTAACTTGCATGTATTCTTAACACGTGAAGAATTGTTGAGAATGATATTAACTGATAAGTGGGCAGACGTTCAAGTATAGCAAGTGGAGCTGAAATCACAACGAGTGTAGTGGAGCAAGAGTGCCTTCCCTTTGGGCTTGGACTATTCGTATGTTGTGTTATGACTTGGAGGGTAGGGGTGTAGAGGGCGAAGGCCTCCATGGTACAGTTGAAGGATAAACTTGTAGTTTGAAATGTAGTATTTAACTAAAGCTTGTAGTTTGTAATCTGAAACCCTAAGAATTGCATAGTGGAAAACTACAACAATCACTCTGCTAGCGGAGACGTAGGTACAATTGGTTGAATTTCGTAATCAATCATCTTGTTTATTTATATATCTGTTTCCTTTGAGCCAGATTTTCTATTCTAACCTCAAAGATTTTCTATTCTGACCCTAAGCATTGCATATTTTAAACTTTTCATACCATTCAATTAAATAAGGAAACAACAATTAATAGATGTTTATCTTTTTTTCAGTCATTTGGTATTCTATGTGAGACACAATATTTCCAGAATGTTATGCGTGTTGGTTTTCGACTCAGATCAACATTGGTAAGCCATCTCTTTTTCCTAAAACAAACCACTTTTTCCTAATGTATCTATACAGTTTATATAATGAAATTTGTCTACTTATAGGTGGCTGCTATATTTAGAAAGTCTTTGAGGCTAACTCATGAAAGTAGAAAGAAGTTCACATATGGGAAGCTTATGAATATGATAGCAACAGACGCCAATGCATTAGGGGTTCGTTTCCTGCATAAACTAGCTATGCAAGTTTTTTCGTTATGGCATAGAGTGCTGTCAAATAGCGGAGCTAATAGCGCTATTGCACTGCTGTTTTTTTTTGGTCAAATAGTGCTATGAAAATCACTCCACTATTCTAGTTCTACAATGGATTTGGATTTGACAAAGTAACTATGCGACACAGTTACACATTATCTACACTCTTTAATTAATGTTAAAAAAGATTATTTGAAGATGATTTGGTGAGTGTGTAATGTGAACCGACTTTACCTCAAATTGATATACCAGATCAATTAATGTGTATAACTGCGTTGTTTTTTTTTCAAAGCAGTAAATTCGGGTCCTTCTGCTATAAGGGCAATAACGGCCGCTATAGTATTGGATTTCGACTCAATAATTTTAGAGTGTAGACAATCTATAAATTTCATCTGTTAATATTATTCCTTTGCAATATTTCAGCAAATATGTCAACAACTTCATGGACTATGGTCAGCACCATTTCGCATCATCACAGCTATGGTTCTCCTATACCAGCAACTAGGTGTTGCTTCACTTGTTGGCTCACTAATGCTAGTTCTCATTATTCCATTACAGGCAAGATTTTATACCTCACAGGCACATGTGCATGTTGTTTACTTTCGAAAAACAAAAATAAGTGGTGATAAAGCCTAAATTCAATCTATTTTAATGAAGAGTGCAAAATTTTGACGGTTTAAAATTTAGTATAAGTTAAATCTGATATATTTGGTATCTTGTTCATTTTCTAAGTAATAACTATTTTTTCAAGAGTTTCATTTTGATAGACTATCAGTGTAAAATGGTTTTACACAAATCATAACCAATCATACGTGTCACTTTAGAAGTCAAATATTTTTATTGATCTAACAGTTACGATTGACTGACAATGTAAGATATCTTTTCATTGATAGTTGATAGTGTATGTGAGTTAAATAGTTTCTTTAATTTTATAGATTTTTCTAACACTAACAGATTAAAATAAGTTTTTTTTGTTAGCAGACATTTGTGATTAGAAAAATGAAAAAATTGACAAAGGAAGGACTGCAACAGACAGACAAAAGGGTTGGTCTGATGAATGAAATTTTTTCTACTATGGATACAGTAAAGTATGAGAACAATAAATTATGTTCACTTTCAACATTCAAGTACAAATTATGTCTCAACATTGTTTATGGTATATGCTTAATATGATGCAGATGTTATGCATGGGAAACAAGCTTCCAGTCTAGAATTCAAAGCATTCGACATGAAGAACTTTCATGGTTCCGCAAAGCATATCTTCTCTATGCTGTACGAATATGAACTTTGACGTGATTTTAGAATTCAAATCAGCTTTCATGTGTTCTACATTAAGAGCATTGAATTATTATCCTTCTTTTTTTATTTTTTATTTAATTAAAATTGAGTAACTATATAAATTCTGTGAAAGTAACAAGAAGATATGTTCCACAATAAGATTTGATTCATTTATCAAAAATTAGGTTTTCTGATTCACAATTTGAATCTCGATTCGATAACCATGGTATGACACATAACTTAATTATAGTTTTTGTTACTTGAAGATACGTTCCTCTATCAATCAGCATAGAATTACTTTTTCTGTATGCATGTACAGACTAATATTAATGGAATGCTCGTAAAAAGATATCAATGACAAATGAAATTCTCCACGACTATGAATTTTTTTAGTTCTTTTCCTAATTACTATTTTTTTTCCGTTGCAGTTAAACAGTTTTATATTGAACAGCATTCCAGTTCTTGTGACAGTAACTTCCTTTGGAATGTTTACTTTACTTGGTGGAGAATTAACACCTGCAAGAGCATTCACCTCACTATCTCTGTTTACGGTTTTGCGCTCTCCTTTAAATAGTCTTCCAAATTTACTAAATCAGGTTGTTGTTTGCTCTCATCTCATTCTGTTAATGCTCTATTATTTTTTTCCCAAATAAAATAGATATATCAACTACATAGTTTTGCTCTTTGATTTGGAAAAGTTCTAAAGGGTTAAAAAATATGCCTAGTAGTTAGTCCTTATAACACCAAAAATATGATAGTTTTGGCTCCCATAAGATTTTTATGTGTTTTAATCTCTACATCAAACACAAATAGTATATCTTTAGTTGCTCATAAGGGACTAAAAGCTCTCACGTTGTGCAATTTTTAAGAGGAAAAAAAGTATGAAATTTTGGTAGGAACTAAAATCAACATATTTTTCATTTGACAGGAACCAAAATCATATTTAATCCAATTCTAAAAAATAAATTTATGATAAAGAAACTATTTATCAGAAAAGAACAACAATTACTCAAAGTGGTTATATGCCAATAAACCAAAACATTAAAAAAATAATAATCACTTCAAGCAGAAAATTTTCCTCCATTTTAAATTTTGATAAGCTTTTAGCTAAAGATATGAAATTTGTTACTGTATACTGATTGTATTTAGTGACAGGTAACAATTGCAAACGTGTCATTGCATCGTTTGGAGGAACTGCTTTTGGCGGAGGAACGAAATTTAAAACAAAATCCACCTGTTGTTCCAGGACTTCCAGCCATCTCAATAAAGAATGGATACTTTTCATGGGATCCTAAGGTCAATTTTTCACTGATTCTTGTGAGCATAGCCAATATTTTGTTAAAGCGGTCTTAATTGTTTTTAAATTAATAGCAACATTATACAGAATGAATTATTTATATCTAATATCTTAATTTCATTTTTTAGAAAGAGTAGCATTTCATCATGTTATGAAGAAGAATAATATTTAGCAAAAGGTTTCAAAACCCTGATCAATAATCAGTTTCAAAGCTAAAACAAACTTACTTTTAAAAAATATAAAACATAGAAGCATATCAGAACATTCTGCATGTAATTTTGATTAGAATTCTCTTTTCCCTCAACCATCGAGTAGAATTACAACATAGGCCATTTCAAGGACAACTGGTGTTGTCAAATATGTGTGATTTAGTACAAAATGTTGTCATATAGCGGTTATAACTCTGGCATAGTGGAATTTGAGCAAACCGCTAATTTTTGAAGTCTACGATTGGCAATACCGAGGACAACCGGAATATTGATATTTAAAGTCCATGTAGATCTTAAGAGAGCAAACTGTCTCTTTTTGTGTAACATGTTGCAAATGATAGGAAATATTCTTAAATTAAGACAATAAGATCATTTTTCATTTGTTTCAATCCATTTTAGTAGTGTACAGTTCACTTGTATAAAATATTCTATTCAATTTGCAGGAAGAAAAGCCCACATTATCAAATATCAATGTTGAAATACCAGTTGGAAGCTTAATTGCAATCATTGGAGGTACTGGAGAAGGGAAAACATCACTTATTTCAGCAATGCTTGGAGAGCTACCTCTTGTATCCGATGGAAATGCTACAATCAGAGGCACTGTTGCATATGTTCCTCAGATTTCATGGATTTACAATGCTACGGTGAGTTGCAACTTATTTTATGCATCTATGATTTATGATTTATTCATAATACTCTTGAATATGAATAATTCTCATTATATTGGACTGCAATTCTATCATAATTCTAAAAAAATACTAACAAATCATACTATAATGATTCCAATATCTCAACAAGTACTATTTAATTTATCATTCTAAATCATTTATTATTTTGCAGGTTCGTGACAATATATTATTCGGTTCAAATTTCGACCATGGACGATATTTGAAGGCTATCGATGTCACTTCTTTGGAGCATGATCTCAACTTTTTACCTGTAAGATTGATAATAAAATTTCATATTCTCTATAGTTTCCTAAAATTAATACAGAAGTTTCTTATAATTTACTTATCTCACTTATATATTTTCAGGGACGCGATTTTGCGGAGATTGGAGAAAGAGGAATCAATATTAGTGGTGGACAAAAGCAAAGAGTTTCTTTAGCTAGAGCTGTATACTCAAATTCTGATGTATATATATTTGATGATCCTTTAAGTGCTCTTGATGCTCACATTGCTCAAGAGGTATCATTCTTATCAAGCTCTAAACACAAGTCCTTTTTATGATATACTCTCTTTTGGATAAAAACTTTGTTTCTATTTATTTGTCTTTTTCAAAGTTCAATGCAACATTAACTATTGTTTTTCTGGTATGTGAAAATAACCTAACGGAAACAAAAAAAGAAAAGAATGAAGGTAGTAGTTACTACAATATGTGAAATCTAATGTACTTCAGTTTAAATCAAAAGTTTCTTCCTTGCTTTATAAGCTTCATTGATGTAAATTATCGTAATCCAACTGATTATCATAGCCAGCTTCATCAGATTTTCCTTTCTCCTGCAGTATAAACATTGGAATTACTAATGCCGACACCATTAATATTTTTATTTATTTTTGAAATTACCTATGATCATAGTTTATAGTTCATATAACCTGATTTGGAAGGTACTATAGGTTTTCAAGAACTGTATAAAGGAAGGGCTGCAGGGAAAAACCAGGGTTCTTGTCACCAACCAGCTTCATTTTATCCCTCAGATGGATAAAATTATTCTTGTTAGTGAAGGCATGATTAAGGAGCAAGGAACGTTTGAGGAGTTGTCGAAATGTGGGCCTCTATTTCAGAAACTAATGGAAAATGCCGGGAAAATGGAACAAGAAGTAGATAGTCATGACACAAGTGATGTTTTGCCTTTGGATATTGGGGTAATTGTAGAGTTACCAAATGATTTAAGCTATGAGAAGAAGGGAAAATTTCAAAAATCAGTACTTGTTAAGCAAGAAGAGCGGGAGACAGGCGTGGTTAGCTGGAAAGTTTTAATGAGGTAAGATTGACATATTATTTAAAATTTGGGCAGTACATGAATCTTTTCCTTCAAGTTATTGTTATTAAGCTTCATGAAATTCACATGTCCACTTATATTGTGATGAAATTCAATCTTACATTTTAAGAACGAGAAAGGAAGGCTCAAAATCTAGACCACTTGGTCATAGAGGCATAAGTGTCATGCCTTGCACCAACTATTTTAAAAGCTTAAGTTGTCAAGGGAAGACACATGAATTGTTTTAGTTAATTCTAACGTTAAGAAAGTATGAAAAAAAATGAATTCAATCGCCAGATAACCAATATTAGGAACATATGGTATTCCTTCATTAAAATGGCAAATTGTTTTTTTTCTCTCTTTATCAATATTGTATCGCTCCTTTGAATCTCATGAAAGATTCTTGATCCCTTTATTTTGCACCATTTCCTCCTTTACCCAAGAGTGCTTGGATGGGATAGTTCGGGTCTCTTCCCGCTTAACCAGAGGCCTCAAATCCATTCTTGGGAATGCAACAACATTAAAACTCTCCAGGGAGAGTTTTTCCACCCATTGCCGTCCTATCAGGCTCGAGGGACTAGTCTATGCAATTGCTCACAACTTGGTTTACACAGCAGCAAAAAAGTAAATAAATAACATCTAGTTTCCTTTAAATTTAATTTGCTAATGGATGCTTTTCTGGTGTTTGTATACAGTAGTATTTCATTTCGTTTTATCACCGCTAGCCCTTCTTATCACTTTTATCAACTTGGACTCAATTTAAATACTCTAGTTTAGTTCTTACTTATTCCAAAATTACAGGTACACATCTGCTTTGGGAGGAATGTGGGTAGTTTCTATTCTTCTTGCATGCTACACATTAACAGAAGCTCTTCGACTTTCAAGTAGTACATGGTTAAGTGTGTGGACATCTCAAGATTCAACTGCAGCTTCTCGTGCCGGATATTTTCTTTTCATCTATGCAATATTCTCATTTGGACAGGTAATAATTCTGCAATAACTATGAGTTTCTATTTAACAACTTTATCTTCTAAGTTTTCACATGTTTCCAAACTCCAATATTAAAATTTCTACTTTATATTTAGTATCTTTTGCTTTACTTGTATGGAATTAGTATAGTTAAAAAAAATGTTCATCCTTCAACAAGCTATGAAATGAATATTCATTTGCTGGATTCAGGTATCTGTGGCACTTGCAAACTCTTTTTGGTTGATCACTTCAAGTCTCCGTGCTGCAAAACGATTGCACGATGCAATGCTAGATAAAGTTCTACGTGCCCCAATGATATTCTTCCAGACTAATCCTGTCGGCCGCATGATTAATAGATTTGCAAAAGACACAGGGGACATCGATTCCAATGTTTATAATTTGGTGAACATTGTTCTAGGACAACTCTGGCAACTACTTTCAACATTTGTTCTTATAGGCACCGTGAGCACCATATCCCTGTGGGCCATAATGCCACTTCTGATATTTTTCTATGTTGCATATATATACTACCAGGTGTGTTCTATATCTTGCCCTTGCTTTTAGGAACTGACCATTTTTTAAGGAAACGACAATAAGACTGTGTTTGGCTTGCCTCTTTTTATTTTATTTTATTTTAAAATTATCACGTGAGTGTTTGGCCGGACTTATTTTGACATTAAAAGCTACTTTAAAATTAAAGCTAAAAATAAAATCTTTAGAAATAAGTTAAAGTTGTTTGATAATTATTGTTACCTTTTAGCTTCAAAGATATTTTTCAATAGAATGATAGAATTTGAGTTAAATAATAAAAAATAGATAAAATTATTATCTCAATTACTTTTTGAGAAGTTCGTTATATCTACTTTTAATAAATAAAAGATAAACTCCTTCTTTAATTAAGATCTCTTTATAAAGCCTAACTTCTTTTAAGAAGAAAATAAGTCAAGCAAAAAGGAGTCTAAGTAATCATGGTTGAAGGAATTAACTAATCAATCTTTCCTATTAATGTCATGTGTAATAGAGCACATCTCGAGAAGTGAAGCGCATGGACTCCATTACAAGATCGCCAGTTTATGCACATTTTGGAGAATCATTGAATGGTGAGTCAAGCATTCGTGCTTACAAGGCATACGACATGATGTCACACAACAACGGAAAATTCATGGACAACAATATCAGATTTACTCTTGCAAATATTAGTACAAACCGTTGGTTAACCGTAAGGTTAGAAAGTTTAGGAGGCCTCATGATTTGGTTGATAGCAACATTTGCTGTGTTACAAAATGCACGATCTGAAAACCCTACATTGGTTGCATCTACAATGGGTCTACTTCTCAGCTACACATTGAACATAACAAGTATTATGAGTAGCACACTTAGACAAGCAAGTAAAGCTGAAAACAGTTTAAATTCTGTTGAGCGTGTTGGAACATATATAGATTTAGAACCTGAGGGTCAAAGTATAATTGAGACGAACCGTCCACCACCTGGATGGCCAACAAAAGGATCAATTGAGTTTGATAATGTTGTTTTAAGTTATAGGCCGGAACTTCCTCCGGTCTTGCATGGATTGTCCTTTGTAGTGTCTTCAATAGAGAAAGTAGGCGTAGTTGGAAGAACTGGTGCAGGAAAGTCTAGCATGCTTAATGCGTTATTTCGGATTGTGGAGCTACAAAGTGGAAGAATCATTATTGATGGATGTGATATTTCTACGTTCGGACTAGCAGACTTGAGAAGAGTTCTTACTATCATACCACAGTCGCCTGTTCTTTTCTCCGGTATGAACTATGACCATAAATCTTGTTATTTATTTAGTTAATCAAGCATGAGTTTAGTTTGAATTTTGATACACAAAATTTTAAATTGTGATTAAATTGCATTGTCTGCCAATCCGGCCCACTATTGCTGGTGTCTGCAGCACCAAGATGCCACAAATACATCAAAAGTGACAAAGTTTTACACTTTCATCCAATCATGTATTAGCACATTACTATAAATAAAATACACGACTATTATTGTATTTTAAGTTTTCATTTAATTGTGAATAAGCATTGTCTACTAATCTGAATATTACTTTTCTGTACTGAAATGTAATATGAGCATATTACTTTGTCGTACCAAGATGCTACAAGCACATCAAAAGTGATCAAGTTTTTACACTATCGTCCAATCATGTATTAGCATATTGCAATAAAACGTATGACTTTTCTTGTATTCTAAGTTTTCGTTAGTTTTGAAAAAACAGTATCTATCACTTTCAATATAATGTTTTTGTTTTGAAAATTGTCGATCTATCTTTTAGGAACTGTTCGTTTCAATCTTGATCCATTTAATGAACACAATGATGCTGATGTATTGGAAGCTTTGGAAAGGGCACACATGAAGGATGTAATAAGAAGAAATCAATTTGGTCTAGATGCTCAGGTACATAGGTTATGGTTAAATTTAGTCGATGAGGTTGCTCAAATCAATCGGCAATGTTATTTCAATTTAAGATAACAAAATTCGACAACTTTTTAAATGGTTAACATACTTCAGACAGGTGAGTAATGAAGTTTGAGATTTGATTAATAGATATATGAGGTGTCGTAACTTTTTAACCATCTAATGACCTTTATTAAACATAAATTTAAGTGTATCTTTTGAAATCAATATGAAAAGGTAATCTTTTGAAATGAATGAAGGTTTCTGAAGGAGGAGACAATTTCAGTGTTGGACAAAGGCAGCTATTAAGTTTAGCTAGAGCATTACTAAGAAGATCAAAGGTTCTTGTCCTCGATGAAGCTACTGCTTCTGTTGATGTTAGAACTGATGCACTTATACAGAAAACTATCAGAGAAGAATTTAATTCCTGCACAATGCTCATCATTGCACATAGATTGAATACAGTTATCGACTGCGACCGGATTTTGTTGCTAGATGCTGGAAAGGTACATCCAAGTAGCATGAACTACAAATATTCAATTTTGTCCCTATATATCATACTAACTTTTGATTTGGAGTCAAATTCCCTGTCCATTTTTTTAAATATTAAGATTCATCTTCTTGTATACTTTACAGGTTCTTGAATACAATTCACCTAAGGAACTCTTAAAAAATGAAGAAACTGCATTCTACAAAATGGTTCAAAGTACCGGTCCAGCAAATGCTGAGTATTTATGTAGCTTAGTATTTGGAAGGAAAGAAAACAATTCAAATGAATATAACAAGGAGTCAGAAAATGGTATAAGACGATAAAGACATCCTTAACAGAACAAAGGATGTAGTAGTTACACTGCCGGAAAGCATGATGAAACTATAGAAAAGGCATTGACTCAGTATCATGTTCCTACAAATAGATGGTGGTCTACTCTCTGTAAAGTCATTGAAGGTAAACCTAATAACTATCGTAGAAAGTAACAAAATAATTAATACTTTCGTGTTATTTTGTGTCTTAAACCTCCGGTTCTCAGGGGAAGGGGGTCTTATTAATCTAGAGTCCGATCGAGACGTAAGTAAAGTCAGACTAATGATTGTTCTAGTCTCGGTTCAAAGTTCTTCCGAGCAATTCATCCTTAACTGGAGCTGACTTACCATTTGGGTCCAATAACTTTGTTATTACTTTCGTCTTTTCTCAGTCATTATCAATTCATCTTTCAGGATTTTCTGTCTTGATCAGGTTGCCTTAGGACAACTCTCAACAATTAGAAATTTAGAATCTGATTTTGAAGGGAGATCCTTTGACTAATATAATACATACATTTTGATACAGAGAGTTACATGCAATCAATTCTCAGTGGGATATATGTAGTTGCAATCACAAAATTCTTCAGATTGTTTTCCCTCTTATATTATTTTCTTTTGTATTTTTTGTAACTTTTTATATTGTTCTCTTGTATCGCTAGGGTTACTTTCCTTTTAACAAAATCAACAAAAGTTACGAGGTTTTTAATATGTGTGAAATTGTCAAAGTGATTGATAATCTGAGATTAAAGTTGTATATTCGATGAACCACCTCAATGATACGCACATCCAAAATATCGTTAAACATATCAAATTTGTTTTGCTCAAAGTTAAAATTAAATTCCGAATTGCCATCCTAAATCTGTTGAATTTCTGCATGATCAAGAGTTCAAGATTATGCTTATTGATACTCAATTCGAAACAATTCATTTTATTGTTAGGGAAAAGAATTAAAAATGCTCGAGTTTGAAACTAGAGAGTGAAATTTACTTGAATTAAGACAAACTCTCTCTAGAACAAGTTAACACAACCCTTAAATAAATGATATTTTTATGGGACTCAAATGACGACAAACTCTCTCTAAATTTTTTAACACTGTTGCATAAACAAGACCTTGGTTAAACAATAAGAAATCCGTGCCATTTTATATAGACGCTCTTGGGTGATAACTATAATATTCATTTATACATGGACAAATCAGACAAAATCTCATGCATTATTATCATTAACCGGGGGTGCAGAAAATATATTATATATAATAAGTAGAAATCTCATTCATAAAAAAAGCAAAAAAATAAAATCAAAAGTATTTATTCATTTATTCTTTTGATAAAAAAAATGTTTAGGGGCTATACTAGCCATTGACTTTACAAAGCTCACGGGGGCGGTCTCACTTTCATGTTGAAAGTCATTATTTAACAATTTTTTTTTTTGGTACAAATTGAACACTTATTTCTTTTAGTCCTTTTTACTTCATAAATTATTTTCTAAAAATAATAATTATAATGTCATACATTTTCCATTAAAAAATAATTTATTACTCTTAACTTATCAAAAATCAAAATATTCCATACTAACATAATTGTATACTAACATACTCCATACTAATTAAATTCTTTGAAAATTCCAAACTCTTTTTTAGGGAGGTTTATAGAATGTTTTATGATATTACAATCCGTCAGCCGTGACATCAACAATAGAGTTATCATATTGATAATTGTCTGTCTCATTCATATTTGGTCCAAACTTCCAATGTTAATTT
This sequence comes from Medicago lupulina, assembly GCA_958299785.1. Classification (NCBI taxonomy): domain Eukaryota; kingdom Viridiplantae; phylum Streptophyta; class Magnoliopsida; order Fabales; family Fabaceae; genus Medicago; species Medicago lupulina. The sequence goes on from OY283144.1 coordinate 64,305,042, forward strand.
CAGTCTTTGCTTCATACAATAGTCACACAATTTAGCAGCATGCATGTAATAGCGTCAAGTGCGACATCACATTTTTTGTCTTGTTACTCTTGTACTACTATCTCATCAATTATTCACTTATTAGGAAATCATTTTCTCTTATCACTTCTTCCCATATTATTCATAATTCTTTTATTTTTTAAGGAAACCCACGTGCATATCCCTATATATATATAAAGTTCTTTAACGAATGTAGAAAATCATATGTAAGAGCTGGAGTTTAAACTCATATTTCTCACTTCTCCACATTTAAAATGTGTGAGGCAAACTATTATATTCTTTGACAAAAAAAAAAGTTTCTTATTAAGTACCCTTAGAGTAAAGGGTACTTATTGACATGAATGTGTCCTCGTGATCGAACTTATCTCAGTTGGTATAGACAATGCATAATATATGCAAGGTCCGAGGTTCAAACCCCGACCACCACCAAAAACTTATTGACATGAATGACTGAAATATAAAAAATGATAGGATCTTTATTAAAGATTTAGGTTTAATTTTTTTTATTTTCAATTTCGATACGCTATTTTTAAATAATTGATTTTTGATCCTTATGAGCATAGCTCGATTGGTAGGACTATTACAATATGCATGAGCTTGAGTTTGAATCTAGATTTTCTATTGATTCACCTTAAAGGAAGAATTTTTAGTCATTATGCCACTTGAAAAAAAATCAACATTTTTTTGTCTTTTTGTTTAGTTTCTAATATGTTTGGCAATATTTTTCATCCAAGTTATTGTGGTGGATTCTTTATGATGTGACAAGTGAAGGGTACTAGTATGCTAATTGAACTGTGACACATGATATCTTCAAATTTAGTTATTTTTGTAATTAGATTAATGTATATTTTGATAAAATGAAAAGTAGTTGTTAAGTGAGAATTCATTTAAACAGTGTTATGTTATCAACCAAGTTGTCACATAAAATCTTTATGGTCACCCAATATATAAGTGGGATCATATACAAAATCAAACGACGTCAAAATGTTTTATTTTATCTCAAAATCCAACTCATGAATCTCTATATATTTCTTAATATGAAAAAACGTATTATGAAAAAAATGGAAGACTGAAATTGTGCCTTGAAAAATAAGAGGATCAAAATCGCAAATGAAAAAAACAAATAGAGAACCACATGCTAAATAATTGGGGTTGACCATGTGGAAATTGTGACCGCAGTATATCTATATTTCTTGGCCAAATCATTGGTTATTTATATGTCAGTTAGCAACATTCTGCAAACTATGCCATTGTACTTTTCACTATCTTTATTTGCTACAGAAAAAAAGTAGTAGTGGAAGTAGAAAAAAAACAACTAAACTTTCAATTTGAATGGGAAAAATCTAAGACTCATTCTTTTCCTGCAAGTTGAAGGCCAACATAGTTTACTTGTAACTTGGTTCATGTTGGTTTTCTTGTGTGAAGCAAGCAACAAGGTATGAATCACTATCACATACATACTCCACTGTGATATTTTTCTTATATGATGTTCTATCGAGCTGCGACACTTTAAATTGAAGGTGTGTTTTGTGTCCGACACTGACATTTTAGATTGAAGACGTGTCTTTTGTCCGACAACTGACAAGTATCCGTTTCTGACACGGATACGTACATTGATTTCATTCAACTTGTTCAGTTTTATCAAAATATTACTAGTGTCGATGTATCAATGTCAGTGATGTGTTTATATCCGTGTCATTGGTTTATTTTATCCATTTTTTCTTTCTCTCCATATTTTAATGTGAGGATGTTTATGGTTTCATGTTGCAGTTACTCTTCATTCTTGTGTTGGAAAAAAAGCTCTTAAGTTAACAGCATCATTGTGTGAACTGATTGAAGCAAAGATGGGATTTGAACCATTGAATTGGTACTGCAAGCCAGAACCAGACAGTATATGGGAAAAAACAGTAGATAGTGCTTTTGGGTCATATACACCATGTGCAATCAATACTCTTGTTATCTCAACCTCAAATTTGGTTCTAATGGGGCTGTGTTTATATAGAATATGGCTTATTATTTACAATGCCAAAGCTCAAAGGTTTTGTTTGAAATCAAATTATTATAATTATATTCTTGGAATGTTGGCTAGTTATTGTGCTTTTCAGCCTTTGTTAAGATTGTTAACAGGAAATTCAGTCTTCAACCTGAATGAGAAAGCTGATTTTGCTCCTTTTGAGGTGAGTCTGTCATATCATACTCCAATGAGATCACTTTGCATGCAAACTCAAAATTGATATTTGATGTTGTTAGCTTTAGGCCCTGTTTCAATAAACAACTTAATTAAGTGCTTATATCATAAATGTTTATTATATAAGTGCTTATGTATCAGGTGAAAACATCTTATGGACATGTCATAAGTTGTTTTCATAAGCTCTAATAAGCCAATCCAACCAAGACCTAGATAGTTCATCTAGTCAGAGTTGTCAATTGGAAATTGCAGAAAATAACGTTTTGTTCAAATTCCGTTACGCAAGTGTTATAGGGCCGCTATAGTTGTTCACTAAATAGCATACCACTGAACACACTGACTTGTTCAAATTCCACTGCATTACAACGTCGCTATAGTCGGATTTTAACAGCACCGAATCTTGTGATACCTAAGAGTTATGTGTCATGCTGTAAGAGAGAAACATGTAGGATCTGAGTGGAATGTGAAATTTAAACTCTTTTCTGTTTCTGTGTTCTTGCAGATATCATCTCTGATCATTGAATCACTTACATGGTTCTCAATGATAATTCTCATCCTCTTGGAAACCAAGATTTATATTAGGCAATTTAGGTGGTTGGTGAGGTTTGGAGTTATTTATGTTTTGGTGGGAGATATTGTAATGTTTGACCTTCTTCTGTCAGTGAAAGATTACTCTAGCAGGTTTGATTTTTAACTTTTCAATTCATTGCATTTTCACTTTAGGCTGTAACAAGTACAGTAACCTATGATTGCTTTAGTAGCATTGTGTGAACTGAATTTGAATGAATTCGAAATAGTTAATTTTCTTCAAAATATGAGAAGATATATCAGTTGTTTGTGCAAGAACTTGCGACTTTTAGCATGTTATGGATAGGATAAGCATTGAATTCAAGAGAAGAGGAAATGAATTTTGGAACTTTATATAAAACGGAAAAGACGATTCGTTTTCTTAGGAGAATAGGATGCTTCATTTTCTTATAGTAAGTGGAGTACCACACTCATTCTTTGCTTTCATATTTGCAGATCTTCCCTATATCTGTATGTTAGCACTGTTATCTGCCAGGTGCATTTCTGACTTTTCCCCTTCATTATACCTGTAATTTGATTTCATTTATTGGACAATGTTGTTTTATTAAAACTACCTACCAGTTTTCGATGTAGCACTGACACTTAAGATTGAAGACGTGTCCAGTGTTCGACAACTCTCAGTGTCGGACACCGACACGACACTGACACACGTTGTTACATTCGATGACTTCAATTTTTTAAAATTATTACAAGTGTCTATGTGTTAGTGTCATGTACGGTGCTCGTGTGTGTCAGTTCTTCATAATGTTGCATGCATTGTAAGGCACTAATGATCATAATGAACTTACTGTGGCTACTTTATCTGATGTAGGTGCTGTTCGGTATCTCACTTCTAATTTACATTCCTAATTTGGTTCCATATTCTGGTCATACAACATTCCAAGCTGACATACCCGACAATGGTGAATATGAATCTCTTTGTGGAGATGATCAAGTTTGCCCAGAGATGCGCGCCAATTTCTTATCTAGTGAGTGATCCAAGAAATGGATGATTTAATACTACGTTGTTTTACGACTTTGCTAACTACAACTTCTAGTGTTAATGGTTTATTTATGCATTATGTGAAGGATTAAGTTATGGATGGATAACTCCACTCATGAAACAAGGCTATCGAAAACCTATCACTGAAAAGGATGTTTGGAAGCTCGACAAATGGGATCAAACAGAGACGTTAAATGAAAAGTATACATTCTCTTTTCATACTGTAAAGTTCTTCATAAAATCATATATCCTGTATATATATAATTTAAAGTAAATTTTCTTTCTGCAGCTTCCAAAATTGCTGGACATCAGAATTTCAAAGCTCTAACCCTTGGCTGTTAAGAGCATTAAACAGTAGTCTAGGGAAAAGGTGCATATTAACAGCTTTTTCATGATAATTTGGCTTCCCTTTAAATTTTTTTATCTTTATTTGGACTCTTCAAAATGACCTTAGTAATGTTGTTCCCTCATTTGGTTAGGTTTTGGTTTGGAGGCATCTTTAAGGTGAGTCCCCCATTTTTTTATCTTTAACTTGATTGCCTCAAATGAATAAGTAAACATTTTCAATTTTCAAGATATTTAACATTTCATTTTCAGATTAAGAGGATTATTTTGTCACTATAATGCATTATTTTAAATTGCGGTTACGTTGCAAACCTTTATATTGCGGCAAAATGTGGTTGAAATTGCAGTTGCCATGTCATTGTGGTGACATCATGACCTGCTATATTGCAACCACAATTTAAAATCATGCTATAATGTACAAGGTTTACATTTTATAGTAACCTGTAATCTCATTACAGTATGAAATTCTGTTGTACATTAAAGGGCGTGTGGTAACATTGTTGAACTATGTGTGTTCTGACTCTTGTGGAACTTTGAAATTTTTAACGATCTTTGCAGATTGGTAATGATCTTTCTCAATTTGTGGGGCCTGTTCTGCTGAATCATCTCTTAGATGTAAGTTTATTTCTCTCAAAAACCAAATTGGATTGATGCGAACGTACAGAATAAAGAATACGAAGAAGTACAATGGTACAATGATAGAAAAATGGACACACAAGAATGTTTATGGCTTGAACTTGATATATTTTAGGGTATAACTAATGTTTTTAATGTGCAGTCAATGCAAAATGGAGATCCGTCTTGGATCGGTTACATCTACGCCTTCTCCATATTTGTTGGAGTGGTAAGGATACTGTCTCTTTAATTTGAAGAGTTTTGGTTCAGTAAAATCAGCTTCTAGTGAACCATATAGATTTTAAGTGTTGATGAGGTTTTTCTCGTGTCTTTCTTTCCATGCTTTTCTATCCATATAGATATCATTAATATGGAACTATATATTTTGTGGCAAGTTTTCTTTTCTAGTTGAAGTTAATATAAAGATAAAGTAAATGTCAGAAGAGAAGCACATTGATTATGTGAAGGTTGTAACTGGATAAGTTTGTGTTTCTGACATATATCCACACATGTTTAGAGGTTTACATAGAAACTGTAAGGGCCTATTTGGTCTTACCTTCTAATGCATTTCATCTAAAAATTCATTTTTCTGTAGCAATAACTTTTCCCATGTCTAGGACTATCGCAATAATTCTTAAATAGACAACTTATATGTATTCTTAAGTAATGCTAGAATTGTTGAGTATGCATATTCACTGATAAGTGGGAAAGCACTCGAGTTTAGCAAGTGGAACTGAAAGTGTAATGAGCGTAGAGAAGCGAGAGCGCCTGCGCTATGGGCTTGGCCCATTTGTATGTTGGTTTACGATTAGGAAGGTAGAGGGTACGGAGGGAAAATGCCCTCCATGGTACGGTTAGAGGGTAAACCTATAATTTGGACTATAGTATATAAACAAAATTTGTACTTTGAAGTCTGTAACTCTAAGCAATGCATAGTAGAGAACTACAACAATCACTCTGTTGTCGAAGACCTAGGCATGATTAGTCGAACTCCGTAATCAATCGTGGAAGTTTTGCATATTTATTTATCTGTTTACTTTTGAGCTAGATTTTCTATTCTAAGAAGAATGATAGGGGATTATACATTTTTCTATTTTTCACAATGGACAGATTTGGTCTTTGATATCATAACTATTGTATACTTTTCATAACATTCAACAGAAATACGGAATGAACAATTAATTGATGTTTCTACTCTTTTTCAGTCAGTTGGTGTTGTATGCGAGGCACAGTATTTCCAGAATGTTATGCGTGTTGGTTTTCGGCTTAGATCAACACTGGTACTTCATCTCTTTCTCCTAAAATAAACTGGTTTTTCCTAATATATCTACACAGTTTATATCATGTGACTTTTTCTAATTATAGGTAGCGGCTATATTCAGAAAATCTTTGAGGCTAACTCATGAAAGTAGAAAGCAGTTCTCAATGGGGAAGCTTATGAATATGATAACAACCGATGCCAATGCATTACAGGTTCATTTCCTGCTTAAAATAACTATTGTGTAACGGTGTTTTGTCAAATAGCACTATGAAAACCGTTACACTATCCTAGTTCTGCTATAAGCGCAATAACGGTGCTGCTATATAGTATAAATTTCATTTTCTAATAGTATTGCTTTACAATGTTCAGCAAATATGTCAACAACTTCATGGACTATGGTCAGCACCGTTTCGAATCATCATAGCTATGGTTCTCCTATACCAGCAACTAGGTGTTGCTTCACTTATTGGATCACTATTGCTAGTTCTCATTATTCCACTGCAGGCATGTTTTGATATCTCACAAGCACATGTACATGTTTTTTTTTTTTATAGATTTATCACCATTAATAAACTAATAATTTTTTTTTTGTTTTGAGGACAGACATTTGTGATTAGCAAAATGAGAAAATTGACAAAGGAAGGACTGCAACAGACAGACAAAAGGGTTGGTCTAATGAATGAAATTCTGTCTGCCATGGATACAGTAAAGTATGAGCACATTAAAATATGTCCACTTTCAAAATTCAATTATGGATTATTATGTGTTAACATTGTTTGTGATATGCTGAATATTATTCAGATGTTATGCATGGGAAACAAGCTTTCAGTCTAGAATTCAAACCATTCGACATGACGAACTATCATGGTTCCGCAAAGCACAACTTCTATATGCTGTATGAATACAATCCCATGAAACTTGATATGATTTTATAATTCAGAGTGCTTCCATATCATTTCTATTATTCAGTGAAATTTCTAATCTAATCATATTTCACATGTTCTGCATTTAGAAAATTGGATTTTTTTTTTTTAAAATCGAGTAACTACGTAAACTTAGTGTAGCCAATCACTTTTGTTTGTCAACTTTGTATAGCCAAATGCTTTTCTTTTTCATTTGCTTTATGAATTAAATCTTGAATTATTTTGAGGTTCGTATATTAGATATCATCAACTTATAATTTTTCTGTCACATGTTTTTACTCAAAATTGTCATAATTTTACTGATAGTCTATCTTAAGATTCACAATAAGATTTGGTTCATGATATAAAAATAGGTCTTATGATTCACGATTTAAATCTCGATTTGATAAGCATGGTATGACAGGGAACTTAACTATAGTTTGTACTACTTGAAGATATATTCCTTTATTTTTTTTTGAAGAAGCTAAATTAGCCCACCTAAATTGACACTAGAGAGAATCGAACCTGAGATCTCGAGGAGGAGTGATGTAAGATTTTTACATGTCATTTACCTAACTATACGTGAGTATAATAGGGTCGTATCCACAGAGAGTTGCGTATATCATAACCATTTAAACGCCATTTATCATGTTAAGGGTTTGGGTATAAGTTGTTTGTTTGTGTAAAACTATTTTCTATTCGACATAAAAGTAAAACGAGAAGAGATAGGGTTATTCCGCTTGTGATCAGAGATATCAACCAAGCGTAACAACTGCAATCTTCCGACCGATTAACGGATTCTAGCTCTTTAAACGATATTATCACAATCACTCATCAATATCATTCGTGTCCAAATGATATTGTTATTTCTTCGGAACCGTTTAAACATCGATTTCCCAAATATTTGAACGATCACGAAGTCGATTGGGTAGTTTAATCGACGATTTCCCAACCGATTAAATTACCCAAAAGCATTAAGTTCTAGATTACAAGTGATTATCAAATATTAACATCTATGTCTAGAGTGATAACTTAAGATAGATTGTTATTCTATTTCTAGGTTTAAAAGCATGTATCCATAACATTTTAAATCTCAATAAACATTGAAAGCAAGAATAACAACAATATTGAATAAATAGCTAGAACCATATATTAAAAGATCAAATGATTACATAATAGCTTGTTTGAATACCTCAAAATCACAAGAGTAGAGGTAGCTAGATATGTCTATGCTAGCTTTGCAAGAGTTGGAGAAGAGATGAAGATTCAATGACAAGATCCATGATGTCTCAATAAATCTTGGCTTGAATCTACTCCTAACTACCTTGCTCTTTGTTTCTCTCTCTAGAAATACCCTAAACTCTCTCTAAAACCAGAAAATTATCAATAAAACAGTAGTTGGTACTTGGAAAGAAAAGAGAAAACTATTTATAATGTCTGAATTCGTCCAATCTCGCTTAAGCGAAATGTACTTCGCTTAAGCGAAATGCTTAAAAATCTGAATCTGGCCAATGAAGAGTCGACACAAGACCCCTATCCTGTTGCAAGATGAAATTCGCTTGAAGCGAGATGAAAGCGAGATACTCCTGATGCATTCTGTCCAAATCTCGCGTAAGCGAGCTGAAGTCGCTTCACGCGAGATTCTGTGTTTTGATGAGCGCAGTGGACGCGAGATAAAAGCGAGATGCCCAGGTTGCATTCTGTCCAAATCTCGCTTAAGCGAAATTATCTCGCTTAAGCGAGATTGCCTTTCTTCAAGAGCGAGATGTACGCGAGCAAAAAGCGAGATGTTCAGGTGCTCTCTGTCCAAATCTCGCGTAAGCGAAATTATCTCGCTTAAGCGAGATCACCTTTCTTCAGGAGCGAGATATCAGCGAGCAAAAAGCGAAATCCAAAGGGGCTCTCTGTCCGAATCTCGCTTAAGCGAGCTGAAGTCGCTCCAAGCGAGATTTGCCTGACTTAGCCAAATTCTGGGTCCTTGCTTGTCTCCTTCCTGCACAAATTGAAGAGAATGAGGCATGTAAAGCATAAAAGGTGAAATTACAACAAATCATAGCTTTTCCTTAGTCAACTTGCAAAACAAGTCACTAAAATGCCTGAATTATCACATAAAATATACTACTTTTGAGCACTTATCAAGGAGCACACTCCCAGATCCTAAGCCAATACCATTAGGCCAACCCAAGTGGGTTGAAGATATGTTCCTTTATGAAGCAACATAGAATTATTTTTTTTATATGCATGTGTTACAGAACAATTTTCATGGCATACTTGTTAAAAATTTCAATGACATGAAATTCTCCTAGACTGTAAAAATTTATAACATTTTTCCTAACTATCTTTCTTTTATTGCAGCTAAATAGTTTTATACTGAACAGCATCCCAGTTCTTGTGACAGTAACTTCCTTTGGAGTGTTTACTTTACTTGGTGGAGAGTTAACACCTGCAAGAGCATTCACCTCACTATCACTGTTTTCGGTTTTGCGCTTTCCTTTAAATATGCTTCCAAATTTACTAAGTCAGGTTGTTGTTTTCCCAAATCTCATTCAGTTAATGTCCTTTTAGTCCTTTCCCCCCCAAATAAAATTGATATAATTACTACATTGTTATGCTCTATGATTTTGGAAAACTTCTGAAGGGGTTAAAAATACATGCTTAATAATCCCTATAAAATAAAAAATATGTTCATTTTGATCCTTATAAGTTTTTTATACCTTTTAGTCTTTGCATTTAACGAAAATAGTATATTCTTTGTTGCTCATAAGGGACTATATTCTTTACGGAAAAAAATTGTATAAATTGAGATAGGGACTAAAATGAAATGAATATATATTTTTGGTTTATAAGAACCAAAAACATATTAAATCCAATTTCTAGAAATAAATTTATTATAAAGATATGAAGCCATTTCTTAGTGTTGACTGAATGTATTTTCTGACAGGTAGCAAATGCAAATGTGTCATTGCAACGTTTGGAGGAACTGTTTTCAGCCGAGGAACGAAATTTACAACAGAATCCACCTATTGTTCCAGGTCTTCCAGCCATCTCCATAAAGAATGGATACTTTTCATGGGATCCTAAGGTCAATTTATTACTGATTCTTATGAGCATTGCCATTACTTCGATCAGTTTTTACTTTTTATGAAGAGCAGCATTTTACCTAAAAGCTGATCAACAATCAGTTTCAAATTTAAAACAGTTTTACTTTTTAAAACTACTACAAAATAGAACCATATCAGAATATGCTGCATGTAATTTTGATTAGAATTCTCTCTTCCTTCCATCATCCCGAAAAATTACAACATAGATCATATCAAGGACAACTAGTGTTGTCAAATAGTAGCTATATATAGCATAGCCGAATAAACCGCTATTGTTCAACAATACATAATTTAGTACAAAATATTGTCAAATAACGGCTATAGGGGAACTATAGCGCTATGACATAAGGAGACGAAACTGTTTCTTTTGAGTAATGTGATGCTAATGATAGGAAGTTTTTATTAACGTGAGGCAAAGTATTCATTTTTCATCTGTTTTGTTCCATTTTACTTATATCTTGATGTTAGTAATTCACTTGTATAAACAAATCTATCCAATTAACAGGCAGAGAAGGCCACATTATCAAATATCAATGTTGAAATACCAGTTGGAAGCTTAGTGGCAATCATTGGAGGTACTGGAGAAGGGAAAACATCACTTATCTCAGCAATGCTTGGAGAGCTACCTCTTGTATCTGATGGAAATGCTACAATTAGAGGCACTGTTGCTTATGTTCCGCAGATTTCATGGATTTACAATGCTACGGTGAGTTGCAGATTATCGTATTCATCTAAGATTTATGATTTATTCATAAGTACTATTTAATTTATCATTCTAATTCAGATATTATTTTGTAGGTTCGTGAAAATATATTATTTGGTTCAAAATTTGACCATGGACGGTATTCGAAGGCTATCAATGTCACTTCTTTGGAGCATGATCTCAACTTTTTACCTGTAAGATTGATAATAAAATTCCATATTCTCTATGGTTTTCAAAAATTAATGCATTATAACTTACTTATCTCATTTATATATTTTCAGGGACGCGATTTTACGGAGATTGGAGAAAGAGGAGTCAATATTAGTGGTGGGCAAAAGCAAAGAGTTTCTTTAGCTAGAGCTGTATACTCAAATTCAGATGTATATATATTTGATGATCCTTTAAGTGCTCTTGATGCTCATATTGCTCAAGAGGTATCATTCTTATCAAGCTCTAAAACACAAGTCCTTTTTATATCTGTTCCTTTTTAACTGTCGCTTTCATAGGAAAATCTGGTCCTATATATTAAAGCCTAATGCACTCCAGTTTAAATTCAAAGGTTTCTTCCATCCTTTATAAGCTTCATTGATGTGAGCAAGAGTCAAATTCAACTGATTCTCATATCCAGTTCATGTACTTTTAAGATTTTCCTTTGTTTTGTGGTATAAATATTGGAATTGCTAATGTCAACATTAAATGTTGATAATTTCATTTTTTTTTTGGAAATTATCTATGATCATAGTTCATAGTTCATATATCCTGATTTGCAATGTACTTTAGGTTTTCAAGAACTGTATAAAGGAAGGGCTGCATGGAAAAACCAGAGTTCTTGTCACCAACCAGCTTCATTTTCTCCCTCAGGTGGATAAAATCATTCTTGTTAGTGAAGGAATGATTAAGGAGCAAGGAACGTTCGAGGAGTTGTCGAAATCTGGGCCTCTATTTCAGAAGCTAATGGAAAATGCAGGGAAAATGGAACAAGAAGTAGATAGTAACAACGATAGTGATAGTCACGACAAGACTAATGTTTCATCCTTGAACAATGAGGCAATTGTAGAGTTACCAAATGATGCAAGCTATGAGAAGAAGGGAAAATTGCGAAAATCGGTACTTGTTAAGAAAGAAGAGCGGGAGACAGGTGTGGTTAGCTGGAAAGTTCTAACGAGGTAAGTTTGAAGAGTACATGAATCTTTTCCTTCAAGTTATTGTTATTAGGTTTCATGAAATTCAATTTTATATTAGAAGAACGAGAAAGGCAAGGCTCAAAATGTTAAACACCGTTTTGAATGTTTCGGACGTAAAAGAATATAGATTCAATATTTTTCTCAACATTTTCGTTTACAAAGTTTGAAAATAGATCCAGAATTTTCAGAAGTTTTGAAAATGTTAAACACCGTTTTGAATGTTTCGGAAATGCATTCTTCCTATCTTGCCTTTCATCTTTTGTCTATGACAATTGTTCACTGCACGTCTTCCTTATCCTTGTTAGCCATTTAAAATGAACACAAATTTTAGAAAATGAAAACTGAAAATGTTTTCAATAAATAAACGGGGCCTTAAGTTGTTAAGTGAAGGAACATGAGTAGTTTTTACGCTATTTCTAACATTAAGAAAGCATAAATAAAATAAGTAAATATCCAACATCTAGTTTAATTTTCTTATGGATGCTGTTGGTGTTTGTATCCGGTTGTATCTCTTTTCTTTTTGCGAGCACCATCTCTTCTTTGCACTTTTTTCTACTTGGACTCAATTTATATGCTCTAGTTTGGTTATCACTTGTAAAGTTGTAATCATATATCCAAAACTACAGGTACACATCTGCTTTGGGAGGACTGTGGGTAGTTGCTATACTTTTTGCATGCTACACATTAACAGAAGCTCTTCGAATTTCGAGTAGTACATGGTTAAGTGTGTGGACATCTCAAGATTCAACTGCTGCTTCTCGTGCCGGATATTTTCTTTTCATCTATGCAATGTTCTCATTTGGACAGGTAACTCGGCAATGGCTATGATTTTCTATTTAAAAACCATATCTTCTAAGTTATCACATGTTTCGAAACTCCAATATTTAAATTTCTACTTTGAAAATTTAGTATCTTTTGCTTTACTTGTAAGGAATTAGTATAGTTCAAGGAAATGTTCATCCTTCGACAAGCTATGAAATGAATATTTCATTTGCTGCATTCAGGTATCTGTGGCACTTGCAAACTCTTATTGGTTGATCATTTCAAGTCTTCGTGCTGCGAAAAGATTGCACGATGCAATGCTAGATAAAATTCTACACGCTCCAATGGTATTCTTCCAGACCAATCCTGTCGGTCGCATAATTAATAGATTTGCGAAAGACACGGGAGACATCGATACCAATGTTTTTAACTTGATGAATATGTTTCTGGGGCAAGTCTGGCAACTACTTTCAACATTTGTTCTTATAGGCACTGTCAGCACCATATCCCTGTGGGCCATAATGCCACTTTTGATATTTTTTTATGTTGCGTATATATACTACCAGGTGTGTTCGATATCTTTCCCTTACTTTAGGAATGAGTAGTAATTGGACATTTTAGTCCTTTAAATTATAAGGGCCGGTCAATTTAGTCCCCAAATTTTTGAAATAGCAATTTAGTCCTTCAAATTTCCAAAATAGAAATTTAATCCCTTAAATTGTAAAAAAAAAGTATAACAGACAATTTAGTCCACTTTTCAAATTTTACATCACAATTTTGAAGGTTCTATGCTTGTTTCAATGCAGCAAAAGAATATTTACGTCAATATGTTTATCTTTTATTGGCTTGGATGGATGTTTACTAAAGAAACATTTTGATGGAGGGACTCAATTGACTGATATTATGTAATTAAGGGACTAATTTGCTATTTTAGAAATTTGAGAGATTAGGTTGCTTGATCCTTATAGGAGTTGATCTTTTGTTTTGTTTGTTGAGGAATTGACTAATCTTTCCTATTAACATCATGCCGAATAGAGCACGGCTCGAGAGGTGAAGCGCATGGATTCCATAACAAGATCTCCTGTTTATGCACATTTTGGAGAATCATTGAACGGTTTGTCAAGCATTCGTGCTTACAAAGTGTACGACAGGATGTCAAACATCAATGGAAAATTCATGGATAACAATATCAGATTTACTCTTGTGAATATTAGTTCAAACCGTTGGCTAACCATAAGGTTAGAAAGCTTAGGAGGCCTCATGATTTGGTTGATAGCGACATTTGCTGTCTTACAAAATGCAAGATCCGAAAATCCTACACTGATTGCATCTACAATGGGTCTACTTCTTAGTTATACATTGAACATAACAAATCTCTTGAGTGGTGTACTTAGACAAGCAAGTAGAGCTGAAAACAGTTTAAATTCGGTTGAGCGCGTTGACACATATATAAATTTAGAAACCGAGGGTCAAAGTATAATTGAGACGAACCGTCCACCACCAGGATGGCCAACAAAAGGATCAATTGAGTTTGAGAATGTAGTTCTTAGTTACAGGCCGGAACTTCCTCCGGTCTTGCATGGATTGTCCTTTGTAGTGCCTTCGAGTGAGAAGATAGGTGTAGTTGGAAGAACTGGTGCAGGAAAGTCTAGCATGCTTAATGCATTGTTCCGGATTGTGGAACTGCAAAGTGGAAGAATCATTATCGATGGTTGTGATATTTCTACATTTGGACTAGTAGATTTGCGAAGAGTTCTTACTATCATACCACAGTCGCCTGTTCTTTTCTCCGGTATGAACTATAATTTTGATCATGCATGCACGTTAGTATAAAATACATGACTATTCTTGTATTTTAAGTTTTCATTTAATTGTAAATAATCATTGGCTATTCATTTCAATATGAATTTAATGTTCTGAAAATTGTCATTCTCTATTTTTAGGAACTGTTCGTTTCAATCTCGATCCATTTAATGAACACAGCGATGCTGATTTATGGGAAGCTTTGGAAAGGGCACACTTGAAAGATGTAATAAGAAGAAATTCTTTTGGTCTAGATGCTCAGGTACATAGATTATGGAATACATTCTTTTGCGCATATGATAATAGTCATCAAAACTTGGTCAAGTGTATTTGAAATTTTTAACTGAAAGGAAGAAATATAACAAGTTAATCTTTTTCGCTGAATAAAGGTTTCCGAGGGAGGAGACAATTTCAGTGTCGGACAAAGGCAGCTATTAAGTTTAGCTAGAGCATTGCTAAGAAGATCAAAGGTTCTTGTCCTCGATGAAGCTACTGCTGCTGTAGATGTTAGAACAGATGCTCTAATACAGAAAACTATCCGACAAGAGTTTCATTCCTGCACAATGCTCATCATTGCACATAGATTGAATACAATTATCGACTGCAACCGAATTCTGTTGCTCGATGCTGGAAAGGTACATCCAAGTAGCATGAATGAACTATACATTTTCACTTCTTGCATGTTTTACTTATCATGGTTCTATGCTTTACAGGTTCTTGAATACAATTCACCTGAGAAACTCTTACAAAATGAAGAAACTGCATTCTACAAAATGGTTCAAAGCACCGGTCCTGCAAATGCCGAGTATTTATGTAGCTTAGTATTTGGAAGGAAAGAGAACAATTCAAATGAACATAACAAGGATTCGGAAAACCATACGAAACAGTTAGCATCTATAAATTGGGCTGCTGCTACTCAGTTTGCAATAGCTTCTACACTTTCTTCTTTACATCAACACCTTCAAAGTCCAAATACTAAAGATGATAAAGACATCCTTAATAGAACCAAAGATGCAGTAGTTACACTTCAGGAAGTTCTAGAAGGAAAGCATGATGAAACTATCGAAGAGACATTGACTCAATATCATGTTCCTACAGATAGATGGTGGTCTACTCTCTATAAAGTTATTGAAGGTAAACCTAATAACTATTGTAGATACTATCGGAATAATTAATACTTTTGTGCTATTTTGTGTCTTAAATCTCCGGTTCTCAGGGGAAGGGCTCCTGTTAATCTAGAGTCCAATCGAGACGTAAGTAAAGTCAGACTAATGATTGATTGTTCTAGTCTAACTAATATATTACAAGCTTATAACAAATGTACTTAAGATTGGACCAAAGATCGAACATGTGGGACCTCCTAGTCATAGTCCAACCTGGTTCGACCAGCCTGTAATGTAATCGGAATCAAATCAACTGATACATTGACCGGTTCCAGTTCAATGAGTTGAACCGACCAGTTCTGTACGATTTTTCAAACATCGATTTTAACAAATAAAAAACAACCTATCTTTTGACCTTACAAGGAAACATGATATGTGACTTTTCCTGACAAGTCCTCATGTTCCTTTCTAGTTAATGGAAATTAAATTTACTTTCTAGTTAACATCTTTATAGCTTATTTTGAAGTACCATAAGTTATACTGCATATTCCATTATAATGTTTCCATCTGCATTTGTTAATTTCTGATCATGTGTTCAACTATTCCTTCAGGTCTAGCTGTCTTGATCAGGTTGCCTCAGGACAACAACTTTAACCAATTAGAACCTGATTTTGAAGGGAGATCTTTTGACTAATTATATAATACTATTTTCTTTTGTATGTTTTTTTTTTTTGTAACATTTTATATTTTTGCCTTGTATCAATAGGGTTACTTTCCTTTTTGTCACAAAATAAAAATAACAATTAGGGTTACTTTCCTTTTTAGCAAGAACTATTTCAAGGAAGATTGTACTTATCTTTATTTATTAATTTTGTTAAGTCTTAACCTAATTTTTTTCCTCCACTTTTGCAACAACTAAATCCTACAATTTTGGATCTACATCTTATTATTATTATTATTATTATTATTATTATTATTATTATTATTATTATTATTATTATTATTATTATTATTATTATTATTATCCCTCTTTGTTAATTTTGTTAAGTCTTAACTTAATTTTTTCCCTCCACCAATCCCTTATTAGTTTTGCAACAACTCTATCCTATTAACCGTGAATATTTTTCAAAGCAAAAATTTAATAGATATCTTAATAATTATCCTTATTATTTATTAATTTTATTAGGTCTGCAACAACTTAACCTATTGTTTATGTAGATTTTTTTTATAAGTTGTTGTA
Source organism: Medicago lupulina (assembly GCA_958299785.1). Classification (NCBI taxonomy): domain Eukaryota; kingdom Viridiplantae; phylum Streptophyta; class Magnoliopsida; order Fabales; family Fabaceae; genus Medicago; species Medicago lupulina. The sequence goes on from OY283144.1 coordinate 64,321,858, forward strand.
CACTTATTTAATACGTTTATAAACATAATACCTAATTTCCATGCAAACTCGGCTACCCTAAATAATTTGTTAGGAATCATGAATTGCATTAATTTTTTATGTTTAACTATAAAAGTAATAAATAAAATTGACCCGTGCAACAATATAATTTTGTATTCTTTTTATCTTTTTTCTTTATAATTTTTTTTATTATCATTAGATTGTAATATTGTATCTCTAATAATTTAATTTGCGTTTATTGATCGTTTATGGTTAAAGATTATTTATTGATCTCTACTGTAGTTGAGAAGACCCGTGCGTCGCACGGGCCAAAAGTCTAGTTGTAATAAAAGTAAGTTATTTTACCCCTAGTGCCGCTTGTTATTTTCAGTTTTACAAATTATATAAAATTTGGTAAACAAAATGAATTTAATTTTGATAATATGATAGTGTATTATATTTTACATGGTCATACAATTTCTATGCTTTAATGAATATGAATTAAATTTAATTAGTATATGAGGTTAATGTATAATTATTTTACACATATATTTAATAATGTATTGTAATGTCAATTAATGAATATGACAACACACGATACAATACGTTATTGGATACATATGAATAATAATTATACACTGACATGGTAAATTAATTAGATTCATATAAATGTATGATTGATCGAAAATGTAATTTATTTTTACAATATGAATGTATATGAATTAAATCCTTATTTAATTTATCTTTAAATAATAAATGAACTTTTATTCTTTAAAAAAAAATGAACTTTTATGATTTTTTTTAAGGGAACTTGTATGAACTTATTTTTTTTTTTTGAAGAATGACAAAGTTATAAGAAACCCCTGATGAGAATAAATCCTTGATATAATAAGTAATTTGTGTAAATTCTTAACGATAATTTAAATAAATTCTAATCTCATATTGGTGAATAAAATTGTTGGTCTTTTTTTTGTTTTCTTTTTAAGTGTGGTATTGCGTTGTTCGTCATCTCATGTGATATTGTTTGATTTTTTTATCTTGTTGCAGAATTTATTTTAAATAAGTGATTTTTACCTAAATCTTAATTTTTTCTCTGTGATTTTGTCATTTGAATGTGTCATTGTGTTGGTATTTATCTTCTGCCGTATTGTATTGAATGAATGTATATCGTAAAAAAAAAAATGATTTAAAGCATAAATAATTGGACAGTGCTCTAAGCAACTGACTGAACTATGGGACACGTGGGGTCCACAAAAAGTACACTTTGCTTCTATCACCAAACACATATTTTAAAACGACACCGTATAATCAGGGATTTTCTTCTTTAACCTCAAAGCTTCTAAGAAGAGTAGACAAGAACATAATCATCATCATCAAATTGAGGAGCATCCTCTTTTCTCTGTTCCTCAGATTACATGGTAATAATTCCTCATCTTAAGATTATTAAACTTGTGGTTCTGTTAAATGTTTATGTTTATAGATTTGTTTTGATAATGATTTAATGGTTATTAAACTTGTTAATCCACTTTTTCAGCTACTTATTACAACACCCTTTTAAGTTTTAACTTCAAAAAAATCATCTTTATTTTGATTTTATTCCATTTCAATAGTTTTTTCAAATCTCAAGTGGGTTTCTTTATTTAGTTTTATTGAATAAATGTGTTTTTATTGCATTGACAAGATTGTACATTCTTGAAACATGTTTTTGAGTGACCAGATTTGACAACTCTTTGTACTAAATAGCATATCACGGAACAATGTCGATTAGTTCAAATTCAGTGCTATAGCGCCGCTATTTGGCAACACCGACACTTATTTGGAGCTTGAAATATTCTGTTTGAAGTTTGATTTGTGCTGTATTCCTATAGGTAGAAGTTACTCTTTGTTGTGGAAAGATAACAGGAGTTACAGACTTGGAGTTTAAGGTATTTCCTGGATGAATTTGGTGAGTTTCAAATTTAAAAGCCGGATTGAAATCGAGTTAAATTGACATGTCAAAAACAATGAGAAGCAAACCTGTTAATTTAAGCGCGGCTAAAGATATGTTTGTTTCAGCTATTCGGTTCGCTGTGTCTATTGAGGTACCATGTTTTCCGTTCGGTGATGAGCTAAGAACCTCCGCTCAAGAGCAAGTTGACTACATGCTAGGAGAAGATGAAGACATTTCACTCATTATTTCTGATGATGAAGTGAAATCTGTTGTAAGAATGGGTGTTAACAATGTCATTCATTCGTTCGAAACAGACTTGTCGTCGTTGCTGTTGAATCCTTCCCACGAGGTTGAGGCTGCGGATAACACAATAATGAGGAGAGTATCTGATCTTGAATGGATGTGTAATGTGCTACCAAAGATGGATTTTATGAAAATCTTTGTCTCTAATTGGATTGCAATTTCTAGTAAAACCTTGGTGATAATTGAAGACAAAAAGCTTGAACATGTCAGGTGGGGCTTGAAAGTAAAGTTGATAGAAGTAACATGCAAAGTTTTGGAAGCAGTTAGCTATGGAAGTGTGATTGTTCCGGCTCCGAGCCGGGTGCAATTGCTAAAAACATGGTTTCCCTACATTCGTAAGATGAAGCCATTGTTGGATTCAAAAACCTCTGAGGAGGCTAGTTTTGCTTATAAAATGGATGAAGATTTGTGTCAGGCCGTTGAGGGAGCAATTGTGTCGTTGGTATTGACATTGCCGTCAAACGATCAAGCGGGCATTCTAGCTGACTGGATCGGAAGTAGGGAAGTTGGATATCCCGACTTGAGTGAGGCTTTTGAGGTTTGGTCTTATAGAAGCAAATCTGCCAAGAGGAGATTAGTGGAAGGTTTACATGGACAGGGTGATGAAGCTATCAGCAGTTAAGTTTGTCTTTTAACTCCTAAAACTTATCATTTGCGGGACAGTTTTACAGCTCATACGGTCCTATTCAGCTTGAGAGGTTTATACTCAAAAAATTCATTTTTGTAACAGTGTTGTAAGATAATTAGTGTTGGATTGAGGTGTTGATTCTGTCCATGCGATTTCAGCTCAATGGTTACAGTCTGACCTTTTAACCTCAAGGGACGGAGTTCAAATTCCCTCAGAGACACTAATTAATAACACCCTTCTGCAATTTTTTTAGACAGGTGTTAGATTCCATGATGTATGACACTCGCTGAATGGGCTGGGGGTACTCAAAACCTCAACTTTTGATTCTTTGTATTGCTTTTTGATAACTTTCAGATGAAATTCTATGAATACCTGCCTGCATCTTTGAAACATGAAAGGTTGCTTGTAAGCTAGTTGACTCACCAATCATTTTACATTGTTGTTCCATAGCGGAAATCTATACCAATTCCTTTTTTGCACATTAACATCATCAGTTGCCTCACAAGGAATAATATATTTCAAATTTGCTTGTATACTCTCACTATGCATTTCTGGTAATAGCTCATATAGTACACAAATTTTGATGTGTGTGTGTGTGAGAGAGAGAGAGAGTTGAAGACTGTGAGGGAAATGAATTCTCTATCGTAGAATAAGTTAGTAAAAATAGTTGAAGATTAGATGGCTCATTTTCCGTTATTTTGAAATTTGATTTGCCGAGCTTAAAATGTGAATCATTGGATGTTAATATATTCAGGTAAGATGTTAAAAGGATTGCTATTGCATAACATAGATGTAAATCTCTATTTGTTATTGTCGTACTATGACAATACAATGACTACTTTGCTCTTTATGTGGAGTTACAATTGGTGATTACATTGTTGCAAAAAGGATATCTAAGTACAGTAAATATTTTGGCAACCCTTCAACTAAATAATGTGGTAGCATTGACATCCATGGCTGGAAACAAAAGGAAAAAGTAAGATGTAAATCAGTATATGTACATAAGTTAAATTTTAAGAATTTATAACTTTTTTTTTAGCAAAGAATTTATAACTTATAGTGAAAATGTTTTGTTAGACTTTGTACTCATTAGTGATATACAAGTACTGGCCTTTCAAATAAAAGGATTCTTAGGATGAGAGTTTTTGCTGGTTCTCTGCATAAATGATATGCCTCTTGCTGTCTTAAACTTCCCTATGAGCCATTACACTGACCATAGCAAATGGAACTGGTCTGTCAATACAGATCTCCTCCCTGCTGATGTTTGTAATAAAATTGCAGTGTTAAAGCCTCCTTCTGCTGGTTCTAGCAGTTTTCCCTGTTAGAATCTACATCAGATGAATCCTTCAGCTTAAATTCGGCCTATCCATTGCTGCAACGGCATGATTTGGACCATGTTGATGTTGATCCCCTATTTAACTCGGTTTGGAGCTGACCTGGTTCAAACAAGTTCAAGTTGTTCGTGTGGAAATTAGAACATGCTAAATTTATGACGAATGAAGAGCGTAGACGATATGGTATGATAACTGACTAGACTTGTCCTAGATGCAATGGTAGCTCCGAATCATTTATGCACATGTTTCACGATTGTGAGGATATAAAAGCTTTCTGGACTAGTATGATCCAACCAACTAATGTAGTAAGTTTTTCAGCCTCGGTCTTCAGATTTATCTGGACTGGAACCTTTCTTCTAATCATATGTCTGCATCATGATCATTGGAATGTTTTCTTTTGTGTCACTATTTATGAGATGTTGCAGGACAGGAATTCTCTGGTTTTTACCGGCATATCAAATATAGGGTAGTCCTTTTTGCACCAGCTATATAGTCAAATTCAGCTTATAGTGCAGCATCACAATACACCAAGAAACATATCTCTACTTAGAGAAACTATAAGGCTTGAGGTTTCGTGGAACCCCTCCTCCAGATCGTATTATAGATCAATGTTGACGAGTCATATATTGACTACTTTGGTACTCCGGCTTGTGGTGCTGTTGCCAGAAACTCCCACAGTAATTTTATCAGAGGTTCTTACAATAAGGTGGGATCTTGAAAATGGTGTTTACAAATCTGTGGGACATGTTGCACCTTTTTACTGGAATTAGTGCAGATTATGCATGTCCTAAGTTTAGTTTGTTGTTACTTTACGATGCTAGAGGTATCCGTACCTCTTGATTTGTTTCAAAGCTTTGCTCTTCCATTTTTATTCTTAGAATCCAATAATTTTACAAGTAGAGTTTGAAATCAAACTTTTGTAATAACTGAGACTAGCTTGGAAATAAAAGGGAACAGAAAAGTTGAAAACTTTTGTAAGCCTCATTTGTCAAGAGCCAAACTAGAACATGAGAAGAACCTATCATACATTAGCCATCCATAATCAAACTTGTCACAGACAAAAAAGATGCACATTTTTTTTTTTTTGTCAATAAACGTGCACAGCTACACACATAAGTTGAGAATAAAGGTCTAACAGTGTGTTTGTTTCTCTATCAAGAGCCAACATATGTGCCAATGAATGTTGTATTTTAAAACGATCGTGCGTGGGCACACACCAAGGTGTAGCTTTTAGTTCATCCGCACAACTACACAGCAAAAAGTGTTTCCGAACACAACAATTTTCCGCGTCTCACGAAATACAACATATACAACATTGAAACGTGTAAATAGCCTATTAGACGTGTACACAAATAGGCTCTAAAACACTCAAATCACACTTTTCACACTTCAGGTTTGTATTATACAATAGAATCACAAACATTTTACTTTTTCAATTCACAGGGTTAAGATGGTCCTAGAATTTGAATTTATGCCAAATTCAAACAAAAAAGCTAACTCAAGAGATCATGAGTGTCCGACCACTACTTTGATCATAAAGTCATTTGTGAAGATGACGGAAGGAGCTTATATACATGCACGAATGAACTACAATTTTGCAAAGGTGGTCATAAGTAACAAACTCTAAACACAAAATTCATGAACATGTTTTAGATCAGAAAGTTAGGGGATGATAAACATTTATACATTTGCATTGATGATGGAATTTGGATATTCTCTCAAGTATGTAGAAAAATGGTATTCATGCCCAAAGTAGTGTGATGACCAAAAATACAATGAGGGCCAATCCAAAACAGAATCCAACTATTGCCATGAAAGCCTGAATATTGTCAAATTAAATAAAATCAGAACAAAACATTAAAAAAAGTAACAAATGTCAAAAATCAATCTAAAAAACGGATACTACTATAAGTTACCTTCCCTTGTGATTGAAACTTAAACTTATCAGTAAACCAGGACAATCCTCTGTCAACAATAGGTGCTAGTGCCAATGCTCTGCAAAAGAAGTAACTCCATTTTTTTAAATGGTTATCATCATTGTACAAAAGATGTTTTTCTGATGCGAAGTAAACGAAAAACATAACGACAAAGTACAGTCTAGGAAAGTAAAAGGATAAAACTTAGGTGCAGTGCCACCATTACTGTTCTTACTCTTCCTCTCACAAAAATATATATATATATATATATTTTTTTTATCAAAGAGATGGTTTCTTTTGCACTCCTTAAAATAATTTGTGACAGTTACTTCAAGTGAGGAATATACAGATCGGTGTATAAAGAAGCACAGCATTTTAAAAGCTGACATGATGTTATTCAAACAAAGTTTACAAGTCAAATATGCTATAACTTCAATCCTCACAGTCAAAAGCTTATCAGAAAGTTACAAACCAGTTGGAATGTTGAAGGTACAATACTTCTAACTTTATTAAAATAAAGGGTTAAACATGCATTTGATTCTTATAAATATTTATTCCATTTTAATCTTACTTTATTAACAAAAATAGTCTGTTTCTAGCTCCTTGTCACTAGGCAGTCCTCTTATCAGGACCTAAAACGACACAACTCTTTATTTTTGAGGGATTAAAAACAATTGATTTTTTTGTAGGGACCAAATTCATTTTTTTTTCAATTTTGCAGGAATCAAAATATTTAACCCCGAAAAAATAAAATAAAGTTTCTACAATAAGCCCTTACAGAATTTTAGGTTTGGGTCACAATAAAATCTAAGTGCATTACACAGTTAACAGTGTAAACGGGTTCAGGCAGCTCACCCGGCGGCTCTTAGCAGCTTGGTGACTTGACTACCAGCCCAAACCATCGCCATCAATTTGAGAAATCTACATCACCGTGAAATTTTTAAACTTCAAATCAGCAAGCCATAAGTGATGACGCTAACAGGAATATGTACTTACCTCTCTACAGCTGCAAGATAACCCATCTTTCCAGGTGCTGGAGCAATATAAAACCTAACAAACACAGCATTGTTAAATAGGACGCAATGGCGCTATACTATAGGGAAATTTGAAAAAATTTCTTTTGTTACACGATACGCTATTTAGTACAAAATGTTGTCAAATAGCAGTCCTATATCACTGTTGCATAGCGGAATCTTAATGAACCTCTATTTTCTGCGATTTGGGATTGACAACACTGAACAAGTATATTGCATATTCCAAGGTTCATTGACTTTGGAATAACTTAGAAAGTACCAAGAATAGTGAACAAGGCATGTTATCAAATGGTGCATAAAGGAAAGACAAAAAGCTCCATGCAACAGATTTTACAAAGAAAACAGAGAAAAAAAGGATTGCATAAAGGAAAACCAGATTGCTAAGTAAGAGGCACAAAAATGTTCACATACCACACAAAAAGAAATGTTGTGAGATAGTATACAGTATTCAAAAGTCCATAGGATAGGATTCCAGAAACTCCATATCTCTTCAGTTTCTTCATGATCCTGACATATTAAACAAATCAAAGCAGGCAATAATTTTTTTATTACAAACACATCAGCCAAAGTGGACGCAAGAAACTTAGTTTCCATATTTTTTAGAATATTAATTATTTAAAATATTTAGAATATTAATGAGTTTGACAACGAGATCAACTATCTATGAAGCCAAAATTTTCTACAAATTAGGAAAAGTATAACGTATTCACCACCAATACTCCTCAAATACTTCCTGATACCAGTCTCGAAAGCCTTCAATTTTTTTCCTTAATTTTTAGTTTTTCTTTATGATACTTAGTGATTACTACTCAACACTCCTTAGACTCCAACATTTTTTTACAGTCCTTGTTTTAAGTCCTACAAGGATGGTTTTGTTGACATCATGACATAGAGTGTGAAGATATTATGTTATAGGCATAAACCTATAACTTTTTTTACAATCACAAGTAATGATCCAAGGAGCCTCGTATACTGAATTTCACAAAACTCCCAATATCGTCATATCTGTATCCTATCATGCTGATACGTAACGGTAATACACATCCTTCATGGTTTGTTATTCATGCAATACAGTAAAGAGCATGTCAACTCTACTATTTTTGTTCATGATGACCAAGTGAAAGTGGTAATATGAAAAATAAAAAGGTATCAAATGATTAGCCCCATCACTCGTCTCCGTCCCAGTCAAGATAACGAAAGAAAAAACCATTTCCATGTTAAGAACAAGACTGAAAAAGTAATTAGTTTTTAAATTTAGGGTATCTCTGTTAGGATAGTCAAAAACCAATTATTCTTCATAAATTTCCATCATATGTAAGGGGCAGGCCAAAGTAAATGCACAAATATGCAAACATCACCATCATCATCAAATAAAACAACTGTTTTAGTCTCTAGAAAATAATGAAAATATATTATAGGGAAAGTTGTGCATACTCGTTGATTGATAGTGAGTCTCCTTTCTTACTCTCTTTGCTTTCTGCTGAACCTAAAAGTATCTTGCAGCTGTCAAGTATGATACTTAAAACTTCAATGTAAGAGCTAGATAACCTCAGGGATCAATAAAAACATCCATAAATCAATATAATGAACTGCCTGATTATTTTTCCCTCATCAGTATAATTCAACATTTCACTCTATTCACATTCAACCAAAATGGAAATTTAATCCTAATGAGACGGAAGTTTCTCCAAATAAATTTAATCTTAGAAAATTCAAACTTTTGAAAGGGAACAAAAACAATTGAAAATTGAAAGAGTCATTAGAATTGGAACAACTTAAATAAACAGAACCCACTTACTTCACACTTTTAGAAAATAGAACAAATCACATACCTTCATGGTTGCTTGAATCTGATAGCTCATATGCCTGACCTTACACCAATGAGAAACAAAACAATAGTTCAATTAATAAATATATGAGCATACATATTTTGAATTCCTAGCTAAAACATTCGTCTAGAATACATCTTATCTATGTATCTCTGACATTTCAGATTGAAAGGGTGTCTAGCATGCGTCACTGTCCACCATCGACACGACACCGACACATGCAATTAAATTCATTTATTTTACTTTCTCAAATTATTACGGTGTTGACATGTGAGTGTCATGTTCAGTGTCCATGTCTATGTCAATGCGTCATAGCATCTATCTTATGGGCTTCAATTTTTACAGTTATATATATCTACTATATAACTGCTGAAGAAAGAAAAAAGATATAAAACTTTGCCAATTTTTTCAAACAAGATCACATGTAAAACCAACTGTCATAACAACAACAATAACTAAGCCTTATCCAATTAGATGGAGTTGACTAATGGATTAGAATAGACGACTCCATAATTTCCTATGACACATTAAGTTAAAAGATGTACGCTTACCTTTAAATCTTTCTTAATGATTAGACTTAATAGTTTTTCTTGGATTTTCTCTACCTCTAACCATAGGACTATTACTCTCAATGTCAACCCTCCTTACCTGTGGTTCTGTAGATCTTCCCCACACATCTAGACCCCCTAAGACGAGATTCTAACATCTTTTCTGCAGTTGGAGCTATCTCTAATAATTGCATTCCTAACCCTATTTGGTCTTGTGTGACAACATATCCTACCTAACATTCTGATCTTTGTGATACCATGTTTACATTGTTGTTGAGTTTTTAATGCCTAACAATTGGTCTAATACAATATTTCATGTCTTACAGCTGTGTCGTAATTTTGTTTACACTTGAGTGATGCTTTTCTATTGCAAATCACACTTGAAGCACTCCTCTATTTCATGTCATCCACCCTGCTAGGATCCTAGGATAAACATTTCCCTCTATATCCTTGTCCTTATTATGACAGAACCAAGGCATTTTAAAGTGAGATTAGTGGTATTGTATGTTCCAGTCTTCACATCCAAGATTTGTTGTGTGTTTCTTGCTAAATTTACATTTCACATACTCTGTTTACTCTTACATAAACAGAAGTCCTGTAGTTCTAAAGCTTGTCCCCATATTTCTAACTTTCCATTATTTCTCCTCTCAATTTTTCAACTAAAACTATATCATTTGAAAAAAAGCATGTATTGTGGCATTGCCGTATATGTTCGCTAAGCACCGATAGCATCTCTTGGATATGTAAAATCAATAGTTGAAATAAATTAAAAAATTGATTGGAAGTTACTCTACATTAAGCAGTGGTGGTCCAATTTCACTAAAAGAAAATAAAGGTATCTAAACGAATGCTCTGGCATTGCTTCACTACAGTTCTATTCATTAATCTGCCAACTTCAACATTAACATCAGTTGATAGTTGGAAGAATAAGCCATCTATTTTTCATAATAACTCTTAGAATTTGGGATAGACCTACTTCAAAGTCACAAAGCCACCAGTAAGGTGGGGGATGTCTCCCAGTCAGGTAAGGTCATATCATACCGAATGTGAGACTCTCAAACAATAACTTTGTGTAATACATAGGAAACTTTCCCTGTTTTTCCGATATCTCAGTTAGTACCAATCAATTCTGTGATTGCTTTCAAAGCTAAGGTTTAACTAAGCAACTAGATCCAAAGTAAGTCCAGGGAACTTGAGCTTAAATGTGCCAAAGCAAACTTCTCTAATATGTAAAATCGGTGTGCTGTTGGGAAAATAAAGCAAAATGACCACAGAAGTAGTGAACTTGCATGGTCTAGCAACAATTCATTTGAACCTATGCCAGCTCCAGGTTAGGATGTTCACAATTGAGGCTTTTTAACCTTCACATTTTACTATTAAGAGCTTAACTTAAACTAGCTTAAAAACTGAGTCACATTATGTTGGTACAAGAGGAACAACTGGACCCAAACTCCATATAACTATACTTAATTCAATTCAAAGCCATAGTTAAGAATGAAAGGAACTAGCAAACACTACCCTAGTTATTTTGCTACATTTCTTTACAATGTCATTCAAGGTAAGCTTTCACTACACCTTACAATATGAGTTCCAATTTGTTAGCAACTAAGGATAGATATGAAAGAAATCAACATAAAAATAAGGGTTCAATATTTTTCAAGTCCCTATAATCATCTTAAATTTTGTTTCTAGTCCCTGTATTGACCTTTCTGTCCTACAAATTACATAAACCACATGCTTTCAGTACTCTAGAGATTTTAGACTAAAAACTAAGTACAGGGACTAAAAAGAAAAAATTAAAATTCATACAAACTAAAAACGGGAAACCACCATTTTGGTCCCTAGAATTGTAACTGGCTGTTACATTAGTCCCTGAATGTATCAAAATTGAAAACACATCCAAAAATGTCTCTTTTCTTAGTCATTTTGGTCCATGAATATGTTTTTAGGCAGTCAATTTAATCCTCAAATTTGTTTTTTGTTGGTCAATTTAGTCCGTAAAATAAACATAAGTGGCAGCAGTGGTGTGTTTACAATGTCATACATTTAGGGACTATAGTGACAGTGTCTCACACATTCAAAAACCAAAATGGTTGATTGCACAACTAAACATATTTAATTCGAGTAAACGGCCATTTTGGGCTCTGAATGTGTGAGGCGCTGTCATTATAGTCATTGAATGTACAAAAATTGTAAATACGCCCCTAATGTCTTCTTTGCCTGTAATTTTATAGACATTGACCAACAAAAAACAGATTTGAGACCAAAATGACTAACAAACGACACGAATACAAAATGATTAACTAGAGAGACACTTAAGAACATATTTTCAATTTCGATACATGCAGAGACTATAATAACAAACACCCTATTGCCTTACATGTTCTTAGACTAAATTCGCTGTTTATTCTATTTAATTCATTACCACATGCAGTTCAATAAAAAAGTAAAATAATTACTTACATTGTGATTGGTGTTACTTGAGCAAGGTCTTGTATGAAGGCTGAGGAACAAATTGGTATTATTACTCTTAAGCAGAGGCAAGTGATTGTGCATGAAAAGGGTACTGCATTTTGTCTTTGAGAAGCAATTGAAGCGTTGTAACGCAAACTTGAGACATACCCAGATAGCAAAAAATGGAAAAGATAATAAATTTGTAATTGAAACACAGAGAAGAGTGAGAACTGAAGCAGAAAGGTAGGAATGGGAATACCTGATGAGAGAGGAGTGTGGAATTGAAATGGGGTGTAATTTTAGCAGAAAGAGACATTGATGGATGGATTATATTGGTAACAATGGAGAGTGATGAAATTCAAGGAATTGCATGTGTAGAGAGAGAATTCATGGAATTGGATTCATCTGTAGAAGGAGAAATTCTCTTTTTTAATGAGATTTCAATTAAGTTAATTGCAGTTTTGACCCTTAAGTATCACAAATTTACGATTTTGACATCCTATAAAAAATTATAACAAATTAGATCCCTAAGTTTACCCTCTTTTTCACTTTTGGCCTCATAGACTAATTATAACAAATTAGATCCCTAAGTTTACCCTCTTTTTCACTTTTGGCCTCATAGACTAGTTTTGACCAAGTCAATGCATATGTGGCACCCACATCACTTAAAGTGTGGTGCCATGTAGACTTTCAATTTTCTTATGGGGTCAAAATCGTAAGATTGTGATACTTAGAGGGTCAAAACTGCAATTAAGCTTAATAAATAAAGTGATATGGGTGTCACGTATGCATTGACTTTGCGGGGCTAAAAGTACAAAATGAGGTAAACTTAGGGGCTGATTTGTTATTGTTTTTTATAGGGGCCAAAACCACAAGATTGTGATACTTAGAGAGGCAAAACTGCAATTAAGTCATTTCAATTTCATTAGTCTTTTTTTTCCTCAAATAGTCTATCCGTTATAAATTCACCTTTTTTCTCAGTAAATAAGTGAAATGTTTCGAATATCCAACCTTAGTCTCTATATATAATATATGGTTAATTGTTTAAAGGGTTAAATATGTTTTTGGTCCCTATAAATATGTCAACTTTTCGTTTTAGTCCCTCTAAAATTTTCCTTCAACTTTTGGTCCCTATAAAATTTTCAATCACTACTTTTGGTCCCTCTTTTAAAGTAAAATCTTATGTAGAATTCATATTTTTGAATAAAATTTTGCATAATAATTCATAATATTATAAGAATCTCTCCAGAAAAAAATTAGAATTTTCTATCCAAACATGAATTTAATATGAATTTTTATATATTTAACGGTTAAAAATTCATATTTAATTTATGTTTTATTAAAAAATTCTAAATTTTTGTTTTGGAATTTATTTTACAATATACTACACATTTATGGACACCCCTAAATTTTGAAGATGTTGGCAGGAAATCTTTTGAATTTGATTGCAAACTCATAGAAAATTTGAAGATCTAATCAAACTCAGAACAATCATGATTGGGAATAAATATGACCTTTTTTTTGAAGAAATACACTAAAGGGAAAGAAATACAATATACAGATGAACAAGTTAAAATATGATCTTTTTTTTGGTTGCAAATCAAAAGTGAAATTGGCGAATAAAAAGATCAACTTAAAAGGTGACCAGCTATAGAGAGTGATATTAAGAGGATCATGAGTGGACCAAAAAATATAGGGTCCATATTAGGGGTGCCCATATATTATAATCTTGTAATTTGAGATTCTTCTTATTTTTGATCCTATAGTATACGCGTGGTCCAAAAAAGTGACCTAGAGATTGAATTTTTTCATGATTTTTTACAAGCATCTTTAGGATGTGAAAACACGACATTACACAAAAAAAAAATAGTTTTTTTCCGATTAAGGATGGATTTATTATGAATTTTTATTCACCATAATTATGAATTTCTTAAATAATTGATTTTTTTTATTTACTTTAACTTCACAAGTGCCTCCGCCGCAGTACTCCAGATCTACATGTCTTTCTTTCTTTTTGCTTCTTTTCTTTCCGCCGAAGTACCTCGCCGCTCTCTCCCCCTTGTTGATGTAGCAGTGGCAGTGAGGGGTGTGACGGTCGGCGCTAGCCACCCGCACCACCTCCCAACCAGATCTACCGACGGTTTTCGCGGCGGTTGGTCGGTGTGTTCGATACCGGATGTAACGGGGGTTTCCGTCTTCTCTCCGGTGGCTGTGGTTTATGCCGGTTTAGTCGGAAGGGTTAATCTGGATTTGCTCTTTGCAGCTCTGGATTGTTGATGGGTTTTAGTTTGTTCTTTTGTTTTAAGCTTTGTTGCAGCTGCCGTGGTTAATTGCTACAAGTTGATTTGCAATAGTCGTATGTGGCTAGAAATGGCTTTGCCCCCCTCACTGTTATATGATTATGGATGTGCTTCATAACATGACTTTTAGGCTAGAAATAGTCATGTACCTGTTGTCCGTTATTGCTGCGATTGGTGGGTGCGGGTGTACCGTGTTGGCGGTGCTCGTGGTGTTCAGACTCGTTGATTGACCATCCCTCGATCTGGCTTTCAACTATTGGATTTGGATAGAAATGGCCGTGAAGTCTGTCGCAGCATAGTGAGTTGTAGGTGTGAGGTTTTGTATCCGTGTTGGCGGTCAAATTTCTCACCTTCACGAAGTTTGACACCGTATAACTTAGGGGAGGTTTCAAAATCCTCATCAGTTTTTGATGTTGGATTGTTTGTCTCGAAAGAGACGCTATGCTTGTTGCTGTCGCAAGGAGTTGTTGGTACTTGGATCCATTTCGTGTTGACGGTTGGTCCATACACCACACGTTAGACATTCACCGATGTTGTTTTTATTTCTTATTACCCGTTTGGGCCGGCCTACATTTTGTGTGGATTGATTGAGTTAGGTTTATGTCCCCCCAATCTTTTTTGTATTTATTTTTTCCTTTTTTTAATAATACATATGAGCACCTGATATAGACCGGAATCTGCAAGACATTCCAACTATGTTGGACTGTCTTCTATTCCTTTTTTATGTTTGGACTCTTGCCTATCAAAAAAAAAAAAATCTTAAATAATTCAGAATTAATTCGTATCTCATTTAAAACTCCAAAATTTAACGGTGAAGTTTGTTATGATGTTCTAACTATGCCTACAAAATTAGAAAACGAAATTTGACTCGTGAGTATATGCTTACTCGGAACAAAATTGCAATTTCGCACGTTTTGGTTGTAAAAAAATAAAATTGAAACGTCTTTAAAATGCTACGGTGTTTTGCGGATCCTTTTTATGTATTTCTATAGATATCTCTTCAAACAATCAACTCAATTCAATTTTTAGGTTGGAGTTTTCATTATTTTGTTTTTTGAGTTTTTGACACTTTAAAAATTCACAATTAATTCGTCCTTAGTTGAAAAATTTTAATTTTTTGTGTGTAAAGTCATGTTTTGACGTCCTAAACATGCATGAAAAAATTATGAAAAAAAATCAACCTCCAAGTAGTTTTTTTGGACTTCAACTATATTACAGAGTAAAAAATGATAATAATTTCAAATTACAGGGTTAAAATGTGTTTTTTATTTTACAGAATCATTTTTCAGACTTCACATATATTACAGGGTCAACTTCAATAATTTTTTTTGTTTAGTAGCCTATTAGCTAGAGCTCACACAATTAAATGTAGAGAAGTTGGGTGTCTGGGGTTCAAACTTCGACCCCTGCATAAATTATACAATGTCCCTACCAACTGAATTAAGCTCACGTGGACAACCTATTTTACTTTTTAATATTAATTTATCATCATACTCATAAAAAATGACGGATTAATTTATCATCATACTCATAAAAAATGACGGATTAATTTATCATCATACTCATAAAAAATGACGGATTCTTTTCCACTAGAAAAAAAAAGAAAAAAAAGAAAAGGATATCCAAACATGGGAGAGACAATGTTACTACTTTCAAAACAAAAATTAAATTAACTAGTAAAAACTCGAGTTCGATTTATGGGTGAAATAACATTTTTTTTATTAAAATATATTTATTTCACAGTCAAATTTCGTACCGCGACTTATGGTGATTTTCGCAAGTATACGAAATCGTGCAAGTAATAAAATTAAAACGGTAAGATCGAAAGTCAAACTCAAGAATCGCGTTATACAATTGAATAATATTTGTGACTTAATTGAACAAAAAGGAACTGGATTTGTTTGATAGCAATAATGAAAATTAAGAATAGTAAAATTGGTTTGAACTTTATAAAATTAAAATTGTCAGGGATGAGTTTCACTAGATGACTCTCTTAAGTTAACAACTATGACTATTGGATCGTCTTATCGAATCATCATCGAATTCTATAATTTATTCGCCATGATTCCTTAGTGATAGAATCATTAATTCTATAATAACCCATAATTTCTTAGTGAATTTAAGGTTAAAATTAAGCATGAATGAACAAGAACTCTCGGTTGGTTTCAAGAGTTTGCATCTATTCTTAGATTGCAAAGACAAAAATTTCTTATCTCAAGCATTTATAAATTCAACTTCTATTTCACAATATAATCCGTAAATCAATTTAAAGGTGATCAATCAATAAAAGAATTAAGCATGAAGATAAAAAAAATAATTCAATAAGTTTCATAAATAATCAAAGATCAAATTACATAACAAAAATATTCATCTTGGTCTACTCATGACCAATATAATCGCCTAACGTCCACTTCCCGATAGCAGGTGCTTCTGAATGGACTTTCTGGCATCTAGCGCCAACTACAAGGGACATGTCGCCACAAGTACTTAGTTCTGGCGCCTAGCGCCTGCTTGGTCAGCAAAAATCCTCCAATGGACTTCAAAACATTATGTATTATATCCACTTTGTTGCTTACTCGTGACTCATCTTTTATCTGCCTCCAGTCCTACATAATTAAAGATACCCGGAGCAAGTCAAATGTTCAAATATTATGCATTAAATTACAATGTTATTATGCATGGTGTGACTTCTGTTAAGACAAATGTTAACTGGCATGGGGCGAGAGCTGCATATTTTAATCCTCATAGGGGAATTAGACAAGGTGATCCCATCTCTCCGTATCTTTTTGTGATTTGCATGGACAAGTTATCTCATATGATTTCTCATTCCTCATTCGGTGAATGAAGGAGAATGGAAAGGGATTAAAGTTGGTCGTACATGTCCCACTTTATCTCATTTGATGTTTGCTGATGATTTGCTTTTATTTGGTCAAGCCACTGAAGATCAAATGAACTGTGTGAAGCATATTCTTGAGCAATTTTGTGTTCTATCTGGTCAAAAGGTTAGTCAAGAGAAAACTAGTATTATATTTTCCAAAAATGTGAGTCGTGAAACTCGTGAGGATCTTAGGAATATATCCGGGTATAGATCTACAAACTCTTTGGGGAAATACCTAGGAGTTCCACTTCTTGGCAGAGCTCCTAAGAAATTGGATTTTCAATATATTATTACACAACTTCAGAATAAGGTTACAACTTGGAAAGTGAAGAATCTCTCCTTTACAGGAAGGGTAACGTTGGCGAAAAGTGTGATTGAAGCTATTCCCATTTATCCTTTGATGACCACAAACATACCTAAATCAATCCTTCAAGAAATTTATAGGCTCCATAGAGGCTTTATTTGGGGTGACACTATGGAAGGGAGGCGTTATCATGCTGTTAGTTGGGATGTTGTTACTCAACCAAAGCATATGGGAGTTCTTGGTCTGCGTCGTTTGGACATTATGAACAAAGCTTGTCTAATGAAGTTAGGGTGGGAGCTGCAAAATAATGGAACAAATTTGTGGTGTTCAGTATTGAAAGGGAAATATGGTCGTGGAGTTTTGAATTCAGTAAATGCTATTGCTAAGCCTACTGATTCAAGCCTTTGGAAAGCGTTGGTCAATTTATGGCCTCTTCTTGATAATCACTCATTCTGGGCAATTGGTAATGGACATAATATTAATGCTTGGGATATGTGTTGGAGTGAGCCGGGCCTTAAAGTAGTAGAAATGGATATTAATATTCCAAGTTCGTTAGGTAATGCTAGAGTAGTAGACTTGTTGGATGATGAAAGAAATTGGAATTGGCAGATTTTGGAGGGTTGGCTTCCTAATGTTTTGTTGAAAAAGATGTTAGCCATCATTCCTTCTGATGATGTGACTGATGAGGACACCCGGATGTGGCCTGATGGCAAGCATGGCCTTCTCTCTGTGAAATCAGCGTATAATATGATGTGTAATTATTCAGGTATAGTTGACAATAGCTCGTGGAACAAGATTTGGCATCTCAATACTCCAGAGCGAGTGAGGTATTTTATGCGGCTGCTTAGACATGGAAGGCTCATGACGAATGATCGTAAAAGCAGAATGACCCTAGGCGCTCCCTATTGTCCTTTTTGTACTGATGTTATCGAGACAGAACTACATGTATTGCTGGATTGCTCTCAATGCATGGCCTTGTGGTTGCATGTTGTTGGATCCCAATCGAGGGAGTTATTTTTTAACTCCAATTTGCAATAGTGGATCGATTTGAACTTAAATGGAGAGGTTGAAGGGATTGACATTTCTAACTGGCAAGCATTTTGGGCTACTGCTTGTCATTCATTGCGGAAGTGGCGAAATAAGGAAGTTCATGAAGAAAATTATCATAGACCAATGCGACCACATGTAGAAATTTCTAGATATGCCAGAGACTATAACTTAGCTGTTAAAGTAGATAATGTTGTAACTGCTCTCCCAAAAATGTTGGTGCATATTAAATGGAGACCACCTGAAGGAATATGGGTTGTGCTTAATACAGATGGAGCGATAAAGGATAAATGCTTGGCAGGATGTTGAGGGCTCATCCGAGGGTGTAATGGTGAGTGGTTGGGTGGTTTTGCTAAATTCTTGGGTAGTTGTATTGTATTGGTGGCTGAGCTCTGGGGTGTGTTAGAAGGATTACAATATGCGTGGAGATTGGGGTTTCAGAATGTGGAAATTCGTATTGACTCGTAGGTTGGGGTTAATATGCCTGTTGGATCAACTCAATGTTGCCCTATTGGGTGGAGTCTATGTCAGAAGATTCGTCGTTTTCTCCAACTAGAGTGGGAGGTGAAGGTTTGCCATACCTATCGTGAAGCCAATTTGTGTGTGGATGCTCTTGCAAAATTAGGTTGTAGTTTGGGCTCTACTTTGATTTGTAATGAGTCATGTCCGACTCAAATTAGTCATTTGTTATTAGCAGATATTGCTGGAATCAGCATCCCTGAGTTGATTTTCGTGTTATAAAAAAAAAATGAAAAACATATATGATGCAAATTTAGAGCCAAAATTTTAGGATAGAGTTGTTGCAAACCTAATAAAGGATTAGTGGAGGGAAAAAAAATTAGGTTAAAACTTAACAAAATTAATAAATAAAGATAAGGATAAGGATTAAGATATCTATTAAATTTTTGCTTTGAAAAATATTCACAGTTATTAGAGAGAAAAATGAAAAACATATATGATGCAAATTTAGAGCCAAAATTTTAGGATAAAGTTGTTGCAAACCTAATCATTATTTATTAATTTTGTTAAGTCTGCAACATTTTAACCTAATAATTTCTCTCCAATTTGTTGTATCAGGTTAGCAGTAACAAGACTTTTGACCCGTGTGACACACGAGTCTTCTCGACTATAATATAGACCAATAAATAATCTTTAATCCGTAAGATCATGGGTCGATCAATAAACGCAAATTCAATTATTAGAGATACAATATTACAATCAAATGATAACAAAAAATAGTATAAAGAAAAAAGATAAAAAGAATACAAAATTATATTGTTGCACATGTCTATTTTATTTATTACTTTTATAGTTAAACATAAAAAATTAAAGCAGTTCATGATTCCTAACAAATTATTTAGGGTAGCCGAGTTTGCATGGCATGGAAATTAGGGTATTCTGTTTGTAAACATATTAAATAAGTGTACAACAACTTGTCAAAAAAAATATATCTACAGAAACAATATGTTAAGTTGCTGCAGACCTAATAAAATTAATAAATAATATGGATAAGGATTAAGATATCTATTAAATTTTTGCTTTGAAAAATATTCACGGTTATTAGAGAGAGAAATAAAAAACATATATGATACAAATTTAAAGCCAAAATTTTAGGATAGAGTTGTTGCAAACCTTATAAAGGATTAGTGGAGGGAAAAAATTAGGTTAAGACTCAACAAAATTAATAAATAAGGATTTTACCTAACAAATTCCATCTAAAAAAATGCATCGCACCAATTTCATTCTTATCCTGTTGCCTTTTTTTTTGACAATATTTTGTACACTTATTTAATACTAAGAAAAATGCATCGCTCTTATCCTGTTGCCTTTTTTTTTTTAACAATATTTTGTTCACTTATTTAATATTAAAAAAATGCATCGCACCAATTTCATTCCTGTCATGTTGCCTTCTTTTTTTGACATTATTTTGTACACACTTATCCTTATTTATTAATTTTGTTAAGTCTGCAGCATTTTAACCTAATAATTTTCCTCCAATTTGCTGTATTAGGTTAGCAGTAATTTAACCTAACAAATTCCATCTAAAAAAATGCATCGCACCAATTTCATTCCTATTCTGTTGCCTTTTTTATTTTGACAATATTTTGTATAATTATTTAATACTTAAAAAGATGCATCGCTCCTATCTTGTTGCCATTTTTTTTTTAACAATATTTTGTTCACTTATTTAATACTAAAAAAATGCATCGCACCAATTTCATTCTTATCCTGTTGCCTTCTTTTTTTGACAATATTTTGTACACACTTATCCTTATTTATTAATTTTGTTAAGTCTGCAGCATTTTAACCTAATAATTTCCCTCCAATTTGCTGTATTAGGTTAGCAGTAATTTAACCTAACAAATTCCATTTAAAAAAATGCATTGCACCAATTTCATTCCTTTTCTGTTGCCTTTTTTATTTTGAGAATATTTTGTATAGTTATTTAATACTAAAAAAGATGCATTGCTCTTATCATGCTGCCTTTTTTTTTTGACAATATTTTGTTCACTTATTTAATACTAAAAAATGCATCGCACCAATTTCGTTCCTATCTTATCGCCTTCTTTTTTTGACAATATTTTGTACAAACTTATCCTTATTTATTAATTTTGTTAAGTCTGCAGCATTTTAACATAATAATTTCCCTCCAATTTGCTGTATTAGGTTAGCAGTAATTTAACCTAACAAATTCCTTCTAAAATGCAGCAATCCCTAATATTTCTCATCACTGATGAGCTTTTCATTCATATCATGTTGTGTCATTGTTTGTATATATCTATTGTTTTTGTAGACTTTTTTTTTTTTTTTTTTACAAGTTGTTGTTCACTTATTTAATACGTTTACATACAAAATAACCTAATTTCAATGCAAACTCGGCTACCCTAATTTTCATGCAAACTCGGCTATCTATAGCAAACCCTACACCGTGTTTCTCTATAAAAAAACCCTAAACCGTGGTAAATTACACAGACAGCAGGAGAATCATATATTTTGATATTTGCAAGTGGAAGGACGTGACCTTACAACCTTTCTCTCATACCACTGCTTAACTGGTATTCTAATTTAACATGCATTTTATCGATATGGATATTTTTTTTAGAATTGGAATATCCTTTTTGTGTTTTTTGTTTTTAGTTTAAAATGTTTACACCAATTTTGGTCGTCTTTCTATTTAGTTTTGTTGCAATTTCTTTATCTATTATCTAAGGATTCAGACTGTGTCGTGTAATGTCATTTTTTGAGACTGTTCTTTTTTTCACCGTTACCAATTATATATTGCATTTTATTATTTGTATGTCAATCCCTTAACAATAAACTCGTGCGATACACGGGTCAACAATCTAGTAAATGATTAATGAAGGAAAAAAAATTAGGTTAAGATTTAACAAAATTAATAAACAAAGATATTAACATTGATAGTTTAATAAACTCTTGGCTAAAGTGCACTTTTCCCCCCTAACTTTTAAAAACTTGCAATTTTGGTCCCCTAAGTACAGAAACTACAATTTTGACCCCCTAAGATTTAGCCCATTTGCATATTTGGTCCTTTTGGTCAATTTTGACCTATTCAACGCCTATGTGGCACGCCGCGTGTGTAATTAATTAATTAAAAAAAATTAAAAACCAAATAATCAATTTTTAAATTAAATAAATAAAAAAAAGAATTAAAAAATCAGAAAAAAATAGAAATAAATTTAGGGGAGGGACCAAAATTGTAGTTTTTGTACTTAGGAGGCTAAAATTACAAGTTTTTGAAATTTAGGGGAAGAAAAAGTACACTTTAACCTAAACTCTTTTAACACCTTCTAATTCGCTTCATCTCGTGACCATTCATGGTATAACTAGAATTTTGAAACCAAAGACACCTTTAGTCACATCATCAAACCACAAAGAAATAATTTAGTTATATGCATTACTTTTCATTAGGGTTGTGATCTTTTGCAAACGAATCTCAATCCACATGTTCTAATAGTTTGATTTATATCAATCATGTAAGAAACTCCCCAAATACTTTTATGGTATCAAACAAGTTATTCGTGTATGGTGCAATGCATTACATTCCTTTATGGTGGACTAAATATTTTCAAAATTCAAATTTGACCAATCTCTCTTCATCTATAAACAAGGTATTGTCCTTGTTGCCTATTTCTTAGTGTATGTTGATGATTTACCTCTCATAAGTAATTCTTCAACATTTATCCTAAAATTCAAGTCTACATGGCCAAATAAATTGCCTCTAAGGAAATACGAGCTATCTTATTAGTGTAGAGTTGGTAGGAAGTCCCTCGGCTCCTACATTGTCTAACTTTCTCCTAAGAAGCAAGCAATTTCGTGGTCTTGCAAGAAACTTATTGCTTTCAAACGGGTCTACAAATATAAAAGTTATGTTCACAATTATTGTTTAAATTTGGCATACATCTCTCTTAACCAATGGCTAAATTATTTAGACAACAATAAGGCCAACTACTAATGTGTAAACTCTCTATTTTTAAATACATATTGACTATCACTTTGTTCGAGATTTTGGAGCTAAGAACTTCAAGTTTTCATGTCCCTCCGAGTCACCAACTTACCGACCTACGTACCAAGCCATTCTCATGGAGAATAAAATATAAGCTTATCTATATATAATGAGGAAAACATATTTTCCCTTAGAGTAAAATCTAAGACTTAGCTTAAGAAATTCGAACCCAGTTTCATATGATCAAATCAATGTTGAGACACTTTAATTTAGTATTAGTAGTTTGACCATATAATATTAAGAGACAGAAATCTAAATAGTCGTTAGCGTCCCTATTTTTTAAATATATATGTATATACATAAATTCCTTGTTTTGTTTAAAGAAAAAAGAACATTGTTGTAATCAATAAACCTCCATAATTTATCTAAGGAATAGTTTAGGTCAACATATATGATTAAAATTATTATATAAGGTATCAGCATCTAATCCAATGATGTTTCCCATGGAAAACTGTGACATCACATTGCTATATAATATATATTCATGAGAAAATCGAAATGTGTTTCCATCCAGGTTGCAAATCTCTTAAGAACAACGTCAACCAAATATTTGAGAGCCGGATCGATATGCTCTAGGCATCAACAATGACATATATCTAATATATAAATGATTAAACCTTAGATCCTCTACTTGTGTTTGTAACTTTTCAGTTAGTATTGTTATTTCGTCTATTTAAAAAAAATACTTTTATGTCATTTTGGTAGACCTTAGGGAGTCGTTAAGTTTAAAAGATATGTCCTTAATCAGGGACAGATGAAATATTTTAACATAAATGATTATTTTGACTATCTTAATAGACAATCAAAAACTATTTTAAAATTTTGATAAATTATTATGATTATTTATTACACATACTACCCTGCATTCAGAAAGAATCAGCTGCGTTAAAGAACGACGTTATATTCATATAGATAGATATTTCTTGAAGTATATAGGTTTCATCGACATTCCCTAAATTCTTCCGGTCTCTCCCTTGTTATAAGTCCAGCTATATGCTGACAAAAGTGTATTCAATGAAAAAACCAAAAAATAAATGGAAATAATATAGTATTACTAATTCACAAGATTATGGCCAATAAATTCACCTTGCTTCTCATAAATTAGAGAAAATTTGAGGGCCCTTTCAAAGTATATCCGAATATGCCATTGCTAATAATCCCTTGTGCTCTAATGGATTCATCACTTTCCTACTAGCTTTGTTCACAAGTCTTCTTTCTTTATAAGTATAAGTGCATGCCAAAGAAATAATAAATGTGGATAGTTTTTTTGATAAATATTTTTGTGATTAATCTCCACATTCCTCCATCATTTATGTTTTGATAGAATTACAACATAGAAACATTTTCTTTTATATTTTCCTTCAACTTTTTCCTTCTCTTGGTTATGCTTTGTTTAAAGATATCAATTAAACTCTCATAGTATATAATATGAAACCCTTTGATTTTCCAAACTCCACAAGTATATATTTGGTTTTTGATAGAGTACCTTTTGCACTTCTTCATAGTTATAGTTATAAGGCCATATATCAAAAACAAAAAGACATAAAGGAAACAAAATTAAGTTGCATGAAAAACTTAGAAAATTATGTATGCATTTAGTATTTTAATTTTTTGAAGAGGTTTAAGTATTGAAAAGCTTCACATAAAATCTCTTTAGACCCTTTTTGTCTTTTGAGAAAGAATAATTTGTTGGAAAGTTGAAGAGCAAATTTTTAAACTAGAAAGGGGATGAGTACAGAAGCTCAAACAGTAGTGGTGATCCAAGATGCATCAAGAGATGTTGGTTTAAAGGCAATAGAAAAGGCCCTCAAAAAGTTATCAGTTAAAGCTGGAGATCAGCTTATAATTATTGCCATTCTTAATTGGTTTAGCAGTCCTAGTATGTTTTCTTTCTTTGGAAGAAAGAGTTGTAAGAATTCATTTACTTCTTTTTTTTCTTTGTCGACACAAATTGCGTGATACAAGGGTTTCATTTTTTAATTTAATTTATATATTCTGTTAATATAAAACTTTTTTTACGCATACATCCAATCAAATCTTACCATTATGATTTTCATGGAGATGTTTTGAGAACTAACATAGTAAGTGGCACCATGGTGTGATTTGATTAGATGTATGCATGAGTTTTTTTTTATTGTTAGTACACTAAAAATTATTCTCTTCATTTTAATTACATAACTTTTGCAATGTTTTATTTTAAAGTTTGGTAGAAATAGTGACCACATAAATTGAAAAGAGATTCCAAGTTAATTTTCAATATTTATACAAAACTTGAAAGCAAAAATATAAAATAAGGTGGCACTTCTGTAATTAAAATTGAACACGAAGTGAAAAGAGAAAATGAAAACAATAATTAAAAATAAGCAGTTTAATTAAACTAGATGATTTTAATTGGTATTAACTAACTCTTCTGTTTTTTTGTTCTCTTTAGTGGGTTACATGGTCTCAGTTGATTCAAGTTATTTTGTTTCATCAAACAAGAAAATCATCGAAGAAAACTATTCCAAGAGAAAGAACGACTATCATATGAATCGGTACATCAACAAACTTTCTGATTATTGCCAGATGAATGAGGTTAGCGCATTAATCTTTATCTATATACTTTCTTTATGGTCTTAATTTCGATGGAATATTTTAACTTAATAAAAAAAAATTATCCTTATACAATAACATATAGTTGGGGACAGATCTAGGTTGCACTACTTGGGGCAAGCTGCCCCCACAACCTTATTTATTTTTGTTACGAATATTGAATAATTTTATATTTTGTTCTTTCTAAAAATGAAGTATTGACCCCATAGAAGATTCTTCAATAAATTCCTTTTTTAAAAAAGATTTTTAAATAATTTTATTTGTATATAATCAGTTACACAATATTTAGAAAGATAAATTATTGAACATTGTTTGGCCACATTGATAGAAAAATACGTTTAATTGTGTTAAAAATAAAAAATCATACAACATTTTCAAAATACAAGAAATACAATTTGTAGATATTTAAATGTTTTCAACTTTTGCAGTATAAAATTTATGTAGTCTCCAATATATATATGAGATCGGTTAGGATACACCCATTTGTTTTTTAGAATGAGTATTTTAGTAAAGAAATAACTAAAAAGGGGTTAAATATCTTGAATTCAAGACATAAAATATGATATTTTTTTTTGGTCAAGTAACCTAGTGGCTAGAGCTCACACAATTTAATTGTGGAAGAGTGGAGTGTCCGAGGTTCGAACCCGACCCTTGCATATAAAATGTAATATCCTACCAACTGAGTTAAGCTCACTGAATTTATATTATATTAGGTCTTGAATTTAAGGTTTATACGATCTAGTGTCTTTGAAGAGAACGATAACTAAGATTTTTCTCTTGGAAATGATAATTTTCAGATTGAGTTCCAACTAGAAGTGCGTGTAGGAGCAGCTTCACAGGTTACTTCTGAGGCTGTAAAACAATTTCAGCCTACAACTTTGATACTTGATAGGTCAGTTTCTGACTTCCAAATCTTTTTGCCCTAGTCTAAAATATTCTTTCATTTTTTTATCACTCTTATGCATATACAACAAGAAAATTATATCTAATTTGAATATGATGTACTTTGCTTTGTAAATTTCATTGCATAATCATGTGTGTATATAAGATCGTATCTTGACTATCAAGGTGTTACCAGTAACAGTAATCTGGAAATCTCTCAACATAAATAAATGTTATGTCGCGACCCAGATTGCGGCCGCAGACCTGTATTTAAAACCCTAGTCTCCATCAAACATACAAACTAGTTACATTTAACAAGTTAAGACATCAAATTATCCACTAACTAAAGACTAATTGTTGGTGACATAAATTCTGCTCTTTTACCTGCAGACAGATCCACAGAAACATGACGAAATTCATGGACAGGATCCCTTGTGGTATGTATAGGATAACGAGTGACAACTCCATTGAAAAGTTGAAAGATCCAAAATCATTAGCTTCCAAACTTTCCGAAAGGCACGAAAATATAAGCTATTCAGAAATGATACCAGGAAGTGAAGATGATGGAGTTTCTCTTCAAAGTAAGTATTTGTTGTCTTTCATACTATTAACAAATTGGAAAAAATATAAAAAAACCCTATAGCAATATCTGCATATTAGGAAAAGTGAAAACATATATACTTGATTTTGAGCAAGATAAGATGAACTGCAATAATATTTTTCCATTTTGTAACTCATGGAACAATTAAACATCACTAATCAAAAGATGGATAAGACATGAATGTTTTGACTTTTGATCATATATTTCAAATTTTTAAATGATTTTTTTAATAGCATTTTGATATGAATTTATGAGCATTCAATTATGTCAAATTGTGAAAATGTATGCTATGAATCCAAGATATCATGATGTTTCATTATGCACCTATGTTGAGGAAAATCTGCACACACTAAGGATCTTATATAGAAACACACAAACACATGAGGAAAGAATTAGAATAAAGACAAAAATTTACGTGGCTCGGCACCTATTGCTCACGTGCGCAAAATCTTCTCAACAATTATGTTTGTTATCTTAAATCTATCTTTGCATTTGGATGATTAAGTACTACAACTGATGATGCTAAGGATTCATCAAACAGTGTCTAAGTCTTCGTCATCTACTGATCTATTCACATCCGGAGTTTCAAGTCAGTGGAGTTCTGATGCAGCTACTTCTGGCCTTGGAAGTTCACAGTTTGTCCTTCAAAAATGCCAAGTGGGGGAGTTTTTTCCAGAACAAGAAAAACAAGGGAGACTATCACTATTTCATATTTCTGGAAGTCAAGAAACAAGCCAAACAGAAGTAAATCAAAAGGGGATACAAATTGAGAATGAAATACTTCATATGGAGGCAGACTTTACATTTCCAGTTTGTTCTGTGTGCAACAATAAAAGACTGAAAATCGGATCCAAGAGAGACTTTAGTTACATAGAACTCTATACTGCTACACAAGGTTTTTCTGCTAAGAACTTTCTGTCTGAAGGAGGGTTTGGATCTGTCTACAAAGGACAAGTTAATGGAATGACAATTGCTGTTAAGCAACATAAAAGTGCAAGCTTCCAAGGAGAGAAAGAATTTAGGTCTGAAGTCAATGTACTTAGAAAAGCGAGACATGAGAATGTTGTCATGCTATTAGGTTCATGTTCAGAAGGAAATAATAGGCTTCTTGTTTATGAGTATGTCTGCAATGGATCACTTGACCAACATCTATCAGGTAAGCAGCCAAAGCTTTCATTGAGTAATTTGTTTCTGTATATATATTTCTAGACGAATGGTGGGTGGACAATCTTGATAGGTGGTGCATATATAGTTAGTTGATCAGTACTTCAAAATCGTTTGAAAGTCTAACGACGATTAGCGCTGCCTTTTGAGAATAGAAGTTCACAGTCCTTGTCCTTACAGCTGAGACGCTGACCTGATCTGCGTCATTTTGACAAAAGCAAGAAAAAATGAATATGAGTGGATTTTTGAGACACGCATATTCATTTTTCTTTATAATTGTTGAACTGACACCGATCAAATCACCATCCCTGCCAGTTGTGATGACAAAGAGTCCTGTGAGCTTCTACTTCCGAAAAGCCAACGACTGTTGTCTTTGGAGTTTCAAATGATTTCAAGCATCGGTCCACGGTGGACCACCTATCAAAGTGGTATACTGTAGAATATCTTCTCGACAAAGAATATGAGAGACTTACTTCTACATTATTGATGCAGAACACTCTAGATCACCTCTTACTTGGGAAGATAGGATCAAAGTAGCTATTGGAGCTGCCAGAGGCTTACTATACTTGCACAAGAATAACATAATACACAGAGACGTCAGACCAAACAATATCCTTGTAACACATGATAATCAACCATTGGTAATACATCAACTTCTGGATATATACTACTAATTGTGTGTATGGTTTCAAGGTGAAAACTGTAAGAACTAATTTTATCTAAGTAAAACGTGATTTTAGTAAAAATAAAAATGTTTGGTTATTATCAAATAAAGTTAATTTTTCATGTGCACCTTGGTTTGACTACAAGTGATAAAAGGTAACTTCTGCATTAAGTTAAAAATTTACGTCAAGTTTTATAGATTACTTTCAGAATGAAAACATCCAAACAAAGGGCAGTTGAATTTTATCAAGACTAATACTTTTCTTTCGTGATGAAATTACTAGATTGGAGATTTTGGACTAGCACGAACTCACAACAAAGACTTGACACACTCAACTGAAGTTGTTGGTACCTGGGGCTATTTAGCACCAGAATATGCAGAATATGGCAAAGTGTCAAGTAGAACAGATGTATATTCTTTTGGAGTGGTTTTATTACAGCTTATCACTGGAATGAGAACTACAGACAAAAGACTTGGAGGAAGAAGCCTTGTTGGATGGGTAACAAACAATCTTAATACCATATGAAATTTTTAATTTACCTGTAAACTGAAGGCGTGTCCAATGTCTGACACGTGTTGGACATCAACACATATTACTGGTGTCCATGTGTCAAAACAACAAATTTCTAAGTGCAACATTTTCTTACTTTGTATATTTAATTTATTTTTTTGCAGGCAAGGCCACTTTTAAGAGAGAGAAATTATCCAGATCTAATCGATGAAAGGATCATTGATACTCATGATTACCATCAATTATTTTGGATGATACGATTAGCTGAGAAATGTCTAAGCAGGGACCCTAAGAAAAGACTAAGTATGGTTGCGGTAAGTAAACAAATATTTGTTACTTAATCATATAGGTAAGGAAACATACATTCAAAGTATCTCATTTTGATGGGATGACTCACAAACTAGACTCCATTACATTCATTCAGATCGGGCGACTCTAATTTATGTTTGGTAAAAGAAATTTAAAATCTGCATGTTTGTGAGTCATCCCATCAAAATGAGATACTTTGAATGTATGTTTACTTACCTAACATAAATTAGAGTCTCCCAATCTCAATGAATGTAATGGAGTCTAATATGTTGATTGCGTGAATGTATGATTCCTCGACTACGATAAATCTGGGACCCAGAAAGAATGTGTTAGTACTACTCCGTACATCCGTAGCATTCCTTGTTTCTAGATTGTACTAAAACGGATGGACACAGGGAAAATTCTAGGGTTGATTTCTCTAACAGGTGGTCCACGGTGGAATGGTACATGAAAATCGTTTGAAATTCCAATGACGATTGTCATCTCCTTCTAAAAGTGGAAGTTCACAGTTTTCCTTGTCCTCCTGGCTGAGATGGTAACTTAATTAGTGCTAGTTCAACAAGAACAAATATGCATACCGCGAAACTCGACTCTTCTTCATTTTGCCTTGTTTTTGTTGAACCGGCATTGATTAGGTCACCATCTCAACCATATAACGAGGAAGATCATGAGGTCGTTCTTCTGTGGAGAGCTGTTGATCATCATTAGAGTTTTCAAGTAATTTTGAAGTATTGGTTCACCGTGAACTACACGTAGTACCTGCCCTAAAGCAAATCAACTAGGAAGATATATCATCTTTTCCTTACATATGATATTCATGATCAACAAAGTACGAAAGGATTTTTAAGTATTACTTTTTCTTGATCACAACAGGTTGTTAATGCTTTGACGGACATATCGGAAGGCAACACATGTGACATTGGAACAGGAGATTACTCCCCAGCAAGATCAGATTCATCCTATAGTGAATCAGAATTTGATGAAAATGAAGATGAGAATGGACCCTTTGAGCAAAGTGAAATACTAAGCACTATTTCAGAATCCACAGAAAGCAATGAATACATAACTCAGATGAAGCATATGACTGTGAGGCAGCCACCTTCCCCTCCCATCAAAAGCATCTGTTCAAGTGGCTCAAGCTCATTTCAGTTTTCTGATGAATCTAGTGATATTGAAGCACATAATGAAAGTAACACAGAAAAGGCAACTTACAAAATGAGTTTACTCAACTCTTAGATGTTACTATACAAGAAAAAATAAGAGAGAATTTCAGTTTAGATGATTGAAACAAATAAACTTTCCACTTTAATCATAGTGTTGAAGTGGTTCCTTTGTGATAAATGAGTTTGGGTAAACTCATGTGGAACCTTTGTATTGTGTTAAGTTTTCTTGTAATTAAAAAATAAAATCATAATGTTAATTTTTTTTTTTTTGAATAAGCTAATATTATTCACGACGAGTTGTACAAATAGCCGTACACATAATGGGGAATGCATACCACACCCCAAAAAATAGCCTCCACAGCCAATTACTTTCTCAATAGGCACTCTTAAGGATTCCAATTCCATTCATTATATAAACACCTTTGCATATTAAGCCTTGACTAACTCCACCGTCACGAATTAACACCAATCTCTGACAAAAGATCCTCCACATGTTTCACCTCATTTCATCATGCGTACGTTTCGTATCAACTTTGGATAATTTATTGTTGTTTTAAATATGGATCAAATATATATATATATATATATATATATATATATATATATATATATATATATTTGACGGTTGATGTTTTATCAAATATAAGAACTTGTAATAGTATTTATACTCATTCGGTCAAATTTTTGTTGTAATTTTAATGCATCAGTATTAAGTTAACACATAAGCTAAATATTCTAAATAAATTTAGTATTAGTGTTACGACAGAGTTGAAAAATGAAAGATCCAAGAAGAAGAGTTACAAAGTGGTTAATTAAATTAAATTTATGGTAATATAATGTGTTATGACTAAAACACTCTTATTAATTTTCGTAGAATAAAAAACATAAACTTTCATACAGTAAAGAAACTGCAAAAATTCAATTCATATAAAATAAGTTTTCGTGAAATTAAAAAATAAAATCATAATGCTAATTAATAACATTAAATTATTTTAATATAATAAAATATAATATTTTAAAAAGAAGTATTTTTTGAATATATTAAATGAACTATAATAGTTCCCTTGAAAAAAATATGGTGCATGCATCCTACTTTGTGTGTTCATGAATGAGAAATAAAATAAGTATTTTTTAAATATTTTATTTATTTTTCTATAAAAAAATATTTTATTTATTTTTGAGTCAAACCTAAATAGAGCGTATCTTGAATTCAAATTGTTCTTTAGACGCTTCACATAATTCTATTAGAACGAAATCTTTGAACAATGACACCTCATTCACGATAATTTCTCCCTTCTCTTAAATAACAGTTTCCTATAAGGACCATAATGGCATTTTCAATCGATTGTTTTGTTGTGAGAAAGAAGAGAACCATGGGGAGAAGGAAACCAAGTTTTTTTTTTTCAAAAATATCCCCATAGATCTTCCCACAGAGCTTTAATCAAACACCCCCTTTGACCTTCTCCATAGAGCTTCAATCAAATATCTTTGATAATTTGTGTGTGAAGGATCAATCAAAAGTTATGTGTATCTCACACTCATGTCATGATCTCATCCTATATTCAATATTACCGAAAGACGAATCACACTAATATTTGGTGAGCTTGTTTCCGATCGAATTTCTAGATATGAAATTGCAACAACTCTTCCATTGGTGTTCACGAGTAATGTGTTGCAGAGTCGGACCTAACAAACTTATTGACAAATGCAACATATTACTCTTGTTTCATCACAACAATGACCGGGCTCAGAACCTCACACATGGTGTTTATCATTACTATGTGATGAACCATGTAACAAAACAATGTGAGGTTTTGAGCCCGACCATTGTTGTGATAAAACAAAAGTAATATGTTGCATGTGCCAATAAGCTTGTTAGGTATGACTCTGCATCACATTATTCGTGAACACCAATGGAAGAGTTGCTGCAATTTCAGATCTAAAAATTCAATTTGAAACAAGCTCACCAAAGATTGTTGTGATTCGTCTTTAGGTAATATTATGGGATGAGATCATGTCATGAGTGTAGACACACATAGCTTTTGATTGATCTTTCACACACAACCTATCAAAAATATTTGATTGAAGCTCTATGGGATGGTGTACGGGGATATTTGATTGAAGTTATGTGGGAAGGTCTATTGGAATATCTGATTGAACTTCTTTCGGAAAATTAATGGGGATATTTTTGAAAAAAAAGAGTCCTGGGTTTCCTTTTATCCATGGTTCTCTTCTTTCTCACAACCCAACAATCGATTGAAAATGTCACTGTGATCTTTATAGAGAACGAATATTTGAGAGAGGGGAGAAATGACTTTGAGTGAGGTGTCATTGTTCAAATATTTCGTTCTTATAGAATCATATGACACGTCTAAAGAACAATTTGAATTCAAGATAAGCTCTATATATATTTGACTCAGAAATAAATAAAATATTCAAAAAATAATTCTTTTATTTTTCATTCATGAACACACAAAGCAGGATGCATGCACCATCATTTTTTTAAGGGAACTATTGTAATTTTTTTTTTTTAAATATCAAAAATACTTCTTTTAAAATATTATATTTTATATTAAAATAATTAATGTTATTAATTAACATTATGATTTTATTTGTTAATTACAACAATTTTTTTTTATATGAATTGAATTTTTCGCAGTTTCTTTATACTATAAAAATTTATGTTTTTTACTCTACGAAAATTAATAAGAGTGTTTTAGTCATAACACATTATATTACCATAATATTAATTTAATTAATCACTTTCTAAAGAGCTGCACTAAACATAAATAGAATACTTTTTTTCTTAAAAAAAATAAATAGAATACTTTTTATAATACGAAGGGAGTTTAATTTGATCAATTTTTTTTTTAAAATGAATTTAATATATACTCTTAATTGACTATTAATATCACTATTTTTTTAATAACAAATTTTAGTGATATGTTGTTAGACTAATACATTTCTTTCGTGATGAAATTATTAGATAGGAGATTTTGGACTAGCACAAACTCACAATAAAGACTTGACACACTCAACAGAAGTTGTTGGTACCTGGGGCTATTTAGCACCAGAATATGCAGAATATGGCAAAGTGTCAAGTAGAACAGATGTATATTCTTTTGGAGTGGTTTTATTACAGCTTATCACTGGAATGAGAACTACAGACAAAAGACTTTGGAGGAAGAAGCTTTGTTGGATGGGTAACAAACAATCTTAATACCATATGAAATTTTTAATTTACCTGTAAACCGAAGGTGTGTCCAGTTTTCTTGTAATTAAAAAATAAAATCATAATGTTAATTAATAATATTAAATTATTTTAATAAAAAATATAATATTTTAAAAGAAGTTTTTTTTTTTGAATATTTTAAAAGAACTATAATAGATCCCTTAAAAAAATGATGGTGCACGCAATCTGCTTTGTGTGTTCATGAATGAGAAATAAAAGAGCTTATTTTATTTATTTGTGCGTCAAATCTAAATAGAGCCTAAATTCAAGTTGTTCCTTAGACATTTCATATGGTTTTATAAGAACAATTTTTTTGAACAATGACACTTCACACACAGTCATTTTTCCCCTCTCTTAAATATCAATTTTCTATAAGGAACGACATTTTCAATCGATTGTTGGGTTGTGAGAAAGAAGAGAACCATGGGGAGATGGAAACCAAGGTTTTTTTTTCTTTCAAAAATATCCCTGTAGACCTTCCTGCGGAGCTTCAATCAAATATCTCCATCGACCTTCCCATAGAGCTTCAATCAAATATCTTTGATAGATTGTATGTGAAGGATCAATCAAAAGCTGGGTGTATCTCACACTCATGGCGTGATCTCATCCTATACTCAATATTAGCGAAAGACGAATCACAACAATCTTTGGTGAGCTTGTTCCCAATCAAATTTTTAGATTTGAAATTGCAGCAACTCTTTCATTGGTGTTCACGAGTAATGTGTTGCAGAGTAAGACCTAACAAACTTATTGACACATGCAACAAATTACTCTTGTTTTATCACAACAATGGTGGGGGATCGGAGCCTCACACATGGTGTTTATCATTACTATGTGCTGAACCATGTCACAAAATAATGCGTGATTGTTTAGAAGCCTACTTAACAAATTTCTTATGCTACTCTATTATATGATCCTACAAATTTCTAGAGGGTGTTTATCATTACTAAAGTTTTTTGTGACATTGTTGTGATAAATCAAGAGTAATTCGTTGCATGTGTCAATAAGTTTGTTGGGTGCGACTCTGCAAAACATTATTTGTGAACATAAATGGAAGAGTTGCTGCAATTTCAGATCTAGAAATTCGATTGCAAACAAGTTCACGAAAGATTGTTGTGATTCGTCTTTAGGTAATATTGATTATAAGATGAGATCATGCCATGAGTGTGAGACACACATAGCTTTTGATTTATCCTTCACACACAAACTATCAAAGATATTTGATTGAAGCTCTACGGAAAGGTCAATGGAGATATTTGATTGAAGCTCTGTGGGAAGGTCTGTGGAGATATTTTTGAAGAAAAAAAACATTGGTTTCCTTCTTCACATGGTTCTCTTCTTTCTCACAACCCAACAATCGATTGAAAATGTCATTGTGCTCCTTATAGAGAACTGATATTTAAGAGAGGGGAAAAATGATTGTGAGTGAAGTGTCGTTGTTCAAAGATTTCATTCTAATAAAAACATATGACATGTCTAAAGAACAATTTGAATTCAAGATAAACTCTATTTAGGTTTGACCCACAAATAAATAAAATAAGCAATTTTATTTCTCATTCATGAACACACAAAACAAAATGCTTGCACCATCATCTTTTCTAAGGGAATTATTATAGTTCTTTTTAAAATATTCAAAAAATACTTCTTTTAAAATATTATATTTTATATTAAAATAATTTAATGTTATTAATTAACATTATGTTTTCATTTTTTAATTACAAGAAAACTTAAGACAATACAAGGTTCACAACTAAGGAAAACATTCAGAAAACACAATCAACGACAACTACCTTTCAACCATATAGAACCAAGACTAGGAAAGAAAAATCTAGCAGTAGGCCTCCACTTGATCAAAAATACCTAAAGAAATCATAACGGCGCAAATTCACGTCATAAATCACAACTCAATTTGGCTTGTAAACTATGGGTTATATTTTTCTGAAGACCAACATAAGATTTTCCCATAAGCTTCAAAGATGACTTCTAACTTCTCAATTGGTTAGAATCTATTGTAACATAAATGAAAGCAATGTTGAGGATAAAATGAACCTCCACACAACAATTTTCGACTCACTCTCTTATGTACACTATAGCTCGAACTATCCACCGCTCGTGCTAACTCAACAACTTTGTATCGTGATCTCAAACATGTAAATGTAATCCATCATAGAAATTGCCATAGTCGAGCATGGAATCCTTGCATTCATAAAATCATATAACATAAGTTTTGCGAGACTCTATGACAGAAGTTATGAAACCAGCTTATGACAATTTTCATGAGTTGTTTTAAACTTATATTCATAAGTTCTTAGTTCTTTAATATAACGTATAAAAACAACTTATAGCAATTAGAAAAACAATTTGACGTTATTTTCTCTTTTGCTAAAAAAATAGCTTATACAAGCTTGTACATAAGTGCTTATTATGATAGGCGCTTATGTTATAAGATGCAATTTTTTTTTTTTTTATCTAAACAAGCACTTAATCCAGATCTACTTAACCAAAACAACAACATCAAAATCATAAATAAGAACATCAAAATCATAATCAAAAGTCATAACAACGCAACATCAAATTCATACACAACAACATCAAAATCGTAATCAAAAGTTATAACAACACACATGACAAGGAAGAAATTCAGTGAAAAACGCAATAAATCTAAGTAGTAAAATCCAGATCGAAGAAAATTACAAACGAAATTCAAAAATTGAAAATCAAATCTAGTATGAGATGTAACCTGACAAGGAACATCGAATAAGAGAGGAAAAAAATTGTGGAATGGATGAGGAATCGAAGAGTCGACGTAGAAGAAGGCCATCAAACCCTAGATCGTCATTTTTGCCATTTTGGAAGCTCTGGTTCACGTTCTCTCGCGTTTCTTCCAAATGAGACAAAAAAATCAACTCTAATTATTTTTAACAATACTAGTTAAAAACACGTGTTTCGCACGGGTTGCATACTTAGAAATCTAAATAATTTATTATATGTTTACATAGATTCAAATGTCGTAAAATTATTATGTCAGAAGTTGTTGCATAAATATCAGGGCCGTTCCTAGAGTTTTAGGGCCTTAGGCATAATATGAGAAAATGGCCCGTTACATGATACATCATAAAATTTGTTAGCTCATTGTTGTGATTTTATTAACTCTTTATTTTATTTTATTTTATTTTATTTTCCTGCTTTCCACTACCAAATAAATGTTTTTTTAGGCAACATCTGAAAATAAATCAAATACTCCATAAACACCAAAACAAAATTAAATATCGTACAAGTATAGAACAATAACACATGCGAAGCAGACTGCAATTTTAGCACCTAATAATAATAACACCAAAAAGTAAAAGCATAACAACACGTAATTAAGTAAACTTTAAACTTCTGGATGTCAAATTCTCCAATATTAAACTCGTAACAATAATAATACATGATACAAAATTAGTGTTAGACTTTTTAAAAGAATCATAGATACAAGAACACCTTTGTATACTAGAAGTACATCATTCCTCCTTTTATATGTTATAATTATCTCTAATATAAGTCCATTATGATGATACATGAATGTGTTTCACATGATCTTGCATTATCAAATTCAACTATGCAATCCTTTCAATCAATTCAAGAAAGTTGACATTACTATATTGATGTAATTTATTTTTTTGGAACCTTTGAAAGACAATATTAAGATTAATATATCTAGTAAGTCCATTTTTAACTAAAATATAATTTCTTTTGTTATGAAAATTATCCCAACTTATTGGATAATAAATATCACCAATATTTTTAATATTAGTGATGCACATTATTAGGAACAAAAGGCCCAAAAAAATATCACAAATTTCTTCGATAATAATTTTAAAATTTTAATGGAACATTACTAAGAACAAGCAATTTTTTTATAGAGATGTTGTATATAGAAATCTTTGTGCTATATGGGGGTACATATAGAAAATCGTGTTAAAAGGGCCAAAAACCTTAACAGACTTCAGGCCAACCTTTCATCATGTCAATGTTTAGGGCCTTTATGTGAACTTTGCTATATATCCCCAATAAACGAAATATTTCTAAATACACCCCCTCCATAAAAATAATTGGGCCCCCTGCCGGCAAGGGCCATAGGCATAAAAATAATAATAAATCTGAAATTAAGCAAAGGCAAAGCTTGTTCAAATCAATACAATAAGGAGTTTGAAATTTGAATATGAAATTGTTACTAAGTTATTAACCAATCATTTTTAATAAAAAAAATCAACATCCAAGTCCAATCCAGCATTCATACAAAGAAAGAAGAAAAGAAATTCAAACAATGTTACAATGTCAAAAAAAAGAAGCATTTAAGTTCTTTGTTCTTACAAAAGTTACAAATCTCACACAAATACATTTTATCAAACACCTAAAATGCATAAAAAGTAAAATTTACATGCATCAAAGAATAATAGATCTGAAACTAATCCAAGCTAAACGTTGTTAAAATTTGTACACTAAGGAGTTTGAAACATTAACATGACAAAGTTACTAACTTTTAACCAACAATTTTTAAAAAATAAAAATCAGATCTAATAGACCATCAACAAAGTACCCAAATTAAAGAAAAACATAATATTTGTTACACACAAAATCAAAAACGAATTAGGTCAAACAAAAAATAAAAGAAGAAGAAATTATGATGACCAAAGATCTACTCACCACTTAAAAATACCCAATAATCATTGAGAAGAACTCGAAACTGATATATTAAGAGAATACCAATATATTAGTATGTAGATTAATATATATTTGCTAAAAAAAAGGAGAAAAATGGTGATGTAGGTTCATATATATTTACAGAAAAGGAAGAAAAAGAGTAAAAGAAAAGATTAACAATGAAAAACAAAGTAGACGAAGGGATATATGAAGCTTACCTCAAGAAATGTTGAGGTTGAATGACTCTATGAACTTCTGCTTTAGTGAGGTAAAATGAAATTATGAAAAAAGTGGAAATTTGATTTTTTTTTTTTGTTTGTTTGTTTGTTTGTTTGTTAGGAATAACTCATATGGTGTGAAGGAGGAAAATAGAAGACACGTGCATGACATCATCTGTTGAAGTGGAGCTCTCTCTCTTTGTTTGAATAGTTATTGGATTACTAAAATGCACCTATGGAGGTTAAAATAGGAATTTCATATGGCAATAGATAGTTAGTAGATATGAGAATGCTCTCGAAGTTGTAACATATTTACATATATGTCATTAATGAAAAGTGACAATTTTCCACGTGTTTTCAATTTTGATAGATTTCTCTCTATTTTGAAAAGTTAAAACAGAAAATTAAAAACCAAAAAACAATTTACCTATTTCATCTTTTTAGTCCCCAAAACTTAAAAAACCAAAACTCTTTTCAAAACTTATGTTTTAAAAATAGTTTATCAAACAAGTTTTTAATTTTTAAGTTTTAAAAAAAATGACAAGAGTTTTTAAAAAGTGTTTCAAACAGACCCTTAATCACATCCTAATAAACTTTGGATTCGCTCTCAAATAACCAAAATACTTAAATGAAATGAATTTTCAATTGTATCCAAAATATCTAAATTGTTTCTCTCATGAAATGTGTATTCGTCTCAAATTGTATCCAAAATACCCTTTAGGAACTTAACATTGCAATAGTCAAATGATGGCCATGAGGCTGTTCTAGCCAACGATGAAGATGCATTTCTCAAAGTTTGCCAACTAACCTATTTCTGTAGCAGTAGATGTCATAGGATCTGATCTCCATTTCTACTTTGTGGTAACTAAATATCTAATTCATCAGTTGCAATTCAAAAAATAAATCATTAAAAAAGTTGAAGGTTAGTGATTTGTAATTTTTATCTGTTTGCAACAGAGTAAGTTACCTATTTTTGGTTGTAGAAAAGTAAGCAGAGGTTAGGATTCTTCGAATCCTCCTATTTATATTGTTGGATAGTAAATAATAGTAATGTCGCGTTTATTTATCTTAGGTAGACTATACAAGTAATGAGGTCGTTGGAACATTACTAACCTACTCAGTCGTCAAGATGCACTTGCTGATCACACGGTGATCCTTACGTGTGGGGTCTATACTAACTTAGTTGACTAGGTCTATCCCTCCAATGTTTGGTTACACCTGCTGGTCACACGGTGATCCTTACATGTGGGGTCTTACCACCTCAAAGGTAATTGAAAGCATAAACTTAAATTGACTTTCCAAGATTTCCAAAGCCAATGAAGGCCAATGTTCATGTAGGTCTACCCATCTATGAATCTTAGGACACTTATAGAACACTCTCTCTCGCTCTTAGTAGTTCTACAAACGGGCAATCTTATCAGCATCTACCTTACCAATGGGTTATGAGAATGGTTCTACTAGGCTACAACTTATTTCCATCAAGCAAACACTTGTTTCCTTAATTAATAAATACTTACCTCCTAGGTTCAACATATTTTACTCAATATTAGTAATGTCACCTCTTAAGTACTTACTACTAGGGTCGCTTTCGGTATCTTTCGCTAGATATAACTAATTACTTCCTAGACAGAAAGATATTAATAGCAAGATATAAATATCAAGATATAAGCAGCAAGATAGTAATATCAATATTAGGCCCTGTCACAACCTAAGTATCTAATCTAGGGTTGCGCTACTACAAAAATAAACTAAATTCCTACTAAAACTTAATAGCAAACAAAAAATACATAAAATATAAATGACATTAAATAAAATAAATATCCAACAAAAATAAATAGAGGTTCATCTTATAACTTTAACATAAAAAGATTTAGTTACATATGGTGACTAAAAACAAATTACTAAAGATAAGAACATACCCTAAAAAATCAAAGAGAAGATAGAAACTCCTCCAAAGCTCCAGAATTGCCTTCCTCTTGAAGTGCTCCTATTTTGAAAGAGAAATTTTGAATGAGGAAGGTTGGTATTTATAGTGAGAGTTTCTACCTGAGTTTGAGCTAAAAAAGTATGCTTTACCCACAAAAAGCAGGAAAATACGCTTTCACCCCGCGCATTTTGGTTGCACGGGGCGCACAACACATGCCCTAGGCGTATGTGAGTGCCCCAGTGGGCATGCCCTAGGCGCATGGTACTGCTGTCAGGGCCTAGTTTCTATGTTTTTCCGTCGCTTTAAGTGTTTCTCTTCAAATAATTAACTTGCCTCGGGACCTGGTAACAGAATTCTTCCCACTGTAAAGTCTCCTGAGGCCTCGTGAATCTTTATTCTTGGTTTTCCCAAAGTCTTCACAAATCTTCATATGTTCTTGATTTGCCAATTTACATGATTTCTTCGTGAATTACTTCAAAAACCCTCCTAAAATTGCTATGTACATGTTTCGGGAAAACTAGAATTACAGACTCAAATATAGTAAACATTACAAAAGTCCCGAAATCATAGGCAATCGCGTACTCCTCCTTTTTGCTACTAAAACCTACTGAAAATGACTGAAAAACATACTAAGAATAAAGTAAGATGATATGTCGTTACTTATCATTGTATTTTTCTGTTTTAATTTGATGACTGGAATTGTGGACAAATTATCCTTGTAAAATACACCCAAGTGATCTACTAACTACATTATAGGTTGGTAACCATCCGTAAAATATGTTTTAGTAACCCACACCTTATTCATACTCTTTTTTCTTTTTTTTTGCCATGCACTGAAATTTTTATTTTTGTGTGATCTGATAAAGCTGGAAAAAATTTCTCAACTTCTAATTCTATGGCGATATTTGGTTATATAATGGTTTGTGATGTATTCCCTCTTCTTTAGAGTTTCTCATATGTAAATAGCGCACCATCTATGCAATTATATTTTTAATTCATATCTTCCATCTTCTAAGTTTTAACAAGTTTTAAAATCATCTATTTCTCAAATCTGAATCCATTGAAATGATTGAAATCCCTGATTTAATCTCTACCACTACTCTTGAAAAGAGTCTTGGGACATTGTTGCTATAGTTGTTTGTATGTGGTTTTTTCCATACTTGAATGCAAATATGATGATATTTCCTC
The DNA here is from genome assembly GCA_958299785.1 of Medicago lupulina. Lineage (NCBI taxonomy): Eukaryota > Viridiplantae > Streptophyta > Magnoliopsida > Fabales > Fabaceae > Medicago > Medicago lupulina. The sequence continues at coordinate 64,364,004 of OY283144.1, forward strand.
TTTTTTTGTTGATATAGAAATGGAATGGACGAAAAGATTTGTCTTCTATATCTTAAACCTCGATGATTTAATAAACTCGATGATTCAATTCAAACCAATTAAATTGGTTTGGTCCTTTAATAAAAATTGGTTCAGTCTAATTTTATTTTTGGATCAATGTTTAGCCAAACCAACCAAACTTGACCTCTATTGGTTTGGGAATAGATTTCATGTCATTCAAAATTGGTCACCCTAGACTCGAACCAAATACTTATATTTTCATTAGTTATTACAAAAATATTATGAATATTATTCTATTTTTCATGGCAATTTATGTACTTATATTAGGGTGAGTATAATAAGGACCTCTAGAAACTGAGAACAAAAATAATAGTATTTTTTTAAAACTTACTAGTAATAATATTTATGTACTTATTTTTTTAAAACTTATTAGTAAAAAAATAATTTTATAATAATAAAAAATTGAGAACAAAAATAATAGTATTTATTTAAAACTTACCAAAAATAGGAGCGGTCCACCGTTGGACCAGGTCCATATTAGATATCTCAATATTTTAATATAGATTTCTTAAATCTATAAAAACACCAAAATATTGGGAAGATTAAAATAAACCATTAGATTAATCTAACAGATTGGGAAGATTAAAAGCTCAAAATATGAAAAGAAACACTCTACAAAATCATGCATGTCATGACGTTAACGTGAATAACGCAAACGCGCAACCCCAGGTGAAGGGAGAAAATAAACACCAGACATGGTGGTTGATGTTAACTTTGAGAATCAGATCCTCTCGAGTTCAATCCAAATTTTGTCATTCTCTCTCGAAAAATTAAAACAAACCATTAGATTAATCTAAGGGATGGAAGATCAAAATCTCTAAAATTAAAAGAAACACTCTACAAAATCTCATCGCCATTTCTCACTTTGGATCAATTCCTTTGTTTCAATCGAAGTTATGCAAAACACATCATATTTCCTCTTCATAAATTGCAAGCACCCATACTCCATTCTTTCTTCCATGGTATCTGTTGTGTACTTTTTAAAAAATGTGAAGATTATATTTGATTTCTGATACTTTTAGCACAATTCAATCTAATCTTTGATTAGGAATAATATTCAAATTAGTTCATTAAAAGTTTTACATGTGTATCACAAATTTGTCACGATTCATTATAATAGAGGTACTAATTTGTCTCTCATTTAAAAATGTCAGAGATTAGTTTGATACTATTTTCTATCAAGACTAAAATGTGCAACGAGAAATTTATCAAGGACCAAATTGGGTCTATTCGTAAGTTCTAACTCAAATGATAAATTCAAAATTATTAGGCTACATATTTGTGGTTTCTTGGGTTCGAACTCAAAATATCTCATATGTTGTGCGGGAGTTTCTTGCAAGCAAAAAAAATTGGGTCTTCACTCCAAAAAATATACCAAAAGTGACCTTTACTATTAATCTTATAAATTAAATTTCATCCAATCCCACCGACTCAACATTCAATGAATTACCTCGTCAATCCTTATTGCTTTTCTGAATTTTTCCTTCTTTAGATTCTTTTCCTCCTTAGCGGTAATTGTTCTTGAATTACCTCATCAATCCTTATTTCATTTCTAAATTTTTTCATTCTTTTGATTTTCACCTCCCAACTAAAGTTTCTTTTTACTAGAATTTTCTACCTATCTTGATTCTAGGGGTTGGTTTGCCTCAAGCTTATAAATAGGTTCAAACCCCATCTCATAACATCATCAAGCTCTTTTTTTCTTCTTCCGCAACACATTCTCATCCATACCTTCAAATCGAATTTACACTAAAAAGAAAAATGTTACTAACCCTGCTATACCAAAAATGACCTTTGTTATTAATATTCTAAATTAAATTTCATCCAATCTCACACACTCAACATTCAATGAATTACTTCATCAATCCATATTCCTTTTCAATACTTATTCCATTTCCGAATTTTTCCTTCTTTCGTTTTTTTGCTTTTCTGAATTTTTTTCCTCCTTAGTGGCAATTGTTCATGAATTACCTCGTCAATCCTTATTCCTTTTCTGAATGTTTTCCTTCTATCGATTCTCACCTCCCCATTAACTTATTTTACCATAATTTTTTACCTGTCTTAATTCTAGGGTTTGGTTTGCCTCAAGCTTATAAATAGGTTCAACCCCATCTCATAACATCACCAAGCTCTACTTTTCTGCTGCTGTAGCACCTTCATATCCTCACCTTCAAAACAGGTTTACACTCTAAAAAAAATATTACTAACCCTATTATACAAAAAACTACCATTACTCTTAATCTTCTAAATTAAATTTCATCCAATCCCACCCACTCAACACTCAATGAGTTACCTTATCAGTCTTTATTTCCATTCAGTGCTTATTTCTTTTTCTGAATTTTTCCTTCTTTTTATTTTTTCCTCCTTAACGACAATTCTTCATGAATTACATCGTCAATCCTTGTTCCTTTTATGAATTTTCTCCTTCTTTTGATTTTCACCTCACTTCTCACTTTTTTTTACTATAATTTTTCCTCTCTTGTTTTTAGGGTTTGGTTTGCCTCAAGCTTATAAATAGGTTCAACCCCATCTCATAATACCATCAAACTCTTCTTTTCTGCTTTCACAACATCTTCTTATCCACACCTTCAACTCAAGCATCACAACTGGTTTGCAATTTAGATGGAGGTGATTCTCACTGTGGCACGTAAATCAAGTTGTTGGTGACAGTGAACACGAGATAGAAGACTTCATCACTACACTCAAGGTATACTTTCTTCTTTTTTATTCTTGATTCTTCTTCAAAACGGCATTCTTGTGGTTTGGTTTTACCGTCATCTATTTCGTTGGTCTGCTTTGCTTTGTTTTATGTTTTTTTGGTCCTTCACCTTGCTTTATGGATTTCAATATGTTATCTCAAACAATAAATATTTTCTTTTTAATTTTGTTTTATATAATTTTTTCATACAAGATGATGCGAGTCATATTTTGTTGTGGGATGAGTTAATGAAGTACTGTTAAAATATAAAAGTCAATAACAATCTACTTCGGTACTAGATTATTAATATATCGTTTGATTTTTTTTATAAACTATGAAGATTTAATTTAATAAAAATTTACAATTATTTAAATATGTCTAATATCGGTTGTTATAATAAAAATAATTATTGACCAAAGAAACTAAGAAAATAATTTTATTTTAAAATTTTAAAGCAATAAATTCATTTTATTGAATAATTTATTAAATAAAAACAAAAACTTAACTCAAATTACAAAATTACACGTCACCAGAATACACATTATATAAGAACTGCTCCATCTCTCTATGTGTGTCTCCACCTCTGTATCCATCTATCTTATTTTGGTTCTTGTGCAACCATGCGTGTAATTGGATGTATGGTTGCGCAAGAACCAAAATGAGAGAGAAGGATAGAGAGGTGGACACCCAGATAGAGAGAGATGGAACCGTTCTTGTATAATGTGTATTCCGGTGAAGTGTAATTTTGTAATTTGAATTGAGTTTTTGTTTTTATTTAATAAATTATTCAATAAACGGAATTTATTGCTTTAGAATTCTAAAATAAAATTATTTTCTTAGTTTCTTTAGTCAATAACTCTTTTTATTATAACAACCAATATTAGACATCTTTGAATTTTATGCCACTTTCAGGTCTTTGTGGATGATATCCCCTTCAACCCTAAACAGTGTGATATCATCCCTGAAAATAGAAGTAACTTTTTGAGCTTCTGCCAGAAGAATCATTTTCAGTTTGACACACCCCGCCACGCCAAGTATTCCTCAATGATGATCCTCTATCATATAAAGAATACTTCTGCCGATAGTTTGAAAAGTCTGGTAATTGTTGTCCAGGATATAAGGAGAGTGATGCTGATTGCCATCAAAACAAGTTGAATCAAGACGAGTTAAATCAGAAACCGGTGCTGGTAAGAATATAGTTATCTCTCGAGCTTTATAGTTTTCATTAACTGTTTGTTACGGATTGTTGTTCAAATTTCACTTTTATAAATTTTATATTCCCTCTTACTTGCTGACTTACACACAGATGGTGAATTGCTGAACGTTTTGAAGCATGCATCTCAATGCCGCGCAACTAAGGCTGAGCCATACTCTCATCCATACTGTTCTCAAATCAAGAAGTTGTTCTCTCATGCTAGTAACTGCAAAATTCGAGTGAATCGGGGCTGCCAGCACTGTTAAAAGATACTAACTGCTCACTCTAGGAATTGCAAAGACTCAGAATGTGAATTGCATACCACGGTGCAGGTTTCATTTTGTTCATTGGCTAAACTATGCATAACAGCATAAGTATATTTATTCATTTTATATTTATGTCGATTTTGCAGGGATCTGAAGAAGCATATAGAATCAAAAATAGCACAGAAGTCGTTGATCAATGAATCTTCGTGAATATAAAGAGTTGACAGTAAACAACTATAAGCTACTATACAACTTTCAAATCAGTTTTTATCAGCTTTGATGAAGCGTATTAAATTTCGTTGAAGCTAAGTGTATGTAAAAAATAGTTCTCAACATAAGTATTGAGATTCAATTTTGTATTGTTGTGAATATATATTCAAGTGTTGTGATTTTCATCTGTCCTTTTATCTGTATATAATTTTGATTATGTATATACATAGATTCGGATTGCAATAGCCTTACATTTTTTTGTCTCTTAAAACAAGAGAATCAATTTTGTATTGTTGTGAATGTATGTCTATTCAATTTAATAAGTCTCAACTTTATTTTTTCATTGCTTCTACTGTTCTACATCAATTAAAATTTTTGAAGTGCCACATTGATGTTGCATTCATGAATAGTTTAGAGAAATGTTATTTGAACAAAAGATATTGTTAGATCTATCTAATGTAAATTTATTTTTATATGTACAAGCAACTTTTAAAGATATTTAGTGTTTATTAAGTACTAATTTTAAGAATATGTCTTTTTTTAAGAATATAGTATTCTTAGAGAACTACACCAAAGTATTTGATCAACCTATAAATTACGACAAAAATGGATAACATCTTCTAAAACCTGAGCTTGGACAATGACGACATGTAAAGCTGTATTATACATTGAACATGAATGACTTTTTTTTCGTCCTGAAATGTCTATCTTCTCGTGCTCTATAAAAGGAACTTCATTTAAGATAATTATGTCGATAAAATCTAGAGAATCAAAGGATTCTAAAGATGTTCAAAGAATTTCACAATGTTAACGATGGTCTAAATCAATAATAATGAGTGTTCTAACTATGTATGGTTAGCTATTGTGCTCAAACGTAAATGAAAATGGTTCATACAATATTGTGATGATATGTTCATATAAGTCGGTTCCCATATAAGAGAGAAAATAATGAAATAAAAATACAAGTTCATATTCAAGATAATATATCCAGAGAAAGCCTTGAACAGTTTTGTCTAATTGTAAGTCCTCATTTTAAGTTATTATCTTTGAATTAATATAAGATTTTAATGTAATATGCTGGAAATTTCGCCACTTACCAATGTTGCTTCAAAGGTATGTTTCTTGAATTGTGTCTGAGCATTGAAGTACTATTTTTTTGCTAATAACAATAGCCAATAAGAGTATCAAATGCAAGTTGTACCTATATGATGTTTATTAAGCACAATTGTTTTTCTACATATTTGGCAGGAGAAATATATGAACCTGGAGACGTTGAATGAGCGTGCGTGCAAGCTCTATTGGGTGTTCCGAAGTCAAATTTTACATTCTCTCAATCTGCCTTGGTTTCCACTCATATGGCAATACTCAAGCCATGCTACTACGTACCAAAAGACGGAAAATAATGGAGTCTGGTTGTGATGTCTCTTTAGTTAACGATGCAAGTTACGATCAACCAATTCACGAGATAAATCCCTCATTACCTTGATGTGGTTAAGCTATTTAGAGGATTTTGTGTGTATCGTGAACCAGCTGACAGATTGTATTTATATTTGTCAATATCTGCCAAAATACAAATAAATTATTTTTAGTTTGCGATTTTTATTAAAATTTCATTTTCTATTCCTGCAATTTAGATATATGCATAATTATATTTGCTTTTGAATTTTTTTAATGCATTTAGAAGTTAACAATTCTTTTAATACAAATTACTTCTGAGGCTGAAGCAGGAATTGATGCAAACACTTGCCAATTATGTGAAAGGGAAAGGCTTTACTTTGCACCAGTCCCACTATTTTGTTTACGTTGTGGCATCCGCATCAAGAGAACATATTTCTGTACAAAAGAAGACGATTTTGATGCACAGGGTTGCAATAAATGCGAAAGATGGCAGCATCAAATATGTGCACTCTACAACAAGAAAGCAGATGTGGACTGCAATGCTGAGTATATATGTCCTTTATGCCGCCTAAAATAAATTGAAAATGGAATGCATGTTCCCTCAAAGTCTGCTAACTTTGGTGCTAAGGACTTGACAAGAACTGTGCTAAGTGACCATTTAGAGAAAAGACTTTTCGAGCGTCTCATGCAAGAGAGAGAAAACTGGGAAAAATTTGAAGGGAATGAGAAACTTGATGAGGTAATACCTAGAAATCCGCATGCATGCACATAAACCTCAAATATCTTAACATTTTCTTATTCTCATGTATGCATGTAAATTGAAAATAGTAATAAATTAGTATCCTGTCTTTTTCTTATTCTTATGCATGTAAATTGAAACTTGTTATTAAAATTATTGATCTTTTTCATCCAAATTTATATTGGTTTGAAAATTCTAGATTATTTACTTATGTGGCTTGAATTACTGCAAAATTACAGGTTTTAGCAGCAGAAAATCTTTCAATTAGAGAAGTGCTATCTGTCAAAAAGCAATTGAAAGTGAATAAGCAGTTTCTGGACATCATCCCAGAGGAGAATTACCCCACTTAATTCTCTTATAGATCAAGAATAAATAAATATACCACTAAATAAATTTAAGAAAATAAATACAAAAATGTGAATAAGCAGTTTCTAGTTTTTCAATGGTTTATCAATGAATAAATAAATATACCACTAATTGTTTCGTCTGAACTAAATGTATCTTGATGTCTACTATAATATGTCTCAGAGGATTTAATAGAAGTTCCCTTGGTTTCAGGTTATACTTCTGTTTCAGAAAATTGAAGGAGTAGATGTATGCATTTTTGGGATGTATGTCCAGGAATTTGACTCTGAATGCGGGCGGCAATCCCAATCAGCGTTGTGTATACGTTTCATATCTTGATTCCGTCAAGTATTTTAGGCCTGAAAGAAGGACAAAGAGTGGAGAAGCCCTTCATACCGTTGTGAGATACTGGTATTTTTCTTTTAAAATCTATTTCTATGACAATAGAACTAATTAAATGAACACTTAATCCTTCCATTTTTCTATTTATGCTTTTCTTTCCTATCATCAGATTGGATACCTTGATTTTTGCAAGAAAGTGGTTTCTCAACTTGCTACATGTGGGTCTGTGCTCCTTCAAAAAAAGGGGATGATTATATACTATATTGCCATCTCGAAGAGCAAAAAACTCCGAAGAATGATAAGCAACGTCGTTGGTCAGTCTTTCTTTCTTCTTATGTGTCTTTGTGTGTTGAATTTTCACGAGGTAGTGTATACATTACATTGAGAATTTGTGAGTACAATTTTCCTTTTATCATCTTTGTTTATATTATTTATTTGTGTGTAGGTAGCTTTCAATGCTAAAAAAGGCTACCGAAGAAAATATTGTCGTTGGTTTAACCAACGTATATGATCATTTCTTTCTTCCTATTGAAATAGGGAACTCCAAGGTGACAGCTTCTCATTTGCCATACTTTGATGGAGACTGCTGGTGCGCTAATGCTATGGTAGTAGCCAAGACCCTCGAAAAAGAGAGTACCACTTTTACCCCTTATAGTGTTCTTCATCCTTTTTTATACTTGAGTAAATGAAATGTTGCAATGTTCTTACTATAGACCAGTTTAAGTTATTTTCATAATTTTGATTACGTTGGCCAAAATATATTGCCTACAAGAGAAAACTTCCTCGTAGCTCACTTGCGATCTTCATGCGTGCACTGTCGTGAAGTGATAGTGTATGGGAAGCGATGGTTTTGCACTAAATGCAAGAAGTTTCAAGAGTGTATAAGGTATGATAACTTCAATACATATTTGAAATTTTTAGCATTGAAGTTTCAAGAAGTTTCATTGACTTCCACTTCACATATTTCAGATGCCATAGTTCTGATGAACACACTTCAAAGAACGGCAAGGTGCATACACGTTGTTAGGTGACAACCCAAACCTGATGTTTTTCATATAATTTTCTCCTCATTAGTAATTTCATGCAAAACATTGGATTTTGTGCCATTTTCAGGCTTTTGTTGATGATATCCCCTCCGACACTAAACATAATGATATCGTCCTTGAGAGTAGATTGTTTGAAAATAGGAACAACTTTTTGATCTTCTTCCAGAAGTCTTATAACGCCCATATTATAAGTGTCTAGAATATATAACACGTGTGTTATAACTGATACTGGATACATTAATATTACAATACGGAAACGACATAGTTGGGATTCATGTACATAAAACATCTCAAGTCATATGTTACATTATTGATACATAATTAGTCAATTGAACACATGCGACAAGGTTCATTACAACTCAAGTATATAACATAAGCACATTAACGACAAAGAGACATAAGAGCTAGATCCATTATGGCACGATCAATCCGAAGCTTTCTCCTTACCTTTGCCTCGAACAACCTGTGAACCTGAACAAATGAAGGAATGAGATGAGACATAATGTCTCAGTGAGTTCTATCTAAGTCCTAGGCTGATGGTAACCTCGGGGAAATCCTATGGTTACCACGTGTCTACAATACAACCAATTGGTTGATTATACGTGTGTTGACTCATGCATTTCTAAACGATCGTGCGGGGTACTAGATCGTTATCACTTGAAACTATCTTGTATCATATCATATCGTGTTATTACTTGTCATAAAGATAGCATGTCATATAATAATAAACATTACTTGAATTGATTTTACGGAATGTATCGGGTGGAGTAACCACGAGTACATTCCCTTGCATGACCGATGAATTCCTAGCTAAGGTACATCGGACTCCCTCAGTGTCGTGCGGGCCTACCTTGCAGAGCGTGTCCCGTCCCCCTGACGTGAACCTCTTGTATCCCCCTGGTGTGGATAGCAAGAGACACGACACCTACATAAGCTTGTTCTTAATCATATAACTACCATGTTCATGTTACGTTTTAAACGTACTATCTTACTTGCTCTCGACTACTAGGTCGAGGCTCTTTGGTTCCCAAGCCTATATTCATTGCTACCCGTTCATATTCTCGTGTAATCTCATCAACGCTATTCATTGTTGCATGATGTTCAAGTGTGCCTTGCGTTTCAGATTAAGGATAAGTTCAGGACTATGTACTACATCCCTAGAGATTGAAGGTTTTCTTCATATTATTAAAGATTAAGTAAGTAGTTTCAAGTGGTATGTTAAAGCCTCAAGACAAGCTAGCTACAAAAATTAAGAGCAGCCAACCTGTCGAGTTGGCTATTAGCGAAATACCTCTAGAATGGCTTCCTTAGGATTTCGCTAATAGCGAAATGTTTTGGACACGCACCCAAAATTCGCCATTGGCAAAATGCTCCTGGAATTTCCTGGGGAATTTCGCTAATAGCCAGGAAATTTCGCTATTAGCGAATTTCTTCAGGACAGAAATGCAGAATTTCAATTTCAGACAAATTAACTTCAATCTTAGGCATCCTATGGTACCCTAAACATCCAGAACTTATATAAACATTTAGAAAACAAGATGCATGGCACTATAAACACATTTCAAACAACAATCAGCACAATCAAAGGCACTAATTAACAATAGCATTTCATCAATTTTCTCACACAACTATAAGATAACCCCATGGAGAGAAATCTATCTAGGAACTCACCTCTAAGATGATGTTACACCAGAAACTTCTATCTTCTAATCAAAACCCTAAGCATGCAAAGTCTCTAATCAAAGTTCCAAGCTTGAACTTAGGTTTCTCTTGATGCCATTCTCATGTAAACCCCATTTCCAACCTTAATTATTGCATAAGTAGCAGCTTGGAGGAGATTGAGTGTGTAGAGGGAGGGTTAGGGACCGAAATGCTAGAGAGAGGGAGGAGGAAGATCTGTTCTCAAGAGTTTAGTGAGTGAAAATGAAGGGTTCTTGAGACTATCTTACTTATATACTCTAAATGTGAAAGTACCATAACGCCCTTCTCCCTAAAATGCGTTAGGAACGAGTTAACATATGTATAATACTGTGAAAACTAATAAGCGGATATTACAAGTCTCAGTTTCAATTTGACACACTCCGTCGTGCCAAGTATTCCTCCATGATGATCCTCTACCATTTACACAATCCTATTGTTATGATGACTCAAAATGAACACCTGTTGACTCAAAATTGTTCAACACCAGTATGTCAATCAATGCCGCGCAACTAAGGCTGAACCATGCTCTCATCCAAACTGTTCTCAGATCAAGAAGCTGTTCTCTCATGCCAGTAAGTGTGAAATTCGAGTGAATGGGGGTTGCCAGCATTGTAAGAAGATATGGTTTATACTAACTGCTCACTACAGAAATTGCAAAGACTCGGAATGTAGAATACCACGTTGCGGGTATGTTGCAATTAGAATTCTACACTGCTTAGAGAATTTTGATATTCTATTTTCTGAATCATTCTTTTACTAAACTATGCATAAATTTACTAATCGATGCATACTTATTCTTTTATATTGATGTCAATTTTGTAGTGATCTGAAGAAGCATGTAGAACGGAGATCAATGCATTCTGAATCTTGTCGTAGAGCTAAAGTTTTGGAAAGCGACGGAGCAGTCAATGGCCAATGAATCTTTGTGAATATATAGAGTGCACAATAAGTAGTTATAAAGCAGTCAACGTGCAGCAATCACTTGACAAATTTTATTATCTTTGATGAAGCATATTAAATTTCATTGAAGCTAAGTGTAAACAGTTTAACATAAGTGTTGTGATTTTCATCTTTCCTTTTGTGTATATAAATTTGATTATGTATATACATAGGGGAGGGGATAGGAATAGCCTTATTATTCATTCTCTTAAAATAAGAGATTTAATTGTGTTGTTGTGAATATATATTCAATGGTTGAGAGCCTAATTAAGTTCCAACTATTCTATTCAAGTCTCATTTTTTAGAGGCTTGAAATTAGAAAATCAATTTTGTATTGTTGTAAATGTATATTCAATGGTTGAGATCTAAGCTCCAACTATTAAATTCAATTCCCTCTCTCTCTTTTTTTTTTTTTCAATCTAATCCTAGATAAAAAATAATAGGCTTAAATGCAGTTTTACCCCCATATTTTGATTGAATTTGAATTTGATTCCCCTTATTTTAAAACTCGGAATTTTACCCCACCCTATTTTGATTGAATCAGGATTTTGCCCCCCTATTTTAAAACTCGGAATTTTACCCCCGTATTTTATGTTTTTCAGGATTTTCACCCCCACCTACCACATTTGAGTTTATTTTGGCTAATGTGGTAGTGTTTGATTTGGCTTAAATTATATTAAAAAAATATCCACCTAATCAACTATTTATATAAAATGTACTTATTTTTTATTTTTATTTTTTTAATGAATAAATTTTGTATAATTTTTTTCTTTAGAAAAAAACAAAAAAGATACTAGAAAAAACGTAGGATAAACAAAAAAAAAAAGTAAGACTATAATTTTTTTTAAAGATAAATAAGAATATAAAGAACCAGAAAAATACTAGAAAAATAAAGAAACAATAAAAAATATTAACTCAGTAAAAAAAAAACCAGAAAACGCAAAAAAATAGAAAAACAATAAAAGTAAGAGAAAAAATTCAATTAAAAATACATGAAAAAACTAATTTACACCTCTAAATATTTTCTATTTTAATGTATTTTCATACTAGTTTTATACTTTTTTTTTTAGTATTTTTTATGATTTGTTTTAGTATTTTTCCGTTTTTTATTTTGATTTTTTTGAAAAAAAAATTCCAAATTGTTTATAAAAAAATAACATTTAATATAAATAATTAATTATGTAGATACTTTTCGAAAGAAAATTAATATGTAGATATTTATATAATAAAATTTAAGTCAAGTAAACACTACCACATTAACAAAAATAAACTCAAATGTGGTGCGCTGCAAAATCTTGAAAAACATAAAACAGAGGGGGTAAAATTCCGAGTTTTAAAATAAGGGGGGCAAAATCTAGATTCAATCAAAATAGGGGGGTAAAATTCCGAGTTTTAAAATAGGGGGGGTAAAATCCAAATTCAACCAAAATAGGGGGATAAAATTGCATTTAAGCCAAAATAATATTCAAATTAGTTCTCTAACGTTTTTACATGTATCACAAATTTGTCACGGTTCATTATAATAGAGGGACTAAGTTGTCTCTCATTTAAAAATGACAGAGATTAGTTTGATATTGTTTCTGTCGAGACTAAAATGCGCAATTAGAAACTTATCTAGGAGCAAATTGGGTCTATTCGTAAGTTCTAACTTAAATGATAAATTCAAAATTATTAGGCTAGATATTTGTGGTTTCTTGGGTTCAAACTCAAAATATCTCGTATATGTGTGCACGCGCGTGTGTCTGTGTATGAGTTTCTTGCAAGTAAAAAAAATTGGGTCTACACTCCAAAAAGATATACCAAAAGTGACCTTTACTATTAATCTTTTAAATTAAATTTCATCCAATCTCACCCACTCGGCATTCAATGAATTACCTCGTCAATCCTTATTCCTTTTCTGAATTTTTCCTTCTTTCGATTTTTTCCTTCTTTAAATTTTGTCCTCCTTAACGGCAATTGTGCATGAATTACCTCATCAATCCTTATTCCTTTTCTGAATTTTTTCCTTCTTTTGATTTTCACCTATTTTCACCTCTCAACTCACTTTTTTTACTAGAATTTTCTACCTATCTTGATTCTAGGGGTTGGTTTGCCTCAAACTTATAAATAGGTTCAAACCCCATCTCGTAACATCATCGAGCTCTTTTTTTTTTTTTCTGCTGCCGCAACACCTTCAAATCGGGTTTACACTCTAAAAAAAAATGTTATTAACCCTGCTATACCAAAAATGACCTTTGTTATTAATATTCTAAATTAAATTTCATCTTATCCCACCCATTCGGCATTCAACGAATTACCTCGTCATTCCATATTCCTTTTCTGAATTTTTCCTTCTTTAGATTTTTTTGCTTTTTTCAATTTTTTCCTCCTTAGTGGCAATTGTTCATGAATTACCGCATCAATCCTTATTCCTTTTTTGATTTTTTTCCTCCTATCAATTTTCACCTCCCCATTAACTTTTTTTCACTATAATATTTTACCTTTCTTGATTCTAGGGTTTGGTTTGCCTCAAGCTTATAAATAGGTTCAATCCCATCTCATAACCAAGCTCTACTTTTCTGCTGCTGCAGTACTTTCATATCCTCACCTTCAAAACAGGTTTACACTCGAAAAAAAAATGTTCCTAACTCTGCTATACCAAAAATTACCTCTACTTTCCTTCTTTTGATTTTTTCCTTCATTTGATTTTTTCCTCCTTAGCGACAATTCTTCATAAATTACATCGTCAATCCTTATTCAGTTTCTGAATTTTTTCCTTCTTTCGATTTTCACCTCCCCTCTCACTTTTTTTACTGTAATTTTTCCTCTCTTGATTCTAGGGTTTGATTTGCCTCAAGCTTATAAATAGGTTCAACCCTATCTCATAATATCATCAAACTCTTCTTTTCTGTTGCCGCAGCATCTTCTCATCCACACCTTCAACTCAAGCATAAAAAATGGTTTGCAATTCAGATGGAGTTGATTCTCACGGTGGCATGTAAACGAATGTTGTTGGTGACAGTAAACACAAGCTAGAAGAGTTCATCACTGCATGGAAGGTATACTTTGTTCTTTTTTATTCTTGATTCTTCTTCAAAACGGCATACATATGGTTTGATTTTACCATCATATATTTTGTTGGTGCTTTGCTTTGTTTTATATTTTTTATGTTCCTTCACCTTGCTTTATGGATTTCGATTTATTATCTGAAACAATAAATATTTTTTATTTTGTTTTATATAATTTTTTCATATAAGACGATGTGTAACACCCACACTAAGTTTATCTAGAATATTTAGCATGTGCGTTAAGTACAGGACACATTAAAATTACAGTAGCATTTCTTTCGAATGAATAAATACATCGTCACAAGATCGTACATACTGCCCAAGTACATACATATATTTGATAAGTATTTGAACATATCTGATAAGTATACGAAACGAGCGCATGATGATAATTCATCCAACTGCATATCTGCCTCCTCTTGCTATGAGCAACCTGCTAATCTGTAAAATAAATAAAAGGATTGGGGTGAGACAGAATGTCTCAGTGAGTTCCTCCTATCCTAGGCTGTAGGCAATCTCGGGGAACCTACGATCACCATTTGTCTGATCATGTACCTAATTGTAGGCTTACTATTTTGTTCTGCATATCTTAGCGATCGGGGGAAACTAGGATCGCTAGTTGTATAATATCATAATTCTGTCGTAAACATATTCATATCATATTCATAATTATGTTAGAAGGTTAGCGTTGAACAAACAATTATTATCTTAGTTCATTTTACGGAATGAATTCGAGTGGAGTAACCCCGAATACATTCGCTCTGATAAACCGGCTAAATTCCTATCTGAGGCTAGAGCCGGACTCCTCTTGTCGTTGTGAAGGTTCCCTTTCGGGCTGGACCTATCCAGAATAATCTGGAGCTTTTCTAAGCCACAACTTATCTGAAAATTTATATTTATATATAATTATGTAACATATATCTAATATGTCGTATTCTGAGCATAAAACTTATACTTGTACATACTTGTCTGAGTATGTCTCTCTCTAATTCATTTTTGATAACAACTAGTTTCGGCTAACTAAGCAGAGGTTCCATAAATTAAATTCCATATTTCCAATGATTGAAAAACTACCCATGAGATATTGTTTCATAGCTAGTTCATTCTAAACATGACTTTAATGTTAATATGTGTATGCCATGTTAGTATCTATATTGGAGGGTTTTAAAAATATTCTTAGTTCATAATCGAAAAGATATACGTATTTCAATTGTAGCCAAATAATGGCTAAAATTATACATTGTAAGGGCTTCTTTCCAATTAAGAAAAGTTTTGTAACTAATTCTAGTAACCAAGGCAAGGTTCACATTTTAAATTTTATTAAGCCGTTTATAAAGTATATGCATCCATTGCCTTGCTAGAATTTTCCTCCAACAATCCTACTAGCATAATCATACTTATTAACATAAAAGAGATTTTAGAATAAACTAATAAGGGTGCCTAATTATGAATAATCATTCTAACAATCTCATAATTACTCTATTCAAATGTATCTTTCATGTGACATAATTCACTACCCAAAATGGAGGGTTTACTATCTAAAGGAACTCACCTTAATATCTTTCTGAAGCTTTCATGATGTCAAAATCCCAATTAATCTCCTGCTGCGACCCATAAGCACTTTTCTCCGAAACAACTTAACTGCAACTTATGGCTTCTATAAGCTCCTATTTCACCCCAAACTTCAATCCAAACTCTTATTACGCCTATTAAGCATATGCATTCAATTCTGTACCCATCCAACTAGTCTAAATCTGCAATTTAGCTCATTCAGTAAAAACCATGACAAAACCCGTAAGCCTTTATCCAGCAGAATTATCCAACTTCAAACGCACTTTCCGAGTTCATCACTAATCCAAATCCCATGAAATTTATATCCAAACTGAAGTAAATTAAGCGTAGAGTCCAAATATCCAATAATCACAAAATTCTGATCAATACAGAAACAGATACGACCTGAAAACCACAACCAGTCCTTACAAACTTGAAATTCCTATATCAATCTTTGCTTCATGCTTCTGTTTCTAATTTTCCACTCAAACAACAACAATACCAACTTCTAGCAATCCAAACATGCATAAACAACACAAAATCACACAAACAATCCCAAAGGTGGGAACTAAAGTATAAGAACTCACATGACAAAATCTGAAATCTTTCTTTGCTTCCAACTCCAAAGCTAAAACACCCAAGCTTAGTTATGATGCCTTCTTCCAAAACTTGTTTCTAATCACCAAAATATCCCATAATCGGAACCAAATACAGACATGCACAATACTTCTCTTGCTTGGAATGAGAAAAGAGTCCAATGGGTGTAGAGTGGGAGAGGCACGGCAATAGGAAAAACAGAAGGAGGTTTATGGTTGAATTAACTTTAGATAAATAGTTCCTCTAAGACATGTTAAAAAGACAATGCAGTCTAAACATTTAAGCGGGATATTACACGATGCGAGCCAAATGTACTTTGTACTTGGAATCTTCATGCTCTGGCTAGATTTGTTCGTGATGCAGTTTGAATCGGTTTTCAAACAAAAAGTCATCCGATTTAAAATAAAAAATCATGTTTAATTCAGTTTGGATTATTATTTAAAAAAATAATAATATGATGTGATCTAACTATATGTAGTTTAGTTTACATCGGTTTTTTGGATATCCAAAATGCAACATGTAATTTTTTTATTAATATTAATTCTACACGATAAAATAATAGATTTGATGCAAAATATAGTATAAAATATATTAAAAAAACTATGTTACTAGTGAAAATGATATTGACTATGTTTGAAACATATGAAGTAGTAATAATATAGATAAGAAGTAGTAATAATATATATTAAATTAATACAATCTGTAAGATTAAAAAGCAACATAAAAGAATAAATGTAGGTATTAAAATTTTCTTTTACGATTTGGTTTGTTTTGATTTTGGAAAATAGATCTAAAATTTGATCGGATATTAGGATTTTCTTGCTATGTATTTTTTCATTTTTTTAAATAGGTTTTTAGTTTTATTTTTGATCGCTTTGAATAAGAACAGTTCTAACGTCTTATGGATATTTAAATTCAAATTTATCCAAAATGAAACTGCAAGCCGACTAAAAAAATTGAAAACCATACAAAATTGAATATTATTGTATGTGTTTTTGTGTAAACTTCTCAGATCAAATAGAATTGTTGATTACTTTTCTAAAATCAAACCGAACCAAACCACATAAGTTAATTCTAATACTTATTTATAGTTTATTAGTATAACATATTAATCTATTATTCATTGGTTTTATTTTTTTCAATAATACTTAATAGTTTAATTTAATCTATATATTTACTACTTCATATATTTGAAACATAATTGATCATTTTTATATACTAATATAATTTTAATAAATATTCTATGTCATATTTTGTATCAACCTTATTATTTTTCCGTGTATGTGTAATAATATTATTAAAAGCATTTTTTACAAATGTATTATGGATGTCCAAAAAATGATCCAAATTAAACTGCATTTAATTGGATATGATAAATATCAGTTTTTTTTTAAAAAAAAAAAGAGACATCCAAATCTAACCTCATACGATAATTATTTTGGATCAGAAAACTGATTCATACCACACAACAGACATTTATATCTCTTATCCCATATAAACACATTTTTTCTTTACTACGTGAACCATATTTTTGTTGGATCAGTTTATTGAATAGAGGTATGATTCACTTTTATTTCATTTACAGATAAATGTATTAATTTTTTTTTCCTCTGAGTTTCATTTCTTTGAAAGACCATCTCGTAAGCAACTATTATTTCTAGATCTAATGATCATTATTATACAAAACTAAATATGCTAACAAGTAATTTGATCATCATCAACTAGAGCGAAAAAAAAAACTATCAAAGGAAATGTTCATAATGATTACTTGTTCATTCATAATGATATTTTAGATAACACTATTTCATTTGTTGCAAGAAATAAATTTGAATCAGCTCATGCACCAGCTCCCAAGTGAATCTATTGTCTCTTGATTTTTACTGATACATGTGGATGTGGAGGTAGGTGTGGATTTGTTGCTTATATAAATATATTTTTCATATTCAAAATTTTACCTATATCGCAAGTTTGTTCAATTTCATCTAATATTGTTAATGTGGTCTTATTGATTAGGAGTAGCATGTGCTCTAAGGGTGTTTTATGGAGGAAAACAAGGATAGATACAACATACATAATAGATAGAGACATCATAGATGAGAGCTTTAGCAAAGGTAATATGTCTTTGTCATTGATATATGGTTTACTATTAAGAGAGTACAATTTTAGTTAGTAGAACCTATAAAATGTTATGGTATACATATTTGACCAATTTGTCAAACTTGATTCTTTAAAAGAAATACAACTTCATCAATTGCCAAATTTCATTAACATTTTTCCATAATATTATACTATATTTTTGTTTGTAAAGGATATAATCTATTTGAGAGATTATTTCAAGCCACTAACACATTTATGCAATATAAGTTATGATTTCAAGAGAATAAATTACATTTGATATTATCTAATTTTGTTTGGGGTAATATTTTTCATGTTTTCCATAGTTGCCAAAAGTGCATTATAAGTTACAACATTTATTCAAATTATGTAGGCATTCATTTATTTGCATTATTAACAATTTCATCAAAACCAACTTAAACTTGGCATAAACTGCAACTAGTGTATGATGCAACATAAAAGTATTCTCACACTTCATTTTATCATACAAATTTAGGTGTTCTTTAAAGTATTTCGCCTTTGCATAACCATCCACCATTGTGTTGTATGTCACCACATTAGGCAACCACTACTAGAAGCCATCTCTCCCATAATCATCATGTCAAACTACGTGTTATGTTATATGTAAACCATCACCTTCAATTCTCTTTTGATTAATATTTTCAACAAATTTTTGCCACCGTTCACAAGTTCTTTGAGGCACAAAATATTAGTATTGAATTGTAAGTAGCCTGATTAGGTATCAAATAATTTGGAAACAGTTCATCGAAATTTATTAAAACAACGCCAAAGTCTTTTTTGATGAATTGGTAACCAATAACTCGATGACAAGTTAAGTTACTTACAATTCACTTGTTTCGGATTTTGCCCAAAAAATCTTGTAGGACGTCAGATAAAACTTGTTGAGGGAGATGAATCAAACAGGGGTCATTCCAAATGTTTTTACATATAACGCGTACTATTTCACATTGTATATTTGAATAATAGAAGTATTTGGCCATGATGAATATGAAAGAGATGACTTTCATAAGAGTTTAACTAATGTTGTGACTTGGCACCATGATCGATGCTTATGTCAATGTTAAATGCTTTCAAGAGTCCCTAAATTTGCATGATGAAATAAAATGTGAACCTACTTGTTGGAGTTTATGTAACCAATGTTGGTTTATTGAAATTGTTACAATGTGCAAAGAAATTGATAGTAGTAGAATTAGAATTGATGTAGTAACTTATAATGTAGTTATCTACAACTATGAAAACCATGATTAATATCACCAAAACACAAGTGTATCCCTAGAGGTTACATACCTATCTAAGTTCAATTAATTTCATATGAGTGATCTATTTAAAAAACAAGTTACTTAATTAGTGAATTTAATTTGAGAGAGGAATGACAACTCCAATAGAGAATTTAGTGCTCTGTAACTTCATTACTTATTTTTTAAGAATTTATTTCTCTCCAAAAATTTGATGTTATTTTTTTCCTTTGGTTAATCCAATATAGCCTTCATCCACTCTATTTCGTTCCCTAATAATTGGTAATTTTACTAATTAGTAAATATGTTTGTACATGTACATGTTTTGTAATTCTTATTTTTGTTGATCACTTTCTTTACCATGTTGAAGGCAATGCAAGAAGGAAGAAATGGTAAACAAGGAGTTGGGATACTCTCTATTTAAGACCATCTAAAGTACTCCTTATCAAATGAGGTATTCATTTATGGTGTTATGCTTTCATAATTTGTTTTCTCTTCTGCTCCCATTTGAAGTGTTGAACTTGTTTTAATGCTCATTTAGATTGAAAGTAAGTTTGACAGAATCACGGTACTAGAGTGATTTCGAAAATCCAATAATGAACTTAATCGGTGAATGTTTTACTGCATGTGCATGTTTTGTATTTTTTTTTTCTTGATCACCTTCTTTATCCTTTCAAAGGCAACGGAGAAAGGAAGTGATGATAAATAATCAATCAATAAAAAGAATAAATACAAAGCATACACAAGTTCCAAATTATTTACAAATTAGGTTTATGGATGGATTGATAAAATCACTATGGTATTGTGGTTCTCCTAAACTCATTGTCTATTTAAACCAGCATTAATCAAAATGCAAACATGAACTCAACAACAAACAAAATTGTGAAAACAAAATAGAAGATTCTTTTTCGTTGCAAATAACTTCTTTATTGGATCTCCTTTTTTCGTTGCAACACAACAATTCAGTTTCCTCTCTTTTCTGTTTTATTACAAAATAAAAAATAAAAAAAATCCTATCGAATTAGTTTCCATGCATTTACAATATCATATTAATTTAATATCATATTAATTTTGATGCACTTAGTGTAAGTACATATAATTAAATTTTTATCAGAAATGAATAGAGTTTAATTTCTTTCTTTTTTTGCATTATTTTGTAATGAAACAGAAATAAGAAGTCAATTTATTGCTTATGAAGAAAAGGATCAACCGGAAAAGTGAGGAACTAAGCATTAGCATAGGAAGAAAGAAAAATTCAACCGCCAATAAACAATGATGGGTATGACATTAATGATTTCAATGAAGAAGCATCGCATGGTTCAACCAATAAGTTGTGCAACAAAACAACCATCTTATCAATTGGGGTATTCATTTAAGGTGTTATGTTTTCATAATTTTTTTCTCTTCTATTCCAATTTGAATTGTTGAACTTGGTTTAATCTCATTTAGTTTGAAAGTATATTTGACAGAATCATGGTACTAGAGTGATTTCAGAAATTCAAACATGAACTTAATTAGGGAATATTTTGATGCATGTGCATGTTTTCTAATTTTTTTTTTCTTGATCTCCTTCTTTACCCTTTCGAAGGCAATGAAGAAAGGTAGAGATGATAAATAATTGATCAATAAAAAGAATAAATAGAAAACATACACAAGTTTCAAATTATTTACTAATTAGGATTATGATTGAATTAATGAAATCGTTATGGTACTGTCGTTCTCCCAAACACATTGCCTATATAAAAAAAATAACCATCTATTATAAAAAAAAAAAGTTATATGTAAAGCAAAGCTAATCCTCCTTAAAAATCAAATGACCTTAAAAAGCATCATGAAAAAAGATTCAACATTTAATCTTTTTGCATTCAACACGGCACGAAACCCACCCGGAATTGTAATCCACGAGTAGCACGATGATAAACCCTAATCCACGATCTGCAGAATTGAAACAAAACCCGCACGGAGTTGTACTTCATGAGTAGCACAATTATAAACCCTAAACCAAGATCTGCAAAATCAAATTTGTTGCAGATTCTAGATTAGGGTTTATCAACGTGCTACTAGTGGAGTACAACTCCGTGCGGGTTTCGTTTCAATTCTGCAGATTGTGGATTAGGGTTTATCATCCTACTATTCGTGGATTACAACTTCTGGTGGGTTTCGTGCCGTGTTGAATGCAAAAGGATTAAAGGTTGAATCTTTTTCATGATGCTTTTTAAGGTCATTTGATTTTTAAGGAGGATTAGCTTTGATTTACATATAAAATATTTTTTATAATAAATGATTATCAAACAAATACAACATTTCAAATAGGAACACAACAGGAAACAAAACACCTTAAATGAAGATATCTATTGATAAGAAGATTATCTTTCGTTGCAAATAAATTCTTTGTTCGACCTACTTCTCATTCTCATTAAAACCACCAAAGTAATACCAATCTTTGATTATTACCTTACTTTTTTCGTTGTTTGTGGTGTTAATATTGTTGGTTGCTTTTTTTGTTCCAATGCTAATGTGATCTTCCTCTCTTTTTCCTATTGATTTGATTCTTACAAAGCAACCATCCAGTTTCCTCTTTTTTGTTTAATTACAAAAATAAATAAATAAAGAAGAGAATACTATCAGATTAATTTCTTTGCATATATATTATCATATTAATTTTGATGCACTTAATGTAAGTGAATATATTTAAATTTATATATTTGTAAATAAATAAAAATTAATTTGATATGCTTTTTTTTTTTGCATTATTTTGTAATGAAGCACGAATAAGAAGAAGTGAATTTGTTGCTTATGAAGATACAACTCCATCAACTGCCAAATTTCATTCACATTTTTCCATAATAGTAAAAAATATTTTTGTTTCTAAATGATATAATCTATTTGAGAGATTATTTCAAGCCACTAACACATTTATGAAATATAAGTTATGATTTCTAGAGAATAAATTACATTTGATATTATCTAATTTTGTTTGTGGTAATACTTTTCATGTTTTCCATAGTTGTCAAAAGTGAATTATAGGTTACAACATTTGTTCAAATTCTACAGGCATTCATCTATTTGCATATTTAACAATTTCATCAAAACCAACTCAAACTTAGCTTAAACTGCAACCAGGGTATGATGTAACACAAAAGTATTCTCACACTTCATTTTATCATAAAAAAATTAGGTGTTCTTTAAAGTATTTTGCCTTTTTATAACCATCCGCCATAGTGCTAAAAGTCACAACATTAGGCAAACACTACTAGAAGTCATCTCTTCCATAATCATCATGTCAAACTACGTGTTATGTTATATGTAAACCATCACCTTCAATTCTCTTTTGATTCATATTTTCAACAAATTTTTCCACCATTCACAAGTTCATTGAGGCACAAAATAACATTATTGAAAGTAACCTGATTAGGTATCAAATAGTTTGGAAACAGTTCATCGAAGTTTATTAAAACAACTCCAAAATTATTTTTTTGATGAATTGGTAACTAATAACTTGATGACAAATTAAGTTACAATTCACTTCTTTCGGGTTTTGCCCAAAAATCTTGGAAGACGTCAGATAAAATTTGTTGAGGGAGATGAATTAAAGAGAGGTTATTCCATATGTTTTTACATATAACACATACTTGTACACATTGTATAAGGATAATAGAAGTATTTGGCCATGATGAATATGAAAGTGACGACTTTTATGAGAGTTTGACTAATGTTGTTACTTGGCACCATGATCGATGCTTATGTCAAGGTTAAATGCTTTCAAGAGTCCCTAAATTTGCATGATGAAATAAAATGTGAGCCTACTTGTTGGAGTTTATGTAACCGATGTTGGTTTGATGAAATTGTTACAATATGTAAGGAAATGGATTGAAGTAGAATTAGAATTGATGTAGTAACTTATAACCTAGTTATTTGCAACTATGAAAACCATGACTAATACCATCAAAACACAAGTGTATCCTGGTAAATGTAACATATTCTCTTATGTTATATTTAACTCTAGTTGCTATGGTCATTAATATGTATTACTTTTTCTGCTTGAAACCATACTAAATGGAAGATGATCCCCAAAAAAATGAAGTTATGATAATATTTAGAAAAATGTCAGATGAAATTTTGCAATTTTTGGAGCTGCATTTTTCTTTCAACAAATTATCTTGATATGTATTTCATCTTATCATATCTTATTGTGATGGATTTTCAGTTGTACTTAAATCACCTAGACTACTTGTTAGATATTTTTTTCAACCAGCTGTTTGCAAATTCAACTCTATTTATTGTAGTATTCCCCATATGGATGACTTGATTAACCTAACTTCACAATTTTCTCCTTCAACGGACCCAAGATTGTAGTTTCAACATATTCCAAAAACATATGCTTGCTCAGCATCAAAATTCACAATAGCCTCCCAAGCAACCATGATGGTCTTCACCACTTGACTTGATCTCTTTCTCATACTTGCCTTTGAGATCCTTAACTTTGCAATCCGTATTGCATTTTCTCTAACATTTCTTTGAATGTGATACTCACATGACAGTACTAGCCTCAAAGAAAAGAGTATCCACAACATTCATCAAAACATTGTCCCGATCAGTGACAACTACTTTGGGTGAATTATCTTTGGATTGAAATAGATCACGAAACCTCTTAAGATCCTAAGTATCGTTATCTCCCTTCTCATACATATCATATTATAAAATGCAATAGATAACATCAACTTGATAGAAGTGACACCAACAAACTCAAGCAACGAATATGGTATTTGTTGATCTTATAAGTGGAATCTAACACAAGCACCGTAGAGAACATGCTAAACAACTTAATATCATTTGGATGCACCAAAAAAATATCTCTAACATCTTCGGAATCAAGATACTTCCTACAATGATACACATACTTATTCTCATCATATCCTCATTGTATCAATTTTTCGACCCAATCAACCACTGATAACACCCATTTTCTTCACAGATAAGATCCTTTTGAAGTTGGTAACGGATCATCAGCTAATCATCAACATATATGTCACGTAGGCCCACAACTGCATGAAACCCACAATGACCATCACCAACTACATCCACCACCTTCTCAATATACCCATGCATGAAAGGTGGGATTTGGTCTTTGTGTGAGAAGTTGACTTTAATCGGAATTTACTTAGGAGGATTAGGAGAAATTATGTTTTTTCGTGCCATTGTTCTACTTGTGCCTGTTGAATTCGTCTGTGAAGCCTGTGTCTGTGGATCCCAGGAGTCAACATGCTCCCAGTGTGAAGGCAATCACTTTGTTGACCAAATAATTTGTTTATCTTTTTTTGGGGCCTCTTTTGTGTCGGCCTTTTTTGGTGGTGGACGCATAAAGGTCGTCTCTGGAAAAACTTCTCCATCGGCCTCATCAGAGAGCTAATGCAAAGTGTTCCTTGATATGTTTCTAATCAACTTAGACCAGAACAACTTTTCTTTGAACCTATGTTCAAGCATGATCGTGCTCGTTTAGAACGACGCGTGTATTTGAGTAAGTTGTGACTCTAACATGATTGTGTATTGGACGAAGAAAGGTGTTG
Source organism: Medicago lupulina (assembly GCA_958299785.1). Taxonomy (NCBI): domain Eukaryota; kingdom Viridiplantae; phylum Streptophyta; class Magnoliopsida; order Fabales; family Fabaceae; genus Medicago; species Medicago lupulina. The sequence goes on from OY283144.1 coordinate 64,389,076, forward strand.
TCACCAATGTCAAGGATCTAGGCCAATGCGGTAAGTATTTAAATAGTTATTAATTCTTTAGATTTCTTAAGGTCATAGATCCTCTGCATAAATGCACTCAGTAGTTCGATACCAATGTTTTATTTATAAAGAAAATTGTTGTTTGTGATTAATGTCTTGCATAGGTAGTTGTCAGGCTTTTTCAACTATTGTGTTGGATCTTGTGGTGCATCAAATGTGAATATGCCATGTTAAATTTCATTTAAAAAATCGAATAAAATCGACAAATAACGTTACGAACTTAACATTGCAATAGTAAAATGGTGGCCATGAGGCTGTTCTAGCCAGCAATGAAGATGCTTGCCAACTAACCTATTTCTGTAGTTGTAGATGTCAGAGGATCTGATTTCCAGTTCTACTATGTGGTAACTAAATATATTTCTATAAAGTTGAAAAAAGGTTCTCAACTTCTAATTCTATGGTGATATTTGGTTATATAATGGTTTGTGATGCATCACCTCTTCTTTAGAGTTTCTCATATGTAAATAGCGCCTCATTTGTGCAATTATAATTCAGATCTTCCATCTTTTAAGTTTTAACATGTTTTAAAATCATCTATTTCTCAAAATCTGAATCCATTGAAATGATTGGAATCCCTGGTTTAATCTTTACCACTACTCTTGAAAAGAAGTCTCGGGACATTGTTGCTATGGTTGTTCGTATGTGGTTTTTTCACTTTGCAGCCAGACTTTTATTCGGACCGTTGTGGTATGCCTCGGTTTAGGTTTTCGTAGGCGGTTGTTGTTATTTATTTCTTTTTCTTTTCTATTTTTTCTGTTTTTCCAGTATTTTTGTTTGAGGTTTTGGCCTAATCCCCCCTTTTGTATCTTTTCTCCCTTTTTTAATAATATTTCGAGATTTCCTGTAGAGGATGGGGGTTCATCGAGGTGCCAACCTAGTTGGGATGTCATTGTTTCGGCTTGTGCCCGTCATTCTCCTGGTTTAGCGGGAAAAAAATAATTCATTTACTCTCAAATTCAAATTAATCTAACTCACGTTACAATCATAGATTAGACATACGAGAACTTATCTTTAAAATTTTCTTTATCAATGAATAATGCTAACGCTCCTCCCCACTTGAAGGAAGTAAATAAACACCAGACTTGACGGTTTATGAACTCTCAAGTCTCAATCCACATTTATGTCCATCACTCTAAAAATTCAAAATAAACCATTAGATTAATCTAAGTCTAACACATGGGGAAGATTAAAAGATTAAAATATGAAAAGAAACACACTACAAAATCATGCTTGTCATGACGCTAACATGAATAACACAAACGTGCCACCCAAACAAGACATGGCGGTTGATGTTAACCTTGGGAATCAGATCCTCTCGAGTTCAATCTACATTTTGTCATTCTCTCTTGAAAAATTAAAACAAACCATTAGATTAATCTAAGGGATGGAAGATCAAAATCTCTAAAATTAAAAGAAACACTCTACAAAATCTCATTGCCATTTCTCACTTTGGATCAATTCCTTTGTTTCAGTCAAAGTTATGCAAAACACATCATATTTCCTCTTCGCAAATTGCAAGCACCCATACTCCATTCTTTCTTCCATGTTATCTGTTGTGTACTTTTAAAAAAAAAATGTGAAGATCAAATTTTATCTGTAATACTTTTAGCACAGTTCAATCTAATCCTTGATTAAAAATAATATTCAAATTAGTTCTTTAACATTTTTACATGTATCACAAATTTGTCACGATAATTGAGAGACTAATTTGTCTCTCATTTAAAAATATCATAGATTAGTTTGATACCATTTTCTGTCGTGACTAAAATGTGCAACGAGAAACTTATCAAGGACAAAATTGGGTCTATTCGTAAGTTCTAACTCAAATGATAAATTCAAAATTATTAGGCTAGATATATGTGGTTTCTTGTGTTCGAACTCAAAATATCTCCTATGTCTGTGTGAGTTTCTTGTAAGTAAAAAAATTGGGTCTACACTCCAAAAAAATATACCGAAAGTGACCTTTACTATTAATTTTCTAAATTAAATTTTATCCAATCCCACCCACTCGGCATTCAATGAATTACCTCGTCAATTCTTATTCCTTTTCTGAATTTTTCCTTCTTTCGACTTTTTCCTTCTTTAGATTTTTTCCTACTTAGCGGAAATTGTTCATGAATTACCTTATCAATCCTTATTCCTTTTTTTGAATTTTTTCCTTCTTTTGATTTTCACCTTCCAACTCGGTTTTCCTCAAGCTTATAAATAGGTTCAAACCCCATCTCATAACATCATCAAGCTCTTTTTTTCTGCTGCTGTAACACCTTCTCATCCTTACCTTCAAATCGGGTTTGCACTCTAAAAAAAATGTTACTAACTCTGATATACCAAAAATGACCTTTGTTATTAATATTATAAATTAAATTTTATCCAATCACACCCACTCGGCATTCAATAAATTACCTCGTCAATCCATATTCCTTTTCAGAATTCCTCCTTTTGATTTTTTACTTTTTTCAATTTTTTCCTCCTTAGTGGCAATTGTTCATGAATTACCTCGTCAATCCTTATTCCTTTTCTGAACTTTTTCCTTCTATCGATTCTCACCTCCCCATTAACTTTTTTTTTACAATAATGTTTTACCTTTCTTGATTCTAGGGTTTGGTTTGCCTCAAACTTATAAATAGGTTCAACCCCATCTCATAACATCACCTAGCTCTACTTTTATGCTGCTGCAGTACCTTCCTATCCTCACCTTCAAAATAGGTTTACACTAAAAAAAAAATGTTACTAACCCTGCAATACAAAAAATTACCTTTACTCTTAATCTTCGAAATTAAATTTCATCCAATCCCACGCGCTCGGTACTCAATTAATTACCTTATCAGTCTTTATTTCTATTCAATCCTTATTTATTTTTCTGAATTTTTCCTTCTTTTGATTTTTTCCTCCTTAGCAAAAATTCTTCATGAATTACATGGTCAATCCTTATTCATTTTATGAAATTTTTCCTTCTTTCGATTTTCACCTCCCCTCTCATTTTTTTTACTATAATTTTTCTATGGTTTGGTATGCCTCAAGCTTATAAATAGGTTCAACCCCATATCATAATCATCAAACTCTTCTTTTCTGATGCCGCAACATGTTCTCATCCACACCTTCAACTTAAGCATCACAGATGGAGGTGATTCTCACGGTGGCATGTAAATCAATGTTGTTGGTGACAGTGAGCACGAAATAGAAGAGTTCATCACTACACTGAAGGTATACTTTGTTCTTCTTTATTTTTGATTCTTCTTCAAAACGGCATACATGTGGTTTGGTTTTACTGTCATCTAATTTGTTGGTCTGCTTTGCTTTGTTTTATATTTTTTTTGTTCCTTCACATTGCTTTACGGATTTCGATTTGTTATCGCAAACAATAAATATTTTATTTATTTTGTTTTTATATAATTTTTTAATATAAGATGATGCACCCAAATTTTGTCGTGGGATGAGTTAATGTACATTTTACTGGGACTATCCGTGCTCTTGCTAGAGTTGTTCGTGGTACGGTTTGAATTGGTTTATAGACAAAAAGTCATCCGATTCAAAATAAAAATCATGTTTAGTTTAGTTTGGATTATTATTTTTTTTAAAAAAACTGATCTGATCTAGTTTACATCGGTTTTTTGGATATCCAAAATACAACATGTAAATTTTTTTTATTAATATTAATTCTACACGGTAAAGTAATAGATCTGATGCAAAATATCGTATAAAATATATTAAAAAATAATGTTACTAGTGAAAATGATATCGATTATGTTTGAAACATATGAAGTTGTAATAATATACATTAAATTAATACAATATGTAAGATTAAAAACCAACATAAAAGAATAAATATAGGTATTAAAATTTTCTTTTGCGATTTGGTTCGTTTTGATTTTTAAAAAGTGATTTGAAATTCGATCGGATATGAGGATTTTCTTGCTTTGTATTTTTTTTCGTTTTTTTATCGATTTATAGTTTTATTTTGGATCGGTTTGAATTAGAATAGTTTTAAAGTCTTATGGATATTTAAATTCAAATTTATCTAAATAAAACTGCAAACCGACTCAAAAAATTGAAAACCACACAAAATTGAATATTATTGCATATGTTTTTGTGTAAACTTCTCAAATCAGATAGAATTTTAGATTACTTTTTTAAAATCAAACTGAACCAAACCACATAAATTAATTCCAATACTTATTTATATTTTATTAGTATAACATATTTATCTATTATTCGTTGGTTTTTCAATAATACTTAATAGTTTAATTTAATCTATGTATTTAATACTTCATATATTTGAAACATAATAGATCATTTATATTTACTAATATAATTTTAATAAATATTTTATGTCATATTTTGTATCACCCCTATTATTTTAATAAACACTTCTATCTCTTATCTCATATAAACACATTTTTCTTTACTATGTGAACCATATTTTTGTTGGTCAGTTCATTGAATAGAGAGTTATGATTCACTTTTATTTCATTTACAGGTAAATGTATTAATTTTTTTTTCCTTTGAGTTTCATTTCTTTGAAAGACCATTTCGTAAACGGTTATTCCTTCTAGATCTAATGACCATGCTTATACAAAACTAAATATACTAACAAGTAGTTTGATCATCAACAACCAGAGAGGAAAAAAAAACTATCAAATGATATGTTCATAATGACTACTTGTTCATTCATTATGATATTTTAGATAACACTTTTGTTTGTTGCAAGAAATAAATTTGGATCAGCTCATGCACCTCCGAAGTGAATCTATAATCTCTTAATTTTTACCAATATATGTGGATGTGGAGGTAGGTGTGGATATGTTGCCTATATAAATATATTTTCATATTCGAAATTTTACCTATATCACAAGTTTATTCAATTTCATCTAATATTGTTAATGTGGTCTTATTGATCAGGAGTAACATATGCTCTAAAGGTGGTTTATGGAGGAAAACAAGGATAGATACAACATACATGATAGATAAAGACATCATAAAATAGAATTTGTGGAAAGGTAATATTTATTTGTCATTGATATATGGTTTACTATTAAGAGAGTACAATTTTGGTTTTAAAAGTGAAATCGATTCTAGTCCCTCAGAAATGTTGTAAGACCCAATTTAATCTCTGAGAAAATAAAATATAATTTTAATCTCTTATTAAAACAATAAACCGGTACAACATAGTCCCGACCTTCTTTAAATTTGTTTGGTTGATGAAAGAAATGAACAAAAGTGATAAAAAATAATAATAAGATGATCATGCAGTAGTTTTCTTTGGTAACAAATAATCATGCAGTAGTTTGAAATGATATAGAGTATTGTTTTAGTTTTAATTTTCCTTTACGTTTTAATGTCATTCAAGTAGGTTATGTGATGATTTGGGTTCTTGCCCTTTCTATCCTTTAATTATTTCTTTGACATAAATTAAGTTTTTTTTTAAAATATTTGGATGGTTTTAATGATGTGTGTCCTATTATAAACTAAAGATTTTGTGTTAACTTTCAATATGGTTGGATTGATGAAATCGCTATGGTACCGTTGTTCTCCCAAACTCATTGCCTATATAAAAAAATAATCATCTATTATAAAATAAAATAAAATTATATGTAAATCAAAGCTAATCCTCCTTAAAAATCAAATGATCACCTTAAAAAGCATCATGAAAAAAGATTCAACCTTTAATCTTTTTGCATTCAACACGGCACAAAACCCACCCAAAGTTGTAATCCGCGAGTAGTACGATGATAAACCCTAATCCATGATCTGCAGAATTGAAACGAAACCCGCACTGAGTTGTACTCCACGAGTAGCACGATGATAAATCCTAATCCACGATCTGCAAAATCAAACCAAGATCTGATATCTGAAAAGTTATTATTATTTTTTTTAATGAATCAGTCTAATTAGACAAATATAAAATTGAGTATCAACATCAATCTTTTATGCAATCAATTATATCATACATGAAAATTTCTAATAAAATATAAATTGTTATTCTTCTAGCCAAGTTAGGAAGACTTTGTTAATTTGACTAAAATGATAAATTTTATGAAAATATCTTAAGGTAAAATAGGTTCACCATCAAAATAGGTTACAATATGTTGGTTGTCAATTTTGGTTCCTTTTTTATGGTGACCCTATTTTACCTTAAGATATTTTCATAAAATTTATCCTTATAGTCAAATTAACAAAGTCTTCCTAACTTGGCTAGAAGAAGAACAATTTATATTTTATTAGGAATTTTCATGTATCATTGATGATATAATTGATTGCATAAAACATCGAAGTTGATACTCAACTTTATATTTATCTAATTGCACTTATTCATTAAAAAAATTAATAAATTTTCAGATATCATATCTTGGTTCGATTTTGCAGATTGTGGATTAGGGTTTATCATCGAGTTACTAGTGGAGTACAACTATGTGCGGGTTTCGTTTCAATTCTGCAGATTGTGGATTAGAGTTTATCATCGTGCTACTCGTGGATTACAACTTCTGGTGGGTTTCGTGCCGTGTTGAATGCAAAAAGATTAAAGGTTGAATCTTTTTTATGATGCTTTTTAAGGTCATTTGATTTTTAAGGAGGATTATAGCTTTGATTTACATATAAAATATTTTTTTATAATAGATGATTATCAAACAAATGCAACACTTCGAATAGGAACGCAACAGGAAAAATAATTAGGGAAACAAAACACCTTAAATGAAGACATCTATTGATAAGAAGATTATCTTTTGTTGCAAATAAATTCTTTGTTCGACCTACTTTTCATCCTCATTAAAACCACCAAAGTAATACCAATCTTTGATTATTACCTTACTTTTTTTGTTGTTTGTGGTGTTAGTATTGTTGGTTGCTTTTTTTTCCAATGCTAATGTGAACTTCCTCTCTTTTTCCTATTGATTTTTTCTTCCAAAGCAACCATCCAGTATCCTCTTTTTTGTTTTCTTACAAAAAAAATAATAATAAAGAAGAGAATACTATCAAATTAATTTCTATGCATTTATATTATCATATTAATTTTGATGCACTTAATGTAAGTGAATATATTTAAATTTATATATTTGTAAATAAATAAAAATTAATTTGAATATTTTATTTTTTTGCATTATTTTGTAATGAAACACAAATAAGAAGGAGCGAATTTGTTACTTATGAAGAAAAGGATCAACTGAAAAAAGAGAAGAAAGAAAAATCCAACCGACAATACAAGAACAACTAACAAGATCACAAGTTATTAGCCGGCCCTAGTTTTCTAGTGAGAGAAACTCCAACTTCTCTCTAAACTTTCTTTCTTCTTCGTTCATCGAGGAGGGGTGATTTTAGGTCATTTTTGACCTAGAATCACCCCTCTACATCTTTTTTTCCATTTTCTTTCAATCTAAATAAGTGGTTTTCACACATATCAAGTTTTTCCTTTTGTTTTTTGTGATTTTGTCGTCTAAGTGCGGCGTTGTGTTGTTCGTCGTCTTGTGCGGCGTTTGATTTCCTATTGAAAGATCTACATCAGTCAATTACAAATTCAACCAATGATTTGGGCGTCAATGTTGCAGATCCAGAAGGATGGATATTTCGGTGAGTTAGGTTTTATCATATTATTTGTAGGCATTTTGCCGATGTATGCTATTAACTTGGGTGTTGTGAGTTTGTTTGTAGATTTACCCTTTACGTTTTTAGCGATGTTTGTATATGATGTACTTTATCGATTTGAATGAATGAATATCGTTTTGTTTTTGTCAAAAAAAAAAAACAATTAACAAAGAAAATGAATATGCGATAATCAATGATGGGTATGACATTAATGATTTTAATGAGGAAGCACCGCATGGTTCAACCAAGAAGTTGTGCAACAAAACAACCATCTTATCAGTTGGGGTATTCATTTAAGATGTTATGCTTTCATAATTTTTTTCTCTTCAGTACCAATTCGAAGTGTTGAACTTGGTTTAATACTCATTTAGATTGAAAGTAAGTTTGACAGAAATTCAAACATGAACTTAATCAGTGAATATTTTGTTGCACGTGCATGTTTTGTATTTTTTATTTTTTAGTCTCATTCATTCACTACAACCGATCTCTTATTCTCCTTCCGTTCTTTTTATTCCTGTATATGCTCCCCAAATCCAATGAGATCAGTTTCAAAAGCCTCTTTTTCAATTATCTCATTTTTCTTCTATTTTTTATGTGCATTATGCATATTGTTCGTTCAAAGTCATCTGGTTTGAGATTGCATGAATCACTCCACTTAATGAACTAACATTATAGTGTTGACCATTCTGATTATGGCTCCAATCGCCTCAGATCATAAGTCGATTTTGTTGTGTTATCACACTATGATAGGCATGTATGAACACTACAAAGAGACCTTTGACAATTATTAAAGTATATACGAAATCTTGGAAGCCATGATTTTCAAGAGATTAATGTGTTAATCTCTTCAATATTATTTTATTTTTCCTTTTTTAACAAGATCTCTTGAACATTGTTATTCTAAGTATATTCCAACCTTGTATAGAAATTATCAATCATTATCTTCAACAATGTTGCTCTAATGACTATATCCCTTTAAAAACAATACAACAAATAATCCAAATAGATATCATCAATACTCCCTCTTTGGAGTTTTCTTCGTTTTGTTCTATGCTGCTTTAAGAATTTTATTCCTTACTTAGCAAGTAACATGAACTTTAACTTAAATTAACTAAAAACTAAAAAGTTGACAACTTGAAGAGAGAAGAATCTCATGCAAAATAATCAATAAACTAAATTCTTAGAGTTTCAAGCCCTAGTATCATTCACTAAGCATCCTTTGGAATCCTAGTCTCAACAATGTGTCTTACAAAGTCCAAATTTTTGGCTCTAATTCCAAGGCTAATAGAACCTTTTTCAACACTACAAAAAGAGTTCATGTATATTCTCTCTCTCCCTTTTGTCAAACCAAAATGTCTCACACTCATCACAACAACCATGAAGAACATCATCAAATAGTTGAACAATCATCAGAGAATTCTGTTTGTTCAATGTGTTACAACAAGAGACCAAAACTTCATTGGACAAAAAGAGAGTTCACATATGCTGAATTGCATACAGCAACACAAGGTTTTTCCGTAAAGAACTTTCTATCAGAAGGTGGATTTGGTTCAGTCTACAAAGGGGAGATTCATGGACAGAAGATTGCTGTTAAGCAATGTTTACATGCAAGTGAGAAACAAGAGAAGGAGTTTAAGTCTGAAGTTGATGCATTAAGCAAAGCAAGACATGAAAATATTGTCATGTTGCTTGGATCATGTTCTGAAGGAAACCATAGGCTTCTTGTTTATGAATATGTCTGCCATGGTTCACTAGATCAACATTTATCACGTATGCTATATGAAAACAAAACCTCTAAATTTAACTTGAACAAAATACTTCATAAATTTCTATCATTTTGAAAATTCTTCAAATTATCATCCAAACAATGGAATTCGCCTCAAAGTATTTGAATTCCCTCAAAATATTCCCCCATCCAAACACACTCTTAGAAAATATATGAGTTCATGCATGTCTTGATTATGCTTTTAAATTGCGGTCACGGCTGCTGTTACCCTGCAAACGACAAATTGTAGGAAAACGCGGCTGCGATGCCAGATACCTCAAAACCCTTTATTTCTGTTTACTTTAGAGTTTAAATTTACAATAAGGAGATACTCACTTTGAATACTATTATGATGATGCAGAATACTCTCGTAAACCTCTTTGCTGGCAAGATAGGGTGAAAGTAGCTAATGGAGCTGCCAAAGGATTGCTATACCTTCATCAGAACAACATCATACATAGAGATATAAAACCAAACAACATGCTTATTACTCATGATTATCAAGCTATGGTAATTTTAACATAATTGAATTTTCTTACATATAGATTTAGCATAATCAAATGTGGTTATCTGTAATTGTTTGGTTTTGTACTCAACCTGTAATATTGCTATATTTCTTTCATATAAGTTCAACAAGTAGTAATGTGCATTAAACTTTTTAGAATATAAATAAAGGATTCAATTGATATGCATTAACATCGAAATGATTTTTTACACTGTCAATCAATCATAACCATTGGATCATTACAAATATTTGACTTGAATCATATCTACCTTAAAAGTCATACAACAATGGTTTGTGATTGATTTACATTTTTAAAGGTTACACCAAAATCAAACTTGCAAATAAAGAGGGAGAACTAAATTGTTTTTATGTTCTTCTCAGCTGGGAGATTTTGGTTTGGCTAAAATTGCAAATGAAGAATTCTCATGCTCAATAGAATGTCCTGGAAATCTGGCATATTGGGCACCAGAATATGCAGCATATGGTAAAGTGTCAAATAAAACAGATGTATATTCTTTTGGAGTGGTTCTTGTTGAGCTAATAACTGGAATGAGGACTACTGACAAAAGACTTGGAGGAAAGGGTCTAGTGGGATGGGTAAGAACCTCAATACTATTTGAAAGTACATACATGATGCAATGTAATATACTTATGATCGTGATTCTAATTTGCGGTTGCGTTTATGTTGGAAATCTTGATATTGCAGTAAAATGCTAACAAACGTGTCCGTTGCAGCCGCAATTGCAATTGTAGGCCACAATTTAGAAATATGCTTGTGATTTAAGTTATGTTATGCTTGCGTACTTTAATTAGCCTTTATCATTTTCATGTACTTTGGAGGAAGTTTAAGGTACAAACAAAAAGGTTATCGGGATATGTATTCGTTGAGTATGGTTCATTTTCACTGATAAGTAGGTATGCGGTTGAGTGCAGCGATGTGGAGTGAGGGATAAACTTGTAATCTGGATTGTAGTTTTTAAACATTACATTGTACTTTGTATCTCTAAGAATTGCATAATCATGAAACTCTAGCAGTCAGTCTGTTGTCAGAGACGTAAGCACAATAATCCGAACTCCATAATCATTAGTTTGTGTTCCTGAGTGTATTTATTTATCTGTTTTCCTGTTTTAAGAATAATGTAAGTCCAACATCCTAGGAATTTCAGTTGGTAATTTTTGTCCAGGCTAGACCACTACTAAAAGAAGGGAATTGTCAAAAACTTGTTGATGGAAGAATAATGGATTCACATCATTGTCATCAAATCTTTTGGATGAGCCGTCTAGCTGGAAATTGTCTAAACAAAGATCCTCATAAACGATTGGATATGAATACAGTAAGTCTTCACTTTCACTATTTCTTTATCTTGCACTTTCATATTGTCAAAGTCTAGCTGTAGGACTTCATCTTGGGAGTTTACATGACAAACCAAGCCTAACTTTATTCTGGAAATGGATGTGATCGAACAATTTTTTTTGTGCGCAATCACCTCAGACAGTAGATCTAACCTGTTGAATGAAGATTGGACAGTTCATACTGACATTTTGTATTTTAGATCCGATTTGGCAAATTTAGAAATGCACCGACCAATCTTTTGGTCACCGGATGAGATCTATTGATATTAGCAACCTGCGAAGCAATGACACAAACACGGACACGACACTGACACTAACACGTTGACAGCGGTACTAATTTGAGAAAATGACAGAGTTGAATTTAATCACTGTGTATTGGCATCGTCTTGACGCCGGACACGACTTTATTCTGAAGTTTCGGTGCTACATAGGTATCAACTATGTGGATTTTTTTGACTATTTGACACTAATAAAGAAGAAAAATTAATCTACTACATACAGCTTGATTCGAGTTTCATCATAACTTGTTAATAAAGGAACACAAACACTTCAAAATAGTAAGTTTGACATGTCATAACTCATAACCTATATCAGACACTTATAACTGTTTTACAGTTTTTATTGTTATTTATCTCTTTTGATTTTTTTTTTATTGTAATAGGTTTATACTAATTTCAAGTGATGTATTACAATCCCACCTTGTCTTACAATTTTTAAATCTATCATATTCCTTTGTTCTTGTCATGTCATATATCTGAGCTTCTTAACTTGTTAAGCATATTAGAATCAATTATATTTATTGTATATTCATTAGGCATTTATTAGAATCAATTATGTTTATTGTATATTCATTTGGCATTACTATTTCACTTGTCAAATATGTAATTATATTAGGCACACTACATATTTTCCATATAATAAAAAATATATCTACGATTGTGATCTTTTTATACATATTATTACTACTAGGTGGTCAAAGCCTTAATGCATATAGAGGAAGGTTGCAGTAGCTGCATTGTGGAAAAAGACAGTAGTAACCTTGCCATGTCAGACTATTCTAAATCAAAAGATGATATGCATGACCCTTTGGAATCAGATGGTAAAAGTGGAAATAATGGTAGTAGTTGTAGTAGTTCCAAGGCCAACACAGCATATTGCTACTATAAGTCTAGCTAAAGCTAAAATTTGTTCTGTTCTTGGGATGTGTTTGGATTGACCTATTCGAGCTTATCTACTGACATAAGTACTTGTAAGACTGTTTGGGAGTACTTATAGAAGCAACTTACTACATGTCCATATTTTTAGCTTATTTCTATCAGCTCTTCAGCTTGGCTTATATGAAAACAGCTCATAGCTTTCATAAAATCAATTTGATTTTTTTATCTCTTGTTAAAAAAAGCTTATACATAAGCAGTTACACGACAAACACCTATACTATAAGCATTTATTTAAACTGTTTATCCAAACTCGGCTTGGCCCCCGATACCATTTTCCATGCATCATTATTTGCGGACGGTACCATATTTTAGTGTGAAGAATCATGGGATAAATTGTGGAGCTTAAAAACCATACTCAGAAGCTGAGTTAGTATCGGTTTGACAGTCAAATTTCACAAAAGTAAACTCATAGGTGTTAATATTGATGGTGCATTTCTAGAGGCTGCCTCATCTTTTCCAGCATGCCAGATTGAATCTATTCTATCAAGTTTTTAGGAATCCCAGTTGGAGCAAATCTGAGGTGTTGTTCGACATGGAATCAAATTATAGAACTCATTCAAAAGAAGTTTTAAAGCCATAATGATCGACATCTATCAATAGGGGGCTGAGTCACTCTAATTGATTCAGTATTAAGCAGTCTGCCGTTATATTTAGAAAAAGAATAGTAACATATCCATATTGGCACAATAATATGACAAAGAGTAAATCTATGTTTAAAATGATGAGTTTGTGTTTAAATATATGGTGATGTTAAGTTAAGGCAGTTAGTAACACAAAAAGTGGAAATGCATTAATGATATTTATTTGACTAATAGATTAGAGAAGAATCTAACCTATGTCACAAAAGTTTGATACAATAAATGCATTAGAACCAACTCATTAAAATGTATATGAAACTATATAGACAAAAAGAGCACCTAACATATTTGGAGTCAGTTGCTATTTCTCCTTTTCGTATGTTCCACATCAGAGATCAAAAAAGAAGTATTTCAGAGACTCACCTGGACAGGAAACTCATGTGATCAATTTGTCATCGATAATTATGGATGAAATGTGAGAAATCTTACGCCACTCTTTCCCTCGCTTCCTCCGCAAACTTTCTTTCAATAATGGACAATGAGTGATACTTAGTACGGAAAGAGAGGAAGGAAATCCCTCTTTTGGCAACAATTTAAGTTTGGGAGCATTAACAATCTCAAGGTTTTGGAGAGAGTTGAGATGTTGAAACCACTTCCCATCAATGCTGTATCGTTAAGACCACAGATGCATAGTGTCACGACAGATGCAGGTAGCAATGTGTTATCGCGATTTTCGGGTGTCAAATCATTGATTAGATTTGAACCTTTCGATCATTGATGTCTCTATTTTTTTTGGAAGGTAAAATCGAGAAAAACCTTAGAAATCCTAAGTTCGGGGCTGATTTCATTACGGGAAGGTGTTAGGCACCCGCAATGACTATAGTATCCTATAGGAACCGTTTTACTATGCTTTACGTATGTGCTTTGCTTTTATCGCTATTTGTAAAAAAGATTGGTTTTAAGAATGAGAAGAAGAAGATTGGATTTTATTTTATTGGACTTGGAGAGATTTTGAGTCTCTTGCCTACATACCCTTTTAAGGGATCAAAATTCCATGTAGTTCTCTTTCAAAATGTTTTTGTGAGTTTTGTTTGTTTTTTAAGTTTGAAAAAGAAGATTTTGAAGAAGGGAAAGAGGCCGTATAGGCATTAGAATTGAAAAGAAAAAGAAAGCATTTGGTTGGTTCAATTATTAATGAAAACGGTTAAAGTTGGGAAATTAATCGCATTTCGATTTGATTAAGAAAGTAAAGGGAAAATCCTTTGGAGTTTCGACTCCAAGGTTTATTTGGAAAATATTTGAAGTGATGGAAGTTATTCGTTTTTTTTTTTTAAGAGGATTTATTTTCTCTAAGTATCGCGCATCCTAAACATACACCTAGCGTTAGCTCATGCAACGTGTGTGCGTGTCGGTACGTGTGTCGGTGTACATCATTATAGTCCAGAGTCTTTTACATCGGGTCCTAATTTACATTCTATGGTCTTGCATGAAATTAAAGAAAAGTAAACTAAACCTAAAAGATTACATGAACCAAATAGAAAATTGCATAAGGGTGACTAAAGGAAGAAAAACAAATGAGAGTGAGACAATGCTTGCAATGTGCATGAGACATAGAACAAAATGGTTAGTAATGAAATGAGAAGTGATAGTATGAGTAGCAATGCATAGTAGATGAAATGTACTAACAAAGCACTAAACCAATTGAAAAAAAGATGAAGTGAACATAACTAAAAACATTAAGCAAATTGCAAAAGAACAAACACCAAAAATAATGCAAATGACACCAAACTAAAACCTAAAATCTAAACTAAGTCCCATGACCTATAACCTTTACCAAAACAGCACCCCCTTTTCAAGGAAAACATTTCAAGAATCAAAGAGAAATTATGAGTCACACTTAAACCCTAAAATCAACACATTTTACCAACAAATTGCATTTCAAAATCAACAACTAAACTTGTCAAATGGGAAGCTATCAATTAAACTTGCAAAGGGAAATTAAAAGCAAAATTGTAGCATTGTGGATTGTAAGCAAACTTGTAAAATACGAGGTCATTATTGAGCATATGAACTAGAGGGCTAAGGATTAATTTGTAAAGCAAGAAATGATCCATTAAGTTTGAAAACCAAAGAATTAACAATTAGGCATGCAAGAATGTAAAAATAACATGAATTCAGAGACGAACACATCACAAAAATCATATATCAAGTATCAACACCATAGAGCAAAAATTGGATCCAAAATAGTGCAAGAAAATTCACAAAAATCATTAAAACATGTAATCCAATAAAAAAATTAGCGCACATGCTTTTTATTCACTGCAAAGTGTGAAAACACCACAAAATAATGAAAACATATCAAGAAACATATAGTAATTTTTTAGGAATTTTTGCAAGGAATTTGGCATGCATATGGGTTCAATCAGCCAGAAAAAAAAAAGGTGCACGTAGCAAGAAAATTCAAGAAAACCTACAGAAGCTTAAGGCCCACGGATCTATGGCTCAAACCCACGGATCTGATGGATCCGGATCAAACTAACGCTCCAGGAGCGTTGGATTGATCCAAATCCATCAGGATCTGAATCAAACGGCTGAGAGTGAGAAGAGAGTGGGTCGGGTTTGGGTCAACCCGACCCAGACGCGTATATAAAAGGGTTTCAAACCCGTTTCCATTCATTTTCCAAAACCTTTTCTCTTTCTTCTCTTCTTCTCTCCGCCGTTCTCTCTTCTTGCGAACCCTAACCCTAAGTCTGTTCGTACAGCTCAAAAATCAAAGAAACAAAGCCCTAACAACTCGTATAGCCCCCCTAAGCATGAATCAAACACCAGAAACTACATGTGTTGGCTGAATCATCGTAGATCTTGAACTTCAACTCACGGATTTCGAACGGTTCTTGGTTCGCTCTTGGTTCAAATCTTTGTTCAAACCTTCGTCCTAATGGAACCTCTCACGGATTTAAAGGTTTACAACGATTGATTTGCGTTGTAAACCCTAAAATCTGTTACGGTTTTGAAAATTTCTTAGGGTTCCGTGGTTTTGGAACTGAACCGTTCGAAATCCTACAGTACTACGTTGATTCGAACTCGTTGATGTGTATACGCATAATGGAGGTAAGTTTTGATTCAAACCTGGTTTTGTTCGGAGATTTGGACTTGAATCTTCAGAACTCTTGGCTTTGATTCTGTTTTTCCTTGCTGGTTCTTGCTTGAAATTCGAACGAAACCGTGAATCTTCTTCTTCTTCTTACTGTTTCAGAACCGTGAAATTCTTTCCCTCTTTCTTCTCCTCTTCCTCCTCTGTGATCGCGTTCGAATTCGCAGCTTCCAGTGGCGAATTCATGCTTGAATTGCAGGGGAAATGGTTCGATGATGATGATTCAGCGATGAATCTCTGAGAACTGTGATGAATTTCGCTGCATTGTACTTGAATTTGATTCTGGAAAGTTAGGGTTTGTAGAAATTGTTCATTGTGTTCTTGTGAACTTTGTGGTTTTGATCTGTAACTGCCAAGAGAGAGAAAGCTGAATCTGTTTGTTGATGTGGCGTGTGATTGTGTGATCTTTTTCTGACTTGTACAGTGACTGGCCTTATATAGGCTACCATGTGGCCTTGGATCAATTGGAACGTGCCATCTGGACCTTGAACACCTGCGTAGCAATTCTGAAATATTTCTGACTCAAGGACCAAAATGCAATTATGTAAAAATTTGGGACTGAACTGCAATTTATTAAAAATTGGACTGTTTTTTAAAAGAAATGAAAGAATTGGACTATTTTCAAAAGAATTGGGACAAATTTGCAAAAAACATAATATTTGGACTGAATTGCAATTTCTAAAAATGTTTGGACTAAAATGTAAAAATAATAAAATTGGCTAAAAAATGTAATTTGAAATGCAACGTAAAGTGAAACAATTAAAATTGACAAAACGGACTAAAACGAACAAATTACCACAAATGAGGTATTTTAAAATACCTCTCTGCCCAAAATTTATTCGATGTGAAAAGACTAAAATGCCCTTGGGGGCAAAAACGACTCAAACTGACTCAGACTGACTCAGATGCAAAACTAAGATGATTTTTGTACAAAACTTGATTAATGATTCATGCAAACAAATAGAAAAGACTCAGGGACAAATTGTAGGGACTAAAATGGGTTCCTTTGTAGGAAATAACCAAAATACCCTTTTGTATGATTTTATGCAAAAATTAAAAGGACTGAAGCAATAACGTATGCAGTTGACGCACAGTAGAAAACACGGTGAATTTGCAAGTATTAGAAAATAGCAGAGGAATTTGAATGAGTATTTTTAGGTCCAAAATGAGGGTATGACAGCTGCCCCTATTTAAGTTTCTTTGTCTGGAGAGTCAAGAGACGGAGTCTTTGGCTTGACGCGACGAAGATACTTAAATATCGACATTTGCACTGATTTTGGGCGTAAAAATACGTTTGTAAATGTCATGTATGCCATGCAACATTTGTGTTATGAGTGCAAGACAATTGAGGATTGAATTTAACAGAATATGTCGTATCCATTGCGGGACTGGTAAACATTAACAGAATAGCAGATAACAAAATATGTCGTATCCATTGCGGGACTGGTAGACATTAACAAGGTAGCAGATAACAAGACTCGCTGGGGAGACTCGAAAGCAAATTTGACAGGTACAAGCTGTTCTTGGGTGCGAACTGGCCACTTGACCGGGAATATTGACAACAAAGGGCGCAAGCTGCTCTTGTATTTGAGCTGGTTACTTGGCTGAAAGAAAACAGAGAAAGCACAAGCTGTTCTTGGACACGAACTAGTTACTTGGCTGAAAGGAAAACGTAGGGAGCACAAGCTGTTCTTGGACACGAACTGGTTACTTGGCTGACAGAAAACAAAATATAAAGCACGAGCTGTTCTTGGATCTGAACTAGCCGCTCGGCGGATATCAAGAGGATAGGTACAAGCTGTTCTTGGATCTGAACTTGCTACTTGACCGATAACGGAAACAAATTGACAGGTACAAGCTGTTCTTGGATGCGAACTTGCTGCTTGACCGATAACGAGAGTGAATTGGCAGGCACAAGCTGTTCTTGGACGCGAACTAGCCACTTGGCCGTTAACAGAAACAAATCATATTTGAAAAGGAATTGAATTTGATTGACATAACTGCAGGAGCTTGAATTTGACAGGAATGTTAGAACAAGACTGTTGAATCTTGAAATTGACATGACAGTAGACATTTGTTGTCAGCAGAAGAAATTTGAAGTTGACATGATTGATTTTGATTGAGATTAACATAGGGATTGAGAATACAGATGCGTATGAATAGCATGACAATTTTATCAAATGCATGAACACATAGGATGCATGATTATGCATGTATGAATGCTTTGAAATGCATGATGATTGGCAATTTGTAGGCACAATTTCACAGAGACAGACAAAACATTGAAATATTGGGCACGTAATGGCTCGCGCTTGGACACATATTTGCAAAAGCTCCTCTTCTGGGGATGCAGTCGTTTGAAGATACATTGAGACCAACACTTGAAGGTAGGAAACTGTAAAATCGTAGAGAAAAACAGTCTGACTGATATTGCTGCTG
This sequence comes from Medicago lupulina, assembly GCA_958299785.1. NCBI lineage: Eukaryota > Viridiplantae > Streptophyta > Magnoliopsida > Fabales > Fabaceae > Medicago > Medicago lupulina. Next base: position 64,407,725 of record OY283144.1, read on the forward strand.
ATTGGAACTGTCACGTAAATGCTTTGGACATCGCATCCATGGTCAATGCTTTTCGCATGTTTTTTCATTTCCTTTTCATTTTTATTTTCATCATCCCATTTTTGCCTGGGTCGCCCTCTCGGGTTTTCGACCCACCGGGGAATAGTTTTTTTTTTTTTTTGTTGCCCCTGTTTCTGCCTGAATTGCCTTTGAAGGTTGTCAATCCATCTGGGTGCTCATTTTTGCCTAAGCCGCCCTTTCGGGTTCTCGACTTAGCGAGCATATTCATTTTTCATGCTTTTCATTCTGTTTTTTCATTCTTGCCATTGACCACAGACCGTCACTGGGGGGAAGGCTTGCTAGCAACTTGAATTGGAATTGATATCAATGTAGATTTGTTCATGCATGTTCCATTTGAATATACCTAGTTGCTCAGGCTTGTTTTCAAAATACTCAAAAAGGTTTTCAGTTTTCAGAATGTTTATTCCAGACGTACACCATTATTAACATAGAAAAAAAAAATCTTTTTGTATAAAGCTTTGAAAATAGAATAGAAAGATAGAGTGCCAAACAAAAGCATAGGCTCAAATCGATGTATAAGGGTGGTAATCAGCCGAAGGCGTGACTCCACGGATTTACAAAGTTTGGAGAATGGTAATTTTATTGGTTGGTGGTACATTGAACACAGTAACCACTATGGTATCTAAAACTCTTGAATCCGCAGGCGTCGGAACCTCGGGTGAGAACAGCCAATCATCAGTCGCAAAGATCCCAAGGGGAATAGTAACTTGCCAGATATAGTCAATTGTCTTTTATTTCAATCTCATTTTTGCATAAACCGCCCTTTCGGGTTTTCGGCTCATCGAGACGCTCATTTTTGCCTGAGTTACATGTAATCTCAGCGAGCTTTTACATTTTGTTTCTTGTCCCTTATTTTGCCTGGACCGCCCTTTCGGGTTTTCGATCCACCGGGAAGCGCATTTTTGCCTAGGCCGCCCTTTCGGGTTTTCGACCTACCACGCTGTTCTTTTCATATTTAGACAAAGTATTTCTTAACTATATCGGCATTCACAGGATTCGGAAGTTCTACACCATCCATGTGTGTGAGAATCAAAGCACCACCGGAGAAAGCCTTCTTGACAACATAAGGTCCTTCATAGTTAGGCGTCCATTTGCCCCTTGGATCGGGTTGCTGACTCATTCTTCTTTTCAACACGAGTTCACCTTCTTTGAATACCCGAGGACGAACTTTCTTGTCAAAAGCATTATTCATCCTTGTTTGATACATCTGACCGTGAGCTAAAGCATCCAGGCGTCTTTCCTCAATCAAATTCAACTGGTCGTACCGACTCTGGCACCATTCCGCCTCAGACAACTTTGTTTCCATAATCACACGGAGAGACGGAATCTCCACTTCCAATGGGAGGATTGCTTCCATGCCGTATACAAGAGAAAAAGGCGTTGCCCCGGTTGAACTACGGACTGTAGTGCGGTAGCCGTGTAAAGCGTAGGGTAACATCTCATGCCAGTCTTTGTATGTTGTTACCATCTTCTGCACAATCTTCTTGATGTTCTTATTGGCAGCTTCAACTGCACCATTCATCTGAGGTCTGTAAGGAGAAGAATTGTGGTGTTCAATCTTGAATTTCTCGCATAAAGCTTGCACCATGTCATTGTTCAGGTTGGTACCGTTGTCAGTGATGATCTTGCTAGGAACACCATACCGGCAGATGATATTGTTCTTGATGAATTTGACTACTACTTGCTTAGTCACGTTGGCATATGATGCAGCTTCGACCCATTTGGTGAAATAATCGATTGCTACTAGAATAAAACGATGACCATTCGAAGCTTTCGGTTCAATTCTTCCGATCATATCAATGCCCCACATAGAGAAAGGCCATGGAGAAGACATAACATTGAGAGCGTGCGGAGGCACATGGATCTTATCAGCATATACTTGACATTTGTGGCACTTTCTGGCGTATTGATAGCAATCACGCTCCATGGTCATCCAGTAGTAACCAGCTCTCAACAGCTTTCTAGACATAGCATGCCCCGATGCGTGGGTCCCAAAGGTGCCATCGTGCACATCGTGCATTAGCTGTTCTGCTTCACATTCGTCAACACATCTTAACAGCACCATATCGAAATTCCTTTTGTACAGGACATCACCATCCAGCAGGAACTTGCTAGCCAACCTGCGCAGCGTCTTCTTGTCTCTGTTGGAAGCACCTGGCGGATACTCACGGCTTTGCAAAAATTGTTTGATATCATAATACCAGGGTTTGTTGTCCACTTTGCCTGAACCTGTTTGCACAATTGCATCACTGACAGTAAACACATGAGCGGGCCGGTCTAAGCGTTGTACTTTGATCATCGGTACATGATTCCAATGGTTTACTCGGAACATGGAGGATAAGGTAGCAAGAGCATCGGCCATTTGGTTCTCCTCTCGGGGAATATGGTGCAACTCGACCTTTGTGAAATACGTCAACAGACGTCTTGCATAATCACGGTAAGGGACCAGATTGGCATGATGGGTCTCCCATTCTCCCTTTATCTGATTGATGACTAATGCAGATTCTCCATAGATGTCGAGATACTTGATTCTCATATCGATGGCTTCCTCAATTCCCAAGATGCACGTTTCGTATTCGGCCACGTTGTTGGTGCATTCAAACACAATCCGGGCTGTGAAAGGAATGTGATGCCCCTGCGGAGCCACAATTACTGCGCCAATCCCTCGGCCATAAGCATTAACAGCACCATCAAAGACCAATCCCCACTTGCTATCAGGGTCTGGACCTTCACCGATCAGTGGTTCTTCACAGTCTCTTGACTTTAAAAACATGACCTCTTCGTCGAGGAAATCGAACTTCAAAGGTTGATAATCATCGAGCGGTTGGCAAGCGAGATGGTCAGCCAGGATACTCCCTCTAATGGCCTTCTGGGCTTTAAACACAATATCATACTCTGACAGTAACATTTGCCAACGTGCTATTTTTCCAGTGACAGCCGGTTTCTCAAAGATGTACTTGATTGGATCCATCCGGGATATCAACCAAGTAGTATGATTTATCAAGTAATGACGCAGGCGTTTGGCATCCCAGGCTAGTGCACAACAGGTTTTCTCGAGCATTGTGTACCGAGTCTCACAATCGGTGAATTTCTTGCTCAAATAGTAGATTGCATGCTCCTTCTTTCCAGTTTCATCTTGCTGACCGAGCACACATCCCATGGATTCATCCAATACTGACAGATACATAATCAAAGGCCTTTCGTCCGCGGGCGGAACGAGGATAGGAGGTTCTAGCAAGTATTCTTTGATGCTATCGAAAGCTTCTTGGCATTCATCATTCCATACCACAGGTTGATTCTTCCAGAGTAGCTTGAAAATTGGCCCGCAGGTTGCAGTCATGTGGGATATAAATCTGGAAATGTAGTTCAAACGCCCGAGGAAACCTCTGACCTGCTTTTCGGTTTGCGGAGCCGGCATCTCGCGGATAGCTCGGACTTTATCAGGATCTACTTCAATGCCCTTCTGGCTGACAATGAAGCCTAGCAATTTCCCAGACCTAACACCGAACGTACATTTGTTTGGATTCAGCCGAAGCTTGTACCTTCTCAACCTTTCAAACATCTTAGCCAAATATTCGACGTGTTGCTCTTCATCGCTTGACTTGACAATCATGTCGTCTACATACACTTCAACCTCCTTGTGGATCATATCGTGGAACAAAGTGGTCATCCCCCTTTGGTAGGTAGCACCAGCATTTATTAGACCGAACGGCATTGCTTTAAAGCAGAAAGTTCCCCACGGAGTGATGAACGACGTCTTCTCCCTGTCTTTGGGTGACATTTTGATTTGGTTATAGCCAGAAAAACCGTCCATGAAAGAGAACACCTTGCACTGGGCAGTATTGTCAACAAGTACATCGATGTGAGGCAGTGGGAAATTGTCCTTCAAACTTGCTCTGTTCAAATCTCTGTAGTCAACACACATTCGAACCTTACCATCTTTCTTTGGCACAGGCACAATATTAGCAACCCACTCGGGATACTCAACTGTCATGAGAAAACCCGCGTCAATCTGTTTCTGCACTTCACCTTTGATCTTCAGAGCCATGTCCGGCCGAGTCCGTCTCAACTTTTGTCTGACAGGAGGACAGTCTGGTTTTGTCGGTATCCGGTGTTCCACGATCTGGGGATCCAAACCTGGCATATCCTCGTACGACCATGCAAAAATGTCTGAGTACTCCCGGAGAAGCTGGAAGATCCTTTTCTTGACCCCCTCCTCCAATGCAGCGCCGACTTTGATTTCTCTTTTATTATCCTCGGTACCCAAGTTGATTAGCTCGATCTCCTCCTGATAAGGCCGAATGGTTTTCTCTTCTTGTTCAAGCAACCGGGCAATCTCATCTGGTATATCATCACTATCCTCATCTTCGGCCTCAAACACCGGGGATTCAACAGTTTGGAGAAACATAGAGTCACTGTGTTCAACGGGTTCATTTTGGTTCGATCTGCGTGACATGATTGGATGATTTTTTAGAAAATGATTTTCATGCAGATCTTTGAAATTAATAAGAAAATACAGACGTTTTGGTTTTTTTCCTGGCATTACCATTATTTCCAAGGGAAAACACTAAAGAAAAAGAGAGTCGTGAAAGAAACGACGTTTTTTATTGATAATGGTGATGTCGGAACAAACATGCCCTTTGCAAAAGTGTCACTTCCGTCTCGGGCAGGACGGAAGGATTGTTATTTTGAAAACAAAGCCTAAACAGCAAGACATATTACTTAGAATCATGCACAAACACAGGGAGATTGATAACGTTCCAGTTCTTTGCAATGCCTCCTGGTATCACAAATGTGGGCCTAGACCCCCTCTCAACAGCACCATCAAGAATCGCATTGGCAAATCCAGCACTACGGAACGTTCCAGTTGACACGCCTGACGTCGGAGAGAAACCGAGACCCTCTTTGTGTTTGTTGTCCAGCAGCTGTATCAATTGGCCCCAACCGGCGGCCTGACCCTCCTGAACGGCCTTCTGCGCATCTCTCAATGAAGCCATGGCGGCACTAGCTCTCTTGGGCTCCGCACCCTCGATGGTCAAACCCTGGAATGCAGTTCCTTCGGCAGACTTAGCTTCGATACAAGAGAAGGATGATAACTGACTGACCAGATAAGCCTCTTCCCCATGCACTGTCACAAGTTTACCATTCCTTACGAACTTTAGCTTCTGATGGAGGGTAGAAGTGACCGCCCCGGCCTCGTGTATCCATGGTCTGCCGAGAAGGCAACTGTAAGAGGCATCTATGTCCATAACCTGGAAAGTAATCATGAATGTTTCGGGACCAATAGTCATGGGGAGATCTACTTCTCCAAGCACAGTTTTACGGGAACCATCGAAAGCCTTGACTAGGAAAGTACTCCTTCTCAGAGGAACTCCTTGACAACTTAACTGATCCAAAGTCGACTTAGGCATCACATTCAACGACGACCCAGTGTCTACCAACACGTTGGACAGCATATCCGCTTTGCAGTTCATGGAAATGTGCAGGGCCAAGTTGTGGTGCTTTCCTGCCTCTGGAAGCTCATCTTCACCAAACCAAAGGTTACTACAAGCAGTGATGTTAGCCACTATCCCACCAAATTGATCCTCTGTGACTTCGTGGTCGACATAGGCTTGTTCCAACACCTTCAATAACACATTCCTGTGAGCCTCCGAACTGAGGAGTAGGGCCAAGATGGATATCTTCGAAGGAGTTTGTAATAGCTGATCAACAATCTTATAATCGCTTTTCTTGATTATCTTCAAAATCTCATCCAGATTGGAATCTTCAATGGAATGGCCTGGACGGCTGGTACTTTCAACAACAGGAGGGATTGGTGATGGAGTAGTCTTATTAGCAGGAGTCACAACTGGCGCATCATCTTTCTTCTGGAACAAAAGGGGTCGGACCTTGCCTCTCCTCAAAGCTGTCACTTCAGCGATACTGCCTACTGTGCTTGGGGACACCAAAGGTACCTCTTTCCCGTTTTCCAACATAGTCGCACTGTACTTGTACGGGATGGCTTTCGCAGAAGTATATGGCACCGGACCAGGTAACCGTATGACCAACGGTTCAACGTCCTTCCTGACGGGCGTGCTCTCGACCGGAGTGTCGTGGAAGATCGGTACTATCATGCAAACATCACTAGTAGTCAAGTAGTTGTCGTTCATCAAGCTTTGAATATCAGTTCGGACTACGCTGCAACCCATAGGGTTCTGAAGACATTCACAGCAAGCAACGTGGTCGTGGCTGAACAGAGAAGCTTGGCAAAGTTTGATATGTAGTGGCACCAGAGGTGTTGCAACATTACGGACATTGAGACGAGGGATTTCTTCACAGACTTCGATCATATTCACGGCGGCATGATTGGGGAGTGGATTGTCGAGCACATGTGGGACATTGTTTTCAAAAGATAGCTTTCCCTGGTCGATCAACTTCTTCAGAATGTATTTCAGAGCGTAGCAACCTTCTACATCATGACCTAAGGCGCCTTGGTGGAAATCACGTCTGAGATCGGAGCGGAACCTGGGAGGCAACGGGTTTGGCGGAGGCTTGCCAGGTCTGGTGGTGCAATACCCCTTATGTAACAGAGTTGGGAGTAGTTCGGCATACGCCATTGGTATCGGCGGGAAAGATGGTCTAGATTGAGGGCCTTGTTGTTGTTGTTGCGGTTGTTGTTGAGCTAGTGGTTGTTGTTGCATTTGTTGGGCGATGGCGTTAACAGGGACCTGAGGCTGGCCCGGTAGTGGAGGGTATTGCTGGTAGAACGGCGGATAGAACGGATGCTGGGCATACTGTAGGTACTGATACGGTTGAGGTAGTTGTGTAGCATTGACAGGAGCGGCAGTGGCAGATTGATTGGTTCCGGCGGACACCATTCCAACTTCTGATTCCTTTTTCTTATGGTGACCATTGCCGTACTTTTTCAGTGCATTCGAGGACTCACCCTTCTCAAACACAATAATCCCCTCTCTGATAGCTTCCTCCAACCGGGTCCCCATAGTGACCATCTCAGAGAAGTTGCTTGGGGCAGCAATAATCATTCTTTCAACATAATCTTTCTTCAGGGTCTTCAAGAATGTTTGAGTCATTTCTTCCTCGTCCAAAGCGGGAGTGATACGGGCAGCTGCCCCTCTCCACCTCTGTGCATATTCGCGAAAACTTTCGTCCTTCTTCTGAGAAAGAGACCGAAGGTATTCTCTATTCGGCTTGAGCCTGGTGTTGAATCCATAGTGGCTCTTAAAAGCAGTAGCCAGATCATCAAAAGTACGAATGTCATCCTTGCTCAAACCGGTATACCATTCAGCGGCATCTTCCATTAGGCTGTCCTGGAAGCAATGGATCATAAGTGAGTCGTTGTCTGCATGGTTAGCCATCTTCCGGACGTACTTAATGATATGATTCTGGGGGCAAGTCAGCCCATTGTAGCGGTCAAATTCCGGGACTTTGAACTTCTTAGGGACATCCACCCTCGGCACCAAACAAAGATCATGAGTATTGACGCAATCGCCGCTCCCTCGGTTGGCCTTGATCTCGCGACGGAGTTCTCTGGCAAGCTCTTCCATTCTTTCTTCCATAGTTCCCAATATGGGAGTCTTTCAACGGTAATCATTAGCATTGGCGCCCTGAGGCGTAGAGTGCACAATCGGGTCGGTGAAGACCGTTGACTGAGGCAGAGTAGTGTGGAGAGAAGCCTGCCCTGAGACGGGGATTTGGTTACCGTTGGCAGCACTGGAAGCACCTGTTGTGGAATCTGGAGCAAAGAAAGGTGGGAGTCCGTATGGGTATCCCTTTGGCATGGCGAAACGGCTATCAAGAGATGATGTCGGAATTGCCTCCGTAGTCTCTGGAGTAGACGAGGCTGGTTGCTCCTGAGCGGCTATCAGAGCTGTCATGGCGTCGAGAGCTTTGGCTAACTCTTCCCTCACAGAAGCTAGTTCAGTGCGGAGCTGTGCATTCTCTTCTTCCATGGCTACTTGATTCCTCCTTCGGTATTGTCTAGTCTGATGTACTCTGGTAGGTTGATCGGTCCTTCGAGCACGAGCCACTTTTCACACTGCGGCAGAAGAACCAGGAGGCAATGAGCACTTGGAAGTTTTTTGTGACCGATGAATGATGCATATGATGCATGATATGTGCAAATGCAGATGCAAAAATGACTCTTTTATTACCAAAGGGTTTTTTGACAAATTAGAATTCTTTGCAAACACTTATTGGACTAACAAATTATTCAAAGCAAGTTGTTTTGATACATTGAGCCAAGGGAGTAGGCTTCTGAAACATAAGCTGAACAAACAACATAATCAATAGTAATCCTATCGTCAAGAACTAAGGAGTGACTGGGTAGTGATGACATGCTGTCATTACGTAATGTTTTAGACTTATTCTGACATTTTGATAGAGTTCATAAGCAATTTGAAGTGCCCAGGGGTGTTAAAAGCAAGATTTAATGAAGAACTGAAAGCAACAAATCGTGTCACGATTTTGTGAGCCGTGACGCGATTTCCGTGGCAGAATGGAATGTTGGTGAGAAGACTAAAATCGTGATACGATTTCATAAATCGTGACGCGATTTTATGAAGGATCTGGGACACGGATTAGGGTTTAAGGCAAATCGTGGCGCGATTTAAACTACCGTGACGCGATTTTAACTTGCAAAAATATTTCCTATTTAAGCAGAAGTTGGTTTCAGAAACAGGGGTTACGATTTTGGAGAGCTAAAGTGCGATTTTAACACCCAGAAGACTGCATAGGGGCGATTTCCATCATCTCTAAGCCAGTTCATGTATGTTTTAATTCTTCCATTGATTATGCTATTTGTAAACACCATTATGAGTAGCTAAATCTCTTAGAGATGGGATCCGAGATGAATCTATGTAAACCCTATTGATCTTATGTTGCTGTGATGAAACTCTACTTTACATTAATGATATTCTAGTCTTTATTCAATTTAATTGTTCTTAATGCCTTTCATATCTTGATCACATATGAACATGATTTCGTGAGAATGAATGACTATTGACCGTAGCTTTTAACTTAGACCTAATTAAGTTGTTCTAATAAACATGGTTAGTCTAGGAATGGATAATCGTTTATTAGTGATATAAGGTTAACGTGCTTAAACCTTCGAGAATTATTAGACCACCTAAGGAATTAGGGGCTGTAGTTTAAGAGGAGGGTCCTAACTCAAGGGATTGATTAGGACTAATTTGTTAACTATCGTAGGGCTAGCAAATCATTGATAGGAATAGAGTATAGTAACCAATTAGGGGAAACATAGAGGATTCGACGATCTAATCTCATCTCTCTCCATATTTTCATAACAAACTTTATCTCTTGTTATTAGTTTTAAAAACAAACCAAATCTTCTGCCTAGTGGCAAAACAAACATAATCTTTATACATCCTATTGTGTAACAAAGTTAACTTATTGCAATTAAAAACAATCCTTGTGGGAACGATATTTTTACTACTTCGATAGTTTTTGGTTCACTTGCCAAATTTCTATCAAGTTTTTGGCGCCGCTGCCGGGGATTGTTGATTTATTTCAATAAGGCAATTTAGTTATAAGTTAGGATTTCTGCAATTTATTTTCTGTTTTTAAATTTTCGTTACTTTAATTTGTGCAGTGCTACTAAGGTATTTTGGTGTTTATGCGAGGTCGACAAAGCAAGGACGATTTACAATTCGATCCGGAGATAGAAAGGACTGCAAGAGCCAATCGGGAAACTGTTCGGTTGTCAAAGTCAGTCCCACCAATCGAAAAAGGGCGGTCACCGAGTCCGCCACCGCTTGAATCCTTGAAGTCTATCTCTCCTACACCAAGTATCATGGGAGACGCCGAACCGAGACCTAAGTTGGGAGACTACGGGCTAGCTACTCACCGTGGTCAACTGACACACACCTTCCGTCCTGCCAACCCTGCTGCTTTTGACATCAAGAGCACCGTTCTGAATGGGTTGAGAGATAAGCAATTTGATGGCACTGAAGCCATGAGCCCACATGAGCACCTGAGTCGGTTTGCCGAGACTTGTGAATTCTGCGTACCTCCAGCTACTGTTACTGATAGCCAGAAGAAGCTGCGGTTATTTCCTTTCACGTTAACAGGAAGAGCTAGAGATTGGTTGCTAACCTTACCGAGTGGTACCATTCAAACATGGGAGGAGCTCGAGCTGAAGTTCCTAGAGAAGTACTTTCCTATGTCCAAATATTGGGAGAAGAAGATGGAGATTCAAAATTTCAAGCAAGGGGAGACTGAATCTTTATATGATGCATGGGAGAGATTTACATTAATGCTGAAGAGGTGCCCAAATCATGAACTTTCTGAGAAGCAATACCTCCAAATCTTCACCGAGGGCTTGATACATAACATTAGAATGTTCTTAGATGCCTCAACTGGAGGTAGTCTTAAAAACAAGACCGATCATGAAGTCGAAGCCTTAATTGAAAGCATGGCTCAAAACGAGTACCGTGATAATGCGGAGAAGAAGAAAAGAGGAGTCTACGGGGTCAGCGACACTACATCTATTCTAGCTAACCAGGCAGCCATGAACAAACAAATTGAAGCTCTAACTAAGGAGTTCCAAGGGTTCACCATGGCCAACAAGCAACAAGTAGCGGCTGTAAAATGTGATTTATGTGGAGAAGGACATGCGAATGGTGAATGTGTACCGGAAGGGTTTAGTGAGGAATTTGTGAACTACGTGAATTTTCAAAGGCAAAATCCTTACTACAATCCCGGGTTTAACAAGCATCCCAACTTGAGTTATTCTAACAACAACACTCTAAACCCTCTACTTCCAAATCCTCAACAACAACAACAACCGAGAAAGCCTTCAGCTCTTGAAGAAACAATGGTGAATTTCATGAAGATGACTCAAAGTAACTTTGAAGAGATGAAGAAGAGCCAAGAAGCTGAGAGAAAGAACAATGAAGCTTCAAGGAAGCTGCTCGAAACTCAAATCGGGCAAATGGCTAAACAATTGGCTGAACAAAGCAAGGGAGGATTCTCAGGTAATACTAAGGATAACCCGAAAAATGAAACATGCAATGTTATTGAACTTAGGAGCAAAAAGGTGCTCACACCTTTAGTTCCAAAAGTTAAAAAGACAGTTGATGATGTTGTGACGGAGGAGGTAGAAATAGATGGTGAAGTTGAAAAAGAAATAGAAGGAGTAGTTGAAAAAGAGAGTGATCAAGGTGAAGTTGAAAAAGAAAAGAAGGAAAAATCAGAGGGAGAAAAAAGTGAGAGATTAGTAGATGAAGATTCTATCTTGAGGAAGTCTACGAGCCAAATTTTGAAAGATGGTGATAAACCACAAGTTGTACCATCTTATGTAAAGCTTCCATACCCTCATCTAGCTAAAAAGAAAAAGAAAGAGGAAGGTCAATTCAAAAAGTTCATGGAACTTTTCTCACAACTTCAGGTGAATATTCCTTTTAGTGAAGCCCTTGATCAAATGCCCGTTTATGCAAAGTTTATGAAGGAGTTATTAACCGGAAGAAGAAAACCAAAAGATGACGAGAACATAGCTCTTTCAGAAAACTGTAGCGCTATCATCCAGAACAAACTTCCACCAAAGATGAAAGATCCAGGTGCCTTTACTATTCCATGTTCTATTGGATCGGTGAAGGTTGGTAGAGCTTTATGTGACTTAGGGGCAAGTATCAACTTGATGCCTCTATCTATGATGAAGAAGCTTGGATGTGGTGAGCCAAAACCAACAAGAATGACCCTCACGTTAGCTGATCGGTCCATCTCTTATCCTTTTGGTGTTCTAGAAGATGTGCTCGTAAAGGTTAATGAGTTAGTATTTCCTGCAGACTTTGTTATCATGGATATGGCTGAAGATGATGAGACACCACTCATTCTAGGAAGACCTTTCCTTGCAACTGGTCGTGCTTTAATTGATGTCGAATTGGGGCAGCTTATGTTGAGATTCCATAATGAACAAGTTGTGTTTAATATCTTCGAAGCCATGAAACATAGAGCTGAAAATCCCAAATGCTACCGGATTGACGTTGTTGATGAAATCGTTGAAGACAATTCTCGTGAACCTCAACCAACACAACCTATGGAGAAAGCAATTGTGAATTCTATAGAGAGTTGTGACAATGATGAAGATCTTGAGGTGAAGGAATGTGTCAAGCAATTGGAGGCAAGCAAACAAGAAGTGGAATCAAAAAAAATAGAAAAGTTACTTCTTGACAAGAATGAGGGAGCACCTACCTTGGGTGTTGAAGAGGAAAAGAAACCTGAATTAAAAGAACTTCCTTCTCACTTAAAGTATGTCTTCTTAAGCAAAGATGCCTCTAAACCAGCAATCATCAGCAGCACCTTGACACCTTTAGAAGAAGACAAATTGATGAGGGTGTTAAGGGAGAATGAAGGAGCATTGGGATGGCAAATTTCTAATTTGAAAGGTATTAGTCCAGCTTATTGCATGCATAAAATTCATATGGAGGCTGAATACAAGCCGGTTGTTCAACCTCAACGAAGACTGAACCCAACAATGAAAGAAGTTGTAAAGAAAGAGGTGCTGAAACTTCTGGATGCAGGTATGATTTACCCTATCTCTGATAGCTCTTGGGTAAGTCCAGTTCATGTGGTACCTAAGAAAGGTGGAATGACGGTGGTGGCTAACGAGAAAAATGAATTGATACCCACCCGTACCGTCACTGGTTGGAGGATGTGCATAGATTACCGGAGGTTAAATACCGCAACCAGGAAGGATCACTTCCCGTTACCATTCATGGATCAAATGATAGAGAGGTTAGCTGGCCAAGCCTTTTATTGCTTTTTGGATGGGTATTCGGGGTATAATCAAATTGCGGTGGCTCCGGAAGATCAAGAGAAAACTGCCTTTACTTGTCCGTTTGGTATCTTTGCGTATAGGAGAATGCCCTTTGGGCTGTGTAATGCGCCGGCGACCTTTCAAAGGTGTATGCTCTCCATCTTCTCTGACATGATAGAGAAGAACATCGAGGTATTTATGGACGACTTTTCTGTTTTTGGTAAGTCTTTTGATCAATGTTTAGTCCACCTAGATGCCGTCCTTAAAAGATGCACCGAAACTAACCTTATTTTAAATTGGGAAAAATGCCATTTTATGGTAAACGAGGGTATAGTTTTGGGGCATAAGATAAGTGCTAAAGGCATAGAGGTGGATCAAGCAAAAATAGAGGTTATCGAGAAACTTCCCCCTCCTATTAATATTAAAGGGGTGAGGAGTTTCTTGGGGCATGCCGGCTTTTATCGGCGTTTCATAAAGGATTTTTCAAAGATTTCAAAGCCCCTTTGTAGCCTCTTAGTCAAAGAAAACGATTTCAATTTTGATGATGAATGCTTAAATGCTTTTTCTTTGATTAAAACCAAGTTGGTCACTGCACCAATAATCATTGCACCCGATTGGGATTTACCTTTTGAATTAATGTGTGATGCAAGTGATTATGCTGTTGGTGCAGTTTTAGGCCAACGAAAGAACAAATTTTTCCATGCAATCTATTACGCAAGCAAAGTTTTGAATGAAAATCAAGTGAATTATTCTACAACTGAGAAAGAATTGCTGGCAGTAATCTTTGCTTTGGAAAAATTTCGTTCTTATCTAATCGGCTCCAAAGTCATTGTTTTTACAGATCATGCAGCCCTAAAGTACCTGTTGACAAAAGGAGATTCCAAGCCTCGGCTGTTGAGGTGGATCCTGTTGTTACAAGAGTTTGATCTTGAGATTCGTGACAAAAAGGGAGTTGAGAATGTGGTGGCTGATCACCTCTCCCGGTTGGAGAATAAGGAGGTGACAAAGAAGGAAAAGGCCATCCTGGCCGAGTTCCCGGATGAGCAACTGTTCGCTGTTGGTGAAAGGCCTTGGTTTGCCGACATGGCGAACTACAAGGCCGGTAACATAGTGCCGGATGACTTGAACTCGGCCCAAAAGAAGAAGTTCTTCAAGGATTCAAACCACTACCTGTGGGATGATCCTTATCTGTTTAAGGTAAGCACTGACGGGTTGATTAGACGTTGTGTTGCAGGTGAAGAGGCAAATAGTATCATGTGGCACTGCCATAGCTCAGCTTATGGGGGCCACCATAGTGGAGAAAGAACCGCTGCAAAAATCTTGCAAAGTGGCTTCTGGTGGCCCACATTGTTCAAGGACTGCCAAGACTTTGTGCGGCGGTGTGACAAATGCCAACGGACAGGTAACATTTCTAAGAGGAATGAGATGCCCCTAACAGGAATACTTGAAATAGAACCATTTGATTGTTGGGGCATTGATTTTATGGGGCCTTTCCCTTCCTCTTACTCTTATCTTCATATTCTAGTTTGTGTCGATTATGTTACTAAATGGGTTGAAGCGATACCATGTGTTGCTAATGATGCCAGAACGGTCGTCAATTTTCTCCACAAAAATATTTTCACTAGGTTTGGAACCCCTAGAGTCTTGATCAGTGATGGGGGGAAGCACTTTTGCAACAATCTTCTTGAAAATGTGCTAAAAAAATATAACATCAGGCACAAAGTTGCAACTCCCTATCACCCACAAACTAGTGGTCAAGTAGAGGTTTCAAACCGTCAGCTGAAACAGATACTAGAGAAGACAGTTGCATCTAATAGAAAGGATTGGTCTAGGAAGTTAGACGACGCACTGTGGGCATATAGGACGGCCTTTAAGACTCATATAGGGCTCTCACCTTATCAATTAGTCTATGGGAAGGCCTGTCATCTTCCAGTCGAGCTAGAACATAAAGCATACTGGGCCATTAAGGCCTTAAATTTTGATCAGGAAGCCGCTGGTAAGAAAAGACTCTTGAAACTAAACGAACTTGAAGAGATGAGGCTTAGAGCGTATGAAAATGCGCTCATCTATAAGGCCAGGACTAAAAGGTATCATGACAAAAACTTAGTACCTAGGGAAATTAACTCTGGACAACTAGTTCTGTTATATAATTCCAGGTTGAAGCTGTTTCCTGGAAAGCTCAAGTCAAAGTGGTCGGGACCTTTTTTGGTCAAGAGTGTGTCACCTTATGGAGCTGTTGAGCTAATCACACCGGAGGGTGACAGAAGTTTCAAGGTTAATGGGCAGAGAGTTAAGCCATATCTGGGTGGCGACCTACCAAAAGCAAGAGTAGGACTGGTACTAAAGGACCTTTAAAGGTCCGTGGTAGTCAAGCTAGTGACGGTAAAGAAGCGCTGGGTGGGAGGCAACCCACCAATTTTTTATCCTTCAGGTATTTTTAATTTTTCTCCTTTCTTTTATTTTATTGTCATCAATATAAAAAATATACAAAAAAAAAAAAATTTATTTTATGAGGCAGGAAAAATTTTGAAAAAAGCCAAGTGCAAGCCCTGCCAACATAGTTGTGACACAATACTGATGTTGTGACACAACTATGTCTTCAAAACTTTTGATTCACAAGAAGGTAAAGTTTAGGAGTAAACTTCAATTTTTCATTCTGCCTTCAAAATCGCGCCACGCCAGTTAAAATCGCGACACGATTTTGAAGTCAAAATCCCTAAACTTTGACCTTAAGAAATCGCGTTACGCCTCTAAAAATCGTGACACGATTTCACTCAACATTTTCAAATTTGGTTCTGGTCCCAAAATCGCGTTACGGCACGAAAATCGTAACACGATTTTGGAGCAATTTTCAAAAAATAAAACCGTTACAAAGAAATCGCGTCACGGTATAACCCAACCGTGACACGATTTTGCCCGCGCCTATATATACCCTGCCAGTTTCAAAACCTTCCCACAACCCTTTTCCTACTGTTACTCTGCCAAAATTTTTCCTCACACCCTAACCACGAAATTCCTCCCTTTTCTACCCTACTTTCACCATCTTACCACTCCCCACACAAAAATTCACCCACAACTTTCACTTTCCCCATAACTTTTAACCTCCACAAACCATCACCATGGCACCCAAAAACCCAACTAGAACAGCCAAAGGAAAGAAGAAAGCCACCAACCCAACCGACACTAACAAGAGACAAAAGCCAAACCCCATACCCCCAACCAACGTGGAACGGTTTGTTTCAGAGGAGGCACGAGCTAGGTTTGAGAATAGTAGGAGTTTTGAAGTTGTGGGAGAGAGGAGGTTTGATGTGGTGAATTTAACAAAGTATCCGGTTTTTGAAACAATGATCAGAGAGCGAGGATGGGAAGAGTTGAATAACATGGTGCAAGACTCAAATAATAAGTCGGTTATCATGGAGTTCTATGCCAATGCTCGGTACTCCGAGACTAAATATCAAGCTTACATCCGGGGCAAAACAATTGATTATAGCCCGGATGCTATCAATCATCTATTGGGTCTGACACCACCGGAAGAATGCGAGGTGCAGAGGCTGACAAGGGAGGTGAAGGATATGCTTCAGAGTGAATGGGCTGAGCTAATTTTGAAGCTATGTCGCCCGGGGGCGACCTGGAAGAGCGCTAGGATGCTCACCTATGCTGATTTTTTGCCCGTTCCGAAGGCATGGGCTTCTTTTGTTATCCAGACCCTCGAGAGCACATCTTGTACTTCGGAGATTCCTCTCAAAAGAGTCTTCACTGTGTCCGCAATCTTGGACCATAAACCTGTCAATGTTGGTGAACTAATAGCCAACAACATTCATATGATTGCCACTGGGAAGAAAACTGTGTTAGGGCATGGGAGCATCATCAATTGGTTGTGTGAGAAGGAGTTGGTGCAACCGTTTGAGGGTGACTTGTACACTCCCACTGTCAAGCCTATTACCGACAAAACCATGGACGTGTTTGTGAAGAAATATGAGGATTTTCTGAGGGCAAGAGGAGAAGGGCATGCACCTGAGGAACCACCACAACAGCAGCCTCCCCACATGGCACAAGGCGAGGGAAGCCAGCAGGGTCAGTGCCCACCTATCCACCCCATGATGCTGGAATACATGTTCACTTCCGCCAACTGGATGAATGAGACTTCTGATCAACTTTGGGTCAACCGTCCTCGGTTCTCACCAGAGTTTGCTGCCGAGGCTCAGCTGCATAGGAGAGCTATCACCGGTTCCTATGAGAGGTTTGACAACTCCCGGGAACGCATGAATGAGTATTTTGCTCATCAGGAGCGCTATGCTGCAAACATGAAGAAAGAAATTGCTGATGATTTCGATGCGGGAGAAAGAAGAGCGGGTGATAACTTCTTTGAGGGGTTGCAAGAGGAGGAGGGCAACCCGAGCATTTGGACTAATGAGGAGGATATGCGTGATGACTGAGCTACTGATGGCTTAGTCTTTGATTTCCTGCCGCTTGTTTTGTTTTCTTTTATTGTACTTTTCCATTTTAGTACTTTCTTTTTATTTTGTAGTAACTATGTCAGAGTCTTTGGAAATTAAGGTCCCCTATGATGTAATGAAACTGCCTTTGTTTATTATTGACGAATTTGTTTGTTGAATTGATTTTTTCCAGTTTAGTAACAATTTTGTGATCAAGCGGTATTCCAAAAGTTCATATGGAGGAGTGACTTGTGATTCAAGGCGAAGTGTGCGGCGGTAAAGATAGGTAGTCACAACTCCCAGAAATCTAAACTGTAAGGATTCATGGCCAAATTTTATTTTTCCAATTTTACATAGAGTGTTCCATGTTGCTACATTTCTAGAACTTGCACTGTTTCTTTTCTATTGATTGATCATTGTCAAATATACACTGAGGCGAAAGTGCTTGGTCCTGTGAGCCTTTGAAGCCTACCCTGATTATTGTTAAAATTCTCCTTTTCTTAGCCAATTTGAGCCGGTAGGTTTAGAACTTGTTGTTGGGTGACAAACTACATTACAAACTTAGAGACTTTTAGGATTTATCCCATATTGTTTTTCTGAGTTAGGCATGCTAGAATGTTGCTAAAAATTAAGTTTGGGGTTGCTTTTGGAATTTGCAACCAATTAAGTTTGGGGTGGGGTAACTAGAGAACAAAGAACTTGAAAAAAAAAAAGGAAAAAAGATGAAAATATATACACTAAAAATTGTGTATCAAAAAAAAAAGATGAGAAAAATAGAATGAAAAAGGGACAAGACATTGAAAATCCGAGTAAACTAAAAAAAAAAAAACTCGAATGTCTCAATAGTTAGAAATGTTCTCTAGCCCCGTCTTGAAAGGAATTGTGTGCATAGGTGAAAGATGATTGAATTATGTTTTAACTTGTGTAGGAGTGCCTAACTCGAATTTTGTGTAGCCTACTTATCTAAATATCATCCCACCTTCACCTAAGCCCCGTTATAACCCTAAAAGACCTCAAAGTGTATATTGACAATTGATTTTGTTTGATGATTAGAAACTTTTTTCAAGCCTATGGTAATATGTAGTTTTACATGTCGACTGTGTGTGAACCCTTTTTCATATTGTTGAGTGGAGTTGTGTATGGTGGATGCGAACAAGTCAAACTAGCTCACTTTTAGCTAGTAAGGTGATGAACTTTTTGGTAACCACTGCTTGATCATGTAATTGTTATTTTACTGTCGACTGTCAATACTTCAAATAAATTCCTTGAGGACAAGGAATGGTTCAAGTTTGGGGTTGTGATGACATGCTGTCATTACGTAATGTTTTAGACTTATTCTGACATTTTGATAGAGTTCATAAGCAATTTGAAGTGCCCAGGGGTGTTAAAAGCAAGATTTAATGAAGAACTGAAAGCAACAAATCGTGTCACGATTTTGTGAGCCGTGACGCGATTTCCGTGGCAGAATGGAATGTTGGTGAGAAGACTAAAATCGTGATACGATTTCATAAATCGTGACGCGATTTTATGAAGGATCTGGGACACGGATTAGGGTTTAAGGCAAATCGTGGCGCGATTTAAACTACCGTGACGCGATTTTAACTTGCAAAAATATTTCCTATTTAAGCAGAAGTTGGTTTCAGAAACAGGGGTTACGATTTTGGAGAGCTAAAGTGCGATTTTAACACCCAGAAGACTGCATAGGGGCGATTTCCATCATCTCTAAGCCAGTTCATGTATGTTTTAATTCTTCCATTGATTATGCTATTTGTAAACACCATTATGAGTAGCTAAATCTCTTAGAGATGGGATCCGAGATGAATCTATGTAAACCCTATTGATCTTATGTTGCTGTGATGAAACTCTACTTTACATTAATGATATTCTATTCTTTATTCAATTTAATTGTTCTTAATGCCTTTCATATCTTGATCACATATGAACATGATTTCGTGAGAATGAATGACTATTGACCGTAGCTTTTAACTTAGACCTAATTAAGTTGTTCTAATAAACATGGTTAGTCTAGGAATGGATAATCGTTTATTAGTGATATAAGGTTAACGTGCTTAAACCTTCGAGAATTATTAGACCACCTAAGGAATTAGGGGCTGTAGTTTAAGAGGAGGGTCCTAACTCAAGGGATTGATTAGGACTAATTTGTTAACTATCGTAGGGCTAGCAAATCATTGATAGGAATAGAGTATAGTAACCAATTAGGGGAAACATAGAGGATTCGACGATCTAATCTCATCTCTCTCCATATTTTCATAACAAACTTTATCTCTTGTTATTAGTTTTAAAAACAAACCAAATCTTCTGCCTAGTGGCAAAACAAACATAATCTTTATACATCCTATTGTGTAACAAAGTTAACTTATTGCAATTAAAAACAATCCTTGTGGGAACGATATTTTTACTACTTCGATAGTTTTTGGTTCACTTGCCAAATTTCTATCAGGTAGTATTCGGAATCCGAGTCTGAAGCTGAACCACAATAACTGGCAAAGAAATCTCGACGACCTCTGACTCTCTTGGAGTCTCTCCTCAATAGATCATCCTTTTCCTCAAGCTCCTTCCTAACCCTGGCTAGTTCCTTCTTCAGCATTAGGTTCTCATGATCCTTCTGCTCGTCTCTGCCATCCAAAGTCATAATCAAGTTCTCAGCCTCACTGTAACGGGTTTTCCATGCTCGCTTCTCCTCACTCTCCATAGCCAGATGCTCCTGATACATCTCCTGAGTCGCGGGAAGCAATGGTAATGGTCTAGACGGGGTAGATACAAATACATGTCTCATAGCAGGGTAAGGCATGCCAATCTCTTCGGCTCGATCTATCACCCACTGAGTATAGGCCTCATGAGCAATGCCGGATCTCACACCCAAATGCTTCACATCTTTCCTACGAATCTTAGACCAAGCATCTGTAAAAGCTTTCCTTTGCCCGGTGGGAGCATTGGAATAATAGAAGAACTCCTGAGATGTAGCAAGGTTGATGGGCTTTGCCCTCATAGGAAAACCAAACTGTCTCATGGCTAACTCGGGGTTGTAGTTGATCCCTCCCCGGGTACCGAGAAGAGGTACATTGACGAAATCTCCACAACCAATGATAATCTCCTTGACTCGAGCTGCTGGAGTGATCCAAACCACCTCATCGGGAGTAAGAGCCATAATCCGCTGCGAATAAGACCAATTCTCCGTGTTGGCATGGAAAGAATTCGGGAGGTGAGAAATAAACCACCTATAAAGAAGAGGTATGCAGCAAAGAATAAATCCCCGACCCTTGAGAGTCCGATCATGGATGGCATGGTATGTGTCAGCTAACAAAGTAGGAACCGGATTCCTGGAATGGAAGATCTCAATAGCATTCATGTCCACAAAGTTGTCAAGATTCGGGAAGAGGACGAGCCCGTAGATGAGTAGTGCAAGAATAGCCTCAAGAGTGTCCTGACAAGTAGATTCAAGATTAGCCCGCTCAAGTAAGTACTTCGAAGTGAAACCCTGAATGTGAGACTTGGTAATGAGATTCTTAGACACATCGGAAGTCTTGAGATAAAGATCCCTAGCAATAACCAGAGGGGTAAGAGAAGATCCTGGGCCCGTGAAGGGTGTCCTCTCGGCTATAGGTAAACCCAATAAACTAGCATAATCCTCGAGTGTAGGAACCAACTGAAAATCCGGGAAAGTGAAGCAACGGAAAACCGGGTCATAGAATTGCACCAGAGTGTGCACCAGCTTCTCTTCTACATTAGTCCGGAGAATACCAAGCGGACCACCGTATCGGAGACGAAACCCAGTCGGATTCTTAACCTTGAGTGCCAACTCCCTTAGGCTAGCCAAATCAACTTCTCTGAACTTGTAAGACTTAGTCCTCTTCATGCCTGATTATATTTGCAAAGAATTTTAGTTTGTCTATACCCTTTGATAAATGCATGTAAGAATTTTATGCATGAATGCATGTATGCATGGTTTTAACAAGGAAAGCACGGTGGGCTAAAGTAACAAGTGGACACGGTGTCCGGTGAAACTAAGGCTTTGATAGTAGTAACCAAGGTTCTACAAAGTTCCTAAACCACAACCTCTCTCCCGTATATCATGGTAGTACAAAGCAACGCTTGTCCATGATTATTCGTAAGAAGGTTTAGTTTGGGTGTAGTATCGCGTGACGACTAAATTTCGAGACAACGCTCGGTTTAGCCACCGCACTACGTCCTAAGAAAGGCCAAGGATGGGTTTGGTAACTACGGTCCATAGCCTTCATCGGTCAATTGGAAGTAAAGTGCCTAAGCATGACAACACACGCCGACAACGTCACCTCCAAAATGCCTCAGCTATGTGAGATTGATCGTGTAATCCAATGCACGAGGCAACCCCCGGAATGGATTGTCGATTATATCTCTTCCTAATCTTAGGTTCGCTCAGCCCGGGTATAGAGCTTTTGATATTCTCACCCCACACGTACATAAGAAAATTTTTACATGTAACAATAAAGCAAAGCATAAACATAAAGCATGAAAAACTAGGCGTAGCCCTAAAAATCTCCCCAGTGAAGTCGCCATTTCTGTTATCGCGATTTTCGGGTGTCAAATCATTGATTAGATTTGAACCTTTTGATCATTGATGTCTCTATTTTTTTTGGGGAAGGTAAAATCGAGAAAAACCTTAGAAATCCTAAGTTCGGGGCTGATTTCATTACGGGAAGGTGTTAGGCACCCGCAATGACTATAGTATCCTATAGGAACCGTTTTACTATGCTTTACGTATGTGCTTTGCTTTTATCGCTATTTGTAAAAAAGATTGGTTTTAAGAATGAGAAGAAGAAGATTGGATTTTATTTTATTGGACTTGGAGAGATTTTGAGTCTCTTGCCTACATACCCTTTTAAGGGATCAAAATTCCATGTAGTTCTCTTTCAAAATGTTTTTGTGAGTTTTGTTTGTTTTTTAAGTTTGAAAAAGAAGATTTTGAAGAAGGGAAAGAGGCCGTATAGGCATTAGAATTGAAAAGAAAAAGAAAGCATTTGGTTGGTTCAATTGTTAATGAAAACGGTTAAAGTTGGGAAATTAATCGCATTTCGATTTGATTAAGAAAGTAAAGGGAAAATCCTTTGGAGTTTCGACTCCAAGGTTTATTTGGAAAATATTTGAAGTGATGGAAGTTATTCATTTTTTTTTAAGAGGATTTATTTTCTCTAAGTATCGCGCATCCTAAACATACACCTAGCGTTAGCTCATGCAACGTGTGTGCGTGTCGGTGCGTGTATCGGTGTACATCATTATAGTCCAGAGTCTTTTACATCGGGTCCTAATTTACATTCTATGGTCTTGCATGAAATTAAAGAAAAGTAAACTAAACCTAAAAGATTACATGAACCAAATAGAAAATTGCATAAGGGTGACTAAAGGAAGAAAAACAAATGAGAGTGAGACAATGCTTGCAATGTGCATGAGACATAGAACAAAATGGTTAGTAATGAAATGAGAAGTGATAGTATGAGTAGCAATGCATAGTAGATGAAATGTACTAACAAAGCACTAAACCAATTGAAAAAAAGATGAAGTGAACATAACTAAAAACATTAAGCAAATTGCAAAAGAACAAACACCAAAAATAATGCAAATGACACCAAACTAAAACCTAAAATCTAAACTAAGTCCCATGACCTATAACCTTTACCAAAACAGCACCCCCTTTTCAAGGAAAACATTTCAAGAATCAAAGAGAAATTATGAGTCACACTTAAACCCTAAAATCAACACATTTTACCAACAAATTGCATTTCAAAATCAACAACTAAACTTGTCAAATGGGAAGCTATCAATTAAACTTGCAAAGGGAAATTAAAAGCAAAATTGTAGCATTGTGGATTGTAAGCAAACTTGTAAAATACGAGGTCATTATTGAGCATATGAACTAGAGGGCTAAGGATTAATTTGTAAAGCAAGAAATGATCCATTAAGTTTGAAAACCAAAGAATTAACAATTAGGCATGCAAGAATGTAAAAATAACATGAATTCAGAGACGAACACATCACAAAAATCATATATCAAGTATCAACACCATAGAGCAAAAATTGGATCCAAAATAGTGCAAGAAAATTCACAAAAATCATTAAAACATGTAATCCAATAAAAAAAAATTAGCGCACATGCTTTTTATTCACTGCAAAGTGTGAAAACACCACAAAATAATGAAAACATATCAAGAAACATATAGTAATTTTTTAGGAATTTTTGCAAGGAATTTGGCATGCATATGGGTTCAATCAGCCAGAAAAAAAAAAGGTGCACGTAGCAAGAAAATTCAAGAAAACCTACAGAAGCTTAAGGCCCACGGATCTATGGCTCAAACCCACGGATCTGATGGATCCGGATCAAACTAACGCTCCAGGAGCGTTGGATTGATCCAGATCCATCAGGATCTGAATCAAACGGCTGAGAGTGAGAAGAGAGTGGGTCGGGTTTGGGTCAACCCGACCCAGACGCGTATATAAAAGGGTTTCAAACCCGTTTCCATTCATTTTCCAAAACCTTTTCTCTTTCTTCTCTTCTTCTCTCCGCCGTTCTCTCTTCTTGCGAACCCTAACCCTAAGTCTGTTCGTACAGCTCAAAAATCAAAGAAACAAAGCCCTAACAACTCGTATAGCCCCCCTAAGCATGAATCAAACACCAGAAACTACATGTGTTGGCTGAATCATCGTAGATCTTGAACTTCCACTCACGGATTTCGAACGGTTCTTGGTTCGTTCTTGGTTCAAATCTTTGTTCAAACCTTCGTCCTAATGGAACCTCTCACGGATTTAAAGGTTTACAACGATTGATTTGCGTTGTAAACCCTAAAATCTGTTACAGTTTTGAAAATTTCTTAGGGTTCCGTGGTTTTGGAACTGAACCGTTCGAAATCCTACAGTACTACGTTGATTCGAACTCGTTGATGTGTATACGCATAATGGAGGTAAGTTTTGATTCAAACCTGGTTTTGTTCGGAGATTTGGACTTGAATCTTCAGAACTCTTGGCTTTGATTCTGTTTTTCCTTGCTGGTTCTTGCTTGAAATTCGAACGAAACCGTGAATCTTCTTCTTCTTCTTACTGGTTCAGAACCGTGAAATTCTTTCCCTCTTTCTTCTCCTCTTCCTCCTCTGTGATCGCGTTCGAATTCGCAGCTTCCAGTGGCGAATTCATGCTTGAATTGCAGGGGAAATGGTTCGATGATGATGATTCAGCGATGAATCTCTGAGAACTGTGATGAATTTCGCTGCATTGTACTTGAATTTGATTCTGGAAAGTTAGGGTTTGTAGAAATTGTTCATTGTGTTCTTGTGAACTTTGTGGTTTTGATCTGTAACTGCCAAGAGAGAGAAAGCTGAATCTGTTTGTTGATGTGGCGTGTGATTGTGTGATCTTTTTCTGACTTGTACAGTGACTGGCCTTATATAGGCTGCCATGTGGCCTTGGATCAATTGGAACGTGCCATCTGGACCTTGAACACCTGCGTAGCAATTCTGAAATATTTCTGACTCAAGGACCAAAATGCAATTATGTAAAAATTTGGGACTGAACTGCAATTTATTAAAAATTGGACTGTTTCTTAAAAGAAATGAAAGAATTGGACTATTTTCAAAAGAATTGGGACAAATTTGCAAAAAACATAATATTTGGACTGAATTGCAATTTCTAAAAATGTTTGGACTAAAATGTAAAAATAATAAAATTGGCTAAAAAATGTAATTTGAAATGCAACGTAAAGTGAAACAATTAAAATTGACAAAACGGACTAAAACGAACAAATTACCACAAATGAGGTATTTTAAAATACCTCTCTGCCCAAAATTTATTCGATGTGAAAAGACTAAAATGCCCTTGGGGGCAAAAACGACTCAAACTGACTCAGACTGACTCAGATGCAAAACTAAGATGATTTTTGTACAAAACTTGATTAATGATTCATGCAAACAAATAGAAAAGACTCAGGGACAAATTGTAGAGACTAAAATGGGTTCCTTTGTAGGAAATAACCAAAATACCCTTTTGTATGATTTTATGTAAAAATTAAAAGGACTGAAGCAATAACGTATGCAGTTGACGCACAGTAGAAAACACGGTGAATTTGCAAGTATTAGAAAATAGCAGAGGAATTTGAATGAGTATTTTTAGGTCCAAAATGAGGGTATGACACAATGGCACCATGAGCGTGCTCACTGTATCACCACCGCTAATTCGCAACACTGAAAGACAAGTGAGATGTCCCCAAGTTGGCTCGGTATTCCACATAATCCCTCCAACAGAGCCAACGGTCAGTTCCTGTAAACTCATAGGCAAATCATTTACGACAAAAGATTGAAGATTTGGTAGATCGTCAATTTCCATCTCTTGAAGGTTTGTAAGAGTGTCCATTGCTTCTGGCAAGGAATGAAGCTTCTCACACTTCCACAGTGCAATATAAACGAGGTTGGGAGTGGCAAATCCACCTAGGGGAAAAGACTCCAATTCATTACAATCCCATATTTTGATGTTTCTAAGAAATGAGAGGCTCTTTTCCGACGCGTCTTCTGCAATTAATATTGATTTCAGATTTTTACAACCCTCGATAAACAGACTCTTGAGGACAGGGAGGGTGCCCAAGGTAAATGATATCATTGAATTACAACTATAAGATATTTTCAGTTCCTCAAGTGATGTGTAATTATCCAAGTATTCATGAGGAAGGAACTCTAGATTCTCACAATTACTGATTATTAGACATTTCAAGGTTTTTGGTAGACCATCGGTTGGGAAAGACATCGGAGATGGAAAGCCGTCTATGGTCAGCTTTTGAAGAGAATTCAGAGGGAACATCAGTTGCCTGAGTACATGATCTGATGGTGTCATTGACTGCATCAATAGAGGACATTCTCTTAACTCGGGTTCAGTGAATGAAGGGAATTTGTCAGGTATGTTTCCTACTCTCAGTTTTGGGCACTTACTTAGTGACAAAGTTTTTAGCCTAGGAAACTCTTCAGGAGTACCTCCAATACAGTTCCATTCCTCCCACTCTGGCATATTCTCAAAGTGTAGAGTCTCCAAGGAGGAAAATGATTGAAATGAAGGATAACTGTCATATCCATAAAATTCTATACCAACACTCTTTATGGAAAGCATCGATTCAATAATGAGTTCTTTCAAATTACCTAACTGTCCAAGGGGTGGAAGCCATACACAATTATCACAATTTGAGATCCTTAAATACACCATGTTGCTAAATAAAAAATCACCCAACCAATCTGGAAAGCTGGTTCCACCGTAGCCTTTAATGGTGAGGCTTTTCAAATTTATTGAAGGTCGCAAACGTTCAAGCACAACACTTTGAGTTTGAGTTTGTGAATCTGAAAAAGTACTACCACAATCCCATTCTAAAGCTAACTCATGTATTCTCTCTTTCATCTTCAAATTAGCTTGAAAAGCTTCAGAGGGGTCCTTAACATTTTGCAGTTGTGAGATGGAAAGCTTTCCGTGTAGATGGGGAAATTTTCCTAGCTCTGCAACCTTCAATCCACCATCATGTTTGCTCACAACAAAATCAGACAAAAATTGAAGATTTTCTAGTTTGGCTATTTGTGCGGGCATCTCTCTCAATGCAGTGTCAGTAACATCAAGGTGGCGTAGATTAACCAATTTTCCCATGTCCTCGGGCAATTCGGTGAGCCTTTTACAGCCTGACAATAACAAGAACTGCAGATTGTAAAGTTTGCATGTTTTAGAAGGCAACCTTTCAATCGTAGTGTGAGAAAGATTTAAGTACCGCAGGTATAACAAATTCCCAATAGAGTTGGGAACCTCAGTGATGCTCTTGTAGTTTGATAAAGACAAGACGCGTAACTGTTTCATTGTTGGCAGCAAGTCATGTACTGCCTTGTTCGATAACAAACAAAAAGGCAGTTGTTTTTGTAATGGTAATGCTAGAAAGGTACGTAGACCTTTTACTCCATACAATTTATCAAATTTATTAAATGAGTCATATAACCCTCTATTGTATGATAAATTATGTATCCTTTCATGTAGGTTTTGTCCGTCCAACCTGATACAGTATGAAGATGAAACCATTGTAGCTAAATCATGAATGAGGCTATGCATTTCAAAGTTTTCTTCCTCGTCACCAATAGTTCTTCGATGTATCAATGACCTTGACACTAGTACATCGAAGTATTCTTCTCCGACTTTTTCCTGATCTGTGGACGATTCTACTAAGCCTTCTGCAATCCACAACTGAACTACCATGTTTTTTTCTAAGATGGACTTCTTTGGAAAAATTGAACAGTATGCAAAGCACCGTTTTAAAAGAGCCGAGAGATGACTGTAGCTCAATTGTAGAGCAAGTTTCACCTCATAATCTATCAATTCCAAAATATCTCTTTCTAACACATAATTCCAGTAATCTGGGGAGAGTTTGGTGCGAAGAAAATTCCCAAGTGCTATTGCAGCTAATGGTAATCCATCACATTTTTTTGCAATTTCTTTACCAATTTCATATAGATCAGACCGTTGCTGGTTGTTTCCTGCTCCAAATGCATGTCTGGCAACTAAAGACCAACAATCTTCCCTTTCCAGAGGTCTCAAATAGTGGACAGAAAGAAAAGTTTGCATAGATAGTGCAACTCTTTCATCCCGTGTCGTGATGATGATCCTGCTTCCCGTTTCCCCAACATTAAAGATATCCATCAGATATATCCAATCGACAGATTTTGCATCCCACACGTCATCCAATACTAGCAAAAAATAATTAGTGCTTAAAATTTGTTGCAATGTTGCTAACAAAAGATTTGGATAACTGACGTTCGCATCACTGGCGTCATTCCTGATTGTTTTTGAAGTGATAGATTCAATAATGGTTTCCAAAACCCTGAAAACAACAAAATCTTTTGAGACATGTGCCCACCCTCTCACCCCAAATTTCTCCTTAACGTCAGGATCGTTGTAAAGGAGTTTAGCAAGGGCTGTTTTACCAATCCCTGCCATACCAACAATCGAAATAATTCTTAGTTTACAATCACCATCACTAGCATCATCTGACAGCAAAAGATTTTTAAGTTTCTTTATATCATTGTTTCTTCCATAAATAGAAGATTCATCAACCGAACAACTTGCAGAAGTTCCATTCCAAACACTTGTGAAATTGGAAACACCTGACTCAACTTTCTGTCCACCTCCTGAACTCAAGAATTCTAATCTTTCAATTAATTTTTCTAATTTAGAATTAATGACCCTATTAAACCGTTTGAAGGGAGAAGAAAGATTTTTCAGCACCTTAGAAGTAGGAGTTATCGTTTGATACTGAGCTTCGACTTTGCAGCGCAATGCCTCGGTGTTGATTTCATCAAACAAATTTTCAACTTCAAGAACAGCATATCTTAACATATCCAACCATTCCTTGACATCAGCATCATCATTAAGTGCAATTAGAACACTCACCAATGTTGTCTTAAGCTTTTTCAAGAGTGAAACATCAAGCTTGGTGATCCTGAAGTTGTCCATTAACTCACTTGAAACAAGCATGTCTAACAACACCTTCACAGAAGTTGAGAGTGAGAGGAGTTTTTCTCCCTTAATAACCTCCATAATTTCTTAGTTTGTAAGAAGAACAATAATAACTTCAGAAATCACAACAAATGCAAATGTATAAGAAAGAAACTCTGCTCCTATTTGATATTAGTATGTAAAAGAAAAAATGCTTAATGGTAGTTGGTTCATCAAGTGGATAAGAAAAGTTTGATCCTCGTTGATCATGGGGATTATTAGTTGAGACAATTAAATGTCGTTCGACACTTATTAGATCGGTTAAGGCACTTTTTAAATTGAATTTTCCTAGGTGCCTAAAGAGCAAATGTCATAAGAAGGTGAACCCCTATCTTATTTTTTCTTCTCATTAATGTGAGTTTCATAGAAATTGATTACAGACTTTTCACCAACCAGACCAATAATACATAAAAATTCAACTTTTTATCATTTAAGCAAAATATGCATGAGTTGTATATGAATGATGACATAACGTTGTAGGGACCACTTGATAATAATATATAACTAAAATTGCTCTTATATGTGAAGGAATTTAAACTAAAAAATTTAGTTGAATATTTTTATTTTTATTTTTAAAGAATTAAATGCAAAATTCCATTACAATATTTCTATATTTAATTAGCATGTTTCGTAAGAGTACATGTCAACATTTCTCTTACTAAAAGTATCTTTCTTTCGAGGGAGAAAAAAAAAACATTTATCTTATTAAAAATACGTAAAATATTGTACCAAACAAAAATATAGGTATAATAAATATTTCCCTAAAAAAAAAGGTATAACAAATATTCTTAGTACACTTGTTTTAAAAAATACAAATTTAACGTTAATTTGTTTCTTAGTAATAAAAAATAAAAAATAAAAGCTTAAATATGTAAAACGTCCCTCTATAATTATGAGTCACATACCGGAATCAAAATCAATCGAACAATAACACATGAAATAGAAGAAATAGGAACTTCATCATCACATACATCATTTGGTTACTCCCAATTTGAAGGAAACTGTTAGAAAACATGTATATAAGGTAAATAAAGCTATTCAGTGGCATGTTATATATAACATGTTTGTAATAATCCAGAAACTATCAAAGCTTCCACACTTCTGCCAAACTGACATGAGGGGGGTAGGGGGGGGGGGGGGGGGGGGGACCAAATCAAAATCATCATTATTTATGTTAATCAAGCTACTCAAATCAATGACCAAATATCAGCACAATCTGCAAACATGAGCAAAGAAATACAAGACATAGTCATTCCATTTAGCAGCTTGCAATCCAAAGTTTCAAGTTCCATGTCATTATACAAATTATTCAAATACCTGAAAAAGCACATCATCCTAAGAGTTTCAAGATTGTTTACAATAAGTGCATATTACACTGAATACTCATGTCAAAAGAATAACATGAATGCATAAGGAAAAGTTCATAATATTCATTTCAACAGTTTTCTCAATGAAGATCAGATAAGCATGTCATGCCATGTGCATAAAGCGACCCCCTGTACTTGAAGAATAAGTCCCACCAGCCACATGCTTATAATCTGTTAGGTTGTCACTAGCCTCGGTCATGTTCTTCTCATGCCCATAGCACTGCTCATGCCAATCTGAAGCTAACATTACATCTGGCCAAGTGATGTTCAACATAGACATAGATCGGTGTTCACTGTTAGGGGTAGAAACTTGGTCAACAGGCTCATATTTAACATTGCTGCCTGCAGAAATTTCTAACATCACAACT
Organism: Medicago lupulina; assembly: GCA_958299785.1. Taxonomy (NCBI): domain Eukaryota; kingdom Viridiplantae; phylum Streptophyta; class Magnoliopsida; order Fabales; family Fabaceae; genus Medicago; species Medicago lupulina. The sequence continues at coordinate 64,438,278 of OY283144.1, forward strand.
TTTGCAAGGAATTGCAATATAGATTTCTTGCAATTGACAAACTAAAAACAGAAACTAAAGGGGGAAATCTACCACTGATTTTAAGTATTTATTTTTCAAACGAAATAATGAAGCATATAATAAAGCAATTAATATAAAAATAAAAATAAAATATTTGTGAAATCTTGCATGGTGCCAAAGGTGTATATGGAAGTGTGCGCGAATTTGAAAATGCTTTTCAAGTTGAACAATTAGTATTCGGTATACTGCATTAAAAGGTACTAACCACTAAAGTTCTGAGCAGGTGTCAATTTATCCCATGAGTTTGTATTGGTGTTAACAGCATGGCACTCATTCAGGATAGAGGTTGCACCAAAGGGAGATGCATGGTCAGCGTAGTCTTCCCATTCTGTCTCATTCATGTTCAAAGCAGAACTCTCACCTCCGTCAACAGGAGTTGTAGTAGATGAATGTGAACTCTTGTCAGAACAATTGTTATTTGAATTTGGAAGAGTCTTCTTCTGATAAATAATGGCCTCGAGCGTGCCACTATTATTTGGTGAAGAACAACCGGACTCTTGCGCACCATGTGGCAGAGGAGACTGATTGAATACATCAACAGACTCATTCAGTGGAGATGGGGGAAAGTTACCCCCCCAGCCACCAAAGCCGGTTTCTGGATATTGGAGTGAAGGGAGCTCCAACTTCACAGCCTTGGATGTCGGCTTAGAAGTAGAGGAATTGCCATTTGATACGGAATGGCAGTAATACATTGAGTTATGTGAGGGGAGACCAGGATCAAGAGGAGAATGTAATCCGAAAGATTGTACAGTCTTATCAGAACTATGATCCTGAACATGGTAAAATGGATAAAACCAATTCTTGTTCGTTCCACTTGAACCAAGAAAAGACATTGTTGATGGAACAGGATTGCAATATGGAGGAGAATCAAGACTGTTTCGCATAATGCTATTAGTAGAAATATCAGGATTCTCAGGCAAAATTGTAATAGGTAAGATTCCCTGATTTTCCTTCAAGTTGTCAAATATTGCATCATGCATCTCATAGTTGTTTTTCGGCAAGAAATCATGATGCCCTCTATCACCATCATTGATTCCACCAGTGCCTTGGCCATGTTTGCTCCCTTTCATTGCTCGCAAACGAACTTCTGGAGGATAGAGTGGCAAGCCAGCCCGATGACGCCTCTTGGTCCGGGTATTCCAATAGTTCTTTATTTCATTATCTGTACGACCAGGCAACTAAAAGCAAAAGAAATCAATCATAAAAAATAATCATGGATTAAGAAATTAATATGTGGTAATAGAGGCAAAAATTTATTGGGATCAATAGCATTCTTTCCCCTTGATGGAGGATAGTTCTTTATTTGAAAAACCAAAATGTCCAGGAATTATTTAGGACACAGTTTATTAAAAGCATTTATCTGAAAACTAAAGCTATCAATAAACCTCCTTTTTCACACAGATTTAGCTCCTCTAAAGTGAAAAATGCATCTTCTATTTTAGAGAAGACAACCATTTTTACTGATATAATTGATCTATCACCTCATATTTTCACTCAACTCAAATTTTTGTAGCACTTATAAAATGTCTTAACAATCCTTAACATTTAGGCTTTACCAACTTCTTATAAATTTGGGAATGGAGCTCCTAATGGAATTTAGACAGTAATAGGGAGTCTGCATGTGGGGGATCAAATCCCCCGTGGCTGTGGCCCCATCCGACAGTGGCATGTCCTTAAAAGACGAGAGAGGTAATATATGATATGATACGATCTAAGGCTCAAACTTGATTTTTAAAGAAAGAAAAATGATCTTTTGGACTGAATGAAAAGGTGAATGAGTTTAGCAGGAAACTGATTGCTGCAATTACAAAACATTGGGAAATATACATTGGGAATAAACAAGTTGCTTTACAATTAATGCAATCTCAAGAGAAAAAAAATGGTTAATCAACGTTCAAATACATACAACATTATCGTCACTATAAAAAATACTCAGATTTACACAGTTTGTCTGTTGGCAACTGATATACTGTAAAATTAATATAACTGACATTTCGTTAAGCTACGTAAGAAAAATTTTGTTCAGCAGCAGAAGACTACAAACTCAAGCATGATGTGATCACCTGACATTGGAAACCTTCTTTATATCAGGCTCAATAGTTTCAATGATACATGTTGAGTAAAGTTATGATTAAGAAAGTTCATAATTATATTAATCCATTTCAGTATCAAATTAAAATTAACAGAGATCTGTATACTGAAAAAAATAAAAAATAATAGATGATCTGATATGAATGTCTCCTGGAACATTGTACAATACTGATTGCACAATTCTTTAAACAAACACAATGATATCATGTAAAATCTACAAAGATGTTATAAGGCTCTCTATTGTGTAAATATTGTCCCACAATTTTTGGATATCAAATGGTATTTATACAGACTGTTTATTTTAAGTATGAACAAACTGTATGTGTGTGTGTGTGTGTAGTGGTAGCTGCAACACCAGCTATTAAGATGAAACCATACATATTTAGATTATTTAAACGATTTAACTCATACGCCGTCATTGTAAAGTCCGTCAGATCATTAAAAATGTTTGACTTTTATCCTTAACTACTTCTAAAGTTACACATATGGAAAGTTGTGATGGGCTGACAGTGTAAAAAAAATTACATCAACGGTGTATGGTAATTAAACTCTTATTTAAATAGCCAGTTTCATTCATTTATCTACATGTTTGTTGTTGGATAGTGCTGTGTTGCATAAATCTAACTATTTTATTTCATATAGCTAGGGACAAATTAAACAGAAAACAGGGTAATCATTAAGAAGATACATTGAAGATGAACACATCACTGATATCACCTATGGCAAATAGCATATTCATATATTAAACAAAAAGCAAAAGAAACAAAAAAAATGAAACACGAAAACTAGAGATGCAAAGCAACGAAAAAGACAAAGTGTGCTTACGTGCGCAGCCATACGTGCCCATCTGTTTCCCATTTCGGAATGGAGTTGAGCAATCAAATGCTCCTCATCAGCAGTAAATGATCCTTTCTTTAAATTTGGCCTTAAGTGATTTGCCCATCTCAGACGGCAACTTTTTCCACAACGAGACAAGCCCGAATGCTTCTGAACAGCATTCCAGTTGCCTTCTCCATGCTTCCTGACGTAGTCAACCAAAATAGCATCTTCTGCAGATGTCCACGGCCCTTTCTTCAGAACAACTCCACCATTAACACTTCCTCCGTTAACCTCACCATTCGACCGTGACCGTGTTTGATCATTGCAGAGCAAATCATCTTCAATCTCATTTTTCACTCGACTCATCTCTTAAACAATAGTGTCTGCAAATTATTTTACAACCCCAAATTAAATTACTTAAAAAGCCAAAAAAATAAAATGAAATGAAACCCTTCATAAAAAGCAATTAATGTCCTAAATTTACTCTGTCATCATTTAGATCTTAGTTTTGCGTGGGGGACCGGGACATATCGCGTCACGACACAAATATATTATTCAATTCAATGATCTTTATCAAAGTGTCTCAAATACAAACATAGCTACCACAATAAAAGCCAAGCAAATCCATCCTTTAAGATGAAAGACTTATGTAAGCATACAAAATTTAAATTTAAGTTTCTATTAATAACAGCTCTGAGAAATCATTGATGAAATCCTGTAAATCAGGAAAGAGACCACTAAAATGAAACCAACTAAGATTTATTGCAGTTTCAAATCATATTAATTATGCCTTACTAAATCAGGAAGTAACATAAATACAGAAACAGTATACAAAATTTCCCAATTCATCCTAATACTGGTTTGCAACAACACGATACACAATTATCACAAAATTAATAACATGAGAAAAATAAACATATACAACTTATACTTATCATCCACCTAAGTAATTCATAAATACTCACAGTCACAACAACAGCAACAACAAATCTTATCCCAGTAAGTCGGGTCGGCTACATGAATCAGGCGACGTTATAAACTATAAAATCCTTTCCAGCTCAACATGTATAAAATAATAAATAGTTACTATCAAATGAAGGAACTTGATAAATGAATAAAATCTAATACTTGTTTAAAGCAACTTGGAACACAATTATCACAAAATTAATAGCCTGAGAAAAATAAAAAATACAAAATATCATTCACCTAATTCATAAAAATTCCTATGTCCAAAGTTCAACAAGTATAAATAAATTACTATCAAAGGAAAGTAACTTAATAAAAAAATAATAGTGAAAAATTTATACCTGAAATAGAAAGTGATAGTAATGAATTTAAGATCCAAAGGTGTTAAATGAAATTCCCAATAAAAGAGCAAACTATATGATGAAATAGGAGCTGAAATTCAGCTACAAACTGAATGAAACAGTGAAAACTGTGTCCCTGAAATTCATACATCAAAAATAAATTAGCTAAAATTATTAAATAAAATTGAAAAATTAATCAGACCCATTTAATTGCTCAACATTAAATGCAAAAATCTGAATGAAAAATTCCAAAAAAAAAAAAAAATTAATGTGACCCATTTAAGTAATGAGCATTAAATGCAAGAATGAAACACAGAAAAACATAAATTTGGATGAAACGAAAATGGTGGAAAATGGATCCAGACCGAAGTTTGTGAAGGAGTTGAAGAAGGATCCGAGCAAAGAAAGAGCACAACATTGGTATTGATAGAGAGAAACAAAGACAGAGTTACATCGTGTGAGTGAAAGTGAGAGAAAGGGAGAAAATGGTACTTAGGAAGAGAGAGAGAGAGAGAGAGAGAGAGAGAGAAAATGAAGGAAAGAGAGAGAGAATTGGAAGAGAGGAGGTGGTGGAAATGAAATGGAATGGAGATTTTGGTACCTATGGGATGCTACCACCTATCATTCTTCTCTCATTTTTCTTAATCTCAACTTTATAAGTAGTACTACTACGTATTTATGGATGAATTTTGTATAAAATAATGTAAGAATTAAATAATAGAGTCTTCATCATTAAATATTTACTTAAGATTTACATATTATAACTTTCCTAATAAAAGTATTTTCGTAAGCATAGCTCAGTTGATAAAGACAATTACAAAGGTTAAACTTAACTCTTTCTTATGATTGAAATCAAAACAAGGATTGTTTAGCTACCGTTACCATGACCGGTGGAATCATCCCCTCTTTTGTATGGGCGTCCACTTGTAATTTAGTTTTCTCTGTTTTGATTTTTTGATTTTTTGGTGGTGTTGTTCCTTGTTTGGCACCTTATTCTTGTAAATACTATTGGTTTGCATTTTGCATGTCTTGTGCAGGGTAAACCACTTTGTTAATATCACATCTCATTTTAGTTTGTTAAAAAAAAAAAAAGATAAAGACAATGCATTATATGTAATATGTAAATATTTGGATTTGAAACTCATACACTCCATTTATTTTTGTTAGATCGTATGTCTTGATGGAGTTTAAATCTCAATTTTTTTGGTGGTGTGTTTGAGTTTTTAATGAATATTGTCACTTTGTCTATCTATCATAAAATATTTTAATTTTTTTTCTAACTTATGACCAAATAAATCACTAAATTAGTCTCTAACTTTGCAATACATTTTTAAACAGACACTTTAAATTATGAATACTTAAAAAGGTATCCGACTTGATCAGATTTTAATCATATTTATTCTTTGAAAATGTTAGGGACAAAATTGATAGTAATTGATTAACAATAGAGATATAATTGATAGTAGATTATTAAAGTCTATTAAAGTCGATGATCTTTGTGGAAATATTTATAATCTCAATAGACATTTTTGATATTGTTTTCAAAGTAATGAATTATATGATGGTTTACTTCTCACAACTAAAACTATATTTAAGTTTGAAAAAAGACCGTCTTTCAAAATAAAAAAATTTGATACGAGACTGATCATTAAATCGACAACCAACTTGAACCTTTTATAGTTGTAGCATCTCTAATTTACTCCCACACCTAAATCACCAAACCAAATTAATCGCTTCAATCCAATCCAAAAAATAATAATTACCAAACCAACCATTATATTGTGTGAAAGCACGTGTGGTTGCATGAAAGAGATGCGGGATATCACAATTCACACGCAATTGAAACTTCAAGATAAAAATTGCATAATTATAATATTTTGACGACTAAAAATACAAAATACAGTAGCAGTAAGATGAAAATATTTAAATTTAAATTGTTAACATTTAATGAGTTGAATGAAAATATTAGAAGACAAAATTATATAACTCAGGATTATTTTTGTATTTTTTTAGTTAGATAGTAGGAAAAGGAAGAGAAAGAAAAAAAAGAGTATTCAGATTGTGTGTATGCATATAAACTAGAGAAGTATTATAAACACTAATTTTTTTTAATAAATATAAACACTATATTTTGAACGTTCACTCTTTTATTAGTAGGTAAAACTGATTTGGGTTTTACCATATTTACTATAAACACATTTTTAAAGTGGGAGACCCTTATTGATTTCACTCATTAGGAGCATGAGTCTAAGAGTCATTGTTCAAAGAGAAATCCTATTTGGTATGATAAGTTCAGCGGCGAAAAGCAGCGAATGGACACATGTAAAGAACGGAACAAGTATAGAGCGATACATGTTGCTTAGTGGGTTGAATTATGTCGGTCAACACCTTTCGTTATTTTCCTATGGTGCATTGCTTGTAACAATGAGCATTACGTTTGTTGAAAAGAAAGTGTTGTTTACATTTTTTTATAAATTATAGATCTGACCACATCTGAAATTTTCACCGTATGATTCCACTTTACCATTGCATCCATATATATCACCATCGTCAATGCATGTCCAAGTAATGAACTCTTTCCATTCCCCACATATATCGTTTTCTTTTATCAAATATAATATTGGTTGAACCATATTATATTAATTTATATATAACTTCAAATCAAAAATGAAATCTTTAAAAACACTACATGCCCTAGTCACAATAGTTTAGGTATAAAGATGACTGGCAGTTTGTATTCGGGAGTAGGAATCATCTGAACATATCTTAGAGGATTGAAAGGTCTTACTGAAAGTGCAAGTGGTTGTATGCATACTTACAACTGAAGAAGGAATCGGGTTGAATGGAGGTGGTGTAACTTATAGTGCCATTAGAAAAAGAAATTAGTTATCGTCGCGAGTTTAGTTTAGTTGATAGAAATAATGCATATTATATATAGAAATCGAAGTTCGAACTCCAGACATTCTATTTCTTTATATTTAATTGTGTGAACTCTAACCACTAAACTATTCGAAAAAAAGAAAAAAAATTTGCATAACAACACCAATCATAAAACTAGTGCTAGTGTGATAAGCAAACAATATGGAAGGAGTATAAATTTGCATCTGACAATATTGCTAATGTGAAAACCAAACACAATGAAAGGATAAATAAGCATCAACCAATATTAGTTTTAATGTGATGATGTGCTAAATTATTTAACTTCTATTTTCTACCAAGATTAGTATAAATAGTAATACAAACTAGTGGAATCTACCTGTGTCACACTCTCGTCTTTCAATATTTATCGTATACTATACACTAAAAGTTTGTCCAAAATTGGACTAATTTCGGACATTTACGATGAGTAAGACTAATATATAACGTCAAAAAAAAAGACTAATATAGGTCATTTAATTGATGAGAAATTAAAAAGAATATCTAGTATGAGTCATTTAATTGATGAGAAATTAAAAATGATTGAGAGAGTAGAAATAATTAAGGTGAGACTTATATGATCCAAATTAATGGACTAAATTGGGCTTTTTTTTAGTATACAATTTTTGCTCCGAAAAAAAGTATACAGTTTCAAATTTTAAAATAATAAATAAAATGGGAGGACTAATTTTCTCCTAATAAAAATATTTTATCCGTCAACAATTTTCTCCGCTATGAAATTAATAACTAATAAGTCGTCACTTTATCCTTAAAAAAATAAATAATAAGTCGTTGCTTTAACCTGACATGTCAACCAATCAATCAAATATAAGTCATAATTAACAAAATGACTAATTTGTAACACATAAAATTTTCATTGACTAATTTCAATATTATTTTTTGTGAGAAAATAAATTGGACTGCGAGTAAAAAAAAAAAATTTGAAGGAAGACCGCGAGTAAATTGTGAGGGATCAAAATGAATTTTTTTGACTATTTGTTTCCTTCTATTTAATACATTTCTTAATAATGTTGAAACAATATCTTTAAAGTTTTGAATTTTGATGATAACAATGTGTAGAAGAACAATTGGATACTTTAAAGTTTGTTCAAGTGTATTGGACTATAGAATTAAAATCTGACTATGAAGTCAACACTCTGACCTTAAAACACATACTCAAAACAAAGAAGAAAAACTTTGATGCCTAAGATAAGCCTTGATGACAAAGCTCTAATATGAAGATGGTCAACAAAAAGTCAAAACTCTGATCAAATATGCATCAAGTTATAAAGACAAGCTATGATCTGAAGACGAAGCTCTAAAGGATCAAGTCAATAGTCAATGCTTCGAAGAACATCCGACAAATTTTTTGTTCATCTGAAGGAACCTCGCTGTCCATGATTTGTCCACAATCAGTAGTACATTTTGTCCTTGGTGAATTAAAAGAAGACATGTTGCATAAATGGACGATTTACGTGAAAGACAAAGTGAATGCAACAGATCATTCTAAAATAAGCAACGAAATTTTAAAGTATTGTTCAATGAAATTATCTTTAAGAGGCAAAGATTTCAAATCCGAAGAAAAATTCTTAAGGAAGCTTGATGCATTGATACTCTCTTCAAGCAGCGACTCTATTTAAATCTCCTATAAAAGGACCTTAAGTATTTGAAGAAAAATAGAGAATTACACGCTTTCAACCATGTCAAAACTCCGATCATCTTAGACATGTATATAACATACCCTCCAACCTTCTTTCTTTTGTTTTTTTCGCCTTCTAAATATGTATATAACAACCTTAAACAACATTCATTTTAAAACAGAGACTAATAGAAAACCCTACTCCATTAATCTCCGCATATTTAACAGGGAGTATCCATTTTGATTGGGGATATTTGGAGACATGGTGTTAGCGGATTGGTGCCATGCCTCCATACATCATCATGAAACTTAGAATATTTTGTGAAAGACTATCGCATTGATGCACACATAGTCCAAGCAATAATTCTTCTAGGGTTTGATGCCAAAAACAATGAAGTGTATCTTGATTTCTTGATGTTTGAGATAGTAGGCTATTACATCATCAAGCCGTTTTACTAGTGGCAACCTACCAGAGCCAATGTTTTTGTTCTCTCTCTGTCTAACCCATTTAGTAACAATAACGTGTATAGTATTGTTTGTATCTCCACAGGGTTAAGGTGTGAGGTCATTCAAGGCCAAATATAGATGCCAATTGTAATTGACTCCGTTCTCTATTGTTTTATTATTTCTTTTTCTTTTGCTCCCTCTCTTTGTTCAAAGAACTTTCATTTGGATGTTACATTCTTTATATACATGTTGAAGATCCAATTTGATTCATAACAATTTTCTCCCAAAGCTAATTTAGCACCCGATAAAAAATAAACTCACATTAATTCTTAACATTTTTCATACGGATAACAAATTACTCCCAAATTTATTATAGTAAACAAAACATAATGTTTAAGATAATAACAAACCAACAAAAAATCTAAAAATATATATATGGCTTCAATTTCCTACACCCTTCTTGTCCCTTTCCTCACCATCATCCTTCTTGTCCAAAGAATTATAAACATGCTTCATCATGGAAACAAGTTCAGGTATAGTGCCATTGACTTCACCCCATCCTTGTTGGATTTGTCAACTTTTTTCTCTATGTTATCAACCCTTGTCACAAGTCTATTAAGAGTCTTCTTCCCTTCCTTTCCAGCATCTTCAAGGCCTTCAACTTTCTGATACATCAATTTGACAATATCCATGACTGTGTCTAGCTTCCATGTCAACAGTCTTCATAAATATTCAAGACGCATTTCTTTCAATATACTTTTTTTTTAAACAATCAAAAATAGAATATATTAGAAACGCAAGAGAATTCTCAAGCACAAGGTGTGCTTAGAGAATGCTCAAAAGTACACTGTTACAAAGTCAAAGAAAAGTGAAAAATAATATGGTTTAGTCAATGCTCAAACGAACAAAAGGGTTCGACCACCACATATGAAAATTAGGCCAAATAGAAATATTAAACGACTTCATCCACCAAAATGAGTGTAATTTGACTTTCTCTACCAAATGGTGGACGGTATTCTCTGTATTTTTGAAGATCCTACTATTTCTTTCATTCCACTCGACCCACACGCAACATAACCAAATAAGTTGCATAAGAGAACGACAAGTACGCGAGCCATCTGCAGAGTAAACAAACTGATAAAAGTGCTTTGACACACGAAGGGGCTCGACTCCCCAATAAAGCTGCAAAATACGGACATGATATAAACAGATGTTGAACAGTCTCGATATCGCCACATCCCGCCAAGCAACTGTTATTACCGTGAGGAATAACACCACGAGCAAACAGATTGTCCTTCGTCAGCAATCTATTTCAGAGGAGGCACCACACAAACACAAAGACCTTTAAGGGAACTTGTTTATGCTAAATAAAATCTGATACCGCTTATGTTGTCTGAACTGGCTGACTGATAAGCAGATGGTAAACCCCACTAACAGAGTAACCATTCGACATATCAAGCCGCCACACCCACCGATCTGTAGAATTATGCTGCAAAGAAATGTCAAATAGTAAAGTCCTACACTCTCCTAGCAACTCCACCTCCCACGACCATAACTGCTGACGCCACTGCCAAGCCTCCCCACCTTCCTCCCACCCTGACAAAAACATGCCAGCCACCGTGATAGACTTATTCACTGCTAAGTCATAAAGGCGGCTAAACTGCACAAACAGAGGCACTGCACCCACTCACCGCTTCTTTCAATATACTTAAATGGGTTAAATATGTGTTTGGTCCCTGTAAAATTGAGAACTTCTAAGTTTAGTCCTTACTTAATTTTAATAGTTTTTTTTGTCCCTACCAAAAAAATTTACTTCTAATTTTAGTCCCTACTAAAACAAAGTTTGTTTAATTATCCTTAAACTCTTAAATTTTTGAACAATTTTTTTGAGACAAGTTTAGAACTCTATGAAAGGTTCATTTAATAAAATTTAGAATTTTTAAAATGAAACGAATTAAATATGAATTTTTTAAAACGACAAAAGTTAAAGATAAAAGTAATAAAATCTGAACGTAGAAATCAAATTTTGCGATAATTTTTTGCAGAGAAACTTTTAGTAATGTTCTTAACACGCCTACAAAAAAATTGTTCAAAAACATAAGAGTTTAAGCATAAATTAAACAAATTTGAATTGAACAGGGACTAATATTGAGTGCATAATTTTTTTGTAGGGACTAAAATAACTACTAAAATTAAGTAAGAACCAAACTTAAAATGTCTCAATTTTATAGGAACTAAAAACATATTTAAGCCTGCTTAAATTAACCTCTAATAATTTTACTTTTAAATCCATTAATTGTGATTCAGTTCTTTTTTTTGAAGGAAAAAAAAAGAACTGAATCACAATTAATGAATTTAATAGTAAAATAGTAATCCTTTAAGCCCTAAAATAATCTCATGGCTAGCTCAACATAATTTAAGGAACCAACTTTGGTCAGACCTTTTTCTATACAAATTTACCCTTAACAATTCAATTATTTTTTAAATTTAAAAGTAAATTTAAATTTACATCATAATTTGGTGGACAAAAATCTAACTATAAATTTTAGTCCATTTGTTTCTAAACCAATTTTTCATGAGCAGCATATATATTATAAAATTAAAATAAAGAAATCAAATTAAAATTGATATAATACAAATAAAATGTGAACAGGCGAAAATGTTGTTGTTCGTCTTTTTGGTAGGGATATTGCATATTATATACCCCACTTCTCCACATAAAATATATATATATATATATATATATATATATATATATATATATATATATATATATATATGTGTGTGTGTGTGTGTGTGTGTGTGTGGGTTTCATTGAGGTTGAAGAAAATTTAATAAACGTAAGTGTGTGAATGAGTATAATCCTCTTTCTGTAACTGAAATTCATAACACTCTTTAACGTAGACTTTTCCTCTTTGTTTTATTTAGTATCCTTTTCTAATTTTTTCTTTTCCTGTATTATCTTTATGTCCCCTCATGTTTTTTCTCATATTCTCTAAAGATGGTGAGTTGGTTTTGTCAAAAAAAAATGGTGAGTTGGCAGCAGGGAAACGAGGAAATCATTTCCTCAATGTTTTTTTGAACAATCATGATCTCAATGTTGATGAAAGTGTTTTGATAAATCCAAGAAGAGCAGGTTATGGTGGTCTAATTCGTAAGCACGATGGGAGTAGGGATATTTATAGTGCGGTTTGGTTCAGTTTTAAGGTTAAAAGTTATCTGAACCGCAATATAAAAAAACATGTGGTTTGATTTGGTTCGGTTGACTTTTAAAATAAAATTTGAATTAAACAATTTGGTAATTTCAAACCAGAAATCGACATGTTGTGGATTTGTTTTTCAAGCGTTAAAATCTATAAAATCTTTTGAAATCTTATAATTTCATAAAATCATTTCAAATCCTTTAAAATCTTATTATGTAAATCTATTGAAATCCAAATTGTAAATCCTCGTAGTCTTTTAAAATCATGAAAGTCATTAAAATCCTACAATATCTTTTAAAATCCTCAAGACTTTTTTAAGCAAAATTATCCTTTAAAGTCTTTATCCAATACACTTAGTTCCTTTTAGTAGGTTTTGGTTAATATCTCCCACTCTTGTAAACTTTTTTTACTAATCAATAAAATTTTCCTTTTATTCAAAAAATAATAATACTATTCGTTCACGTAAATTATAAGAAAATGGTTCTAATTTCAACAATCAAATTGCATTTATGAATATGAGTGTTTCGAAGAGAAAAAACTTCATGATCGAACATGGGATTTTTTTTTTTTTTTGAAAAGCAAATATGAACTTTATTAAGAATAAATGAGACAAATACAAGTAATACTCAATCCAGAAACCGAAAATAAAGTACATAGAAAAAAATTAACAAGTAAAAAGATAAGATTGCCCACTAAATAAAATCAACTAACATCAAATTCAAAGGGACAACGCCACTGCATCAACGTCTTGTCAAGAACTTCCTTTTAATGTGAAATGGGGAGTCGCTGAAAATATCCTAAATTCTGCAATAGAAACAAGAAAGATGCTTATTTTAAAATCATAATCATTCAAAACTAATCATAAACATTTAAAACATCCAAATTGAGTTTTTAAAAGCAAATATTGAAGTCTAAAATCACACTATTAATCCTCAAATCCAATCATCCATCTAAAATTTATTGCTATTAAAATATGATCATTTAATTTTGTTGGATTTATGGCAAGCTAGCAATAACTCACGAGTTTATTGCATATGTTAGAGATGCAACACTATATTTGCATTGTGACAAAACAAAGAAATTAATACCAAAGAAATTAATAAAGTAAAATTAGTGCAATAAATTACCTTCTTATCTAAGCAGCACACAAAAGAGGCAAAGCAATCAAGCAAAGGTTGTCCACAATTTTTAATATAATCATACACAATTTTGTTGTGTTCTACAATCGCAGGATCTATGATATCGATATGGTTATCTTCGAGGTCATAGAAGTAAAAATAGAGGACAGATCCCCGCTTGAAATATACCACTTCATGGTATGGGTGAAAGGATAACAATTTACCATGTGTATTAAAAGGCCCCAAAAACATATAATGGATGGTACCCATCTCTTCCCATGTATAAGAGGTAGCATTGTTTGTTACACATTCTACGAGTTTAAAAATCACAAGATCCTCGTTTCTAGACAAGACCAACAAGAGCTTGTCGTCTTTAGAACTTACATCCCAATGTGAGTCATCCAAAATAGACACCATGCAAGATGTTGGTAGCCTCACCATCCTTGTGGCAAAACAGGAGTAAGTCGTTGCCTGTGCCTATAAGCTTTTTGGGTTTGACCCTAGCTACAACACATAACTAATGAGCACCAATTGAATAGTTGTTCCAGCTCGATAAACGGGTTAAGTAAATTGCGAGCAACAACAAACGGTAGTAATGGGTCTTTCTTTGGTAAGGTTGTGTTTAGAACAAGATTACGCCATTCATTCGAAACACACATGGCTTTTGATTGATCCTTCAACGACAACCTACAAAATATTTTGTTTTGAATATGTTGTTTTCCTATTTAAAAATTATACAAAACAAAATTATCGGGGTGAGTCACGACCAGATCATTTTTGGATAATGATAAAATAATTAATTAATTAATTTAGTGACAAAAAAAAAATATCATTTTGACCTAAGCCCGGCCGGTCGGACGGTGGCGGCGTCGCGCGCGTGATATATATGGTTTTGTAAGCGTTCACCCGTTCACAAAAGTAGGTACCCCAAGGACACACCCTTGGAGGTCACTCTTCCCTTATATAAACACTTACTAGTTGAGAGGTGACTCTCCAATGTAGGACATTTTTAAGTCTCACACACACACTAGTTCTTACATTGTGTTTTTCTATCCAATTTTTCACTAGATTTAACTAGTGTTCCAACAGAATCTTTATGGGGAGATTGTTGAAGAAGGATTTGGGCTTCCTTTTCCCCATAGTTCTCTTCTTTGTAATAACCCAACTCTTCATTGAAAGAATGATATTGATTTTAAGAGATATTTGAGAGAGGGAGGGAGAGAACAATCGAGGAGTATAAATGAGGTCTCTATTGCTGAAAGATATGATTCTTATAGAGGCGAGACAAATGAAATGTGATAGATATGCCAGAGAGAAAATTTCAGAATAGGAAAAAGAATATAATTTAATATGAATTTATTGCAGGTTCATTTAACATGAATAAATTAATTTGAGACAAATTATTTTAATTTATACATTGTTTGACTTTGTTTGTAATTTATTATTTACATTAATTAATATTTTTGTTTTCATTTTTAGTAAATGAGTTAAATCATATTTTTCTATAAAATAAAAATATAATATATTAAAATAAAGGGAAAAAAAAATAGAGACCATAAACATTATCTAGAAAAAATTATAAAAGAAATAAAAGATGGTGAGACATAGATTGTTATTTGAAGAATTATGGATAATTTTTCTAACATCGATGAAAATTAACTACATGTAATTCACAAACATGTAAGGTACTTTTATCCATAAGGTAATTTTTACTCAACTTTAAAATTTACTCATATGATTATTTTATTTTATTTTTGAAAGAACTCATGGTTAGGTATTGTGTAATTTATTCATAGTTCTTATATGGGCAACCATGAAAAAAGATAAAAAGATTCATACGTCTGAAATGCTTCAATCCAATGTTTGTTAACCTTAGTCTTGTTTTTATACTATTTTTTTTTGGACAAAATTATCTATAAAAATAATATTATCTCATAAATTTAAATACACAAAATTTATTTTCTGGAATTATTTATTTATTTGTCCCTAATTATAAGATCTCTTCGAAACAATTATTTGTCCTTAAATATAAGACACTTTGTAAATTTTTAGATAGATTTATTATCCTTCTTACAACAAAAATCTATTACAAATCTATTATCCTGTTTCAGCCAAGTGATACAAATCTATTACAAAACAAAAAATTGTTATCCCACATACAACAAAAATAGTCATTGACACATGAATCATTAATATGTAAAATACATATTGCACAAGAACAACACCACGTTCCCACAATGATGATTGATGATTATTAGAAAATTTCAAAGATTATTATTCTGAAAATTCTGAAGACCCCAAATGTTTGATATCAACTTTCCATGTTAAAGTCAAGAGTCTAAAATGTGAACCATAAATCATTTGATATTGCAATCTATTTTGGCATAATCAAATCTCTAACCAAAAAACAAAATAAGTAACATCAAAATTAAAAAGAAATAAAAGAAAGAAATTACAAGCTAAAGAAGTAATTGGGTGGGGACACATCTGGTCTGAAGGAAATAGAGCATATAAGGGGAGGAAGAAAACGAGAACAAAAAGAATGGAGTTGTAATCTACTAACTATTCCAGAAAAATTAATCAGGTTTTTTTTTTCTTCCAATTTTGCCCTTTAAGGGGCAATTAAGTAAATATCTAATTGATGAGTTTTCTTTCTTGACAGGTCATCGTTTTTTCCTATATATAGGTAGTTATACAATTTTGTTTCATTTTCCTCTTCAGTTGAGTTAGTGGGTTTGGTTTGTTTCATATTCTTGCTCTGTTTTCTCTTTTATCGCCGTTCGTTCATCAAAGGTTGGTGTTTTCATTTTTTCTTTTCATGCATGTCTCTTTTTTTTTTGGTTTTTGTGGTTTCTTTTATTTTCTTCTTCGTTTTGATTGGTTTTTTTGCTCATTCAATTTAGTCGATTGAAAATTTGAGTTTTGTGTGCATGATATGTTTGTTTTAATTATTTGATTTTGTTTTTTCTTTGGGTTTTAATCGATTTGGGTTTTTTGAACAAAGGGGGTGATTGTTTATAAAGGGTTTTGGTTGAATGTTTTGGTTGAGATAATTTGAGTGGATTTTGGTTAAATTGGATTTTCCAGTATCTGATTTTCTTTGTTTTTGGAAGGTTTTGTTTTGAGTTTGCTTTTTCTTTTTGGGTTGTTTGTGTTTATATGGTGATGATTGGTTTCTTTTGTAGGTTGCATGTGTTATTGTATGTTTTCTGATTTTTTTTATTGCTGTTTTGCATGCATGCATGTTGACTTTGTTGACTTTTTGTGTTGATCCATAAAATATCTTTGTTCACTCACTTGATTTCTGAGAAAATCATGATAATGAAAAATGGTATAGTGATTCAGCAAATATGTTTGTAGTAGGTGAGGGTATTTTCAAAGATTTTGTTATATTAATGTATCATTGGATTATGCATCTTTGGATTGTTATAGAATTTGTGTTTTTATTTTTATTGAAAATGTGTGTTGAAGGAAAAAAGCAATGGACTTGATGTTAGTATTTTGTAAACATTGGTATTCAATGATATTAGAAGCTAGAACACAATTGCAACAACATAATTAAGTCTTAAACTTTGATTTTGATTTTTGTGGTTAATATTAAAGCAATTCAATGACAATGAGTAAGAACTTTAGCTATTCAGTTGAGATTTGGAATTTGGAAAAAAAAAAATTGGTTGATTTGTTAAGAAGAATTTGTTAAAGAAATGCACTTTCAATTTAAAATGACAATGTATATTTGTGATCTTGATTTATATTGCAGCAACATTTTAATTTAATAGTGCGTACTGCACATAATATTGAGTTTATTTAATCAATTTGTAATGCTTTTATATACACTATAACAAAACTTTAGCAACCTCTTTACTAGGTGATAGAAAATAAGGCAGCAATTATGATAAAAAGAATGTAGTGTGGATATATTTAACACTTTATAAGCTTGATATGGTTTATATTGAGTTCTTTTACATGTGCATATGATCCTTAAATATATAATTTTTGGTTTGTGGTGGAGGAGTTTCTAGCATGGAACAAGACTTTTAGTTATTCTTTTGAGTTTTAACATCAAGATACTTCAAAAGTTCTAAAGGATCACCATTACAGCACTTTATAGGCCATTCATCTTTCAATAATTTAAATTTGGTTGTCTGATTTTGTTAAAGGAATGCAATTACAAATCAATGTGTTATTACATGGTAGTTATATGATGAATTGGTCTATTTTTGTGTAGGTTTCACAATGTCTAGGGATTTTGATTGTATCAAGGATTTGAAAAAGGATTTAGATGTCTGGAAAATTCCCTTTAGGGTTCTTGACTCTTGGATCGTCACTGCTAGCAATGGGAACCGACACATGGAGCTCATCGTTGGTGATGTTAAGGTTAGAGAAATTATTTTTGATTTATTGAGTGGACAGTTCTTTATGATCACTTTTTATTGATTGTAGTTATTCATCTTGATATATCTTCACTCTTTTTTTTTTGGTTATGGATTCAGGGCGATCGGATCCATGCTGTAACTCGGTACAAAGACCTTGAGCGTTGGAAGTCATTGCTTGAAGATAACAAGACTTATGTTTTGCATAATTGTCTTGTGTTTGATAATGATGCTGCGTTCAAGCATGTAGATCATCCGTTTAAGGTGGTGTTTGGCTCTGGTTCGAAGGTGACAAGAAATGACAAATTGACTGACATTCTGTGTCATGAATTCAGATTCAAGTCCTTTAAGGAGATTGAAGATGGGAATTTCAAACCAGATGTTTTGTATGGTATGGATATGATTTTTTATTGTTTGAATTTCTTTGTTTTTGGTTTTTTAGCTATGAAGTTGCTAATGATGGTCATATATTTTTTTAAGAAATCATTGGCCTGATTCATGAGATTGTGAAGACGTCGGCATTAGGCTTTGGAAAAAAGCCTTGCACTAATCTTGTGCTCAGAGATGAAATGTATGCTTTTATGGTTTTTGAATGTTGGTTTGTGTAATTTTCTTTGTATTTGATATGTATTTGAGAATCTTCTTGATGGTACAGTGGAAATTTGGTTGATGCGACGTTATGGGATAATTATTCTCTGGAATTGAAGAAATTTCTGGCTGAATGGGACGATTCGGGCCCTGTTGTATTGATTTTAACTCATGCGCAGTGCAAGCTTGCAGGTTAATTTTTTCGTTGTATATTCTTTCAATAGTTCTTTATGGTCTTTGTTTTTTTTTGTTTTTGTTTTTGTTTTGTGTTTTAATTTTTTGGTTCTTATTGTTCAGATAACGGTAAGCCGAATATTTGTAACAATTGGTCCGGCTCAAAGTTGTTTATCAATTCGAAACATCCAGTTGTTAAGAGATTTATGGCTACGTAAGTACATCATTCCATAAAATGTCCATTGTATATATTATGTATGACTATAATTTTGAATCGGATGACACATGTTTCTTTTCTCTTAATCAAATTGTTTGGAATTCACATGATTCTTTGTTTGATATAATATATAGTTCTATATTTAAAGAGAAGCAGATAAGTTTCAGCTGAGTGCAAATGTGCAATCAATTTCCACAACATGCCTCAATCTTTTTTTTTTCCTGTGGCTTAATTTTGTAGTGTTCAAGCTCAAGGTCATGGCCTTGGTCGAAATCTGTGTGAAGGTTCGAGTTCTTCTCAGAGATCTCAAAACGATGAATTTTTAAATCTCTCGCAGGTTCGGTCAATTGGTGAATTTAGGAATATTGAGAGAGGAGAATGAGCTTTCCCATTATGTCAATGTAGTAGTGGACGAAATACCAAATCATGATTTTTTAGTTTGCTCTCAAATCTGAGGTGTACTACTATGTGGAGCGGATGTTTAAGTTCCATTGACAAGGTTGCTTAGCTAAAGTTTCATGGGTTTAATCGATTGTTTCTGGTTTGACACATTTCTGTTATATTTTTTAATTTAATGTGTCTATTTTATCAGATATAAAGTGGTGTTGCAAGTAGTTTGCGATGGTGACAAGTCTGAATTTGTGTTTGGGGGGGATAAGAAATCTCTTCAAATTATTGGTATCACTGCCCAAGCTCTTAGGAAGATCATGCAAGAGGTATCTTTAGTTCAAGTGTTTAGTTTTCATTTTATTTTAAATATTGTTTATGGGAATTATAGCCTTTGTGCTTTTCTTTTTTGGTGAAGATGATCCAAAGATATATCCAAGACATCTAGACAAAATGCTTGGCCTTGAGCCTGCGTTGCGTGTTAAATATCAGCCTTACTATCATCAATCCTCTGTGAAGATGATAACGCATCTGATGACTATAATCTGACACAATTATCTTCCACTAAGTTGGCTAAGCACATCAAGGAGTGATCAGTTTTGTGTTTAGCTATTGTTTTGAAGATATACCATTGCATCTTGCGAAGTTGCTTTGTTTCTGCTCCATAAAAGTTTTATGCTTTGCGCAGCGGCTTTTGATTACGCTGTTTCCTTAACCTTGCTTAGCCTCTTAATAAGTTAAGGTCCCATGGCTTTTTTTGCTTAAGTGTAATATGGTAATCTGCATATTATTGGTTTCAATTAGAAACATGTTAATTATAATATTGTTTTCCTAATTAGGATTGCTCTTCTAATGCATCAAAGCTTTGTAATTAAAGGGTAGGAATTTCATAGAAATATGTAGTTATTTTTCATAATTTGCTCATTTTTCCCTTAGAACAATTTTTTGGAAAAATACGTAATTCAACCCGTGCGAAGCACGGGTTTGTAACTAGTTAAGTGTATAATAAGATTAATTGTGTACTTGATTAATCAAATGACTCTTAATTATTGTTTAAGATGGTGCAGGGACTTAATTGAGCCCTCACCCTAGAATCCACCCAAATACAGTTTAGAGATCAAAACAATTTCTAAAATATCAACTTAGAAAAACCAGGACTAGCGATCCACCATAAAAAATAATGGTCTTGAAAAAGTTCACTCCTGGAGTATTAAACATCAACAAAACATTTAGCTTTGCCAAACTACAGAGCCCTCGTCTAGATGACAATACCATCTTATACGTTATATGTGTTAGATTTATGATCCAAAGACATGTCATACCATGTCATACCAAATGAAAGTGATGGTTTGGGTATTCTTGTTCCTTTTAACTCTAATATCTTTTGAGGGCTTTGGAGAAATTTGTCTCTGGCGAAAATTTAACTGTTCACTTGCCACCCAACTTTAGCTTTCTCCACCGCCAGGTAATCTCAACATTGATCCTCATCCCCCCCCCCCCCCCCCCCCCATCATCATGCAAACAACCATAATTACATGGCCTTGTCTCAAGGATGCCACAAACCAAACATATCTCACTGATAATCCAACAAAAAACTACACCTTCAAACATAAACCCTAATTCTGGAAAAACACCAAGTGTTTAAAACACCAAACCCCCAACCATTATTCCTTGGAAATGCCTCCAAAATGGTACTGATAGCTCAGATACTACCAAACATGGCATGAACTTTGGGCGGCCATATATTTGATTGGAATCTTGACCTTAAGCTTTTTAAATACCTTGATTAGCTTTTAAAAATCTTTGTCATCTTCCGTTGTCACGTTGTCTTCTTCTTGGCACAGAAGCTCACACATGGTGTTTATCACTACTATGTCATTAATCAAATCACAAAACAATGTGTGGCTGTTTCTAAAGCGTTGTATTTATTTTGATCTGTCAATGAGTACAATTTATACATGGAAAAGCATAGAAGCATATCTAGAATATTCCTATGTTGTTGACTCATGAATTCTGCCTTGACAATTTCTACCATTTAAGGGATTTGACTACACATTTATTATAGCAGATTGCTTGTCATTATTTATTTTATAATCAGCACCTGTCAAGGGATTTTGACTTTGTTTCTTATCATGCCCCCTCAAGCTAGTGGGTGGACTTGGATACACGCCTAGCTTGCTGCGAAACGTGAAAAAAGGATCCTTAGCTAGCGGTTTGGTGAAGACATCTGCAAGTTGAGACGATGTAGGAATATAGCGAGTAACAAGAGCTCCCATGGCTACTTTTTCACAGACAAAATGATAGTCGAGTTCAATATGTTTAGTGCGAGCATGAAACACCGGATTGACACTCATATGAAGAGAACTAATGTTATCATAAAACAGTTGTGGAGCACGAGAAAGAGAAACACCTGTGTCTTGAAAAAGATATGTGATCCATGTTAGCTCGGCTGTGGTGTGAGCCATGGATCGATACTCTGCTTCAGTGCTAGAACGGGCAACAGTTGCTTGCTTTTTAGAGGACCAAGAGATGCAATTAGCACCAAGATAGACACAATAACCTGTTGTGCTTCGTCTTGTCAGAGGACAGCCGGCCCAATCTGCATCGCTAAACCCATACAAGGAAGGTGGAGTGTTGCAGAGGTAACGAAGTCCCCAGTTTTGTGTGCCTTTGAAATACCGTAAAATGTGCTTAACAACCTTTAAACCTGTCACAATGGGCTTGCTGAAGCGTTGACAGGAACGATTGACAGTATGAGTAATATCTGGACGAGTGAAAGTTAAGTATTGAAGTGCACCTACAATGCTGCGAAATTCAGTAGCATCAACAATATCATCATCTGAGGATGGTGACTTTTCTTTCAAAACCTATGGTGTTGCAATCGCTTTGCAACTAAGCATTTTTGTTTTAGATAATAGATCATTAGTGTACTTTTGTCGCTTTAGAAAAAGACCATCTTTGAAGCGAATGAACTCTCTACCCAAAAAATAGTGCAAAGGTCCAAGGTCTTTAATGGCGAACTCTTGACTAAGCTGTTGAAGGAGATTTTTAATGAAGGAATCATTGTTTTCTGCAACTAAAATATCATCAACACAGATCAAAATCAATGTGGTAATGGAACTTGTTTTGAGAATGAACAGTGAAGAATCTGTTGTGCTGCAAATAAAACCAAGATGGAGCAAGAAGGTGGATAAACGATCAAACCATGCACGAGGTGCTTGTTTGAGCCCATATAGAGATTTCTTCAATAAGCAAACATGATTAGGTGTGCCAGGATTCACAAATCCAGCCGGTTGCTCCATATGCACAGTCTCCTTAATGTTTCCATGTAAAAAAGCATTTTTGACATCAAGTTGTCTCATACTCCAATTAAGGGAGAGAGAAAGACCGATGACAAAGCGGATGGTAGTGTGCTTGACTACAGGGCTGAAAGTTTCATCATAATCAATCCCAGAAATTTGAGTAAAGCCCTTTGCAACTAACCTTGCCTTAAAACGGTCGATGAAGCCATCTTCTTTGAATTTGATGCGATAGACCCATTTTGATCCAACAACATTAGCATCGAAAGGCCGTGGGACAAGCTGCCATGTTTGATTTGAATGTAGAGCTGAAATTTCTTCTTGCATTGCACTAACCCAAAGAGGATCCTTAAAGGCACTTTTAAGGGTTTTTGGTTCAGAGTATTGCTTTGGTGATTGTGTAGCAAGAGAAACAAAATCTTTAAGGTATGGTGGTGGATTACGCAATCTATTTGACCGAAGCAAAGGTTGGTTCAATTCTTCTTCTGCCAATGGTGGTTGCTGCTCAATAAAGGCATCTTATACTTGTTGCTCAACTTCAATAAGATCACCTTCTTCTTCGTTTTGGGCTGGATGTAAGCAAGGTTCTGCAAAACAATTTTGATCACATACAGAAAATGTGTTAGCCTCATTTTGAGTTGATTGATCTATTGACAGATTTTCATTAGCCTCCGAAATGGAATCGACGAGCTGGCTTCTTGAGCTAGTAGGTAATGATCCACATAACTTGGAGTCCAACCATTCATCAACATTAGGAAACTCAGTAAGTTCTAGATTTCGAGGAGATGGTACAGTTGTTGATGGCTTGAAAGGGAAAGTCGTTTCATCAAAAACAACATGACGAGAGATGTAAACACGCTTGGTCTTTGGATCCAAACATTTGTACCCTTTGTGCATTGGATTGTAACCTATAAAGATACAAGGATAAGTTTTTGCAGAAAACTTATTCTTCCCTTGATACCTTAGTGAAGGAAAGCATTGACATCCAATCACCCACAAGCCATTATATTGTGGATGTCGTTTGAAAAGCTTAAAGTATGGACTTAAAAATAAAACTTGATAAAACTTGATCAATTTTACATTTATTGTCAAATTTTCTTAGACTGAAAGAAGATGATAATGAAATCGTTTGTTTATTATGAGTTACTTCCCTAAGACCGAAAGGAGATGAGATCTTGAAAGACTGCTTGAAATGAAATAGATTTAGAACACAAAGTTCAAAGGTCAATCTAGATTTATTGTCATAAGCAAAAGGCTCAGTCTCTCTGGGAGAAGAGCCACTAAGACCTCACCTAGTAATGTTGCATGATAAACATTGTGAGTGTACCTCGAAAGGCCAGTCGTCCCATGTTTATCATAATGGTAGAGTTTAAAGACCCGTACGGTCACTAGGTTGCCAAGAAATTGTGTAGATCTATATCATGCTACATCGTTATAAAACCATCTCATAATTAATTCATTGTTCTAAACCACACTTTTATTCTTGAGATCTTTTGAGTGTTTTTGCTGCTTTCATAAACTAGTATTACTTTTAAAACTTTATCTTTATTGTTGTGACATTGAATGATTTATTTTATTTTTACACAAAGAAGTTTACCACTAGAAAGCTACAAAAAAACTAATCACCTCAGTCCCTGTGGGTTTGACTTTTTTATACCACATTTTGATGAGATAGTGTATATTTGCACTAGTAAAACTCCTGAAAATACAGTGTTTTTAGTGATACCAGTAACCTTGATCTTCTCAACTAATTAAGTGATATATTTTCCTAATCATTACATTATTGTTTCGTTTAAACAGGCTTAGCCAAAAATTCCTTTTTTCACTATGGTAATACTCCCTTGAATTTTCTCTGAGCTCAAATCTTTTGAAATTCTCTCATTTTAAGCTTTGTACACCCCCCCTGGTTTTATCTCCACTAGGAAATATCCCTGATGACGGTCTTGACAAATATTTTGATGAAGGCGAGACAACTTTACTGGCTCCTTCCACTATTGAGGTATAGAAAAAAATATTGTGTTTTATTTATTGTGTGTTTAATACATAGTACATAGTAGCTATTTATAGGAAAATCTACTCCTACCGGCCAAAAGAACATGGCCTACAATGTTTAGCCTCGCTCGACTTTTTTTGCGGGTAGTGGATAAGTTGTCATTTGTTGAGGGGTTTGTGATGCCACATGTCCGCTTGTTAGCTTTCCACTTCACGATATTATATGTTTACAAGATCCATAGCATGCAACCTTTCCTTAAAACGTGCTTCCTTACTCACCAGTCCTTGTTGTTAATGACACTACAAACATGAAATATGGGTTTAATGCCTCATTATCCTATTCTATTGAGGTTTGACTTGGTTTGATTTCTTCTAGGCCCATATAATAGTTAGTAGACTTGAAAAAGAATCAAATATCCCTAACTCAACTATAAGAATGTTTGTCTAACCTTCCATCGGTTGAAAGGAAACTCGTACAATCCTCTAATAGTCTATGTGATGATTTTTGACTAACAAAATAATTATTTTTTGGTGTAACACACCAAAATCATATATATATATATATATATATATATATATATATATATATATCTTCTTTTCTTAAATGTGCATTGATAGTATAACTTTTGTTGAATAAACATTTATTTTTGAATAAAAAAACAAAGAAATTTAGTTGATACTATAAAAATTAAGAGACTAAACAAAAATAAAAAATTAAATTCTTTACAAAAATATCGACGTACGTAAGGATTTAAAATATGTGATGGATTACATATTTTTATTTTTCTTAAAAATGAAAGTTTATGTGAAATGGGTTTTAGACATAGTTTGAACTCAATTCAACTCAATAAGATTTAGTTCAGCTTAAAACTCGATTAGAATTTGATACGATTTTTTTAGCTTGAGTTTGACTTTTTTAAAGTTCGGGAATAACTCAATTAAACTCTTTTACTTGAATCATATAATTCATAAGTCAATTTTTAGATCTTTGACCTTTATATATATATATATATATATATATATATATTAAAAAAAACAATATATATATATATTAAAAAAGAAGAAGATTGAATTAAAATAAAAGTTATTGCAAACATAAGATGTTTAAATACTAGGCACAAATACAAAGTTTAGAACTACATAAATATAAAAAAAATTAAATACATAGTATGCTACAAACACCCAAAAACAAAATTACAAAAACACACCAAAACTAATACATGTAAATGTAACATAAACAAAAATGAGTAAAATTCCACATACATACAATCAACCTAGGAACAAAACATGTCAACTTATATATAACTTATGTTCAACTTATTTATAAACGGAGTTATTTTATTTTTAGCTTAAGTTAAACTCATGATTTCTAAATCAAATTCAACGAACTATGTTTGAGTTGTCTCAATTAATTGTCTCTGTCAGCTCTAATTTCATATGTCCTCACATTGTCTCCGTCGAACCAAGTTCACATTTTGTGTTCAAACGATTTTTTTAATAATTTGGCTATTTAATATTAAGTTTAACAGTTGAATCTTTGATTTGATGTTATAGATAAATTAATAAAGACTTGTACCAAAATAACAATAACAATAATAAAGATTAGATAATTAAATTATTAAGTTAATGATATAAAAAATCATTTGGAATCAACATAATTAACCAATATATTCCTTCAAAAAAAGAATTAACCAATATATTTGTCTCAAATGACTAATAAGTTTTCCATA
Organism: Medicago lupulina; assembly: GCA_958299785.1. Lineage (NCBI taxonomy): Eukaryota > Viridiplantae > Streptophyta > Magnoliopsida > Fabales > Fabaceae > Medicago > Medicago lupulina. Next base: position 64,464,638 of record OY283144.1, read on the forward strand.
GAACGAATCGCTCGGAAGAAACTGACTGAGAATTGCTAATATCTCTTTTCTCTAAAAATTGGCGAGTTAACACCAACAAAAATTAAAAACCTAAATATTTGACATATTTTGAAGATATTTTTTTTTTAAAGTATTTAGAGATTTAAAATATACTTAACCTTTTTATTTATTTATTTGATTTTTTTTTTGTTTTATTTGGTTGAGTATGAAATGAAATAAACAATATAATTAAGGACTAAAAACTAAATATAAAAGATAAGCCCAACTTCGATCTCCAACCAACCGCATCATCACACAATCCACAATTTCCTCAGAATTCATCGCATAATTCTCTCACAAACAAAGACACCTGCAACAACATTGTTTCTTTCAACTTCGTCTTTTCTCTCTCTTGATTCTGTAACATTCTTATCTTTTTATTTTTCTTGGAAAAAATTGAATCTTGATATTATTTTTGCATACCCTTTTGAAAATTGATGATGTTGGAATAATTTGGGGTACTTGGGTAGTGTTAAATTTTCTTCAAGTTCATTTGTGATGTGAAAAGATTGAAAATTTGTTTGTAATTCTAGTCTGGGTAGTGTTAAATTCATGGAGATTTCATTCTTATTTTATTTGCTGTAAAAAAAATGAACTTGAATTGTTCACTTCTTCATGTTTTAATTTGATAGTATTTTTTTATTTTATCATATTAATTTGTGTATAAAACCATAAATGATGTAGAATGATATTTTTGTGTTTTGGTTGCAAATTTTGTTTATATAGGAAGATTGTTCTTAAGTCAACTGAATGCAAAGATGTTGCATTTGTTGGTTTTTTTAATTCATATGATTTGTGATGTTATCAATTTAATTTGTGTCTATAAGACTATAATGATGTAGAATGATATTTTTGTGTTTTTGTTTGCACATTTTGTTTATATAGGAAGATGTTCTTAAGTCAACTTAATGCGAAGATGTTGTTTTTGCTGGAGTTTCAATTGATAGTATTTCTGATTTTTATCATTGCAATTTGTGTCTAATTTATGAGGATTGAATATTGCTACTTTTTCGCGTTTTTGGTTGCATATTTTGTTTATATTTGAAGTTGTTCTAAAGTTAACTGAATGCAAATGTCTTGTCTTTGTAGGTTCTTGTTGTGGAGATTCAATATGAAACCGGTATGTCCTTTTGTGAAAATTCCCCGGCCGGATGACAGTAATGGTTCTAAAAAATCGAATGAAAACTCAAATAAACATCATGTAGAGCATGAAAGTAAGGTGAAGAAAGAGGTTAAGGACTCAGCTAGTGTCTCACCAAAGTGCCCTTTGGGGTATGACTCACAAACATTTAAGATTGGTCCGCTTAGTTGCATGATATGCCAGGCACTTCTATTCGACACCAGCAAATGTGTGCCTTGTTCTCACGTTTTTTGCAAGTATGTATCACGGCTTGTGTTTAATTCTCGAATCTATATTGCATATAATGTTTTTGACTCATTTTATATTTTATGTCTGGATGATGTGCAGGGCATGTATATTGCGCTTTAAGGACTGTCCGTTATGTGGGGCTGATATTGAGAAGATCGAGCCCGATGCTGATCTTCAAGGTGTAGTTGATCGCTTTATTGAAGGTCATGCCAGGATCAAAAGGTCTGTTAATTTAGACAATGGCGAAGAAGCAGCAGAGAATAATAAGCCTGTCATATACGAGGATGTGTCTTTGGAAAGAGGTTCTTTCTTGGTGAAACAGGCCATGAGGGTATGTCCTTTTCAAATGTGAATGAAATATATGAAGGATTAAATTAAATTTGTGAAAGAATGGAAGATCCTTGAAATTTTTGTCATTAACTATTATCATCCACAATGGAAGTGGTGACTATGATAATGTTGATTACTTTTGATACATTCTGAGCTGTTAAATATTATTTCATGTTTAATACTTCGGCCCTGTTTTGGAGAAACAACTTTTTAATTAACGCTTATGCTATAAGTGCTTATCATCTAAGGAATTATGTATAAGCTATTTCTATAATAACAAAAGACAAAAGAAAGTCAAATTGTTTTCATATAACCTATAAGTTGTTTATCTGGATATGGCATTGTCGATGGAGACCCTTGATCTGCTGAAGCTACAACTTTATATTTTACTAAGTTTCTTTTATACTTTGTTCAACCGCTTGATAATAGAATTTTACCATTTGTAATAAACAGGCATTCCGTGCTCAGAATTTAGAAAGTGCCAAATCAAGACTGAACCTATGTGCTGAAGACGTTCGCAGTCAGATAGAAAAAGTTGGTAACACTTCAGAGTTATGTTCACAACTTGGAGCAGTATTGGGTATGCTTGGTGATTGCTGGTAAGTTGTAGTATATTTTCAATGTATTCTATGATCAGATATTGTTTAGACATATGGTTGGTGCTTAGCGAAAGATGGAGAAATTTTAAACTAAGAGTAGTGTATCTGTTAGGACTTGGGAGTTTTATTGATTGATGACATAATAGACTCTGATATATAAAGACACGGTCTAAATACTGCTGCAAACAGTAACCGTGTTGTCAAATAGCGGCTAGTGTTATAGCATAACATAATTTGAACAAATCTCTATCATTCCGCGATACTCTATTTAGTGTAAAGTGCTGTCAAATAGCAGTTATAGTGGCACTATAACGTTTTAACGTAGCAAAATTGGAGCAAATTGGTATTTTCTGCAATCAGCTATTGACAACACCGACAGTAAAACTGCATATAACTAGACTGAGACGAAGAAAGATAAAAGCAAACAGGAATGTTTAGTTCAAATCATCTTTGGCATTGAGGGTGTTTAGTTTTGGTTATCTGTGTGTAGTAGAGATTATTTCCATTTATCTATATCTATAATACAGTATCAACTCTGCAATTTGCTAAAAGCAATATTTGCCTTTATGGTATCCAGAATTAGTTTTTGCTAGTTTTACTGTTCTCTCGCACTCTGAAACAGGTCCTAAAAGCATTAACTTTTTGGGGATAGGAAAATGTTAGTATATTAGCTGTGATGTTTTTATTTTCTCCTTCACTGAGGTTTGAACCATGGTCCTTTAAGCCTCAACTCCCCGATTTCCTTAGCTCAAAGTAGTTGACCTATCCAATCCCCCCCTCCTAAACACATTCTGATATAGTTCCAACATTTTTCAAATAATTGTCTGTTATGATTCATTCATGGAAATATTTGTGCTCTTATAAAAGAGTATAGTTTAATGTCATGTTTAAGAGGTAGATTGTGATCTTCATGTTGACATCAATTTTCTGCAGCCGAGCAATGGGTGATAGCAGTTCTGCAGTTACTTATTTTGAAGAAAGTGTTGAATTTCTGTCAAAGTTGCCAAAAGATGATTTGGAGGTTATTTCATTAGAACCTTGCTTTTCTTGGCTTTAGTGAAAAATAATAAATTGTAAGATCAAGCTACTTTTGTTTTTCGTCAATTGATTTCTTTGAACTTGTTTTCCTACAGATTACACATACACTTTCCGTTTCGCTTAATAAAATTGGTGATCTTAAATATTATGATGGGGACCTTCAAGCTGCAAGATCGTACTATTTTCAATCCTTAAATGTTCGCCGTGATGTTGTCAAGAACAATTCAAATGTTTCATCTCAGGTTGGTTAATACTATCCACTTATATTTGAATTATATCTAATCGTAGGGTTTTCCGCCTTGCTTTAAAGTTTTATTTGAATTGACTCATCCTATCTACTGACATAAGCATCTGAGACTGTTTGCGAGAACTTACATAAACAACTTATGACATGTCCAAAAGATGTTTTCAGTTTATTTCCGTTAGCTATCCAGTATGGCTTATGAAAATAGCTTATAGGAAAACAGTTTCTTTATTTTATCTTTGTTATAGAAGTAACTTATACATAAGCACAACTGCACAAGTTATATGATAAGCTCTTACATCTTATGGTATAAGCGTTTAATTAGTTTATCAAAACAGGGCCTTAGTATGTGGATTTTAGCTTACTAGTTGATTTACTCACCGAATATTTCATGATGTGATTTATGCCAATCACGTTAGTTAGATTCATTTCTAGACATAAGGAGGGGATAGAATGATGACTTCGTGGCTGGGGTGGGAGTTAAGAAGCAGACCGATAAGGAGGTCGAGGGTTCGAATCCCACTCCCAGCATAATACTAACATTGGCCGTGTCAAAATAAAAATTGCTTTGACAAGGTTGGGCAGCTTCTTGGCAATTTAAAATGTTTTTGTATGCGTTTTTTTTTTTTTTTTGAAAGAATGTTTTTGTATGTTGTGTGTTATGGTTTCTGAGATTTGTCCATGAAAATGATAAAAACATATAATAGAAAGAGAAAAGAAGGCCGGAAAAATGAGAGATCGATAGAAACAGACAGAATTATGTTAGTGCCTGTTTGTGCACTAGTGAAAACTAAAATGGAAACATAACTTTTCCAGTAATCAGAAGCACCAGTAGTTTCTTCATTACGTGAGTTCTTGTAACTGTAGATATTTTTCAGTTTGATTTTGTTTCTCTTTTTCAACAACTGAACCACAAGTACAATTTATCTTCCCTATCAACCACTTAGGTTAATTGAATCTTTAATCACCCATGCACATTTCCATGTCTGTTAGAACATGTCATTTGGTCAGAAGGCATGGCTGATTTTGAAATTAACCTTTTTTCATCGTTTATATCAATTTAGGTCTTAGATGTTGCTGTTTCTCTTGCAAAAGTAGCGGATGTGGACAAAAGTCTAGGGGATGAAAAGTCCGCTAGTGATGGATTCCAAGAAGCCATAGACTTGCTGGAATCTCTTACATTGAAATCTGAAGCCAGTGGACTTGAGCAACGGGTAAGTTGTTGAAGTAAATTACGTCTCTAAAATTTCATAAAAATTAGAAATTTAGTATTAATTGATAGTACACTGTATTACCTTATTTTAACATATAGTGTGTGACTTAAACTGCAAATGTGATTATGAAGATGATATCATATAACTTATTCAATGGTTAGGTAATAGATTGTTAACTTTGCATTTTTCACAAAGTTATTAGAAGAAGTATATTTAAGTTTAGTGTGAAGTAATAACTTACTTGGTGAAGTGTCAATATTTTACAACAGAAAAAGTTTAATATACTTTAGAAGAAGTGTGATGTTATGTAGAATTTTATAGTTTGTAGATATACAATTCTACCATGGACTTCAGTTTTACTAACTGTCAAGTGATATTAATAACCATTTTTACTAAACTTTTGAATCGAACCAAACTGTTTTGAATCGAACCGAATTGTTTCAGTTCAGTTTCAGAATTGTTAGTAATGGTTCAGTTTTTAGTATATAATGTACAACTCTTGTTTATTAGATATAGAATTTTCATTTTATGCTGTATTTAAACATAAGATCTTGAAATTGACTTCAATTTCCATCCCTCTATAGCGGCTATCAGTTCTAGACTTCCTTAGAAGTCAAAAGGGCGATAAACAAGAACAAGTTGAACAAACAGTATGAGGTCAGATACACGGCTTGCTAGCAAAAGGAAAAGCATCGATTCGGATGCAATAAATGTTTCTATATGTGATTGGATTCATGTGTAAAATAAAGCTCAGGTGAACAAAGGCATTATAATAGAGGAAGAAAGAGACTTTTCATTCAGAGTGATGAATATCTCGGTCATTTTTGGCGTTTATCTGAGATTATACAGCGAATCCTTTTTATTCACTGTATTTCTCTCTCCTACTAGAACTTTCTGGTGACCGGAGAGGATCACAACTCCTTTAGTACCTTATTGGTGCATAAGGGAAACTGTGATGAGTCTTCCTTGCATTAATGTAACTAATATACTTGTCTAATAAACTAGAAATGAAGTAACGTGGATGTATGTCGGTTGTGTTTCGAACTCAAACTCATTCTATAGTGTAAAAAGTATATAGAATATTCATAAATGTTGGTGTTTTTGGGTGAGTTTTGATAGATGTTATTTTGAGTATAATTCATTTTGTAAAATTGGTTTGGTGACTATAACTTGTATTATCCTGAAAGCAAGTTTAATGTTAAAATTGGTGTAGATTTTCAATCCAATGCAAAAGTTACTTTTATCAGTTATAGTCAAGTGAGGTTTGAAGGTAAAATTTATTGATTTTGCCTGATTAAATTAGTGTATTCCATCTGCTCTTATATATAAGCAAAAGAAAAAAAAGAAAAAGAAAATCACACCCCTCAGAAAAAGTAGTCAGCTATTATCAAAACTAATCCAACACACAAAATTGCTTTTGATTTTCTTCTTAAAAATCTTTAATAAAATAATCTCAAAATTGTTTTATATCAAAATCGCTTTCATTTCAATTCATAATATGGGTTTTAAAACCCATTTGGGTTGGTTTGGTGATGTTAACTTAAGATTTTAAAGTGCGTTTTTTCTTCGATGTTAATTTAGGTGTGTTAGTTTAAATTCTTAAGAAAAAACATATTGGTTTTGAAACTATATAAAAAACATAGGGGTCTTGTCTTGAAACTAGAATGTAAAGTTGTTTTTAGTATATCTTATAAAATAAATTCTGAAAAGTTGTTTTTAGTATATCTTATAAAATAAATTCTGATTTTAATATTAGAGATATAGATTAGTGGCATATTAGTCATAGTAGAGAGTAGTATAAATAATTTATAACCACCCATTAGAGGGTTACTTCACTCATTTGTAATATTCATTTTCTATCAATTCAAAGAGCTTTGATCTATTTCTCTCATTCCTTCCATGGATGTCATGTTTCCTAACATGGTATCAGAGCCTGGTTTCGATCCAAAAAAAAATAAAAAATTCATTCATTCTGATCAATAAATTCTAAAAAGCATGTTGCTTAATCCATTCAGTTTTTCTTCTGTTTTTTTAATAAAAAATCAGATTAGTTAAAACTCAATATGGTATCAGAGCAAATCTGGTATCCACCTTGAAGGAATTTTCCGCTGCATTTTCTTGAGAAAATTCAATTCAATTTTCTCATCATCTATTTCTTCCTCAAATTCAATTCATTTTCTTTCATTGTTATTTTTTCCTCTTTTACTTTCTCCACATAATTTTTTGTTCACATTTTGTTCTTGATTCTGTTACAATCTCAAAACTGAGATTCAGTTTTCTTTCTCATAATCTTCGTCCAGTACTCGAGTTCAATTTCTCATTCGATCCGCATCTCAATTTCATTCGGTTCTTTTACATCTTCTATTTGTTCGAACGATTGCTTCGTGATTTTGTTTGTGTCTTTTTCCCAAATCTTAGGGTTTGCGATTCAGTTACGATCGCGATTTTTTTCTCTCTCGATCCTTTGTTCGTGCTCTATTGTTCAATTTCTAATTCGATTGATCATTCGATTCACGTTACTCGATCAAAATCTTTCCTTCTCGCAGTATTTGCCCGAATCCTAGGGATTCGCAATTCGAATTCGACTTCGCTTTTCAGATTCTGAATAGGTTTCATTCTCAATACTTGGAGAAGCAGTTTTGGTTTAGATGTTGGAATCGCGTTTATGGCTGTATTCATGTTTCTGCTTTAATTTCTGTGATTGATCTAGTTGTTGTGTTGAATTTCAACTTGATCGGCATTATTCGTTCCTTGAATGTGAGCCTCGTAATCACACTGATATTATGCCAGATATTGTTGATTCAATTTGCTTTGGATACTCACAAGTTGTTGAGATGGTTTTGGTTTCTTTCTCTCTCACAAGGTGTTTGTTGGAAGTCTTCAATAGTTTGGTGTTGTGTTCAATTCACAATTCGTCGACGACGGTTGTTAGTGTGACTGCATCTGTGAGTGTTTCATGACTGCATCTGTGAATGTTTCATCCAACTTGTACTTGATTGATCTTTGGTGCATTGGTGTATTGATTTGGTTATGTGGCTTTTGGTCCTGAATTGGAAGTTTGTTGCAATTGGTTCAAACCTTGAGCTGCATCCAGAATTTTTGTTTGCACAATTGCCTATCCTTTGTTTTTCCGTTGAGGTATTGTTCCTGTGGTTATTGGCTCTGTTACTACAATAGATCTTATTATCGTATTGAGTTTTGCAAGTTCATTCATAGTTTGAGAATTAATTTGGGAGAAGTTTATGGATGTTGTTTGATATGTGGTAAATGTATGAAGATTATTTGTATGAGGCTTTCTGATTTGGTTTCTTTGTTACCAATTGGAGGTGACATTGGTATTATATTGATAGCAACTTAGTTTTGATATTTGGAGCATACTCTTGGCATTTCTATGCATTTGAAGTGGATGTGAAACATTCCCTATTACTCCTACTTTCATTAAGACAGAGTTTTTTGCGACTTGTTGAGGTTATCTATCTGCTGCAACTTTGTTTTGGTTCATAGTTGGTGTGCACAGTTCTGAGATTTCTGCCATGCACTCCTCATCATTTTTTGGGTTGTGACTCAAAGGCAAGATGCACTAACTTCGATAGTTTTGGTTTGTCAATATACTACATTATTGTGTTGCTCATAGTTTTCATTTTTCTGCCCATAAGCTGCTTTTTGAGAATAAACTTTGGAGCAGTTTGTGGAATTGTGTTGACCACTTGCATTCATTCCAAATGTGATTCCTTTCCTCCTGCAATTGTGATTCATCTGCTGGTTGCAAGTGCAATTTGCTTGAAGACAAGTTTGGCTCTCATGCTTTGGTTATTCCTGCTGCTGGTTGTGTACATATATGCTAATGCAATATAGTTTTGATACTCCTGGATCGTTGATGAAGTTTGTTTCTGGTATGTCTACCCTTGTGCCTTTGGTTGGGATTTTCTTTGGATTTTTTTGTTATGCTTCATTGTTGGAAGCATTGGTTTGGCCTATGGGTTGAATGCATCAACATGGATTTGTTTTCTATGATTTGAAGACACATCACATGGCTATGCATCTCTATTGGCTCCTTGTTTTTGTTGCTGTTGACATGCCATGTAGTATACATGTTGCATTTGGTTCTTTTGTCTTGGCTCGACATTGGAGGGTATCTCTTTTATATCTCTTGGAACCTTGGTCTTGTTGCTTCATGGTACCTTTAGTGTGAAGTTTGTTCAACATATGACCTCCTTTCATTGAAGATTTCGGCCCTTCCTTGCACTTTTTTTTTTGTGTGGATATCATTGTTTGTTGGATATCCTTGCTCTCTCTTTCTTGTGCTTCTGCCAAGTGGTTTGCTTGGTGGTTAAGCGTTGTGCCTTAATTGGCTTTTGTTGATGATTGCTTATACCGGATGGTGGTTAAGCGTTGCTTTGATGCTTTTTCCTTCAAGTGGTTCAACCTTGAGTTGTGGTTGCTTCTTGTTGGATAAGCACTTGTTTGATGACTATGTTTTCAGCTGATGTGTTCCGGCACCTCTTGTTGTAATTTATTTTGCTTGATGAACTTTTTTGTATTTCTCATCTCAAGTTGGAAGTGTTGTGAACACCTACCTTCCAACTTGCGGGAGACTATTAGAGATATAGATTAGTGACATATTAGTCATAGTAGAGAGTAGTATAAATAACTTGTAACCATCCCATTAAAGGGTTACTTCACTCATTTGTAATATTCATTTTCTATCAATTCAAAGAGCTTTGATCTATTTCTCTCATTCCTTCCATGGATGCCATGTTTCCTAACATTTAATGAGCATGATAGATAAACAACAATCCAAAGAGTTAAGTTCCTCTCCATTATGTCTATCTTCATTTCTTTCATTTAAAGAGATAAAGACATATAAAATTTTGAAAAAAGTAAAATATAAATGATGGTGGGACTCACTTAGTGGTAGGACCCACAATCTATTTTTTGTGTCTATCTTTCTCCTAATTGCAAACTTCATTTGTAAACAAACACCAATCAAAAATCATTTTCAAGACAAGACACAATCAAGAGAATAAAAGAAATGCTTATAGTTTCACTTTGTTTATATTTGCTTTATATTTTTCGGATTTCATATTTTGTTCTTAACAGACCATTATAATAAATTAAATAGGAGTATTATTTTTAGTGTTAACCCTTCGGTTTTTAAAGGAACTCTAGTAATTTATAGTATGATTGAGGGCTAATTAAAGCTTGGTCAAGAATTATTCAACTCAAGCGTTGAATTTAGATTCTCTTGAACAATTTATTCTTACGTGGAGTTCATTATCATCGTTAACCACATGAATTCTATTATTTGGTTAAATGAGAAGTATGATTGTAAAAACAATTAGAAGTACTTGAAGAAAGTAATCCTACATTAAATAAGAGAGAAAATGAATTGAAAGTGAGTCTTATTGTCAGAAGCGGATATAAGAGAATGAATAGATTTCTTTTGGTGTATATTGATTATTGAGATATCATAACAATTTTTTGTTTATATATTACAATGTAATTTTATTGTGTTTATTTATCATGATTTAAAAAATATTTTTTTAAAACATCATATGTCTAATCTAGTGGTTAAGACACATATCTTGATAACTTTGGAGAAATAAGTAAAGATCTAGAGATTTGGAAATCGAGCTTGGAAGGAATACGTAAACATTTAATATTGTCAGTTATGAATCGGTGCACCAACTCCTCATCCTAGATTTTTATTAATTTTTTTTCTTAAATAAACTATCCAAAATATTTTTGAAGAGAATCAACTCAAAATAATTTTTAGATTTTTTAATTCTGATTTCATTGTAAAAATACAGTAATAAATAAATGAAATTATTTTTTTGAAAATAAATCTGTTAAAAAAGGTGTAACGTTACAAAAAAAAAAAAAAATGGAACGAATTTTTTCCCATTTCCTTTCGCTGCCGAAGTGAAGAAAACAGAATCGAAAAAATGTCAAGCAAGAAAAAACCCAAACGCAAAAACACCAATAGCGACGATGAAGACGACGACGTTTTCTTCTACCGTTTCTGCGCTTCATCCTCAACCACCACCACCGCCACCGCCACCGCCACCGCCACCGCCACCGCCACCAACAACAACCAAATCCAATCCTCAAAACCAAACAACAAAGCACCATCATCAGGAGAAACCTTAGCACCATCAAAATCAACTCTCTACGTTTCAAATCTAGATTATTCCCTAACTAACTCTGATCTCCACACTCTCTTCTCCACCTTCGGCCGTATAGCGCGTGTGACAGTTTTAAAAGACCGTCACACGCGCTTAAGCCGAGGTGTTGCTTTTATTCAATTTGTTTCCCGTCACGACGCCCAACGCGCCGTGACGGAGATGAATAAGAAGATTTTAAATGGTAGGACTTTGAATGCTTCTATTGCTGCTGATAATGGACGTGCTCCTGAGTTTATTAAGAAAAGGGTTTATAATACTGAGACTGGATTTTGTTTTGAGTGTGGTGGGAGTGGGCATTTGAGTTATGAGTGTCCTAAGAATCAGTTGGGACCGAGGGTGAGGCCACAGCCGAAGAAGCCGCGGAGGGGATTTGGTGGGGCCAAAGATAGAGAGGAGGAGGGTGATGAGGAGGAAGAGAATGATAGGATTGGCGCGGAGCGGTTTGAGGAGGATAATTGGGCTTCTGTGGTGGATGATGGAGCTGATGAGAGATTGTTAGGGAGGAATGGGAATGAGGGTGAGGGTTTGGATGATAAGAAGAGGAGGAAGAAGAAAGGGAAGAGAGCTGGGTATTTTAGTGATGAGAGTGATCATGAGGATGATGATTGATCGTGAGTGATGGTGTTTTTTTTTATCGAGGTATGTGTAATTTATTAGTACTGGTACCGGATACTTCAGATTGAAAGTGTGTTCGGATGCACTGATACAATATCGACACATATGGTCACACTAAAATGCTTTTATTATCTGATAGTAGGAGTAATGTCGGTGCAATGTATGTGTCAGAGCTTTATAGGGTGTAATGGATGAAATTGTTTATATGGTTTGGTTTCATTGGAAAAGTTTATGGTTTTGAGAATTGAGCATGAACAGATTTTAATGTATTATTGCAGTAGTGTTAGTTATTGTGATAGTGATTAGTGATAGTGGTGAATTAGTGATGAGTATTTTTGTGTTTGCCATATTTTGATAGCTCATGAACGATGATAGATTAGTCTTTATTTATCTGCTTAATATCCTGTTTGTTATAAAATGGAGTAAAATATTCTGTTTGTTATGATTTTTTGTTCTGCTAAAAATTGGAATTACAATGTATCACTTTGTTTACCTTATGATCATCTTGTTATATAAACAAGGTTTTTAAACTACAATTAATTGTGGTCGTACAACAATATTTGATATCTAGAAATTGTAGTTAGATATAGTTGATGCAAATGCAATGGTGGATTTGATGTAGTTGTTGAGATCTTGAAAAGCATTAAGTTATAGCCACAATTATGGTTGCGTTCTTTGTGGAAAGCAACTTAAAAACCATTATACTAAATGTAGAACATAACTCTTTATGTCATGCTCTGTTCCTTACTACCTTATGTCCCAAATTGTATCTAGTCTTACGTGCCTGAGAAGTAATTGAGCAGATAATATAGCATATATTTCAGCTATAGCCTATTTTGCACTAAATCATTAAAAAGGGTCATTATTCTGTACTACGGGATAATAGAGGACCATAATACAGTAAAGTTGTCATTTTTGCATAATTTACTCTGTAAATAAGACATATTCTGTGTAGTTTTAAGATTACAAGGAAATAGGCTTTTCCTTTTGCTCTAAAGCTACCCTACCAAAATAAAATGTGTATGTCTTCGATAGAAGCAATTGTTCTGCTATTTTCTGCAATAAAAATTGGTATCTGTGTGTGCCAAACTATTCAACATTGACTGCAAATGCTACATAAACATAATATTGAGTCCACCATGAATCCATGTTAGGGACCCATAATTGTATCCACCATTGGCCTCTTTCCAATAGGGAGACTTCATAGGATATACTCTTCATAGTTTAAAACCTGAGCAACACCAAGTTTATTGGGGATGATCTTTACATCGAAATCCTTTGGTCTCATGCACCATTTCTGTACATGTGGCAACTGAAACTTCTGTTATGCATTAGTCTTATGTTTTTCTTGAATAGCCATAATAACAAAGTAATATGAGGTAGACTTCTGCATCTGTTTCAAAGATTAAATTGGGGCCGAGAGTTTTGAGTGTATTAATGTTCACAGCTCCTATTTCATTTGGGTTGGCAAAGTAATCTATATCATTTGGTCAGAGGTTTCCACATGATATTGTATGTTGTAGCTGAAGAATTGAAAGGAAAAAAGAAAAAAAAAACTGTGCATAAGTATTATTTTTAATTCTGCTTATGCTTACAAATCTGCCATGTTTTTTTAGGTAAACCAATATGTGAGGTGAGGTGAAGTATAGCATTGGCTATCATTGGATAAGCATTCGATAAAGTTTTTAATTTGGTGGTTTGTGAAGTTTTCCAAGTTTATCAATTTTAATTTTGTTCTTAGAGGGATTGCTGGAGTTTTCATCTACTGTAAAGAGTGTTAATCTTTATTTTCAATCAAATCCAAGTTCCTATCAAAATATTAACATTTGATGTATGCTATAGATTTGTTCAATCACGTCAATCTAAAGAACTTTATCATGGAAACGGTTTTGCTAGTGAATAAGTCTATGTTATGTAGACATGAAATGTTTCAGAGAAAATGAATTTTAATGACTGATAAAAGAGGGTATTTGTAAAACTTACTGTATGGAGTAAAGTTTTTGCTGTGAGCTTGAAAAAAGTTCTTTCTCGATGTGGATGGTTTTGTGAGTTATTGATTGCTAACAACTATTATGCATATTTGGTTTATGTCAGCATTTTATTACATGACCAGTCCTTACCTGATCAATTTTTGCTGCTGTACTAGAGCTTTTTGAAATCTGTTGTGCAGTCCTGTGCCAATCTTTCTTGAAACAATTTAATCAGATGCTGCCTTTAACCGTTAAAAGCTGAATTTAATCAGCTTTTGATTACTGACTGTTGCTGGCTTTTTTGGAACTGAATGTGCGGCGCCGGCATGGTTGATATCTGATGTATTTGGTTTTAGATATGGTGTGAATTCTGATCATTATGCTGATCCATGGTTTTGCTATTTGCATTGAAGTTCAATGCCATAACAAAAGTTTTTGTTTGCCTTGAGTAAGTATTGACTAGATACATTACATGCCAATGCTGTACACAAAATCTCAAGTTCATGGCATAAGCATGTTAAGTAGTGGTAAGTTACAATCATTTGATTGGGAACTTTGTATCTTAACTGATTAGAATTGTAACTTCTGCTGATCTGCTGAACTTATGGTGGTTGTTTAGTTTTAAAGAATCTGCCAGTAATCAAAAGCCCAAAAAACACATCTCAAAATGGTTTTGATGTTGTTCCTGCATGTGCATGCGGCAAACTCGTTCTTCCACATTTGATGAGTCGTGCTCATCCCTTTAATTTTGGAACTCAAATTTGGGTTTGTATATTGTCTCTTTTGCGTTTGGGGTATTATATATATGTTATTCTGTGGTGTGTACCATGCTTCATTGGTGTTGAGTTTTTGTACAGAACGCTTGCATCAAATGCTTCATACATGGAATCTTTTCATGATGAAAAATATGGCAATGCCGATTTCTGTTTTAAGGTTTATGTGGAAAAACGGTGATAAATCACAATGAAGAATTGTCTCAAAATAGGCGTTGTTTTACTTTTTCAATATAACATTAATTAATTTAGTCCAACTTTATTCCGTGATTAATATTGTGTAACTAAATTAAATTTCACTATGCGTTATGACATAAAGATAAAACACAAACGTATAGCCATTCCAAGCTCAAATTTTACACTAATTATACAGTTTCACTGATTATTCAAAAAAAGATGAAGCTAAAGGGCTTAATTCCGTTGACTCGTGATATATTTATAGTCTATCACGCTTCTTGACAAGGTTATATAGAAGCTTTTATTCACTAGTTAGTATAAAAAAAAAAAGAAGAGAAAAGTGGTCTTAATCCAAACATGCTCGGTTGCTTTGCTTGCAAGAAATTAATAATCAATAAATTATCACTCAATTTGCAAGTTGGTAGAAGACCTCTATGGATGACCACTCACTTGCTAGTTGGTTATAAACACAAATAACTACTGTTTGGTGTAAAATTATAAAAATTAATAATAATTGTAAGACATATTAAACATGTTTGGTTTAATAAAAGGCATATTTCTTAAACATGTTTAGTTTCAATGGGTTAGCAACAGCATAAATAAAAGCATTGACATTGTCAACAAAAAAAAAAACATTGACTAAAACAATCAAAGTTCCTGTACACCAAAAAAAATAATGCCATTCCTTTTCCCTTGACTTTTCAGGCTTAGTTTTCCCTACCACCATTCAAAGTTGCTGTACCCTATCCAGAGAAAAATAAAAAGAGAGAGGAAAATACCACACTAGAATGATATACACAATAATCATAAGGTAGCAGCTAGCAATATGATATGAGTTAAATGGCAGAAACTGCAGTGTCGTTTGCCCTGGCGGAAGTGTTCCAGTTCCTAAAAGAAGAAACAAATCTTCTTAGAGGTGTACACAGAGATTTTTCAGACATCAAAGATGAACTTGAGAGCATTCAAGTCTTCCTCAAAGATGCAGATAGAAGAGCAGCAGATGAAGCAGACACAAATGATGGAATTAGAACTTGGGTGAAGCAGCTGCGCGAAGCATCATTTCGCATTGAAGATGTCATTGACGAATACCTTAGGCTGATACATACTCATGGACGTGGATCTTTAGTCAACAAGTTTACAAGCCGAATCAAAACTTTGAGTCCCCGCCATAAAATTGCATCAGAGATTCAAGACATCAAGTTGTCAATTCGCGGAATCAAGGAAAGAAGTGAGAGGTATAACTTTCAAATTTCACATGAACAAGGATCATCAAGCAGCAGCAACAGCACTAGAGAAACAGAAAATGGAAGATGGCGTGATCCTCGACTATCTTCCCTTTTCATTGAAGAAACTGAAATTGTAGGAATTGAAGGCCCAAAAGAAGAATTGTCTGGTTGGTTATTGGAAGATATATCTGAGCGCACAGTGATTTCTGTGGTGGGAATGGGGGGTCTAGGGAAAACTACTCTTGCCAAGCTAATTTTTGACGGCCAAAAGGTAACAACAAACTTTGATTGTCGTGCTTGCATCACAGTTTCTCAATCATACACTGTGAGAAGTTTGTTGATAAACATGATGGAGCAATTTTGTCGGGGAACTGAAGACTATCTTCCACAGATGTTGCACAAAATGGATGACAAGTCACTGATTGTAGAAGTGAGGCAATACCTCCAACATAAGAGGTATTTGATATTCTTTGATGATGTTTGGCAAGAAGATTTTTCCGACCAGATTGAATTTGCCATGCCTAATAACAATAAAGGTAGTAGGATCATAATCACTACTAGAATGATGCATGTTGCACAATTTTTCAAGAAATCCTTTCTAACTCATATTCACAACCTGCAACTTTTGCCTCCAAACAAAGCATGGGAACTCTTCTGTAAGAAAGTATTTAGATTTGAACCTGGTGGCCATTGTCCACCAGAGCTTGAGGCTGTGTCCAAAGAAATTGTTAAAAAATGCAAGCAGCTACCTCTGGCAATTGTAGCCATTGGTGGTCTACTTTCAACAAAATCTAAAACCATGATTGAATGGCAAAACGTGAGTGAAAATCTGAGACTGGAATTGGGACGTAATGCCCATTTAACTAGTCTAACAAAGATTTTATCTCTCAGTTATGACAGCCTGCCGTACTATTTAAAACCATGCATTTTGTATTTTGGTATATATCCAGAGGATTACTCCATCAATCATAGGAGACTAACTTGGCAATGGATAGCTGAGGGGTTTGTCAAATCTGATGAGAGAAGAACTTTGGAGCAAGTGGCTGCGGAATACTTGTCAGAATTGATTCACAGAAGTCTGATTCAGGTCTCAAATGTTGGCTTTGAAGGCAAAGTTAAAACATGTCAAGTCCATGATTTATTGCGGGAAGTGATCATTAGAAAAATGAAGAATTTAAGTTTCTGTCATTTTGTGCATGAAGGTGAATCTGTTGCAGTTGGAATAACTAGACGCCTATCAGTAGCTTCTCATTCCAACAATGTGTTGATGAGAGCAAACAATTCACATTTTCGTTCTATTTATGTTTTTGGAAAAGGTGGATCGTTGGAGCCTTTCATTGGTAAATTATGTTCACAGTCTAGGATATTGAAGGTGCTTGACATTCAAGGTACGTCTTTGAATTATATTCCTAATAATTTGGGGAATCTTTTTCACTTAAGGTACTTAAATCTAAGGAATACAAAAGTACAGGTTCTTCCTAAATCTATTGGTGAACTACAGAACTTAGAGACATTGGACTTAAGAGAAACACACGTTCATGAGATGCCAAGTGAAATAAACAAGCTCACAAAGCTACGACACCTTCTTGCTTTCCATCATAATTATGATGCAAAGTATTCACTTTTGGGCTTTACAACCGGGGTGTTGGTGGAAAAAGGTATTAAAAACTTGACTTCCCTTCAAAACCTATATTATGTGGAGGTAGATCATGGGGGGGTAGATCTCATTCAAGAGATGAAAATGTTAAGGCAGTTAAGGAGGTTAGGTTTAAGGCATGTAAGAAGAGAACATGGGAATGCCATAAGTGCTGCAGTAGAAGAGATGAAACACCTTGAATCACTTAATATCACTGCAATAGCAGAGGATGAAATTATTGACTTGAACTTCGTGTCAACCCCACCAAAACTTAGGCGGCTTCATTTGAAAGCTAAACTAGATACATTGCCGGAATGGATCCCAAAACTGGAGTATCTTGTTGAGATAAAGCTGGCTTTATCCAAGCTGAAAGATGATCCAATGCAGTCACTAAAAAACTTGCCAAATTTACTGAAGCTATCTGTGTGGGACGATGCTTACGATGGTGAAATTTTGCATTTTCAAAATGGAGGATTTCAAAAATTGAAAGAACTGGTTCTCAGTTACTTGAATAGACCAAATTCTATCCTTATAGAGAAAGGAGCTTTGATTTCTCTTGAGTATATAAGATTGGAAAAGATCCTCCAACTGAAGGAGGTACCGTCTGGCATCAAACACTTGGATAAACTCAAAATCTTTGAATTATCTGATATGCCAGATAAATTTGTTAACAGCATTGAACCAGACAAAGGACACAGCTACTGGATTATCAAGCATGTTCCTCTTGTTTTCTTTCGTCGTTGGGTTGGCCCAAAATTCTATGATTATGAGATTCGCACTATAAAATCATCCTCCAAGGAGTCCTGAGCAATTGAGAATGCTATGGTGTCTAGCAAGCTTGAAAATAAGAAGGTACCTTTCCTCTGATCACGCAATGCTTCTCTTATTTATCTTTTACATGCTTGACATTTTCACTATTCTTTCTCTTGTATATGTCTTTAACATCTTTTCCTTCATCTCTATCTAATTTCATGTCACGTTGACGTTGCTTACCGCATCTCTCACTTCCTTTCTTGATGTATATTTGAGATTTAAAAATAAAATAAAGAATAACGTGATAGATAATCATATAATATTTCAATCACTCTTTCAATCAATTTTAAAAGCATTTTATAATTTGTTTAATTTAGAAATGAAAAATATGTTTTTCCTTCCAAAACTCTACTCCCTATCATAGCCTTAGTATATCTCCAAACAAAATCTCAGAGATTGACAAAAGAAAACAAATGCATATCACTCACAAAATGACATAGTGAACCGGATGGTTAACACAAAAAGAGAATGACACAGCAAGGTACTGTTTAAATTAGTCTACAAAATCTGTTTCTCTTATTCTTCCATAAATTATAGTACTCAGAACAGAGATTTCAAATGTTTCAACCTAAACTAAACAATGCACACATAGTAAAAACAAAAATTGGAGTCATTCAAATGGAAAATATATATATAGTTTAATAGGAGAGTAAATGGACATGAATGAAGCACCAAATTCATTATTCAAAAACACCATTTTCTGGCCTGAGTGTGAATGTATTGTAACACTGAGTAGGCTCATCTGGTGGTAAAACTGGTTGCAAAAGGGAACCTGATGAGTTTTGCCACTTATACGGGCAGCCGCGTTTGACTTTTCTGAAGGACGAGGGAAATTAATTAGACAGTTTAATAATTTAAAAGCTATGGAAAGTTTCATAATTTTTGTGGTGGTATTTTGCATAAAATATTCAAATATCACACTTAGGTAGTTAGGTACATGATTCAAATTCTAGAGGCTAACATTTGTCTATCCAAAAAACAAATATCTTGTGAAATAACTGAAGATACTTTTCATGAATGATGCTGGTTATAGCCTGTATTGTACTTTTATTGATATAAACTTTGATGTGCTATCATATCATATAAAGCAATTTCACACTGGCATCCAGTTTTATACGGACGCTTTCATTTAACATGATTAATTAAATTGCATTTGCAAGTGTGCATAAGATAACTGACTAGATTATTTCTTGTGTTAATATGGACAGAAATTCGGGTTCTCCATGTTACAGCTCAAAGATGTCGCATTTGTTCTTTTTTCCTTCTATGGTGCTTCAATTCAAAATAAAACATTTCCTCCTCAGCCTGCACAAATCAAGGAAAATGTAGATTCCATTCACCAAGTGACTGACTTTTCTGGTTTTTTTTAATCACTTGTGGTGTTTTATAATTTGGTTTTTTCTAGACTGCATTCACACATCATTTTGACATTTCTTTTAAGACCACTTCATTTGAATGAATACGTTTATTTTTATGACCAAGATTGATGCTACGATCATTATGTAGCTGTAAATTTAGATGCCTTGTTGATTTAAAGTAAATCAGGACATGTATGTGTCTCAGCCAACTGGTTTCATCCATCTATCATAGCCCCGTGCCGGTCTTGATTTCAGCTTAAGTGACTTCCTCGCCAACTATTTATATAAACATTCCAAGTCAGACACTTCGCTCTTCGTCTGCGCATCAGGTTTTATCATTGCATATTTTCTGCAGCAGTTCAAGAAATCACTTACTGCCGTATTTTCCATGGATGCCATTCATCAACTCTTCTAAACTCAGCATCACTACCATGGTGGATTCTAAGCTTCCTCCATCTTTTGGAGGCATTGTGTTGGTTTGTTTATCTATGTTACATAGGATCATGGTCCATCAACTCCCTTATTGCAACAATTTGAAATAAATAAAATAATTTATGTTTCTATAAATTACTCCACCTAATAATAGCACAAACCAGTTACCGAGACTCAACCAGAAAATCAGAAATTATACCACACTACTCAGTTCCTTGTTAAATGTAATTCAATTTCCGTTAGTTAGTTAGCTAGCTAGCTATATGTGTTAGTTAGTTAATTAGTTAGTCAATCAAATATAACTGATTGTACTTGCTAGTTAGCCAATTTCCGTTAGTTAGTTAGTTTTTTTTATTTTTAAAGTAAAACATTTCAATATTACCATACCATAATAGATACTATAGTAAAAATTCATGTGCATTGTCATATTGAATTTTTAATGTGTGTGAAATTGGTTTTCAATCATTATTAAAAATTGAGGAATTAGTGTTTTAACTAGCATCCAAAATGTATCAAGAAAAAATAAATCAACATTAAAAAAACATAATGATTATGAGTTACCCGCTTTAGCACAGTAGAAAAAGCGGATAGAGAACGCATAAGTACATTTATTCTAGAATACAAATCACACGACTTAGCATCCACGTCTTGTTGTCAATACTCACATGTTCAACACCTTTCGGCCCCAATTTATTGCCTCATGAATCCAACTTTTGATTTCGCATTTCTTCTTATAAAGATACATTTCGATGTCGCTCACTTCCGCTGTCATCGCATATACATCCATCTTAGGCTTCATATTCCTCAGCATAGAGTTTTTGCCTCTAACCTCTGGTGTCTCTACCTTTAAGTCCCACGCACTATCCTTCTCCTCATCACTAAAGGAATTATAATACTCTATGAACTTTATAGCCTGTTCATATCTTTTAGAAGCTCTTGCATTTTTCTTAGCATTGTACAATGCATTCCCTTCTTCTTGCTTCCTACGAGCAGCTTCTATCGTTTCTTCGTTGTTCATTTCCGAGGACTCCTTATCCTTTTTGAATGATACTAGCTCAACCTCATAATACAAGGTAGAGTTAGGAGGAACCATCGCCAATTCCTGTTGAGACTCTGACGAACCAAATGCATATTGAGGTGGAATAGTCAACATTGCTACCTCACCCTTCTTCATGGTCATTACAGCTCTATCAAATCCATCAATCACTTGCTCCTCGTCAGTTTTAAATTCAAACAGCTCCGCTTCATCATCATCATCGTGGCCCTTCTTCAAAAATATAGTGCCATCATGGAGCATACCAATTAGTTTCAATTTCACAATAAATCCCTCATTTGAAAACTCATTTCCTTCTCCTTCCTTGACAACCTCTTTCTTAAAATCAATTACTTCTGAAACAATGTTTACGTGTAAATGATACAATGTTTACGTGTAAATGACTTATATTGCTTAATTGTTTAGATGTTTGCATGTTTATGTTGTAGTTATGAGTTTTAGGGTTTATGTATAATTTGCACTTCAAGTGTTTAATGAAATGTTTGAATAAGTTTTCATTGATTGATTAATTTTTCATGGTGTAGATATGAAACAATGGCCGATTTCGTTAGTGTTTGCATGCCCTTCAATAGTGGAAATCCTCATTTGTTCAAGGTTGGGTACATTAATGTCCCGTTAAAAGGTCTCAATTGAATGAAATCAACCAAGGACTCAATCCCGGAGATACAATGAGGGTGGAAAACATTTGGTATGAACGTCCAACGTTAGACGAGGGGAGAATATGGTTCAGTAGGCTAGAATTAACGAACAACGAGGCGAGGAGCATGTTCTCGATTTTTTGTCAGCACAACATGTTCGTGTGGATCAAGATGTTTGTCACGTTGTTGGAATCGCCTAAAGATATTCTCAACATTTTGATTCCTCCAGAACCAGAAAATTATGTTTAGGTAACATCATTAATATGTAGTGTCTTTATTTTGTTGGAATTTAAATTTAATTCTTGTTAGTTTGCGGAAGATGTTCGTATTGAAGTGTCTTATACTTAATGTAAAGATTTGCAAGCTTCTTTGAAAAATCAAAAGAATGGATAAAACATGTGTTGTATTCTACCTAATGGTTGTACAGATTCGTTCATCAGATTCCTTCGTATAAGATGAGTGAGACATAAGGGAATGCACCTATAAGATGTTGTTTTGTACTTGATCATGTTGGAACAAAGGGTGTTTCACAAGTATACCACTTAAGTTTTGATGATAACAAGGTATTAAAAATTATCAATTGGATTTGCTAAACATTTATTCAAGTGTGCAGGACCATTAATCAAAGATTTATTTACAAGAGGTTCTGTTTGAATAAATTAAAGAGCAAAGGAAATCCTAAAACTGAAGCTTGAAGAATATCTGACTGAAAGAGCTCCTGGAAATTCAGAGTCAGAATGCGTCTGAAGAAAGAGCTTCTGAAGATGAAGTCATTAGAAGCAAGTTCATCAGAGGCAGACTCATCAGAAGCAAATGGTATCCAGAAGCAAAGATTCTTCAGACACCAAGAAGCATTGACAAAGTACAGTGTACGAAAAGTACAACCACTATGCCTACGTTTGTCCCTGCAACCACCAACTCTGCACAGTGTCTTCTATACACGACAAGAATAACAGTAACTGTAGCAGAAACTTTTCCTTATTTGAGGGAATGGATTTGAATTTGATTTCATTGTACAAGCCTCAAATCAAGCAAAGGATCAAGGGTGTCAAATCAGCTTCGGTAAAGAAAAGTTGATGAGCTGGCTGTTCTCCAACGTCTCTCAAAACCTCTATAAATAGAGCTGAAGACTTGAAGAATGGTTACACAAGTATCAGAACGATATACACGCGAATTGAATTCTTATCTCATATTCTAAGTCGCAAAATCTGCTCATCAACAACTTAGATAATTCTTACAAAAGCTCACATTTTAGAATTTCTAAGTATCTAAGAAAACAGAGTCTGTTCTGTTTCATTTTGTGTTGTGAATACCTCTGATAGTATATCAAGTATTCAAAACTCTTTTCAATTCTTTGTAATTGTTTTAAAGTCTCTTGCTTGTGGGCTTGAGCATCTGAAGTCTCATTCTTGTGTGATTGAGCAAAGGAAGTCTCTTACTTGTGTGTTTGGGCAACTTGTAATTTGATATTACATTTTAGTGAAACTCTCCTTGGAAGTGCAAGGGGGACAGGACTACTTCCGGTTTGTGGAAGGAACCTGTATAAAATTGTTTGTGTCTTCTTTCTTTCTTGCATCTGATCTTTATTCCGCTGCTGAGACTCTGAACTCTGATCAGAGTCTGAACTCCATCAGACTCTGTATCCTGAGAACAGTGTTATTTTTTCGTAAGAAAGAAACGTTTTTGAAAACACAATTCAACCCCCCCTTCTTGTGTTTTTCCCACCTTCAGTTGGTATCAGAGCTTCGGCTCTGTAGTTAGCACTTAACCGTGTTACAGTAAACGATCGGTGAAAAACATGTCTGGGGATGAAGCTTCTGCATCTGCATCTGGTTCTGGTTTTGGTTCTGGAGCTGCTGTGCAGTATGACTACAGCAATATCAACAAAAGTGAAAGATCTTCAAATCACAACAAACCTCCTGTGTTTAATGGTGATCCTGAAATGTTTTCTTGGTGGAAAACCAAGATGTATAGTCACATCATGGGAATGGATGAAGAGTTGTGGGATGTTCTTGAAGATGGTGTTGGTGATCTGAGGCTAGATGAAGAAGGAGCTGCTCTTGATAGGAAAGCTCACACTCCTGAGCAGAAAAAGCTTTATAAGAAACATCATACGATCAGAGGCATTCTTGTGGCTGCCTTGCCTCATAAAGAGTACTTAAAGATGAGTGAAAAATCAACAGCAAAGGCTATGTTCACCTCATTGTGCTCACTTTATGAGGGTAACAAGAAAGTCAGAGAAGCCAAGGCTACTATGCTTGTTCATCAGTATGAGTTGTTCAGAATGAAGGAGGATGAAAACATTGAGACCATGTACTCAAGGTTTCAGACTCTTGTTTCTGGACTTCAGATTCTGAAGAAAAGCTACGTAACGTCTGATCATGTGAACAAGATTCTGAGAAGTTTACCTGCAAAGTGGAGACCAAAAGTGACAGCCATTGAGGAAGCTAAAGATTTAAACACCTTGAGTGTTGAGGATCTCATAAGCTCCTTGAAATGTCATGAAATAGGTCTTAATGAGCAAGAACCTGTCAAGAAGTCCAAATCCATCGCACTAAAGTCCAGAGGCAAGTCAAGTAAGGCTCTGAAGGCTTTGGAGTCTGAAGAAGAATCTACATCTGAAGAGTCTGATGAAGACTCTGAAATTGTACAAGAAATGGCTATGCTCACAAACAGATTACAATACCTTGCTAAGAAGAACAAGAAGTTTATGAACAAAGGTAGTAATCACAAAAGTTCAAGAAAGGAAGATCAGAAAGGTTGCTTCAACTGTAAAAAGGTTGGACACTTCATTGCTGAATGTCCAGACTTGCAGAAAGAGAAATCCAAAGAAAAATCTAAGAAAGCGTTCTTCAAATCTAACAAATTCAAGAAGCAATTCAAGAAGAGCTTGATGGCAACTTGGGAGGATCTGGATAATGAGTCTGAGTCTGACAAAGATGATGCTGAAGATGAAGCTAAAATAGCTCTGGCTTTGGTAGCTACTGCTGATAACAAAGAAGAATCATCTGATGCTGAGTCAAGTACAGATTCTGAAACTGAAACTGAGGTATATTCTAAACTCACCAGATCTGAACTAATTGATTCTCTCAAAGAACTTCTTTGTCATTATGAAAACCAATCCACTGAGTTGAGAAGAGTTAAGCAACGATACAATAAGCTGCTGAAACTCCATGAATCAACTAAGACGGAAATGGAAGCTTTAAAACAAGAAAATTATAACTTGAAAACAATGACAAAGAAGGGTGATAATAAAATCATGACTGAGCAGGATGCTGCTCTTCAGGAGTTTATTAACACAGGAATTGATAGAACCAAAGTTGCATCCATGATTTATAGCATAAATCAGAACAACAAAAAGGGAATTGGTTTCACAGGAGGTAACTCTAGTGAAGTAATTCTAAAACCTTGTTCTGATAACATCAAAGAAGGTCTGAAAACTCATTTTGTGTCTGAATCTGAAAAGGCTTCTCATTCAAAATCTAAGTCTTCAAATTCAGAGGAATTGACTAAGTCAAAACCTAAGAGTTGTAAGACAAAGGTCATGAATGACTCTAAATCAAAAGCTCCAACGTTACAGATTCTGAAAAGATCAGAACCCATCAAACAGGTTCTGAAGAAAACAGAGTCTGAAACTCAAAAGCCTAGATTTCAGAGAAAAGAAGCTATTTTTACTAAGTCACATTCTGAGACTAAAGGTTCTGAACCCAAAGTCTGGAGGAAGATTGGCAAAGAAAAATTCAGACAGAATACACAAAAGAGATTCAGAACTTCTAGGACTAACCCAAAAGGACCCATGAAAGTATGGGTACCTAAGACACAAATTGTTGATGCTGCAGATATGTCTAAAAGGAAATACAAAGCAGAAGTCCTGGTATCTGGACAGTGGCTGCTCGCGACATATGACGGGAGAAAAGTCTATGTTCCTAACCCTGACCATGAAAGAGGGAGGAACTGTGGGATTTGGAGGAAACCAAACTGGCAAAATCATTGGTACTGGAACAATTGGTAATTCCTCAGTCTCAATCAATAATGTGTGGTTTGTAGATGGACTAAGGCATAACCTACTTAGCATAAGTCAATTTTGTGATAATGGTTATGACGTCTTGTTTAATAAGAACAACTGCACAGTAATCAACACTGATGACCAGTCTGTAGTGTTTAAGGGAAAGAGAAAGAACAATGTCTATAAGATAAATTTTTCAGAACTGACTGATCAGAAGGTGTTTTGCCTCCTGTCAGTGAGTGATAAGAAATGGCTGTGGCACAGAAGGTTGGGACATGCTAACTGGAGATTAATCTCCAAGCTTAGCACGTTACAACTTGTCAAAGGGCTACCAGACATTGATTATCATTCAGATGCACTTTGTGGTGCATGTCAGAAAGGAAAAATTGTTAAAAATTCTTTCAAATCTAAAGACATTGTTTCTACCTCCAGACCCTTAGAACTACTCCATATTGATTTATTTGGACCAGTCAGTACTGCATCCATATATGGAAGTAAATATGGATTGGTGATTGTTGATGATTACAGTAGATGGAGTTGGGTTAAGTTTCTCAAATCTAAAGATGATTCATATGATGTGTTCACAAAATTCTGTATTCAAGTCCAATCTGAAAAAGAACTTAAAATTCTAAAAGTCAGAAGTGATCATGGGGGAGAATTTGAAAATGAGCCATTTGAAATATTTTGTGAAAAATTTGGAATTGTCCATGAATTCTCTTCTCCTAGAACTCCACAACAAAATGGAGTTGTAGAGAGAAAGAATATGACTCTTCAAGAAATGGCAAGAACCATGATTCATGAAAACAATCTGGCAAAACACTTTTGGGCAGAAGCAGTGAACACATCATGTTATGTTCAGAACCGGATCTACATCAGACCCATCCTGAACAAAACATCATATGAACTCTTTAAAGGTAGGAAACCCAACATTTCTTATTTCCATCAGTTTGGATGTACTTGTTACATTTTGAACAATAAAGTCTATCTGAAGAAATTTGATGCAAAAGCTCAAAAGGGAATCTTTCTAGGTTACTCTGAGAGATCTAAGGCATACAGACTGTATAACTTGGAAACACTCTGTGTTGAAGAGTCTATACATGTCAAGTTTGATGACAAAGAGCCTGGAAGTCAAATTCCAGAGCAAAGTGAAAATAATGCAGGTTCAGAAGAGTCTGATGATTGTTCAGAACCTGATCAAACTCCAGAGGCACATGAAACTTCAGAAGCTGTGACTGCTCCTGATGTCCCTATTGCTGAAACTTCTGAAGAAAATCAAGATGATTCACAGCAAGTTATCCAATCCAAAAATTCATTCAAATACAAGTCTTCTCATCCTGAGGATCAGATCATTGGTAGCAAAGAAAGCCCCAGAAGAACTAGATCATATTTCAGACCTGAAGAGTCTGCCCTGGGTCTGCTATCCATGATGGAACCTACTACAGTTGATGAAGCACTAGCTGATGATGGATGGATCTTAGCAATGCAAGATGAGCTCAATCAATTTAAAAGGAATGACGTATGGGATCTTGTATCTAAGCCTGAACACAAGAACATTATTGGAACTAAATGGGTGTTTAGGAACAAGCTAGATGAACAGGGAGAAGTAATTAGAAACAAAGCCAGACTTGTTGCTCAAGGATACAGCCAACAAGAAGGCATTGATTACACTAAAACTTTTGCTCCAGTTGCGAGATTGGAAGCAATCAGGTTACTTCTTTCCTACGCAGTAAATCACAACATAACCTTGTATCAAATGGACGTTAAAAGCGCATTTCTCAATGGAGTTATATCTGAAGAAGTGTTTGTAAAACAACCACCTGGTTTTGAGGATTTAAAACATCCTGACTACATTTATAAGCTGAAGAAATCTCTCTATGGTCTGAAACAAGCTCCCAGAGCTTGGTATGACAGACTGAGTAATTTCTTGCTTAAAAATGATTTTAAAAGAGGTCAGGTTGATACAACACTCTTCAAGAAGACACTTGAGAAAGACATTCTGATTGTACAAATTTATGTTGATGATATTATTTTTGGTTCAACTAATAGACCTCTTTGCAAGGAATTTTCTAAGATGATGCAGGAAGAATTTGAAATGAGCATGATGGGAGAACTGAAGTTCTTTCTAGGAATTCAGATCAATCAGTGCAAAGAAGGAGTGTATGTTCATCAGTCCAAGTATACCAGAGAGCTTCTGAAAAAATTTAAACTTGAAGACTGCAAGGAAATGAACACTCCAATGCATCCTACCTGCACTCTGAACAAAGAAGATCAAGGAACCAAAGTTGATCAAAAGCTGTATCGAGGTATGATTGGTTCTCTGTTGTATCTCACTGCATCTAGACCTGATATTTTGTTCAGTGTCTGTCTGTGTGCAAGATTTCAATCAGATCCTAGAGAATCACATTTAACTGCGGTTAAAAGAATCTTTAGATATCTGAAAGGAACAACTAATCTTGGACTTCTTTACAAGAAATCTTCAGATTATAAGCTAGTTGGATTCTGTGATGCTGACTATGCTGGTGACAGGATTGAAAGAAAATCAACCAGTGGAAACTGTCAGTTTCTTGGTGAGAATCTGATATCCTGGGCCAGTAAGAGACAAGCAACTATTGCTTTGTCAACAGCAGAAGCAGAATACATCTCAGCTGCTAGTTGTTGCACACAACTGCTTTGGATGAAACATCAGTTAGAAGACTACCAAATAACTGAAAACTGTATCCCAATTTATTGTGACAATACTGCTGCTATTTGTCTATCTAAAAATCCTATTCTTCATTCAAGAGCCAAACACATTGAAATCAAACATCACTTTATCAGAGACTATGTTCAAAAGGGGATATTAGATATTCAATTTATTGATACTGATCATCAGTGGGCTGATATCTTTACAAAACCTTTAACCGTTGAAAGATTTGATTTTATAAAGAAAAATTTGAACATGCATTTTGTCTCTGAGTAATGTTTGACTCTGAATGAAAAATCAGACTCTGAAAATTATCAGACGTTGAATTAGTTTCAGACTCTCCTAGGAGAATCTGAAAAGACTCAGCCTCTGAGAAAATTATCAGACCCTGAAAAGGAATCTTTTTGTGACTCTGAAAGTACTGGGAAGTGGAAAGGTTAAAGTTACTTTGTGTAGGCCTCTGACACGTCTATCTGCATTGGGAAACAACGCTTTTTAAGGGCAATGATGGTTTTTCTTTCTAAATATTTTTCGCGCCCCTCAAGTCATTAATACGCATGTTTGGCTATTACTTCTGAAATGTGAAGAGTTGTTTTTCAAATCACTATATATACCAAACACACACTACTCACTCACTTTCCTACACTTTTAAGTCTTAAGCAGTTACGTTTTAAAGAATCAACTTTCTCTCTTCTCTCAAACATAGAAACCCAAAACCCCCAAACTTCATCTTCTCCAAATGGCTTCGTCTACAAGCGGTTCAAGTTCTAAATCAAACATCTCCATTAAACCTGTAACCGTTCCTCTTCAAATGGGTTCGTTGGTTGTTCAAATTGAATCACCAGTGGATTTCGCTTCTTTAAAGAGAAACAAGGTTGATATGGAAGCGTTTATCTCTGCTCAGAACATGGCTGGGTACTTTCAGATGTTAAATGGTCCAACTTATGTAAATCTGGTAAAGGAATTCTGGGTTAGAGCTGAAGTTTTTGATGTTGATTCAGCCAAGGCAGAAGAAAAGGAAGCTGTGTCAAGAAACCCCTCTTTGAGAGGCAAAACAAGAAAAGAAATGGGTCTTGAACCTTTTCACGGCCTTGAAATTAAGTCTGCTGTGATGGGTATCCCTGTATCTATCACTGAAGAAGTGATTGCTCAGGCATGCAGGATGCCTCTGGAAGGAAGGTTTCAGTGGAACGTCAGCAGTAAAGACGCCATGCTGGGCAGTTTTACAAAACTGCTGCTGAAAGGAAACCCTGCAACCAGGTTGGTTGAAATGGATATAGAGCACAGGGTGCTTCTGAAGATTATGAATGAGTGCTTCTTCCAGAAGGGAGGAGGTGCTGATCAACCTAACTCTGATCATAAACTGGTGCTGTATTTCTTGGCTGGATTTCAACCAATAAATCTTCCAAAATATATCATGCATCATTTATGCTGGGCTGTCAAGGAAGCCTATAAAGGAAAAAGGAAACAAATCCCTTGTGGAAGACTTCTCTCTGAAATCTTCTACCAAGGAGGTGTTCTGAGAACTCTGGAGACGTTCAATCTGGCGTCAGACAGAGTGCTGGGTGTCTCTACTGGAAGGATGATAAATGGCACATCCCTCTACAACATGAAGGCCATTACATCAATCCTGACTGACTCAAAGGATTTGAAGGAGTCTGAAGCCCCTCTTCCTCTCATCAGAAATTTTCCTTCTGTTCTTAAAGAGAACAATCCTGAAGCATTATCTGCTTATTTAGCAGCTTTTGCTAAGGAGTCTGGAGAAGCCCAGAGGAAATCTGAAGTTGCTGTGGCCAGAAAGCAGAAGGCTGCTAATACTCAAGCAACTACCTTTGGAACTATGACTACTCCAAAGAGGAAAAGAGGAAAGGCTGATTCAAACATTGAGGAAAGATTTCAACAAGCCCAGGAAGAAAAAGAAGCTGGCTTTGTTGAGACTGTAAGACCACTCAAAAGGCTAGCAACTGGGGAGATTGTGATGCCTATGTTTGAACCCACTCCTGAACAACAGAAGAGGACTGAAGAGCACTATCAGAACCTTAAAAATGAGAAGAAAAGGTTAAAAGCCCAATACCGGATTGATAGAGACAAGACTCTGGAAGCTATGGGCATTGATCATAATGAAGATCAACATCTCATTGAGAAGGTTATTGAGGCTCAGAATTTGGCCAAGAAGCTGGAAGAGAGTGCTGTGAAGGGAGCTCAGCAGGTTCTGCAAGAAACTTCTGAAGCTGTTACCTTAGCTGCTGGTCCTCCACCAGTAATACGAACCAGTGTTTCTCTCCCGGACAAATCAGTCACTGGGATTACATCAGAAGCTGCTGCTTCAGAGGCTGCTGCCTCAGATGTTCCCAAGATATCTAAGGTAACTCAGAATCCAATTCCTCCACCCTCTACCTTCGCTTCGTCTTCTACAGACTCTGACTTAGACAATGCACCTCTAAGTCAGAAATTCAAAATATCCATACCTGTACCCAAGGCCAAAAGAACCCTCAAAACCAAAACTACCACTACAAAATCTAAACCTTCTTCTAAACCCACTCCCTACAAAGAAGTGTCAGACGATGTTTATAAGACAATAGGTAAGTTAGAAGAAAAGAGGATAGGCATCTGTAATAAACTACCTGCCAATCATCCCTTCCAACCACCTGTTATCCAACCTTTAAATATGCTTGCTCCTGATACTTCTATTCCACCCTCTTCAACCACAAACCCAGTCAGTCCACAAGTTGTTGATTTAACAGCTGCTGCTGAAGAACAAGTGGTAACTGACAATCCATCAACAAACAAACAACAACCACCCCATTCACCACAAAACACAACCTCAGAACAGGATGACCTCTCCAATCTTGAAAAACATTATTCAGGAGAACTTCCTGAATACCAACAACAACAACCAACAACTGTAAACCAACCTCCAAATGAAACCATTCCAGAATCTGAAATAGAAACTGTGGCTACAGAGTCTGTCCCAGTGACAGAATCTGAACCCACTGTGTCTGCTTCACATTCTGAACCACCACCAAACCACATGTCTTCACCCTCTAACTCTGACCAATCTTCACCAATCCAAATGTCTGACCAACCCCCCATCAACATTTTGGATTCTGAATACCTGGATGAACGTCTGGTGGCTCTGAATGATGAAATGCAGAGTTTGGTGCTTCTTCGGAACACTCCATTTCTACCATTCATATATCAAGAAAGCTGGTGTAATCTTACGAATAGGGCATTGAACTTCTTTGATGGTGTTGCCCAGAAGTGTTGTGATATTCAAGCTCGCGCCATGGAACGACGCTTGCGAGAATCCCACTCCTCTTCTCAACTCCAGACCAAGCCTCTGTTTTTGGCTAATGCCCCGTTCTATGCTGAATCTGAATATGTAACAAGAGACTCCAAGGTCTTCAAGATGCTGAAGCAAAAGGTGCTGAAGCAGCAAGAAGAAGCTAAGGCTAGGGAAGATCACCTTCTTCAGAGACAACTGGCTCTGGAAGAAACTGTTAGGAAGCAGTCTGAAGACATCCAGCGTCTGATGGCTCTTGTTCAACAGCAACAGCAACAGCAACAACATCAACCCCAACCAAACCCTTAGCTGCACACCTTGTTTTGTTTTCTTGTTATGTGTCTTAATTGCCTGCTTTCTGTGTTTTGACACTCTGTACTTTCCTGATCATTCTTATATAAAGATGTCTATTTCTTCAATTTTTTTACTGTTTTTTGATCTTTTTAATAGATGACAAAAGGGGGAGTAATAGAAAAGTATTTAACAGAAGCTGAGCCCAAGAATGAAATAAAATTTATCTTAACAAATTTTATTTGAGAACCCAATTTTAACTCATCTACATTCTATGATATTGGTATTAAGCGTAAAAATGAACTTAATTAATCTGGATAGGACTTAGGGGGAGCTTACAAACCTCACCTTAAAGAATATCAGACTCAGGGGGAGACTGAGCTTACAAAACTCAGAATCCTTAAGAGTCAACTTGTTAATTAAGTTAACAACAATTGATCTTTTTAAATACTTATGTTTGTCATCATCAAAAAGGGGGAGATTGTTGGAACAAAGGGTGTTTCACAAGTATACCACTTAAGTTTTGATGATAACAAGGTATTAAAAATTATCAATTGGATTTGCTAAACATTTATTCAAGTGTGCAGGACCATTAATCAAAGATTTATTTACAAGAGGTTCTGTTTGAATAAATTAAAGAGCAAAGGAAATCCTAAAACTGAAGCTTGAAGAATATCTGACTGAAAGAGCTCCTGGAAATTCAGAGTCAGAATGCGTCTGAAGAAAGAGCTTCTGAAGATGAAGTCATTAGAAGCAAGTTCATCAGAGGCAGACTCATCAGAAGCAAATGGTATCCAGAAGCAAAGATTCTTCAGACACCAAGAAGCATTGACAAAGTACAGTGTACGAAAAGTACAACCACTATGCCTACGTTTGTCCCTGCAACCACCAACTCTGCACAGTGTCTTCTATACACGACAAGAATAACAGTAACTGTAGCAGAAACTTTTCCTTATTTGAGGGAATGGATTTGAATTTGATTTCATTGTACAAGCCTCAAATCAAGCAAAAGATCAAGGGTGTCAAATCAGCTTCGGTAAAGAAAAGTTGATGAGCTGGCTGTTCTCCAACGTCTCTCAAAACCTCTATAAATAGAGCTGAAGACTTGAAGAATGGTTACACAAGTATCAGAACGATATACACGCGAATTGAATTCTTATCTCATATTCTAAGTCGCAAAATCTGCTCATCAACAACTTAGATAATTCTTACAAAAGCTCACATTTTAGAATTTCTAAGTATCTAAGAAAACAGAGTCTGTTCTGTTTCATTTTGTGTTGTGAATACCTCTGATAGTATATCAAGTATTCAAAACTCTTTTCAATTCTTTGTAATTGTTTTAAAGTCTCTTGCTTGTGGGCTTGAGCATCTGAAGTCTCATTCTTGTGTGATTGAGCAAAGGAAGTCTCTTACTTGTGTGTTTGGGCAACTTGTAATTTGATATTACATTTTAGTGAAACTCTCCTTGGAAGTGCAAGGGGGACAGGACTACTTCCGGTTTGTGGAAGGAACCTGTATAAAATTGTTTGTGTCTTCTTTCTTTCTTGCATCTGATCTTTATTCCGCTGTTGAGACTCTGAACTCTGATCAGAGTCTGAACTCCATCAGACTCTGTATCCTGAGAACAGTGTTATTTTTTCGTAAGAAAGAAACGTTTTTGAAAACACAATTCAACCCCCCCCTTCTTGTGTTTTTCCCACCTTCAGATCATGCTCCTCTGTCAATTGAAACTTGTTAGTTGGCATAACAGTAAGATTAAGTTCAAAACAACCTCTTGAAATGCATTCATGTTTGTCACTACTCATCTTATATGAGGAAATTTGATTGGAAAATTTGTACAACTCATTAAGTAGAATGCAACATGTGTTATATCCATTCTTTTGAGTTTTCAAAGGGCGTTTCAAATCTTTACACTAAGTATAAGACACTTCAATCCCAACTTTTCTGCAAAATTGCAATAATATAATTTAAACCCAACATCATGATGATACCACATATTTAGGAAAAATGTAATGAAACGTAGATGAAATTAAAACTAAATAAAATTATGTATTTTTTGAATTGATTTTGTGTAATGTGCATTTTTATTCGAATTTATTCATCACACAACTTTAGATGATGGAGGTGAAAATGTAAATGCAAAAATCATAAAATAATTGCAAATATAAACAAAAATAAAAGAACAAAATTGATACACATAAAATCTCATTTTATTATTATATCGATACACTTATAATAAGGTATGTTTTTTGCTAGGGAAGGGGAATTGGGGTAAAACTAATTGTGCTTCACAAGAAGAAAAAGGTGATGGGGTACATCTAAACCAGTGGGGTAAAGCTAAACCAGTGGTGCAAGGTAATGGGGGAAAGGGAAGGGGAAGGAGAAATAGATGGTAGGGGAGAAGGGGACTGGGGTAATGTATGTCTCTTTTTTAAGGTGAAAGAGACTTTGATGGTCAACCTTACACCCAAACAAACCTACATGACACCCAGACAAACCACATTTCTTTGCAATACGTTGCCATCCCCATTGACCGTTCGTACAATCCCTGAACTTTTTAAAAAGGTCTCTTTCTATGAAAGGCAAACGATGGAAATACATTGTTGTAGAAGGAAGAGGAGGAGAGAGTGTGAGATGATGGTGTGAGAAATGGTGAAGGTTGGAAGAGCATTTACAGGGGGAACAGATGCATAGGTTGTAACTACCCATAATGGTGAGTCAAAAAATGTGTAAAACAAGTTTTACCAGTTGACCACCATCCAAAAAACGTGTTTTATGTGGTGCAGACCACCGGCCAAAGAAACATATGTTAAAATCTACTCTTTACTCTCTCAATAATTTTTTTTTATTTCTAATAATCTAGCAAGAAAATTAATGTAGTTTTTTTTAAGGAAAATTAATGTAGTTTTAAACCCTATTATAAAATATGAAACAACCTAAAATAAAATTAAAATATGTGAAAATTACTAAAGTCGATTAAGTACGGTTATTTAAAATTGAGCTTAATACTCCAAATTATAAAATTAATAACAAAATATTTAAAGTTAACTATCATTGACATTTAAATTATAAAGAAATGATTTTTTTTAAATGGCGATTCAAAATTAGTATGTATTAGATAAATATTTATTTATGTTAAAAAAGATTAAAGTGTAGTGCATATTTAATTATTAAGGGAGAGAGTTGTAATTCAAGCATCTCATAGGGGAGGGGAGTATAAATTTTAATTTTCAAGAGAGGAAATGTATATTTTAACATAAGAGGGGACACGAGTGTAATTCAAGCTTTTCTTAAGAGAAAGAAGTGTAATTTACTCTTAAATTAACAAATTTAGTCTTCAATTCATTTGATTCATGAACCTAATTCAACGAGTTAATTCTTGAGTCGAACTTCAACATATTTTTGAACTCGTTCAGTTCATTGTCAATCCTACTTCTCACCATCATGATCGATCTTATGCATAGGCCGATGGTACGATGACCTAAGGCCTATATTTGTATGGGCCCAATTTTTTTAGGGGGGTGGATGTAGCTAAATTTATTTTATA
Source organism: Medicago lupulina (assembly GCA_958299785.1). NCBI lineage: Eukaryota > Viridiplantae > Streptophyta > Magnoliopsida > Fabales > Fabaceae > Medicago > Medicago lupulina. Next base: position 64,500,158 of record OY283144.1, read on the forward strand.
TGTGGATGTGTATAGGAAATTGTAGCAGTGGATCCAAATCTAAATCCTTCTTTTGGTCCATGATGACAGTTAGAGCTGTCAAAATGGACTAGGCCAACTAGGCTGACCTTTCATCCCTTTATTTTAGTGTGGGCCGGGCCGTAAAAAAACATGAAAAAAACGACCCTGTCTTTTTAGGCCAGCCCCTCGGGACTGCATTTTACATGGGTCGCCCTGGGCCACTGTGCTTGCGGGCCGGCCCTTTAAAAAAATAGTTTATAAAATAGTTTTATTAGGTAAAATTGAATTATTTTATTATGTAATATTTAATTTTGTTGTCTTCGAGTTTCACTTTGTGAGTTGTGATAAATACTCTACTTTTGTATTGATTCTTTTGTGATATTTATCCTTTTGGATGTTGATTTAATAGATATTTTATATATCATATAACCAAGTTTACGAAGACATATGATTTATTTGATGTATAATAATTTATGTAATATGTTTATATTAAAAAAATATGTGATATGTAGCTTTATTGTTCATTGCATCGATTTTTTTTGAAAAAAACAAAATAATACATTTTGTAATATGGGTCGGGCTGACCCATCGAACCGTGTAGCCCACTACTAATTAGACTGGGCTCAATTCTGGTAGCCCATGAATCAAGTGGGCCGATCCACTCCGGCCCATTTATATGAGATGGCCCATCAGAGCGAGGTGGACTGGGCAGGTCCACTTTTTTTTTTTGAAGAGAGGACTGGGCCGGACTACTTGACAACTCTAATGACAATTATGACATTTTCCCATAAAAAAAAAAAACCCTTTTTGACATTTTTGTCTGCAATTGCAAAAATTCAAGTTTAGTTCCTCCGTGTTATTGTTCTCTACTTCTAAGGTTTTTTTTTGTTTTGATTTCTATTGAGTACTTAATTTATTCTATGATATTGTCTAAAAAACATTTATCTAGTAGTGAAAAGCTTTTCAAAAGAAAACGAAATGAGCTAACAAAATCACAATAACGATGTATTTGATTTTTTTTATTAATAATATATAATTTGAGGTGTATTTGACACATGTTTTTGGATGCCAACATAGCTGGAATGTCAAATATTATATTATGATGACTTCGGGTGGCAGCATAACTGCAATTTAAACCTCCATAACTAGTGCATGTCTCCTTCATGGTGGGGTTTAGTATGGGAAAGGGAAGTTGTTTCCCATAATGGGAATGTTGATTTTAGCCATTTGATTAAACAAAGAACACACTCTTATAATGTTCTCTCATCACTCAATCTTTTTCACACTATCTTCTCCAACTATTCTATCTCCTCCATGTCTCTCTAACCAACCACAACCAGCAATCCACCTCCAAACAAATCCATTTCATTCAAGTTTCAACAAATAACTTTGAGGAATCAAACAAACACACATTGTTGAATCAGTATGAGCCTACCATCAATTTCATCAAATCCAACGAAGAAAAATTTAAGCCTACCATTAACCATCCTACCAAAAACTCTCCTCCAAACAAATCATTTTCATCAATTTGAGCCTCTTTTGAATTTGAATCAGAACAAACCCATTACAAAGAAAACCTTCAATACCTCTAATTCACAACAAATCTCAGTTCACATTCTCTGTCCAAGATCCGACGAAAATCCAAAAATTTGTTCAACATGAATACAATGGGTTTAGATTTGTTCAACTTTGTTGGATTAAGCAACTTTTTTTTAATTAACCACAAAAAATAAGATTCAAATATTAAAACAAGTGAACTCCATGAAGAATAATATCTTTGAGCTAATACAAAACCAATACACCAAAACGAGAGAGAAAATTTGATACTACTCTCTTAACATACAAGTCTGATTATAAATAAAAAAACAACACGGAAAATGAAAAAACAAAAACTAAGATCACTTGGGTTTTGAGAAATTAATGGGTTTTGAAATCTGGTCGCAAGAGTGAGAAATCTGAATATGAAGAAGACAGTGTGAAATATATGGTGTGGACAGACCATCATAAAATATGCGCACCTCTTTAATCTGATGGTAAAAAAAAACTTTCCCATCATGGAAAATAAGTTTGCTTTCCTATGCTAAACTCCACCCTCATTCATTGTTTATCAGAAGATTTTCTTTTTTGATGTATTATGCAGGGGTCTTTTCATAGCCATCCACCCATGACTCATGAGTGTTGCTGCATGCTTATCATCTTCACTATCTTAAGTCAATTCCAAGCCAAGCTCTTTTTTCTTTTCAGGTGTAGACCTTTCCTTTCAAGGATACTATGATTTAGATTGAGTTAGTTATCCAACTTTCAAGGATATTGTGATTCAGATTGAGGTAGTTGCCCAACCATCGATGATCCAATACATGTTATTACATTTTTTTTTTGGTTTTAGCATAATCTATTTGAAGGCAAAAAAACAAAGCATGGCCCGTCGTTTCTCAGCTGAAACAAAATATAAAGCAATGACCAATGCAACTTGTGAAGTTACTTAACTCTCTTATCTTGTGAAAGATATTGATCGCTCTCCTTCTATACCAATACCTTTGTTTTTTATGACCAATATTTCCTCAAATTCAGTATATCACCAATTATACAAATCAAACTATTGATTTACTTACACGTCCTTAAAAAAAAGATCAATTCATGTAACTAAAGAGTAAGATGAGTTTATCCAAGTGCACCATATTGAGATTATGTGTTATCAATAAAAATATCTTTCAATTAATTTGTTGCTTTTTATTTATTTATTTATTATTAACATGGTATCATACTATTTATTATAAATAATAAGATATATTTCTCTTTAAATATGATTGAATGACAATAGCCAATAGGAGTATAATTCTATTTATTCCGAATCTTTTGTAATCTTTTTTGGTACATAACAATATATAATAAATATAGGGAAAATACTAACAAGTATATTCGAGATGCTCTAAATTTAACATCCTTAAAGAATACTCATACTCTGTAGCACTCATTAATAAAATCCTAAAATCAAAATTAATAATCCTTAAAAAAACAAAACTTGTAAAGAAAAAGAAATTAATGATACAATAAAAATATAAGAGATGAAATTATCCAAAATGGTTATACAATCATTGTAAAAACAAAATATTTTAAAGTCAACTTTTTAACTTTTACGCAAAAAGTACATTATGTTTCAAAAAATAAAAAGTAAAAAGTACATTTGTAAATCTATGTTGCATTGCAATTTAAGTTCGTTCAAGTGGCAATGTGACATCAAATTTCACTTCCTAACTATCAAAAGGGTTTGCCCTTATTGGTAAAAAATCTTGTGTCGGAATCTAATAACATTGGTGCCGTTGTCACATTTTCACTTCCACTGTATAACGGGACATGAGCACAGACACTCTTACTTTATTACACCACGTGTCCTATCCTAGTTGTACGACATTAGAACATGCTGCATAAGTAAAATAATTTTTTCTATCAACATGTATATTCCCTGTAAAAGACATTTGAATTGATAAAAGTTGATATATTTGACTAAAAATTGTATTAGATATATTAATTTTTACAGATTAAATTATCTTTTTTAAATAGAATCGAAGGAAGTATTAGTATATGATAATTGTTATTTCTTTTAGGAATAATATATGACAATTGTTAAAAGGTTAAAGTCGAAATTTTATAGTAAACATTATACATTTAAAATATTAAAACAGCAAAAGCAATATCTTTTTCTACATAATATATGTTATTATTATTGTTAATCAATAACAATAATTATTCTTGTCCGAGTTTAATTCAGTTTACAAAAATATTACATAATTTATGGAGGACAGGGATTCGAACAATAATTATTCTTAACCATCTCACTCAGCACACAGTTCACAAAACCTCACTCCAATTTTCTCCCTCTTTCTCACTTCACCTTCTTCCATTACTTTCGTGTTTTTCCAATCTCCAGCAATGAAACACTTCCACAAGGTAACACATCTATTTTTCTTCAAATGCATCCTCATTGTGTTGTTTTAACAATCTTGTACTTTGTGTTAATCTCTTAATTTTTGTTACTTAGCAAAATTTAGGGTTTATCTATTTTATGTAAAAATTCTTGCTTGATCTCATTTTCATTTTGGGCTTTTTATGTAAAAAAATGATTTTTTTTTCTTGATTGCATGACCCTTTTGTCTTCTTCTGCAGAAAATGATGAAATTTGCAATTTTAGAGTTTGAAATGAAGTAGGAAAAGAGAAATTAAAGATTTTTATAGTTTTTGTTTTAGGTGAAAAATAGTGGATTTTTTAACAAAAAAGGGAAAATTTCAGCTAGTGGGAAGTTGATTGTAAAGGGTTATAATTTAGTAAATTTTAGGGTTTATCTATTTTAAGAAAAAATCCTTGCATGACCCTTTTTTACAAATTTTAAGGTTTATTTGTAAAAAATCAAATTTTTATTTATTTCTGAAAGCATCTTCAAGATTGCATGATCCTTTTGTGTTCTTCTGCAGAAAATGATGGTTTTGAAATGAAGTAGGGAAAGAGAAATTAAAGGTTATTTGAGGTGAAAATAAGTGGGATTTGTAAGAAAAAGGGAAAATTTCAGCTAGTGAAGGTTGATTTTGTGTGAATTGTATAATGGAAGAAGGGTTAGGTCAACATTCAGTTCCTCCCCCGGGTTCCATTGACAAGTATAAGATTCTGGATATTAAGCCTATAAGAAGTTTGATACCTGTTTTTTCAAAGAATCCTCAAGGTCAATCTTCAGGTCAGTATCCTTCTGGGTTTTCTCCATTTTTCCCATTTGGTGGACCTCATGATACTTCAACTACTGGGGCAAAGCCAAGAGCGATGCCGACTCCACTTCAAGCATTTAGGAGCCCTTTTGGAGAGGACGAGGATCTCAATGACAATGATGGTTTTAGTAACAAAAGGAGTGCAGCATCACATTCAACACGGGTCAAATTGAAGAAGCATAAGGTATATAATGACGTTCATGTTGATTTAAGTGGCTTAGTTGGTATAAGCCCAGGTCAAAGAGACAATGGTAACCGTGAAGTTGTTAATACTGTGCTCTTGTCATTTGATGCGCTAAGAAGAAGGCTATCTCAACTTGTAGATGCCAAGGAATTGAACACGGGTTTGATCAAACGTACGGATTTAAAAGCTGGCAATATTTGTATGACCAAAGGAATTCGAACAAACACAGCGAAGAGGGTAGGATCAGTACCTGGAGTTGAGATTGGGGACATTTTCTTTTTCCGAATGGAAATGTGTGTTATCGGTTTGCATGCTCAATCCATGGGGGGGATTGATGCCTTGCATATCCAGGGTGATCGCGGAGAAGAAACTTTGGCTGTTAGCATTGTTTCATCAGGAGAATACGACGATGAAGCTGATGATGGTGATGTTATAATTTATACCGGTCAGGGTGGGAATTTCAACAAGAAAGATAAGCATGTATCAGATCAGAAGCTTCATAAGGGTAATCTTGCTTTGGATAGAAGTTCACGAACACATAATGAAATAAGAGTCATCCGAGGCATCAAAGATGCTGTGTCTCCAGGTGCAAAAATCTATGTCTATGATGGTCTGTATAAAATTCAAGATTCATGGGTTGAAAAAGCAAAAGGAGGTGGTGGCTTGTTTAAGTATAAGTTGATAAGAGTGCCTGGACAACCTAGTGCCTTTGCCGTTTGGAAATCTGTTCAGAAGTGGAAAGCTGGTTTCCCTGCAAGGACTGGACTTATTCTTGCTGACCTCTCCTCGGGAGCTGAGAGTCTTCCTGTATCACTAGTCAATGAAGTTGATAACGTGAAGTCACCTGCCTTTTTCACATATTTTCACTCTCTTAGACATCCGAAATCATTCAGTTTAATGCAGCCTTCACATAGTTGCAGCTGTAGTGGTAAAAAAGCATGTGTCCCTGGCGATTTGGACTGCTCATGCATTCGGAGAAACGAAGGTGATTTTCCGTATATTATCAATGGAGTTCTGGCGAATCGGAAGCCGTTGGTTCATGAATGCGGCCCCACATGTCAGTGTTTTCCTAACTGCAAAAATCGAGTATCCCAAACTGGTTTGAAGCACCAAATGGAAGTGTTCAAAACAAAGGATAAAGGTTGGGGTCTTCGGTCATGGGATCCTATTCGTGCTGGCGCTTTTATTTGCGAGTATGCAGGAGAAGTTATCGATAAAGCTAGGTTAAGTCAGCTTGTACAAGAAGGAGATACTGATGAGTATGTTTTCGATACAACCCGTATTTATGAATCTTTCAAGTGGAATTATGAGCCTAAGTTACTAGAAGAAGCGATCACAAATGAGTCTAGTGAGGATTATGCTTTGCCACACCCTCTTATTATAAATGCTAAGAATGTTGGAAATGTGGCTAGATTCATGAATCATAGTTGCTCTCCAAATGTTTTCTGGCAGCCTGTCTTATATGAAGAGAACAACCAATCGTTTCTCCATGTTGCATTTTTTGCATTGAGACATATCCCACCAATGCATGAGTTAACATATGATTATGGTTCTGACCGTTCCGATCACACCGAGGGTAGCAGTGCACGCAAAGGTAGAAAGAAATGCTTGTGTGAATCATCAAACTGCCGCGGTTCTTTTACTTGACGTTTTGTCAGTTTCCACAAATGCATTCATGGCTTAAAAGGTTTTAAGATCTCAATCCTCTTTCTCGCTTTATATTATTCTTCATTTTCGAATAACATTAGTTTCTGTGTTTTTATCTTAAAATTGATCCTAAATAAGAAAGTTTTTGGTTTCCTAAAGAAAATGTATGTCATACTGTCTGGTGTCTAGATGTCAAAACAGAAACATTAAGCTAGAGGAATGAAATTTAGTAATGTTCATGTTTCATTGTCAACTTTTATAATTCCTCCCATATTCTGGAAATTTGCACAAGACCCGTTTCAACAGCCCATCAAGCTCCTAAAAAGTGGGGAAAAAAATAGAACTGTTCTCTTCCACACTATGAGCTTGTTTGGATAGACTTATTTGAATTTTTCTATTAGCATAAACAATTTTGAGACTTTTTGAGAGAGCTTATAGAAACATCTTATATTCATAAACTAATTTTAAGCTTATTTTTATAAGCTCTCCAAGATAGCTTATGAAAATAACTTATAGCTTATATTAAAACTTTTGACTTTATTTTATCTTTTTCTATCGGAATCGCTTAAACATAAGCACTTATATGCTTTAACTAGCTTGATTATCCAAACAACGTCTATATTCAATTCAGTTTTTTTATACTGTTACCCTTGGGATGTTGGCATGTTATCATTTCCTGATTAACTTAAAATCAACTATGCACCTAAATTCATTTGCCATCGTAATTCATTTGCCATCGTAATTCATTATAGTATGACATTTTACGTATATTATATGTTGATTACTAGTAAATATTCATTGTCTTTCTATTCTGTTTTACACATGCATGTGTCTTGATTGAAGTCTACTATGTTGTCATTTTGGTTTATGAAACTTATCAAAAAAAGTATCGACTTTTTTTTTCCACTAATTCTGATTTTTATCCTCGAACTTGCATATTATCTAGTCTAAGGAAGCTAATTGTATTTTCCATTTATCTTATTTTGATATAACAGATGGATGGTAGCATTCTGTTTGAAGATCCAGATCCAGTTTAGAAGTTTCTTTAGTTGATGTAAGCTTCAAAATATCCATGCCAAGGGTAGGTAGGTTTGTGTTTGACCATAAATAAATCACGTGTGACCTGGCCCTTATTTTTGCTCCAACTTTACCATAAGTAATCAGTGAGGCTGTGTAATTTGTGTAAATTTTGAGCTGGTAATGGCCACGATACACTCACATAAAGTGCATAACTAGTGATATCTGACTTTGTCCTGTTGGCATGGATTTGTTGAGCAGTAACTGTTGTTGCATGTAGTATCATTTGTATTATTAGTTTTTTTACATTTCAGATTGTAGGAGTTAAGTTATGAAACCTTGGCATAAATCACATTTTATGCTAATTGCATCGGTTTAAACTTGTCTTTGATTGTTGTTTTGCTTCAGTTGCAGCTGTTATGACTTGCAATTGAGTTGTGTGAACTCAGTTCCAGTTATGTTCTTTATTAGCGAGATGCTGAGACCTAACTATATGTGTAGTGACGAAGAATACTAGCAACATTCATTTACTCTTCTTTCTCATTGAGTAGAATTGATGCCGGTTCTACATTTTGGGAATGGGTTCCACATAAAGTTGTGAGACGTAATCTATTTTTCATCATTTCAAAGTGCATTAAAGTGAGTGCGAATAGCACTTTTTCATGCAGTGATTATTAATTGACTGATAGATATTCGGAAACTCCATGTATCCATGTCTGATTTCTGCTGCCAAGAACAGTTCCCTTTTACTTGATTATTGCGTTTTGGCGAGTTAGGTGGTAGATTTGGCAGAAATTCGTTACTGTTAATGTCAAGATAGATACCAATATTAGAAAATATCCAACGCCTACATTGGCCAAAAAGGTCAGACCTAAATAAAGCATATATCAATAAAATGTAAACAATCTCCATCCTATACCTTGATTTTATAGGTTGAGCTAGACCCAAAACTTAACTGTATAAAATTTTAAAATATATCCTAGATTTGTTTTAAGGCCATCACTATTTGTACATGAAGTTTAGTATGGGAAAGGGGAGTTCTTTCCCATGATGGGAAAATTTAATATGGACCATTGATATATTGATTTTTTATTCAGATGGTTCAGATCTATCACCTGCTACTTGCTTTACCTTTTTGCTAGCACATACACCAAAAGCAGCGGCCCCACCTACAGATTAAATAATATTATTTCATTTTGTTTGAACATCGGCTTGACTTGTAATTTTGACTTGTCCACACTAATTATTATTTGCAACCCTTTATTATTAGTTGTATTTTTTTTAATAATTATATCAAATATTAAAATAAATTAATATACATAAATAACACGTGTTTTGAATTTTTAGACACTTACTTATTAATTATTAGTGTTTTTTTTAAAGAAATAGTTTACTCATATTTAGTTGTTTTATAGTTTAAAAAATAATAAATGAGGTGTATTTAAATATATTTAGGTAGTAACTTTGAAACTTAGTAAAAAAAAATTAAACAATTTACAATTTTAAATAACATAATTTAAAAAATTATTTACAATTTTAGGTTGAATATTCATTTTATTCGGATCAAATTAGAGAGTTTGATTAATTAAATCCATCACAATTCTTGATTTTACAGATACTTGTGTTTTTGGTTTATGTATCGTTAAACACACAGTGTATACATACAGTTGTGTTTTAATTTCATAATTGCATCACATTGTCATTCCAAAGCTGAGTTATTACTATTGGAATATGTTATTACCAGCTCAAACACACTCAAAGAAGAAACTGGATCGGTGACAGATCTGATGAGTTTCCGCAAAGAAGATTGTCGAGGGAGAACGTTGTCATCGGAACCAAATTATCGACGGAGAAGATGAAGTGCGGTCGTTGGTTCAACAATATTAATTGTGTTCTGAAATTAATTTGCATTATACATTAGCAAAATGGGGGAGGTGTACTGGAAAAAGCAAAAAAGCATTAAAAAACTAATTTAATTTTTATTTATTTTATTTCTGAACAGGTATCTCACTGCCACCTGTGCTGGGAATGGGAGCATTCCCTTGGTGGGAAAAAACTCTCCATTCCCATGCTAAACGCCACCTTTGTACATAGGCATGATAGCCCCGTGCGTGAGAGGATATATCCGAAAAGACATGTCTAGATAGAGACCGATAAAAGTCTAGATAATTGTCATCTTACAAGCCGATTTAATTGGTATGAATGATAAATTACTCTTGTAAAAAAGTGATTCATGAGAATATGTGCATCATTTGTAAGAGGATTTATATAAAAAATATGGTTAATGAGAAATTATTATTAACAATAGTGATGTTAATGACTAATTTATAACAGTCCTTTAAAGTTTTTTTTTTTTTTTGAGGGAAACTGTCCTTTAAATTACAATGTCAAATTCTTACTGTAAACTTATAGTATATCTTGAACAAATATGGATGCTGGGATTGAAAGCCATTACACACATTGTAAGAGAATTTGATGGTAACATATCTCAATTCTCAACACAAACAATTGGCATGAATTAAACCGTGGAAAGTCAACAAACAAAAATGTTTGGAAGTAGTTACAATTAAAGTCAGAGCGAGAATTTTGTTTGATAACCACCATATTTTTCCATCCACGATACTTGAATTCGAGACTTTGCTTAAGGAATCATAGTCTACTTTCACTCGGAGCAATATAATATTGATGCAATTCACCTCAGGTCAGACTGTGATTGCTACCAGTTTCCACCACCGGATGATCCACCTGTCAGAAGAAGGTGAGTTTAAATAATGTATTTGGCGAAACTAACTAAACCAGATCTGATGACTCAAATCTTAGTTTTATGGAAGTTATGGTTCGGGGAAGAAAATGGTTTAGTTAGGGGGCCTGCCAGTTGATAGGTTGATGACATGGGAGAAACACTGAGATACTTCGCTGACAGTAAAAAAAAATGAAGAGAAAAGAAGCCAAAGTGAATGGGATCCACATTTTCTTGATTATTGATGGATGAGAGGAAATATATTACATTAAGCTGAAGGTAGAACAAAATACATCATCTTCGAGTTGTATCATGGAGAACCAAATTTGCTGGCCACATTGACACAAGAAACTATCAAGTCAGTTATCTCATACAATTGTCAACTTCATTACACACATTATATCTTTTACAGAAGAAGATGAAACACATTAAATGAAGCGTCGATATAGAAAAGCAAGCGAGTGCAAGAATGCTTTATAAGAGAAGCATTGCATGATCAAAGGAAAGGTACCTTTATATTTTGAAGCTTGGTAGACACCAAACCATTCTCAATTTGTTGATGACTCCTTGGAAGATGAGTTAATAGTGCGTATCGCATAATCAAAGAATTTTGGGCCACTCGAGCTATGAATGGATACAAGAGGAACATGCTTGATAATCCAGTAGTCTTTTCCTTTGTCTGGATCAATACTTTCAACAAATTCAGCTGGCATTTCAGTGAAGTTAATAGCTTTGAGTTTATCCAAGGATCCGAGTCCTGAGGGTACCTCCTTCAGCTGGGGGATTCTGTCCATGGTAAGATATTCAAGAGAGATCAAAGTTCCTTCGTCTATAAGGACAGAATTTACTCTACTCAAGCGACTGAGATCTAGTTTCCTCAATTTTAGAAACCCTCCATTCTGAAAATGCAAAATTTCACCATCATAGGCGTTGTCCCATAGACCGAACTTCAACAAATATGGCAAGTTTTTCAGTGACTGTAGTGGATCATTTTTCAACTGAGATAAAGCCAGCTTTATCTCAACAAGATGCTCCAATTTTGGGATCCATTCAGGCAATATATCTAGTTTAGCTTTCAAATGAAGTCGTCGAAGTTGAGGTGGACACAAGACGAAGTTCAAGTTAATTGTTTCATCTTCATCTATTGTAGTGATATTAAGATTTTCAAGGTGTTTCATTTCTACTATTGCAGCACATAAGGCATTCCCATGTTCTCTTTTCACATGCCTTAAACCTAACCTCCTTAACTGCCCTAACATTTTCATCTCTTGAATGAGATCTACCCCCCCATGATCAACCTCCACATAATAAAGGTTTTGAAGGGAAGTCAAGTTTTTAATACCTTTTTCCATGAACACGCCAGTTGTAAAGCCCAAAAGAGAATACTTTTCTTCGTAGTTACGGTGGAAAGCAAGAAGGTGCCTTAGCTTTTTGAGCTTGTTTATTTCACTTGGTATCTCATGCACAAGTGTGTCTCTTAAATCCAATGTCTCTAAGTTCTGCAGTTCACTAACAGATTTAGGAAGAGCCTGTATTTTTGTATTCCTTAGGTTTAAGTACCTTAAGTGAAAAAGATTCCCCAAATTTTTAGGAATATGATTCAAGGATGTACCTTGAATGTCAAGTACCTTCAAAATACTAGACTTCGAACACAGTTTACCTATGATATGTTCCAACGGTTCACCTTTTTCAAAAACATGAATAGCACGGAAATGTGAATTGTTGGTGCTCTTCGGAACATTGTCGGGACCAGTGACTATAGATAGGCGTCTAGTTTTTCCAACCTCCATTGATTCGTTATCTGCACGCAGAGAATGACAAAAACATAAATCCTTCATTTTTCTAATGATCACTTGCCGCAATATATCATGGACTTGACATATTTGAACTTTCCCTTCAAAGCCAACATTTGAGACCTGAACCAGACTTCTGTGAATCAATTCATACAAGTATTCCTCTGCTATATGCTCTGGAGTTCTTCTCTCATCCAATTTAACAAACCCTTCAGCTATCCATTGTCGAGTTAATCTCTTATGATTAATGGAGTAATCCTCTGGATATATACCAAAATACAAAATGCATGGTTTCAAGTAGTAGGGCAGGCCATCGTAACTAAGTGATAAAATCTTTGTTAGACTTGTTAAATGGGCATTACGTCCCAACTCCAAGCTCAGATTTTGACTCACCTTTTCCCATTCAATTATTGTTTTATATTTTGTTGAAAGTAGACCGCCGATAGCTACAATTGCCAAAGGTAGCTGCTTGCATTTTCGAACAATATCTATTGACAAAACCTCTAGCTCCGGTGGACAATGCCCATCACGATCAAATCTAAATACTTTCTTGCAGAAGAGCTCCCATGCTTTATTTGGATGTAAAAGTTGCAGGTTGTGAACATGGACTAGAAAGGATTTTTTGAAAAAATCGGCAACTTGCATCATTCTAGTGGTGACTATGATCCTACTACCTTTATTGTTGTTTGGCAAAGCAAATTCAACCTGGTCGGAAAAATCTTCTTGCCATACATCATCAAAGAATATCAAATACTTCTTATGTTGCAGGTATTGCCTCACTTCTATAATTAGTGACTTGTCATCCAGTTTGCGTAATTTCTTTGGAAGAGGGTCTTTAGTTTCCTGACAAAATTGCTCCATCATGTTTATCATTATCCCTCTCACAGTGTATGATTGAGAAACTGCGATGCAAGCACGACAATCAAAGTGTGTTGCTACCTGTTGGCTATCAAAAACTAGCTTGGCAAGAGTGGTTTTTCCTAGACCTCCCATTCCTACCACCGAAATCACTGTGCGTTCAGCTACACCCTCCAATAACCAACCAGACATTTCTTCTCTTGGGCCTTCGAATCCTACAATTTCTCTTTCTTCAATGAAAAGGGAAGACATTCGAGGATCACGCCATCTTCCGTTTTCTGTGTCGCTAGTGCTGTTGCTGCTTGATGATCCTTGTTCATGTGAAATTTGTAAGTTATACCTCTCACTTCTTTCCTTGATTCCACGAACCGACAGCTTAATGTCTCGAATCTCAGATGCTATATGATGACGGGGAATCAAAGTTTTGACCAGGCTTGCAATATTGCAGAATGAAGATCCACCACATCCAGGAGGACTGGATTTTGCCATATGCATCAGCCGATGGTATTCATCGATGATATCTTCAATGCGAAATGATGCTTCGCGCAGCTGCTTCACCCAAGTTCTAATTCCATCATTTGTGTCTGCTTCATCTGCTGCTCTTCTATCTGCATCTTTGAGGAAGACTTGAATGCTCTCAAGTTCATCTTTGATGTCTGAAAATTCTGTGTGTACACCTCTCAGAAGATTTGTTTCTTCTTTTAAGAACCGGAACACTTCATCCAGGGCAAATAATACTGCAGTTTCTGCCATTTCACTGTCATCTCATATTGCTAGGCTGTTGGGATCATGTGTAAATTAACCTAGTATAATGTTTTTATCCCTCTCTTTCTCTTTTTTTCCTATCGGTACAGTATCTATGATTGGTGTCAACGAAAATTAAGCTTCAAAAGTCAAAGGAATGCCATTACTTTTGTTATCAGCATATGGTAACGTGATGAATGCAGACCAAGTTTTTCAAAGAATAAAGGTTTATTAGTCTGTAATTTTACCACTGAATGTAGTCATGTATGAATTATTGTTTTATTCAATGCTACCCCATTGAAGTACAACAAGTTTAACCAATAAGAAATATAGCTTTGAGACCAGTACTGTTAAAGAGTCTCGTATCAGATAAAAGATGACTTGTACATGTATTTATAAGTGGGGGTAATCCTCACATCACAAGCCCGTTTTATGGGGTTGTGTGAGGCCCTACCACAATTTATTTCTAAGAATTATGCATGTCTTTCAAGTATGGTTGAAGATTTAGAAATATGTGATAATTTATTGATTATCAAGTTTTAAGATGTTTTGTAGGGTTGTGTTAGACCGAACCACAATTTTTAAGATGATATATTAGCCTCTTCTCCAAGATACATTGGACCACCTGCTACAAGTTTCTGCTATCGAGATGGTATGAGCATGTATTTATAAATGAGAGTAATCTTCACCTTACAAACCGATTTTATGAGGTCGGTTAGACCCAACCACAATTTTATAAGCACGCTTATGACTTTCAAGTATGGTTGAAGATTTAGAATAATGTGATAATTTATTGATTATTCATTTCTAGGAAACAACCGAGTATATCTAAATTAAGATCATCTGGGACCAGGGACCACATACTAGAAAACAAATTTTCTGTTTCTAGTGGATGTTAGCTTCCAAATAACTTGTTTAATGTAGGTGGGCCTGTTTGACTACAATAAATACTGTCACTCCTACTAGGAAGTTACATAACTAATTATATGCAACCGTATTTTTATCGTTTGACATGGATTTGTTATGCAGTAATTATTGTTACATGGATAGCTAGTATCAATATGTTATTTTTTGTATTCTTTTTCGATATGGGATTGTAGAAGACAAAGTTCTAAAACCATGGCATGGATGGATCACATTTTATGGTAAAAATAGAGTCCTTGTGGTCTCTTTATCTCACAAGCATCATATTTTGTGAATGTGATCTTATTCTAAACTGTGTGAGCCCCCAAAGATTAGTTTTACTCAAAGTGTCAAGGATGTTATTCTTTATTACTTACTTTTTGGAATGAAATACAATTTTATGCTATGTGGTATTTAGATATGCAATTTTGAATATTATTTCAAAGTTGTAAATGACAATGGGAACACTTGCGGGTTTGCATTAAAGTTTTTCGGTTTTCCTAAAATATCAAGCAAATACTTCTTATTATGAGAGATAAAATTACCTTGCTTTTAGTAGGCTACCTGAATTTCAAAGAAATTCTTGAGGTGTCCAAGGTCTTTTATCTCAAACTGTTGATAATTTCTCTTTTGAGTAGTTGTCTCTCAATCAAATAATTACGATTCACCTTTAACGATAATATTATTCACATAAACAAGAAATAGAGTTTTTTTCCTTATGAATGTTTAAAAAATAAAGTGTGATCTATTCCCTTTGCGTATAGTCTAAACACACCATTGTCTTTATGAATCTTCCAAATCATTTCCAAGGGAACTATTTTACTCCATATAAGACATCTAGTAATGTCTTTTTCCTCTTGGTAAAATTAAGCTTCAAAAGTCAAAGGAAAGGAATGCCGTTACTTTAGTTATCAGCATATGGTAACGTGATGAATAGAACGTGATTAGTTTTTTATCAACTTCGTATTATATGCAGACCATGTTTGTCAAAGCAAAAAGGTTTATTATTCTGTAATTTTAACACTGAATGTGATCAAGTATGAATTATTGTTTTATTCAATGCTTTTATTTATGCTTATCCATTGAAATACAACACGTTTAACCAATAAGAAATATAGCTTTGAGACCGGTACACATGCATATGCTAGAAAACATTTTTTTTTTGTAATGTAAAAAATATGGTTGAAGATTTAGAATTGTGTTATAATTTATTGATCATCAATTTCTAGGAAGTAACCGATTGTTTAGATAAGACTCAATATCTGGAACCACATGCTAGAAAACATTTCTTTTGTTTCTTATAATTACTCGGGCCTTCAAATCCGTGCTTGAATATAAGTAAATCATGTGTGACCTTGCCCCTTTTTGACTTCAAATTTTAACATAAAATTTGGACTGCCATAACTAATGCAAATGTATGTAATATCTAGAAACAGATTGTTGTGTAGTAATTATTGTTTCATATGGATAGTTATGGCATGGATTGATCACACATTTAATGGTAAAAATAGAGTCCGTCCCTGTGCTCTCTTTATCTCACAAGTCACAAACATCATGCTTAGTGAATATGATCTTATTTTAAACTGTGAGGCCCCTAGTATTGTATGTGATCTTATTCTGATGATGAGTCAAAGATGAGGGTGAATGAATGAGGGGAGATATGAGTTTGAGGTGGAACACATGGACACTGCAAGCAAATCTGATGAAGAAATAATAAACACAATTATTTTTTATATGTTGTTTTTTAATTTGTTTTTTTAGTTTTTTAATTTAAATTTTATTATTTTAAATAATGTTTTATTTTATTTAAATAATTATCAAAATAAAAATGCCACATTGAATATATTTAGGGATGATAATGGGTACCCTATGGGTAAGATACTACAATGCCTTTCCCCAAAATTACTTGGGCAAGTTCTTCTCATGCAACATACATCAGGTCATATCCAATATAAATATGTTTCTTCTTACACTAACTCCGTTTTGTTGGGGAGTGTATGGAACAGTCAACTGATGATGAATGCAAACATTATTACAGAATCGATCTAATGCTTCAGAAGTATACTCTCTGAAATATGGTCACCAAATTCTTAAAGGTCGTTTGCTATCTCCTTGGATTTTAGTTGTAGCAGGCCGTGATGAAGATAATTATCGAGTATTTTGTACCACAAATCTGTTACATTTTTTTTCATTTGAAAAACAATTTGCTCCTCCTCCAATGGATTTAGAGGAAATCTTTTTCCTTTCATTTTCCCTTTGAAAATGTCTTCGCCATCACCATCTTTAAACATGCAATTTTCGTTTTCAAACAAAACTTTATAGCCACTTTCAATTAATTGACCAACACTTGAAAGATTTTGACCAGTTTCAAGGACTTATAACACATCATAAATGAATTTGTACCTGGCTAGGTTGAGATTGCTATCGTTCCTTTTCCTTTTATAACAATATAGTGGCCATTTCCAACCCGAACATTTGATGAACTTGCATTGCTTAGTTCTCTAAATAAATCCTTGTTATGTGTCATGTGGTTAGTACAACCACCGTTAATAAACCTATTCTCATTTGATTCGGTGCTAGAGAAACGCGTTGTAACAAACAAGTAATCCTCCTCCTCTTCTTGACCAACATCCTTTGCCCCATCACTATTTTGTTGATTCTTGTTCTTACATATAACAACTTCTTGTCCCATTTGATTACACAATGCACTTAGCATCAGGTCTTCTCCAACCTCTAAATGGTGGATGACCTTTCTTTCCACAATGTTGATATGGTGCATAAGATTTTCTTCGAATTTCATTCTTTTGTTTTGCATTGGCTGATGTTGAGCCTATTTTCACCAAAATCTTTCTTGAATTTTCCCACATTTTGATGCTTTGTTGCTAAAGCTCCTTCGGCTGTTGTGTCCTCTCTCATCAATCTTATCTTTTCTTGCGCCTTCAATGCATTAAGCAATTATGCCAAAGAAATTTTTAAAAAATCCTTGGTATTCTCTATGGTAGTGATGATCACAAGAAGTTTTTCAACAATTCTTGAGTCAGTGGATTTTGAACCCATAAGCCTCACATTGTTTGCAATATTGAGAAGCTTGTCACAGTAATCTTGAATTGTTTGGAATCCTTCATTCTTTGAAGTTCAATTCCTGAATCAAGTCCAAGACTTGCATGCCTTTAATTCTTTCGTCTTTTTCATATTCTTTCTTGAGATAATCCCATATATTATTTGGTGATTTAAAGGACATGATTCTTGTGAAAATAGTGGTTGAGACAACATCAAATAAACATGTCGTTGCCTTTGCTTACTTTGTCTTTTTATCCTTTTGCACTTTTATTTGTGTCATGGTGGGATTGTTCTGAAGTACATGAATATAATAATCTTTTCCCACTGTTTTCCACAAATCTAAAGCTTCCAAATATGCCTTCGTACACATTTCCCATAGTTGGTAGTTGCTTCCGTCAAAAACTGTCAGAGCGATTTCGAAGAGAGTTGCTACAAATTCTATTACGCGTTAAACTTGCACACAGATCCCTTAGGAATAGGGTTCTAATTAAATACCAATTGTTGTTAATTTAACAAGAAAATGAACAAGAGGAGAAATAAATGCTTCAATTCATGTAATTCATATGATAATGGAAACAAACATACACTACCTCTTTTACATAGTTTCACAATACGAAAACTTCCAATAACTACCACAATATAACACCACAATTAATTTAAAAAATAAACAATTTTTACTAGAATAACATATCCAACACATAATACATAAAGACTCCACATCAACAGGCCTAAGCATGATATTTAACACCTAATATTTTTTATTTCTTCCACCTGTTCTTTTCTTTTTCCAAAATCCTCCCATCCTTTCCTCTCCAAACTCATAAATAAAGCCTAAAATTTGGCGCATATATTTATTTACCCATAAACAAAAGCTGGATAGAGTTATTTACCTATGTTGGGGAGTTGACATCAATAAAAAATTATACGTTTATCCACCTTTTTCTTGTGTTAACCATTAGGTTTCTAGGAGAAAGAACCCCTATAAGCTGGGGTTCGTCACCTCATGAGGTAAGGATAATTTGACCAAGAATTATTACACCTATAAATCGAACTCGATTCTTTAGAACATTATGTCTTTGGTGAAACTCATTAACCACTTGAAGTCAAATTTATCTTTTATTGATGCGTAACTTAGTTGTCATCTTAAAGTTTATATATCTATGAAATTATTCCGCAAAAAATATGAAACTAAACTATCAAAAGGTCCCTGGCTATTTGTCTTCGTTTCCTTCAAAGATGGTGATCGCCACCAGTTTCCACTGCCCAAATCCACCTCAGGTTAGAAGAAGAAGGTGAGTTTGAATAATGCATTTGGAATTCCATTCATATAAATTCATTTTTCTATCAAATTACATACATTTTCCATTTCTATGATATCATTCAAATTCTAGTGTATATAATGTGTTCATAGCTTACTGATGAATGAAGCAATGGTCGTGGTAATGCTGTGACTATGGTGATGGGTAGTGATTTTGTATATTTTAAATTGTAGTGTTCATATAGGTTGTGTGAATATATAGAAGCTGTAACAGTAAAACAGATAGAGATAACAAATAGATTAAAAAACTCCACACTTAAAAACATATTGATAAATTCATACAATTAATATTGGAAATTAACTAAGTAAGTCAGTTCTGCTACATGCTCCTTCAAGATGTAGGCAGGTCCAATTACTTGAATCTTTGTTTTGCGGAAGTAATGATATGAGGAAGAAGGTGGTTTAATTGGGAGGCCAGCCGGTTAGGGACTTGTTGACATGCCAGAAATACTGTGATTCTTCGCTGATACTAATTCACGTACGAAATGATAGTATAAGTTTAAGTGTTTCACGCAGGAATAGAACTCAGGGTTAGCACATATATAGATAAGTTGCACATATGTTGTGTGAGTAGATCGTAGGTGCATCAATCGGAATGCCAAGTATAGAGTTCTTGTTGGAGCGGTTGTAGCTATCGTTTTGTATTTAGCCTCTATTAAAGATATTCCAACTGGTTGTTGCTTTTTAGAAGATCATCAAGTCGCATCGGGACCAAAGTAAATGATGTTTCTGTCTCTTTGCTAAACCCAACCAGAATAACAAAATGTTGCAAGCTTATGATTCTATGCATCGGTGAGATAAAGTCCATTTGACATGATCGATTTGAGACACTATAGCTTAAGTTTCAATGCTTGCTTATGTACTGAAGTTGGAGATTGCATATGTTGAAAAAATATGTTGACAACAGAAAATGTAACATCCAAGTAAGTGATGATAGATAATCCAAGGAACCAACCAGACTTTGAAATAAGCTATACTGTCACAGGTTTTTGCGTCTAGCGTAGCTGCCGAGAGAAGGAATTAGGAACTGGCTGTTGGTGTTGAAATTGGTTTTGTTTCTACCATGGTAGCTCATCCAATATGTTAGGATATAAAATAATGGCCAATTAGAGTAGTTAATTTAGTTATGAGTTGTCGAACAAGTTAGTTGGTATGTTATTTTTGGATTAGTTAGAGAGTATGTGCATAAATAGAAGAACACAGGTTAGAGAGCATTCTCTATTAATATTGTGAAGGGAATGTCCTTGGAGGAGAGATTTCTCTCTTATTATCTTTTATCCTTTCTCAATCATTGAATAAAATCATTCCTCCGTTTATTACATTCTGTCCAGTTTTGGAAATTCTTTCTTATACAAAGAGAAAGGTTTCTAACACAATAAGTTGCCTTATGTAGTGTTGCTGAGTTAGGAAGAGTACAGTGGAAGTAGCAAAAATTTCAACAACTTTGATGGACCATGATCCTTTGAAGAGAATTTGGCAGCAAGTCATCTATATATTTTAGAAAATATGCAGCGATTAAACCTTATGCGTAGACGAAGAGCAAAGTGTATGACTTCGAAGTTGTGAATTTTTAGATAAAATAATAAGAACCTTGAATGTTATTGATACTGACTTGATTGTAGCTAGATACCAAAGGCTAAACACTAATCCCTATTTGTAGGGATAGAATAATTCAACCTTAAATTAAGAACAAATAATGATAATAAGATATAAAATCTAATCCTAAGAAATACTTTGAGATACTCTTATAAGGTTATAAACTAATCACAGGAAATAACTACAGATACTTGTCATACCCTCATTTTGGACCTAAAAATACCTTTTTTCAAACTTCCTTCTATTTTCTAAATCCTTTCAAATTCACCATGTTTTCTACTGTGCTTCAACAGCATACATTACTGCTTCAGTCTTTTAAATTTTTGCATAAAATCATACAAAAGGGCATTTCGGTCATTTCCTACAAAGGAACCCATTTTTAGTCCCTGCAATTTGTCCCTGAGTCTTTTTAACTGGTTTGCATAAATCTTTAATCAATTTTGTACAAAATCATCTAGTTTGCATCTGAGTCAGTCTGAGTCGTTTTTGCCCCAGGGGCATTTTAGTCTTTTCACAGTATTTGAATTTTGGGCAGAGAGGTATTTTAAAATACCTCATTTTGGTAGTTTGTTCGTTTTAGTCCGTTTTGTCAATTTTAAACGTTTCACTTTACGTTGTTTTCAAATTTACGTTTTTACCAATTTTATTTTGACTTTTTACATTTTAGTCCAAATACTTTTAAAAATTGCAATTTGGTCCAAATATTTTGTTTTTGCAAATTTGTCCAATTCTTTCATTTCTTTTAAAAAAAAAAAAACAGTCCAATTATTCTTTATTTTTTTTATCTTTGCAGTTCAGTCCTTAATAATTTTAAATTTGCATGTTAGTCCCACAGTTTCATAAAATTGCAGATTGGTCCAATTTCAAGTCCAAGGCCACGCAGGTGCTCAATTCCACGTGGCAGTCCCCTATTGGCTCATATGCACATGTGTCAGCCTATAAAAGGCGCGGTACTGTACCAGTCAGAATCAGATCCACTCATTGGAATCCACCTCACCACAAACAGAATTCAATTTCTCTCTCCAAGGCAGTTAGATCAAACTCAGAATTCAGAAGAAAAACTCAAGAACACTAACAAACCCTAACCGTTTCTTGCAAGCAATTCAAGGTGAATCAATGGAGTTTGTGTGAACTCTCAGAGATTCTAGTACGAATCTTCATCACTGAGTTACTCTCCCTGCAATCCAAGCGTCGAATTCGTCACCGGAAGCAACGAATCCCAAACGCGATCACAGAGTTGAGATTGAAAAGAAGAGGGAAAGAGTCCAAGGGTTTCGGACCAGAGAAGAAGAAAAGAAGAGAATTACCGGCCTATTTCCAAATTCGAGCCAAGGAATCAACGAAGCCGAATCAAATTCAAGGTTTTCCGAAGATTTCGACTCAAATCTCGAATCAAAACTCAGGTAAACTCTCAAACCTACCTCATATCACTGAAAATCATCACAGAAGTCCAGAACCACGTGAATCAATAGCAAGTTCAAACGGTCCGATCCAAAACCCCAACCCTAACATAAAAAATTGCTTGAAAATCAAAGAAATGTTTCGAAATCCACAACGAGTGTAAACCGAAACAAATCCTTACGTTTTCACCATGATTTCAGCCAAAAAACACAAGGGATCCGAACGGTTTGAACTTGCATCAACAAAACGAAGGATTCACGTTGCTCCAACGGTAAAAACGTTTTCTTTCGTTTGATTCATGAGTAGAATGATGAAACGAACGAAACAAGCCATGGATTAGCCATTTCTGAGCAAGATTCAAAGAATTAGGGTTAGGGTTTGTAGAAGAGAGAAACGGCGGAGAAGAGAGGGAGAAGAGAATGAAAGGAATGAGAGAAAACGGGTTTTTTCCCCATTTATATGCGCGCTGGGTCGGGTCGACCCAGAACCCGGTCTACTTCCTTTTTTGGCCGTTGGATTCAGATCCTG
Organism: Medicago lupulina; assembly: GCA_958299785.1. Lineage (NCBI taxonomy): Eukaryota > Viridiplantae > Streptophyta > Magnoliopsida > Fabales > Fabaceae > Medicago > Medicago lupulina. The sequence goes on from OY283144.1 coordinate 64,522,702, forward strand.
ATGGATCTGGATCAATCCAACGCTCCTGGAGCGTTAGCTTGATCCGGATCCATCAGATCCGTGGGTTTGGGCCTCTTACCCGTCAGCTTTTGGTTTTCCTTCAGTTTCTTGATTTTTTCTTGCTATTTACACCTTTATTCTTGCTACTTGAACCCATACGCATGTTAATTTTCTTGCAAAAATCCTGAAAAAATTACTATATGTTTCTTGATGAATTTTCAACCGTTTTGTGGTAATTTCATACTTTGAAGTGGATAAAAAGCATGTGCGCTAATTTTTGTTTGATTTACGTGTTTTGATGCTTTTTGCGATTTTTCTTGCGCTATTTCGGATCCAATTTTTGCTCTATGGCGTTGATATTTGATATGTGATTTTTGTGATGTGTTCATCTCTGAATTCATGCTGTTTCTACATTCTTGCATGCCTAATTGTTAATTCCTTGGTTTTCAAATTCAATGGATCCTTTCTTATTTTGCAAGTTAACTCCTAGTCCACTAGTTCAAGTGCTCAATAATTTTACAAGTTGCTTGCTATCTACAATGCTACAATTTTGTTTGTTAATTTCTCTTTGCAAGATTAATTGAAAGCCTCTCTTTGGTCAAGCTTAGTTGTTAATTTTGAAATATAATTCGTTGTTGAAATGTGTTGATTTTAGGATTTAAGTGTGACTCGTAATTTCCCTTTGATTCTTGGAATGTTTTCTTTGAAAAAGAGGTGCTGTTTTGGGTAAAGGTTATAGGTCATGGGACTTAGTTTGGCTTTTAGGTTTTAGTTTGGTGCCATTTGCATTATTTTTGGTATTTGTTCTTTTGCAATTTGCTTAATGTTTTTAGTTGTGTTCACTTCATCCTTTTTAACTGGTTTGGTGCTTTGTTAGTAAATTTCATATCCTATGCATTGCTACTCATGTTACCATTTCTCATTTCATTACTAACCATTTTGTTCTATGTCTCATGCACATTGCAAGCATTGCCTCACTCTCATTTGTTTTTTCTTCCTTTAGTTACCCTTATGCAATTTTCCATTGATTCATGTAATGTTTTAGGTTTAGTTTATTTTCTTTAATTTCATGCAAGACTATAGAATGTAAAATAGGACCCGATGTAAAGGACATGGACTATAATGATGTACACCGACACATGCACCGACACACGCACACACGTTGTATGTTCATCGCTAGGTGTATGATTAGGATACGCGGTACTTAGAGAAAATCAATCTTTTGAAAAGCAAACAACTTCCATCACTTCAAATCTTTTTCAAACAAACCGTGGAGTCAAAACTCCAAGAGATTTTCCTTTTGTTTTCTTAATCAAAAATCAAAATGAACACTAATTTCCAACTTTAACCGTTTTTTGTAAATAAATTGGACTAACCTCACTGGTTTTCAATCTAATGCCTACACGGCCCCTTATCTCTTTCTTCAAAACCCATTTTTAAAAACTAAAAAGAACAAAACTCACAAAAACATTTTTGGAAGAGAACTACATGGAATTTTGATCCCTTAAAAGGGTATGTAGGCAAGAGACTCACATCTCTCCAAGTCCAATAAAATAAAACCCAATCTTCTCCCTCTCATTCTTAAAACCAATTTCTTTTGCAAAGTAGCGATAAAAGCAACGCATAAATGTAAAGCGTAGTAAAACGGTTCCTATAGGATACTATAGTCATCGCGGGTGCCTAACACCTTCCCGTGATGAAATCAGCCCCGAACTTAGGATTTCTAAGGTTTTCTCGATTTTACCTTCCCCAAAAAAAATAGAAACATCAATGATCGAAAGGTTCAAATCCAATTAATGATTTGACACCCGAAAATCGCGATGACAGAAATGGCGACTTCACTGGGGAATTTTAGGGCTACGCCTAGTTTTACGCGCTTCATTTTCTATGCTTTGCTTTATTGTTACATGTAAAATTTTCTTGTGTACGTGTGGGGTGAGAATATCAAAAGCCCTATACCCGGGCTGAGTGAACTTAGGATTAGGAAGAGATATAATCGACAATCCATTCCGGGGGTTGCCTCGTGCATTGGATTACGCGATCAATCTCACATAGCTGAGGCATTTTGGAGGTGATATTGTCGGCGTGTGTTGTCATGCTTAGGCACTTTACTTCCAATTGACCGATGAAGGCTATGGACCGTAGTTACCAAGCCCATCCTTAGCCTTTCTTAGGACGTAGTGCGGTGGCTAAACCGAGCGTTGCCTCGAAATTTAGTCGTCACGCGATACTACACCCAAACTAGACCTTCTTACGGATAATCATGGACAAGCGTTGCTTTGTACTACCATGATATGCGCAAGAGAGGTCGTGGTTTGGGAACTTTGTAGAACCTTGGTCACTATTATCAAAAGCCTTAGTTTCACCGGACACCGTGTCCACTTGTTACCTTAGCCCACCGTGCTCTCCCATTATTTAAATCATGCATACATGCATTCATGCATAAATTTTTACATGCATTTATCAAAGAGTATAGACAAACTAAAATTCTTTGCAAATATGATCAGGCATGAAAAGGACTAAATCTTACAAGTTCAAAGAAACTGATTTGGCTAGCCTAAGGGAGCTGGCACTCAAGATTAAGAATCCGACTGGGTTTCGTCTCCGATACGGTGGTTTGCTTGGTATTCTCCGGACTAATGTGGAAGAGAAGCTGGTGCACACTCTGGTGCAATTCTATGACCCGGTTTTCCGTTGTTTCACTTTCCCGGATTTTCAGTTGGTTCCTACACTTGAGGCTTACTCTTGCTTATTGGGTTTACCTATAGCCGAGAAGACACCTTTCACAGGCCCGGGATCTTCTCTCACTCCTCTGGTTATTGCTAAGGATCTATATCTCAAGACTTCCGAGGTGTCTAAGAATCTTATCACGAAATCTCACATTCAGGGCTTCACTTCAAAGTACTTACTTGAGCGAGCTAATCTCGAATCTACTTGTCAGGACACCCTTGAGGCTATTCTGGCGCTACTCATCTATGGGCTCGTTCTCTTTCCAAATCTCGACAACTTTGTAGACATGAATGCTATTGAGATCTTTCACTCCAGGAGTCCGGTTCCTACGTTGTTAGCTGACACATACCATGCCATCCATGATCGGACTTTCAAGGGTCGTGGATATATTCTCTGCTGTGTGCCTCTCCTATATAGGTGGTTTATTTCTCACCTTCCGAGCTCTTTCCACGCCAACACGGAGAACTGGTCTTATTCGCAGCGGATTATGGCTCTTACTCCCGATGAGGTGGTTTGGATCACTCCAGCAGCTCGAGTCAAGGAGAATATCACTGGTTGTGGGGATTTCCTCAATGTACCTCTTCTCGGTACCCGGGGAGGAATCAACTATAATCCCGAGTTAGCTATGAGACAGTTTGGTTTTCCTATGAGAGCGAAGCCCATCAACCTTGCTACATCTCAGGAGTTTTTTTACTATTCCAATGCTCCCACCGGGCAAAGGAAAGCTTTTACAGATGCTTGGTCTAAGGTTCGTAGGAAAGATGTGAAGCATTTGGGTGTGAGATCCGGCATTGCTCATGAGGCCTATACTCAATGGGTGATAGATCGAGCTGAAGAGATTGGCATGCCTTACCCTGCTATGAGGCATGTAGCTGCATCTACTCCATCTAGACCATTACCATTGCTTCCCGCGACTCAGGAGCTATATCAGGAGCATCTAGCTATGGAGAGTGAGGAGAAGCGAGCGTGGAAAGCCCGTTACAGTGAGGCTGAGAACTTGATCATGACTTTGGATGGCAGAGACGAGCAGAAGGATCATGAGAACCGAATGCTGAAGAAGGAGCTAGCCAGGGTTAGGAAAGAGCTAGAGGAAAAGGATGATCTATTGAGGAGAGACTCCAGGAGAGTCAGAGGTCGTCGAGATTTCTTCGCCAGTCATTGTGGTTCAGCTTCAGACTCGGATTCCGAATACTACCCAGTCACTCCTTAGTTCTGGATGATAGGATTGCTATTGGTTATGTTGTTTGTTCGGTTTATGTTTCAGAAGCCTACTCCCTTGGCTCAGTGTATCAAAACAATTTGCTTTGAATGATTCGTTACTCCAAAATGTTTGCAAAGAATTCTAATTTGTCTAGAAAACCCTTTGATAATAAAAAGAGTCATTTTTGCATCCGCATTTGCATATCATGCATCATGTGCATCGTTCATCGGTCACAAAAAAAACTTCCAAATGCTTATTGCCTCCTGGTTCTTCTGCCGCAGAGTGAAAAGTGGCTCGTGCTCGAAGGACTGATCAATCTACCAGAGTACATCAGACCAGACAGTACAGAAGGAGAAATCAGGTAGCTATGGAAGAAGAGAATGCTCAGCTCCGCACTGAACTAGCCTCCGTAAGAGAAGAGTTAGCCAAAGCTCTCGATGCTATGACCACTCTGGTAGCCGCTCAAGAGCAGCCAGCCTCGTCCGCTCCAGAAACCACTGAGGCAATTCCAATATCAACTCTCGATAGCCGGTTCATCATGCCAAGAGGATTCCCGTATGGACTCCCACCTTATTTCGCTCCCGATACCGCAGCCGGTGTTTCAGGAACCACGACTTCAGGTGCCGCTAATGTCGGTCAAGTACCCCCACCAGATTTCACATCTCTTCACACTACCTTGCCTCAGTCAACAGTCTTCACAGTGCCGATTGTGCACCCTACGCCTCAAGGCACCAATGCTAATGATTACCGTGGAAAAACTCCTGTATTGGGAACTATGGAAGAGAAAATGGAAGAGCTTGCCAGAGAACTCCGCCGTGAGATCAAGGCCAACCGTGGGAGCAGTGACCTCGTCAGAACCCACGATCTTTGTTTGGTACCGAGAGTAGATGTTCCCAGCAAATTCAAGGTCCCAGAGTTTGACCGCTACAACGGGCTGACTTGCCCCCAAAACCATATCATCAAATATGTCCGGAAGATGGCTAACCACGCGGACAATGATTCACTTATGATCCATTGCTTCCAGGACAGTCTAAAGGAAGATGCCGCGGAGTGGTACACCGGTTTGAGCAAGGATGATATCCGTACTTTTGATGATCTAGCTACCGCTTTCAAGAACCACTATGGGTTTAACACCAGGCTCAAGCCGAATAGAGAATTCCTCCGGTCCCTGTCTCAGAAAAAGGACGAAAGCTTTCGCGAATACGCACAGAGGTGGAGAGGGGCGGCTGCCCGTATCACTCCCGCCTTGGACGAAGAAGAAATGACTCAAACGTTCTTGAAGACCCTGAAGAAAGATTATGTTGAGAGAATGATTATTGCCGCCCCAAGCAACTTCTCTGAGATGGTCACTATGGGAACCCGCTTGGAAGAAGCCGTCCGAGAAGGGATCATCGTGTTTGAGAAAGGTGAGTCCTCGAATGCACCGAAGAAGTACGGCAATGGTCACCATAAGAAAAAGGAATCAGAGGTTGGGATGGTGTCCGCCGGAACTAATCAGTCTGCCGCTGTCGCTCCTGTCAATGCTACACAACTGCCTCAGCCGTATCAGTACCTACACTATGCCCAGCACCCGTTCTATCCACCGTTCTACCATCAATATCCTCCTCTACCGGGCCAGCCTCAGGTCCCTGTTAATGCCATCGCCCAACAGATGCAACAACAACCATTAGCTCAACAGCCGCAACAGCAACAACAAGGCCCTCAATCTAGGCCATCTTTCCCGCCAATCCCAATGGCGTATGCTGAACTACTCCCAACTCTGTTACATAAGGGGTATTGCACCACTAGGCCTGGCAAGCCTCCGCCAAACCCATTACCTCCCAGATTCCGCTCCGATCTCAGATGTGATTTCCACCAAGGCGCCCTAGGTCATGACGTAGAAGGTTGCTACGCTCTGAAATACATTGTGAAAAAGTTGATTGACCAGGGAAAGCTGTCCTTTGAAAACAATGTCCCGCACGTACTCGACAATCCACTCCCCAACCATGCCGCTGTAAATATGATTGAAGTCTGTGAAGAAATCCCTCGCCTCAATGTCCGTAATGTTGCTACTCCCCTAGTACCGCTACATATCAAACTGTGCCGAGCTTCCTTGTTTAGCCACGACCACGCTGCCTGTTGTGAATGTCTTCAGAACCCTATGGGTTGCGGCATAGTTCAGAATGACATCCAAAGATTGATGAATGACAACTACTTGACTACCAGTGATGTTTGCATGATAGTGCCGGTCTTCCACGATACTCCAGTCAAGAGCGCACCCGTCAGGGAGGATGTTGAACCGTTGGTCATACGGTTGCCTGGTCCAGTACCATATACCTCTGCAAAAGCTATCCCGTACAAGTACAATGCGACTATGTTGGAAAACGGGAAGGAAGTACCTTTGGTGTCCTCAAGCACGGTAGGCAGTATCGCTGAAGTGACAGCTTTGAGGAGCGGCAAGGTCCGACCACTCTTGTTTCAGAAGAAAGATGACGCGCAAGTTACAGTTCCTGCTGACAAAACTACTCCATTGACAATCCCTCCTGTTGTTGGAAGTACCAGCCGTCCAGGCCATTCCATTGATGATTCCAATCTGGATGAGATTTTGAAGATAATTAAGAAAAGCGATTATAAGATCGTGGATCAGCTGTTACAGACTCCTTCGAAGATATCCATCTTGGCCTTACTCCTCAGTTCGGAGGCTCATAGGAATGTGTTATTGAAGGTATTGGAACAAGCCTATGTTGACCACGAAGTTACAGAGGATCAATTTGGCGGGATAGTGGCTAACATCACTGCTTGCAGCAACCTCTGGTTTGGTGAAGATGAACTTCCAGAGGCAGGGAAGCACCACAACTTGGCCCTGCATATTTCCATGAACTGCAAAACAGATATGTTGTCCAACGTGTTGGTAGACACCGGGTCGTCGTTGAATGTGATGCCCAAATCGACTTTGGATCAGTTGAGTTGCCGAGGAGTTCCTTTGAGAAGGAGTACTTTCTTAGTCAAGGCTTTCGATGGTTCCCGTAAAAATGTGCTCGGAGAAGTAGATCTCCCCATGACTATTGGTCCTGAAACATTCATGATTACTTTCCAGGTTATGGACATAGATGCCTCTTACAGTTGCCTGCTCGGGAGACCGTGGATACACGAGGCTGGGGCAGTCACTTCTACTCTCCATCAGAAGCTAAAGTTCGTGAAAAATGGTAAACTTGTGACAGTGCACGGGGAAGAAGCTTATCTGGTCAGTCAGTTATCATCCTTCTCTTGTATCGAAGCGAAGTCTGCCGAAGGAACTGCATTCCAGGGTTTGACTATCGAGGGTACGGAGCCCAAGAGAGCTAGTGCTGCCATGGCTTCATTAAGAGACGCGCAGAGAGCCGTTCAGAAGGGTCAGGCCGCGGGTTGGGGCCAATTGATACAGCTGCAGGACAACAAACACAAAGAGGGTCTCGGTTTCTCTCCGACGTCAGGCATGTCAACTGGAACGTTCCGTAGTGCTGGATTTACCAATGCAATTCTTGATGGTGCTGCTGAAAGAGGGGCTAGGCCCACATTTGTGATACCAGGAGGCATTGCAAAGAACTGGAACGTTATCAATCTCCCTGTGTTTGTGCATGATTCTAAGTAATATGTCTTGCTGTTTAGACTTTGTTTTCAAAATAACAATCCTTCCGCCCTGCCCGAGGCGGAAGTGACACTTTTGTAAAGGGCATGTTTGTTCCGACATCACCATTATCAATAAAAAACGTCGTTTCTTTCACGACTCTTTTTTCTTTCTTTAATGCTTTTCCCTTGGAAATAATGGTAATGCCAGAAAAAACCAAAACATCTGTGTTTTCTTATTAATTTCAAAAGATCTGCATGAAAACTATTTTCTAAAATCATCCAATCATGTCACGCAGATCGAACCAAAACGAACCCGTTGAACACGGTAACTCTATGCTTCTCCAAACTGTTGAATCCCCGGTATTCGAGACCGAAGATGAGGATAGTGATGATATACCAGATGAGATTGCCCGATTGCTTGAGCAAGAAGAGAAAACCATTCGGCCTCATCAGGAAGAGATCGAGCTAATCAACTTGGGTACTGAGGATAACAAAAGAGAGATCAAAGTCGGTGCTGCCTTGGAGGAAGGGGTCAAGAAAAGGATCTTCCAGCTTCTCCGGGAGTACTCGGACATTTTTGCATGGTCGTATGAAGACATGCCAGGCTTGGATCCTCAAATTGTGGAACATCGGATACCGACAAAGCCAGACTGTCCTCCCGTCAGGCAAAAATTGAGACGGACTCGGCCAGACATGGCTCTGAAGATCAAGGCGGAAGTGCAGAAACAGATCGATGCGGGTTTTCTCATGACAGTTGAGTATCCCGAGTGGGTTGCTAACATCGTGCCAGTGCCGAAGAAAGATGGTAAGGTTCGGATGTGTGTTGACTACAGAGATTTGAACAGAGCAAGCTTGAAGGACAATTTCCCACTGCCACACATCGATGTGCTTGTTGACAATACGGCCCAGTGCAAGGTGTTCTCCTTCATGGATGGTTTTTCTGGCTATAACCAAATCAAAATGTCACCCAAGGACAGGGAGAAGACATCGTTCATCACTCCATGGGGAACTTTCTGCTGCAAAGCAATGCCGTTCGGTCTAATAAATGCTGGTGCTACCTACCAAAGGGGAATGACCACTTTGTTCCATGACATGATTCACAAGGAGGTTGAAGTGTATGTAGATGACATGATTGTCAAGTTGAGCGATGAAGAACAACACGTTGAATACTTGGCTAAGATGTTTGAAAGGTTGAGGAAGTACAAGCTTCGGCTGAATCCAAATAAATGTACGTTCGGTGTCAGATCTGGGAAGTTGCTAGGCTTCATCGTCAGCCAGAAGGGCATTGAAGTAGATCCCGACAAAGTCCGAGCCATCCGCGAGATGCCGGCCCCACAGACTGAGAAGCAGGTCAGAGGGTTCCTCGGGCGTTTGAACTACATCTCTAGATTTATATCTCACATGACTGCGACCTGTGGGCCAATTTTCAAGTTGCTCAGGAAGAATCAACCTGTGGTATGGAATGATGAATGCCAAGAAGCTTTCGACAACATCAAGAGTTATCTGCTAGAACCTCCTATCCTCGTTCCGCCGGTGGAAGGGAGGCCATTAATCATGTATCTGTCAGTGTTGGATGAGTCCATGGGATGTGTGCTCGGTCAGCAAGATGAAACTGGAAAGAAAGAGCATGCAATCTACTATTTGAGCAAGAAGTTCACCGATTGTGAGACTCGGTATACAATGCTCGAGAAAACCTGTTGTGCCTTGGCTTGGGCTGCCAAACGCCTGCGTCATTACTTGATAAATCATACAACTTGGTTGATATCCCGGATGGATCCAATCAAGTACATCTTTGAAAAACCGGCTGTCACTGGAAAAATCGCACGTTGGCAAATGTTACTGTCAGAATATGATATCGTGTTTAAAACTCAGAAAGCCATTAGAGGGAGCATCCTGGCTGACCATCTGGCTTGCCAACCGCTCGATGATTATCAACCTTTGAAGTTCGATTTCCCAGACGAAGAGGTCATGTTTTTAAAATCAAGAGACTGTGAAGAACCACTGATCGGTGAGGGTCCAGACCCCGATAGCAAGTGGGGATTGGTTTTTGATGGTGCGGTTAATGCCTATGGTCGAGGAATTGGCGCAGTAATTGTGGCTCCGCAGGGGCACCACATCCCTTTCACAGCCCGGATTGTGTTCGAGTGCACCAACAACATGGCCGAGTACGAAGCATGCATCTTGGGAATTGAAGAAGCCATCGATATGAGAATCAAGCACCTCGACATCTATGGAGACTCTGCACTAGTCATCAACCAGATAAAGGGAGAATGGGAGACCCATCATGCTAATTTGATCCCTTACCGCGACTATGCGAGACGTCTGTTGACGTATTTTACAAAGGTCGAGTTGCACCACATCCCCCGAGAGGAGAACCAAATGGCCGATGCTCTTGCTACCTTATCTTCCATGCTTCAAGTAAACCATTGGAATCACGTGCCGATGATCAAAGTGCAACACTTAGATCGGCCCGCCCATGTGTTTACTATCAGTGATGCAATTGTACAGACAGGTTCAAGCGGAATCGACGTCAAACCCTGGTATTATGATATCAAACAATTTCTGCAAAGCCGTGAGTATCCGCCAGGTGCTTCCAACAGAGACAAGAAGACGTTACGCAGGTTGGCTAGCAAGTTCCTGCTGGATGGTGATGTCCTGTACAAAAGGAATTTCGATATGGTGTTGTTAAGATGCGTTGATGAATGTGAGGCAGAACAGCTAATGCACGATGTGCATGATGGCACCTTTGGGACCCACGCATCGGGGCACGTTATGTCTAGAAAGTTGTTGAGAGCTGGTTACTACTGGATGACCATGGAGCGCGATTGCTATCAATACGCCAGAAAGTGCCACAAGTGTCAAGTATATGCTGATAAGATCCATGTGCCTCCGCACGCTCTCAATGTTATGTCTCCTCCGTGGCCTTTCTCTATGTGGGGCATTGATATGATCGGAAGAATTGAGCCGAAAGCTTCAAACGGTCATCGTTTCATTCTGGTAGCAATCGATTATTTCACCAAATGGGTCGAAGCTGCATCTTATGCCAACGTGACTAAGCAAGTGGTAGTCAAGTTCATCAAGAACAATATCATCTGTCGGTATGGTGTTCCTAGCAAGATTATCACTGACAACGGTACCAACTTGAACAATGATATGGTGCAAGCCTTATGCGAGAAATTCAAGATTGAACACCACAATTCTTCTCCTTACCGACCTCAGATGAATGGTGCAGTCGATGCCGCTAATAAGAACATCAAGAAGATTGTGCAGAAGATGGTAACAGCATACAAAGACTGGCATGAGATATTGCCCTATGCTCTACATGGCTACCGCACTACAGTCCGTAGTTCAACCGGGGCAACGCCTTTTTCTCTGGTGTACGGCATGGAAGCAGTCCTCCCATTGGAAGTGGAGATTCCGTCTCTCCGTGTGATTATGGAAGCAAAGTTGTCTGAGGCTGAATGGTGCCAGAGTCGGTACGACCAGTTGAATTTGATTGAGGAAAGACGCCTGGGTGCTTTAACTCATGGCCAGATGTATCAAACAAGGATGAAAAATGCTTTTGACAAGAAAGTCCGTCCTCGGGTATTCAAAGAGGGTGAACTCGTGTTGAAAAGAAGAATGAGTCAGCTACCTGACCCAAGGGGCAAGTGGACGCCTAACTATGAGGGACCTTATGTTGTCAAGAAGGCTTTCTCCGGCGGTGCTTTGATTCTCACACACATGGATGGTGTAGAACTTCCGAATCCTGTGAATGCCGATATAGTCAAGAAATACTTTGTCTAAGATATGAAAAGAACAGCGTGGTAGGTCGAAAACCCGAAAGGGCGGCCTAGGCAAAAATGCGCTTCCCGGTGGATCGAAAACCCGAAAGGGCGGTCCAGGCAAAATAAGGGACAAGAAATAAAATGTAAAAGCTCGCTGAGATTACATGTAACTCAGGCAAAAATGAGCGTCTCGATGAGCCGAAAACCCGAAAGGGCGGTTCATGCAAAAATGAGATTGAAATAAAAGACAATTGACTATATCTGGCAAATTACCATTCCCCTTGGGATCTTTTGCAGTTGATGATTGGCTGTTCTCATCCGAGGTTCCGACGCCTGCGGATTCAAGAGTTTCAGATACCATAGCAGTTACTGTGTTCAATGTACCACCAACCAATAAAATTACCATTTTCCAAGATTTGTAAATCTGTGGAGTCACGCCTTCGGCCGATTACCACCCTTATACATCAATTTGAGCCTATGCTTTTGTTTGGCACTCACTTTCTATTCTATTTTCAAAGCTTTATACAAAGAGATTCTTTTTCTATGTTAATAATGGTGTGTCTGGAATAAACATTCTGAAAACTGAAAATTTTTGAGTATTTTGGGAATAAGCCTGAACAGCTAGGTACATTCAAATGAACATGCATGAACAAATTTACATTGATATCAATTCCAATTCAAGTTGCTAGCGAGCCTTCCTCCCGGTTACGGTCTGTGGTCAATGGCAAGAATGAAAAAACAGAATGAAAAGCATGGAAATAAGTATGCTCGCTAAGTCGAAAACCCGAAAGGGCGGCTTAGGCAAAAATGAGCACCCCGATGGATTGACAACCTTCAAAGGCAATTCAGGCAAAAACAGGGGCAACACAAAAAAAAAACTATTCCCCGGTGGGTCGAAAACCCGAGAGGGCGATCCAGGCAAAAATGGGATGATGAAAAATGACAAGAATGAAATGAAAAAAAAACAAACATGCAAAAGCAATGACCACATATGCGATGTCCAAAGCACTTATGTGACCGTTCCAACAAGCGGTGATACCATTCAAACTATTTTTCTCTACAATTTTACAGCTTCCTATCTTCAAGCGTTGGTCATGATGCATCTCCCGACGACGGCATCCCCAGAAGAGGAACTTTTGCAATTATATGTCCGAGCACGAGCCATTACGTGCCCAATATTCCAATGTTTTGTCTGTCTCTGCGAGATTGTGTCTACAAATTGCCAACCATCATGCATTCCAAAACATTCATACATGCATAATCATGCATCTTACATGTTCATGCATTTGATAAAATTGTCTTGCTATTCATACGCAACTGCATTCTCAATTCCTATGTTAATTTCAATCAAAATCAATCTTGCCAACTTCAAATTTCTTCTGCTAACAACAAATGTCTACTGTCATGTCAATTTCAAAATTCAACAGTCTTGTCAACATTCTTGTCAAAATTCAAGCTCCTGCAGTTATGTCAATCAAGTTCAATTCTTTTTCAACTATAATTTGTTTCTGTTAACGGCCAAGTGGCTAGTTCGCACCCCAAGAACAGCTTGTGCCTGTCAATTTGCTTCTGTTATCGGTCAAGCGGCCAGTTCGCATCCAAGAACAGCTTGTACCTATTCTTTTGATATCCGCAGAGCGACCAGTTCAGATCCAAGAACAGCTCGTGCTTTCTATTTTGTTTTCTGTCAGCCAAGTAACCAGTTCGTGTCCAAGAACGGCTTGTGCTTCCTACATTTTCCTGTCAGCCAGGTAACCAGTTCGTGTCCAAGAACAGCTTGTGCTTTCTATGTTTTCTTTCAGCCAAGTAACCAGCTCAAATACAAGAGCAGCTTGCGCCCTTTTGTTGTCAATATTCCCGGTCAAGTGGCTAGTTCGCATTCAAGAACAGCTTGTACCTGTCAATTTGCTTTCGAGTCTCCCCAGTGAGTCTTGTTATCTGCTATTCTGTTAATGTCAATCAGTCCCGCAATGGATACGACATACTTTGTTATCTGCTATTCTGTTAATGTCAACCAGTCCCGCAATGGATACGACATATTCCTTTGCCATTTCTGTTAATGTCAACCAGTCCCGCAATGGATACGACATATTTTGTTAAACTCAATTCTCAGTTTGTCTTGCATTCATAACACAAATGTTGCATGGCATACATAGCATTTCCAAATGTATTTTTACGCCCAAAATCAGTGCAAATGTCGATATTTAAGTATCTTCGTCACGTCAAGCCAAAGACTCCGTCTCTTGACTCTTCAAACGAAGAAACTTAAATAGGGGCAGCTGTCATACCCTCATTTTGGACCTAAAAATACCTTTTTTCAAACTTCCTTCTATTTTCTAAATCCTTTCAAATTCACCATGTTTTCTACTGTGCTTCAACAGCATACATTACTGCTTCAGTCTTTTAAATTTTTGCATAAAATCATACAAAAGGGCATTTCGGTCATTTCCTACAAAGGAACCCATTTTTAGTCCCTGCAATTTGTCCCTGAGTCTTTTTAACTGGTTTGCATAAATCTTTAATCAATTTTGTACAAAATCATCTAGTTTGCATCTGAGTCAGTCTGAGTCGTTTTTGCCCCAGGGGCATTTTAGTCTTTTCACAGTATTTGAATTTTGGGCAGAGAGGTATTTTAAAATACCTCATTGTGGTAGTTTGTTCGTTTTAGTCCGTTTTGTCAATTTTAAACGTTTCACTTTACGTTGTTTTCAAATTTACGTTTTTACCAATTTTATTTTGACTTTTTACATTTTAGTCCAAATACTTTTAAAAATTGCAATTTGGTCCAAATATTTTGTTTTTGCAAATTTGTCCAATTCTTTCATTTCTTTTAAAAAAAAAAAACAGTCCAATTATTCTTTCTTTTTTTTATCTTTGCAGTTCAGTCCTTAATAATTTTAAATTTGCATGTTAGTCCCACAGTTTCATAAAATTGCAGATTGGTCCAATTTCAAGTCCAAGGCCACGCAGGTGCTCAATTCCACGTGGCAGTCCCCTATTGGCTCATATGCACATGTGTCAGCCTATAAAAGGCGCGGTACTGTACCAGTCAGAATCAGATCCACTCATTGGAATCCACCTCACCACAAACAGAATTCAATTTCTCTCTCCAAGGCAGTTAGATCAAACTCAGAATTCAGAAGAAAAACTCAAGAACACTAACAAACCCTAACCGTTTCTTGCAAGCAATTCAAGGTGAATCAATGGAGTTTGTGTGAACTCTCAGAGATTCTAGTACGAATCTTCATCACTGAGTTACTCTCCCTGCAATCCAAGCGTCGAATTCGTCACCGGAAGCAACGAATCCCAAACGCGATCACAGAGTTGAGATTGAAAAGAAGAGGGAAAGAGTCCAAGGGTTTCGGACCAGAGAAGAAGAAAAGAAGAGAATTACCGGCCTATTTCCAAATTCGAGCCAAGGAATCAACGAAGCCGAATCAAATTCAAGGTTTTCCGAAGATTTCGACTCAAATCTCGAATCAAAACTCAGGTAAACTCTCAAACCTACCTCATATCACTGAAAATCATCACAGAAGTCCAGAACCACGTGAATCAATAGCAAGTTCAAACGGTCCGATCCAAAACCCCAACCCTAACATAAAAAATTGCTTGAAAATCAAAGAAATGTTTCGAAATCCACAACGAGTGTAAACCGAAACAAATCCTTACGTTTTCACCATGATTTCAGCCAAAAAACACAAGGGATCCGAACGGTTTGAACTTGCATCAACAAAACGAAGGATTCACGTTGCTCCAACGGTAAAAACGTTTTCTTTCGTTTGATTCATGAGTAGAATGATGAAACGAACGAAACAAGCCATGGATTAGCCATTTCTGAGCAAGATTCAAAGAATTAGGGTTAGGGTTTGTAGAAGAGAGAAACGGCGGAGAAGAGAGGGAGAAGAGAATGAAAGGAATGAGAGAAAACGGGTTTTTTCCCCATTTATATGCGCGCTGGGTCGGGTCGACCCAGAACCCGGTCTACTTCCTTTTTTGGCCGTTGGATTCAGATCCTGATGGATCTGGATCAATCCAACGCTCCTGGAGCGTTAGCTTGATCCGGATCCATCAGATCCGTGGGTTTGGGCCTCTTACCCGTCAGCTTTTGGTTTTCCTTCAGTTTCTTGATTTTTTCTTGCTATTTACACCTTTATTCTTGCTACTTGAACCCATACGCATGTTAATTTTCTTGCAAAAATCCTGAAAAAATTACTATATGTTTCTTGATGAATTTTCAACCGTTTTGTGGTAATTTCATACTTTGAAGTGGATAAAAAGCATGTGCGCTAATTTTTGTTTGATTTACGTGTTTTGATGCTTTTTGCGATTTTTCTTGCGCTATTTCGGATCCAATTTTTGCTCTATGGCGTTGATATTTGATATGTGATTTTTGTGATGTGTTCATCTCTGAATTCATGCTGTTTCTACATTCTTGCATGCCTAATTGTTAATTCCTTGGTTTTCAAATTCAATGGATCCTTTCTTATTTTGCAAGTTAACTCCTAGTCCACTAGTTCAAGTGCTCAATAATTTTACAAGTTGCTTGCTATCTACAATGCTACAATTTTGTTTGTTAATTTCTCTTTGCAAGATTAATTGAAAGCCTCTCTTTGGTCAAGCTTAGTTGTTAATTTTGAAATATAATTCGTTGTTGAAATGTGTTGATTTTAGGATTTAAGTGTGACTCGTAATTTCCCTTTGATTCTTGGAATGTTTTCTTTGAAAAAGAGGTGCTGTTTTGGGTAAAGGTTATAGGTCATGGGACTTAGTTTGGCTTTTAGGTTTTAGTTTGGTGCCATTTGCATTATTTTTGGTATTTGTTCTTTTGCAATTTGCTTAATGTTTTTAGTTGTGTTCACTTCATCCTTTTTTACTGGTTTGGTGCTTTGTTAGTAAATTTCATATCCTATGCATTGCTACTCATGTTACCATTTCTCATTTCATTACTAACCATTTTGTTCTATGTCTCATGCACATTGCAAGCATTGCCTCACTCTCATTTGTTTTTTCTTCCTTTAGTTACCCTTATGCAATTTTCCATTGATTCATGTAATGTTTTAGGTTTAGTTTATTTTCTTTAATTTCATGCAAGACTATAGAATGTAAAATAGGACCCGATGTAAAGGACATGGACTATAATGATGTACACCGACACATGCACCGACACACGCACACACGTTGTATGTTCATCGCTAGGTGTATGATTAGGATACGCGGTACTTAGAGAAAATCAATCTTTTGAAAAGCAAACAACTTCCATCACTTCAAATCTTTTTCAAACAAACCTTGGAGTCAAAACTCCAAGAGATTTTCCTTTTGTTTTCTTAATCAAAAATCAAAATGAACACTAATTTCCAACTTTAACCGTTTTTTGTAAATAAATTGGACTAACCTCACTGGTTTTCAATCTAATGCCTACACGGCCCCTTATCTCTTTCTTCAAAACCCATTTTTAAAAACTAAAAAGAACAAAACTCACAAAAACATTTTTGGAAGAGAACTACATGGAATTTTGATCCCTTAAAAGGGTATGTAGGCAAGAGACTCACATCTCTCCAAGTCCAATAAAATAAAACCCAATCTTCTCCCTCTCATTCTTAAAACCAATTTCTTTTGCAAAGTAGCGATAAAAGCAACGCATAAATGTAAAGCGTAGTAAAACGGTTCCTATAGGATACTATAGTCATCGCGGGTGCCTAACACCTTCCCGTGATGAAATCAGCCCCGAACTTAGGATTTCTAAGGTTTTCTCGATTTTACCTTCCCCAAAAAAAATAGAAACATCAATGATCGAAAGGTTCAAATCCAATTAATGATTTGACACCCGAAAATCGCGATGACAATACTCTAATACAATATTCAAGATATTATAAGGATATATTCTATGATTCTTACACTGCCTTTTTCAGCTTTCAAAGATAATGAAGAAATGATGAGTGGATGGATGGATGAAACCGGTTGGCTGAGACACATACATGTCCTCCTGATTAACTTCAAATCAACTATGCGTTAAAATTTACAGCACGATAATGATAGCAGCATTAGCGTCAATCTTGCTTAGTAGAATAAACACATTCATTAAAAAGAAGTGGTTTTGATTATTATTACAAGAGATGAAGTAAAGTTCCCACCAATCTAAAAACAGGAAAAGACCAGAAATGGCAAAACTAGGAAATAAATGTCAAAAACACTTCTGAATGGAGTCCAGATAATGAAGACCATGATCCTTTGTTGACTGGGATCCACTTTTTCTTGATTATTGCAGGATGAGAGGAAATATTTTACTTTCAGCTGTATCATGGAGAACCAAATTTCTGTCCGCATCGACACAAGAAACAATCAAGTCAGTTATCTCATACAATTGTCAACTTAATTAAACACACTAAATCTTTTTCAAAAGAAAACGAAACACATAAAATAAAACGTTGTTATAAAACTGAATGCTTTATAAGAGAAGAATTGCATGATCAGAGGAAAGGTACCTTCATATTTTGAAGCTTGAAAGACAACAAAACATTCTCAGCTTGCAAAACAATGATCAGATGAGGTAATAGTGCAGATCTCATCATCATTGAATTTTGGGTCACTCGTGTGATGAAAGGATACATGAGGAACGTTGTTTGTTTCAATACTCTCAACAAATTCATCTGACATTTCATGGAACTTAATAGCTTTGAGTTTCTTCAAGGACTTGATGCCGGAGGGTACCTTCATCAGTTGGGGGATTCTGTTCATGGTAAGATATTCAAGAGAGATCAAAGCTCTTTTGTCTATAAGGACAGTATTTACTCTATTCAAGCGACTGAGGTTCAGTCTCTTCAATTTTAGAAACCCTCCAATTTGAAAATGCAAAACTTTACCATCGTAGGCATTGTCCCATAGACCAAACTTCAGCAGATTTGGCAAGTTTTTCAGTGACTGTAGCGGATCATTTCTCAACTTAGATAAAGCCAGCTTTATCTCAACAAGATACTCAAGTTTTGGAATCCAATCAGGCAATGTATTTAGTTTAGCTTTCAAATGAAGCCGCTGAAGTTGGGGTGGAGATGAGACAAAATTCAAGTTAATGGTTTCATCTTCACCAATTGTAGTTAGATTAAGATCTTCAAGGTGTTTCATTTCTACTACAGCAGCACTTAAGGCATCTCCATGTTCTCTTCTTACGTGCCTTAAACCTAACTTCCTTAACTGCTTTAACATTTTCATCTCGTAAATGAGATCGACTCCCCTTTGTTTTACATCCACATAATAAAGTTTCTGCAACGAAACCATGTTTTTAATACCTCTTTCCATCTGCACACCAGATGTAAAGCCCAACAGAGAATAATTTTCTTCATAGTTACGATGTAATGCAAGAAGGTGACGTAGCTTTGTGAGCTTGTTTATCTCCCTTGGTATCTCACGCACAAGTGTGTATCTTATATCGAGCGTCTCTAAGTTCTGTAGTTCACCAACAGATTTAGGAAGAGCTTGTATTTTTGTATTCTTTAGGTTTAAGTACCTTAAGTGGAAAAGACTCCCCAAATTTTTAGGTACATGATTCAATGATGTACCTTGAATGTCAAGTACCTTCAAAATCCGAGACTTTGAACCCAGTTTGCCCATGAAATGCTCCAACAACCCAGCTTTATCAAAAACATGAATAGCACGAAAATGTGAAATGTTAGTGCTCTTCAACACATTGCTGCCACTAGTGGTTATAGATAGGCGTCTAGTTTTTCCATTCGCGAGTAACTCACCATCTTCATGCACACAATGACAAAAACTTAAATCCTTTATTTTTGTAATGATCACTTCCCGCAATAAATCATGAACTTGACATTTATCAACTTTCCCTTCAAAGTCAACATCCGAGACTTGAACCAGACTTCTCTGAATCAGTTCAGACAAGTACTCCTCTGCAACTTGCTCTGCAGTTCTTCTCCCAACTGATATTTGAACAAACCCTTCAGCTATCCATTGTCGAGTTAATCTCCCATGACTAATAGCATAGTCCTCTGGGTATAAACCAAAATACAAAATGCATGGTTTCAGGTAGTGAGGGAGGGCATCATAACTAAGCGACAAAATCTTTGTTAGACTCGTTAAATGGGTATTATGTTCCAACTCCAGGCTCAAATTTTGACTCACCTTTTGCCATTCGATCATGGTTTTAGATTTTGTTGAAAGAAGACCATTGATGGCTACAATTGCCAGAGGTAGCTGCTTGCATTTTCGAACAATTTCTTTAGACATGGACTTAAGCTCCGGTGGACAATGCCCACCAGGTTCAAATCTAAATACTTTCTTACAGAATAGTTCCCATGCTTTTTTTGGAGTCAAAAGTTGCACGTTGTGAACATAAACTAGAAAGGATTTCTTGAAAAAATCAGCAACTTGCATCATTCTAGTGGTGATTATGATCCTACTACCTTTGTTGTTGTCAGGCATAGCCAAATCAATCTGGTCGGCGAAATCTTCTTGCCATACATCATCAAAGAATATCAAATACCTCTTATGTTGTAGGTATTTCCTTACCTCTATAATCAGTGACCTGTCATCCATTTTGCGTAACATCTCTAGAAGAGGGTCTTCAGCTTCCTGAGAAAATTGCTCCATCATTTTTATCAGTAATCCTCTCACAGTGTATGATTGAGAAACTACGATGCAAGCTCGACAATCAAACTGTGTTGTTACCTTTTGGCTGTCAAAAACTAGTTTGGCAAGAGTGGTTTTGCCTAGACCACCCATTCCTACCACTGAAATCACTGTGCGTTTAGCTCGACCCTCCAATAACAAACCATATAGTTTTGCTCTTGGGCCTTCAAATCCTACAATTTCTGTTTCTTCAATGAAACGGGAAGACAGTCGAGGATCACACCATCTTCCTGTTTCTGTCTCTCCCCTTCCGTTGCTCTTGCTCGAGGATCCTTGTTCATGTGAAATTTGGAAGTTATACCTCTCGCTTCTTTCCTTGATTCCACGAATTGACAACTTAATGTCCTGAATCTCTAATGCAATTTTATGACGGGGAGTCAAAGTTTTGATTAGGCTTGCAATCTTGAAGATTAATGATCCGCATCCGGGATGATTGGCCCTATGGGTCAACCGAAGGTATTCATCAATGACATCTTCAATGCGAAATGATGCTTCTCTCAGCTGCTTCACCCAAGTTCTTATTCCTTCGTTGGTGTCTGCTTCATCCGCAGCCCTTCTATCTGCATCTTTGAGGAAGACTTGAATGCTCTCAAGTTCATCTTTGATGTCTGAAAAATCTCTGTGTACACCACTCAGCAGGTTTGTTTCTTCTTTTAGGAGTTGGAACACTTCCCACAAGGCTGATGATACGGCAGTTTCTGCCATTTCACTCAGAGTTGCAGTTATGCTGTTGGGATCATCTGTATTTCTGTATACATTATCCAGTTGGTGATGCAGGCAGGCCATGCATTTTATTTTTATCGGAAAATATTTATTACTCTGTAATTCCAAAACCACACGTTCTCATGCTT
Organism: Medicago lupulina; assembly: GCA_958299785.1. Lineage (NCBI taxonomy): Eukaryota > Viridiplantae > Streptophyta > Magnoliopsida > Fabales > Fabaceae > Medicago > Medicago lupulina. The sequence continues at coordinate 64,543,476 of OY283144.1, forward strand.
GATAACAAAAAAAAAAAGCCAATTATCACCAACAATATATAAAAACAAAGTACTATAAAATTACTTTACTGCTTAAATTTTCACCATTTTATTTTCTTCACAAGTCACTCTAAGGTTATAATGAACATTTGTGCTGATTAAAACCACTTTTTACCTCAATGATATCTGTGTGTATTAGCATTCCCCTATACATACATATATATATTTGTGAACAATGTCAATATATCTTTATTTATGAAATTTAATGTGAACTATATTATTAAAATATGTGAGTATATGTTTTTTTACGGGAATATGTCAGTATATGTTTATTTATTAAATTTAATATGCATTATATATTAATAAAATATATCTTAGTATAAACAAAATACACTATGATTAATCACACTTTAATTTTGAATGTTATTTTTCTATAAATGGATCACTAAAAAAATCACATTGTTTTTCATACTTCAATTGTTTTCATATTGTTCTCTCAAAAAAAAATAAAAATCACATTGTTTTTCACACTACATATACTTCAGATACGAGACCCATATTAGTTTTTTAGTGTTGTTTTTTACACTAAACAATATCAATATTTCTCTCATAGACCCATAATCTAAGCGACTATGTAATATTTGAATTATATCTTTATAACATTTTCCGGTACTAAATTCATCACTGTCGCACACAGACGCGCACCCATGTCATATTTCATTCATGTAATTTAATGATGTTTGTATCTATTGTATTTCATTTCCTATGTCTAATTTAAGGGTGTTTGATTTCTGTATTTTAATTAAGATACCACGATCATGTCAGTTAGTTTATGAGGAATATTTTTTTTTTGTCAAGGGATATATATTATGTAAAAATATTTATAACTATTTCAATGTAATTTTTATCTATGCCTTTTAACTTCAACTATTATTTACTTTTTTTTTTATTCGTACCTCTCAATATATATATTATTATGTTTTAGGATGAAAGTTTCTCTGGGTGCCAACCTAGTTGGGACGTCGATGTTGCCTCTTGTTGTCTGTCCACTCTCCTTACTTATAAAAAAATTCCTTTTATATTAATCATCTTATAATATTTCTATATATTATTTATAAGAGTAAATTACACCCTCGTTGTTTATTTTTATATACCTTTTTGTATTGAGACTTTGATTATTAATGAAATGCTATAAGCACTTTTGTTTCAAAAAAAAGAAGAAGAGTAAATTACACTCCCCTCCTCTCAAAGATGCTTGAATTACACTCCCCTCATCTCTTATGTTAAAATATACACTTTCCTCTCTTGAAAAGTAAAATTTATACTCCCCTCCCTTATAAGATGCTTGAATTACAACCTTCTCCCTTAATAATTAAAGGCTTAAGTGCAGTTTTGCCCTCCCTATTTTGACTAAATCGGAATTTTACCCCCCCGATTTAGGCAAAATAAGGGGGGCAAAACTGCACTTAAGCCATAATTAAATATACACTATACTTTAATCTATTTTAACATAAATAAATATTTGTATGATATATATTAATTTTGAACCACCATTTTATAAAATTAAGTTCATTTCTTTATAATTTAAATGTCAATGATAATTAAATTTAAATATTTTGCTATTAATTTTATAATTAAGAGTATAAAATTAACTTTTAAATAACCATATTTGATTGTCTTTAGTTATTTTTCATATATTTTAATTTTATTTTGAGTTGTTTCATATTTTATAATAGAGTTTAAAACTATATGTTAATGAAATTGTGAATGAAAAATAGCATAAAATACGTATTGAAATTTTGGTTGTATTAAAATAGACCCGCAATACTTTTTTTTTATTTTTTAAATGTGTTAGATTATTTATTTTTTTGCTAGATTATTAGAAATAAATAAATATTATTGAGGGAGTAAAGTGTAGATTTTAGCATAAGAGGGGATGAGAATGTAATTCATGTTTCTCTTAGGGGAGGAGATTAAAACATTTTCTAATATGTTTTGAATAAGTAGGAAGGAGAGTGTATATTATAATGAGCAAATAGTCACTTTAGTCCCTGACTTTACACTTCGCTGTCACATAGGTCCCTAACTCAGGATTAAATACAAACAAGTCCCTGACTCTACACTTCCGTTATCACTTTAGTCCCTGCCGTTAAAAAAATCTGTTAAGTGATGATGTGGCACGCTGACAAAGAGTATGACGTGTCAGAAGGACTAAAGTGAAAGTAAAAAAATGGTCACTTTGGTCCCTGAATCGAAAATCAATATCCTCAATTTACTGTTAGATCCCTGACTATGTGTACTTACTGTCTGTTAGGTCCCTGAATCGAAAATCAATATCATCAACTTATTGTTAGATCCTTGACTGTGTATACTTACTGTCAGTTAGGTCTTTGACAGTAAAAACGAAATTTCACTAAGATCTTTGGCAAATTAGTAACAGTAATTTGGTTGGTTTTGTAATAACAAGCAAAAGAAAAACATGTATGATTTAAGTGTGAACAAGTTCTACACTACATGTTCAATTTTTTTTATTATGTTTGAACACTACCTTGTTTATTTATTCTATGATGATTTAAGTTATGCTCCTAATTGGAGAACTACCTTGTTTATCTATTTTATCATGATTTAAGTTTGTGTGCATATTTAGTGAAAAAGAGTTAAGACTAGAAATATAAAGTAGATGTCTTAATCATTCATTAATGCTTATTGATTGCATTTTAATACCTGCATTAAATGTCTTAATGAATTAAGTATATTATAGACAATTTTGACAGTAACTTGCCAAGGATCTTAGTGAAATTTCTTTTTTTACTGTGAGGGACCTAACTGACAGTAAGTATACACAGTCAGGGACCTAACAGTAAGTTGATGATATTGATTTTCGATTTAGGGACCTAACTGACAGTAAGTATACACAATCAGGGATCTAACAGTAAATTGAGGATATTGATTTTCGATTCAGGGCAGATGCAGCAACGCAGTAAGTAAACACATCAATAAAATTTTAACTATGCGCGGCGCAGATGCAGCAACGCCGTGCGGCTTCTTCGCCGCACAACATCACAAAATGTTGTAAGCTTAGGATTTTATGCATCGATTAGATAAAGTCCATGTGAAGTGGTTGATTTGAGACATTATAGAATAGGCTTCAATGCTTGAATTTTTATTGAAGTTTGAGATTGCATATGCGGGAAAAATTTGTTGGCAGATAATGTAAAATCGGAGTGAAAGTGGCCATGGGTGTTGAAATTAGTTTAGAACCTGCCATGGTAGCTCATAGCTGCTTGCAGAAGTTAGGAAGGGTCCACTGGAAGTAGGAAAAGTTTCAGCACCCAATAGGTGAGTTGATGGACCACGATCCTTTGAAGAGAATGTGGTCGCAAGCAAGTGATTTCTTGAACCGCTTGCAGAAACTTGGATTCATTCCTCTCAATTAACTTCAAATCAACCAGGCATTCGTAATTACATCTAGATTATGATAGCAGCATCAATCTTGGTTAGCAAAGTTAACATATTCATTCAGATGAACTGGTTTTGATCAAGGTTGTCACAATTGAGATTTTGCTTCATATCGAAAGATGATAGCAAGATCGCAAAGCCTAAAATTGCAACCAAAATCAAAGAATTCTACTGCATTGATTTTGTAGAATTGAAAGGGGATATCAAGATTGCAAAATCGAAGATCGCGACCAAAATCGAAGGATTCTACTTAAATAATATTAAATATCAACTAGAAAGTGCATACACTACTTAAAGTTTGAAATCTTAAAGCAAACATAAAACAACCAAGTCTCAAACATAAACATAAACAACTCAAAGTCTCAAATGTTAAACATAAAACAAACTGGTAACAAAGCTTAAACATTAACAACTAATAGTCTCAAATCTTAAATATAAAACAACCAATTCCACAACCAATAACAACTAACATGCATAATGAACGCGCCAATTATAAGGCAGAACAAAATCGCTTAAACATAAACAATTTTGAACAGATTTTGCATAGTTTAGGATTCTACTCAAGATTCAGATTGGTTAGGCAAAACAAAGTCGCAAAACCGTAGGATTTAACGATTCTGATCAGGATTTTAACAATAGTTTTGATTATTATAAGGGTTGAAGAAAAAACCCCACCAGTCTTAAACATCACACATAGCAAAAGTAGGAAAGAAATGTCTTGATTACAAACAAATTATATAGCACAGATGACACAAATAGAAAACAAACGTCAAAGTCACTCAGTGAGTGAATGAAATCCACATTTTTCTTGATAATTGCAGGATGAGAAGGAAACATTTTATTTTGAATTGAAGCAACATAGAACGAAATACGTCATCTTGGAGCTGTATCACGAAGAACCCAAACGTCTGTCCACTGACACGAGAAACAATTTAGTCAGTTATCTCATACAATTATCAACTTAATTAAACACATAACACATTAAATTTTTTCAAAAAAGGATAAACAAATTAAATGAAGCATCACTGTACAAGAATGGTGAAAAAGTCAGGAAATGTAAAGATAAATAAGCGAAGTATTGCATGATCAGAGGAAAGGTACCTTCATCTTTTGAAGCTAGTCAGACACCCAAGCATTCTCAATTTGATTATAACTCCTTGGAAGACGAGTGAATAGTGCGGATGTCATAATCGAATAAGTTTGGGCCATATGAGTGACGAATGAATACAAGAGGAACATGCTTGATAATCGAGTAGTCTTGCCCTTTATCTGGATCAATGCTTTCAACAAATTCAGCTGGCATATCAGTGATGTGAATATCTTTGAGTTTATGCATGAGTTTGATGCCAAAGGGTACCTCCTTGAGTTGGGGGATTTTTTCCAGTGTAAGATGTTCGAGAGAGAGCAAAGTTCCATTGTCAATAACAACGGAGTTTACTTTATTCAAGCAACGGAGATTCAGTGTCATCAATTTTAGAAACCCTCCATTTTGAAAATGAAAAATTTCACCATCATAGCAATTGTCCCACAAGCAAAGACTGACCAGATTCGGCAAGTCTTTCAGTGACTGCAGTGGATCATCTTTCAACATAGAAAAACTCAGTCTTACCTTAACAAGACACTCAAGTTCTGGAATCCAATCAGGCAACTTCTGTAGTCTAGCTTTCAAATGAAGACGCTGAAGTTGGGGAGGGGATGATATACAGTTCAAATCGATGATTTCATCCTCAGTTATTGCAGAGATATTGAGATGTTCAAGGTGTTTCATTTCTGCTAGTGCAGCACACAAGGCGTTCCCATGTTCTCGTCTTACTCGCCTTAAACCTAACCACCTTAACTGCCTTAGCATAGTCATCTCTTGAATGAGATATATGCCCCCATGATCTACCTCCACAAAATAAAGATTTTGTAGGGAAGTCATGTTTTTAATACCTTTTTGCATCCTCACACCAGTTGTATAGCCCAAAAGAGAATAATTTCCTTTGTAGTTACTATGGCGAACAAGAAGGTTTCGTAGCTTTTCCAATTTGTTTATTTCATGTGGTAGATCATGCACAAGTGTTTCTCTTAAATCTAATGTCTCTAAATTCTTTAGCTCACCAACAGATTTAGGAAGAGTCTGCACATTAGTATAACTTAGGTTTAAGTACCTTAAGTGAAAAAGACTTCCCAAATTTTTAGGAATATGATTCAATGATGTACCTTGAATGTCAAGTACCTTCAAAATGCTAGACTGTGAACACAGTTTATCCATCAAATTCTCCATCGATCCACCTTTTTCAAAAACATGAATTGCACGAAAATGTGAATTGTTAGTACTCTTCAACACATTGTTGAGACTAGTGGCTATAGATAGGCGTCTAGTGTTTCCAACTGTGATTGATTCACTGTCATCATGCACACAATGACAGAAACTTAAGTCCTTCATTTTTCTAATGAAAACTTCCCGGAATAAATCATGGACTTGACATGTTTGAAATTTCCCTTCATCAATTGAGACTTGAACTAAACTTCTATGAATCAATTCAGACAAGTACTCGTCTGCAACTTCCTCTAGGGTTCGTCTCTCATCAGATTTAATAAACCCTTCAGCTATCCATTGTCGAGTTAATCTCTTATGATTAATAGAATAGTCCTCGGGATAGATTCCAAAATACAAAATGCATGGTTTCAAGTAGTAAGGCAGGCTATCATAACTAAGTGACAAAATCTTTGTTAGACTAGATAAATGGGCATTACATCCCAACTCCAGGTTTAGCTTTTGACTCACCTTTTGCCATTCAGTTCTTGTTTTAGATTTTGTTGAAAATAGACCACCGATGGCCACAATTGCCAGAGGTAGCTGCTTGCATTTTCGAACAATTTCTTCAGACATGGACTTAAGCTCTGGTGGACATTCCCCATCAAGTTCAAATCTGAATGCTTTCTTGCAGAAGAGTTCCCATGCTTTGTTTGGAGGCAAAAGTTGCAGGTTAAGAACATGGACTAGAAAGGATTTCTTGAAAAAATCTGCAACATGCATCATTCTAGTGGTGATTATGATCCTACAACCTTTATTGTTATTTGGCATGGCAAATTCAATCTGGTCGGAAAAATCTTCTTGCCATACATCATCAAAGAATATCAAATACCTCTTATGTTGTAGGTATTTCCTCACCTCTATAACCAGTGACATGTCATCCATTTTGTGTAACATCTTTAGAAGAGGTTCTTCAGTTTCTTTACAAAGTTGTTTCATAATTTTTATCAGTAACCCTCTCACAGTGTATGATTGAGAAACTGTGATGCAAGCACGGCAATCAAAGTGTGCAGTTACCTTTTGGCTGTCAAAAACTTGCTTGGCAATAGTGGTTTTTCCTAGACCCCCCATTCCTACCACTGATATCACTGTGCGCTCAGCTTCACCATCCAATAACCAACAAAATAGTTCTTCTCTTGGGCCTTCAAATCCTACAATTTCTGCTTCTTCAATAAAAAGAGAAGACAATCGAGGATCACGCCATTTTCCATTTTCTCTCTCTCCTCTGCTGTTGCTGCTTGACGATCCTTGTTCTAGTGAAATTTGAAAGTTATACCTCTCACTTCTTTCCTTGATTTCACAAATTGACAATTTAATATCCTGAATTTCAGATGCTATATGATGACGAGGAATCAAAGTTTTGACTAGCCTTGCAATCTTACTGACTAAAGATCCGCATCCAGGTGGATTGGCCCTATGCATTAGCCAAAGGTATTCATCAATGACATCTTCAATGCGAAATGATACTTCTCTCAGCTGTTTCACCCAAGTTCTTATTCCATCATTGGCGTCCGCTTCATCTTCGGCCCTTCTATCTGCATCTTTCAGGAAGACTTGAATGGTTTCTAGTTCATCTTTGATGTATGAAAGATCTCTGTGTACACCTCTCAGAAGATTTCTTTCTTCTTTTAGGAACTGGAACACTTCCCCCAGGGCAAACGATACAGCAGTTTCTGCCATTTCACTCTCATCTCATATTGCTAGGCTACTACCTTGCAAATATGATGCTTGGATCATTAGTACATAATTCTAGTTTGATGTTTTCCTTTTTATTCGTTGGGGTACAGAAACTTTGAATAGTGCCAACTAAAATTAACCTTCAAAAGTCAAAGTAAATACTATTGTTAGTAATCATGGAATCCCAAGGATAAAGATCATAGTGATCAGCAAGAAAGCAAGCATAAGAGTACTCATGTGGGAGATATTCATAGAAAGTCATTCTAGAAATGAATAAATCGATAAAAGATGAATGAAAGTACAATAATTGACAGTTATTTATAAGGGTGAATTAGTCTAACTAACTCCTAACTACCTAGCCAACCAACTAACCATAGTTTACTTATAAACTAACTATGGTTGATTCACTAAATTCTACTCTCTCCGTTTCTAAATATAAGCAAAAATGATTTTTTAGGTTCATTCACTTAATGATGAATGTGGTTCATAATATGGATCACATTCATCATTAAGTAAATGAACCTAAAATGTCAATTTTGTTTATATTTAAAAACGGAGGGAGTACTTCCTCCATTTTAAAATGAGAGTCGTCTAAGGTTGTTACACACATATTAAGAAATGCAATAATGTTATCTATAGACATGATACTTTTACTAAAATAGCTTTGTTAACTATTGGTGCATTTCCCAGCATTATAAATTAAAGTAAATGTGGTACTTTGGAAGTAGTGTGCATGGTAATAATTAAGGAGTACTATTGAAAAAAAGTAATTAATAGTGCAATGAAAAGTGAGAAAGACATTCATTTTAAAACAATTTCACATTGCTAAAATGACACTCATTTTAAAACAGAGGCAGTAGTAACTATTGTTATCAACCTATGGTAATGTGATGAAATGAAAGGTGATTAGTTTTATCAGACCATGTTTTTCAAAGTAAAAAGGTTTATTATTCTGTAATTTGATAGTGATCAAGTATGAATGGTTGTTTTATTCAATGCTTTTATTTATGCAACCCTATTTGAAATTCCACATGCTTAACCAATAAGAAATGTACGTTTAATCATCATACGTATTTCTTTCCAATTAATGTAAAAAACTATAAAAAATATGGTCGAAGAAATACAGTTATTTGATAATTTATCAATTATCAATTTGTTGCAAGCAATCTAACATCTCTATTGATCAAGACTCAAGATCCGGGACCACATTTTAGAAAACAAATTTTTATATTCTTTTTAGAAATGAGATTGTACTAGTGTGTTAACCCGTACAATGCACGAGCGATAGACTGTTATTTTTTAATCTTAAATTCTTTTATTTTTTTTATTTATGGATGAAAATTATTTATCCCGTGAATTTTTAAATATGTACGTATTTTTCCGCAATGATGACAAATATGATGTCTCGTATGTTTACTAATGATCACATAAATATATTTGTACTTAATCATTTATTTGTCCCGCGTCTTTCGTGGTCACTTGTTTTGTTCAACATCGTCGTTGTCTTGTACTGCTCTGGCACTGACGCGATTATGAGTTAGTATTTTGTGGTGGTTATGTAAGATCGTAAGTTTCTCAATTTGGTTTTTTCTATGTTTTTCTTGTTTATGTTTATTGGAGTTTGTTTTTTCGTTTTGTTTCGTGGAGATGAAGATGGGTGGTGACTTTGTTCCGTCTCTGTGATTTGGTCTGAAAATCTTGAATTTGGTTTCTGGATTGAAGATCTGGGTTCTTTAGTTTTGGTACTGTTATGTTTGATGCATATCTCGATTCAACATGACTGATTTTATTTTGATGTTACTCAAAATTGCTAGGTGTGTAAATTCCCCGTGTTGACAGTAGTAGTCGTTCACGGTACCTAAAGGATTTTATTCGTCGTGGTTGCTTCTTGCGTCGTTGGTGGACTGTGACAAATTTATGTCATTTGTTCATCCCTCGATCTGAACTACGACTGAAGTATCAAGACCACTCTAACTCTGTGGATTCGGTTCATAATTGGTTGCTTTGTCTTGAAATGGTGTTTATGGCTTGCTGATACTTTGAAGGGAGCTGTTGAAAGTTGAGTTGTTTTTGTGTTGGTAGACGATCCATACGCCTATTTAAATGCTCATAATATCCAGTCTACATTTTTTTGCAATTCGGTTTCGCGCCCTACGTCGGTTCGCTAGATTATCCATGTTAGTGGTTGTTTGGGGTTGTTCTATTTTATTACCACGTTTGTACTAAATTGTTGGATTTTGCATTTGTGGTTTACTTGGTCTCGGTTAGGTCCTTGCCACCCAATCTTGTACTTCCTTCTCTATTTTTTTTTCCTTCCTTTTTTTATGTATCAATCATAAATTTGTCCCTGTTTTTTCTTTCTAGATTTACCAATGACAAAAATTTCTCCCATATTTTTTTTATGTATTTGAAATTCTGGCACGTTAGACTTAAGATGTTATACGAGATGTTCCAACACCAATTATATGAATTACGATGTTGAATTAAAGGTTAGAACATTAAGCTAACAAATAAAACAAATGAACGGAAACAAACAGGAAAGTAAAAAAACACAGAGAGTTTGTTGACCCAGTTCGGTGACAACACACCTACTCTAAAGGCTACCAAGCGAGGAAGGAAATCCACTAATGTAGTCCTTATTCTATAGCTCTCAGCAAACTCCTCGTTTGCACTAAAGACCTTAGGACCTACCCGTATTGATTTCAACCTAGGAACTCCTAGATCTTAGATCCCATCTCACTATCCTATGGTCAGTCACAACCCTTGTGACCTATTAGACCAAAAACAAACAAACACAAATATGAAGTTACCTTCAAACAAAAACAACTAACACCTTGTTTCACAACTTCGGTGTAGTACACATGAGTTTACAACTCGATCTAGGTCCTTAACATGTATCATAAACGATACAAGAAAGGCTCACAAATAATCAGAACTAAACTTGCATCGACAGATACAAGAGTAAAAAGGTTTATTACTTTTAATTATTTCAGATTTCTATATTTTCTTTAAAGTTTTTAAATTGGTTTTCACACATTTTTTTTGGCACAACACCTCTTTATGACATTGAAATTTGAAATAGTCTTATTCGATTGGATAAATTAACAAATTTGTGAATTTTCACATGTACATTTGATTATAGATTAATTATATGTTTACATCAATTACTAGCTTTGTAAATTGAAATTATCATGAGAGAAATAATCATTCGTGCCCTTGCGTGTATCCTTTATATTTTCAACTTGGTTGGTGAATAATATTATTTTTTTCTTCTCTATCAATGATTTTTCCACCCATCTCTTTCATCTATCTATTCTACAATCTGTGTCTCGGAAAATACTTTTTAGAGCGAGAATTAATTTACGAACATTTCACGAGTCCATAACGCACTTAAAAACTAACTTTCATTTCCATTGGTAACCTCCCTCATCTATGGTTGATGGGAAGTTTTCAATACCCATATTCTTTTCGTGATCCATTTGTGAGGTGTTTTGTTGCGACTATTCATTTCATTTGTTGGTTGATCACAAAGCACAGATCGTTAATTCCTTTTACATTCGTTGCTTTTGCTTTTAAGATTCCTGGCTGAAAATTCTTTAACTTTATTAACTATGTGATGAAAAACATTGCAACTCATGTATTCAATTATGGAGAATGACATTATTTACGAAAATCAATTGAACGAAACCGACGAGCGCTGCTTTACCATAGTGATATTTCACACACTACCACTCCTTATATTGTTTATGGCAAACTGAAAAGTTGTTTGACATTTAATAAAAAAATAGTACTCCTTGTATTGTCAATCTTTGATGCCTATCTTGTAATTATATAAAATTGCTCTATAGACCCTGCAATGCAAGCTACTCAACCCTGAAAATAAGTTGATCGGAAATTACGACTCAATAATTCTGATGTACTTTTGGACTAACTTGAGGGGTATATAGAGAAATTCTCTTTTATTTTTATATTAGTAGTAACAACATTGAAAATGTCTCAAGCCTCAACTCTCTGTTTATCTCCTTTCAAACAATAAGTTGTAGATTTATTAAATATCATTAGGACTTATATTGATGAGTGGTTCTCCAAAAATCATATGTCAAAGGTATCAATTGAGCTGAAGAGTAGTCTTTTAGATCAATTAATTACTAAATTTTCACAATAAATAGTGTAGTACTGAAAATTTCATGTAAATTTATTTAAAAATAAAATAAAATTGTTTTACTACATGAATATGTGTAAAATAAATATAAAAGACAAAAGGAAAAATGTTAACATAGCACTTACAGGGGAAAAGTAATAGCATAAATAATTGGAAATACTTACCAGGGCCTCTGAGAAAGCTAAAATATACAATTGCTTTTGACTGAATAAGAGATATTGATAAGCTTTTCCAAGATCACAAAGTAATATAGTTTATATATATTTGGATTTGGGTTAGATTTGAGACTATAAATATTTGGAAACTTGGCTTATAAACTTAAACAATGGAGTGGAAAAACATGGGTTAAGAAGACTAAATTGGAATGAAATGCCATTACAATGGTTCTAGGATTTCTCAACAAACAAAGAAGCAACTTATAATGGTCCAAGAAATAATTTAACTTTATCAAAAATAAGGAAAAATAAAAGAATTGTTCTCTTTACGTTTGAGGAGAAGAAAAAAAATTCTTATGCTGGGGAACCCACAGTATGCCTAAGAATTTGTTCTCTTTGTCCAAGGGGAACGCACCTTATGCCTAAGAATTTGTTCTCTTTAAATTTTAGAGGAATTTTTTTTTTCCTTCCATTGGCAGCTTTGAGATCTCTTGATCATGGCACACCGGTGTCGTTCATGCTAAAGTTGGGGCCAATTCTAGAGACTCTTTTTTATTTTGTATTTTTTTTATCAAGTAGTTTATTGATGAGTTTACATATTTTAAACGTCAAAAAGTGGAAAGTCTGAGTGTGAATCCCGACCCATCATAATATTTTCCTACATATGATAATAAGGTTATTTAAAAGCTTCCACCAAGTTGTTTTGTTTTCTATTTGTCTTTTTATTTTTGACAGAAATAAACATTTTTTTTAAGAGACCAAAATTTTTGGCTCTTGATTTTTTTTCTTTCTATTTTTTTGTGTAGAACCATGGTCATCTACATTTTTTAATTTTTTCTTTTTCTGACAAATATGTTCTACTGTTACCCCACCCCAAACTTAAAATGTTGTTAATTCCAAAGAGCAACCCTAAACTTAAATTCAAAACATACTCAGTCAATATAATATCCTATCTAACACTAAGTGAAATCAAACAGGGTGCTTTTAAGGTTCAGGATTGTGACATGATTAGTCACTAAGTAACATGAAAGAAAATTTCGTCTGGAGGCTCAAAGTGGGTTCACAAAGGATAATAAGAATATAAAAGGGTGGCTTGAAAGACTCATAATTTGGAAGTATAATAATTTAACTGATCGTCCGTAAAGAACGATCGCAAATTCGATCAAAAATAGCATTCATATGGAACACTCATAATTCGGAAGTATTTAAGTATCTAACAACCTAAAATGGATATGAAAATATTTGGCTCTAAATCTCATCAATTATGCTATTGAAAAAAGAGATGGTGATCCTATAAGCACCATCAGTAGCAATCCTCATAAAGTATCGTGCTCCTATAATATATTTTAGATGTTACTTCTACATTTTTCCAAAACATGCAAAACTTGGTTTTTTTTAAAATTCACAACGGAAGACAATCAACATATATAATATCTCATCACCAAGTAATAATCTTGAAAATCAAGAGTAATAAATCTCAATATGTCATGTGTCACTCCTCGTAAAAATTCATCACCATGATACAATCATCATCATCATTCAATTAATGTAAATCAACAAAAGGTATTAAAAAACAAGGTCATAAGACCGACACCCCTACATCAGAGTCTATCTAGACTCTAGGAGAAAACAAATAAAACGAGGAAGCATCCATGCTAATCCTCAAGCATCAAAGATAAGCAATCACCGCAATCCTGCAACTCACCTACGTCATTCAAAGAAATAACGCGATGGTCAACCGAACGACCACTGGGGGTTAGATAATATTCAAAAAATAAACATAATCAATTAAAACATTCAAGGATTTCAAATAAGTAAGCAAGTACATATTCAACATAGAACTCTGCATGAACATTATCACACCACCATCATAACATATCAATTAACATATATGAGTCCACAATTCACATTAACACAACATTCACCAAATCACATCAATGCATATATTCACCAATTCACATATCGAAGTATGACACCTTCACCAATTTTCAAGTGCATGCAATGTTCTTAGACACTTCTACATGCATGTGGTACCAATAGGATTCCGCATATAATTTTACCATTTTGAATCCACTAACATAACAAACTCCACCAATTACGTTCTTCACCAACTAATGTAATAAAAACCACCAATTACATCCTTCACCAAAAGAATCGACATGACTATGAATGCATGGATTTACAAGCAAGGACTCGACAACGCACAATTCATCAAACTATATTATATAATCTACACCATCATATAATATCTTCACCAAACACCATTATTTGCATTATCAAGTATTTATATCCACACAATGAACAATCATAATTTAACAAGAGTGTCATCGCGATTTTCGGGTGTCAAATCATTAATCGGATTTGAACCTTTCGATCATTGATGTCTCTATTTTTTTGGGGAAGGTAAAATCGAGAAAACCTTAGAAATCCTAAGTTCGGGGCTGATTTCATCACGGGAAGGTGTTAGGCACCCGCGATGACTATAGTATCCTATAGGAACCGTTTTACTACGCTTTACGTTTATGCATTGCTTTTATTGCTACTCGTAAAAGAAATCGGTTTTAAGAATGAGAGGGAGGAAGTTGGATTTTATTTTATTGGACTTGGAGAGATGTGAATCTCTTGCCTACATACCCTTTTAAGGGATCAAAATTCCATGTAGTTCTCTTCCAAAAATGTTTTTGTGAGTTTTGTTTGTTTTTTAGTTTGAAAAGAGATTTTGAAGAAGGGAAAGAAGCCGTGTAGGCATTAGAATTGAAAACAAATGAGGTTGGTCCAATTTATTTACAAAAAATAGTTAAAGTTGGCAATTAGTGTTCATTTTGATTTTTGATTAAGAAAACAAAAGGAAAATCTCTTGGAGTTTTGACTCCAAGGTTTGTTTGAAAAAGATTTGAAGTGATGGAAGTGGTTTGTTTTTCAAAAGATTGATTTTCTCTAAGCATCGCGCGTCCTAAGCATACACCTAAGCGATAAACATACAATGTGTGTGCGTGTGTCGGTGCTTGTGTCGGTGTACATCATCATAGTCCATAGTCTTTTACATCGGGTCCTATTTTACATTCTATAGTCTTGCAAGAAATTAAAGAAAATAAACTAAGCCTAGAATATTACATGAGTCAAATAGAAAATTGCATAAGGGTAACTAAAGGAAGAAAAACAAATGAGAGTGAGGTAATGCTTGCAATGTGCATGAGACATAGAACAAAATGGTTAGTAATGAAATGAAAAATGATAGCATGAGTAGCAATGCATAGTGGGTGAAATTTACTAACAAAGCACCAAACCAATTAAAAAAAGATGAAGTGAACATAACTAAAACATTTAGCAAATTGCAAGAAAACAAACACCAAAAATAATGCAAATGGCACCAAACTAAAACCTAAAATCTAAACTAAATTCTACAACCCTTGATCTTTACCAAAACAGCACCTTTTTCTCTTTTTGTAAGCAAACATTTCAAGAATCAAGGAGAAGTTATGAATCACACTTAACCCAAAAATCAACACATTTTAACAACAACTTGTATCTCAAAATTAGCAACTAAACTTGACCAAAAGAGAAACTTTCAATTAAACTTGCAAAGGGAAAATTAACAAACAAAATTGTAGCATTATGGATTGTAAGCAACTTGTAAAATTATTGAACATATGAACTAGAGGACTAGGAGTTAATTTGTAAAATAAGAAAGAATCCATTGAGTTTGAAAACCAAGGAATTAACAATTAGGCATGCAAGAATGTAGAAACAGCATGAATTCAGAGATGAACACATCACAAAAATCACATATCAAACATCAACGCCATAGAGCAAGAATTGGATCCAAAATAGCGCAAGAAAATTCGCAAAAAGCATCAAGACACGTCAATCCAATAAAAATTAGCGCACATGCTTTTTATCCACTTAAAAATGCGAAGTTACCACAAAACGGTTGAAAATACATCAAGAAACATATGGCAATTTTCCAGGATTTTTGTAAGAAATTTTAGTGCGAGCAGGGGTTCAAATAACAAGATCAGAGGTGCAAATAGTATGTAAAAATCAAGAAACTGAAAGAAAACCAAAAAACTGACGGGTAAGAGGCCCAGACCCACGGATCTGATGGATCCGGATCAAGCTAACGCTCCAGGAGCGTTGGATTGATCCAGATCCATCAGGATCTGAATCCAACGGTCAGGGGAGAGAGGAGATGGACCGGGTCTTGGGTCAACCCGACCCAGCATATATATAAAAGGGGTGTTAAACCCGTTTCCTTTATTTTCCAAATCGTTTTCTCTTTCTTCTTCCCCTCTCCTCCGCCGTTCTCTCTTGTTCTTGAACCCTAACCCTAATCTCTGAAATCCGACCCAGAACTCCATGATTCAAGGCTCAATCACTTCCTTTCATGGTTCTAAACACGAATCCAATGCTGGTTTTCACATGCATTGGTTGAAACGACGTGGATCCAGAATTCTTTCTCGCGGAATCCGTACGGCTTTGGTTCATTTTTTTGTTCAAATCTTCTTTCTATGTGTTTTTCTTGTTGATTCGTTGGTTTACAACAATGAATCACCGTTGCAAACCTTTGGAATCTTGAAATTTTCTCAGAAAAGGTTAGGGTTTATGATTCCGAACCAAAGCTTCACGGATTCGCGCTGTTCTACGTTGTTCTGGAACTCGTTGTTGTTCTTGAACGAAACAAAGGAGTAAGTTTGTGATTTTTACCTGATTTTGGTTCGGAGATTCGATCTGGATCTTCAGAAATCTTTGGATTCGATTCTGTTGTTGATCTTGGCTTGATTTCTGGAACGAAACTGGTGATTTTCTCCTTCTCCTTCTGAACTGGTTCGGATTCCGTGAATCTTTCTTTCCCTCTTCTTCTCAAACCTGCTTCTGTGATCGCGTCTGGATTCGTTGCTTCCGGCGATGAATCTGGTGCTTGAATTGCAGAAATGAAGGCTCAATGATGAAGATTCAACGTTGAATCTCTGAGAGCTGTCCCAATTTCATTGATTTTGCTTGCATTCAGTTCTGGAAAAATTAGGGTTCATGCATTTGTTCTTGAGCTTTTGTGATTCTGATCTGTAACTGCCAAGAGAGAGAAAGTGGAATCTGTTTGTGTGATGTGGCGTTTGATGAATGGGATCTGACTCTGATTCTGACACTGTGTGCCTTTTATAGGCTGCCATGTGTGCCTGCGAGCCAATGGGAGACTGCCACGTGGACCTGGACACTTGCGTGGCATTTGGACTTGAAATTGGACTAATCTGCAAATATGTAAAATATGGGACCACTTTGCAAATAAAAAAATGGGGCTATTTTCACAAGAAAAAAAAATGACTGTTTTCTAAAAGAATTGGGATGAACTTGCAAAAAACAAAAGATTTGGGCCAAATTGTAATTTTTAAAAGTATTTGGACTAAAATGTAAAAATAATAAAATTGGCTAAAAATGTAATTTGAAATGCAACGTAAAGTGAAACGTTTAAAATTGACAGAATGGACTAAAACGAACAAACTACCAAAAATGAGGTATTTTAAAATACCTCTCTGCCCAAAATTCAAATAATGTGAAAAGACTAAAATGCCCCTGGGGCAAAAACGACTCAGACTGACTCAGATGCAAATTAAGATGATTTTGTACAAAATTTGATTAAAGATTTATGTAAACAAGTTGAAAAGGCTCAGGGACAAATTGTAGGGACTGAAAATGGGTTCCTTTGTAGGAAATGACCAAAATACCCTTTTGTATGATTTTATGCAAAAAAATTCAAAAGACTGAAACAGTAATGTATGCAGTTGAAGCACAGTAGAAAACACGGTGAATTTGAAAGTATTGGAAAATAGTAGGGAAATTTGAGTGAGTATTTTTAGGTCCAAAATGAGGGTATGACAGCTGCCCCTATTTAAGTTTCTTCGTTTGGAGAGTCAAGAGACAGAGTCTTTGGCTTGACGCAACGAAGATACTTAAATATCGACATTAGCACTGATTTTGGGCGTAAAAATACATTTGCAAATGTTATGTATGCCATGCAACATCTGTGTTATGAATGCAAGACAAACTGAGAATTGAATTTAACAAAATGTCGTATCCATTGCGGGATTGGTAGACATTGACAGAATAGCAAACAACAGAGTATGTCGTATCCATTGCGGGACTGATTGACATTAACAGAATAGCAAAAAGGAATATGTCGTATCCATTGCGGGACTGATTGACATTAACAGAAAAGCAAATAACAAGACTCACTGGGGAGACTCGAAAGCAAATTGACAGGTACAAGCTGTTCTTGAATGCGAACTAGCCACTTGACCGGGAATATTGACAACAAAGGGCGCAAGCTGCTCTTGTATTTGAGCTGGTTACTTGGCTGAAAGCAAATATAGAAAGCACAAGCTGTTCTTGGACACGAACTGGTTACTTGGCTGAAAGGAGACAAAATAGAAAGCACAAGCCATTCTTGTATTTGAACTAGTTACTTGGCTGAAAGGAGACAAAATAGAAAGCACAAGCCGTTCTTGTATTTGAACTAGTTACTTGGCTGGCAGGGAACAAAATAGAAAACACGAGCTGTTCTTGGATCTGAACTGGCCGCTCGGCGGATATCAAAAGGATAGGTACAAGCTGTTCTTGGATGTGAACTTGCTGCTTGACCGATAACAGAGACAAATTGTATTTGCGAAGGAATTGAATTTGATTGACATAACTGCAGGAGCTTGAATTTGACAGGAATGTTGACAAGACTGTTGAACTTTGAATTGACATGACAGTGGACATTTATTGTTGGCAGAAGAAATTTGAAAGTTGACAGGATTGATTTTGATTGAAATTAACATAGGAATTGGGAATGCAGATGCGTATGAATAGCATAACAGTTTCACTAAATGCATGGACGTGTAGGATGCATGATTATGCATGTATGAATGCTTGGGCATGCATGATGATTGACAATTTGTAGACACAATTTCGCAGAGACAGACAAAACATTGGAATATTGGGCACGTAATGGCTCGCGCTCGGACATATACTTGCAAAAGTTCTTCTTCTGGGGATGCAGTCGTTTGAAGATACATCGAGACCATCGTTTGAATGCAGGAAGCTGTAAAATTGTAGAGAAAATCAGTTTGAATGGTATTGCTGCTTGTGGGAACAGTCACGTAAGTGCTTTGGACATCGCATCTGTGGTCAATGCTTTTGCGCGTCTGTTTTTTTCCTTATTCATTTTTCCTTTCATCATCCCATTTTTGCCTGGATCGCCCTTTCGGGTTTTCGACCCACCGGGGAATAGTTTTTTTTTGTGCTGCCCCTGTTTTGCCTGAATTGCCTTTGAAGGTTGTCAATCCATCGGGGTGCTCATTTTTTGCCTAAGCCGCCCTTTCGGGTTTTCGACTTAGCGAGCATATTTATTTTTTCACGCTTTTCGTTCTGTTTTTTCATTCTTGCCATTGACCACAGACCATCACCGGGAGGAAGGCTTGCTAGCAACTTGAATTGGAATTGATATTAATATAGATTTGTTCATGCATGTTCATTTGAATGTACCTAGCTGTTCAAGCTTATTTTCAAAATACTCAAAAAGGTTTTCAGTTTTCAGAATGTTTATTCCAGACCTGCATCATTATTAACATAGAAAAAGAATCTTTTGTGTAAAGCTTTGAAAATAGAATAGAAAATGAGTGCCAAACAAAAGCATAGGTTCAAATCAATGTATAAGGGTGGTAGTCGGCCAAAGGCGCAACCCCACAGATTTACAAATCTTGGAAAATGGTAATTTTATTGGTTGGTGGTACATTGAACACAGTAACTGCTATGGTATCTGAAACTCTTGAATCCACAGGCGTCGGAACCTCGGATGAGAACAGCCAAACATCAATTGCAAGGATCCCAAGGGGACTGGTAATTTGCCAAATATAGTCAATTGTCTTTTATTTCAATCTCATTCTTGCATGAACCGCCCTTTCGGGTTTTCGGCTCATCGAGACGCTCATTTTTGCCTGAGTTACATGTAATCTCAGCGAGCTTTTACATTTTGTTTCTTGTCCCTTATTTTGCCTGGACCGCCCTTTCGGGTTTTCGATCCACCGGGAAGCGCTTTTTTGCCTAGGCCGCCCTTTCGGGTTTTCGACCTACCACGCTGTTCTTTTCATATCTAGACAAAGTATTTCTTGACTATATCGGCATTCACAGGATTCGGAAGTTCTACACCATCCATGTGTGTGAGAATCAAAGCACCGCCAGAGAAAGCCTTCTTGACAACATAAGGTCCCTCATAGTTAGGCGTCCATTTGCCCCTTGGATCGGGTAGCTGACTCATTCTTCTCTTCAACACGAGTTCACCCTCCCTGAATTCCCGAGGACGAACTTTCTTGTCAAAAGCATTTTTCATCCTTGTTTGATACATCTGACCATGAGTTAAAGCATCCAGGCGTCTTTCCTCAATCAAATTCAACTGGTCGTACCGACTCTGGCACCATTCAGCCTCAGACAACTTTGCTTCCATAATCACACGGAGAGATGGAATCTCCATTTCCAATGGAAGGACTGCTTCCATGCCGTATACAAGAGAAAATGGCGTTGCCCCGGTTGAACTACGGACTGTAGTGCGGTAGCCATGTAGAGCATAGGGCAACATCTCATGCCAGTCTTTGTATGTTGTTACCATCTTCTGCACAATCTTCTTGATGTTCTTATTAGCAGCCTCAACTGCACCATTCATCTGAGGTCTGTAAGGAGAAGAATTGTGGTGTTCAATCTTGAATTTCTCGCATAAGGCCTGCACCATGTCATTGTTCAGGTTGGTACCGTTGTCAGTGATGATCTTGCTAGGGACACCATACCGACAGATGATATTGTTCTTGATGAATTTGACTACTACTTGCTTAGTCACGTTGGCGTACGATGCAGCTTCGACCCATTTGGTGAAATAATCGATTGCTACCAGAATAAAACGATGACCGTTTGAAGCTTTCGGTTCAATTCTTCCGATCATATCAATGCCCCACATAGAGAAAGGCCACGGAGAAGACATAACATTGAGAGCGTGCGGAGGCACATGGATCTTATCAGCATATACTTGACATTTGTGGCACTTTCTGGCGTATTGATAGCAATCGCGCTCCATGGTAATCCAGTAGTAACCAGCTCTCAACAGCTTTCTAGACATAACATGCCCCGATGCGTGGGTTCCAAAGGTGCCGTCGTGCACATCATACATTAGCTGTTCTGCTTCACCTTCGTCAACACATCTTAACAACACCATATCGAAATTCCTTTTGTACAGGACATCACCATCCAGCAGGAACCTGCTAGCCAACCTGCGCAGCGTCTTCTTGTCTTTGTTGGAAGCACCTGGCGGATACTCACGGCTTTGCAGAAATTGTTTGATATCATAATACCAGGGTTTGACGTCGACTCCGCCTGAACCTGTCTGTACAATTGCATCACTGACAGTGAACACATGAGCGGGCCGATCCAAGCGTTGTACCTTGATCATCGGCACATGATTCCAATGGTTCACTTGAAGCATAGAAGATAAGGTAGCAAGAGCATCGGCCATCTGGCTCTCCTCTCGGGGAATGTGGTGCAACTCGACCTTTGTAAAATACGTTAACAGACGCCTTGCATAGTCACGGTAAGGGATCAAATTAGCATGATGGGTCTCCCATTCTCCCTTTATCTGGTTGATGACTAGTGCAGAGTCTCCATAGATGTCGAGGTGCTTGATTCTCATATCGATGGCTTCTTCAATTCCCAAGATGCACGCCTCGTACTCGGCCACGTTGTTGGTGCATTCAAACACAATCCGGGCTGTGAAAGGGATGTGATGCCCCCGCGGAGCCACAATTACTGCGCCAATTCCTCGGCCATAGGCATTAACAGCACCATCAAAAACCAATCCCCACTTGCTATCAGGATCTGGACCTTCACCGATTAGCGGTTCTTCACAGTCTCTTGATTTTAAGAAGATGACCTCTTCGTCGGGGAAATCGAACTTCAACGGTTGATAATCATCAAGTGGTTGGCAAGCGAGATGGTCAGCCAGGATACTCCCTCTAATGGCTTTCTGAGCTTTAAACACAATATCATATTCTGACAGTAACATTTGCCAACGTGCGATTTTTCCAGTGACAGCCGGTTTTTCAAAGATGTACTTGATTGGATCCATCCGGGATATCAACCAAGTCGTATGATTTATCAAGTAACGACGCAGGCGTTTGGCAGCCCAGGCCAAGGCACAACAGGTCTTCTCGAGCATTGTATACCGAGTCTCACAATCGGTGAACTTCTTGCTCAAATAGTAGATTGCATGCTCTTTCCTTCCAGTTTCATCTTGCTGACCGAGCACACATCCCATGGACTCATCCAACACTGACAGGTACATGATCAATGGCCTTCCTTCCACCGGCGGAACGAGGATAGGAGGTTCTAGCAAATAACTCTTGATGTTGTCAAACGCTTCTTGGCATTCATCATTCCATACCACAGGTTGATTCTTCCTTAGTAACTTGAAAATTGGCCCACAGGTCGCAGTCATGTGAGATATAAATCTAGAAATGTAGTTCAAACGTCCGAGGAATCCTCTGACCTGCTTCTCGGTTTGCGGAGCCGGCATCTCGTGGATGGCCCGGACTTTGTCGGGATCTACTTCAATGCCCTTCTGGCTGACAATGAAGCCTAGCAATTTCCCAGACCTAACACCGAATGTACACTTGTTTGGGTTCAACCGAAGCTTGTACTTCCTCAACCTTTCAAACATTTTAGCCAAGTATTCGACGTGTTGTTCTTCATCGCTCGACTTGACAATCATGTCATCTACATACACTTCAACCTCCTTGTGAATCATGTCATGGAACAAAGTGGTCATCCCCCTTTGGTAGGTAGCACCAGCGTTTATTAGACCGAACGGCATCGCTTTGCAGCAAAAAGTTCCCCATGGAGTGATGAACGACGTTTTCTCCCTGTCTTTGGGTGACATTTTGATTTGGTTATAGCCAGAAAAACCGTCCATGAAGGAGAACACCTTGCACTGGGCAGTATTGTCGACAAGCACATCGATGTGAGGCAGCGGGAAATTGTCCTTCAAGCTTGCTCTGTTCAAATCTCTGTAGTCAACACACATCCGAACCTTACCATCTTTCTTCGGCACTGGCACGATGTTAGCAACCCACTCGGGATACTCAACTGTCATGAGAAAACCCGCATCGATCTGTTTCTGCACTTCCATTTTGATCTTCAGAGCCATGTCTGGCCGAGTCCGTCTCAACTTTTGCCTGACGGGAGGGCAGTCTGGCTTTGTCGGTATCCGATGTTCCACAATTTGAGGATCCAAGCCTGGCATGTCTTCATACGACCATGCAAAAATGTCCGAGTACTCCCGGAGAAGCTGGAAGATCCTTTTCTTGACCCCTTTCTCCAAGGCAGCACCGACTTTGATCTCTCTTTTGTTATCCTCGGTACCCAAGTTGATTAGCTCGATCTCTTCCTGATGAGGCCGAATGGTTTTCTCTTCTTGCTCAAGCAATCGGGCAATCTCATCTGGTATATCATCACTATCCTCATCTTCGGTCTCGAATACCGGGGATTCAACAGTTTGGAGAAGCATAGAGTTACCGTGTTCAACGGGTTTATTTTGGTTCGATCTGCGTGACATGATTGGATGATTTTTTTTTAGAAAATAGTTTTCATGCAGATCTTTGAAATTAATAAGAAAATACAGATGTTTTGGTTTTTTCTGGCATTACCATTATTTCCAAGGGAAAAACATTAAAGAAAGAAAAAGAGTCGTGAAAGAAACGACGTTTTTTATTGATAATGGTGATGTCGGAACAAACATGCCCTTTACAAAAAGGTCACTTCCGCCTCGGGCAAGACGGAAGGATTGTTATTTTGAAAATAAAGCCTAAACAGCAAGACATATTACTTAGAATCATGCACAGACACGGGGAGATTGATAACGTTCCAGTTCTTTGCAATGCCTCCTGGTATCACAAATGTGGGCCCAGCCCGTCTTTCAGCAGCACCATCAAGAATTGCATTGGTAAATCCAGCACTACGGAACGTTCCAGTTGACATGCCTGACGTCGGAGAGAAACCGAGACCCTCTTTGTATTTGTTGTCCTGCAGCCGTATTAATTGGCCCCAACCAGCGGCCTGACCCTCCTGAACAGCTTTCTGCGCATCTTTCAACGAAGCCATAGCAGCACAAGACCTCTTGGGCTCCGCACCCTCGATAGTCAAACCCTGGAATGCAGTTCCTTCGGCAGACTTAGCTTCGATACAAGAGAAGGACGATAACTGACTGACCAGATAAGCTTCTTCTCCATGCACTGTCACAAGTTTGCCATTCTTCACGAACTTTAGCTTCTGATGGAGAGTAGAAGTGACTGCCCCAGCCTCGTGTATCCAAGGTCTCCCGAGCAGGCAACTGTAAGAGGCATCTATGTCCATAACCTGGAAAGTAATCATGAATGTTTCAGGACCAATAGTCATGGGGAGATCTACTTCTCCAAGCACAGTTTTACGGGAACCATCGAAAGCCTTGACTAGAAAAGTACTCCTCCTCAAGGGAACTCCTCGGTAACTCAACTGATCCAAAGTCGATTTAGGCATCACATTCAACGACGACCCAGTGTCTACCAATACGTTGGACAGCATATCTGTTTTGCAGTTCATGGAAATGTGCAGGGCCAAGTTGTGGTGCTTTCCTGTCTCTGGAAGTTCATCTTCGCCAAACCAAAGGTTACGGCAAGCAGTGATGTTAGCCACTATTCCGCCAAATTGATCCTCTGTGACTTCGTGGTCAACATAGGCTGGCTCCAACACTTTCAATAACACATTCCTGTGGGCCTCCGAACTGAGGAGTAGGGCCAGGATGGATATCTTCGAAGGAGTTTGTAATAGCTGATCCACGATCTTATAATCGCTTTTCTTGATTATCCTCAAAATCTCATCCAGATTGGAATCCTCAATGGAATGGCCTGGACGGCTGGTACTTTCAACAACAGGAGGGATTGTCAATGGAGTAGTTTTGTCAGCAGGAACTGTAACTTGCACGTCCTCTTTCTTCTGAAACAAAAGGGGTCGGACCTTGCCGCTCCTCAAAGCTGTCACTTCAGCGATACTGCCTACTGTGCTTGAGGACACCAAAGGTACTTCCTTCCCGTTTTCCAACATAGTCGCACTGTACTTGTACGGGATAGCTTTTGCAGAGGTATATGGTACTGGACCAGGCAACCGTATGACCAACGGTTCAACATCCTCCCTGACGGGTGCGCTCTTGACTGGAGTATCGTGGAAGACCGGCACTATCATGCAAACATCACTGGTAGTCAGGTAGTTGTCATTCATCAATCTTTGGATATCATTCCGAACTATGCCGCAACCCATAGGGTTCTTTGCTGGGAACATCTACTCTTGGCACTAAACAAAGATCGTGGGTTCTGACGAGGTCACTGCTCCCACGGTTGGCCTTGATTTCGCGACGGAGTTCTCTGGCGAGTTCTTCCATTCTTTCTTCCATAGTTCCCAATACGGGAGTTTTTCCACGGTAATCATCAGCATTGGTGCCTTGAGGCGTAGGGTGCACAATCGGCACTGTGAAGACTGTTGACTGAGGCAAGGTAGTGTGAAGAGATGTGAAATCTGGTGGGGGTACTTGACCAACATTAGCGGCACCTGAAGTCGTGGTTCCTGAAACACCGGCTGCAGTATCGGGAGCGAAATAAGGTGGGAGTCCATACGGGAATCCTCTTGGCATGGTGAACCGACTATCGAGAGTTGATATTGGAATTGCCTCGGTGGTCTCTGGAGTAGACGAGGTTGGTTGTTCTTGAGCGGCTAACAAGGCGGTCATAGCGTCGAGAGTTTTGGCCAACTCTTCCCTCACGGAGGCTAGTTCAGTGCGGAGCTGAGCATTCTCTTCTTCCATAGCTACTTGATTTCTCCTTCTGTACTGTCTGGTCTGATGTACTCTGGTAGGTTGATCAGTCCTTCGAGCACGAGCCACTTTTCACTCTGCGGCAGAAGAACCAGGAGGCAATGAGCACTTGGAATTTTTTTTGTGACCGATGAATGATGCATATGATGCATGATATGCAAATGTGGATGCAAAAATGACTCTTTTATTACCAAAGGGTTTTTTGGACAAATTAGAATTCCTTGCAAACATTATTGGACTAACAAATTATTCAAAGCAAGTTGTTTTGATACACTGAGCCAAAGGAGCAGGCTTCTGAAACATAAACTGAACAAACAACAAAATAGCAGTCCTATCATCCAGAACTAAGGAGTAACCGGGTAATATTCGGAATCCGAGTCTGAAGCTGAACCACAATAACTGGCGAAGAAATCTCAGCGACCTCTGACTCTCCTGGAGTCTCTCCTCAATAGATCATCCTTCTCCTCGAGCTCTTTCCTAACCCTGGCTAGCTCCTTCTTCAGCATCCGGTTCTCATGATCTTTCTGCTCGTCTCTACCATCCAAAGTCATGATTAAGTTCTCAGCCTCACTGTAACGGGCTTTCCATGCTCGCTTCTCCTCACTCTCCATAGCTAGATGCTCCTGATACATCTCCTGAGTCGCAGGGAGCAACGGTAATGGCCTAGACGGAGTAGATGCAGATACATGCCTCATAGCAGGGTAAGGCATGCCAATCTCTTCAGCTCGGTCTATCACCCACTGCGTATAGGCTTCATGAGCAATACCGGATCTCACACCCAAATGCTTCACATCTTTCCTACGAACTTTAGACCAAGCATCTGTAAAAGCTTTCCTTTGTCCGGTGGGAGCATTGGAATAGTAAAAGAACTCCTGAGATGTAGCAAGGTTGATGGGCTTCGCTCTCATAGGAAAACCAAACTGTCTCATGGCTAATTCGGGATTATAGTTGATTCCCCCCCGGGTACCGAGAAGAGGTACATTGAGGAAATCTCCACAACCAGTGATAATCTCCTTGACTCGAGCTGCTGGAGTGATCCAAACCACCTCATCGGGAGTAAGAGCCATAATCTGCTGCGAATAAGACCAATTCTCCGTGTTGGCATGGAAAGAACTCGGGAGGTGAGAAATAAACCACCTATATAGGAGAGGCACACAGCAGAGAATATATCCACGGCCCTTGAGAGTCCGATCATGAATGGCATGGTATGTATCAGCTAACAAAGTAGGAACCGGATTCCTGGAATGGAAGATCTCAATAGCATTCATGTCCACAAAGTTGTCGAGGTTCGGAAAGAGAATGAGCCCAAAGATGAGTAGTGCAAGAATAGCCTCAAGAGTGTCCTGACAAGTAGATTCGAGATTAGCCCGCTCAAGTAAGTACTTCGAAGTGAAACCCTAAATGTGAGACTTGGTAATAAGATTCTTAGACACCTCGGAAGTCTTGAGGTAAAGATCCTTAGCAATAACCAGAGGAGTAAGAGAATGTCCTGGGCCCGTGAAAGGTGTCTTCTCGGCTATAGGTAAACCCAATAAGCAAGAGTAAGCCTCAAGTGTAGGAACCAACTGAAAATCCGGGAAAGTGAAACAACGGAAAACCGGGTCATAGAATTGCACCAGGGTGTGCACCAGCTTCTCTTCTACATTAGTCCGGAGAATACCAAGCAAACTACCGTATCGGAGACGAAACCCAGTCGGATTTTTAACCTTGAGTGCCAACTCCCTTAGGCTAGCCAAATCAACTTCTTTGAACTTGTAAGATTTAGTCCTCTTCATGCCTGATCATATTTGAAAAGAATTTTAGTTTGTCTATACCCTTTGATAAATGCATGTAGAAAATTTATGCATGAATGCATGTATGCATGGTTTAAAATAATGGGAGAGCACGGTGGGCTAAGGTAACAAGTGGACACGGTGTCCGGTGAAACTAAGGCTGTGGATAATAGTGACCAAGGTTCTACAAAGTTCCCAAACCACAACCTCTCTTGCGTATATCATGGTAGTACGAAGCAACGCTCGTCCATGATTATCCGTAAGAAGGTTTAGTTTGGGTGTAGTATCGCGTGACGACTAAATTTCGAGGCAACGCTCGGTTTAGCCACCGCACTACGTCCTAAGAAAGGCCAAGGATGGGCTTGGTAACTACGGTTCATAGCCTTCATCGGTCAATTGGAAGTAAAGTGTCTAAACATGACAACACACGCCGACAACATCACCTCCAAAATGCCTCAGCTACGTGAGATTGATCGCGTAATCCAATGCACGAGGCAACCCCCGGAATGGATTGTCGATTATATCTCTTCCTAGTCTTAAGTTCACTCAGCCCGGGTATAGGGCTTTTGATATTCTCACCCCACACGTACACAAGAAAAAATTTTACATGTAACAATAAAGCAAAGCATAAATATAAAGCATGAAAAACTAGGCGTAGCCCTAAAAAGTCCCCAGTGAAGTCGCCATTCCTGTCATCGCGATTTTCGGGTGTCAAATCATTAATCGGATTTGAACCTTTCGATCATTGATGTCTCTATTTTTTTGGGGAAGGTAAAATCGAGAAAACCTTAGAAATCCTAAGTTCGGGGCTGATTTCATCACGGGAAGGTGTTAGGCACCCGCGATGACTATAGTATCCTATAGGAACCGTTTTACTACGCTTTACGTTTATGCATTGCTTTTATTGCTACTCGTAAAAGAAATCGGTTTTAAGAATGAGAGGGAGGAAGTTGGATTTTATTTTATTGGACTTGGAGAGATGTGAATCTCTTGCCTACATACCCTTTTAAGGGATCAAAATTCCATGTAGTTCTCTTCCAAAAATGTTTTTGTGAGTTTTGTTTGTTTTTTAGTTTGAAAAGAGATTTTGAAGAAGGGAAAGAAGCCGTGTAGGCATTAGAATTGAAAACAAATGAGGTTGGTCCAATTTATTTACAAAAAATAGTTAAAGTTGGCAATTAGTGTTCATTTTGATTTTTGATTAAGAAAACAAAAGGAAAATCTCTTGGAGTTTTGACTCCAAGGTTTGTTTGAAAAAGATTTGAAGTGATGGAAGTGGTTTGTTTTTCAAAAGATTGATTTTCTCTAAGCATCGCGCGTCCTAAGCATACACCTAAGCGATAAACATACAATGTGTGTGCGTGTGTCGGTGCTTGTGTCGGTGTACATCATCATAGTCCATAGTCTTTTACATCGGGTCCTATTTTACATTCTATAGTCTTGCAAGAAATTAAAGAAAATAAACTAAGCCTAGAATATTACATGAGTCAAATAGAAAATTGCATAAGGGTAACTAAAGGAAGAAAAACAAATGAGAGTGAGGTAATGCTTGCAATGTGCATGAGACATAGAACAAAATGGTTAGTAATGAAATGAAAAATGATAGCATGAGTAGCAATGCATAGTGGGTGAAATTTACTAACAAAGCACCAAACCAATTAAAAAAAGATGAAGTGAACATAACTAAAACATTTAGCAAATTGCAAGAAAACAAACACCAAAAATAATGCAAATGGCACCAAACTAAAACCTAAAATCTAAACTAAATTCTACAACCCTTGATCTTTACCAAAACAGCACCTTTTTCTCTTTTTGTAAGCAAACATTTCAAGAATCAAGGAGAAGTTATGAATCACACTTAACCCAAAAATCAACACATTTTAACAACAACTTGTATCTCAAAATTAGCAACTAAACTTGACCAAAAGAGAAACTTTCAATTAAACTTGCAAAGGGAAAATTAACAAACAAAATTGTAGCATTATGGATTGTAAGCAACTTGTAAAATTATTGAACATATGAACTAGAGGACTAGGAGTTAATTTGTAAAATAAGAAAGAATCCATTGAGTTTGAAAACCAAGGAATTAACAATTAGGCATGCAAGAATGTAGAAACAGCATGAATTCAGAGATGAACACATCACAAAAATCACATATCAAACATCAACGCCATAGAGCAAGAATTGGATCCAAAATAGCGCAAGAAAATTCGCAAAAAGCATCAAGACACGTCAATCCAATAAAAATTAGCGCACATGCTTTTTATCCACTTAAAAATGCGAAGTTACCACAAAACGGTTGAAAATACATCAAGAAACATATGGCAATTTTCCAGGATTTTTGTAAGAAATTTTAGTGCGAGCAGGGGTTCAAATAACAAGATCAGAGGTGCAAATAGTATGTAAAAATCAAGAAACTGAAAGAAAACCAAAAAACTGACGGGTAAGAGGCCCAGACCCACGGATCTGATGGATCCGGATCAAGCTAACGCTCCAGGAGCGTTGGATTGATCCAGATCCATCAGGATCTGAATCCAACGGTCAGGGGAGAGAGGAGATGGACCGGGTCTTGGGTCAACCCGACCCAGCATATATATAAAAGGGGTGTTAAACCCGTTTCCTTTATTTTCCAAATCGTTTTCTCTTTCTTCTTCCCCTCTCCTCCGCCGTTCTCTCTTGTTCTTGAACCCTAACCCTAATCTCTGAAATCCGACCCAGAACTCCATGATTCAAGGCTCAATCACTTCCTTTCATGGTTCTAAACACGAATCCAATGCTGGTTTTCACATGCATTGGTTGAAACGACGTGGATCCAGAATTCTTTCTCGCGGAATCCGTACGGCTTTGGTTCATTTTTTTGTTCAAATCTTCTTTCTATGTGTTTTTCTTGTTGATTCGTTGGTTTACAACAATGAATCACCGTTGCAAACCTTTGGAATCTTGAAATTTTCTCAGAAAAGGTTAGGGTTTATGATTCCGAACCAAAGCTTCACGGATTCGCGCTGTTCTACGTTGTTCTGGAACTCGTTGTTGTTCTTGAACGAAACAAAGGAGTAAGTTTGTGATTTTTACCTGATTTTGGTTCGGAGATTCGATCTGGATCTTCAGAAATCTTTGGATTCGATTCTGTTGTTGATCTTGGCTTGATTTCTGGAACGAAACTGGTGATTTTCTCCTTCTCCTTCTGAACTGGTTCGGATTCCGTGAATCTTTCTTTCCCTCTTCTTCTCAAACCTGCTTCTGTGATCGCGTCTGGATTCGTTGCTTCCGGCGATGAATCTGGTGCTTGAATTGCAGAAATGAAGGCTCAATGATGAAGATTCAACGTTGAATCTCTGAGAGCTGTCCCAATTTCATTGATTTTGCTTGCATTCAGTTCTGGAAAAATTAGGGTTCATGCATTTGTTCTTGAGCTTTTGTGATTCTGATCTGTAACTGCCAAGAGAGAGAAAGTGGAATCTGTTTGTGTGACGTGGCGTTTGATGAATGGGATCTGACTCTGATTCTGACACTGTGTGCCTTTTATAGGCTGCCATGTGTGCCTGCGAGCCAATGGGAGACTGCCACGTGGACCTGGACACTTGCGTGGCATTTGGACTTGAAATTGGACTAATCTGCAAATATGTAAAATATGGGACCACTTTGCAAATAAAAAAATGGGGCTATTTTCACAAGAAAAAAAAATGACTGTTTTCTAAAAGAATTGGGATGAACTTGCAAAAAACAAAAGATTTGGGCCAAATTGTAATTTTTAAAAGTATTTGGACTAAAATGTAAAAATAATAAAATTGGCTAAAAATGTAATTTGAAATGCAACGTAAAGTGAAACGTTTAAAATTGACAGAATGGACTAAAACGAACAAACTACCAAAAATGAGGTATTTTAAAATACCTCTCTGCCCAAAATTCAAATAATGTGAAAAGACTAAAATGCCCCTGGGGCAAAAACGACTCAGACTGACTCAGATGCAAATTAAGATGATTTTGTACAAAATTTGATTAAAGATTTATGTAAACAAGTTGAAAAGGCTCAGGGACAAATTGTAGGGACTGAAAATGGGTTCCTTTGTAGGAAATGACCAAAATACCCTTTTGTATGATTTTATGCAAAAAAATTCAAAAGACTGAAACAGTAATGTATGCAGTTGAAGCACAGTAGAAAACACGGTGAATTTGAAAGTATTGGAAAATAGTAGGGAAATTTGAGTGAGTATTTTTAGGTCCAAAATGAGGGTATGACAAAGAGTCATCGTCATATTATCAAGTTAAGATCACCAAAAGAACTATCATCATGATCATCATCAACAATTATCACCTTCAACAAACAATAACATTTCACAATCACATTTTTTCTTAAAAGAACGGACGACTAGCCCAACATGACATTCATTATATTAAACACCCAACCATCAATGATTCATTCTCATTTTATCCTATTATTATGATTACAAAGTCATTTGCAAGTTATCCGGTCATAAAACTCGTTTTGTCAAAGTTCATCTATTTTCACAAAATCGCCTATTTCCAATTTTACTCAACAAAAGTGTGATTCCAAGTTCTTACATAGCATAAGAACATCCCTACATATCATCTATCATATAGGGTAATCAATCATAGCATTTTGGTTTCACCAAGTTCCGTTATTTTCTCAAAAACTCAAAGTTCGTCTCATTTTTAATTTGTTTCAAAACCAATTTCAATCCTAATAAAGACCAATGTATTATCACCCTCAGAAGTTCAATTACATTTCATTTGATTAGGTTTAGGTGTTGGGAAACCATTGGAATACTTAAAAGTACTAAAAATATCAAAAATCGATGTTTCCGGGCACAGATGTTTCCGAAAATCAAGGCCTGCCAGCATCACCAACTTGATAAAAAAAATGCTAGGATAAAAACAAATTATAATGACGATCATATCCTTTGACTTTGGGAGCTTGATTTTCCTGGACACCATTAACATTAGAGAGGAAAAAGACCATTGAAAGAAAAACAAGAGGAAAAACACTACACTAACACTAGCTAGGATGATATATACATATTATTCCAACAACAAACGTGAATGAAATGGCAGAAACTATTAAGAAATATCTTCTACATTATTGTGAATAAGTTATGTATATAATTACTTTCCTATGTTACCTTGATTCTATATTTATTTACCTTATTATGTATAGAATAAGTCAAATCCCACTGATTGTGAATCACGTCTGTCATGGGCTAGAATTAGTGTAGAATACTCTTGTATATGAATTATATATATCATCCAAAGGATCAATGGAATAAAAACACAGAATACATATTCTATTTCAATTTGTCTTGCTATTCTCATATCATGCATTATATCATTACTTTGTTATCTTAAGATGGCATCAGAGCACGATCAAGAAACTGAAACACCACCAAAAAATTCACCTCAAAAACAACCAAGTAGCAGTAGCAAAAATTCAAATAACAAAAACTCTGATATGGATTCATCAAATCCATACTATATCCATCCTTCAGATCACCCTGGTCATTTGCTTGTCCCAACAAAACTGAATGGCACCAATTACCCATCATGGAGTATATCAATGATCCATGCCCTTACTGCCAAAAACAAAATAGGCTTTATCAATGGATCCATCAAAGTACCATCAGAAGTAGATCAATCTACAGAATATGCTCTATGGAATCGGTGTAACAGCATGATTTTATCATGGCTCACTCATTCCGTGGAACCCGATTTAGCCAAGGGAGTCATTCATGCCAAGACTGCGCATCAAGTTTGGGAAGATTTTAAAGATCAGTTTTCACAAAAGAATGCTCCAGCAGTATATCGCATTCAAAAGTCCTTGGCCTCTTTATCTCAAGGCACCATGACTGCCTCAACCTACTTTACAAAAATCAAAGGCCTTTGGGATGAATTAGAAACATACCGCACTCTTCCTACTTGCAACCAGATGAAAGCACATGATGAACAAAGGGAAGAAGATCGCTTGATGCAATTTCTCATGGGTCTTAATGATACCTACAGCACTGTCCGCACCAACATTCTCATGATGTCACCGTTACCCAATGTGCGACAGGCCTATTCTCTAGTAATTCAAGATGAGACGCAGCGCCATATGACTTCTGAAACAACGGAGAATTTCTCCATTGCCGCTGCAATCAATAGTCATCCAAACAGTCTCTCCAAAAAATTTATGAAAAACAAGCATTGTGAGCACTGCAATAGAGATGGCCACACAATCGACAATTGTCGGACTCTAAAGTTTCACTGCGTTTTTTGCAACAAAGATGGGCACACAGAGGATCATTGCAGAGTTAAAAATGGGACTTACAACACAGGAACTCAAACCAACAAGCACAACCAATTACAACAGCGACAACAAGGGCCTCGAAGCTCTGCATCTAGAACTTTCTCCGCTGCAAACACAGCAGATTCTTCCCAAACTGCACTTGAGTTGTCTGCAGAACAGCTTCAACAACTTGCCCGTGCATTGAATATGATGTCTTCAAACAATACCGCTGGTAATAGCAATGCTTATGCAAATGCTGCAGGTCTGTCTTTTTTTTCTAATGCCTCAATTAATTCTGTATTCACTAAGCCTTGGATTTTGGACAGTGGAGCTACTGACCATATCACATCTGATTCTACATTTCTTTCTAAAACAAAATTTTCATCCATACCTTCAGTCAATTTACCTACCGGGTCTTCTGCTCCAATCACATCTATTGGAGACGTGTCATTCAATTCCAATATAACCTTAAAAAATGTTTTGTGTGTTCCTTCATTTCGGTTAAACTTGATGTCTGTTAGCAAGCTCACCAAATCACTAAACTGTTGTGTCACTTTGTTTCCTGACTTTTGTGTGTTGCAGGACTTGGCTACGGGGAAGACGATTGGCTCGGGTGAACAGTGTGGTGGTCTTTATTACATGTCTCCATTACAAAGAATACCCGTCTCTCATCAAGTTTCTCAGCCCTCAAATATATGGCACATGCGTCTTGGACACCCATCTACATCTCGTCTCAAATTATGTTCCCCTTTATTATCTCCAAATAATATGATATCTTTTGAGAATAATTGTGGTGTTTGCCCTATGGCTAAACAGACTCGAATTCCTTTTCCTTTAAGCACTATATCAACTCATGCTCCTTTTGATTTATTACATTGTGATATTTGGGGTCCTCACAAAATTCCCACACATTCGGGGGCACGTTTTTTTTTAACTATTGTCGATGATTTTACAAGATGCACATGGGTCTTTCTTATGCGATACAAATCAGATTCTCAAAATATTTTGAAATCCTTCATTAATTTTGCTTATACCCAATTTCAAGCGTCTGTCAAAACAATTAGAGTTGATAATGGTTCTGAATTCATGTCTATGAGAGAATTCTTTCAATCTCATGGAATAGAACATCAACGAACTTGCGTTTACACACCACAACAAAATGGAGTTGTGGAACGCAAACATCGTCATATTCTAGTTGTGGCACGAGCATTACTATTTCATTCTCATCTACCACTTGAATTTTGGGGTGAATGTGTATTGACTGCTGTTTACCTTATAAATCGTTTACCATCTCCATTGTTATCCAACAAATCACCTTTTGAATTATTATACAATAAACCACCATCACTTGATCACTTGAGAGTATTTGGGTGCTTATGTTATGCTACTATTGTTCACCCTACACATAAGTTTGATCCTCGTGCAAGAAGAGGTATATTTGTTGGATATCCTACCGGTCAAAAAGGTTATAAAATTTATGATCCCGAGACAAAGACTTTCTTTGTGAGTCGTGATGTCAAATTTTGTGAAACCAATTTTCCTTCCATTTCAAACACATCTGAACCCAACCTAATTTCATCTCATCCTTCATATGAGGCCATTGATGATTGGCCTTCTCCTACACCAGCTCACCATCAATCACAACAAACCGGTATACCTTCTTCACAAGAGTCAAATTCTCCTTCACACCTAACTACTGAAACATCTTCCGCTGCCTCACCAATAGTTGAACCAAATCCACCTACTTCCCACACTTCAGACCCCCCCACTCCCGTCATTCCCCAAGTTCGGAAGTCTCTCCGTGACAAGAACCCCCCGATATGGCATAACGACTACCACATGCCCACACAAGTCAATCAATCTCCCTCAGAGCCAACTTCTGGGTCAGCTACTCGGTATCCTCTTTCACATTACCTTTCATATTCACGCTTTTCTTCTTCACATTGTGCTTTTTTAGCTAACATTACAGCCCAAAAAGAACCACAATCCTATGATCAAGCTGTCCATGATCCACTTTGGCAGGATGCAATGAATGCAGAATTAGAAGCATTGGAACAAAACAACACATGGAGCCTTGTACCTCTTCCTTCTGGTCATAAGCCCATTGGTTGCAAATGGGTATACAAAATAAAGTACAAATCCGATGGTACGATAGAGCGCTATAAGGCACGCCTTGTTGCTAAGGGATACACTCAAGTTGAAGGAATTGACTATCAAGAAACATTTTCCCCAACTGCCAAGGTCACTACTCTTCGCTGCCTTCTCACTGTTGCAGCTGCTCGTAATTGGTTCATACACCAATTAGATGTGCAAAACGCCTTTCTTCATGGTGATTTGCATGAGTTAGTGTACATGGAGCCCCCACCTGGTCTTCGCCGACAGGGGGAGAACATTGTATGTCGGCTCAATAAGTCACTTTATGGACTCAAACAAGCATCAAGAAATTGGTTCTCTACTTTTTCTGAAGTCATTCAAAAGGCTGGTTACCAACAATCAAAGGCCGACTATTCCCTCTTCACCAAATCTCAAGGTTCTTCATTCACGGTTGTTCTTATTTATGTTGATGACATACTTCTCACGGGAAATGATCTTCAAGAAATGAAACGCCTTAAAGAGTTTCTTCTCAAGCGTTTCCGTATCAAAGATCTTGGAGATTTGAAATACTTTTTGGGCATTGAGTTTTCTCGTTCCAAGAAAGGCATCTTCATGTCTCAAAGAAAATATGCTCTAGACATTTTAC
The DNA here is from genome assembly GCA_958299785.1 of Medicago lupulina. Lineage (NCBI taxonomy): Eukaryota > Viridiplantae > Streptophyta > Magnoliopsida > Fabales > Fabaceae > Medicago > Medicago lupulina. Next base: position 64,579,914 of record OY283144.1, read on the forward strand.
AAGATTCAGGACTGACAGGTGCTCGCCCTGATAAATTTCCAATGGAACAGAATCTGAAGCTAACTCCCACAGATGGAGTGGTACTAAATGATCCAACCAAATATAGAAGGCTTGTTGGTAAACTAATTTACCTTACTGTCACAAGACCTGACATTGTATATTCTGTCCAAACATTGAGTCAATTCATGCATGAGCCAAGAAAGCCTCATTGGGATGCTGCATTGAGAGTCCTCAGATACATCAAAGGCACGCCTGGACAAGGCTTGCTATTTTCATCTACTAATGACCTTGCCTTAAAGGCCTTTTGTGATTCAGATTGGGGAGGTTGTCATGCAACTAGAAGATCTGTTACAGGATTTTGCTTTTTCCTTGGAAATTCTCTCATCTCATGGAAGTCAAAGAAGCAAGTTGTTGTCTCTAGATCATCAGCTGAGTCTGAATATCGAGCAATGGCTAATACATGCTTGGAGTTGACCTGGCTACGGTTCATATTACAAGATTTAAAAGTCCCACAAGATGCTCCAACACCATTATTTTGTGACAACCAGGCAGCTCTACACATTGCGGCTAATCCTGTATTTCATGAGCGTACAAAACATATTGAAATAGATTGTCATATAGTACGAGAAAAATTACAGGCTGGGATAATTAATCCTTCTTATGTGCCAACGCGATTCCAGTTAGCAGATGTGTTTACAAAAGCTTTGGGAAAAGATCAATTTGTGACATTGCGCAACAAGTTGGGACTTCATGATATTCACTCACCAACTTGAGGGGGAGTATTAAGAAATATCTTCTACATTATTGTGAATAAGTTATGTATATAATTACTTTCCTATGTTACCTTGATTCTATATTTATTTACCTTATTATGTATAGAATAAGTCAAATCCCACTGATTGTGAATCACGTCTGTCATGGGCTAGAATTAGTGTAGAATACTCTTGTATATGAATTATATATATCATCCAAAGGATCAATGGAATAAAAACACAGAATACATATTCTATTTCAATTTGTCTTGCTATTCTCATATCATGCATTATATCATTACTTTGTTATCTTAAGAGAAACTGCGGTATCATTGGCCTTGAGTGAAGTGTTTCAATTCCTTAGAGAAGAAACAAATCTTCTGAGAGGTGTCCACAAAGATTTTTTAGACATCAAAGATGAACTAGAAAGCATTCAAGTCTTCCTCAAAGATGCAGATAGAAGGGAAGCACATGAGGCAGACACCAACAACGGAATAAGAACATGGGTGAAGCAAATGAGAGAAGCATCATTTCGCATTGAAGATGTCATTGATGAATATCTTTGGCTGAGGCATGAGGTCAAACATCCTGGATGTGCAAAGTCTAGGATTTTGAAGGTATTTGACATGCAAAGCACATCAATGAACCATATTCCTAATAATTTGGGGAATCTTTTTCACTTAAGATACATAAACCTAAGGGGTACAAAAGTACAGACACTTCCTAAATCAGTTGGTGCATGAGATACCAAGAGAAATAAACAAGCTGGCAAAGCTAAGAAACCTTCTCGCTTCCCACTGTAACAATGAAGCAATGTATTTTCTATTGAGTTTTACAACAGGTGTGCTGATGAAAAAAGGTATTAAAAAGTTGACTTCCCTAGAAAATCTCTTTTATGTGGAGGTAGATCATGGGGGAGTAGATCTCATTCAAGAAATGAAAATGTTAAGGAAGATAAAGAGGTTAGGTTTAACCTGTGTAAGAAGAGAGCATGGGAATGCCTTAAGTGCTGCAATTCAAGAGATGAAACACCTTGAGAATCTTAATATCACCTCAATATCAGAGGATGAAATCATCGACTTGAATTTTAAATCATCCCCACCCCAACTTCAGCGTCTTCATTTGAAAGCTAGACTACAAAAGTTGCCTGATTGGATTCCAAAACTTGAGTGTCTTGTAAAGGTAATGCTGAGTTTTTCTATTGTTGAAAGATGATCCCCTATAGTCACTGAAAACCTTGCCAAATCTGCTCAATCTTTGTTTGTGGGACAATTGTTATGACGGTGAAATTTTTCATTTTCATCATGGGGGGTTTCTAAAATTGATGATACAGAATCTCAGCCACTTGGAAAGAGTAAAGTCCGTCGTTATAGATGATGGAACTTTGCTCTCTATTGAGCATCTTACACTTGAAAAGATCCCCCAACTTAAGGAGGTACCCTCTGGCATCAAGTCCATGCATAAACTCAAGGATATTTACGTCACGGATATGCCAACTGAATTCGTGAAAAGCATTGATTTAGACGAAGGGCAAGACTACTCGGTTATCAAGCACGTTCCTCTTGTATTCATTCTCCACTGGAATGGCTCAAACATGTACGATTTTGAAATTCGTACTATTCACTCATCTTCCGAGGAGTCATAAGAAATTTGAGAATGTTTTGCTGTCTAGCAAGCTTAAAAATATGAAGGTACCTTTCCTCTGATCATGCAATGATTCTCTTGTTTTTATAAACCTTTTTCATGCATACCTATATCTAATTACACGTTGCATCGCTCATCAGATCTCTCACTTTCTGTTAGGATATAAGCTATGGAGTTTGTTAGGATAGAGGATAAAGAGGAATTTTTAACAATATAGAACAGAGGAGGAGTTAGTTAATTGATTAGGTAGAGATTATCTTTTATGGAGAATACATGTAGTAGGATTATGATTGAGATTAGATAACAATGAATAGAGCAGTGGCTCTATTGTAGAAGGGGAACGCCTTGGAAGAGAGTTTTCTCTCCTATTATTTCATATTTCTTGATAAAAATATTCTTCCTATTCTATATGATTTCGGGCTTCCTAATACTTTCTTATGCCTTCTTTTCTAGCTTTTTTATCGATAAAAAGGGAGTACGAAACTATGTAAGATAAAGAATTGAGAAAAATGTAATTGTAATTTCAACATTATTGATTATATTCTTTGATGTGCTATCTCCTAAATAAGTATTTTTTCTCTAGCATTCAATTCTATAGCGACACTTCCTTTAACTTGTTAAATTAACTTGACAAATATATGAGATACCTGACTCATGTGTCTGTGTCAATGTGGACAGAAATTTCGATTCTCCATGTTACAGCTCAAAGATGATGTATTTTTTTGCTGCATTCCATCTATGGTGCTTCAATTCAAAATAAAATATTTCCTTCTTATTCTACAATAAGCAAGGAAAATGTGGATTCCATTCACTGAGTGAATTTGGTTTTCGTTTCTATTTGTTATTTATGGTGTTTTATGATTTGGTTGTGGAAGCTTTGATTCAGAACTTTAAAATCAAGACCTATATCTGGACTCCATTCAGGCATAATTTAAAAATTTATTTCCTATTTTTGCAATTTGAGGTGTTCAAGATTGGTGGGAACTTTTTCTCAAATCCTTGTAATAATCAAAACCTCTTTATTATAATGAATATTTTTATTTTGATTATCAAGATTAATGCTACTATCAATATCTAGATCTGCCTAGTTAATTTGAAATTAATCAGGAGGATGTGTATGTATGCGTCTCAGCCAACCAGTTTCATCCATCCATCATTTCGACAAATTGGGTTCTATCATCGTGTTTTTTTCTAATATATATGTACATGACTAGCTAGCTGCTCGTGTGGAATGACTCCAAATTTGTGTAACAGTGACAGAAATCACTTGCTGCCGCGTTCTTTTTAAAGGATCAAGAACCACCAAGTAACTTTTTTCTTAGACGTTGAAATTTTTCTACTACCATTGGACTCTTAACCTGACATCACTACATAAGGAGACTTCTTGAAACTATAACAAGGAAGATTTCAAACCAACTCCATGGAGAATAGCCACTTCCTCCTCTTCTGGTTGGTTCCTTGCAATAACTATCAATCACTCGCTCGAATGTTGTATTTCCTGTCAACCAATTGTCTCAGCATGTGCATTTCTCAACTTCATCCCAGAAGCAAGCGTTCAAGTATATTCTATAATCTCTCAAATCAACCCTGTCACGTGGACTTCATCTCATTGATGCATATAATTCTAAGCTTATAGCATTTTGTGATGCTGGTTGGATTTGGGAAGGAGACACTCAAGAAAGAAACATCAGGGTATTGTAATAAGAGACTGAGTTGCAAGATCTTAAACATAAGCCGAATACAAATCAATAGCTACTACAACAACACCAACATATACTCAGAACTTGGTCTTCCAATTGATGCACCTATAACCTACTCAAACAACATATTGCAACTTATCTATGTGCTAACCCCACATTCCAGTTCCACATGAAACACTTAACCATAGATTAGCATTTCGTGCGTGATTTAGCGGCTGCCAAGAAGCTCAATGTTTCTCCCGTGCCAAAAATTCTTGCGTGATTTAGTGCGGCAGCCAAGTAGCTCAATGTTTCTCATGATCTGCCAACAAGCCATCAACGAGCAGGCCTATTGAGCAAACCACTTTCTTACCCGCACAAAAACTTCCGCAAAACCAAGATTTGAGCAATTGGATCAGTCACCACCATGCGGGGGCATGTAGGTGTACTTCATTAGTTAGTTACTTTCAATCTTATTGGTTTATTTATTTTATCTACATGTTATCTTTATTTGTTTTATGAATTCATCACTTTGACACGGGATATATGTACTCTGCAACAATTTGAAATAAACAAAATCATTTTCTGTTTTAATAATAAAATTCACCATAATAGCCCAAAACCCTAAGGTAAAAAGGGATATACGTGCATTTTTTAAAGTTCAGGGGATTCCGTTGAACCCTCAAAAGGGCAGTGACCATTATTCTGTGGCTCTGTAAAAATGCTTCACAGAGACTTTGTAAATCCAAACAAAATCGTAAGGTGAAGGAAAAAACTAAACAAATGCAGGATATCGCTCACTTTATCACGTTTCTCAGATTCATTCAGAAATTATACGACACATTGCAGATTTTCCAAATGTCTTGACCTAACCATGCATACATTGTAGAGCTTAAACTAGGCCCGGAGGTTAGTTTAGACCACATATAAGGTATTCTTCAGCTTGCAAAAGTAAGAGGAAATGATGGATGAATAACTTCAAATCAGCACGGCATCTAAATTTACAGCTAGATAAGGAAAGTAGTTTTTGTTAGAAAAATATAAATTATATTTATTTAAATGAACTTGAAGTGGTTTTGATTATTATTACAAGTGTTGGGAAATAGCTCCCAAGATGGAATCCAGATATAGGTCTTGATTACAAGGTTTTGAATCAAAGTTTCCACAACCAAATTATAAAACACCACAAATGACAAAAATAAAAAGTAAAAGCCAAAGTCACTAAGTGAATGGAATCAACATTTTTCTTGATTATTTGCCGGACGAGAAGGAAACATTTTATTTTGAATGAAGCACTATAGAACGAAATACGTCATCTTTGAGCTGCATCATAGAGAACCCAGATTTCTGTCCACATTGACACATTAAACAATCAAGTTAGTTATCTCATACAATTGTCAACTTAAAGAAATAAATTAAAATTATTAATAAAACTAACTTCATTCTTGAAATATTATTGGAATTCTTTTTGCAATCTATTACTATAACAATTATGAAACTTTACATTTAAGAAATTATTAAACCGTTCCATTAATTCCCCTCCTCTCTTGCAACTACTTTTCACCACCTGATGAACCCAATCACGCCAAACAATGGTGAGTTTTGATAATGAATTATGTATATTTAACTTGATTAAAAAATTTGTATATTTTCCATTTGTATAATTTCAGTTTTAGTATTTACTTTGTGTGCGTTTTGGAGTTTAGGTTGAACACTTGGAGTCTTTGCTCTGATTACTAAATTTTTTGGAGAAGTGTTAGGATCGGATTTTGTAAACAATGTCTCTTTTTCCCTAATCTACAATTAGATTTTGATATATTGAGTGATATTTATTTGTTTTCTTATGTCTTTAGAAATTTTTTATGGATATGCTAAGGCAGTTCATGTATATCTACATCTTTCATAGTAATAAAAACAGATAAGAAGGCAAAAGACAGTTACAGATGTGATGAACAATGTAACGTGAAAAACGTGTATAAAAGGAAAAGATAAACAAGAGAAAGAATAGTGAAAATGTCAGGTGTTGTAAAGATAAATAAGAGAAGCATTGCAAGATAAGATAGGAAAGGTACCTTCATTGGACACCAGAGCATTCTCAATTTGTTTGTGACTCCTTGGAGGATGAGTGAATAGTGTGGATATCAAAATCAGAAATGGTTGGACCAATCCAGCGTCGAATGATTATGAGAGGTACATGCTTGATAATCCAGTAGCATTGTCCTTTGCCTGGATCAATGCTCTCAGTAAATTCAGCTGCCATATCAGTGAAGTAAATCTCTTTGAGTTTGTCCAAGTGCATGATGCCAGAGGGTACATCCTTCACCTGGGGGATTTTATCCATTATAATATGTTCAAGAGAGAGCAAAGCACCTTTGTCTACAACAATGGAATTTACTCTATTCAAGCGACTGAGGTTCAGTCTCTTCAATTTTAGAAACCCTCCATTTGGAAAATGCAAAATTTCACCATCATAGGCATTGTCCCACAGACCAAGCTTCAGTAGATTTGGCAAGTTTTTCAGTAACTGTAGCGGATCATTTTTCAACTTAGATAAAGCCAACTTTATCTCAACAAGATACTCAAGTTTGGGGATCCATTCAGGCAATGTGTCTAGTTTAGCTTTCAAATGAAGCCGCTGAAGTTTAAGGGGAAATGAGACAGAGTTCAAGGTAATAGTTTCATCTTCAACTATTGTAGTGATATTAAGATTTTCAAGCTGTTTCATTTCTACCACTGCAGCACATATGGCATTTCCATGTTCTCTTTTTACATGCCTTAAACCTAACCTCCTTAATTGCGTTAACATTTTCATTTCTCGAATAAGATCTACCCCCCCGTGATCTACCTCTACGTAATAAAGACTTTGTAGGGAAGTCAATTTTTTAATACCATTTGCCATCCACACACCAGTTGTAAAGCCCAAAAGAGAATACTTCGCTTCATAGTTACGATGAAGAACAAGAAGATGACGTAACTTTGTCAGCTTGTTTATCTCATGTGGTAGTTCATGCACAAGTGTTTCTCTTAAATCTAGTGCCTCCAAGTTATGTAGCTCACCAATAGATTTGGGAAGAGCATGTACATTAGTATAACTTAGGTTTATGTACCTTAAGTGAAAAAGACTGCCCAAATCTTTAGGAATATTCTTCAGTGATGTACCTTGAATGTCAAGTACCTTCAAAATCCTAGACTGCGAACACAGTTTGCCCATGAAATGCTCCAATGATACACTTTTTTCAAAAACATGAATAGCACGAAAATGTGAATTGTTTGTGCTCTTCAACAAATTGTTGGGACCAGCGGATATAGAGAGGCGTCTAGTTTTTCCAACTACAATTGACTCACTATCTTCATGCACACAATGACAGAAACTTAAATCCTTCATTTTTCTAATGATAACTTCCCGCAATATATCATGGACTTGACATGTTTGTACTTTCCCTTCAAAGCCGACATTGGAGACCTGAACCAGACTTCTGTGAATCAATTCATACAAGTATTCCTCTGCAACTTGCTCTGGAGTCTGTCTCTCATCAAATTTGACAAACCCTTCAGCTATCCATTGTCGAGTTAATCTCTTATGATTAATAGAATAATCCTCTGGATAGATTCCAAAATACAAAATGCATGGTTTCAAGTAGTAAGGCAGGCCATCATAACTAAGGGACAAAATCTTTGTTAGACTCGTTAAATGGGAATTACGTTCCAACTCTAAGTTCAGATTTTGACTCACCTTTTGCCATTCAATCATTTGTTTAGATTTTGTTGAAAGTAAACCACCAATGGCTACAATTGCTAGAGGTAGCTGCCTGCATTTTTTCACAATTTCTTTTGATACAGCCTGAAGCTCAGGTGGGCAATGCCCACCAGGTTCAAATCTAAATACTTTTTTGCAGAAGAGTTCCCATGCTTTGTTTGGAGGCAAGAGTTGCAGGTTGTGAATATGAACTAGAAAGGATTTCCTGAAAAATTCTGCAACATGCATCGTTCTAGTGGTGATTATGATCCTACTACCTTGATTGTTATTAGGCATGGCAAATTCAACTTGGTCAGAAAAATCTTCTTGCCAAACATCATCAAATAATACCAAATACCTTTTATGTTGCAGGTATTGCCTCACTTCTATAATCAGTGACTGGTCATCCAATTTGTGTAACATTTGCGGAAGAGGGTCTTCAGTTTCCCGACAAAATTGCTCCATCATGTTTATCAGTAATCCTCTCACAGTATATGTTTGAGAAACTGTGATGCATGCACGACAAGCAAAATGTGTTGTTACCTTTTGGCTGTCAAAAACTAGCTTGGCGAGAGTGGTTTTTCCTATACCTCCCATTCCTACTATTGAAATCACTGTGCGCTCAGCAGCACTCTCCAATAACCAACCGAATAATTCCTCTCTCGGGCCTTCGAATCCTACAATTTCAGTATCTTTAATGAAAAGGGCAGATAATCGAGGATCACGCCATCTTCCATTTTCTGTCGGTCTCGTGCTGCTGCTGCTACTTGATGATCCGGCTTCATGTGAAATTTGAAAGTTATACCTTTCACTTCTTTCCTTGATTCCATGAATTGACAACTTAATACCTTTTATCTCAGATGCTATCTGATGACGGGGAATCAAAGTTTTGATTAGGCTTACAATCTTGCAAACTAATGATCTGAATCCAGTAGGACCTGACCTATGGATCAGCCGAAGGTATTCATCAATGACATCTTCAATGCGAAATGATGCTTCTCTCATATGCTTCACCCAAGTTCTTACTCCATCATTGGCGTCCTCTTCATCTGCAGCCCTTTTGTCAGCATCTTTGAGGAAGGATTGAATGATTTCCAGTTCATCTTTGATGTCTGAAAAATCATTGTGTATACCACTCAACAGATTTGTTTCTTCTTCTAGGAATTGGAACACTTTCCCAAGGGCAAACAATACTGCAGTTTCTGCCATTTAACTCTTATCTCATAGTGCTAGCTGCTACCTTGCAATTATGCTGTTGGAAATCTTTATGTATATTATTCTAGTATTGTGTTTTCCAACTTTTTTTTTTTTTTTTCATTTGGGTACAGTAACTTTGAATGGTGCTAAGGAAATTTAAGTTTCAAAAGTCAAAGCAAAGTTTTGTCATTATTTGTTTTAGTCTATTGGTGTACCATTGAAATTTTCAACAGGCTTAATTAATAAGAAATATAGCTTTGACCAGTACTCATCTGTCTTGCAATTAAATTATTGCTTTTTTATAATTTTGAATGAAACAATAATTTATAAATAAATATAATAGATATAGAATTATTTTTTGTTTATAACCAACTTGAAAGTCATCTATAGATGACCACTATTGATGACAATTTATTTAATTAAATACTATTACATGCTGAAAATGATTTTGGTTATATTAAATTGTTGCAGATTCCATATAGGTTGTGCGAATATATAGAATTGTGTGAAAGGAAAATATGATTTTTCTGTATTCAACATAATCTTTTCATTGTTTACAACTGATTATAGAGTTAAATAAGTTAACTATTGTTTTGTATTTAGCCTCCGTTGAAGATCTTGCAACTGTCGGTTGCTTTTTAGAAGACCTTGAAATCACATTAGGACCAGAGTTTTTAGATACCTTGTATCAATACAGTTTATCATATTGAGGTTAAATACTTCAAAAAGAAGTTTAGGATTTTCGACATTGAAATTTTTATTTTAGACAATGGATTACAAAAATATCAAGTAAGCTTAGGATTTTTGTGTTGGTGAGATGAAGTTCTGTGAATCAGTTGATTTGAGACATCATAAAAGAGTATTCAATGCTTGCATATGGACTGAAATTGGAGATTGCATCTTCTTAAATAATTTGTTGAGAGTAAATGCAAAGATCTGAATGATTGATTGATAGTTAATGCAGGGAACCAACCAAACTTCAAAATAAGGATACATGTCTCCTGATTAACTTCAAATCAACTAGGATCTAGATTTACAGCTAGATAAGGATTGTAGCATCAATCATGCTTAGAAAAATATACATATTTATTGAAATGAACTCGAAGTTGTTTTTATTATTATTACAGGGGTTGAGGAAAAGCTCTCATCAATCTTAAACACCATAGATAGATTCCAGATATAGGTCTTGATTACAAGGTTTCGAATCAAAGCTTCCAAAACCAAATTATAAACAACACAAATGACAAAAAATAAAAAGGAAAAGCCAGCATCACTAACTGAATGGAATCCACAATTTTCCTGTCCATATTGACACAAGAAACAATCAAGCCAGTTATCGCATACAGTTTTCAACTTCGTTAAACCCGATAAATGAAGCATCACTATAGAAACAGACTGCTAGTGCAATAATGCAAGAGAGCAAGAATAGTGAAAAGTCAGGAATTGTAAAGATAAAAAAGAGAAGCATTGCATGATCAGAGGACAGGTACCTTTGCATTTTGAAGCTTGCTAGGTAGCAGACCAGTCTCATCGGAGGATGAGTTGATAATGCGAATATCATAATCATATAAGTTTGGCCATACCAGTGACGAACGAATACAAGAGGAACATGCTTGATAATCGAGTAGTCTTTCCCTTTGCCAGGGTCGATGCTTTCAACAAATTCAGCAGGCATATCAGTGAAGTAAATATCTTTGAGGTTGTGCATGTGTTTGATGCCGGAGGGTAGCTCTTCCAGTTGAGGGATTTTTTCAAGTGTAAGATGTTCAACAGAGAGACAAGTCCCACTATCTATAACGACTGAATTTACTCTGTTCAACCGACTGAGATTCAGTGTCATCAATTTTTGAAACCCTCCCTTTTGGAAATGCAAAATTTCACCATCATAGCAATTGTCCCACAAACACAGATTGAGCAGATTTGGCAAGTTTTTCAGTGACAGTAGAGGATCATCTTTCAACATAGAAAAATCAAGCCTTACCTTAACTAGACACTCAAGTTCTGGAATCCAGCTTGGTAACTTCTGCAGTCTAGCTTTCAAATGAAGCCGCTGAAGTTGGGGTGGGGATGATGTAAAGTTTAAGTCAATGATTTCATCCTCAGATATTGTAGTGACATTAAGATTCTCAAGGTGTTTCATCTCTTCTATTGCAGCACTTAAAGAACTCCCATGCTCTCTTTTTACACGGGTTAAACCTAGCTTCCTTATCTGCCTTAACATTTTCATTTCTTGAATGAGATCTACTCCCCCATGATCGACCTCCACATAACAAAGATTTTCTAGGGAAGTCAATTTTTAAATACCTTTTTCCATCAGCACGCCAGTTGTAAAGCTCAAAAGAGAATACATTGCTTCATAATTACAGTGTTAAGCAAGAAGATTCCTCAGCTTTGCCAACTTATTTATTTCACTCGGTATCCCATGCGCAAGTGTTTCTCTTAAATCAAATGTCTCTAAGTTATGCAGCTCACCAACAGATTCAGGAATAGACTGTACTTTTGTACCTCTTAGGTTTATGTACTTCAAGTGAAAAAGATTTCCCAAATTATGAGGAATATGATTCAGTGATGTACCTTGAATGTCAAGTACCTTTAGAATCCTAGACTTAGAAGATAATTTACGGATGAAAGGCTCCAATTGTCCTCCGTCTCCAAAGCCATGAATAGCACGAAAATGTGAGTTGGTAATGCCTTTGAAAACTTTATGGGAACTAATTGTTATAGATAGACGTCTAGTCATTCCAACTGGGACTGATTCATGATCTTCATGCACAAAGTGACAGAAACTTAAATTCTTCATTTTTCTAATAATGACTTCCCGCAGAAAGTCATGGACTTGACATGTTTTAACTTTCCCTTCAAAGCCAACTTTTGACACCATAACCAAACTTCTATGAATCAACTCCGACAAGTACTCCTCTCCATCTTGCTCTAAAGTTCTTCTCAAATCGAATTTTTTAACAAACCCTTCAGCTACCCATTGTTGAATTAATCTCTTATGATTAATGGAGTAGTCTTCTGGATATATTCCAACATACAAAATGCATGGTTTCAAGTAGTAAGGCAGATCATCATAACTAAGAGATAAAATCTTTGTTAGACTAGATAAATGGGCATTACGTCCCAATTCCAGATTCAGATTTTGACTCACTGTTTGCCATTCAGCCACAGTTTTAGCTTTTGTTGAAAATAGACCACCAATGGCTACGATTGCCAGACGTAGCTGCTTGCATTTTCGAACTATTTCTTTTGACATGGATTTAAGATCTAATGGACAATGCCCACCAAGCTCAAATCTGAATGCTTTCTCACAGAAGAGTTCCCATGCTTTGTTTGGAGTCAAAAGTTGCAAGCTGTGAACATGAACTAGAAAGGATTTCTTGAAAAAATCTGCAACTTGCATCATTCTAGTTGTGATTATGATCCTACTACCTTTATTGTTGTTAGGCATAGCAAATTCAACCTAGTCGGAAAAATCTTCTTGCCATACATCATCAAAGAATATCAAATACCTCTTATGTTGTAGCTATTTCCTTACCTCTTTAATCAGTGAAGTGTCATCCAATTTGCGTAATTTCTTTGGAAGAGGGTCTTCAGTTTCGTGACAAAATTGCTCTATCATTTTTATCATTAATTCTCTCACAGTGTATGATTGAGAAACTATGACGCAAGCTCGACAATCAAACTGTGTTGTTACCTTTTGGCTGTCAAAAACTAGCTTGGCAAGAGTAATTTTGCCGAGACCCTCCATTCCTACCACTGAAATCACTGTGCGTTCAGCTGCACCCTATAAATTATTGGTCAAGCAATAATTGATGATTTATTCATGAATAAAAAATATAGGTTTGACCATCACAGCATTTGTGCTACAATTACTTGTTTATAATCTTCCATACACGAATATTGCTCAAACAACTAAAAAGGTAAAAAAATCTTACATATACGAAACAATATTTGATTGTGTTTCTAACCAGCTTGCATGTGAGAAATCATAGTGAAATAAATTAATCCAAAAAATATGGTTGAATTTTATAATTTATTGATTATCAATTGCTTGCAAGCCACCGAGTATGTGATTATATAAAGACTCAACATCTCTGACCATATCTTAGAAGATCTTTTTTTTAGACAAAAACGAAACGATATTCATTCATTCAAATTGATAGAGTACATCAAATGCAAACATCGTTAAAAACGTAAAGGGTGAATCTGCGAACAAACTCACAACACCTTAGTTTATAGCATACAACGGCAAAATGCCTACAAATAATATGATAAAATCTAGGCTTAATTACATAAATGATCCCTTAACTTATTTGTTGTTTTCGATTTGGTCCCTTAACTTTAAAATTTTCCTTTTCGGTCCCTCAAATTACCTCCAGCAGTCAGTTTGGTCCCGATCCATTAACTTTAACTCTAAATGTCTAACGTGAAACACATACAATGTTGGTCAACAATAGACCCTATTAATTTTTTAATGTTAACCGTTCGATCTTTTTCTCAAACTAAGGACTGTAGGATCATGAAGGTCTAATATATCTTATGGTGAAATACCAGCATCTAATTGTTTTAACCTTTCCTCATCTTCTACCATGATCTTCTTCATCACCTTCATCATGATCTTCATATACTTTCAAAACAAAATCTAGTAAATACAAATAAAAACATAAAAAGTGAAGAAAAAAACTTAAATAAAACTAGCTCCCTTTCCTTTTCTTCTTCTTTACTTTTCCTTTTTTCCACTTTTCTTTTTCTTCTTCTTTCCTTTTCCTTGTCTACGTTATCAATTTTTCTTTCCTTTTTCTTTTCTTTTCTTCTTCGTCCCCTTTCCTTCGCTATTCCAATTCCTTCAAATTCCACTACCAGATACAGCAACACCACCACCGCCAAGATTCGTTTTCCTTCAACTACATATTCAGGAATTTTTTTTTTGTTTTCCTTCAATCTCCACCCAGAAATCATGAATTTGAAACTTCACAAATCTTGTTCGTTTTTCTGTACGTTTTATTTCAATTTCGACCCCAAAAATCATGGATCTGAAACTTCACAAATCCTGTTCATTTTCTACCCAAAAATCATGGATCTAAAACTTTAATAAGAGTAGGTTGAATATGTTGTTGCTGTCGTTGAATATGTTCGTTTTCCAGTTCTGTTTTTTCCTTCAATTGTTGTTGTGTTGTTGCTGTTGTTGTTAATGTTTTGATGGGTTGAATCTGGATTTTAGGTTGTTGTTCTTAGTAGGGATGAGGAACAATGACTTCTGATGGAGAATAATTAGTTGTGTTGTTCATAAAATGGTGTTGAGTTTATGTTGGATCTTCAATTTCGAATCCAGTGATGTTGGTAGGGATCTACAATGATTGATTTTCTGGATTTTTTTTCTGGATTTGTTGAAGATGATGAAGGAAATGGATGAAAAAATGAAGGATATGAAAAAAAATAGTTGTTGATGAAGAAGATGATGAAGGATTTGGTGTTGGTGGTTCACCGTTACATACAATGGTCCTGCAATCTAATTGTTGAAAGAATATCTGAAATATCCCCTTAACGGAGGACTAACGGTGAGGACTAACTTCACTAACGGAGGTGTACATGAGGGACCAAATCGAAAACAACAAATAAGCTAGGGGACTAATTACGCAATTAAGCCTAAAATCTAAGTCACTGGAATACCCATGCTTCCGAATCTGCAATGTTGACGCCCAAATCATTGATTGAATTTGTAATTGACTGATAGAAACAAAACGAACACCGCGACAAGACGTGAAATCAAAAGCCGCACAAGACGACGAACAACATAACGCCGCACTTAGACGATAAAATCACAAAAAACACAATTTTTTTTTTATATATGTGAAAAAAGATTGAAAGAAAAGGGAAAAAAAAATATGTAGATGAGTGATTCTAGGTCAACGAATGACCTAAAATCACCTCTCTTCGATGAACAAAAGAGAAAGAAAGTTTAGAGAGAAGTTTAAGTTTCTCTCACTAGAAAACTAGGTCCGACTGTGAATCTTTCCAACAAAAAAGGTTTGATTTGTTTATATAGAAGATCATTTTTATGTTTCTAATAATAACTAGTGGATGTGCTTCCAAATAACTAGCGTGGAAAAAATCACTTCCGGAATTGGCCCCAACTTTATCATAAATAATTATTTTGACTAAGATCAAATTTGGCTCCTCACAATTTGTTCGAGGACCAATTCAATCCATGATAAAAAAATAATATCTTTATGTGGGGATATTTGGAAAAGGTGGTGTTTGAGTTGTGGGTACCGAATGTATTTTTGAGTAATTTGGAAGAGATGGTGTTTGAATCTATTTTAAAAAGTTCGACTTCTTTAAAGGTTTTGGTATTCTCTTGGAGACTTCTTCTATACCGTTTACCAACTAAATCAAATTTGATAAGGAGAAATGTTTTGTTGTCTAATGATAACATAAATTGCATTCTTTGTAGAGTGTATAACCTAAGTCACACCCATCATTTATGTCTACGAACCAAGCCTCAATATTGCTAGTCGTGAGAAGGGATGTGTTAAAAGTTCCACATCAAATACGAGATGATTTGACAATGTATTTATAAATGGGGGCAATTCCAAAACCACCATTTCTAAGAAATTTTACATATATAAACATTCATTTTTTATGAAGTCGATACACGAAAAATAAATATGTTATCTCTATGAAAGTCTATAACTACTTGTTATCACTTACTAATATATAAGCAATTTCTAATTTTTGTATATTCATTTATTTTTGAATTTATTTTTGTAACAACATACAGTCATTATTAAGTTAAGAATAACATAAATAAACTATCACATCTTAATCTAAAATAATTTAGTGTTTTTACAAGAAAAAACGAATCCGTGTTTAACACGCCTTCGGCACTCTAGTAAATACTTTGTGCAAGCACATAGAAGCTAAGTTCCATTTTCTGAGGGTTACTCTAGTATATACGTAAGACAATAAACTACAGTTTTTCCCTTGAAAAAAACATTACAATTCAGGCATCAAAATGGTTATCCGTTAAAAAGTAAAAAAAATAATTAGAGAACTTTGAATATTTATGAAAGGGATTTGCTAGAACGCACCCACTAGATTTTATGTGGGAGTGTTTTAGCAAGCTACACCTTAAGGTGTATTTAACTACTTTTTAGTTATAACACACCTTCTAAAAAATAAGTGGCTGTATCCTAACAAATGTCTATAGGAGTTGCTAACATACACCCACTTATTTTTTAGAAGGTGTGTTTTAGCAACATTCACCTTAAGGTGTATTTAACAACTTTTTAGTTATATCTTTGCTAAATCACACCTTAATAATAACTAGTGGATGTATCCTAGCAAACCCCTTTATGAAATTATAATTCCAATAGTATTTATATAATTTGTGCAATTCTCTCAAATTATAACTAATGCTGGCGGGGACACAAGGGCCTCTAGGGAACAAGAGACTATGATGGTCAACCATGCATCCAGACAGACCAACCTGAGACTCAGACTGACCAACATGACACCCAGACAAACCGCAGTTCTTTGCAGCGTGGTGCCATCCCCATTGACCGTTCATAGAATTCCTGAAAATTTCTAAAGAGGGCTCTTTCTATGAAAGACCAACGATGGAAACACAAGAACGAAGAGGAGGAGAGGGTGGGAGATGTTGGTGTGAGAAATGGTGGAGGTTTGGAGGGTATTTATAGGAAGGGAGTGTCAAAATATGTTGTAACTACCATTAATGGATCCAAAAAAACGTGTAAAAACACGTTTTTCAACTTGACCACCTTCCAAAACGTTTTCTATGTGGTGCAAACCACCGTCCAAAAGAGACTGATGCAGTTCAGATTATATAATCCGGAAGACACCTTTGGTTTTCGGATTAAATAATTCGAATTAATACGATCCTGGGTGAAACCAAGGAAAACTTGATACTTTCTGAAGGGTGAGGGATGGTTCGGATTTTATAATCTGGATTGCATCAGCGTTGGATTCTTTTGTGTGATCCACATTGCACCGACAGTTTATGTGGTCCACAAAGCCCAGATACCTCTATGAATAGGGGCCTGTGTTTTCATTACAAGGAAACTACACCAGGAAAAAAAACCGTGGAATTGCCTAACTTTGATCCGAACACCAAACTAGAGGCAGTCTACTACAACGGGGAAAACCACACCAAACTAGATACCTCTATGAATAGGGGCCCGTGTTTTTGCAACGATGTCACCCTCTCCGGGCTGAAGGACTAGCTGGATCAAATCAACCGTCAACTCAACCACAGAGACACGAGAAGGGTGGCCGGTGTTGAATTTCATTGTCCATTGTCCGACTCAGCCTAATCTGTGCGGTTCAGCCGGATGAAACTCACGAATGAGGACGACGTGAGAACCATGTTCTCTATCTTTGATCTGCATAATACTAGAGGACCGATCGAGTTGGACGCTTCGTTGGTTAGATCTACTGAACAAATTCTGAAAAGTTTTATCCAGCCCAAGACGTACGAAGATATTAGGGCACTCATGGAACCACCAGACGAAGAAATTAGTTTAAATGATATGTGATAACGTTCCATATTTTTATTAATCACGTGTTTTATGTTGTTTAAATTACGTGTTAGTTATATGTTGTTGAATTAAGTTGTTGCATTATGATTTGAATAATATATATATATATTATTTAAACTTTCATTATGTTTTAATTTAGGTCAAAGATGTTCATTTAAACACTAAAATAGTCAGAATTTAACTCAATTTTTAGGGTGTAAGTGTAATCCGAATTATATAATCTGAATAACACTAGAGTAATTCATATTTTATAATCCGGATAGCATTAGCATAGGATTATTTTGTGTGATCCACATTGCACCAAGAGTTTATGTGGTCCACAACATCCAGGGACTCCTATAAATAAGTGGTCTCCGGTTTTCATCTTCATATATCAAACAAAAACACACAAGCACACCAAAGAAACCATGCAAATTTTTGTCAATAAGCTGAAGATCTTTCTCAAGTGGTCGCAACTAGATATCTCTCTATTTGACCGCTTGATGAAGATCTTCAACATGCTGTCTAAAATACAAACAAACACATCAAAAAAACAATGAAATTTTTTGTCATTTTGCTGAGGATCTTTCTCATGTTGTCACAAATAGATAGCTCTCTATTTGACGGCATGATGAAGATCCTCAGCATGCTGTAAAAAATACAAACAAACACACTAAAGAGACCATGAAATTTTTTGTCATTGTGCTGAGGATCTTTCTAATGTTGTGTTAAATATATAGATCTCTATATCACAACATTATGAAGATCATCAGTATGTTGCCAAAAATATTTGGATACCAAGAGGTTTACTATGAGCTAGATCTTGTTGCCTTGGCGATAGAAATATCTCAGTTGGCAAGGCAGTTGGATACAACTCAAAACAATCCTCTTGAAACACCTTGTCTTTTATCGTTATGTTGCAGATCTGAATCTAAAAAGGTTTTTATGAGCTCGATCCAGTTGGCCTTCTCATATATATATATATATATATATATATATATATATATATATATATATATATATATATATGTCAGTTGACAGACCAGTTGGATCGAGCTCACAAGCACCTCTTCGAACACCTTGCCAAAAGATTCATCATTTATGTTATTATGGTTTTTTTTTACTATTTATTTGTCTTATGTTGTTTTTATTTATGTTATGTACTTATGTTTTATTTTTTTCCAAACCATTCCCCATGAAAACGCTCCAAATACAGGGTCTGATACTGTTCGGATTTTATAATCCAGACAAGCTTCATGCATTCCATAATATAAAATCTGAAACCCATCAGTTTATTTTGGACGGTGGCGTTTCACCAAAGGTTTGGACGGTTAGTGGGGTGTTTAATGATTTTTTGGACGGTTGGACTGTGGAAATCGTTTTATTTGACTGTACTAATGACCTATGACTTGTTAAGGCTATGAAAAAGCTTGGATCTTCAACAATTTCCTTCATTCTTTACTTCACCCCTTTTCTTACATTTTCTTCAATTTATTTAAGTCTTTAGGTGTGTAAATGGTGTCATGGTCATTGTTGACCGTTCATATGACCCCTGCTATTGCATTGCAGCTTATGCGGGGGTTATATAACGGTCAATAGAGACCCTTGACATCGAGGAAACACACAAATTTCCTATCGAATTAATCCGGATTTTAATTTCCGAAAAGCACTAACAATTTGGTTCGGCAAAGAAAATCCGAACCAGAGGTATTTTTGGAATTTTTGCAGGACGCGTGAGAAGGCAGCAGGGTGGGAAAAGTAATAGTCAAACAAAAAATGATTTTCTATTTTTTTGAATTATTGTAAATGTAGGTTGTGTGAATATAGAAGCTTTACAACGATATAGAGATAACAAATTTATGAAAAAAAATCCAATCTTGACAAACACATAGGGATTTTGAAAATAAATATACAGACAATAAGATTGAAACTAACTCAGTGCACCTACATGCTCCCGCAAGATGGGGGTAGATGGCGAATGACTTGAATCTTAGTTTTGAGCTATGAACTACTGCCACCAGATATAACACACTGATACTAACACATCAACATGAAATACAAGACCACGAAATTGTATTGGGACTGAAGTAAATGATGTAAGCTCCCTAACTAGCATATTATAGAATGCATTATCCGACCTAATGAGATGAAGTCCAAATCCAATAGTTGATTTGAGACATCATATAATAAATACGCTTCAATCTTTGCATATGAACTGAAGTTTGAGATTGTATATACTGAGACAGTTTGTTGACAGGAAATGCTGAGACAGTTTGTTAACAAAGCATATAAATTTACAGATAGATAAAGATATAGCATGATCTTGATTAGTAAAATAATAGTATTCATTCAAATGAAGTGGTTTTGATTTTTACAATGTTTCAAGAAAAGCTCTTAAATACAACATTTCAGTCTCGACTACAAGGTTTTGAATAAAAGTTTCCACAACCAAATCAAACAACACCACAAATAACAAAAATAAAAAAGAAAGCTCCCACCAATTTTAAACACCATATATCGGTCTTGATTACAATGTTTGAATCAATGCTTCCACAACCAAATCATACAACACCAGAAATGACAAAAATAAAAAAAGAAAAGCCAAAGTCACTCAGTGAATTGATTCGGCAACATTTTCCTTGACAATTGCAGGCTGAGAAGGAAATATTTTATTCTGGGTTCTAGCACCATAGGAATCGAGTCAGGAAACAAAATACGCAATCTTTGAGTTGTAACACGGAGAATCTGAATTTCTGTCCAAATTGGCACAGGAAACAATCGAGTCAGGTATCTCATACAATTGCGAAGTTAATTACACAAGTTCAATGAAGCATCACTGTAAAATGAATGCCAGTGCAAGAATGCTTTACATGGTAGCACATCAAAGGAAAAGTAAATAAAAAACTGCAACAAACTTTATTTTTGAAAAGTTTCATGAGTTATTTGGAAACATTTGAGATGAAATAGACAATTACGAAAGTCATTTAAATATTTGAATTTGTTATGCAAAATATCACTGCAAAAGTTTATTGAACTTTCTAGTTATTCGAAATTAATAACCATCACTGTTAATTCTCCTCCTTCCTACAAAAAAGCCATAGTGATGGGTGGTAGTTCTAAGCTATTATCAGGGAGTTATTATAAAGTTACTTGTGGGTAGTTCTCATTGAATCTTTTTTCGAAATTATTAACCATCGATGTTAACTTTCACACACTTCTTTGTTTTATATTTCGTCTTCCTTTCTATCAATAAAAAGAGATAGGAAGACAAGAAAATGAGATATGTGAGGAGTGATAAAACAAGAGAAAAAGATAGAGATAGAAAGGAAATTGTTTTTAAAAAGATGTCACGAGAAAGAATAGGGAAAAAGTCATGAGTTGTAAAGATAAATAAGAGAAGCAGTGCGCGATCAGAGGAAATCATGTACCTTCTTATTTTGAAGCTTGCAGATACCATAGCATTCTCAATTGCTCACGACTCCTTGGAGGATGAGTTAATAGTGCGAATCTCATAATCATAGTATTTTGGGCCAATCCAGTGACGATTTAATACAAGAGGAACATTCTTGATAATCCAATGGTCATGTCCTTCGTCTGGATCAACACTCTTAACAAATTCATCTGGCATATCAACTAAGTCAATGACTTTGAGTTTATCCAAGGGTTTGATGCCAGAGGGTACCTCCTTCAGTTGGGGGATCCTTTCCATTTTCAGACGTTCAAGAGAGAGCAAAGACCCTTTACCTATAAGGATAGAATTTACTCCATTCAAGTGACTGAGAATCAGTTCTCTCAATTTTTGAAATCCTCCATTTTGAAAATGCAAAATTTCACCGTCGTAGGCATTCTCCAACAGCGACAGCTTCAACAGATATGGCAAGTTTTTCAGGGACGGCATTGGATCTTCTTTCAGCTTGGATAAAGCCAGCTTTATCTGAAAAAGACACTCAAATTTTGGAATCCAATCAGGCAACTTCTCTAGTCTAGCTTTCAAATGAAGCTGCCGAAGTTTCGGCGGGGTTGACACAAAGTTTATGTCAATAATTTCATCCTCTACTATTACAGTGATCTTAAGTGATTCAAGGTGTTGCATCTCTACTACCGCAGCACTTATGGCATTCCCATGTTCTCTTCTTACATGCTTTAAACCTAACTTCCTTAACTGCCTAAGCATCTTCATCTCTTCAATAAGATCTACTCCACCATGATCTACCTCCACATAACATATGTTTTGTAGGGAAGTCAAATTATTTATACCTTTTTCCATCAACACACCAGTTGTAGAGCCCAAAGCAGAATATCTTTCTTCATAGTTACGATGGAAAGCAAGCAGATGTCGTAACTTTGCCAGCTTGTTTATTTCTCTTGGTATCTCATGCACAAGTGTTTCTCTCAAATCCAATGTCTCTAAATTCTGTAGCTCACCAACAGATTTAGGAAGAGCCATTACTTTGGTATTCCTTAGGTTGATGTACCTCAAGTGAAAAAGATTCCCCAAATTTTTAGGGATATGATTCAGCGATGTCCCTTGAATGTCAAGTACCTTCAAAACCCTAGACTGCGAACACAGTATACCCATGAAATGCTCCAATGATCCACCTTTTTCAAACACATGAATAGCACGAAAATGTGAATTGTTAGTGCTCCTCAACACATTGTTGGGACTGGTGGCTATAGATATGCGTCTAGTTTTTACAACCGCGATTGATTCACTATCTTCATGCACCCAATGACAGAAACTTAAATCCTTCATTTTTCTAATGATAACTTCCCGCAGTATATCATGGACTTTACATGTTTTAACTTTTCCTTCAAAACCAACATTTGAGACCTGAACAAGACTTCTGTGAATCAATTCAGACAAGTACTCCTCTGCAACTTGCTCTGGGGTTCTTCTTTCTTCCAATTTAACAAACCCTTCAGCTATCCATTGCCTTGTTAATCTCCTATGATTAATAACACAGTTCTCTGGATATAAACCAAAATACAAAATGCATGGTTTCAAGTAGTAAGGAAGGCCATCATAACTAAGAGACAAAATCTTTGATAGACTCGTTAAATGGGCATTACGTCCTAATTCGAGGCTCAGATTTTTACTCACCTTTTGCCATTCAATCATTGTTTTTGATTCTGTTGAAAGTAGACCACCAATGGATACAATTGCCAAAGGTAGCTGCTTGCATTTTTGAACAATTTCTTTTGACACAGCCTCAAGCTCAGATGGACAATGCCCACCATGTTCAAATCTAAATACTTTCTTGCAGAAGAGTTCCCAGGCTTTGTTTGGAGGCAAAAGTTGCAGCTTGTGGACATGAACTAGAAAGGATTTCCTGAAATAATCTGCAACATGCATCATTCTAGTGGTAACTATGATCCTACTACCTTTATTGTTATTAGGCATTGTAAATTCAACCTGATCAGAAAAATCTTGTTGCCATACGTCATCAAAAAATATCAAATACTTCTTTTGTTGGAGGTATTGCCTCACTTCTATAATCAGTGACTTGTCATCCATTTTTTGTAACATCTGTGGAAGAGGGTCTTCAGTTCCCCGACAAAATTGCTCCATCATGTTTATCAACAAACCTCTCACAGTGTATGATTGAGAAACTGTGACGCAAGCACGACAATCAAAGTGTGCTGATACCTTTTGGCTGTCAAAAACCAGCTTGGCAAGAGTGGTTTTTCCCAGACCCCCCATTCCTACCACTGATATCAGTGTGCGCTCAGCGGCACCATCCAATAACCAACCAGATAGTTCATCTTTCGGGCCTTCAATTCCTACAATTTCTGTTTCTTCAATGAAAAGGGAAGACAGTCGAGGATCCCGCCACCTTCCATTTTTTGTCTCTCCAGTGCTGTTGCTGCTTGATGATCCATGTTCGTGTGAAATTTGAAAGTTATACCTCTCACTTCTTTCTTTGATTCCACGAATTGACAACTTAATGTCCTGAATCTCAGATGCTATTTGATGACGGGGAATCAAAGTTTTAATTGGGCCAACAATCTTGCAGAATAATGCTCCACATTTTGGAGGTTTTACTCCATGCATCAGCCTAACGTATTCGTCAATGACATCTTCAATGCGAAATGTGACTTCTCTCAGCTGCTTCACCCAAGTTCTTATTCCATCGTTGGTGTCTGCTTCATCCGCTGCCCTTCTGTCAGCATCTTTGAGGAAGATTTGAATGCTCTCAAGTTCATCTTTGATGTCTGAAAAATCTTTGTGTACACCACTCAGAAGACTTGTTTCTTCTTTTAGGAATTGGAACACTTCCCCTAGAGCAAATAATACTGCAGTTTCTGCCATTTCACTCTGATCTCATATTTCTAGACTGCTACCTTTCAATTATGCTGTTGGGATCATGCGTATATCATCATAGTATTGTGTTGGAAAATTACTGTTCAAAAGTCAACCCTTGTGACCTATCAGACCAAAAACAAACAAACACAAATATGAAGTTACCTTCAAACAAAAACAACTAACACCTTGTTTCACAACTTCGGTGTAGTACACATGAGTTTACAACTCGATCTAGGTCCTTAACATGTATCATAAACAATACAAGAAAGGCTCACAAATAATCAGAACTAAACTTGCATCGACAGATACAAGAGTAAAAAGGTTTATTACTTTTAATTATTTCAGATTTCTATATTTTCTTTAAAGTTTTTAAATTGGTTTTCACACATTTTTTTTTGCACAACACCTCTTTATGACATTGAAATTTGAAATAGTCTTATTCGATTGGATAAATTAACAAATTTGTGAATTTTCACATGTACATTTGATTATAGATTAATTATATGTTTACATCAATTACTAGCTTTGTAAATTGAAATTATCATGAGAGAAATAATCATTCGTGCCCTTGCGTGTATCCTTTATATTTTCAACTTGGTTGGTGAATAATATTATTTTTTTCTTCTCTATCAATGATTTTTCCACCCATCTCTTTCATCTATCTATTCTACAATCTGTGTCTCGGAAAATACTTTTTAGAGCGAGAATTAATTTACGAACATTTCACGAGTCCATAACGCACTTAAAAACTAACTTTCATTTCCATTGGTAACCTCCCTCATCTATGGTTGATGGGAAGTTTTCAATACCCATATTCTTTTCGTGATCCATTTGTGAGGTGTTTTGTTGCGACTATTCATTTCATTTGTTGGTTGATCACAAAGCACAGATCGTTAATTCCTTTTACATTCGTTGCTTTTGCTTTTAAGATTCCTGGCTGAAAATTCTTTAACTTTATTAACTATGTGATGAAAAACATTGCAAAAAAAAATCACACTTATTAAGAAAACTTAAACATAAGAATTTAAAGTATAGCTTTTTGTGTTTTCTTTGAAAAAAGTTTCATAGAAAGATGTAAAAACAATTTCCATTGGCTATTGGTTATGGAAAAAATGAAAGAGAGAGAAAATTTTACGAGAATAAACAAAAGTTTTTCTTGGAAAAGAGATTTTTTAAAAAAACAAGACTAAATAGGATAAAAATTTGTCTTTTTTGCTTATATTTTAGGACAAAGAAAATGTGTTTGTTTTGTTTATATTATGGAACGGAGGGAGTATTATTTACGAAAATCAATTGAACGAAACCGACGAGCGCTGCTTTACCATAGTGATATTTCACACACTACCACTCCTTATATTGTTTATGGCAAACTGAAAAGTTGTTTGACATTTAATAAAAAAATAGTACTCCTTGTATTGTCAATCTTTGATGCCTATCTTGTAATTATATAAAATTGCTCTATAGACCCTGCAATGCAAGCTACTCAACCCTGAAAATAAGTTGATCGGAAATTACGACTCAATAATTCTGATGTACTTTTGGACTAACTTGAGGGGTATATAGAAAAATTCTCTTTTATTTTTATATTAGTAGTAACAACATTGAAAATGTCTCAAGCCTCAACTCTCTGTTTATCTCCTTTCAAACAATAAGTTGAAGATTTATTAAATATCATTAGGACTTATATTGATGAGTGGTTCTCCAAAAATCATATGTCAAAGGTATCAATTGAGCTGAAGAGTAGTCTTTTAGATCAATTAAATTCTTTCAAAAAAAAAGTAGATCAATTAATTACTAAATTTTCACAATAAATAGTGTAGTACTGAAAATTTCATGTAAATTTATTTAAAAATAAAATAAAATTGTTTTACTACATGAATATGTGGAAAATAAATATAAAAGACAAAAGGAAAAATGTTAACATAGCACTTACAGGGGAAAAGTAATAGCATAAATAATTGGAAATACTTACCAGGGCCTCTGAGAAAGCTAAAATATACAATTGCTTTTGACTGAATAAGAGATATTGATAAGCTTTCCCAAGATCACAAAGTAATATAGTTTATATATATTTGGATTTGGGTTAGATTTGAGACTATAAATATTTGGAAACTTGGCTTATAAACTTAAACAATGGAGTGGAAAAACATGGGTTAAGAAGACTAAATTGGAATGAAATGCCAATACAATGGTTCTAGGATTTCTCAACAAACAAAGAAGCAACTTATAATGGTCCAAGAAATAATTTAACTTTATCAAAAATAAGGAAAAATAAAAGAATTGTTCTCTTTACGTTTGAGGAGAAGAAAAAAAATTCTTATGCTGGGGAACCCACAATATGCCTAAGAATTTGTTCTCTTTATCCAAAGGGGAACGCACCTTATACGTTATGCCTAAGAATTTGTTCTATTTAAATTTTAGAGGAATTTTTTTTTTTCTTCCATTGGCAGCTTTGAGATATCTTGATCATGGCACACCGGTGTCGTTCATGCTAAAGTTGGGGCCAATTCTAGAGACTCTTTTTTATTTTGTATTTTTTTATCAAGTAGTTTATTGATGAGTTTACATATTTTAAACGTCAAAAAATGGAAAGTCTGAGTGTGAACCCTGACCCCATCATAATATTTTCCTACATATGATAATAAGGTTATTTAAAAGCTTCCACCAAGTTGTTGTTTTCTATTTGTCTTTTTATTTTTGACAGAAATAAACATTTTTTTTAAGAGGCCAAAATTTTTGGCTCTTGATTTTTTTTCTTTCTATTTTTTTGTGTAGAACCATGGTCATCTACATTTTTTAATTTTTTCTTTTTCTGACAAATATGTTCTACTGTTACCCCACCCCAAACTTAAAATGTTGTTAATTCCAAAGAGTAACCCTAAACTTAGATTCAAAACATACTCAGTCAATATAATATCCTATCTAACACCAAGTGAAATCAAACAGGGTGCTTTTAAGGTTCAGGATTGTGACATGATTAGTCACTAAGTAACATGAAAGAAAATTTCGTCTGAAGGCTCAAAGTGGGTTCACAAAGGATAATAAAAATATAAAAGGGTGACTTGAAAGGCTCGTAATTTGGAAGTATAATAATTTAACTGATCGTCCGTAAAGAACGATCGCAAATTCGATCAAAAATAGCATTCATATGGAACACTCATAATTCGGAAGTATTTAAGTATCTAACAACCTAAAATGGATATGAAAATATTTGGCTTTAAATCTCATCGGTTATGCTATTGAAAAAAGAGATGGTGATCCTATAAGCACCATCAGTAGCAATCCTCATAAAGTATCGTGCTCCTATAATATATTTTAGATGTTACTTCTACATTTTTCCAAAACATGCAAAACTTGGTTTTTTTGAAAATTCACAACGGAAGACAATCAACATATATAATATCTCATCACCAAGTAATAATCTTGAAAATCAAGAGTAATAAATCTCAATATGTCATGTGTCACTCCTCGTAAAAATTCATCACCATGATACAATCATCATCATCATTCAATTAATGTAAATCAACAAAAGGTATTAAAAAACAAGGTCATAAGACCGACACCCCTACATTAGAGTCTATCTAGACTCTAGGAGAAAACAAATAAAACGAGGAAGCATCCATGCTAATCCTCAAGCATCAAAGATAAGCAATCACCGCAATCCTGCAATTCACCTACGTCATTCAAAGAAATAACGCGATGGTCAACCGAACGACCACTGGGGGTTAGATAATATTCAAAAAATAAACATAATCAATTAAAACATTCAAGGATTTCAAATAAGTAAGCAAGTACATATTCAACATAGAACTCTGCATGAACATTATCACACCACCATCATAACATATCAATTAACATATATGAGTCCACAATTCACATTAACACAACATTCACCAAATCACATCAATGCATGTATTCACCAATTCACATATCGAAGTATGACACCTTCACCAATTTTCAAGTGCATGCAATGTTCTTAGACACTTCTACATGCATGTGGTACCAATAGGATTCCGCATATAATTTTACCATTTTGAATCCACTAACATAACAAACTCCACCAATTACGTTCTTCACCAACTAATGTAATAAAAACCACCAATTACATCCTTCACCAAAAGAATCGACATGACTATGAATGCATGGATTTACAAGCAAGGACTCGACAACGCACAATTCATCAAACTATATTATATAATCTACACCATCATATAATATCTTCACCAAACACCATTATTTGCATTATCAAGTATTTATATCCACACAATGAACAATCATAATTTAACAAGAGTCATCGTCATATTATCAAGTTAAGATCACCAAAAGAATTATCATCATGATGATCATCAACAATTATCACCTTCAACAAACAATAACATTTCACAATCACATTTTTTCTTAAAAGAACGGACGACTAGCCCAACATGACATTCATTATATTAAACACCCAACCATCAATGATTCTTTCTCATTTTATCCTATTATTATGATTACAAAGTCATTTGCAAGTTATCCGGTCATAAAACTCGTTTTGTCAAAGTTCATCTATTTTCACAAAATCGCCTATTTCCAATTTTACTCAACAAAAGTGTGATTCCAAGTTCTTACATAGCATAAGAACATCCCTACATATCATCTATCATATAGGGTAATCAATCATAGCATTTTGGTTTCACCAAGTTCCGTTATTTTCTCAAAAACTCAAAGTTCGTCTCATTTTTAATTTGTTTCAAAACCAATTTCAATCCTAATAAAGACCAATGTATTATCACCCTCAGAAGTTCAATTACATTTCATTTGATTAGGTTTAGGTGTTGGGAAACCATTGGAATACTTAAAAGTACTAAAAATATCAAAAATCGATGTTTCCGGGCACAGATGTTTCCGAAAATCAAGGCCTGCCAGCATCACCAACTTGATAAAAAAAAATGCTAGGATAAAAACAAATTATAATGACGATCATATCCTTTGACTTTGGGAGCTTGATTTTCCTGGACACCATTAACATTAGAGAGGAAAAAGACCATTGAAAGAAAAACAAGAGGAAAAACACTACACTAACACTAGCTAGGATGATATATACATATTATTCCAACAACAAACGTGAATGAAATGGCAGAAACTGCGGTATCATTGGCCTTGAGTGAAGTGTTTCATTCCTTAGAGAAGAAACAAATCTTCTGAGAGGTGTCCACAAAGATTTTTTAGACATCAAAGATGAACTAGAAAGCATTCAAGTCTTCCTCAAAGATGCGGATAGAAGGGAAGCACATGAGGCAGACACCAACGACGGAATAAGAACATGGGTGAAGCAAATGAGAGAAGCATCATTTCGCATTGAAGATGTCATTGATGAATATCTTTGGCTGAGGCATGAGGTCAAACATCCTGGATGTGGATTAATCTTTAAAATTGTGTGCCTGATCAAAACATTGACTCTCCGTCATCGGATAGCATTTGAGATACAGGACATTAAGATAAAAACAAATGAACGGAACAAGCAGGAAAGTAAAAATGCACAGTGAGTTTGTTAACCCAGTTCGGTGACAACACACCTACTCTGGAGGCTACCAAACTAGGAAGGAAATCCACTAGTGTAGTCCGTATTCAAAAGCTCTCAGCAAACCAAGTTTGCACTAATGACCTAGGACCTACCCGTACTGACTTCAACCTAGGAACTCCTAGATTTGAGATCCCATCTCACTCCCTTACAATTGATCACAAACTCTGTGATTCTCACAATGCATACACAAGTAAAAAAATGAAGTTACCTTCAAAAACACGATCTATAACCTTGACTCAAAGCTTTGGTGTAGTACACAAAACTATCTAACTCTTTGCTTAAAAGCTTCAGAGTAGTGCACAAATTACAACTCAAAACACAGTCCTAAACATGCATCAAGATGATACACGAAAGGCTCACAAAAGACTCAAAACCCTAGATGATCTATTTTTCAAAATGACGTCTTGAAATAATGAACTAGGTCTTGCAGCCTTGTCTAAATACTAAAGCACTACGGGTCAGATCATTTTTCGGGCTTCAGGTAAAACCGGTGATCCAAAACTCAGTCAATAGGACCGGATAAGGAAACTCCTAAAAAGTAGGCACATCTTTAGGAACATTATGATCACCTTCAAAGACTTTCCTAAGTCGTTAGCACTTCCTCAGGAAATCACATATGTTATGATCTTCTCATAAAAACACGCAGGTTGACCAACACTAATGAAAGCGTGGATTCCTTAGATAAGCGAACGCGTGCGTAAAATAAGGCAAGGTACAGAACACACAAACCATGCTTGGATGTTGGAACATTGTGTTCCACATCTGAAGTGAATATTTGTTTTAGGCAAAAGTGAAGCCAACATACAAATATCCAACAAATTCCATAGTAGCTAGCGAAATATACCGAAAACGAGTTGACCTTAGTAGTAAGTACTTAGGAGGTGACATTACTAATACTGAGTAAAATCTGCTGAACCTAGGAGGTAACTAGTTAGTAATTAA
The DNA here is from genome assembly GCA_958299785.1 of Medicago lupulina. Lineage (NCBI taxonomy): Eukaryota > Viridiplantae > Streptophyta > Magnoliopsida > Fabales > Fabaceae > Medicago > Medicago lupulina. The sequence continues at coordinate 64,610,271 of OY283144.1, forward strand.
TGAAACAAGTACCTACTTGTTGGAAATAAGTCGTAGCCTAATAGAACCATTCTCTTAAACTCTTGGTAAGGTAGACAAGATAGGGTTGTCCGTTTGTGGAACTACTAAGTGCAAGAGAGAGAGAGTGTGTGTTATGAGTGTCCTATGATTTATAGATGGGTAGATCTACAGGAACGTTGGCCTTCATTGTCTTAGGAAATCTTGAAAAGATAGTATAAAGTTTATGCTTTCAATTACCTTAGAGACGGTAAGACCCCACACATAAGGATCACCGTGTGATCAGCAGGTGCAACTAGACTTAGGAGGGATTAACCGAGATTTATAGACCCCACACGTAAGGATCACCGAGTGATCAACAGGTGCAGCTTCCAACCTTTTAGGTTAGTCACGTTCCAACGACCTCATCACTTGTATCGTTTACCTAAGATAAATAAACGCGATATGACTGCTATTTAATATCCAACAATATAAATAGGGGGATTCGAAGAATCCTAACCGTTGCTTTTTTTCTGCAACCAAAAACAGGTAAACTTGCTTGGTTGCAAACATATAAAAATTTCAACCTCTAACCCTTTACTCTTTTATTATATCGTCAACTTACAAACAAGTAACACGAATTGTTTGGACAAAACGAAAATCCATATGGATACGATAGTCTACTTACATTTTATTACTTGGTAAACGATTTGGTACACTTGCCTAATCTGCACATCATGCGTGCAACCAGGGATTGAAGCTGAAACATTCAGGTTATGTATAAATGCCTAACAACTTCGCTATATTGCTTAGTCTGTCAAATATTTGCATCATAGATATATGAGTTCAAACAATTTTGACCCTCTATCTTTTTCAATCTGATGAATTTAACCCACTATAAAAACAATAACAATTTTAATCCTTAAGTTTATCCATTTTGCAACTTTGGCCCTTTGTTATGATATTGTCTCAGTCAACGCACATTTGACACCTTACTTAAGTGAGTAGGATGCCACATGTATACTTTTTAATTTAAAAATAAATAAAATTTCTATATGTGTATTTTTTTAATTTAAAAAAATAAAAACAAAAAAGGAAATGGAAAACAACAAAAGAGGATGAACACGTGAGTTCCACAATCAAAACTCCATATAAGTTTCATCTCCTCTTTACAACCAAACTTCATATATTCATCATTTAATTAGAAAACTCTTGCCTCTTCTTCTTCTTCTTCTTCAATTAGATTTACTCCCTCCTTACTTTACTCTCAATTTCTAAATTAGATCACTTAATTAGAAAAATATGGTAAAGGACATATTGTAAACTGTACATATTTTTAAATTAGATCATTTTAACATCAAACGGAGAAGTAATAATAATAATAACAATAATAATGTTTTTTACCTGATTTTGAGTATGTTTAACGCATACTATTTCAAGGCGTATGAACAACCTTCTTTCTTCAATCGTAGTGTTAGTTCAATTCAAGTTCTGCAGGAAACAAAAGCAACAGAGGCTAAAACATATATTCTCCTTTTTTTCGATTTTGGGTTTCTTACTACTGCTATTCACAAAGCTTTAATAATTGAGGAACTTTACACCTAGCAAAGCAAATGATGTAAAGCATCAATTATTAATAGCACTCGTTTCAAAGTGTAAAGAAAAGCAATGATCATGATTTGGGTACATAATTGTGGTGGGAAACAAAAAGTAATCGGGTCTGTATCAAAGTGGTCTATATTATCATCGGCTAGACTTTTGATCATGCAATTTATGGGTCTTTTCGACTTTAATAGCGATCAATAAATAATCTTTAACCATCATGGGTCGATCAATAAACGTAAATTAGATTATTAGAGATACAATATTACAATCAAATGATAATAAAAAAAATATAAGGAAAAAATAATAAGAATACAAAATTATATTGTTGCACAGGTCAATTTTATTTATTACTTTTACAGTTAAACATAAAAAATTAATGCAGTTCATGGTTCCTAATAAATTATTTAGGGCAACCGAGTTTGCATGGAAATTAAGGTATTCTGTTTGTAAACGTATTAAATAAGTGTACAACAACTTATCAAAAAAAAAAAATCTACAGAAACAATAGGTTAAGTTGCTACAGATCTAATAAAATTAATAAAATAATAAAGATAATGATTAAGATATCTATTAAATTTTTGCTTTGAAAAATATTCACGAGAAATGAAAAACATATATGATGCAAATTTAAAGCCAAAATTTTATGATAGAGTTGTTGTAAACAAAAATAATGAAGAGAAAAATTAGATTAAGACTTAAAAGAGAAAAATTAAATTAAGACTTAATAAAATTAATAAATAAGGATATAATATTAATACAATTGTTTGAATTGCTTGCATTTAATGAAGATATGATAGTTTCTACAGGCAGTTACAGTTCATTGCTTATTTTACGTTGTTTAATCGTTTTTTAAATTAAAACTCAATCGTTTAATGCTAGAGAAAAGATGTACTTAAAGTATGCTTGCATAGGCCTTGTCCATTCTCATTTAATTTTGTCATTTTCATTACAACTTTTTTTGTCATTTCCCATTATGGCAGATAAAGCCTAAATGAGTCTATGAGACTATGCACATTTCAAATCCAAGCTACAATCTATAACATAGCTAGACAGATCTCCTTCTTCTAAATCTTTTTTAAATTTAAATTCAAAAGTAGAAGGTTTATCTTGAAAGTGTAAAATGTTGTATTTGACTATGTTACATTTGAGTATGCACCGTTCAAATCCAAGCTACAATCTATGCATACTTCAAATCTAAGCTACAATCTATAACACAGCTAGACAGAACTCCTTCTCCCAAATCTTCTTAATAATATTATTTAAAACAAAAAAAACTTCCCTTGGAAAAAAAAAAACTTACTTTGAATAAAATCAAATGGAGTGTTTAATATTAGAAGTTCAAATAATTTAAACAGCAAAAAATAAGTTAAAAATAATAACTTTTCAAAAAAAGGTTAAATGTAATTAAAAAAAGAAAAAGTAAGGTTTGCGTTAGGAATTTGCAAAAAAATAAAAAATGCATGAAGCTAATGGCTCACGGAAAGGCCATTAATAATTAAATAATTATTACTTTGCTTGTGTAGAATTATTTTTTTCTTTTAAAAAAATAAATGAATTAAAACCCTAGCTTACTATCTAGATTATGTTTTTTCTTCTTCTTCCTCCTTTAAAAAAACGATACATAACATGTTGAGGGTCCACAGAATACACACCTAGCCAAGTCTTCACGTGTTGCCAAAGAGAACCAAAAGTAGGACAATGTATAATAAGATGTTCTGCCGTTTCATTTTGGCCACATCCTGAAACACACAATTGAGAATCAATGGGAATACCTCGACGCCGTAAGTTGTCCTTTGTAGACCACCTGTTGCGGAAAAAGCGCCACACATATATACACACCTTCAAAGAAACATTTTTGTGCCACACCGCTTCCGAAACGGCATCAGGGTCATGAATCTCCAGCCGCATGAGCATTTGATACACGCCACGTACTATATAGCCATCTCCTGCATTCGGGCGTCAAAGCCAAACATCCGACCTAGAATCTTGTAAAGACACGTTAGAAAGTAAAAGTTTAATTCCCCCCACTAACTCCTCCTCGCACACCAACAATCGACGCCTCCACCCCCACGCCCCCCCTTCCTCACCCACCCTAAAGCATGCATCTCTCCCACCGTAAAGTCCTTGTGAGTGGACATGTCATACAATCCCCTAAATCTCCCCCTCAACGAAACCGACCCCACCCAACAATCTGACCAAAAAAATATATTAAAACCGTTACATACACACATCGTAATGTTCGCTTCAAACAAACTCTCACCCTCAACTCCTATCCCCTCTTGCATTTTCACAATCTCTCGCCACCAAGCCGATCCCCTCCTGCCTCAATCTTTACGGGGCCCTCTTCCCTCACCATACCGGGAAGACATGACCTTAAACCACATCCACTAGACACCTCCTACACCATTTACCTAATAGAGCAATATTAAATTACTTCAATCTCCTTATGCCAAACAACTAACCTCCATACTCATTGATGACATGCTGTCATTACGTAATTTTTATGTAAATTTTATCAGATTTTGGAGTTCACAAGGCAACTTAAGCAGTAAGAAAGCAGGAAAACTGAAGAAAAATCAAAGACTGAAAACGTGTCACAATTTGGTAAACGTGGCACGATTTCACAGGCAGAATGCAGTGTTTTAAACTTAAGGAAAACGTGTCACGATTGCTAAAAACGTGACACGATTTGTTGAAACCCTAATTCAGTTTCTTGTTAAACAAGGTGAAATCGTGGCGTGATTGACTTAAAACGTGACACGATTTTGGGCAGAATTTTGTGCCTATTTAAGCTGAAGACTATTCAGAAAACAAGGGTTACGATTTGAGCAAAGTGCGATTTTTGAGACCTAAAGACGACTAGGAGGGAAATTTCTTCAACCCTCTATTAGTTCATGTATGTTTTGATTCCACTATTGATTATGCTATTTGTAAATCTCATTATGAGTAGCTAAATCTCTTAGAGATTAGGTCTGAGATGATTTTATGTAACCCTAATTGATCCATGTTGTTGTGAAACTCTATTATTTGTGAAAACTAAAGAAAAATCAAAGACTAAAAACGTGTCACGATTTGGTAAACGTGGTACGATTTCACAGGCAGAATGTAGTGTTTTGAAGTTAAGGAAAACGTGACACGATTGCTAAAAACGTGACACGATTTGGTGAAACCCTAATTCAGTTTCTTGTTACACAAGGTGAAATTGTGCCGCGATTGACTTAAAACGTGACACGATTTTGGGCGAAATTTTGTGCCTATTTATGCTGAAGACTATTCAGAAAACAAGGGTTACGATTTGAGAAGAGCAAAGTGCGATTTTGAGACATAAAGACAGCTAGGAAGGCGATTTCTTCAACCTTCTATCAGTTCATGTATGTTTTGATTCCACTATTGATTATGTTATTTGTAAATCTCATTATAAGTAGCTAAATCTCTTAGAGATTAGGTCTGAGATGATTTTATATGACCCTAATTGATCCATGTTGCTGTTAAACTTTATTATTTGTGAATGACAATCTAGTTTTTATTCAATTCAATTGTTTTAATGCTTTTATATCTTGATCACATATAAACATCGTGAGAATGAATGACTACTAACCCTAGCTGTCAACTTAGACCCATTGAATTGTTCTAAATAACATGGTTAGTCTAGGAATGGATAATCGTTTGTTAGTGATATTAGGTTAACGTGGTTAAACCTTCGAAGATCATTAGACCACCTAAGGAATTAGGGGTTGTAGTTTAAGAAGAGGGTCCTAACTCAAGGGATTGATTAGGGCTATTTTGTTAACTATCGTGGAACTAGAAAATCATTCATAAGAATAGAGTGCAGTATACCAATTAGGGGAACATAAAGGAGTCGAAAGACCTGATCTCATCTCTCTCTTACTTTCTTAACAACTCTTTACTTTCTGTTAATTGATTTCTTAAAATCAAACCAAATCAACTGCCTAGTGGCAAACCAAAATAACTTTTACACATCCTATTAACTAACGAATTTGAATTATTGAGATTAAAACAGTCCTTGTGAGAACGATATTTTTACTACTTCGATAGAGTTTGGTACACTTGCCAAACTTCTATCACTCATGCAAATGGGATTCCAGTCAACCCAAGCAATTTTCCTATTATCCTCACCCCCACCCAAATTTTGTTATTTATTAAAATAGATTCAATGGAGGAGATTATACCTGAGGGAGCTATGAAAAAAGAAAAGGCATAGACATGCAGTGAAGACAGGACGGATTTAAGGAGAATCAAGAGGCCACTGAAAGACAAATTTCTGCTATTCCAATTAGACAATCTAGACTTTATGCGATCAATAATAGGTTCCCCAAAAATAAACGTCTAACATCACCACAAATAGGGAGACCAAGATACATAAAAGGAATTCTCCCAATTTTGCAAGATAAAACAGACGCAGCTTAACTCAGCCAAGACTCATCCACATTAATGCCAACCAACATACTCTTATGGTAGTTTACCTCCAAACCATACATAACCTCAAATAACGTAAGAATTTCCCTAAAGGCTCTGAAATTCTCCCAACTCTTAGTACCTAACAATAATGTGTAACACCCACGGCTGACGAAGACAAGGTAATGGTCACCCTTGTCCTTTGGGATGTTACAAATGGTATCAGAGCAGACCTCTCCCAGTACGTTGTAGTTCGGGGACGAACCAAGCGGAACCTGGTGGGCATGTAACACACACGACTGACGAGGACAAGGGAGTGGTCACCGATGCACAAGGCACGAAAATGAGCGGCTCCCAACAACTTCTAGAGGAACTGAATCACATCGGAATGAGAGGGATCCGGAAGCCGTGTAGGTATGGGACTACATGGTTAAAGGAAGGCTTATAAGAATTGGTTGGTACTACCTATATCAACAAGATGCATCTTCTTTTTGGTAGCCCATTCCATAAGAACTCCACAGTTAAGCGTGCTTGACTTGGAGTAGTCTTTGGATGGGTGACCTACCGGGGAGTTTCCTGGTAAGCGTCCGAGTGAGGACAAAACATGCTAAAATGAATCGTGTTGGTTTGTAGGGTCAGTCGACAATGCTTAAAGTCGTATAGGATGTTACAGTGTGCTCCCCAACAGAGTACCCAGTAAATAAATTCAAATCCACCGCCTCAGTCATCATAACATTCAAACCTTCGGCAACTAGAAGAAAAAGAAAATGGAAGAGCGGGTCACCTTGTTTCAACACCCTCTTCAAGTGAAACTCTTCAGTAGGACTTCCGTTAACTAAAATCGATGCAGTTGTCGTACTGACACACTCCTTCATCCACTTGCGCCACAAAGTTGGAAAAGCCTTCCTCCCCATAACATCATCCAAGTACCCCCAATCCACGGAGTCATTAGCCTTTTCAAAATCAAGTTTAAACAATAACAAATCTTTTTTCATCTTACAGGCCTCATCAACCACCTCATTACCTATAAGAATGCCATCAAGAATTTGTCTATACTTAACAAAGGCTAACTGTGACTCTGAAATAACGGTACCCATAACTTTTATCAAACGTTTGGCCAAAATTTTATACAAGCACCTCACCAAAATAATGGGTCGAAAATCATTCAGACGCTGTGGGTTGTCAATCTTAGCAATCAGAGCGATGAAAATACTATTTATTCCTTTAGAAAGACGACCGTTACGATGAAACTCCAAAATAAATCTCATAATATCACTCATCAAATCCAACCAAACATCTTTTATAAAACCCAAATGAATACCATTTGGTCCAGGACTCTTGAAACTGTCACAATCCCACATGCAACCTTCACCTTCGCCTCAATAAACGGGCTAGTCAAAATAGTACCTTCAGTGAAAGATAATCTACGGAATTGTAAATTATCCACCCGAGGTCTAATGATATCAGGCGCCTGAAAGTGGTCACGAAATACACACATAGATTTGATTCAATACGAGAGGGGTTTTAGAGAAAGTGCTAGAAAAATTGTCTCTAGCACTCCTCATATTTGTATGGTTTCTTGAGACTTTTGGTTTGTATTAATCTCCGATCATTTCCATTTGGTATTGCTAAGTGACAAATATTTTTCCTCAAGAAAGAGTTAAAAAAAATGGGCTAAACTTTTATTACATATAAATATAAAAAATACAATATAAATATTTGTCATTCATAAAATAAAAATTATCATAATACCAATATTTGTCAATAATACATATATAAAATAAACACATAACATATTATATGGCGGTTAGAACAAATGTCTGAGAGCTGAATAAGACCTAGGAGGAATGAAGCGTACGAAGAAGGAAGTCAGGGTGTAAGGTTTTATGTCGAACCTTGATAAGGATGTATTCAACGCCAAGTGGTGGCTGGTAATCTATGATGATGAAGATTCTTCCGAATGGCTAAAAAATGTTAACGGTAAAACGGAGTACCTACTATCATCGTATGCATGGTTGAACGGTACTTCATTTTTGGATACAAGAGATGTAAGAAATTCAGGATGTTTAAAGGATAATTACAACCTTGACAGGAGCCGCAGTATGAGAAGCATAAGTAAGGTATCAAAGAAAATAATATTTATGAGTGAGAGAGTGTGCGAAAGTGTGCAACCTTGGTATGAGGAAAATATTAAACTATTAATGCAATCGATAAGCTCTCAGTGGATGTAGAGTATGCAAGAAACGAAGGCCTCAACCACTTAGAATGAACAAGTTTTTTATGACTGAGTTGTTGAGTAAATAAACTGAGGATAATTAATTTTTTTTTTGAGAAAACAAAGATAACCGCTCAATGCGATCATTGAGTGAGCAACGCAAGTTAGATAAACTATGTCAGATTAGTCGCATCTTCCGAATCTTAAGTGCTATATTTATGAATCAGGAAGTGAGAGGGTATGGGGCATAAGAGTGAAGAAGGATGAAGAAATAGTAGTGGAATGATCTTTTATAGATCAAAGTACGATTGGGATGTACTCTTATCAACAAGAAATTGCAGAGACGTTAAGCTAACATGAGTTGTACACAAAGAAATTGAATTAGACCCCCTGCATCTATCATGAATTATTAAGTTGTTTTTAGATTAAGAAAAACAAGCTTAGCAATATGTGAAAAATATATCACATTGATGTGTATGATCCATCTTATGTGATTCAAGTGGATGATTTGTAAGAACGGGACAATTTGACCGTTGAGACTTGGCTGGTGAAGATTAAAGATCGGGAAGTTAAGCGCTTAAGAGGAAAAGAGATCGTATTGATGAAAGTGATTTGGCTTGGACCAATCGGGGAAAGCGCTACATGGGACTCAGAGGGTCGTATGAGGGAATCGTATCCGGAGTTGTTTTCATCAGGTAATTTTCGAGGGCGAAAATTCTTTTAAATGGAGGAGAGTTGTAACATCCCGTTTTTCGTTAGGATTATTTTATTTAATTATTATATATGTTTATGTGTGTTTAATTGCTTGTTTGTGTATTAGTGGATTTTTTGCCTAGAAAGGTATTTTAGTCATTTTTAGGAGTAAGGGTATTTTGGTCATTTGACGAGTATGGATAAATTAGTAATTTTGGAAGAAATAGTACGTTAGTGTTTTTAGTGTGAATAGTTATTTTTAATAAGACAGAGGTAATTGGTGGTAATTATTTTGAGATGTTATAATAATATGTTAAAGAGTTAGTGTGTAGTAACTTTTTAGAATTAAGTGATAAGAGTTTTCAGGCCCATTATTAATGGAAATTGTTGTATACACATTTGCTTAGGCTGAAAAACACATGTAAATTACTAAAATGCTGCTCGGCAGTTAACTGCCGAATTATGAAACCGACTGTAGTTAACTACCGAGGAAAATTTCGGCAGTTAACTACCGCATAAACTTCGGCAGTTAATTTCCGTGGAGCTTCAAAATTAAAATTTAACAACACATGCATGCATCTGCCATTTATTTATATTAATATCAAATTAAATTAAATCAAACACTACATGCTCTTTATTAAATACATACATTATATCACTACCAAAAATAAGATACACACCACAACAAAAAAACTGCATACGTTATATCAATTAATTAATAGGAATTTTTTCCTTTTCAATTTTTTGACATAATTAATAGGAAATTAAAAAAAAAAAAAAAACACACACACACACATTTGTACAGGTTGACCATTAATATCTAAATATCACAAGAGGAATATGTAGTAATTTTTACACAAGTAAATAATTAAATTTACTAGTAGTAAATTATTACCTCATCAGACATGGAGGTGGATCAAATTGATCCTACAATTATGTTGTCAATAACTACACATGATTACATGAATAGAGATAAGGAAATAATTTAATTCTATTAATCAGGTATAGTTGTAGTATCAAATAACATCAGAGCAATTGTAACAAAAAAAAAATAGCATCAGAACAAGTAATGGTCATGCATGATGATAAAAGGGATTGCGAGTTGACTTTCTTTAATCAGGTAGAGTGTTTCCTTATTTGAAAACCGAAGTTTCCGCGGTAGTTTTTTTTTTTATTTGATAAAAAGTTTTCGCGGTAGTTAATTGTCGAAGTTTTCCTCGTTAGGTAACTGTATCCGGTTCTATAATTCGACAGTTAACTGCCGAGGAACATTTGAGTAATTTACATGTGTTTTTCAGCCTAAGCAAATGTGTATACATCAATTTTCATTATTAATTGTAGTAATTTAGCCCATTGCACTACAAGAAACTTGCCATTTAGCAACGGCAGAAACCGTTGGTAAAGGTCTCAAAAGTCGTTGGTATAGGTCATAAAACTTATACCAACGCCCACCTGCTACCGTCTAGGATACTATGCTTATACCAACGGTAAGAATGTCGTCCCAATAGCTTATACCAACAGAAAATTAGCTTGATGCTATAGATTTTGGAGCTATAGCAACGACATTTTACACCTATTAAATAGTTTTAGTCAACCTTCATATCCGTTGGTATAGGACCAAAATGTCCGTTGTTATAGGTTCTCTTTTTTTTTTTTAAATAAAATTCACCCTAATATAAATATTTTTTAATAATAATTAAATTTTCACAATAATTCCTGACAAAAAAAATAATATATTCGGCTATACTTTTTTATTGCACTACACAAAATTTAAGGTAACATCAAAGAAAATATCAATTATATGATCAAAGTAGTAAGTCTTACAAACATATCAAAATAATGTCAATTTTATATAATAACCAACACAAAAATAGATACTACATAAAAAAAAAAACACTAGATGAACCTAAACATATCCAAGATAATTTTTTTTCTTCTTCTAATCTTCCTCTCTTCCGTCTTCATCACTGCATCGACTTGAAGAATTTATCTGGTTTGGAGTACTAGCACCACTTGTGGCCTATTAAAAATAAAAATAAAATATGTTACAAACTCTACTTAATTCATGTTATCATAATATACGATATCTGAACTTGAAAAGTAAAATATCAATTATATAATATACCTGTTTTGCAGCTTGTATAATATCATTCAAATCTTTTTGAGATAATCGATTTTGTATCAGTGACATCATATTTGCCATAAACACATTTGTCCTCTCTTGACTTTCTCGCATTTTCTTAAGTTCATCCCTCAATTCTTGATTTTCAGACAAAGTAGCTTTTGATTTCTTAGGTTTGGGAATATTGCCTATACAACGCACATGTCCCCTCTTTTCAGCTCTTTTTACTCGGGAATAAATGTCATTCTTCCAAGGCATATGACTTTGTGTCCCAACCGATTGTGAAGTTTCTGCCTCATTATTATGTTTGTTTAGTTCTTCCTGAAAAATTATAAGATATATAGATTATAAGAATACATTTTAAAAGAGAATTCATTAATATGACAATCAAAACAATTGAAAAGGGTCACTTTTATGTCATAATCTTAACGAAAATGTTCATTAAAATAGAACATTTGAACATAATTCAGAACAGAATTCAAAACAGAGTTCATTAATTTAAAACAAAATTCAGAACATAATTAAATTAGAACAACTGAACCAGAACAATTAAAACAGAATACGCAGGATCAAAGTAATGGTTGTGGATTGTCATTCGAATAGGGGACCGCTCATTCGAATATATCAGTTATTTGTAACAACTAGTTCAATTTTACCGACAATAAAAACACACAACATCATGACAAGAAAATTCGAAATGAGGCCAATATAAATAACAAAATTCCCTACCTGAATGGCATCATAAAAATCATTCAAAGGGAACTAACTGAACTATACTTGCAAAACAAACTTCAAAACAGAATTCAATCAGAGCAATTGAATCAGAACAATTGTTACAGAACAATTAAAATTGAATAAGCAAGTCCAATTTTATGTCACAATCAGAACATAATTCGGAACAATTAAAACAGAACAATTGATCCAGTTTCAATTCTTACGGTCATAATTCAATTTTATACAACATTCAATTTTATACAACAGACGGGGATCCAATTTCATTGATTTAACATATTGTTTCAGTATAAGTTATAGAATCAAAAAAGGTATGAACGGAAGAAAGTCTTACTATAAATCTATAAAAACAACCCAAATCACAAACAAATTGACAAAATCCAAGAAAGAAAAATCAAAACCTTAACAGATAGGCATTCAAATTGTGCATACATAAAAACAAGAGAAGTAGAGAAAAAGAGTATTGAACCTGTTTGCAGCAGCCAAGTGAGATGAGCTAAGTGAGCAACGGGCCGAGCGAAGTGAAGGATTTAGGAACCTGTTTGCGGCAGCAAAGTAAGATTAGCGATAAGCTGATCGAAGTGAACTGATGAGTGAAGGTTTTGGGAATTAGATTGATGAAGTGAAGATTTAGGGCAAATGAATTTAGAAATTAGAGAGGGGAAATTAGATTAGGAACCGATTAGGGGACCTGTTTGGGAGTTAGATTGATGAACGATGAATGGATTTTTGGTATGAGCGATTGCTGATTGATTGATGGGTGAATGAGGAAAAACTTGAGTTTTGTTATGTATCTGTTTGTTATAACAATAATGAACGATGTGAGGGAGAAAGTGGTGTATCTGTTTGTTACATTTGACTTAATTTATGTATCTGTTTGTTATAATAATAATAATAATAATAATAATAATAATAATAATAATAATAATAATAATAATAATAATAATAATAATAATAATAATCTATCACAGTATATAATTGGGAACAAGAATGTTCTATTGTTTTTGTTATTGAAAAGATAAAAAAATTATTTTTTTAATAAAGAATTTTTATTATATTTGTTTTTTTTAATAAATGTTATATTTGTTATATTATTGTTAAAAGATTAACATATTTGTTACCTATAATAATGAAACTGTCGTATCTGAAAAATTAAAGTTTGTTTTTTTTAATAACAAACTTTTGCTACATATAAGTGAGAGTAGAAATTATATAAATAAGACTGTAATGTTGTTGCAAATTTAAGTGCAAATTAGAATAACAAATCTGATGGCAACAATAAAAGACTCTATGAATATTCAAAAAGAAGAAAGAGTGGAAGATTCTTTTGAAAAAAGTGAAGGAGAAAGAGAAATAGTTGAAGAAAGAGTGTTTCTTAACCTATAGCAACGGGGTATTGAAACATCAGTTGTTAAATTTTATCTATATCAACTCTTTTTTCTGCAGTTGCTAAAAGTGACCGTTGCTATATGGCAAATTTCTTGTAGTGAGGGGAAGTATATATAAATAGAGGAGTGCTAGCAACACTCTTTCGGACACTCTCTTTAATACTCACTCTCTCATTGGTTAAATCAATGTGGGCCATACACTTTGGAAATGAAACCCACATAAAGTGGTAGGACATACATTGATTTTATCCAATAAAAGAGTGAGTGTTAGAGAGAGTGTTCAAAAGAGAGTGTTGCTAGCATTCCTCATATAAATAAATAACTCAGGAGAGGAAACTAAGTTTTTCATTCATTCTCACAATTTCATAAGAATAAAGATGTAGAGAGAGAAAGTAGAGAGATTGATAGGAATGACAATGGGTACCCAATAGACAGGGTACTATAGTACCCATCCCCATACCCGCGTTTGTAAAAAATACCCATACCCGTGCCCGTACCCACGTGGGTAACAACTTTAGTGCCATTCCCCGTACCCTATGGGCACTTAAGTGTACATACCCGCATCCATTACTGACACTTTAACTATGAAAAGACAATTAAAAAAGCACCACAATTGAAATTAAACTATTATCTAAAAAAGTTCAAATCAACTAATAAAATAGTACAAATTGTAGTATTTAACCAAATAAAAAAACATCCAAAATATCCCTCGAAAATTAAAATAAAAACATTCAAAATACATTTAAAAAAGTGCATACTAAAATAAGCATCAAATTGATGATCAATTTGTAGCTCCCGAGCCTATGTTCTCCATATCCTATTAAGAAAGAAAAAACAGGTACCTTACATCAGTTATACATTAAAAAGTTGCAGTAGCATGTTCAAGTCATAATAAATTGTTACTAAAGTTTTTATATTATTTTACCTCATCTTCAGAATCTTGAGTCTTGAAAAGTTTGCAAGCGCTTGTATTTCACTTCTAAATATTGCATCGGTCCAATTATACCAATGGAAGCTATACCAAAAATAATTAATAGTTAGGATAAAAACAATTTCATTGAAAAAATATATAAATGTAATATTGATTACCTTTTTTTTCCTGCTTCATCCAACTTTGTGCACACATAAGCGCCTCCAAAGTATCCTCTGAAGCCTATAACGATGAGGGCACTACAACCTACCGCTTGTGCTAAAAGCAGATTCTGAAGCAACAGTTGAAACTGAGATGACCAAAATATCCTTAGCAAGTTTTTGCAATGTGGGATACTTAATTCCATTTGTTTTCCACCATCCTAGTATATCAAATGTAGCACTTCTAGGTAGTACCTTCTCCTCCAAGTAGTTATCTAGCTCAGACTTTGATTGTATATCACTGGTATCATTGACAAACGAGTCATAACCACTAAGATAATTGTTACCAGGAACATCATCAATAAGTGAATCCTTGTCATTGGATTTTTCAGTTGAACCTTCAACCATTTCATTGATTTTAGCTTGATATTCTTCAAACAATGAAAAGCATAATTGCTTGATGCTGCTAATTTCATTTGAAGATGCACTTCCATAAAGCAAAGGATAAAAGTATTCTAAAAACTTCATTTTATATCTTGGATCGAAAACAATGGCAATTCCCATAATTCCATGAATAACAGACCAATATTTGTCAAACTTAACAATCATTTTTGAAGCCATATTTCTAATAGATTCAATTGAGCAAGTCTCCCACTTCTTCAAAGATAGTTTTATTTCACAAACTAAAGGAAAAAATATGTTTGTTGTGAGATATTGTGTACCTGAAAACATCTCAGTTACACGATTAAATACTTCCAATCTAGAACAAATTTCTTTTGCAGTTTCCCACTCACCTGTTGTAGGCAAAGATGTATACAAGTGATCTTTTGTTCTTAAACGAATAAAAACATCTTTATAAGCCAATGCAACAATAAGCATCTGATAAGGAGAATTCCATCTGATTTTCTATCAATAATAACAACACAAAAGTCTAATATTGGTTTTATATCAATCAATAGAGGATAAAATTGAAGTACGATTAAAACAACAATATAAGAAAAAAAATTAAAGTATGAGAAAAGTGTAAATACTAATTTATAAAAATAATATTGAATTTGGTAAAGCATTTGAAAAAGAGAAAAACGACGGGATGTTAGAAAAAAGGAACATGAATTTCTTATAAAAAAAAGGAAGTTACTTGCCACACATAGAAGAAAATAAGTTAGTTGTGAGAGTAAGACAAGGTAAAAGTATGACATTCAAGTAGTTACCTCGAAGCAGAAGAGATCGATGAGAAAAAAGCACGAAAGGCAGGTAGGCGGTAGAAGAGATTCAACGCAACAGGAGGCTAGGTTTAGGTTACTTAATAAGCAATTTTTAGGTTTAAGCTTAAATAGTTAGGTAAATTAATTAATTAATTAATTAATAATATACATAAATTATTTATTATATTACATATAGGCGGGTTGCGGGGCTGGGTAGTATAGTGCCCATCCCCGTGCCCTTACCCTTTTAAATTTGCAGGTAATTACCCGGACCCATGCTCATATCCATGAAAGCGGGGGTTTTACCCTACCCGTCGCGCGTATTTTTTGCGGGTATCCATTGGGTATGGGTCTAGTTGTCATCCCTAGAGATAGAGAGAAGAGTAGAAGAAAGAAGAGGAAGAGCTTAGAAAAGAAAAAAATCAAGAGCTGGGAAGCTAAGAGGGAAGAGTGAAGCCATAGCTAGAGACTTTTGAAGGTTTGAGATAAGGGGGCTAGATTTATTCTATTAGATATGCTATAATCTACTTTTTCACTTATGGGTCATAATTGATTTGAATGAATTATGATTTTTATTTTAAATGTTAATATTCTATTGCATGTATTCATCAGCTTCATATAGAAAGCTGATTTGCAACAGAATACGTCATTCAATCAAAGAAAAGAGTTTTGTGATGAAGTAATGAAATTCTATGTGAATTCTCTCTAAGTTTTAGAAATGAATAAAACAAATGAATAAGAAACAAAATTAGGTAAATGACTTCACATGATAGATGTTCTGAAGCATCTTGAAGTTTGGTTGTACATTGTTACCATGTAGACAAACCTTATTTTCAATTTGATTTATTTTTTAAATAAATGACGTGTACATGTGAGATTTAATTAAATAATTGCACTATGCCATTACAAAATTTGATGAGTTAAAGGTCCAAGATTCAAGTGTAAGACGAAAAATACCAACATAACAATTAACTTTTTCCATTCAAAAATAAAATTAATACAAAAATATTACATGTGTCTGTATCCAACAGCCAATTTTGTGATGGTAGCTCAACCAATAATAGGAAGTGGCTTAGATTCTGCCATGGTAGCTCAACCAATAAGTTGGCTTATGTAGTGTTTTTGAGTTAGGAAGAGTCCAGTGGAAGTAGGAATGCTTTCAACGCGTAATAAGTAGGTTGATGGACTGTGATCCTTGAAAAAGAATGCGGCTGCAAGTGATTTCTTGAACTGTTGCAGAATTCTGAGTCATTCCAATGAGCAGCAAGTTATCTACATATACTCGAAACCTGATGGGTAGATGAAGAGCAAAGTTTTTTACTTTGAAATTATGAATAGATAATTGGTGGGGAAGAAAATAGAGTTGAACCTAGGCTGGGAGGGAGCCAGTTTAGACCATATATAACGCCTTTTTTCAGCTTCCGAAAATAATTAGGTAACGATGGATGGATGAAGCCAGTTGGCTGAGTCACATTTATGTCTTCTTGATTAACTTCGAATCAAATTAGATAATGAAAGCAGAATTAATATTGGTTAGCAAAATAAAAATATTCATTCAAATGAGGAGGTTTTGATTATTACATGGACAGAAACTTCAAAATGACGTCTGAATGGAGTCCGTGCATATGTCGTGATTACAAGGTTTTGAGTGAAAGGTTCTACAGCCAAATTATAATAACATACTATAAGATACAATACCCTAAATACGAAAGTTAAAAAAGAAAAGCAGAAGTTACTTTCTGAATTAAATACACATTTTCCTTGACAATTACAGGGTGAGAAGGAAATATTTTGTATTCAAGCATCATAGATAGAGTGAAGAACAAATTACGTCATCTTTGAGCTGTAAATGGAGAATCTGAATTTCTGTCCACCATGACACAGGAAACAATCGAGTCAGGTATCACATACAGTTGTCAAATTAACTAAACAAGTTCAATGACGAATCACTGTAAAATTGAATGCTAATGTGAGAATGTTCTATATGGTAGCACATCAAATGAAAAATATATACAATATTAAAACCAACTTTATTCTTGAAAAGTTTCTCAAGTTGATATTGTGAAACATCATAGAATAGATATTGTGATTGACATGTATTAGTTTTCTTGGATTGCAAGCCAAATCCTCTCGTAAACACAACATTCTTGGATTGAGCCCATATCATCTGCCCATCTATCGGAGTCTTGGTTTTTAACACCTGGGATTTGGATAAACTGGCTAGATAGGTGCAGAGAATTTGGGTTCATTTTGTCCGTTGGGATCCTTTGCAGCCCTTCACTCCATCCAACCAAATGTTGGTTGTTTGATTTGGGTTGAAGTTCGATCAAACCACCAAGATTTGACTAGACTGGCTGTAGAAGATCTAGTTCATAGTTTAGTAATTTTAAAATGTAAAAAATATACCATTTTTATTTAAATTTCATTTTGTGGTTAATTGGATTGGGATCTGTTTGTCCCCACCTTCAAATATGTAAAAGATATCTAAAAAGATGTATAAGAGAATCATTGTGTGATAAGAGGAAATGTACCTTCTTCTTTTGAAACTAGCTAGACACCTTAGCATTCTCAATTTGTCAGGACTCCTTGGTGGATGAGTTAATAGTGCGAATCTCATAATCATAATATTTTGGGCCAAACCATTGGCGAATTAACACAATAGGAACATGGTTGATAATCCAATGGTCTTGTCCTTTGTCTGGATCAATGCTCTTAACAAATTCATCTGGCATATCAACGAAGTCAATGACTTTGAGCTTATCCAAGTGTTTGATGCCAGTGGGTACCTCCTTTAGTTGGGGGATCCTTTCAAATTTAAGATGTTCAAGAGAGACCAATGCTCCTTTCTCTATAAGGATATAATTTACTCCATTCAAGTGACTGAGAATCAGTTCTTTCAATTTTTGAAATCCTCCATTTTCAAAATGCAAATTTTCACCATCGTAGGCATTCTTCGACAAATTAAGCTTCAACAGATTTGGCAAGTTTTTCAGTGAATGCATTGGATCATCTTTCAACTTGGATAAAGCCAGCTTTATCTGAACAAGACACTCAATTTTTGGAATCCAATCAGGCAACTTCTCTAGTCTAGCTTTCAAATGAAGCCGCCGAAGTTTTGGTGGGATTGACACAAAGTTTAAGTCAATAATTTCCATCTCTACAATTACCGTGATATTGAGTGATTCAAGGTGTTGCATCTCTACTACTGCCGCAGTTATAGCATTCCCATGTTCTCTTCTTACATGCTTTAAACCTAACCTCCTTATCTGCCTTAACTTTTTCATCTCTTCAATGAGATCTACTCCTCCATGATCTACCTCCACATAACAAATGTTTTGTAGGGAAGTCATGTTTTTAATACCTTTTTCCACCTGTACACCAGTAGTAGTGCGCAAAGCACAATATTTTTCTTCAAAGTTTCGATGGAAAGCAAGAAGATGCCGTAACTTTGTCAGCTTGTTTATTTCACTTGGTATCTTATGCACAAGTGTTTCTCTTAAATCCAATGTCTCTAAATTTTGTAGCTCACCAACAGATTTAGGAAGAGTCTTTACTTTCGTATTCCTTAGGTTGATGTACCTCAAGTGAAAAAGATTCCCTAAATTTTTTGGGATACGATTCAAGGATGTACCTTGAATGTCAAGTACCTTCAAAATCCTAGACCGCGAACACAATGTACCCATGAAATGCTCCATTGGTCCACCTTTTTCAAACACATGAATAGCACGAAAATGTGAATTGTTAGTGCTCCTCAAGACATTGTTGTGACTAGTGGCTATTGACAGCCGTCTAGTTTTTCCAGCCGCGATTGATTCACTATCTTCATGCACGCAATGACAGAAACTTAAATCCTTCATTTTTCTAATGATCACTTCCCGCAATAAATCATGGACTTGACATGTTTTAACTTTTCCTTCAAAGCCAACATTTGAGACCTGAACCAGACTTCTCCGTATCAATTCAGACAAGTATTCCTCTGCAACTTGCTCTAGAGTTCTTCTCTCTTCCAATTTAACAAACCCTTCGGCTATCCATTGTCGAGTTAATCTCGTATGATTAATAACATAGTCCTCTGGATATAAACCAAAATACAACATGCATGGTTTTAAGTAGTAAGGAAGGCTATCATAACTAAGGGACAAAATCTTTGTTAGACTAGTTAAATGGGCATTACGTCCCAACTCAAAGATCAGATTTTGACTCACCTTTTGCCATTCAATAATTGTTTTAGATTTTGTTGAAAGTAGACCACCAATGGCTACAATTGCCAGAGGAAGCTGCTTGCATTTTTGAACAATTTCTTTTGACACAACCTCAAGCTCCAATGGACAACGCCCGCCAAGCTCAGATCTAAATACTTTCTTGCAGAAGAGTTCCCATGCTTTGTTTGGAGTCAAAAGTTGCAAGTTGTGAACATGAACTGGAAAGGATTTCTTGAAAAAATCTGCAACTTGCATCATTCTTGTGGTGATTATGATCCTACTACCTTTGTTGTTATTGGGCATGGCAAATTCAACTTGGTCGGAAAAATCTTCATGCCATACATCATCAAAGAATATCAAATACCTTTTATGTTCGAGGTATTTCCTTACCTCTATTATCAGTGACCTGTCATCCAACTTGCGTAACTTCTTTGGAAGAGGGTCTTCTGTTTCGTGGCAAAATTGCTCTATCATTTTTATCAGTAGTTCTCTCACAGTGTATGATTGAGAAACTACGACGCAAGCTCGACAATCAAACTGTGTTGTTACCTTTTGGCTGTCAAAAACTAGCTTGGCAAGAGTGGTTTTGCCTAGACCCCCCATTCCTACCACTGAAATCACCATGCGTTCAGCTGCACCCTCCAATAACCAACCATATATTTCTTCTTTTGGGCCTTCAAATCCTACAATTTCTATTTCTTCAATGAAAAAGGAAGACAGTCGAGGATCACACCATCTTCCATTTTCTGTCTCTCCACTGCGGTTGCTTTGGCTTGAGGATCCTTGTTCGTGTGAAATTTGAAAGTTATACCTCTCGCTTCTTTCCTTGATTCTGCGAATTGACAACTTGATGTCCTGAATCTCTGATGCAATTTTATGACGGGGAATCAATGTTTTGATTAGGCTTGTAGTCTTGTTGAATACAGATCCACGTCCAGGAGAATTGGCCGTATGGATCAGCCGAAGGTATTCGTCAATGATATCTTCAATGCGAAATGATGCATCTCTCACTTGCTTCACCCATGTTCTTATTCCTTCATTGGTGTCTGTTTCATCTGCTGCCCTTCTATCTGCATCTTTGAGAAATACTTGAATGCTTTCTAGTTCATCTTTGATGTCTAAAAAATCTCTGTGTACACCTCTTAGAAGAGTTGTTTCTTCCTTGAGAAGTTGAAACACTTCCCCCATGGCTGATGATACTGCAGTTTCTGCCATTCTCTCGCATTTGCTGCTAGCTTGCAGTTCTGCTGTATATAATATCCTAATTATGAATGGTGTTTGTTCAGTTTTTTTCCTCTATATATCCTAACTGTGTCAAAGGATAGGTATGTCATTATAATTTGATAAACGTGTATTAGGTTGGTGAAGATGATGTAGGGAGACCATGCTTTTTAATAGAAAATACACGTGAACATGTCTGAATGAATGCTCTTTTAAGTCCTAGGTAGGTAGACCATTTTTCCTGTTTTGTATAATAACTAGTGCCCTACTTTTTGAATATAAATAAATCACGAGTCTTTGGAATTGCCCTACTTTTTGCTCCAACTCCAACTTTAACATAAGAATATCCGTTTTAGGATACACACAAGAAACTACAGACAAATGGTCATATGAAATTGTATGTTTGTCAGTGACGTTGTTGTGCCGTAATTATTGTTGCATCGATAGTGGTAAGTATCATCACGTCTTGTTAACAAGTCCTAAAACAAGTGCTCTTATGACACTTGTTAAGAATTCAAAAAATAGAAATAATTGATAACTTTTATGTAGAAAATATTACTTTTTGATGTTTTAATATGTTGAATACACAAATTTCAAAATAAAATTTTCATTTTAAACCTCTTACCAAGTGAACCCTAAAGGCACTTGTTAAAATTTCCCTTATTTTATTTTTAGGCTTAAAATCCCTTTTAGGCACTTTGTTCATAAATAAAATTAGAGTGCAGAAATATAACATGCATGACCATATGTTTGAAGTGCGTTTTAATTTGATTTTGAGGTTAAAATTTATTCAAACTGCAAGATAAAAAATATGTGGTTTCGTTTAGTTCAGATGATTTTGAAGGTGAGAAAAACACAAGAAAGGGAGGTTAAATTGTGTTGGCTTTTTCTTCGTTTTCTCCTACTGAAGCTACTGATCAGAAGCAGTTAGAATACAGGTTCTGCAGTGATGTTCAGATTCTAAATGCAGCGGATAAAACAGAGAGAGAAAGAAGAAAGACACAAAGCAATTATACAGGTTCCTTCCACAAACCGGAAGTAGTCATGTCTCTCTTGCATTTCCAAGGAGAGTTCACTAAAATGTAATATCTGATTACAAATGCTCACTGCTAAAACTAGCAAGAGACTTCAAATTACTCAAGCACAACTGCAAGAGATTTCCTATGCTCCTGAACACAATCAAGAGACTTCTATGCTCAAGCACAAAAGCAAGAGACTTTCAATCAAACAAAATTACAAAGAAAAATGTTTGAGGTTGAACACTTGATATACAATCAGTGGTGTTCACAATACAAATCAGATACAGACTCTTAAGACTATAGAATTTCTAAGATATAAACTTTGATAAGAAATTCTAAGTGAACTTTTGATGCAGAACAATTTCAGCAGAGGTTCAACGCTTTTAAATTGTTGTTGAGTCTCTTACAATTTTTCAAGTCTTCACTCCTTTATATAGAGGTGTGAAAGAGACGTTGTGAATTGTCAACAAATCAAAAAAAGAGTCGTTTTGAAGCTTTGATCAATCACCAATGATCTTTTGCCTGATATGGTTATTGTCCTATGAAGGATCAATTTCAAATCCATTCCAAGTATAAGGGAACATTGTTGCAGGCAGAGTTGTTTTTCTTGTCTTGTAGCAGAGGCAAAAACTGAGTAGTGGAGGTAGTGGTTGTACACTTCGTACAATTGTACTTTGTCAACGCTCTTCAAAGAATAAACATCCAATGCCTTCAAATCCATTTGAATTAGTCGTTGCTTCACTCTTCTTATCTTCTGCAATGCTAGACGAGATTAAATCCATTGAACAACCTTTGAAAATTTAAGTCACTCATCTTCTGATGAACTTCAGCTTCTGGTGATCTTGCTTTTGATGAGGCGCTTCTGATGAACTTGCTTATGATGACGTCATCACTTCAGGAGCACTTTTCTTCAGATGCATAAAGCTTCCTTCTTGTTGATTTTATTGCTCTTATTTGTTCTTCCAGTACCTAAGCTTTAATTAGACACAATATTTTTGTCTATGGTCCTGTACACTTGAACAAATATTAGCATATCCAATTGACAATTTTTAATACCTTGTTTTCATCAAAACTCTCAAGAGGTAATGTTAAACACATTTTGTTCCATCAATCTCCCCCTTTTTGATGATGACAAACATTAGTATTTAAAATGTTCAATTGTTGTTAATCTAATTAACAAGTTAACTTTAAGGGTTTGAGGTTTGTAAGCTCCCCCTGAGTCCAATAGTACTATAAGGTGAGGTTTGTAAGCTCCCCATGAGTTATATTCTTGTTAATTAAATTCATCATTTAAAACCTAATAACACTCAAAATAATCTCACATTAAATAGACTAAGAGATAAGAAGAAGGTCCTATTAATTTAAATTTTTTAAGTTAAATTAATGGGGCTCAGAACCTATAAATACTATACATCTACCCCCCCTTTTGTCATCAACAAAAAGTATGAACTTAAAGACAAAAAGAAGAGATGAGAAAAACAGTGAGAAATTCTTTAAAAACAAATAAGTATAGAACATAAACTGGTCAGAAGCATAAAATAGTCAGAAGTAATATTGAGTTCAGAAGTAGAAGCATAAAATAGTCAGAAGCAATACTAAGTTCAGAAGCAGAAGCATAATTCAGAAGCATAAACATACAAAAGTACAAACATAACAAATAAACAAGCTTAGGGTGTGCAATTAAGGTTGGGCTTGTTTCTGGAACAACTCCATGTTGGAACAAAATGTGTTTAACACTACCTCTTGAGAGTTTTGATGATAACAAGGTATTAAAAATTGTCAATTGGATATGCTAATATTTGTTCAAGTGTACAGGACCATAGACAAAAATTTGAGATCATTATTAGGTTCTGGAAGAACAAAAGAGAGCAAAGGAATCAACAAAAAGGAAGATTAAAGTGTCTGAAGAGAACTGCTCCTGAAGCCAAAGTGCTCCTGAAGACAAAGTGCTTCTGAAGTGATGACGTCATCAGAAGCAAGTTCATCAGAAGCATCTCATCAGAAGCTGAAGATCACCAGAAGTTGTAATTCATTAGAAGATGAGAGACTTAAAGCTTCAAAGGCTATTCAATGGATTTAATCTCGTCTAAGCATTGCAGAAGACCAGAAAAGTGAAGCAACGTCTAATTCAAATAAATTTGAAGGCATTGGATGCTTGTTCTTTGAAAAGCGTTGACAAAGTACAATTGTACGAAGTGTACAACCACTATCTCCACTACTCAGTTTTTGTCTCTTCTACAACATAAGAATAACAACTTTGCCTGTAACGATGTTTCTACAGACTTGGAATGGATTTGAAATTGATCCTTCATAGGACAACAACGATATCAGGAAAAAGATCATTGGTGATTGATCAAAGCTTCAAACGACTCTTATTTTGATGCGTTGACAATTCACAACGTCTCTTTCACACCTTCATATAAAGGAGTGAAGACTTGGAGAATTGTAAGAGACTCAACAACAATTTAAAAGTGCTAAACTAGTGACTTCAGTAAGAGAAAAAGAAGAAAAAGCCAACACAATTCAACCCCCCCCCCCCCCCCCCCCATTCTTGTGTTTTTCTCACCTTCACTCCATCATTTGTTTCATCACCCTGTTAGTTTCTTCTGATTGTTGCTTCATTTTCCAATGGAAGTCTTCATTGCTTCTTATGAGGTTCTCTTCTCTGACTCTGGCTTCTTCCAATTTAGCTTCAGTAGCATTCTTGTATTCCAGTAGCAGCAGTTTCTGCTCAAGAAGCTCTTTCCTGAGCTGTTTGTTCTCTTTTTCCAGAAGAGTGTTCCTTTTAATTAATTCTAGTTCAATAGAAGCTGTCTTGAAATTAATCTTATTTAACCAAGTTAGATCCAGCTCTCTTGGGTGTATATGATAGAAGTTTGGCAAGTGTACCAAAAGCTATCGAAGTAGTAAAAATATCGTTCCCACAAGGACTGTTTTAATCTCAATAATTCAAGTTCGTTATTCAATAGGATGTATAAAAGTTATTTTGATTTGCCACTAGGCAGTTGAGTTGGTTTGATTTTATGAAATCAATTAACAGAAAGTAAAGAGTTGTTAAGAAAATATGAGAGAGATGAGATCAGGTCTTTCGAATCGCCTATGTTCCCCTAATTGGTATACTGCACTCTATTCTCATGAATGATTTTCTAGTTCCACGATAGTTAACAAATAAGCCCTAATCAATCCCTTGAGTTAGGACCCTCTTCTAAAATTACAACCCCTAATTCCTTAGGTGGTCTAATACTCCTTGAAGGTTTAAGCACGCTAACCTAATATCACTAACAAACGATTATCCATTCCTAGACTAACCATGTTTATTAGAACAATTCAATGGGTCTAAGTTGAAAGATAGGGCCAGTAGTCATTCATACTCACGATGTTTATATGTGATCAAGATATAAAAGAATTAAAAAAATTGAATTGAATAAAAACTAGATTGTCATTCACAAATAATAGTATCACAGCAACATGGATCAATTAGGGTTACATAGAATCATCTCAGACCTAATCTCTAAGAGATATAGCTACTCATAATCGAGTTTACAAATAGCATAATCAATATAGAAATTAAAACATACATGAACTGATAAAAGGATGAAGAAATCGCCCTCCTAGCCGTCTCTGGATGTTGAAATCGCACTTTTCTCTCCAAGATTCGTAACCCTTGTTTTCAGAATAATCTTCAGCTTAAATAGGCACAAAAATTCGCCCAAAATTGTGTTACGTTTTAAGTAAATCGTGCCACGATTTTCACCTTGTGTAACAAGAAACTGAATTAGGGTTTCGCCAAATCGTGTCACGTTTTAGCAATCGTGACACGTTTTCCTTAACTTCAAAATATTGCATTCTGCTTGAGAAATCATGCCACGTTCACCAAATCATGGCACGTTTTTAGTCTTTGATTTTTCTTCAGTTTTTCTTGCTTTTTTGCTGCTTAAGTTGTCTTGTGAACTCCAAAATGTGATAAAATTTACATAAAAATTACGTAATGACAACATGTCATCACGACCCCAAACTTGAACCATTTCCTTGTCCTCAAGGAATTTACATGCAAAATTGACAATCGACAGTAAAATAACAAGTACCTGATCAAGCGATAGTAACCAAAAGTTCATCTCCCTACTAGCTAAAGATGAGCTAGTTTGACTTGAATGCATCCACCAATACACAACTCCATGCAACAAATTAATAAGGTTTCACACTCAATCACATGCAAAACTACATATTACCATACGCTTGAAAATCAATGTCAATACACACTTTGAGGTCTTTCAGGGTTATAACGGGGCTTAGGTGAAGGCGAGATAATATTTGGATAAGTAGGCTACAAAAAATTTGAGTTAGGCACTCCTACTAAAGTTAAAGCACAACTTCAATCATCTTTCACCTATGGAACAACAATTCTTGTCAAAAGGGGCTAGAGAACATTTTTAACAATTGGGACATTCGAGTTTTAAGTGACTCAGATTTTCAATGTTTTGTCCCTTTTTCATTCATTTTTTTTTATACACCATTTTTTAGTGTATGTATTTTTCATGATAAAGTTCTTTGTTCTCTAGTACCCCTACCCCAAACTTAATTGGTTGCAAATTCCAAAAGCAACTCCAAACTTAACTTTTAGCAACATTCTACAATGGCTAACTCAGAAATAACAATTTGGGATAAATCCTAAAAGTCTCTAAGTTTGTAGTTTGCCATCGAACAAAAAGTTCTAAACCTACCGGCTCAATTTGGCTAAGAAAAGGATAAATATCAATTAACAATCATGGTAGGCTTCAAAAGGCTCACATGACCAAGCACTTTTCCCTCAGTGTGTATATGACAAAGATCAATTAACAGTAAAGAAACAGTGCAAGTTCTAGAAATGTAGCAACATGGAACAATCTATATAAGTAAATTGGAAAAAGAAAATTTGGCCATGAACCTTACAGTTTAGATTTCTGGGAGTTGTGAGTACCTATCTTTCCCTGCCGTATATTTCGCCTTTGGAACACAAATCACTCCTCCTTATGAACTTTTGGAAACATCTCTTGAACACACATTTGTTACTAAACTGGAAAAAGTCAATTAAGCACATAAATTCATCAATAATAAACCAGTTCAGGAACAATTACATAACAGGGGGATACAACTGATTAAACAGAATAAAAGCAAATAAAATTGTTCGAACATAAAAATAAAAGTACATCAAAATGTGCTGAAACAAATAAGAGAAACATCAAAAGGAGTGAGCCATCAGTAGCCCACTCAAACATACATCTGGTCCTGGTCAATCCAGGTGTTAGGGTTCTCCTCCTCATAACAGTCCTCTCCAAAATAATGCCTCGACCTAGCACCACCAGCAACAAAGTCGGCCCTAATCTCCTGCTCTCTAGCATGGGCACGACCTTTGGTCACATCGAAATACTGGTCCATAGCCTCCTCAGACCCATCAAATCGGTCAAATGACCCTGTAATAGCTCTCTTGTTGAGGCAGACCGCCTCAGTAAGCTCCGGACCGAACCTAGGATGGTTCCAATACTCCTGATCTGACACCTCATTCATCCAGTTGCAATGGCCGAACATGTAGTCCAGCTGCATGAGATGAATAGGTGCATAGGCACCTTGCTAGCTGCTCCCTGCTCCTGCAAAAGTCTGCTGCTGCTATGGCGGAGGTTGTTGATGCTGAGGCTGTGGCTGGGCAACTGTTGCTGCCTCCTCAACCTGAATAGCATGAAGGCGCTCATGATAATCTTTCAAAAATGTATCCATGTAGGTGTCATTCAGAGGCTTCTTCATCGGTGCACTTAAGTCGTTAGCAAAAAGATCACACTCAGCTTCTTCAAAAAGCCAACAGATAATGCTCAAGTGAGCTAACGCTTTCTTTGACCCAGAAGCAAACATATAAATATTGTTGGCGATCAACTCACCAACATTGATGGGTGCCCAATCCATAATAGCAGCAATAGTGTGGAGGCGTGGTAGTGGAATCTCTAAAGTGCAAGAGGTGCCCTCTAAAGTTTGCACCACAAAGGATGCCCACACCTTTGCAACGGGCTTGAAGTCAGCCCTCAATAACATGTGTGACCCTCCTCGCCACTTAGCATCATCCACGCACAGTTGATCCTTAAGCTCATACCACTTCGCATCATTCTAATTCTTGCACTCCGCCAGCCTTCTCTAAACATCACACTCCTCTGGTGGAATAATCTGCAGCAAGTTGTTTATCTTCTCAGGGTTATAGTCAATCTCCTTGCCCCTCACATAAGACACATACTTCTTCCCCATGAACCTTGCATTTTCATAAAACCCTAATGCCAAGGTCTTGTTGGCATTCTCAAAGATCATGGTGATTAGGGATTTGTCACGTCATTTTTCGGAGATCAAGGCTATTTGATTAGCTTTTGACTTATTAAATTATTTCACGACTTTGAAAAAATTATTTAAATTTAGATGGGGTCCGGGGGTTGGTTACATAAGGGGAAGGTGTTAGCACCCCTCATTTCGACTTTATTTTACCTTTTGCGTTTTAACTTGCTTATTATCTACATTTTTAATTGATTCGGAAGGACTAGGTCTTTTGCCTACGTACTCGTGAGGGATCAGAACCTCGTAGTTCGGGGTAAAAATTACCGTTTGATTGGTTTTGTATTTTTTATTTGTTTTTGAAAAAGGTTTTAAAATAAAAAGTCAAGTGGCAAATGAGTATTTGTTTGTATTTTTTTGATATTGAAAGAAAGAAACTCAAAGTAGAATTAAAGTTGATTTGAAATTTGATTAAGAGAGAAAATAAAAAAAGGAATCACTTGATTTTGGATCAAGGTTTATTATGAAAAAATGTTTTTGGTGATTTTGTTATTTGCATGTTTTTGTTGTTTTTAAATATTGACTAAAACCTAAGAATAATACTAAGGTAGTAATAAAAATAAAGCGTGAGAACTTCATGGTGACGCTGGATCACCACAAGGTCCTTTAACCTAACCTAAACGTTTTCGCATATATACATAAAGCAGTAAAGAAAATAAGGGCACACACATAAACCTAAAACTATTACATTAAACCTATTAATACATTCTAAAGTCTGCGAAAATAAATAAATAAATTACATTAAAGCCTAGATTACAATCTAAATTCAATGCGATAAAATAAAGGACATAAAAAAGAAAAAAAACCTAAATATGCATGAATGATAATAATAAGTCTAAACTAGACAAGAATGCATGAGAAATAAAGGTAAGATATTAAAAAAAACGCATGAGGAAACGATAAAAATAAGAAAGGAAATAAAATAGCAGCAGGGGGTCCAATCACAAGGTGGGGGGGGGGGGGGGGGGGGGGGGGGTGTGCAGGAAAAAGAAACAGACTGGGCCTAAAGGCAGGTTGTGTAACACCCCGTTTTCCCAGCATAAAAATTTCTTTAAAATAAATAATCAGAGTGAACACATAACGGAGTGTCACATTCTTTAAAACATCTCAAGTAATGGATAAATAATAATTTATTCCTTCAGGAAAATAGTCATTTAAAAATATTCAAACATTGCAGCGGAAATCATTAAAATCATCACAAAAGTTTCTGGCACGCAGGCCTCATCAACGTCTCAGAAAATTCTCAACATAATCATAATCATGAAAGTCAAAATAAAAGAATACGCAAGGAACAGAGAAAACATAATCAAAGGTTCCCCATCCCGTTACGTATCAGAGCACCTAGACACAACCGAGGGAAGCCTCACACGACTGCACCTAATCTTGGTTACCTGCACTTGCCCACAAGGCGGCAATTCCAATAGAAGGGCTGAGATTTCACATTCAATAATAATAAGCATATAATACAAACAAAATGCATTTAACAACTTAATTCAGCTTCATTTAATAATGTTATCTCACATAATTATTCATTTACTACTTCACTTATCATCATAGACATCGTCATTAACTAATAATAGTCCTTCATATAAAGTTTCATCAACAACTCAAGGTTAAATAACAACGACACAACTTCAACTTAACAATGCAACTTAGACTTCTTATTCATCTTAGACCATCTCGACGAAATGCAACTACGACCTCTTAATCATGCAAGTGGTACCAACCAGGGCATCAAGCCCTCAACGTATAAGCGTAAATAGGCTCACAGGGCATCAAGCCCTCAACGTATAAGCGTAAATAGGCTCACAGGGCATCAAGCCCTCAACTTACAGGGCATCAAGCCCTCAACATAATATGTATAAATATACATTACAGGGCATCAAGCCCTCAACTTAAATGAGTATGCATGGACTCAACGTCTTACAACTTAAACAACTTAGACATCTCATATGACTCCAATAATTTGGATCAACATCTTACAATTTAAACAACTTAGACCTACATTAACATCCTAATCACGACAGCAAGGCAGCACCATTAAAAAATATGCAGCAAGTCAACATCAACAATAATCACCCAGTATAACCATTACAACTTCATATGAACATCTTTCACAATATATAAATCTGTCACATAATTCCAACTCTAAATCATCAATTAACTTCACTAAACAATGCACATTAAACCCTCGTGTTTATAGCTATACTAGTTTCTACTTATTGATTTTTCTATAACCCTATGACATCTTGACAACAAGTTCAGTCCTAACAGTCCTAATACAATTAAAGGTAAGCTCATGATATAATATTCTTAATTCGTCACATAACTTTATAAATTCATATAAAATTATTCGCAAGGTGTTTTTGTGTCAAACCAACGCCATTGGAAAGACAATTCAACTATCTACAACTTTCGTGTTTACAACTAAGGCCAATTTTGTACCGATCAATACCAGTTTTTATTTCAAATTCAGGTACAGAAACTGACATTTCACTATGACCTACATGTAGTAATTTGACGATAACTTAAGTTCTAAGAATGATTTTGAAGTCCAACCAAAGCCATTAAAAAGCTAACATTTTTGTCTACAGCTTTCGTGTTTACACCTAAGACAAATTCTGTACCTATCAGTACCAATTTTTATTTCAAATTCAGGTACAGAAGTGGAAGCGAAAAGTTGTGCTGAAATCTCATGAAAATTACTGTGACCTACGTGTAGTATTTTGACCATAACTTAAGTTCTATAAATCATTTTGACGTTAGACCAACGGCATTAGAAAGCTAACATTCATACCTACAACTTTCGTGTTTACACCGAAAGCTAGTTCGAAACAGAAACGGATGCAAAAGACGCAACAACATGGAACATGGTATGCTGTCAAAGGTAGCTCTCAGGAAAACTCTATTTTTCACTCAAAAACCCAAATTTCATCTACCCAAATCCCAAATTTGATAGAGAACAATGTTTACAGGTTCTATATACAACATAACAATCAAAACAACACAGAAACATGCATTAAACAACACAATTCATCACATCATATCAATTATCATAAACTTTCTAAACCCTAAACCTAGAACACAATTTCATCAACAATCAAAATTATATATACATATTATTGAAGAAATCCCACCCTTACCTTAGTATTGATGATCGGCGGTCTCTCTCCCTCTTGGTTCTCTCTTCTCTTGTTTTCTCTCTTTTTCTCCAAAAGCAGTTTCACGTAAAAACTTTTCTAAACCTAGTTTCCTTCTTATATCTTTCCTCAATCCACTTTATCTTATTTTCTCTATTTTCACTAAACTCTTCTACATTCCAAAACAGCCCCACATCTCAATATTTATATTATTTTCAAATCTTATTCTAGTAAATAATAAAATAAGTCTTTAAATAAAATATTAACACATCACATAATCGTATAAAATCACATAAATCATCAAAGTGGACTCTAAACTCTATAGATAATTAAATAATTAAAGAGGGCGTTACAGGTTGGGGCGTAGAGGGCCTCAAGGATTTGAAATGGGTCGTCTGATTGATCAGACGACCTGGATTAGATCGCAGATCAGGGCATCAGGGGCCGTTGATCTTGATCACAGCACACAAAAGGCGAGAGTACACAGTTGTAATGTGCACCTACGCGCACTAGAACACGACAACCTATATAAATAGGCAGTGAGACAGGTTTTCCACCATTCTTACTTGTTTTTCTCTCTCTCTCTCTATCTCCACATCTGTCTCTTCACGTTCCTCTTCTGTTCTTAACCGAATAAATTTTTCGGTGGGGTTTCCGACGTGTTCATATGAACCACCGTGAAACCCAGTTAACGACGCGGTGGTTGGCCGTCACAAACGGCGGCGCGCCGCCAGAAATTTGTAAAACCACCCCTTTTTTAGAAATTAAACTCTTTACCTATGTATTCTTCCCTCCCGATTCCGTTTTTACACTCAGAATTTTCAAATATTTACCCTAAACGTCTAGATCTAAAAGAAGAGAAAGAAAACTACCTTTGGCCTTAACCGATTTGTATTCAGTTTGGTGGTTGATTCCCGCTGTGGTTGTGGATGCGTCTGTTCGCATGGTGGTTCAGATTGGTGGTCCGGTCGGTTTTGGTTGGTGCTTGCGGTTTGTGACGACTTTGAGTGGCTGTCGGTGCCGTTGTGTTGACTGATGCACTGCTTTTGTTCTTTTGCTTCTGTGGTGTTGTTTTTGTGTCACATGTATTTTGATTGAAAAATTCGGCCCCTTTAATGTGTGTTTGCAGGTTGAATTTATAGTGTGACAATTGGGATTAGGGTTTGTTGGTAAAGAGCATGAATTATGTGATTTTTGGGTTGGGATGAGAAAGCTTGTTACTAGATTTTAGTACGATGAGGCACATGACAGATTGGACTCTGAATTGGGACTGTTTTTGGTGTTTGTGACTTTCGATTTGGACAAAAATAATAAAAAAATAAAAATAATAAAAGCCAAAAAGAAAGAGATAAAGACTAAAATTAATAAAATGAATAAAGTTTAAAATGAAAAGAAAATAAGGATTAAAACAAAATTTAAATTTAATATAAAATAAATAAAAGATGGAAATTAAAATAAAATAAAGACAAAGAGAGAAGAGGGCCCGACTCGGAACCAAAAATGAGGTATTTTAAAATACCTCTCTGCCAAAATTTCGTTCGAAAAGTCAGAGATTATTCAGGACTATCGGACACGTGTCAGTGTTATCTTGGGTCAAAAATTGGGGTATGACAGATGCCCCTATTGAAGTTTCTTCGTCCGGAGACTTGAAGATGAAATCTTTGATTTGACTGGTCGAAGAGACTTAAATACAAAGTACACCATTTTTGACCTAAGATGCTATGATTGTTTGTGATGCATTTATGAATGCAAGACGACAAAGAAGTTTTAACTTTCAACATGTGTTTTGCAAATTGCAATTGATAAATATTTTATACAATGGAGTTCACAAAGACAAAGTCCTTAGAGCTTTATTTTTTTTTAGCATGTGTTCCTCAATATGCAGCATAAAACACAAAGACCTTAGAACTTTTTTAAAAGGGAAAAGTACATATACTGTAGGGCAGCTGAAATCTACCAGTAAAATCATAACATTCCTAATTTGTCCACACACAATATATATTGAGTTTTCCTTTCATGTTATATTTATGCAATATGATTGTAGGTATCATTTGTGAGAACTTGGGTAGACTCATAAACTTGGGGAAAAATGTTTGGGTGTTTTATGCTAAAAGGAACGCGCGCATTTAATTTCAATCAAAATGCTGTGACGGTTGGGTTTACTAGTCACAAGACCCGTTGCAAAGATGTAATTGTGACCCTGTTTATACAACAGTCGCAAATCATATGTCGCAAAATTACAAATTTCTTGTAGTGCTTCTCTTTCTCTCTTTGTGTTTGATTTTTTCCGCTGCTTTCATACTTTCTATTAGACTCTTAACAGAAATCGGTTTTCGGCTTCAGACTAAGATAAGTTTTGTAAATACTTAGAAATAGTTTTGAAAAATACAAAAAATAAGAATAATGATTTAGGGTCATTT
This sequence comes from Medicago lupulina, assembly GCA_958299785.1. Classification (NCBI taxonomy): domain Eukaryota; kingdom Viridiplantae; phylum Streptophyta; class Magnoliopsida; order Fabales; family Fabaceae; genus Medicago; species Medicago lupulina. The sequence goes on from OY283144.1 coordinate 64,644,041, forward strand.
TTTGTTGATTGGACAATTTTATTATAATCATATTTGTCAAATATCAAACAGTTGATTTCAATTTTTATTAGATATCTAATTGTCTCATTTATAGCGGTGGTTCATGTAAGGGTTATGCATTTCCATAATTTTCACAAACAAGAAATTGCTTTAATTCTTTTCAAGAATAAAATTGGAGCCATGGAGTTTTTTATTAGAAGGTAAAATAAAGAATAATAATTTGACCAAAAAAAATCAAGAATAAAAAAAAAAAATCAGTAGTATTAATTAAAAATCACAATTTTATTATTTCCTTGTGAAATAATAATAATTAAAATGATATAGAAAAAAAGGAATTAAGGGAAAATAATAATAAAGGTATTTTAACTTTTAAAAAAAACTCATAAATGCTAATAAATATTTGGTCCAAAAAGTGAACTTTTTTCTTGCCAAAGATAGCATATATTTTAAAATGATATAGAAAAAAAGGAATTAAGGGAAAATAACAATAAAGGTATTTTGATTTTTTTTTTTAAAAAAAAAACTCATAAATGCTAAAAAATATTTGGTCAAAAAAGAGAACTTTTTTTTGCCAAAGATAGCATATATTTTAATTTAAATGATATATTTGATTTATTCATATACCCTTTATTTTTTGAATTTCTTCATTGAAGATATTTTCAACATTCCATCAATTAATTGTCAAAAAGCAAACATACCAGCAATCAAATAATATTAAATTTTAATATTAATTAAAATATTGTCATTAATGTATATTACATTTTATGACATTTATGTATTTATTAATTTAAAAGGTATTATTTCAAATTTGTTTATGAAAGATACTCAAAAGTTAGTTTTTTTTTTACCAAACCAAAAGGTTAATTACAATAAAAGAGATTTTTTAAAATTAAATTATTAGAGAGAACAGAAAAGACAATTCATATAAAGAATTACTTTATTACTTTAGACTATACTGGTTTGTTTTAAACTATAAGGAGTTGGAGGTTCTGAGTTCAACTCAGACAAAGGAGAGAAAAATTAATCTAACAACGAATCACAAACATTTATCATTAAAAAAAATAGTGAAATCAGTTCTGGTACAGTAGAAAAAAAACAATTTATCATATGATAAAGAAACTGCAAAAAATTCAATTCATTTAAAATCAAATTGCTAATTAATAACATTAAATTATTTTCATTTCTTTTTTGACAAAACATTAAATTATTTTCATATAAAACATAATATTTTAAAAGAAGTATTTTTCGAATAATTTAAGAGAAATATAATAATTCCCTAAAAAAAAATGATGATGCATGCATCCTGCTTTGTGTGTTCATGAATGAGAAATAAATAAAGCTTATTCTTTAGACGTGTCATATGATTCTATAAGAGCGATATCTTTGAACATGAGACCTCATTCACAATCCTTTCTCCCCTCTCTCAAATAAAAGTTCTCAAAAAGGAGCACAATGAACTTTTCAACCAATTGTTGGGCTGTGAGAAAGAAGAGAACCATGGGGAGAAGGAAACCCAAGGTTCTTTTCAAAGAGCGCCAATCAAATATCCCCATAGATCTTCCAAAAGAGCTTCAATCAAATATATTTGATAGGTTGTCTGTACAGGATCAATCGAAAGCTATGTGTGTCTCACACTCATGGCGTGATCTCATCCTATATTCAATATTTCCGAAAGACGAATCACAACAATCTTTGGCTAGCTTGTTTCCAATTGAATCTTTAGATCTGAAATTGCAACAACTCTTCAATTGGTGTTCACGAGTAATGCGTTGCAGAGTCGGGCCTAACAAACTTATTGGCACATGCAACGGATTACTCTTGTTTTATCACTCCAATGGTCGGGCTCAGAACATCACACATGGTGTTTATCACTACTATGTGATGAACCAAGTCACAAAACAATGTGTGGCGGTTTCGAAGCCTACTGGACAAATTTCTAGAGGGTATTCTTATGCTACTCTAGTATATGATCCTACAAAGTCTAGGTTTTTTCAGATTGTGCATTTTCAGGGACATCGTCATGTCAGTGTTTTCTCCTCTGAAAATGGCATTTGGACTACACAGACTCTTACTTTGCCTAAATATATTATTGCATCTAGTTGGACCAAAAAATGTGTTTACTTCAATGGATCATTGTACCGGCTCTCTCGCTCAGGACATTTGGTGAAAATTAAAGTTGATCTTCAAGAAAATGTTTTAGAACAAACCGAGGCAATAGCACTCCCTTCGGATTGTCTTTCTTTTAACTGCCAATGGGAATTAAGTGTGAAAGGTGACAAGTTGCTTCTTGTCGGTTCTAAAGGTTTGAATTTTGCAGTTTACGAACTCGTTGAATGTGTTTCAAGTGGTGTTGCGTCCTGCTCATGGTGCAATATTCATAGAATCCAAGATGATGGTAAGTGGTGGCACATTCTTCATAAATTGTCCAAGCTCTTGTCCTTTCATCCTTACTATGACGTGGCATTTTTCAAGGGCAACAATAACTTCTTTTATTACATCTTTATTGGTAGTAATACCATCATAGATTGTAAGCAGGTTCCATCTTGTGAAATTCTTTATGACTATTTAGAATTTTGTGGGATCCCTTTGCTTGAATGCCACTCCCCTTTCGCTTGCTGCTTAGCTGAAGAGGTAATTGACTGCTCTATAGTTTATTTCATTCGTTATTTATTGGTCTAATTTAGTGTACTATTTGTTATTGTTGAATTGCATATTATGTTGTTGCATATCTAACATATGCAATAAATTCATGAACTATTGCCAGAGTCAAATAAATCTATCAGAATGAATCATATTTGAATATGAGATAGAGGATTTTATGAAAAACCATCATGATTTTAACAAAATAACTATTTTTTTATTGCAGCATCCAAGAGTTTTTTGGCGGCTACCCATTCCAACAGACCTTGTTGAAGATTAGGGTGATTTCTGGATAAGCTTAAAATTGAAGATTAGGGTTAAGGTTTTTATTTCTAGTTGGTCCTTATTTAGTTATTATATTTCGTTGATGTAATATCTCATTGGTAGTTTAAAAATAAAACAAAAATTGTCTTCTTTAGTTTATATGCAGTGAACTTTTTTTGTAGCTAGGGAGTGCAATAAACTTCTTTATGAATGATGATGATCAATTGTTTGTGATATAAAATTATAAACAACTAAATTGTAAATGTTTGACTAATTTTTCTTCATGAAGTTTTTTTTCCTTTCAAAACACTGATATTTCTCTTCGAAATTATACTCAATTTCTTATATTTGTTGTGGGAATTGATAAAGTTTTTTTCAAATCATTGATGTTTCTCTTCGAAAAGAGTAATTATTAATCTAACAACTAACTGCTGATATTTGTCATTAAATTAAAATAATATTGTCTGAATGTAGTTTGTAAGGTTCTGTTTGGCAAAGCTAATTGTCTTGCTTATCTATAACCATTAATAACAATACATGGTTTTGATGTGGCCTTTTTAATGTTTCCAATCATACCCTTACATTCCTTTTTGTTTCAAATCATGCCCTTTACGTTCCTTACATTTGTGCCACGTACAATAATATTTGGTGGTGGTTTTGTTTCTGATTTTTTTTTAATTACGGTTACCACAATTAAGCAAAACTAACACATATTTTTTCAAATCCACTAACTAGGGAATGGACCGTTAATTGTACAAGTACAAAAATACGGTTATACAAAAGAGTGTATTACAATGCGCATGCCTTCAAATAAAACCACGCTATTCGTTGTAATCAGCAAAAAAGATGACATTCACGTACAATTTTTCTAAATTGTTTTCATTGCTTCCATTTCTATCAATTATCTTTGATCTACTGCTCTAACTTTCTCACACATTGCAATATCCAAATATGGAGTTTGCACGATTAATTGTCATGATTAAAACATGTTAATGACTTGCAAATCTTTCATATCTTTGGCATTTGAATTACTTTATTCTTGCTTCTTCTTGTAGTTTCTACAATATTATCATGAATCCATATTTTGTATTTCCATTTTATAGACACACTAAAATCACCAAAGCATAAAGTAATGAGAAGAAATGGCATTCCGAGAGAAAGAGAGGAAAAGGGTGTTAAAGAGCCAAACAAATTACACAAAAGTAAATTTAATCTTTTTTTGTTTACAAATAATGCATTATTTAACTTATGTATGTTACCGCACTAGAAAAGGGGATAAAATAATGGTACTCTATGTCTGTCTGAACGTAAGATGTGATTCTGCTGCTATTAACCGCTCATATCTTTAGAAATTTTGTGAAGCAGTTATGTGTTACGTACAAATATGTGGTTAATTACTGTAAGTCTAGTAGAAAAAGCAGACAGACGATAACGATGCTAGTAGCATATAATTTATATAGCTTATAAGTATATATGTGATGGTCAGAAGTTTTTGGCCCTTGGGGTGGGAAACTCCCCTAATATCAGACAAACAAGTCCATATGACAAACATCTAATGAGAAACAAATTGATAACAAATAATATACCATAAGCAATTTAAATATTTAATCCACTTAGAACCATAGAGTTTCTTGGGCCTTTGGCCCTTTTTGTACCCAAAAAAAAATAAAAAATAGAACCCTAGAGTTTAAAAATAAGGTCTATGTCGTTCTTGTTGGTGGTGGTGTTATTGCTGCTTCCAAATTCAAAATAACCATGATCCCATAGTGCAGTTTCTCCATTAAAACCGGCTGAATCAACATTCCTATCTATTAGAGAGATAAGATCCATAGTTCTTCCGAAAGATTTATCAATCTTCTTATCATGATGATCAACATGCTTGTCTATTAAAGAGATGAGATCCATAGTTCTCCCTGAAGATTCACCAATCTTGTTATCATGACAAGGAGGAGGGATAGTTGGAACCTCTCTAATCGGCCTCATGTATGGATGAAAACGGTGATTATAACCGCCACTTCCATGAACGGTAAACAACAAAGTGTGAGAAGGTGGTGGTGGTGGTGGTGATCCATTGTGGTAAAAGGCTCTTTGTGATTGTAATGTTGGCGGTGGTATGAAGGTTGGTAATTGAGTATTGTTTTCATGTTGATTTCTCATCATAAGGCGTTTTACAACGTTAATTCCGGTTCTGGTACTTAATTGGTTTTGGTGTCTGGAAAGTTCTAGTTTACTGTTAAATGTTCGAAGGCAATGATTGCATTGGAATTGCTTGTTGATAGATGTGACAATACTGTCGCTGCTGCCAGTGCTCTCATTGTCAGATAGGAATTGAATATCTGACACCATTTCTAGTAATATGCAAATTTCAGCGTGAGGGAAATGGTTTTTAGAAGTGAAAAAGAAGATATGAGTTCTTGCAAGAAACCAGAGAATAGGAGGAATAATATATGAGCATTTCAGACCTAATTTATATGTCTTTTTGCATAAATTGGACACTATTAAGCGACGTACCGCTTTGCAGGTTAACTGCTTAAATGTGAGCAATTAATTTCATATATATGTTTCTTACAACACTATATATAATTCATATATTATTAATTAAGGCAGGATCGTCCATTTCCGGTTAGTATCTCTTGGTACATCTTGTTCCTCTTTGTTGATTTCTTTTGTTGATAAATTCACTGCCTTAAAAAAAAAGCAGAATCCAAATACATAAATCGTAGTATTGTGTTCAAATATAGGAAACCATGCGACTGTTCGAAAGTAACGTGTAACAGCATCATTTAAATTACGTGAAAAAAGGTGTTAAGAAGAAGGTGAAATAGTATTGAAATTTGAGGCCTAACTCATCCTTATAAAATCAACTTGTAATTTAAGTAGTGTCTCCTGTTTATAAATTTTGATCAAACTTCCTAATCTAACCGATGTAGGACTAAATCCTCCTCCTCAAAGACAAGCCAACATAAGACAACTAGGGGTAGATCGCAATTAAGGTGGGATTGCCAACAATAATTTAGATTATGGAATTTTTTATTCTAGAGTTTTGTTGAACATTGGACAGACCTGCAAAATTAATTTTAAAATAACTAGACTTTTGACTCGTGCGACGTACGAGTATTCTCGACTATAATAGAGACCAATAAATAATCTTTAACCCGTAAGATCGTGGGTCGATCAATAAACGCAAATTAGATTATTGGAGATACAAATATTACAATCAAATGATAATAAAAAAAATTATAAAGAAAAAAGATAAAAAGAATACAAAATTATATTGTTGCACGGGTCAATTTTATTTATTACTTTTATAGTTAAACATAAAAAATTAAAGCAGTTCATGGTTCCTAACAAATTATTTAGGGTAGCCGAGTTTTGCATGGAAATTAGGGCATTCCGTTTCTAAACGTATTAAATAAGTGTACAACAACTTGTCAAAAAAAACATCTACATAAACAATAGGTTAAGTTGTTGCAGACTTAATAAAATTAATAAATAATAAGGATAAGGATTAAGATATTTATTAAATTCTTGCTTTGAAAAATATTCATGGTTAATAGAGAGAGAAATGAAAAACATATATGATGCAAATTTAGAGCCAAAATTTTAGGATAGCGTTGTTGCAAACCTAATAAGGGATTAGTGGAAGGAAAAAATTAGGTTAAGACTTAACAAAATTAATAAATAAGGATTAAATAAAAAAAAAATTTGTTTTTGACAGAATTTAGAAGAGCAATGATATATAGACACCCCCATGTGGCATACACATTTTTAACTTCCACAAAAAACCATGACACGTGGCATTCAAGTGAAAGAGAGAGAGTAGTGGTAAGGTGATAATACTAAATTGTCACTGCCACATGGAGGTGTATATTGATGGTATGGAAAAAAGGGTGTCTATGAATAATTATTCAATTTAGAATTTGTCGGAAACCTAAGTCAACATATGGTTAACACCTCTACAATGACCTGACAAATCAAATATAATAAAGAATGTGATTATTCAACATGTGTATTAAAACCCTAGTTCTGGGGAATATTGGCCAACAAAGAAAAATTTGAGGATGTGTGTCAATTTTAAGCACACGTTATCTTGAAAATAGAGAAATACTAGTGACACACATTTTAACACATATATTTCAATACATTCTGTTTGATTGGTTAAACTTCACATGAGTCCCACCAAATTTATATGGGTCCCACATGATTTGGTGGGATCATGTAAATTTCAACCAATAAAAGAAAATATGTTGGTTGTGAGAAGAAAGTAAGAAGAGAGAAATAGGTGAGAGAGAGTATGGAAACATACACCCTAAGTTCTTTTTAATTCTTCTAATTTCAATCAATTTATTTTCCCTTCAACTTTTTAGCTGGAAGCATTATTTTAACATTCCTTTACTTTTGATGACAGATTATCTTACGTTATTCTTAGCATGTTTTTCAATCATTTTCAGTAGGGTTTACCAGCAAAACATAGGAGTATTAGAGCATTTGTCTATGATTTCAGGACATTTGTAATGTTTTCTATATTTGAATCTGTAATTCTGTTCTTCCCGAGACATAACAATTTTAGGATGTTTTTGATGTAATTAACGAAGAAATCAAGCATATCGACAAAGCAAGACATCTGAAAATTTATGTGGTTCTTTGGAAGATGAAGAATGAAGATTTAAGAGGCCTCAGAAGACTATACAAAGGGAGGAATTATGTTCCCAAGTTCGAAGACATCTTACATAGAAGTAAACACCTAACAAAATGAAGAAACGTGCAATTCAGCACCGGGAACGCACTCACTGCCTTCCTCATTCATTATTTCTCATTTAGAACTGGAGCAGTTCAAGAGGAAGGCGAACACTAGGAGCTTTCGGAAGGAGTTTCTCTCTCCTCTCCAAGTTTTTATAGGGTATGTTTTATTTCTTTTGTAATTTGTTTTTAGTTAGCATGAGTAACTAGTTCTTTTTAGGCTAGGGTTCTAAGATAAACCTCTATTTTATTTGTTGGATAATTATTTAATTTAAAGTCATTTATTTAGTTATTTTCTTTTCGCTATTTAGTTTTACAGTAGTGCGTAAGATTTGTCTCCTCTTGAGCGCAACCCTAGTTAAGGCACTTAGGTAGTGACATGACCTAATATTGATATTTTTGTCTTGATATTTATATTTGTCTATCTATGAAGTAATTAATTAGTAACTAGAGAAAGGAACCGAAAACGAGAGGACCCTGGTAGTAAGTACTTAGTAATATTTAGTGAAATATGTTGAAACCAGGATATAAGTAGTTAGTAATTAAGGAAACAAGTGACTTCACGACTTAAATCAGGCCAGTAACTCCATTCTCCTCGCACCTTGGTAAAGTAGACGCTGATATGGCTGCCCGTTTGTAGAACTACCGAGAGTTTTCTATGTACTCCTAAGATTCATAGATAGGAACGCCAACTTAAGTTTATGTTTCAATTACCCCTAAGGGAGTAAGACCCCACATGTAACGATCACCGTGTGACTAGCAGGTGAAACTCAACATGTAGAGGGATATACCGAAATCAACTAAGATAGTAAGACCCCGCACGTAAGGATCACCGTGCAACCACTAGGCGCAACTTGGCAAACCAATTAGGTTATCACGTCCCGACAGACTCATCACTTAGATAGTCTACTTAGAATAACTGAACGCGACTTGATGGTGATTTAATTCCAATAAAATGAATAGGGGATTTAAAGAATCCTAACTGATGCTAACATTTTGCAACCAAACAGGTAATTTGCTCTGTTGCAAACATATTAACTTTGCAAACTTTAAACCCTTAACTCTTTTATATTATTTTGTTCTCAAATAAATAACTTGAATTGTTTGGACGAAACGATAATCCACATGGATACGATATTTTACTTATCACTTTATTTATTGGTAAACTATTTGGTACACTTACCTAATCCGACCATCATCCTTCTCACAAATTTACCTCTTAAGTAATTTTTTATTATGTTATTTAACTTTTAAATCATTTATGTTTATGTCTTTTAAGTTCAAGTACTTTTACATTTGAGTACTTTAACCTTAAGTACATACGTAGGTACATCATTGAAGATAAAAGTTGAAAAATAATTTATAATTTGGAGAGATAAAACACGAAATGGGGTGGGAGATGATCCATAGCCACAACACAGAGAGATAAGAATATATGCAGGTACAACAAGGGAAAAGCAACCACCCCAAAGTAAAACTAATTAAGGGACCTATTCTATGGGTTTCCTAGGAAGATATTTTAAATAAAAAACTTAGACTTATTCAAGGAAGATATATACACACACATATCGAACTAAAATGTTATGCTATGGTGAAAATAACAATGTTCCTCCACCAACCTTGTTCTATCTTACTTCACCTTGAGGTTTTCATTTCTGTTGCCTAACGGACACCACAATTCACCAGGTTCAACCATGAATCATTTAGTTAAACCATGGAAATGCTTACATACCTCCACAAATTCACCTATTCCTGAAGAAAAAAAACTGCATCACAAAACACCAAAAAACCAAAAAAATCATTGCACAAGCTTTGGCCTCTAATGTTTGTGACGTTCCTTCTTCTTAGTTACCAATACCACCGATCAAGAGAGAAAACTTTTCAATTACCATTCCAGAGGAGGAGTATTTGGCAGGAGTTCAAGCATGCAAGTACAATTTGCATGGTAGAATAATTTGGCCTAAGGGTTCAACCCTGGGGTGGGGGTATCTTTTCTTGGAAAGGGTTACTATGAATTCACATTTTATTCTATTGAAGACCTTAGAAGAGTTTAGAGCCGGTTTATTGAAAGTGTTTTAGTAGATATGGATGGCTTTAAACCTTTGAAATATAAGGTATTGGTAGAAAGAATAGGGTATGCTTTCTTTTATGATTTTGATTATGAGAATATTCTTCATTATTGCACTCATTGAAAATGCATTGGTCATCATATGGGATTCTGTAAACGAATGAAGACTGTGGAGCATGTTCAAGTTGAAAAACTAGTTACAAGCTTTTTTGTTAATGGAACCAATTTAGCTTTTGTCCAAAATAGAGATGGAAGAAAAGATCAGGGCAAAGCTAATGAAATCATTAACTTGGAGGGTGATGATGTAGAAGGATATAATGGAAAGAAACAAATTGCTAACACAAAAAAAAAAAAAAAACAAATGGAATAAGCATTAGCAAAGCATGTCTTAAAGAGTTACTTAGAGAACAAGATAAACATGTAGAGGATGAATTGAATGTTGAGATGCCAACAACAAATGAAGGAAGGATTAAAGAGAGAACTGAAGGAGATAATAGCTCAATTGGATGAGTTTGTGGATGCTACACATAATCAAGAGGAATTTTTCTCAACTCATGAAGACACCAACAAGGAAAAAACTCCACATGTTTTAGATGGTGGAAGAGGAAGTAATGGAAGTTCACAAAACACTACACAAAAAAACATGGAGTTTCTTAAGGAATCATGGGAAAATATTTCTGAAAAATGAAGAGGTTGAAGCTAGATTATTGGTTGAATTGAAGAAAAAAAACATATAATGATCATGTTGAAGATGATGGCTTTCAATTGCAAATTTCAAAGAGTCAGAAGAAAGAACAGAAGAAAAAATTAGCAGGGACTCACATGCAACCAGATATAAGGTAGCTTGACCAATGCTCCAACTAAATTAGTCCTAAAAAGGCTACTTTCTGTACATAAGCCTGATTTTTGTTTTATTGTTGAACCATAGATGAGCTTTGCAGATATGCCTAGAGGCTGGCCTAGTAGACAGGGCTATACGTTATTTTCTTCTTAGAGATAACTTATTACCTAAAGGTAGCTTGATGTGCTGGCACTTCTCAAACAACAATTTTATTCAAATCTCTTATAAAGAGACCTTGATTGTTTAGAAGAACTCTTTAGATACAAAACCATTTGTATTGTGTTTAAATTAGTTTACCACTATTTGAGTCTGAAGTGTAAACAAACAACAAAATTGTTGTAAACTCATCTTATTGAACGAAGTCCTTAAGGAGAGACAGGAAATCATAGAGTTGGTTTCTATGAGATTTGTTATCAAGTTTGATTATAGTGGAAAAATCTCTCAACCATGAGGGGACTAGACGTAATCCTAGATTGTGGGGTAAAGTAGGATTAATATTTGTGTTGATATATCTCTCACTCTCTCCCTTGCTTTCTTTTATTATCATATGATCAATTTTAACTTAAAAAAGTTTTTCAAAAAAAACCAACTCAATTCAAACCCCTCATTTCATGTGTCTTTATCACCTTCACCTTGTTTATTTGATCAAGAAAAAAATTAAACACTACAATACATTCCTCCCAATTTTTTCTCCTTCAAGCCTGCCCAACTTTTATTTTATAGATCCACAATTTCTTGCTTTATTAATTGAGTTATAAATGATGACACAACTTATTCAATCTTGATCACGTAGTGTGTATCAATCACTGTGTGATTGCATGAATACATGGAACTCAATCTTAGTATAAATGATAGTTTTTTTTTTAAGGCAAATGATATATACAAAAAGAATGAAGTGAGAATGATACTCTAACACAGATACAAAGAGATTAAAAGTCAGGTAGATAGGATTGTTCTTCTTTATTTCTTAAAATATATCAGAACCCTTAGATATCCCGAATAATTAATTTTTTTATTTTTTTTTACCAAATTACACACATAGAGAAAGAGATCAAGAGAGATGAATTCTACACATGACTAAATACATATAATACACTTCCATTACTTATTTTTATAAATTTCATACAACAAGAAAAAAACATTCATACCAAACCAAAGATACACAAAATAAGGGAACAATTCTCTCATTCTTCTTGGTACAATTTTGAAAGCATCAGTTGCACCAACACTACTGCATCAAAACTTCATCCTCTTAACTGGAATGAATTCATAGAATTCAACTACCTTTTTAGAACAGCCAACCCCAAGGTGCAGATCTAAGTCAATTCCAGATTGATTATCATTACTGACCACCAATTGATTTCGTAAACCATCTTTTCTAGAGGGATTATTGTCTCTGGTTTTTCCCCTTGGATTCTTTTTCATCTTCTTTTTTTCTTCTTTGATTTTCTTCAGGTGCAAGTTGCGAATTACAGCCTTCAATTGTAGAATTCGGTGAGAATTCTGGTGGACTTCCAATTCTTCCAAAGAGTCGAAGCTTTTGTTGCAAAGCACACAACTATGGCTTCCTGGTGGCAGCAGGCTCAACCAACTCCCCATTTCTTTTTGCTTGTTTTTGGATGATTGATTTGAGGTGGTTGAGTTTGATCCCTCCCCAGATGGATCACCTCCTAAACTCAGATTCAACATTTTTCTAGGAAACAAACAAACAAAATTGTTTGTTGAGAAAAATGTGAGAAAAGATGGTAGATTCTAGTGGATATATATATATATATATATATATATATATATATATATATATAATTTAAATTTTATTAAAAAAAAGTTGTGGGATAAAACTGATTATAATAATGGTGCCACTAGATGGTAATCAAAATAATCGGGCCAGTAAAGAATGTTTTGAAATTATTTAAGATGAAATTCGGACTATGTCTTACAAAGTTAAAATTTTACCACTTAATTGACATCTTTCGAAAGAAAAAATATGTAACTATATAATTTCCTCACAATTATTTTATTTTTTTAATTACAAGCCTCAAAGGTTTAATAAAATGTGAAGAAGTAACTTATTTATTTTGGTTGCTAATAAAAAAGTAATTAAATTTTCTTTTAATTGTCTACTAATATAATATAATATAATATATAAAAGTTGAAGTACATCAAAATTTCATAATCGTCATCTTTAAAACTCATGATCTCCTTAATTTTATGTGCATAATCGTCATTTTGTAAAATTTAATTTAATCCTTTTAATTTTTTTAAATTAATAATGGATAATGGTCATCACAAACAAAACTATACGGATAACTATGAAATTAATTAATTTTATAAAAAAATTACGGATAATGTCATCACATCTCTAACAAATTAATTAATTTTCTATATTTTGCAAATAAAAAAGTCAGTTTGTTTCTTCTTTCTTCTCCATATATTTTTCTCTTGCGTATACAAAAATTTGTTAAATAGTTAAGTCATACCAGTTATGAATTTTATTTGTTTATATATGCGAAAACAAATCTTTACGTAGATATATGAGAAAGTTGATATAAAATTTTGAAAACTCATGACTATTTTCAAAATCAAAATTAATATAGTGTTTCTATCAAATAACTTTTTATATATGCAAAAGAATGTTCAATGTTTGCACCGCACCCGTTGTAAGTTTTATGTACTTATATATCTACACAAACAAATTTTTATGCACATATATATGAGAAAGTCGATATGATAAAATTTTAAAAATTCAAGACTGTTTTCAAAATTAAAATTAATATAGTGCTTCTATTAAATAACTTTTTATTTTATATGTAAAACAATGTTCAATGTTTGCACCGCACCCGTTGCAGATTTTATGTACTATATGCAATTATGCATACAAATTTTTTTATATACATGTAAGAAAAGTCCTAAAATTTTGAAAACTCATTTCTCAAAAAATAAAATTGAAAACTCATGAATATTTTCAAAATATAAACATCGATGTATAGTATTTCTATTAAATAAATTTTTATTTTATAAGCAAAACATCATTCAATGTCTGCACCACACCCGTTATAGATTTTATGTGCTTATATATGCAGAAAATTGAACATAAAACTCACTAAATTTGTGATATTAGAAGTCTAACCATGGACATTTTAGGCAATTTAAAAAAAAGGAAATCGGGTAAAATTCATGACTGTTTTCAAAATTAAAATTGATATAGTGTTTCTATTAAATAAATTTTTATTTTATATGTAAAACACTGTTCAATGTTTGTACCGCACTCGTTGCAGATTTTATGTACTTATACATGCATAAACAAATTTTGATATACATGTATGAAAAGTCGATATGCTAAAATTTTGAAAAATCATTTCTTAAAAAATAAAATTGAAAAATCATGAATACTTTTAAAATATAAACATCAATGTAGTATTTTTATTAAATAAATTTTTATTTTATAAGCAAAACATTATTCAATGGCTGCACCACACCCGTTATAGATTTTATGTGCTTATTATATATGCAGAAAATTGACCATAAAACTCACTAAATTTGTGATATTAGAAGTCTAACCGTGGACATTTTAGGCACTTTAAAAAATAAAGGAAATCGGGTAGTAAAATGGAGAAGAAAAAGGAAACAATTTATTCATTATTATTTGCAATATACAGGGAATTAGTTTTCTTGAAAGTGGTAAACTAAAAACAAATTAAACAATCTATTTGCATTTGTTGTGTGGATGTGGAAATAAACAACAAACTCGTCTTAGATTTTCAAAAAAAAAAAAAAATGGTGGTGACCGGGGTTTGAACCTCAGACCTTACATATATTATACAAAAAAAAAATAGTTTTATGTTTTAAAAAGGATAATTGAGAAATTTTGTCTTTGTCGAAGTACGATTTTATTATATCAGCAAATTTGTTGAAAATTAGTTTTAATATAGTTGTAAATATAGGATATTAGTTTTAGGCTTGAAAATGATAAATCAAACAAATTAATTAGAGCTTATTGGGGAATTTTTTTTTAATTATAGCTTATCCCAAAATAATTGGCTTTTTAGAATGTAACAAATTTTATTTTCTTCACAAATTTCCTACCTGATCATGTTAATTATCTTTTTGATGTTACGTGCTCATGTTTATAAAGTAAATATTTGCATATATACTCTTTTAAAAAAAATCATATATGCATGTTAATAATTCAAATTTCTTTCCTACTCATAGGAAATTAGTTAGGCTTCAAAAATAATAAAGCAAAAAAGTAGTGTCTAGAATTAGTTAGCTTTTGAAGTGATAAACTTGCAATATTTAGGGATTTAGTTATGATGGGAAGATAAACCTAAAAAATGTAATTTTTAAAAATTGAATAAATTAGTTTTAGTTTCAAAATGACGAATGTGGTCATAAAATTAAGAAGATTGTGCATTTAATTGAGGACGATTATGAAATTTTGCTGGACTTTGATTTTTATATATTGTTAGTAGATGTTAGTAGATATATGATTCTTTTTATTTGTTAAATAAATAGATTGCACAAAAAATCTTCAGTCGGACTTTTAATATCACTAATTTAGTGGGCTTTATCGTCAATTCTCTATAAAATAATAAGAAAAACAGTGTAATATAGCATAAATATACGAAAACAATCTATGTTACTCTTTTATGCTATAAGTATAGGAAAATTATTTATTCTAATATCTTTTATTCTCTTAATCTTACTAATTTGCATATAAAAAAAATTAATAGAAATGATACATTAATTTCTTCAAAAAAGAAAAGATACATTGATGTTAATAATTTTAAAATAATCATCAGTTTCAAATTTCAGGCATATCAACTTTCTCATATCGGTATACATAAAATTACACGAGTGCGGTACAAACATTAAACGGTGTTTTGCATATCGATTTTCAGATATATGTACATAAAAATTTATTTATACGTATATAAGCACATAAAATCTGTAACGGGTGCGGTACAAACATTAAACGATGTTTTGCATATAAAATAAAAAGTTATTTAATAAAAACATTATATTAATGTTTATATTTTTACAATATTAATGAGTTATCACGATTTTATCATTTCAACTTTCTCATATAATTAGATAAAAATTTGTTTCTGCAGATAAAACATATAAAATATGCAACGGGTGCGGTGCAAACATTGAACTGTGTTTTTCATATAAAATAAAAAGTTATTTAATAGAAACACTACATTGATGTTGATATTTGAAAATAGTCATGAGTTTTTAAAATTTTATCGTATCGATTCTCTCATATATGTACATAAAAATTTATTTATATATATATAAGCACATCAAATCTGCAACGGATGCGGTGCAAACATTGAACGTTGTTATGCATATAAAATAAAAACTTATTAAATAGAAACATTGTATTAATGTTTATATTTTGATAATATGAATGAGTTTCCGCAATTTTATCATATCAACTTTCTCATATATTACATAAAATATTATTTCTGCAGATAAAACACATAAAATTTGCAACGGGTGCGATGCAAACATTGAACGGTGTTTTGCATATAAAATAAAAATTTATTTATTAGAAACACTACATTGATGTTGATATTTTGAAAATAGTAACGAGTTTTTAAAATTTTATCGTATCGATTTTCTCATATATGTACATAAAAATTTATTTATGCATATATAAGCACATAAAATCTGCAACGGGTGCGATGCAAACATTGAACGGTGTTTTGCATATAAAATAAAAACTTATTCGATAGAAACATTGTATTAATGTTTATATTTTGACAATATTAATGAGTTTCCGAAATTTATCATATCAATTTTCTCATATATTTACATAAAAATTATTTCTGCGGATAAAACGCATAAAATTTACAATGGGGTGATGCAAACATTGAACGGTGTTTTGTATATAAATTAAAGTTATTTAATAGAAACATTACATTCATTTTGATATTTTGAAAATAATTATGAGTTTTAAAAAATTTTAGTTTATTGACTTTCTCAAATTTGCATATAAAAATTTGTTTTCATGTACATAAGAAAACAAAATCCACAACATATATTTTATAATATATAAGAAAAAATAATTCAAAATATTTTTTTTTTGACACAAAAAACATTATATTAATGTTGATAGCTTTCATTTAATATTTTTAAATATTTGATGATATTAACAATGCAATTATTTTTTATATGATTACCATAATGTTACGTAACCCGTGCGGAAGCACGGGTCTATTACTAGTTTAGCGTAAATTTTCTATTCATATATAGCTAATTTTAGTAAAATTAAAAAGTTGGGTCCACTTTTTCTTTTATGTCTAAATGAATCCAATTTTTTTTTCCTTTTCTCATAAGTTTTTGGCTGACGAGATCTCACTCACCTGATGTTGCGGTATTTTTTGAACCCTCACAAGATGAATCACCTCCTAAGCTGAGACTCAACACTTTCCAAGAAACAAACAAACAAATAGGTTGTTGAGAAAATATGGAAACTGAAGGAAGATTCTAGTGGTTACATGTAAGGATGATAGCGTGAAGTTCTTTTTTTTTTCTTGGCATGCAAACTGGCCTGATTGATTTAAAACTTTATTCATGAGACAAGCAAAGGATGATCATGGCTTGTTGAAATCGAACTCGGATATACGATAAACAATTCAAACTCGATATTTTATGAGAAAACAAGCAAGGGTTACTATGAAGAATGTAAGAAATGGTTAGGGGATAGGGGTTACTATTATGGATTACTTATTTTCACAATGTGATACTCTTTTGTATTAACAAGCACGCTGTCAAAAAAAGTTGACCTTCATTCGTAAAAAGTAAATAAACTTTGATAATGTGATACTCTTTTGTATTAACAACTTTAACAATCCAACCACTAGTGGAAAAATAAGTTACAAATGAGTTCTCCATTGAATGATAATATACAATAATTTTGTTTATAACTAGATATTAATGGGCACAATTTTTCTCAAAAAAAAATTAATGGGCACAATTGTGTACACATTATTGCATACACACATTATTGCATACACACAATTTATCAAGAAACGTATATTATTAGTTTATTATATTTTAAATTTTTAAGATATCATAGAAAGAGAGATTTTTTTAATAGCAAATACATTAACGACCATATTACAACTATCTTAGGTGGAATATCGAACAATGCCCCTCTAAATTCAAAAATAATTATTTAAATTAATATTTTATTTTATAAGATTTTTATCTGATATATTAAAAAGTAGTTGTAGGCACTACTTCCGTCCCAAATTATATGACGTATTTTGTATGGGAAAGAGATATTTTGAGTTGTTATCGTTATTAATAAATGATATTGGACATATAAATTAAAGAATTAAAAGAAAATAGAGTAATAAATAGTTAAAGGTATAATAGAAAAAGTAAGTAAAAGGCTTATAATTTGGGACAAAATTTTTCTTCAAAGCCACTGATAATTAAGGACAGCGGGAGTATATTGCTACTATCTCAAGTAGAATTAAACCATATCCTTTGAAGTTACAAAGCATTTGAAACACTAATTGCTCAAAACGTTTATTCTAATCCATTGGTATCAAATTATACATCTGTGCAATCAGAAATGACAATTATATCAATAATTAATAATGTACAAACAATTATAGATGATGCACAACCAACTATAGAAAATGAGAAGCCAAGTACAAAGCATACAGTTTATGATCTTGCTCCACCGTCCCTCACATCACACACAAATCTAACACATCTTTACGCTTAGAGTTGCATAATGTCCCAAATGAGATTGTGAGGTCAAGTATTACATATTAGATCCTGATTTTGGAGTTGGTAACTGAAAATAAAAACTAAGAAACATCAAGTACAACTGAAAGTGTCCCAAATGCTAGCACATAATTACTCAATGTTGAAGCTCCACTTGGTCATTTTTTAGTGATTGTAGACATAGTTCATTGTTGTCTGCAACTTCAAAAAGAACTTGATCTTGTTAGCGAATATCGTCTTCAAGGTAAAGATGTTGATGTCCATTTTACGTCTTATCTGATGAAGAAGCAAAACAAACAACTCAACAAACTCACTTTTTGGGGGTGACAGAACCCCACCTCAACCCCGTGTATATATATCTTCCATATTTTTATTAATATGTTATGAGTAGGCGGCATAAGATGAAGTTTTTTACATTAAAACTCACCTTGATGCCTCACATATCTCTTGTCTTATTGGAAGAAAAAAAACAAAGTAATTATTCGAATTTCCTCCAATGAAGACACAGTACCCTGAAGTAAATCTTCTATCAAAATTTGAAAACTAGCTAAAGATGAAACCGCCTTTGAAAATGTCTACAACTTTAGATTATACATCCAAATTCTGTGAAATCATTTCGAGTAGAAGCTAAATATCAGCAGTCAGTTTTGTATCTAAATTGAACACCAAAGGCCCTTATAGAATTTTTGTGAATCCAATTGAACACCAATAAAACACCAAGAGCTATGCCAATATGAACTGCACATGTAGTGCAGTGGAATTCATTCCGTTTTAGCCAGTACAAAATCATCATGCTCATCTCTTATGCACATTCCCATTGTAATACTATTATTATGGGACGAAAAAGAGACGTCAATATGAAATATTTAGCCACCCGCCTCGGGTTTTTACACTTCAGATTAGACTTGTCATTAGAGGACTTTGCAGACTGGTTTTTGATTGTTCAAACAGCAGACCAGCCCCTCAACAACTCGTCTGCTCAAATAATAACGTGATTTCGAGGATCCAAAGTGTTGTTCCAAACCTTGCTCTTGTGTTGCTTCCAAATACTGTAAATAATCGATGCGGAAAGAGCTGAATCTGCGACAGGTAGGTGCTGCAGACATGAGAAAAAACAAACAATATGTGAGCTGAATCTGCGACAGGTAGGTGCATCAGTACAGAAAACACGTTTTATAGGGCATTTAACTCTTCTCTTGTAAAGGTAAAAGCGAGTAAGAAAGTAACATAGACAACTATGCCACAGTAAAATCTTTATTTTTGGGGGTGCACCGACTTGCCAAATCAGATGCCACTGCCCGGGAACATTTAAATGTGAAGTGTCAATCAATTCTTGCACACATAATCGATATACACTCTTTATTGAATGCGATCAATTAACAATATCAGAGGTAATTGACAGTGCCGACACACATCATGATCTAAGAAATCCATTGAGTGGAAAAGCCCATTTTTACCTTAACACCACCAAGATAATTTCAAGCTGGTGAAGGAGGAACTTCAAGTGTCTTTTCTGTGTTTTTTATTTTACTATAATGTCAATCTCACAAACACATTTATTATCAGCAGATGATTATATATATATTTCCATATATAGAGTCTGAATTAATTTATATTTATCTATCTTCTGAAGAAGCTACGCAACTATATCAGCAGGTTCTCTTTCACGGTAGAATCATACTTAATGTTTTATAAGAAGTTAAATTTTTTAGTTAAATTCTCAAATTTATTTGTATTGTGGTATATCGTAACCAATTAATAGTGCACTTAATTTTCAGTTACTTTTTCCATCAGTTGTGCAATGAGCAAATAGATACAGATTTGTATTTTATTGCCTTTGTTTCAAGGACGAAGCATAGGTGTGACAATTCTAAAATTCAACCTCACTTTCAAGTTGCAAGAGTATAACTTTTGTCAATATGTAACTTTTTTTCTTTATAACATACTGAAGTAGTTTTTACTTATCAAAGCAATCGTAGGAATTGTGACGACTTTGTAGTTTGCACTGTGTGTTGCACCATAGAATGTAACTAAAGGCACGAATTTAACCAACGACTAATCATTGTGCATAACTTCTACTCGCCAAATTTCTTTGGACACTGCTATGAATAAAATCTGGGCGCACCAGATCAACTCAAAGTGTGTTTGCCAGGGTTGGCGTTACTTAAATTATTGGTCTTAAATAAACATTAATCAAATAGCAACGTAGATTCACCAACCATGAAGTTACAACATCCAGATTAATATATTTACCAAAATTGATGCAACTAATACAAAAAAATCCAGAGGAATATAATACATTAAAAAGGGTTCAACAACGAAAATAAGATGAGAAGACCTAAATCAGATTAATATCAAAATGAAACTGAGTGAACTATGATTATACAATCATATTCGTCAGTCTAGTTGAAAGTAAATAGTGTGACACCAACTCACCAGGCCTTATGGCATTCACTTCTCTAAGTTGTCTTGCTTACAAAATCTGTGTCATCCACCAAAATGTTTGCAGAACATTGGATTCGGTATTAAAACATGGGATTTACCGACCGATAAACCAAGAACAACTAGACTTGAAACTTGGTCACAAAAACCAGCAAAAAATATTTGAGGCAACCTAAGGATATCCAGTATTTTTACAAACATAAAATCAAAACAAATACTCACAGATCCATGAACAGATTGAACTAGATAGGTTCGATTTTCACGAAAACCAGCAAAAAATAGTTGAGGCAACCTAAGGATTTCCAGTATTTTTACAAACATAAAATCAAAACAAAAATACACACAGATCCATAAACAAATTGAACATGACAGGTTCGACATTTCATGTTCACTTCAACATTTACATCTGCAAAACAAATGATTCTTCCTCTTATACATGATAATAGATATAATATGAACAATATTCAAGCATATTAATAACTTGATAAAGTTCCACTTGACAATAAGAGCTGGAGTCATAAACCTGTGACAACTTCACATGTCAGCTGCAAAAGCAATTAATTGCATATTCCTCGAATCGGAAGAAGATTTTTCTTGTACAATACTATCTGACACCAAAACCTTTCTCCTTTGACACCAATCTCCTCCGTCACTCCAGTAGTTAAATCAAAAGAAACCAGTTCGTCATTTTCTTTTCTGAAGAATATATTGCTCTTCTTCCATGTTCCGATAGGACTGTCAATGCAAGACAAGGCTTCTACATTAAAGAGTCTAATCCATGATTCCTTGACACCAAGTTCACCCAAAATTGAAATTTGGAATGAATTAGTCTCATTATAATTAGATATTATAGCCACAAACCCATTTAACACAGCCAAGCTAACATCAAAACAACCAGGTACATCTTCTAAGGGTGAAGGTGTAATAAAGTAGGCCTCATTGTACAAGCTAAATGAAACCATATATGCCTCATCAGTTGTTCCACCCCACCAATGACACATCCCATTCAAATACACATCAGTATCATAATCCTGGTAATGAGTTGGCATATCAAAATTGATTTTCTTCCATGAGTTGCTTTTTAGACTATATATTTCCCAAAAACGCTCACAAGGACTATCATTCAATGTAATATAATTCACATGTTGAATAACTCTATAGTCATCTCTAACATGGTCATAGCCAAAACCATGAAGCTGAAATTGAGTTGTAACGTTTGGAATCTCTCCATGGCTAGGAGGAATGGCCTTAACTTCCTCAGTAGCAGGGTTCCATAACGCAACTCTTGTACATGTATGATAGTCATATATAAAAAGAGTACCATTAATAGCGGAGCCTAATATACGAATAAAATCAAAACCATTTGCAATGGGTAATGAAGGTGGCAAATCCAATTTCACTTTATTCTCAAAGCTATCACCAGAAAGTAAATAAATATTCGAATGATAATCAGGACCCGACAAATGGTTTAGAATGAGACATGCATCATCGTACAACGGATGGGATTTGGACAATAGATTGTTGCGGAACATGTTTATGAAATTAGGGTTTTCAAATAAAAAAGACCATGATTTGCAAGCACAAGAAAACCTCTTGATAGATTTAACAGGAAGTTTAGAGAAAATAGAGAAAACAATATCATCATGTATATAGTTGCTACTAACCTTCTTCTCAATTGTTGGAGCCATAGCCATGCCCATAGATAGAGTTCTCTCTTGTTTACAGGAAATGAAAACTTAAGAGTGAAGCGGCATTTTTAAACGTCGGTGAGATATATGAAAACAAGCAAAAGTTTGAAGTCGCTATTTCTTCGCTGTAGTAACTTTACCTTTCAAAATCTCTCAAACGAAAAAAACTTTACCTCTCAATTTATTTATTATTTTTTAAAACTTTTTATTAATAATTTACTTAGCAAATGAACTATGAAAACTATAAGATTAAGTCTAAATGCGTTTAATGTTGAAAAAATGGGAAAAATTTTATTTAGAATAATTATAAGGATTTAAAAAAAAAATTAGTGATTAAAAATTTTTATTTGTATTTTTATTTTAGATTTAAGTCGTATTTAGCTAACAGCTAGGCCTCAATTCTAGACTTTGTCGATGAATTGTGATTGAAAAATCAATCTGAATAAGAAAATAACATTCCCACTTTGGTCACAATATTTTACTTGGAAAGTTTTTTTTTTTGAAGAAGTTAAACTAACCACCTCAAATTGACATCAAAGAGAATCGAACCTGAGACCTTGAGGAGAATCACACTCTCAGGTCCTAAGCCAATACAAGTAGGCCAACCCAAATGGGTTAGTTTACTTGGAAAGTTAATAATTGAATGCGATTTCTTTTGAATCTCACTTTGGACAAATTATTTTATTTGGAAAATTAAGAATTGAATCCAATTTCATTTGACCAATTTTATCTAAAAATATTTTAAATATAAAATAAAATAGCAATTAAGACATTGCTTTGTATCAATATTTTTTTGTCGAGTAGCCTATTGGTTGAAGCTCATGTAACAATCCGATTTTTAAGATATTATTTATTTAATTATTTTGTTATTTATTTATTTAATTGTTTGATGTGTTTGAATTTTTGGGTTAATTGGATTTTATTAGATATAGAAAAGTTAAGGAGTTAGAGGTATTTTACTAATTTGGTGTGAAAGATAATTTGGTGGAGATAGTAGTGACTTTGTGGAATTACTTTTTCCACCTTATGCCATACTCACCGCACTATGTAATTTCTCAAAATGCCTTCTGGATTTTATAATTGGGAAAAATACGAAATGCAATCTGGATTACGTAATCCTGAATACTTCGATATATATATATATATATATATATATATATATATATATATATATATATATAAGGAGGTCCACCCTCCCACTTTACAGTTTCATAGTTTTACCTTTTCACTCTCTCTCTCTCTCTCTCTCTCTCTCTCTCTCCCTTGTCCAAAAATTCGAATTACAGAAATCTCTCCAAACATGGAGTTTTTTTGCTCCAAAGCACAACATTTAAAGGTTTAACAAACATCAAATTGAAGGTTAGTAATGATTCCTTACGCATGCAAGTTAAACTGCTCGATTTTTTTTCTGGGCACTGACGCTGTCCGGATTTCGTTTTCATGTGTTGTGTCTTTTATGATGATTACCCTAATATGCATGTTACAGGTATGGATCGCAAAAGAGGTGATAATGAGGCCATGCACGATTCTGTTAGGAGAGAGCGTCAGCAAAAGTCAGAGGCAGAGGGTGTAATTGCAGTTCCAAGGCGTGGCAGGGCACGTGGTGCTGTTGCTGACGACGAGCTTCAACTTGTTCCTAAGCCACAATACGAGCAGATGGACGTGGAGCTGGAGGTGCAGATTGATGCTAAGACTGAGGAGGATGTGGATGATGGCCAGCCAGGGCAGCGGCGGCGGAGGCCGAATCATGTACTGGAGCCAGATTTAAAATGCATCAACAATGTACGGGAAGAAGATTGGTTCGATGCATGATGACGATACAAGGCCTATCATGAACGTACAGTTGTGGCGCGATGGACTTAGTGCCACCGGTCTTGTTTGGCTTCAGGATACTAGCTACATCCAGATTGACCATGGCCTGATTTCTGCATTTGCGGAGAGGTGGAACGAGGAGACTTCGAGCTTCCATCTTCTGATTAGGGAGATGACAGTGACACATGATGATATGTCCTATTTGTTGCATCTCTCCATTGATGGCATTCTTTTGTCCCACGAAAGTATTTCAAGGGACGATGCGCTGGAGATGATGATGCGGTATTTGGGGTCTTATCCGGGAAATGCTCTTGAGGAGGTGAGTGACACCAGAGGTGCACATGCACGGTTTAGCTACTTGAGGCGGATTTTCAAGGAGCGTCTTTTGGAGCAGTTGGAGGCTGATAATGAGGGTGGTATGGAGGAGGAGGTGCAGAAGTTACGGGACCAGGCTCTCCTTATATATTTGTTATACTTGGTAGGGATCACGCTCTTCACTGACAAGAGAGCCACCTATGTGGATGTTGTCTACTTGAGGTACTTCAGAGACCTGGATGTTGTTGTTGGTTTTTCATGGGGAGCTGCTGCATTATCACACTTGTATAGGGAACTTAACCATGCTTCCCATTGGAACACCAAGCATCTGCTAGTATACTTGACTTTGTTGCAAGTATAAATAAAATAATTAAGTGAGGGGACTGGAAGTAATCCTAGATTGTGGGGGTGAACTAGGATTAATCTCTCTCTCTCTCTCACTCTCTCTCTCTCATTATCATCTGATCAATTTTAACTTAAAAAAGATTTTCAAAAAAAGCCAACTCAATTCAAACCCCTCATTTCTTTTGTTTTTGTCACATTCACGTTTGTGTGATCAAGAAAAATAACTTAAACACTACATTATATTCATCCCAATTTTTTATTGTTCAAGTCTGTCAACCTTTTATTATAGATCCACAATTTCTTGCTTTATTAATTGAGTTCAAAATGAGGACATAATTGCTCAATCTTGATCACGTGGTCTGTATCAATCACCATGTGATTGCATGAATACATGGAACTCAATCTTGGTATAGATGATGATAGTTTCTTTTTAAAAAAGGCAAAAAGATATATACAAAAAGAATGAAGTGTAAATGATATTCTAACCCAGATACAAAGAGATTAAAATGTCAGTTATATATGATTGTTCTTCTTTATTTCTTAAAATATATCAAAACCCTTGGGTATCCCCAATAACTAAAAAAGAAAATAATTTACAAAATTACACACGTAGAGAAAGAAATGGAGAAAGATGCAAACTAACCACATTATTAAATACATATAATACGCTTCTATTAGTTAGTTTATAAATTTCATACAACAAGATAAAAGCAACCATGCCAAACCAACGATACACAAAATAAGGGAACAAATTCTCTCATTCTTCATGGTACAATTTTGAAACCATAAGTAGCACCAACACTACTACATCAAAATTTCATCCTCTTAACTGGAATGAATTCATAGAATTCGACTACCTTTTTAGGACAACCAACCCCAAGGTGCATATCCAAGCCAATTCCAGATTGATCATCATCAATGGCCACCAATCGATTTCGTAAAAGAACTTTTCTAGAGAGATTATTGTCTCTGCTTGTTCCCCTTAGATTCTTTTTCATCTTCTATTTTTCTTCGTTCATCTTCTTCAGATGCAAGTTAAAATTTTCAGCCTGCAATTGTAGACTTTGGTGAGAATTATGGTGGACTTCCAATTCTTGCAAATAGTTGAAGCTTTTGTTGCAGACCACAAAACTATGGCTTCCTGGTGGCAGCAGGCTCAACCAAATCCCCATTTCTTTTTGCTTGTTTTTGGATGACTGATTTGAGCTGGTTGAGTTTGATCCCTCACCAGATAGATCACCTCCCAAACTCATATTCAACATTTTTTCAGGAAAAAAAACAGAAAAAGATTGTTTGTTCAGAAAAATTTGAGAACTGATGGTAGATTTTATCGGTTATTTATAAGGATGATAGCGCGTGAGGTTATTTTTTGTATTATAATTTATTTAATTTTTTTAAAAAAAGAGTTGTGGGATAAAAAATATTATAATGATCGGGCAACTAAAGAATGTTTTGTAATTATTTAAGATGAGATTTGAACTATTTCTTACAAATTCAAAATCTTACCACTATGGATTGTGGGGGTGAACTAGGATTAATATTTCTCTCTCTCTCTCTCTGTCTCTCTCTCTCTCATCTCTCTCTCTCTCTCATTATCATCCGATCAATTTTCAATTAAAAAAGATTTTCAAAAAAAGCCAACTCAAGAAAAATAACTTTAACACTACATTACATTCATCCCAATTTTTTTGTCCTTCAAGTCTGTCTGACTTTTATTATAGATCCACAATTTCTTGCTTTATTAATTGAGTTCTAAATGAGGACATAATTACCCAATCTTGATCACGTGGTTTGTATCAATCACCATGTAATTGCATGAATACATGGAACTCAATCTTGGTATAGATGATGATAGTTTCTTTTTAAAAAAGGCAAAAAGATATATACAAAAAGAATGAAGTGTAAATGATATTCTAACCCAGATACAAAGAGATTAAAATGTCAGTTATATATGATTGTTCTTCTTTATTTTTTAAAATATTTCAAAACCCTTGGATATCCCTAATAACTAAAAAAGAAAATAATTTACAAAATTACACACGTAGAGAAAGAAATGGAGAAAGATGCAAACTAACCACATTATTAAATACATATAATACACTTCCATTAGTTAGTTTATAAATTTCATACAACAAGATAAAAGCAACCATGCCAAACCAACGATACACAAAATAAGGGAACAAATTCTCTCATTCTTCATGGTACAATTTTGAAACCATCAGTAGCACCAACACTACTACATCAAAATATCATCCTCTTAACTGGAATGAATTCATAGAATTCGACTACCTTTTTAGGACAACCAACCCCAAGGTGCAGATCCAAGTCAATTCCAGATTGATCATCATCACTGGCCACCAATCGATTTCGTAACTTTTCTAGAGAGATTATTGTCTCTGCTTGTTCCCCTTAGATTCTTTTTCATCTTCTTTTTTTCTTCGTTCATCTTCTTCAGGTGCAAGTTAAAATTTTCAACCTGCAATTGTAGACTTTGGTGAGAATTATGGTAGACTTCCAATTCTTGCAAATAGTTAAAGCTTTTGTTGCAGACCACACAACTATGGCTTCCTGGTGGCAGCAGGCTCAACCAAATCCCCATTTCTTTTTGCTTGTTTTTGGATGACTGATTTGAGCTGGTTGAGTTTGATCCCTCACCAGATAGATCACCTCCCAAACTCAGATTCAACATTTTTTCAGGAAAAAAAAAAAGAAAAAGATTGTTTGTTGAGAAAAATTTGAGAACTGATGGTAGATTTTATCGGTTATTTATAAGGATGACAGCGCGTGAGGTTATTTTTTGTATTATAATTTATTTAATTTTAAAAAAAAAAAGAGTTGTGGGATAAAAAATATTATAATGATCGGGCAACTAAAGAATGTTTTGTAATTATTTAAGATGAGATTTGAACTATTTCTTACAAAATCAAAATCTTACCACTATGGATTGTGGTGGTGAACTAGGATTAATATTTCTCTCTCTCTCTCTCTCTCTCTCTCTCATTATCATCCGATCAATTTTCACTTAAAAAAGATTTTCTAAAAAAGCCAACTCAAGAAAAATAACTTTAACACTACATTACATTCATCCGAATTTTTTTGTCCTTCAAGCCTGTCTGACTTTTATTATAGATCCACAATTTCTTGCTTTATTAATTGAGTTCTAAACGAGGACATAATTACCCAATCTTGATCACGTGGTTTGTATCAATCACCATGTAATTGCATGAATACATGGAACTCAATCTTGGTATAGATGATGATAGTTTCTTTTTAAAAAAGGCAAAAAGATATATACAAAAAGAATGAAGTGTAAATGATATTCTAACCCAGATACAAAGAGATTAAAATGTCAGTTATATATGATTGTTCTTCTTTATTTTTTAAAATATTTCAAAACCCTTGGATATCCCTAATAACTAAAAAAGAAAATAATTTACAAAATTACACACGTATAGAAAGAAATGGAGAAAGATGCAAACTAACCACATTATTAAATACATATAATACACTTCCATTAGTTAGTTTATAAATTTCATACAACAAGATAAAAGCAACCATGCCAAACCAACGATGCACAAAATAAGGGAACAAATTCTCTCATTCTTCATGGTACAATTTTGAAACCATCAGTAGCACCAACACTACTACATAAAAATATCATCCACTTAACTGGAATGAATTCATAGAATTCGACTACCTTTTTAGGACAACCAACCCCAAGGTGCAGACCCAAGTCAATTCCAGATTGATCATCATCACTGGCCACCAATCGATTTCGTAACTTTTCTAGAGAGATTATTGTCTTTGCTTGTTCCCCTTAGATTCTTTTTCATCTTCTTTTTTTCTTTGTTCATCTTCTTCAGGTGCAAGTTAAAAATTTCAGCCTGCAATTGTAGACTTTTGTGAGAATTATGGTGGACTTCCAATTCTTGCAAATAGTTGAAGCTTTTGTTGCAGACCACACAACAATGGCTTTCTGGTGGCAGCAGGCTCAACCAAATCCCCATTTCTTTTTGCTTGTTTTTGGATGATTGATTTGAGCTGGTTGAGTTTGATCCCTCACCAGATAGATCACCTCCAAACTTAGATTCAACATTTTTTCAGGAAAAAAAAGATTGTTTGTTGAGAAAAATTTGAGAACTGATGATAGATTTTAGTGGTTATTTATAAGGATGATAGCGCGTGAGGTTATTTTTTGTATTAGAAAATAGTATATATATATATATATATATATATATATATATATATATATATATATATATATATATATATTATTTAATTTTTATTAAAAAAGAGTTGTGGGATAAAAAATATTATAATAATCGGGCAACAAAAGAATGTTTTGAAATTATTTAAGATGAGATTTGAACTATTTCTTAAAAATTTAAAATCTTACCACTATATAAAATGTGAAGAAGTAACTTATTTATTTTGGTTATTAATAAAAAAAAGTAATTAAATTTGCTTTTATTTTTTTAGGATTAATTCCTTAAAAAAAATAAATAGGGTTAATTTTTTTTTTCATATATACCTAATTTTAGTAAAATTAAAATGTTGGGTACACTTTTTCTTTTATGTCTAAACGAATCCAAAAACTTTTTCTCACAAGTTTCGCTTGACAATATCTCACACACCTGATGTTGCGGTATTTTTTGGAGCCCTCACGAGATGAATCACCTCGCAAACTTATACTCAACATTTTCCCAAGAATCAAACAAATAAAATAGGTTGTTGAGAAAAATATGAGGACTGATGGAATATTCTAGTTGTTACATATAAGGTTGATAGCGTGAGGTTCTTTTTTGTCTTGACATGCAAACTGGCCTGATTGATTTAAAACTTTATTCATGAGACAACTAAAGGATGATCAAGGGTTGTTGAAATCAAAATTGGATACACGACAAACAATTCAAACTCGACATTTTATGAGTAAACAAACAAGAGTTATTATGAAGAATGTAAGAAATGGTTAGAGGATAGCGGTTACTATTTGTTTTACCGACAATGAGAGAATATGGATTACTTATTTTCACAATGTCTCTTGTGTATTAACAAGCACACTTTAAAAAAAAAAAGAAGCTGATTTTTATTTATAAAAAGTAAATAAAGTTTGATAAATAATTGTTGAAATCAAACTCGGATACAACTTTAACAACCAAACCACTTAACCCGAAAGGGTCTGTTGTGATTCAAAAATTCGAAAGGGTCTGGTTCGTTTAACCCGCAAGGGTCTGGTTGCTAACGTATTGGACTCATCCCACAATTTGAGTCTTTACACGTTGTTTTGCTCGAAAGGGCATTGTATGCTTGCTGTTGATCAGGGAGTCATTCGCCATTTTTAGACTCTAGTTGTTCTCAACAAATTTTCACTTTTCATGCTTTTTTTTTTAACCTGGTTTCACGTCCGTACGCGGGTTCGTTGGATTGCGCTTGTGATTAGTGTTTTTTTGTTAGAATAGATTATAGTTGATCCATTTTGGACTGTTTTCTCATAATATATTCCCATTTAGGTTATTCTTAGGTCAGGTCAAATGCCCCCCCAATCTTTGTAACTCTTTCCTTTTATTTTATATATTTTACTTTCTAAGTAAGTTACAAATGAGTTCTAAATTGAAGTTAATATACAATTTTTTTTTATAAGTACATATTAATGGGACACATTATTACATACACACAATTTATGAAGAAAACATATATTTTTATTTTATTATATTTTAATTTTTTAAGATATCGTGGAAAGAGATTTTTTTTTAATTGGAGATAGATTAATGACCATATTACAACTATCTTAGGTCAAATATTGAACAATGACCCTCTAAATTAAAAAATAATTATTTGATTAATACTTATTTACAAGAATTTTATTTAATATATTAAAATGTGTTGTAGGCTGTGACATAATAAATCACATAGAGGAAGTAATCTCAATCACCGACAACGATATGCATTCTACCACATATATATTGATAAAATGAAAAACAACAAATGCTGTGGGGGCTACTCAGTGCGCTCAGCATATCATTTGCTCACTTCTCATGATCTTCCATGGCTACATACTTCCGAAAATCTGATTTGGCACTCGAAGGTCCCAGTGAATGTCTCCATTTTAGCGTGGCGGTTACTTCATGACAGGCTTCCGACAAAAGATAACCTTCTTGGTCGTGGCATCATTACAGGTGCAAGCTCATTTTGCTTGGCAGGTTGTGGACACGTCGAAACAGCTCAGCATTTGTTTCTTCAATGTGATATAGCTAGTTCTCTTTGGCAGCAAGTTCGCTTTTGGATAGGCGTTTCTGGTGTAGACCATGTAACACCCCGTTTTTCCAACATAAAAATTTCTCAAAATAATAATCAGAGCTTCACAACTTAAACGGAATACTACATTTCTTAAAAATCACAATGGAATAAATAATAATTTATCCTTCAAACTATTCTAACCTAACTTCTCCTATTTATATATCTCTTCTCCTCTATCTTATTTACTCTTATCACCAAAAACTACTCTCTTCCCTAATATCTTAATAATAATAATAATACACCAAATAAAAAATATATTTTTATACTAGATAACATATATATATCCACACAAAATAACATATATATTTCTACATAAAATAACAAATATATTTTCAAACCAAATAACAAATATATTTCTATAACAAATATATCTCTACATAACAAACATATTTATATAACAAATATATCTCTACATAACAAACCTATTTCTATAACAAATATATTTTTACACCAAATAACACATATTAGCATATTTCATCAAAATATATATATTATAAATCAAATTATAATACACTAAAAATACAATAATTAATAAAATATTAAATATTAAAAGTAGGGCGTTACAACTCTCCCCCACTTAAAATATTTTCGTCCTCGAAAATGTACCTTTAGTCAGACAATCTTAATTCAGTGTTCACTACAAAACAAACAACAATTAAGACAATACAATGACGGTATTCTAACTGTTAGACGACACTACTTGACTCAACTACTTGGCCGGACGAACCGACCTGCTCTGATACCAATTGTAACACCCCGTTTTCTCAACATAAAAATTTCTCAAAATAATAATCAGAGTTTCACAACTTAAACGGAATGCTACATTTCTTAAAAATCACAATGGAATAAATAATAATTTATCCTTCAAACTATTCTAACCTAGCTTCTCCTATTTATATATCTCTTCTCCTCTATCTTATTTACTCTTATCACCAAAAACTACTCTCTTCCCTAATATCTTAATAATAATAATACACCAAATAACAAATATATTTCTATACTAGATAACATATATATATATCCACACAAAATAACATATATATTTCTACATAAAATAACAAATATATTTTCAAACCAAATAACAAATATATTTCTATATCAAATATATCTCTACATAACAAACATATTTCTATAACAAATATATCTCTACATAACAAACCTATTTCTATAACAAATATATTTTTACACCAAATAACACATATTAGCATATTTCATCAAAATATATATTATAAATCAAATTATAATACACTAAAAATACAATAATTAATAAAATATTAAATATTAAAAGTAGGGCGTTACAGACCACCAGAGTATTCCTGATCATTTTGTCCATTTTACAAATTACTTTGGTGGTCTGAGGGAGCGTTACTCTTTTATGTAGTTAATTTGGCTTCTTTGTATTTGGCTAGTTTGGAATGAGCGTAATAATAGGTTATTTAATAATTCTCATAGTTCCTCTGTTGAACTTTTGGAGAAGGTTAAATTTCATTCTTACTGGTGGTTGAGGGCTAATAATGCCTCTTTTGTTTTTGGTTGTCAGCAGTGGTGGTCGAACCCCTTGACATGTTTGGGTATCAGCTAGCTACTATTTTCCTTGTATTGTGACAGCTACTGTGTAACTTCGTGAACCCCCTTTGGTACGCCTTGAGCCAAGGAGGAGTTTCCGTTTCTGTGAATATAATTTCATTTTTGTTTCTTAAAAAAAAAAACAAATGAGGGGAGATGCTTTGTTTTTATTTTAAAAAACACACACATAATATGATAAGATAATTATATTTAAAAAGTATATAACATGCTATGAATAATTTAAAATTACATATAGATAATTAAAATACCTAAAAAAAAATTATGAATGGTTAAAACGTAAATATTTAAAATTATAATAATATTACTTATAATTTAAAGTTATGAATCAATAACAATAGTGTGTGTGTGTGTGTGTATATATATATATATATATATATATATATATATATATATATATATATATATATATAGTAAGGTTTTTATGCCACGTGTCACTTCCATGTTTATTCTCGATATTTTTATTATTTTTTATTTTTTAAAATCAATATTTTATTTCGCATAAATATCTCAACAAACTTTTGATCTTATCCAGTAAATATTTTATTTGGAGTAAGACATTTTATTTGAAGTGGGATATCTCAAAGAGGAAGTCGGTGGCTTTCTTTTGGAACAAGCTTTGAAGTTTTTTTGGAAGGAAGATTAGAAATAAGATCTTTAATTTCCCTAAATGAAGCTTCAAACTGAAAATTATTTTGGAATCTAAAAATTTCAAAGGAGCATTGGGAAACTTTTATAAGAAGCAGGGTTTTCAGAGGTAAGAAAGTTATCTCCCATGACATATTCTCTTCTCTTTAGAGTTGTGTTAAATCAGAGATAAATACTGTAAATGAGAACTGCAGCAGGATCATAGGAATCGAGGAAAACATTAATTTTTGGCTTGATCTCTGGTATGGAGAGAATTAACCTTCAAAGATGCTTATCATTTTAAATATGGTACATGCCAAAATTTTCATTGCGCAAAAGCTATATGAAGCCCTGTTATTTTCCCACCTAAATTGCCACATTTTTTTTTTGAAGAAGATAAATTGCCCACCTAAATTGGCACTGAGAGAATCGAACTTGAAACCTTGAGAAATACATTATAAAAATTGAACAAATCAAATTTTATGATGCAGACAGTTCTTTATGAGAGATGTCATTCAACGTTGATTTAACTGAGCTTGTTTTCACCAATTTAAGTGTTGCCTCCTTTAATTTTCAAAGTAAAATGTGTTAATGTTTGATTAATGGAAATTAAAGATTATTATGGAATTTAAAGATGGGTGATAGGTGACTATTAGTGGTGGTTATTTGGAGGTAGTAGCAACTCACAGGTGGTGGGTTAGCGGTGGTGTTTGTTTGTGTGGTGGTTTGTAGTGATTGTAGTGGTGTTGTTTGGACGGTGTCATGGTGGAAATTTGGGACTCAAATCTAGAGTCGAATCTCTCGGGGGACGAGAGCAGATTAAGAGGAGGTGGCAAACGTTGTTTAGGTAGGGTGGTGAATGTCTTAATGGTGTTTTTTTTTGGGTGGTGACATGAAATAACTAAGAGGGTATGCTTGGATGTTTTTAGGTAGGGAGTTGGTTATTTATGTGGGTAGTGTTGAGCTCTTTGGGTGATGCTTGGATGAATGGATGCTTGGATGAATGGTGGCATAAAATCCCCACGCCTGATTGTGTCATTGCAGTGACAGTTGTCAACACAGTTGAAGGAATAATTACTCCCAAATCTCTAGATATTGGCAGTTGACGCACTGGCAACTACTGTAGGGGCAGATGCCTGTGTGGATTGTGCTTTTGAAGAAGATTGTGATGATATAGAAGTACCAATGTTAGTGGGTCGAGCCATTTCTTTCAAGGCTTTACCATTTCTTAAATGCATGCACAAACAAACTTTTTTCCAGAAAAGAGTTTACTAAAGACAGTTATAAATTTCTAGAAACAGTTTTCACAAGAACACTTCGAAAATATTTAAAAGTTATGGAAATTTCTTCCAAAAAATTGCACAAATAGGGTCCTACTGGGCGTGCCAATTTGTTTACCTTTGTTTTTGGTAAACAATGGGACTAGTTTTGATTATTACAAACATGATCAAACCAGAAATCGTAGGACATGTTGTGAAATTTTTTTTTAGAAAATACATGAATGTTCATCATATTCATAGTTTTCTTTATGAAGAAGATGAATAAAACATTTTTTTGTATAAAGATAATATCTTTCGACAGAAAGCAATAAATAAAATGCAAGCAAAAAGACTTAAAAGTTTAAACGCAGAAACTTAAAGAAATGTAAATTGCATTGCATCTGACTGTAAAGGTGGTTCGACAAATTAAGTTACATACATTTTGCGACTCTTTTCTCTAGACGCTGGTACTTCGAGTGCTATAATTCTATAAATGATTTGTGACACATTTTTCTTATGAAAAACAACTATTTATACATAGAAGAAATAACTGCAACACTAAACTGCTAAGAGCCACCTTCGCTCGATCAGAAACTGCATGCCTCCCACGTCTTGGACACTTGAAACCAACTTCGTCACTAAATTAACTCCATGTCGGATCGTGCCTTCTGTCGAACGATCTCAGTATCAATCGAACCTAACAACTTCCTATCATGAATTTAGAAAATTTTGCAGCTTTAAACCTTCTTTTACCTGTCGAATATACACAAGATAAAATACGGTCCAACAGTAGTATATTCGTGAAAAGTTGATTCACGATACATAGCAACTTTCATTTGGGAAAGGGAAATGCTTCTTATCTCGATAGATTTTATCCCGAAGAAATCACAAGCTTATGTGGAAAACTTAATAGTAATTGTCTTATTCAATACAAACTACACATGTTGGTTACTGGGTGCTTGATATGAACCTGCTACAACATTTGTTAATTTTTTGCTTGAACCTTTTTGTTATATATAGCACTGTTCTTTGGATAATTCAAGTTTTTTTTAACAGAGTTTTTTTAAAAAAAAACTTTTCTTACCTGTAATAGTCGATCAAGAGTATAAATTCTATAAATAAGGTCGTAACATAGTTAAAAGATTTACCTGAAAAATTAGAAGAACATACTTTGATTAATTTGAAGTTAGAATATTTTATTTTGGTTTATAACTATTAAAAAAAATTGTTTGTTATGGGAGATATAGAGTGTGGAAAAAGAAAAGAAGTTTGTTAATGGGAGAAAATATATCAATTTTTTTTTTTGTGATTTAAATATATGGAATCAAATTGATTAGAAATAGAGTTTATTCTAAAAAAAAGGTTATTGGTGAATTAAAATCACATATAATAAGAAAAAAATATACAAGTTCCAATGCAAAGTCATTATTTTGAACTTTTTAACATTTGTAAAATACTCCATCCGTCACATAATATTTGACACAGTTGACCTTATTACGTATTTCAATGCATAATTTTGAGCTTAAATATCTTGAATAATATATTAGAAAAAAATATGAAAATTTGACATTTTGAAAATACTCATTGAAACAAATCTAACAACATCTTATATGATATTATTTATCTTTGTATACTAGTAGAAAAATATGGTCCAAGTAAGTTAGGTCTAAATTACATATTTTTAAACAGGTCATCTATTGTGGACGGAGGGAGAAGTATTTCTCCATACTTCCATTTTTCAAAAATATAAATGTGTGTAGTAACCAACTTTGTACTCGATTGGTGGTGGAAAACAACATTTTACTGTAGAAGGGAGAAACATGATTTCAAATAGTAAAGGCCAATACCAATACTATCATGTATCATGATCATTTTGTGATTTGTTAATTATAGTATAGTCCCCTATGCTACAGACCGGATTACCTTTTCTTTCCCCACCACAATTTGGTACCCCAAATCATGACCACTGCTTTTCTTTACACTTTGAAACGAGTGAAATGAGTGCTATCAATAATTGATCCTTTAAATTAAATCATTGCCTTGCTAGCTGTAAAGTTCCTCAATTATTAAAGCTTTATGGACAGCAGTAGCAAGAAACCCAAAATAAAAAAAATAAAAAAGGAGAATATATGTTTTAGCTTCTGTTGCTTTTGTTTCCTGCAGAACTTGAATTGAACTAACACTACCTTATTCTCTTTATGCTAGCATCTGCAGATTGAAGAAAGAAGAAGATTGTTCACACGCCTTGAAATATTATGCGTTAAACATACTCAAAATCAGGTAAAAATGATTATTATTACTATTATTTTGAAGGAATTATTGATGTTGTTGTTGTTATTATTATTATTATTATTATTATTATTATTATTATTTTTGTTATTGTATTGTCGTCGTTTCTACTCTTCATTGTTCGAATTTTCTAAACCAAAGTTGGATCACAGTATTGTCACTTTTCAGTTCACACAACTAAACCAATTAGAGAGAGCACTAGTGTAGTTAGTCACCGTTTCCAACTTTGGATATAGTGGAAAGATCTTAACGTGAACCATCAATGAGTGCTCGTTTCACTTACTTAGGTTCAGCATGCATCAGAAGTAGGCTTTGTTCAAGTCTTGGTTGAGTGAAGCCAGATTTGGACGAGTTTTCATATGGTGAGCTTTTTTAGGTTTAATACTATACTAACTAATTTGGCTTTCGGAGGAACGGGAGAGGAACAATGGGAGGCAGTTGAACAAATTTCCTAAGTCAGAAGGTGAGGAACTAGATGGGTACGTCACTACAACCAGAGGAAGAACTCGCCCTGACAAAGTTACTTTAAGATAACCTTGACTTGTTCGTATGAAAACCTTCAAATATGCCAGAAATAGACCACAACGTAGTATGTCATCACCTCGCCGTTAGCCCTGGGATCAAGCCAGTAGTACAAATAAAGCGGAAGAAGGGCGAGGAAAGAAGGAAAACCGTAGACGAAGAAGTCAAAAAGCTAAGAGATGCACGGTTTATTAGTGAAATAAAGTATCCAACATGGTTGGCCAACACAGTGCTAGTGAAGAAAGCTATAGGAAAATGGAGAATGTGTGTGTGGATTATACAGATCTCAATATGACGTGCCCAAAAGACCCATATCTCTTATGTAACACGCACAACTGACGAGGACAGCAGAGTGGTCGCCGGTGCACAAAGCATGACAATGAGCGGCTCTCGACAGTTTCTATAGGAACCGAATCACATCGGAATGAGATGGATCATGAGGCCGTGTATGTATGAGACTACATGGTTGAAAGAAGACTTATAAGAATTTTTTGGTCCTACCT
This sequence comes from Medicago lupulina, assembly GCA_958299785.1. NCBI lineage: Eukaryota > Viridiplantae > Streptophyta > Magnoliopsida > Fabales > Fabaceae > Medicago > Medicago lupulina. The sequence goes on from OY283144.1 coordinate 64,682,023, forward strand.
ATATCAACATGATGCATCTTCTTTTTGGTAGCCCATTCCATAAGAACTCCACAGTTAAGCGTGCTTGACATGGAGTAGTCTTTGGATGGGTGACCTACCAGGAACTTCCCGGTAAGCGTGCGAGTGAGGACAAAACACGCTGAAAAGGCTCATGTTGGTTTGTAGGGTCTGTCGGCAATGCTTATAGTTGTCTAGGATGTTACAAATGGTATCAGAGCAGAACTCTCCCAGTATGGTGTGGTTTGGGGATGAACAAAGCGGAAGCTGGTGGACATGTAACACCCACAACTCACGAGGACAGGGGAGTGGTCGCCGGTGCACAAGGCACAACAATGAGCGGCTCCCGACAGTTTCTAGAGGAACCAAATTACATCGGAATGAGAGGGATCCTGAGGTCGTATATGTATGGGACTACATGGTTGAAGGAAGACTTATCAGAATTGTTTGGTACTACCTATATCAACAAGATGCATTTTCTTTTTGGTAGCCCATTCCATAAGAACTCCACAGTTAAGCGTGCTTGACTTGAGTAGTCTTTGGATGGATGACCTACAGGAAACTTTCCCGGTAAACGTGCGAGTGAGGACAAAACACGCTGAAAAGACTCATGTTGGTTTGTAGGGTCAGTCGACAATGCTTATAGTCGTCTAGGATGTGACAAAAGGTATCAGAGCATACCTCTCCTAGTACGGTATGGTTCGGGGACGAACCAAGCGAAAGCTGGTGGGGATTTAACACCCACGGCTGACGAGGACAGGGGAGTGGTCACCGGTGCACAAGGCACAACAATGAGCGGCTCCCGACAGTTTCTAGAGGAACCGAATCACATCGTAATGAGAGAGATCTAGAGGCCGTGTAGGTATGAGACTACATGGTTGAAGGAAGACTTATAAGAATTTCTTGCTACTACATATATCAACAAGTTGCATCTTCTTTTTGGTAGCCCATTTCATAAGAACTCCACAGTTAAGCGTGCTTGACTTGGAGTAGTCTTTGGATGGGTGGCCTACCGAAAAGTTTCCAGGTTAGCGTGCGAGTGAGGACATAATACGCTGAAAAGCCTCGTGCTGGTTTGTAGGGTCAGTTTCCAATGCTTATAGTCTTCTGTGATGTTACACCCTCCACTTAGATTACCTAATTGACAACGCCTCCATATTCAAAATCTCAGCTTCATGGACGCCTACTCACGTTATAACCAAATAAAGATGGATCTGTTGGATGCACCAAAAACTTCCTTCATGACAAACACCCAGAACTATCACTATGAAGTTATGCTTTTCGACCTCTAGAATGCAGGCGCCACCTTCCAAAGATGAATGGACAGCACCTTCGAAAAACAAATGGCTTAATTACACTTTTGGCCCCTTAAGTTTCCCCATGTTGTGATTTTGGCCCCTAAAAAAACAACTATTTCTAAGTGTAACGCCTCCGCTTGGTGGGCATGTGAAGCCCGAGGTTGATGCGGGCGGGGAGTGGTCCGGCTCCTGGCATGCTTCTAGGCAAAAATGAATCACATCAGAATGTGAGGGATCCTGAGGCCGTGCAGGTATGAGACTGCATGGTTGAAGGAAGGCTTATAAGAATTGTTTGGTACTACCTATATCAACAAGATGAATCTTCTTTTCGGTAGCTCATTCCATAAGCACTTCACAGTTAAGCGTGCTTGACTTGAAGCAATTTTGGGATGGGTGACCTACCTGGAAGTTTCCCGGTAAGCGTGCGAGTGATGACAAAACACGCTGAAAAGACTCGTCTTGGTTTGTAGGGTCAGTCGACAATCCTGAAAGCAGTCTGAGATGTTACAAATGGTATCAGAGCAGACCTCTCCCAGTACGATGTGGTTCAAGGACGAACCAAGCGGAAGCTGGTGGGCATGTAACGCCTCCGCTTGGTGGGCATGTGAAGCCTGAGGCTGATGAGGGCGGGGAGTGGTTTGGCTCCTGGCATGCTTCTAGGAAAAACTGAATCACATCAGAATGAAAGGGATCCTGAGTCCGTGCAGGTATGAGGCTGCATGGTTGAAGGAAGGCTTATAAGAATTGTTTGGTACTACCTATATCAACAAGATGCATCTTCTTTTCAGTAGCTCATTCCATAAGAACTTCATAGTTAAGCGTGCTTGACTTGGAGCAATTTTGGGATGGGTGACCTACCAGGAAGTTTCTCGGTAAGCGTGCAAGTGAGGACAAAACACGCTGAAAAGACTCGTGTTGGTTTGTGGGGTCAGTCAACAATCCTGAAAGCAGTCTAGGATGTTACACTAAGTCCCCTAAGTTTACTTTCTGTTGCAATCTTAGCCCCTCGTGGCAATTTTAGCCCCCTAAGTTTACTTTTTGACTTGAAATTAGGGGGCCTGGAAAGTAAACTATGGAAAACTTAGGGGGCCAAAAATGTAATTAAGCCAAAACAGAATGGTGATGATGATAACAAGAATCGTGCCTCAAGATAGTTACGCAGAAGACTTGAAAGAAATTCTGCAGCAAGGAAGGAAGTATAACATGCGTCTGAACCCCGCCAAGTACACTTTCGGCGTTCAAGCATGGAATTTTTAGGATTCCTATTAACAAGAAGAGGCATAAAGGCCAAGCTTAATAAGTTCCAAGCCATCATTCATATGCAAAACCCATCCAATATCAAGGAGGTTCAACAACTAACAAGAAGGTTAGCAGCCCTATCTCGTTTCCTCTCATGCGCAGGCAACAAGGCCTTTTCCTTCTTCGCATCCATCAAGAAAAAAGAGAACTTTGAATGGACGCCCGAATGTGAGGACGCCTTCAGCAGGATAAAATATATTTTATCCATCCTTTTCTTATATTTGTCCATATCAGACAACGCCATGAGCTCTATGTTAGTTGAAGACTCTGATTCCGGAGAGAAGCCTATATACTTCATCATAAAGTCTTTCGAGGAGCTGAACTCAGGTATCACTAGATTGAACGCCTTGCCCTCGCCGTAGTAACAACAGCTAGAAAATTGCAATCATACTTCCAAGGCCACCGAATCGTCGTCAAATCCAACCACCCCATCAAACAGGTCCTTAGCAAGCTAGTTCTCGCGCGGCGAATGGTAGCATGGTCAATCGAACTCTCAGAGAATGACATTCCATTCTCGCCCAGAGGAAGCATTAAATCTCATGTCCTAGCAGATTTCGTGGTGGAACTCACATCACCAATACAAGAAGAAACTCCTCATGTATGGCTCCTATCCGTTGATGGATCATCCAACGTTAAAGGAAGTGGAGCAGAGATCGTCTTAGAAGGGTCTGGCGATCTACTCATTGAACAATCTCTTAGGTTCGAATTTAAGGAAATCAACATTCAAGCTGGATACGAGGCTCTGATAGCAGGAATGAATTTAGCAAAGGAGATGGGCGCGGAGCGATTCTCAACTAGTGACAAGTCAAATAACAGGAGAATACCAGACAAAGGATACCCAACTCGCCAAATACCTGGCAAAGGCAACTGTTGTAACTAACTTTCTGAGGTAGTTATTTCAGTGCTAAGGCAGTGCTAGCGTGTAAACTATTTACTATCTCATAAGGGCAGTTTTACACTTTTTTTTAATTATTACATCATTTTGTAATTTGTCTATTATATTGTAGTCCACTTTGTAACCAAATAGTGTTATTTTTCTTTCACCACCACGATTTAGTATCTCCTATTATGCATCTCATCTCATTTAGAAGATGCGCCTTTTCAATGATTACTTATACCAAGTTTCAATGTAAGATGTTATAGACTAAAATAATAATTTTACTTCATTTATTTTTTATCCACCATATACCGTGTGGAATGTTGACAAAATAGAAAATATTGAATATAGAAATGTTTAGGCTCTGCTGCTTTTGTTTACTGAAAAACTTCAATTGCTTTCAACATTATTTTATTTTCTTCGCAGATTGTAGATAAGAAGAAGATTGTTCACGAGACTTGAGCATGCCCTGAAAATAGTTATTTGTAAATCTGCTGGAAAACAAGGTTAAAACATATGCATAGTTGGTTGCATTTATTCTGTTTATTTTTGAAGTTTTTCTGTTTCTAAATGATTTTCATGATTTACAGTCTGCACTCCTTGCTAAATGATCAATTTTTCACAGCTTGCTTGTTTAAAGTTTTCAAAGATGAAATGGTTATATGTAAATCTATTGGATAGATCTTAAACAGAAAGATTGGCCATAATATTTGTTTGAACCTTCTCTAATAGATTAATAAACAAATAAGAAAATTCTTCGATGAAGAGTGTCATCAAGTTCAATATTTTCAAACCAAGTCTGTGAATATAGAAAAGCTTTTTGCACAAAAGGAATACGAGCAATGTGCTCAGAGAATCAGATTTAGTCTCAACCAATTAAATTTACATTACACCATACTGTCTATATGTGTGACTAAGACCAATCTTAAGTAACTTAGAACTTAACTAACTGAAAATCTACCAAAATAGAAAAAAACCAACCTAAGCAACAACGTCTAACTAAATTAATCTTTTATTTATTTTGCTCATCATACCCATCATTCTAATATGATGCTGGTAGAACTTAGATTCAAAGTTAAATAATGTCTATTTGAAGCTTTGTTGAACATTTATGGCTAACTTTGTTTCATGGAATTTGGTTTAGATGGCGAGTTTCTTAACTGATTTGGCAAAGACGTATGTGGAGAAGTTGATAAATGGGGTAATAGCAGAATCACGTCTTGTATTTTGCTTCACATGCATTGCTAAGGAATTCGAAGAACAAAAGATTGGGTTGGAAGTAGAAAGAAAAACTCTGGAGCAACGTGCTAAAGTGGCAACAGGAAGAGATAAAGATATTCAAGCTAATGTTCGTTTTTGGAAAGAGGAAGTTGATAAGCTCATTCAAGAGGACATCAAAACAAAACAAACATGTTTATTTGGATTTTGTCCTAATTGCATATGGCAATATAAAAGGGGAAAGGAGTTGGTAAATAAGACGGAGGAGATTAAACGACTAACACAAAAGGGAGAGAAACTCGAAAATATTGAACTCCCTCGCCGTCTTCCAGATGTTGAACGTTATTCATCCGAAGATTACATTTCTTTTAAAAGCAGAGAGTCAAATTACAAAGAACTATTGGAAGCACTAAAAGATGATAACAACTATATAACCGGGTTGCAAGGGATGGGAGGCACCGGAAAAACTACACTGGCTAAAGAAGTGGGTAAAGAACTAAAGCAATCTGAACAATTTGCTCATGTGATCGATACAACTGTTTCGTTTACTCCTGATATAAAAAAGATTCAAGATGATATTGCTGGACCTTTAGGATTAAAATGGGAGGACTGTAATGACTCGGACCGACCCAAAAAACTATGGAGCAGATTAACAAATGGTGAGAAAATTCTTCTAATACTGGATGATGTTTGGGATCGAGATCCACCTCTTGATTTTGATGTAATAGGAATTCCAAAACGAGATAATCACAAAGGTTGCAGAGTTCTTATAACCACACGTAGTAAACGAATATTCAACAAAATGGATTGTGATAAGAAAATTGAATTGGAGCTCTTATCTGAAGAAGACGCATGGACCATGTTCAAAAGGTATGTCGGTTTAAGCAATAGTTCCTCAAAAAATTTGATCAGTAAGGGACGTAAAATTGCTAAGGAATGCAAACAATTGCCAGTTGCAATTGCCGTTATCGCCAGCAGTTTAAAGGGCCAACAACTTCGCAAGCATGAATGGGATGCAACCTTAAAATCCTTAAAGAAACCTGTGTCTATGCATGGTGTTGATGACGATATGGTTGGAATTTATAAATGCTTGAAGTTTAGCTATGACTATATGAAGGATGAAATGGCTAAGGGATTGTTTCTCTTATCTTCTGTTTTCCCAGAAGATAAAGAAATTCCCATTGAAATTCTAACTAGACTTGGCATTGGAACGGGCCTTTTTGGGGAAGATTACGGAAGCTACGATGATGCTCGAAACCAAGTAGTTGTAGCAAAAAACAAACTCATAGATTCTTGTTTGTTGGTGGAGGTCGGTGAAGGAGATGTAAAAATGCATGATTTGGTTCGCGATGCGGCTCAATGGATAGCAAACAAAGAGATTCGAGGTGTAAATTTGTCTAACAAAGATCAAAGATCATTGGTTCAAAGTGAAATAAATATTAAATATTTATTTTGTGAAGGGAAGGACATGGATTTGTTTTCATGTAGGTTTGACGGTTCCCAACTTGAGACTCTAATTGTGGACGTGGATCGAGATGAAGAGCACAATTGTATGGAAGTCCCGAATTCTTTTTTTGAAAATATTGTCAAGCTTCGTGTTTTGTACTTTTCGGGTCATGACGAACGACCTCTATCATTACCACATTCAATTAAGTCATTGGAGAATATTCGATCTATCTTAGTTGACGGAGTGGATTTAGGTGACATCTCGGTTTTGGGGAACCTGCAAAGTCTTGAGACTGTTGATCTGGTTGAATGCAAAATCAATGAATTGCCACAAGAAATTACAAAATTGGGGAAATTTAAATTGTTAAAACTGGAAGATTGTGAAATTAGAAGGAATAATCCATTTGAAATTATTGAAAGATGCTCGTCACTTGAAGAGTTGTATTTCCTAAACAGTTTTAATGATTTTTGTCATGAAGTAATCTTACCCGAGTTGCAAAGGTATCATATCCGTAAAGGGTGGGGTATAGTGAATGATTCACTATCAAAATATGTGGCTTTCAAGGCAGGTGATGATGCATGTTGTTTTTCAAAAGCAACGTTCAAGTATTGCATGCAAACAACAGAGTTTCTTCGACTAGCTAGCATTAAGGGGGGATGGAGAAATCTCATGCCTGAGATTGTTCCTTTAGATCAAGGTATGAATGAACTTGTTGAGCTTCGTTTGAGTTATATTTCGCAGTTACAGTGTCTCATTGACACTATTGGTTATCCAGTACCAAATGTATTGACCAAGTTGGTTGTACTACAACTGTCTAACATGGAAAATTTGGAAGAGCTATTCAATGGTTTCCTTTCTTTTGACTCTTTGAAGAATTTAGAGACCCTATACATTAACGAGTGTAAAAAAATTCAAAGATTGTTTAGTTGCAAGCTAAATCTCTGCAATCTAAAGACTGTGACACTGCAGAAATGTCCAATGTTGGTTTCCCTATTTCCACTTGTGATTTCTCAGAACCTGGTTCTACTAGAGAGATTGGAAATAGCTGATTGTGAGGGTCTGAAAAACATAATAATAGATGAAAGAAGAGAGGAAGAATCAAGAGAAGAAATAGATATTGGTGATGATGATAACAAGAATCGTGGCTCAATGTTTCCAAAACTAAAAGTTCTTGATATTGAGGGATGTCCCCGATTAGAATCGATACTTCCCTTCCTCTCTGCTCAAGACCTTCCAGTACTAGAAGCTATCAGAATAAGAAAATGCGGTGAGCTGAAATACATATTTGGCCAGTACCAACATGTTGAACTCGGTTCACTGAAACAATTACAACTCGATGAATTACCAAATTTCATGGACATTTTTCCAAAATATCATCATTCCACATCCTTGAATGAGTCATCTTCCATTTCTAGAGAAGGTTTCAAGGCACAAAAGCAATTGGACCCTATCAAATACAATGTCTTCTCTTTGACTTGTATGTGTTGTCATGGTAGTAAGTATAGACACAAACTTGGGAGTTTGTCAACTACTACAATCCCATCGGTTTCCGAGGATCAACTACTGGACAACTCAAAAACATTGGTAATCCTCTCACATTTTTATTTTTTTATGTTCTGTTTTTAGTGTGTATCTTCTATTGGTAACATTTGTGCATAATAAATATCACAAACTAGAAGATTGTTATTAAAAGTTGAATACTATTTTGAAATGTTTCAAAAACTTCGATGCACTGAATTAATTATAGAAAATGTTAGCCTATCTTTAGGACTCATGTAAGAGATGTATATGTTTGTATTTCCATAAGTTGTACACACATTTCAGTAATGTTTGGTTTGATTTTAGTTCCTTGGCATTGGGATTACATTACATTACATTATTACATTACAGGTAACAAATTCAAATTTTCTTCGAATAAGGGAACATGTTAAATGTCTTCCGGTACAATCACACATCATGTGCAATATTAAAGAGATTAGACTGTCTCATTTTTCGAAGATAAAATCGGTGTTTATCCTGTCTATTGCTCAAAGGATGTTGGTGGAAACTTTGACAATAAGGAACTGCGATGAATTGAAGTGCATACTAATAGACACTGGAGATGATGATAGTGGTGGCAGCAATAGTTGGGGGAATGTCTTCCCAAAATTGAAAAGGCTCAACGTTGAAGATTGCATGCAATTGGAATACATATTTGGACAGTACACTGATGACCAACAAAACCACATTGAGACTCACCTTCATCTACCGGCATTGCAATGGCTCAATCTTCGCAATTTGCCAAGTTTAGTTGCCATGTGTCCCAAACAATATCACGCAAAATTTCCACCTTTGAAACAACTTGAACTCAAAAAATGTTCACAGGTTGCCATCAAATCTATAGGTGATTTCATTATTCGATCAGATTTCGAATCTCTAGACAGCACAATCATGAAGGTATCTCTCTTTCATATATCTTTGTTGTTTGCCAAATTAATCCATGCTTTCAATCCTACTCAAAGAATGTTATTGGATTGAAATTGATAATTACTTAGGGTATATTTGTAGAGTATTATATAATGTCTAAATCTCATTAAATATTGAATTTATAAATCTAAATCATTTCAAAAATGTGAATAAATACAAAAAATAAATTCATGTTATAAATGAACAAAATAGTATTATATAATGACAACTGCTTGTTTTATGAGTACTATCTGACACTTTAAAATGTATCTCTACGAATTAAATTGTGGTTATTGATAGTATTTCAGTAGAATATTTGTTGCATTCCAGGATTAATATCATATGATATGATATGATTATCAACTTGTGTCAGTTATTTAATTTAGAGAGTCATTTTTACTGAATTTCAGAAATGTTATTATGATACGACTTATGTACGTACATGTAGGAATTGAGTGGCAGCGTGGAGCATTTTATTGCTTTGAAAAGTCTCATGGTATATCACTCCAAAGCAGAAAATATATTTTGTCTCAATGAAATGGATCGACAACAAGTGAACTTAGAGTTGCAAGATATTGACTTATATGCTATGCATGATATTATCTGCCTTTTTGTGGGTCCCAAAAATTCTTTTGCGCTACGAAACCTTACAAGGTTAAAAATCGTGCAATGTGAAATATTGGAAATAGTTTTCTCCACTTCTATTTTAAGATGCCTGTCACAACTGGTTTATCTAAGAATAGAAGATTGCAAAGAGTTGAAACATATCATTAAGGATGACATGCAGAATCAAAACTCGTCGAATTCCTTGTCTTCAAGGACAAGCTTCCCGAATCTAAAAACACTTGTTGTAGTAAACTGTAACAAGTTGAAATGTGTCTTTCCGGTCTCCGTATATAAAGAGCTTCCGGCGTTAAAGGCAATGATGATAATTGAAGCAGACGAGCTTGAGGAAATATTCAACAGTGAAAATGATCAGAAAGTCGAGATTCCAAATCTAAGTTTTCTAGTACTTGACCAACTACCAAGCATCTTCCACGTCCAAGGAATTCAATTTCAGGCTGTAAAAAATCGTTTTGTTCAAGATTGTCCAAAACTCTCTTTAACTTCAACATCAACTCCTACCGACATCTTTGACATTTATCGCATTTGCCCAGGTATGCACCTACCAATATTTTTTAAAACTATTACATGTTGGTTTCAATAAATACATATCATGTGGTGTTTATAAAATATTTTGGCAAAGTTGTTTCTATTTCTTGTAATTCTTTTGAGTTTATGTATGTATGTGTCGCATGCACACCACGATAAAGTCCTTTAGAATACTAACAAATGTAAATGTGACTTCCTATCTGAATATAGACTTTCTCAAGTTGTCTGAGATGCAGACATTTGGGTTTTACAAATATATGTCATTTTAATTGTTTTTGATTCCTTAAAAATATTTGACTTCTTCACTTAAAGACAACTGGTGTCATTTTTTAGTTTCATACTGACCTGTGAAGATGCCAAGTTATCATTTTAATGTCTAACTTTGCTGAGAAAATTCTCTCCTTGTAGAGTACACGTGGCACTGCCACGCAATCTTTTGTTAACTCAAGTTAGCCGCAAGAATCAAAAGTTGTGACGGAAAATTTTTGATGCCCGAACTCCTAAATTTATAAAATATAAGCAATTGTACATCTAAAACATTTGGTTTTATTACTATGCTTATGAGTTACTATCTAATATGGTAATCTGTAATATTTTTTCTATAGATTTCGAAATATCCAGAAAATTTTCGATTCTATTTCATCGATTACTAGAAAAGTCCAAGGATCAAGATACCAGTAACAAAAATCCAAGTGCAGAAACCACTAAAAGTGTTGCTGTTGGGACTGATATAGCATTAGGACACGAGTTGACTTCTTCACAGGTCAATATCAAACTACTTATTAAAGCTACCCACATCTGAATACAATCACCATGACAATGTCTTTGAATAACATTTTGTTTGTTGTGCAGATACAAATAAAACCAACGCCAGAGGCAGAGCATGAAATTGTTGAAAATGTTCCTGATTTAGAGATACGATCCGTAGCAATATTACCATCAAATTCAGAAGTAATTTGCAGGCCATTTGAAATTCCCTTGGATATTCCTCTCCATATTATTCATTCAAGATTCTAAGGCTTTACTTAGTAATTGATGTTATTAATTATTAGTTGCATATCACTAGTGCGTTTGTTCTTAATACAGGAGTTCGTGAATGAACAATCAACGGTTCAACAATGTTTGATGAACCAACAAGATCCACTTGGAGAAATTGATACTATCATCAAACCTTCTCAGGAAAACAATGTAATAACATGCTAAAACAAAATAGATTTTCCTTGTTCATCTTTAAAATATAGAACAGATTTTTACATTTTCCTGCTACACAGTGTTTGAATGAAACAGCGAACCAATGTATTGAAGAGGGTTATACACCAGTAAAAACTGTAGCAGGAACTTTGTCTACAATTTTGGAAAAAAGAAATGAGCTACCTGTACAATTAGTTTCTCCTAAAGAAAAGGCATATCCCCTATTTTGCTTGTTTTCTTTTTGACTCTTTCTCAATGTACGAATTAAATTATACTACCACCTTATCATCCTTTTATTTTTATGCAGTGTGTCGAAGAAGGAACTACATTACCAAATGCCAAGACAATAACACCCTCTACTCATTTAGAATTATTCAAATCATCACAGGTGAGTTTATAGTATCTAACCAAGATTTCAAACACGTTCGTTTGCTTTTAAACGTTGATCCTTTTATTTGTATTCTTTCTATAATAAAGCCAAGCTCTTCCAAACTAAAATATATAATTTTTTAATACAGTGAGGATAATCTTACAAAGACTAATATTTTGGATATGATAGCCTCATTTGTTTATTTGAATATGTGTAGGAACAAGATGTTGATGTCAGAGAAACTCTATATACTACTAAGACTAACTGTGATCAAGGTGAAGACTCTTTGGATCAAATTTATTTCCTTATGTTACATCATCACCCTTTGGTTATTTTGAAGTTGAACTCTCTTCTCTCCCACCTTTTGTTCAGTTTCTCTAAATGATGATGTTGTGATGAAAGTAAATTCAACTATTGAGGAACACTTTTCTAAGGATGATGATTTTAGAGTTTCGAAATTGAAGCCCTCTCCTAGCAATAGCATTCCTAATTTGCCTCTTGCATTACAGATTCCTTCAATGCTTTCTGAAGGTATTTTCTCCACAAATATTATTATTTATGATTTTGTTTTGGTCATCTGGAGCCTTAACTAGTATTTTCTTCACTATCAGTGAACACTTCTCAAATAGTGGAAGATTTATGTTCTCCTTCGCTTGTAACGCGGGAGCTTGAGCAACTGGCCTCCAAGAAGCATTTGGATTATGAGAATTTGTCTTTGTTGATTGATTTTCTTGTTAAGCATCCTTCAGTTCTTTTAAGGGACACTTCACTTAGTAACAGATACAAGGGTTATGCCTACAATTGCCTAGCTGAGTTATTGAAATTCCTCCAAACCCATAGTGTATTAGATGTGTTAGGCTCAAGCCAATCTGCATTTGTCGAGTTATTACAGGATGTGCGTAGATTTTCTTTTGATAAAGATTGGTTGGATGGTGTTGAAAAACGCGCTTTGTTTTCTGATTTGCAATTCTCTCAAGATGCATTGCAAAAACTATTGGATTCCAAGAAACAGGTAACCAGGGATGTTGAGGTGATGCGTTTGAAGATAGACATTTTAACACAACATGCAGAAGATCTTAAGCATCAATTGACCTCCTCTGAAGCTGTTTTGGATAATATCATTAAACAAGAGGCTGAAATTTTAGAATCTAAAGCTGCTTTAAGTGCCCCTCTTGGCTATTAGATTATTTTCCTTGCATTCTTTTGTTGTTGGGTTTTAAAACCTTAAATGTAGGTCATTTTCTTCTTTTGTCAATTGAAATGAACTACTACCTTGTTGTTTTTGTGTATTTAAATATGTAATTGACTGTTATATTTAAATCGATGTAATATTAATTTCTTCATCTATCTCAAATAATAATCAAGGTGAAGAAATGCTTATTATTGTGGTAGCCTTTATATATAAAAACTATCATAAGTCACATTATCCATTACTTTTTTTTTCATAACCCATGTTATTGTTTGGTGTATTATTATGTTTGCAAACAAACTTTTAACTATGTATTTCAGCTCAAACTCCTTCAAATATCTCAGCTCAAACTTTGATATTTGAGAATTTAAAACATTAAAATCACACCAATAAACTTAGATGTGTAATGAAAAAAAAGTAGTTGAAACGCACCGTTTCACTTAAAAAAAGATAATTAAATTAATAATAGAAAAAAACACACATGCTCACGTAACTAAACCATTTTGTCGTCATTCTTTTCTTTCTCTGTACTCCCTTGTCCTCTCTGTTCAATCATATATCATTTACCCTTTCTTTACCATTTTTCTTCTTTTCCTTTAGATCCTCAATTTTCTTCCACACATCAAACATCCACAAGAAAAATTATACATCTAAGTAAATCTATTTCATAGTACAAGTTATGTTTGGTATAAGGGTTTCTTCTTTAAGGTAGTATATACATCAATTTACAATGCAAATAAAATTTAGACATCATTAGTTTGTTAAAAATTAATTATAGAGAATATAGTAGATGGTAGAGAAGTTTACTGTTAGATATGGTTACTAAAATTATAGAATAAGCTTCTAAATCTTGAGAGAATTTACACTGCTTCACATGCTTATCTAGAGGGGTTAGAGAGCAAACTTAGTATATTCGTCATAATTGAGTTAATGATGATCGTTATCACATATTTTGATTATCCTTATCACATAGTTAAGGGTTTCGAAAATTTTATTATATCAACTTTCTCATATATGTACCTAAAAATTTGTTTATGTAAATATAAACACATAGACTCTGCAACAGGTGTGGCGCAAACATTGAATGATGTTTTATAAAATAAAATATTATTTAATAGAACCCCTACATTAATATTTATATTTTGAAAATAGTCACGAGTATTCAAAATTCATCATATCGACTTATTCATATTTGTACATAAAAATTTGTTTGTAAATACAAATACAAAAAAAAATGATCATATCGACTTTCTCATATCTATTTAATAGAACCGTTACTCCAAGCTTGAATAGCCCTCGGGTATTCCAACAACGCATAAATTCTATCTTCAAAATTATTTCCGCAAAGAACACGATCTAAAGGAAAATGAACTCCTCGACTACTAAGACATGCTCGAGTTGGGAAGCAGAATCGACACACATGCCAAGTGATGTTTTTAATCTTGGGAGGAACCTTTAATTTCCAAATCAAATTCCACCATCCGGTAAAAGCAAGTAAGAGTTATCTGCAATATTATTAACATAAATTCTATATGCACTACAGACAAAATAATTACCACATTTTTTGGCCTTCCAAATCAATTTATCTTCACTAACAAGAGATTGGAGAAGGGTATTCGAAATAAGTTGGGTAGTGTTCTGATTGAAAATATTATAAAACAAAGAAGCCTTCCACACCATAATTGTTGGTTCAATGATGTCCTCAATTGTAACATTAGGCAGAGACGCATGCAATTGGCTATCAGTTGTTAGAGAAAGCCCATCTTTTAGCCAAGGTTCGCCAATTAAAGAAATAGTGGCACCAGAACCAATTTGCCATTGAGCACCCTATCACACCACCATCTTAGCACTACGGATACTACGCCATACGTAACTATGATTGGAACCTAATCTAGAACCAACAAATCACTGTTAGGAGGGTAATGCTCCTTCCAAGCCTGTTTTCAAAGCATTGCTGCATTAAAAGACGTGAGGTCTGTGAAACCCATGCGACCATGATTTTTCTGAACCACCAATTTTTCCCAAGATAATCGGTGAATCCCTCTTCTAGTCGTGCCACAATGTCCCCACAAAAATGCATTAATTATATTTTCAATAGCATCGACTAATTTATAACTGTCGGTTTTAGCAAAACGAACTCACCTGCATCGCCTCTTTAACATATGCCAATACCTACCATGTTCGTAGACGAGGAGAACGAGGCATCGATATTACATTTGTATCTTCCGCTTTTCGATTTTATCCATTTCACCTATTTTCTACTGTTGGAAGTACACTAAAAAGTATAAGGGTTTGATGCTTGCCGCGACTTGATATTTTGGGTTGTACGCCAGTCATCGAGGATATGTGTTGCACGCTCAAAAGTCTGCATATTTCATTCGTTCTTTAATTTTACTGCCACAACATCAGGTTTCTTTTCTTCCACAAACTCCACATGATTTTAACAAAAAGTTCACTTTGAGCCGAGGGGAGGTGGTGAAAAAGGGAAAATATCACAACATCAATATTATAATTTTGATCGAGAGTTCTGTCAATTTTGTCTCAAAGGTGCACATCACGCCAAGCTTGAATAGTCGTCATCAATTCCAACAACACATGAATGCTATCTTCATATTATTTCCGGAAAGAACACAATCTAAAGGACAATGAACTCCTCGACTACTAAGGCGTGCTAGAGTTGGGAAGAAGCTTCGACACACACGCCAAGTGAAGTTTTTAATCTTGGGAGGAACCTTTAATTTCCAAATCAAATTCAACCACCCCAAAAGATGCAAGTGAGAGTTATCTGAAATATTATCAACACAAATTATATATGCACTACGGACAAAATACTTGCCACTTTTTTCGGCTTTCCAAATCAATTAATCTCACTAACAAGAGATTGGTGAGGGTATTCAAAATAATCTCGGTAGTGTTATGATCGAAAAGATTATAAACCAAGGAAGCCTTCCATACCTTAGTTGTTGGTTCCATGATGTCAGGCAGAGACGCATACATAGGGCTATCAATTGTTAAAGAAAAGCCCATCTTTTAACCAAGGTGCGCCAAGTAAAGGAATTGTGGCACCAGAAACAATTCGCCATCGAGCACCCTGTCACACCACCATCTTAGCACTATGGATACTACACCATAAATTTGGAACGAATATCACATTGAAGATACGTTTTTTTTTCTCTCCTACGGTGAAAGAATATTTGCATCAAAAATATAATATTCCCTTTCAAAATATATTTGCATCAAATCGTTCATCATACGCTACAAAAATATATTTATTGTCCATAAATATATTTTCAGCACAAAATATATTTGAAACAAATCTTTTATATTTTTAGCAACAATATTCTCCATCCATCAAATTTTGAGTTATAGTACAACAAAACCCATGGCACCATGATTTTTATGAACCGCCAATTTTTCCCAAGATAATTAGTGCATCCCTATTCTAGTAGAGCTGCCATGTCCCCACCAAAATGCTTTAATCATTTTTTCAATAGCATCGACTAATTTTTTTGAGAGGAGAAATATACTCATAACATACGATGGTATCACCTCTCTTCCGGCCTTAGAAAGACACTTGCAGCTCCACGAATTAATTTTATGCCATATATATGATCCATTATGAAGCCAAAAGTCGCCTCCTTACTTCGGCCCACCATATATAGACGGTAAGCCAAGATATTTATTGGTTCCTTTGACAGCGCAAACACCTAGAATTGTCGTGATGGTTTCCTTCAAAGGGGCAGGCACACTACTACTATAAAAGACTTTAGATTTGGGAAGACTAATGGCTTCATCTCATGCGTTTGTCGTTCGTCGGTCCTAAAAAAAGAAAGCAATCATCTACAAATAAAAGGTCAGCCCAAATCCAAATATACAATATAGATAATACTCTATTTAAGATATTAATTTTTTTTTTACTTAACTTTTATGTATTTAGTGACAATATTAACATTTATGTCAAAAACGTTTTAAAAAATTATTAGTGCTCTTTTTGTCTATCTTTTCTTCAATAAAATTAAAATAAAAAGTTTAATAAAACGGAAGGATACATCAGATATTTAAAAAATTAGAATTTTATATTTGTTAAAAAAAATTGAATTTTACATAAAATTAATTATGATAGAATTAGTTGATATTTGCTTACATTTTTATTTCAAAAAATATTTAAAATATTGCTGATATTTTTGAACATCAAAAATAAAACACCGAATTGCACTTAAAAAATAAAAGAAATGAAGTAAACCTTCAATTGCACCCTTTTATAAGTACTGAATTCAAAATTCAAATATTTTTAACGGATAGTGTACTCTCATCTCACGAGATGAAACCCTAATTTGGAACGGTCAGAAATGGCATCAGTGAGCCATGGCCATCTCCTTCTATGTTATCCTTGAATTGAAGTTAATTCTCCAAATCTCTATCTCCTTCTCTTATCACGTAAAACCCAAATCCTTTCACTCTTTAATATTCTTCTTTCCTTTCTCATTTTACACCCATTTTCTTAGAGCAAGATTTATCCCCTTTAAAAGGTAAAAGATCTGTAACTCCTCATTTCCGTTCATGATTTTTATTTTCATTTTTTCGCAATTTGAGGTCTGTTTGTGTGATTTTATCTTCACTAGTTTTTCTTCCCCTCCAATTTGGGGTGTATGAAAGATGGAATACAACCTCTTTTAATTTTATGTCTCATCGAAAGACCGTGTGTGTTGTGTTCATATTCTTCATTTTTTATATTTTGTTCTTCTTCCTCCTAATAGCTCTCGACCTTGCGTTAAACAATGATTTTTTTTTTTTTGGGTTCATTTAATTATACTTCTCTGAAGCTGAAATTCACTCACCAGCCTTTTCATACTTTTTTTTAATGTCTTACTATTATAATTAATAAATGGCCATAACTCTGGCATTGTTAAATTTAACTTAACAGTGTCTTCTGAAACATTTTTTATAGTGTGTTTGTAAACCTTGCAACCCACAGTGAAAACGCGCGTTCACTTGATTCTACAAATCCTAGCTTCTATAAAACGAAGTCCATTTTTCTTTGGAACGCGAGAATGGCTTCCCAATCTCATATCCAAACATGCTATTAATCTTCTTTTTAATGAAAACTTAATAAATTCACTTTTGAAATAAATTTTAACTTATGAAAGATAGCTATAATGAATGTTTAGTAAGGGTAAAATTGGAATTAAAAAGTATAATCTGTTCTATTTTGTACATTTTTTAAACAATAAAATGAAAAACGTGTTCCCCTCCGTTCCACTCCATTCCATTATGTTCCATTCAACCCGGCTTCATTATGATCCATCAATCCAAACATAGCCTTAGACTTCGTCTTGTTGAATATTTTTTATTACATGTTAATTTTTGTTTTTCTGAAGTTTTATTTTTCTAGATTTTTCCACAAGGTGAATGTTATGTATTTCTGCTCACATAAATACGTGAACTAAATACAGTACTTCTAACTTTATTTTCTAATTTCATTAACTTAATTTGTTGCAGACATGGTGCGCACATATACTACTAACAAAGAGCGTATTAGGCCAACTGCGTCTGCACGTCGACGTGGCTACAAACATGCTACTTCTTCAGAGCAGCAAGTTGTAGAGGAGCCATGTCGAGAATTGGAGGATCCCCGTCTGAATGTTGTCCAAGATATTGGAGCTGATGACGTGGATGTAAACGGATTTCCTGATGGTCCCGTTGACACTCTTGTTCTTAAGACATATACAGACCATGTGGCCGATGGACTTTGGGATGAAGTGGTAATGTATTGTCAAAAATTTTGTTGTTGTGTTTGTTTTCAAAATAACCTTTAACAAATATATTTTCATTTAATTCAGAGTCGAGGTGAGGAAATAGATGCCATCAACAAGCAGCTCTCAATTGTAGAGCAAGCTTTCTCCCCTTTAAAAGGTAAACAAATCTGTAACTCCTCAATTTCGTTCATGATTTTAATTTTATTTTTTACCAATTTGTGTTCTATCTATACGCTTATATAATTTATATTTCGTTTTCGTCGATATTTATTATGTGTTGGTTTTCTGTAAGATTTGGTTTTTTTCGCAATAGTTCATTTCACATAAATACGTCAACTGAATGATGTGCATGTAACTTCATTTTCTGATTTTCCTTAACTGATCAATGTGCAGGTATGGTGCGGAGATATACAGCACGTGTTAGGCCGACCGCGTCTGTACGTCGACGTGGCTACAAACATGCTACTTCTTTAGAGCAGCAAGTTGTAAAGGATTCATGTCAGGAAATAGAGGATCCCCGTCGGAATGTTGTTGATATAAGAGATAATGATGCAGATGTAAATGTATTTTCCGGTGGTCCAACTCACACTTCTTTTCTTAAGACATATAGGGACCAAGTGACCGATCGACCTTGGGATGAAGTGGTAATGTGTTTTCTAAATTCTTGTTGTTGTGTTTGTTCTCAATATAACTTCTAACATATGTATTTTTATTTAATTCAGAGTCAATGTGAGGAAATAGATGTCATCAGCAAGCAACTCTCAATCATAACCATAACATCGCTGCCTGCTACACTCTCTTCCAACCATTCACTTCACGTGCCGCCACTTCCCTCTCTTCCTTTCGATCTCATTCGAGAAATACTTTGTAGGCTCCCAGTGAAGTTACTCCTTCAACTTCGATGTGTTTGCAAGTCATGGAATTCTCTAATATGTGATCCCAGTTTTGCAAAGGAGCACCTTAGCATGTCAACCACGCGTCACGTCCACTTTGTAAGCTACTTCGATCCTTTACACAAGTACACTCTCAAGTCTTACCCACTCCACTCTAATTTCTCCACCATGTCCACTAATGTCATCCACTTGGAGTATCACCCGAACAGTTATACTCCAAACAGTTCATGCTACATTGTTGGTTCTTGTAATGGTATCCTCTGTCTTGCCCACTTATACGATGAAGGGTTTGTTCTATTGTGGAACCCTTTCATTAGAAAATTCAAGGAATTGCCCTCTTTCGAAAAGCCAAATGCGATTAGTCACATTAAGATGACATTTGGTTTTGGCTATGATCCTATTATTGATAATTACAAGGTGGTAGTTATTTTAGTATTCTGTGTATGTGATAATAATGGTAATCAACTTGACAAAACTGAAGTGAAGGTTCATACTTTGGGTACAAATTTTTGGATAACCATTCAAGATTTTCCTTTTGGTGGTATCCCTTATGAGCTATCAGGGAAATTTGTTGGTGGCGCTATTAATTGGTTGGCTTCTAAAGTTGATCGTAGGGACAGTCCATTTTATATTGTTTCTCTTGATTTGGGAAATGAGTCTTATCAAGAGATTTTATTGCCCGATTTTGGAGAGGTAGATGTCAAAAACTTGTCTTTGGGTGTGTTAAGGGATTGCTTAGGCATGATTTCCGATCATGATGTTTGGCTTATGAAGGAATATGGAAATAAAGAGTCTTGGATTAAATTGTTCACCGTTTCTTACATGGAAGATCCATTTTACATGTGGGGTCCTAGCAAGTCTTATGCCTTGACCAAGGTAGTATATATTTTTGAGGATGATCAAGTTTTGCTTGAATCTAAAGGGAGTTGGTCTAAGAAGTTGGTTGTTTATGATCCAAAGAATGATATTTTTAAGCTTCAATATAACAGTGCTTATAACCTAAGTGATGGTGCCCCAGAAGTCTGTGTTGAGAGTTTGTTATCACCTTGGTCTTAATGCTAGAATATAGATGCGGTGTTATGTTATTTGAGTACGAGATTAAACTGCAATCTTTATGTTACTTTTTATTTATGTTATTTATATTTTTTTGCATTTGTTCTGATTACTGTTTACTTCATGGATCATTCTTAGTTAATGTTCGATTGCGTCTACATCTTGAGAAATTGTAGTTATTTTTAGTTATTAGTTTATTTTTGCACATTTTTCATTTATTTGTTTGTTAGAGGCTTTTACCCTTTCATTTTTTTTGTTTGTTAGATTTTTGTGTTTTGATGTTCCAAGTTCTAAATTATGATTTAGAAGTTAAGCGAACTCATTGCTATGTTTGTAATTAAAATGTCTAAGCCACATGATTTTCATAATACTTGCCTCTAGTTTTTCGGAATACTTTATAAAGTGAACAAATCAAATTTTATCATGCAGACAGTTCTTTATGAAAGTTAAGATTAGCTTTGAGAGATGTCACTCGGCGTTGATTTAAGTGAGCTTGTTTTCACCAATTTAACTGTTTCCTCCTTTTATTTTCAACGTAAAATGTGTTGACGTTTGATTAATGGAAATTAAAGATCACTATGCCATTTTAAAATAAAATGTAAGCTATTTTCCCCTTTATCGTTATCTAATTTAATTGTAACAATTGTCATTTGTAAATAGCAAAGTCTTTTAAGACTAAAATAAGGAGGGGAAAGGAATGAGTGCTTATTTGTTGGAAAACAATGATTTAAGTCGAGCTTATTTGTAGAAATTATTAATTTGAGGTGAAAGGAGTTAGAGCTACAACTAGAATGAATGACTGGTACAGAGATTTTTTTTGCGTTGCTGCATAATTATCATTTTCAAAACACTATAACTGAATTAGGTACTCGTCAATGAAACATAGAAATGGTATGAGCATTGGGATGAATATGCTTAAAACCTTAAAAGGGTATGCTTGAAAGGTTTCGAATGCTGGAGTGTTAATTAATATTTGGATGCAAGATTTCTATGCCAATGATAAATAGTGATTGACCAATGTATTTAATCTACAACAAGAAATTTTGATTTGAAAATACAAGTTAAATAGAATTCTTGTTATCAGATTGCAATAAGTATATTATGTCTTGTTATCCTCAGCAAGTTGGTATCAAGAAAATTAAGACCTATCAAGATCATCAAGTGAAATAGGAAGAAACTCTATTTAATTGCTCTGTCTCTGTCAAGATCAGACAACAAAAGGTTAAGATTCTCTCAAAAACGTCACACTTTCATACATATCGGCATAAAGTGACTAAAAATTTTCAGGAAAAAAAATAAACTAGAGACATATTAGATAGTTTGAATATATAAAGGGGAATTCTTAGACTATATATACTGAGTCTTTTGAACTGCTTTAGTTGCAAATTAATGTATGATTACAAATAAACTCGTGCTCATTGACAGTATATGAACTCAAGTTTCATATGATGATGCTATATTTCATTTTCACTAACCAATGATTTTGTACAATGTGAAATTTTTGTCTGTAGCCATAGTCATAAAAAGCATAAGATTGTTTATATGGTAAAGTGTTGCTGTGTATGCTTTTGAAGGAATGATACCAATTGCTCACATTTTCTATTAGCTTTGCCTCCCCTTTTTAACCAGACTTATTTTTATGTCTTAAAGTATAGAATTTAGTCTTAAGGTTTGACATTTTTAGACTAAATATTTAGAGTAAAATAAGTGAAAAAAGTTCAAGTTTGGATTGGTAATTTTGAGCCAATTTAGAAGTCTGCAAGATTTACTTCTAAAAAAAAAAACACAGTTTTGGTGTAAAATTTTATATTTGTCATACCCTATGCAAATATAGAGATTAGAGAGTTTTGAAGAATTTATTTAAAATTTTTTTCAAATGCTCTGTCGTGAGATATTTAGCTGAATCTTTATTGTTGATTCAATTGAAGAGCAGAAGGAGTGAGTTCTTTAACATATAATTTTCTCCAGATAATTTACTCTTTATTATGCAATTAATTTATTGATTATGTTGAACCACACAATGAAGCATTTGCTTAAAGTACTGCGTGACCAAAAATTTCAATTTATGCCTCTTGATTCTTTGTTATGTAACTGTTGAAATGGAGTTTTTTTTTTTTTTTGAAAGATGTTGAAATTGAGTTAGGTAGTGCAAGAGTTGTTTTTCGTGGAATTTGTGTGTCTTCTGCTAAGTCCAGACAAGTCAGGTTCTGGCTTCTGGTTTGCATGAAGCTGATGATTGCTATTTATTGTGCTTAGTTTATTAACTTTAATGAATGTTTTTATTCAATTTGGTGGAGATATGTAATGTTCTTGATTCATTTTATTTATTTAGGAAAACAGTGGGTTGAATAATACAGTACCGATTCTGGTTCGGTTTGACGCATATCGAAATAATTCAGCTCAGTCTGAGCAAGACCAATTAAATTGAAACTGATTCGGTGTCTAGAACCAGTTTGGTTTGATTCTTACTGTCACTGAACCAAAAACGATTCGGTTCAGCTTCAGTTTTGATTTTGAACCAAACTTTACCCATGCCTTGACTGATGGATTTCCATTATATGTTTCAACTTCTGCATTTCCCAGTTGCACTTTGCCCTACAACTCTGATGGTAGAAGGAAACATTATATTGGTTCCCATAGCTGTACCTGTTCCAAATTAACTCACATGACTACTATATTTCAAAGGCAACTGCAGTTTTTTTACTACTTACATTACACCGTTATCAAACGCTAGTTTGTTTGATAGATATACTAATATTAATTTGATTACATATACATGATACAAAGTTAGGAATGCACTATATTCTTGCGAGATACTGTATTCTAGTAGGATAGCATGATTCCATTAGCATCAATAGTTTTTTGAGAGATGCTATACTCTTGTTTATATAAGCATAATAAGAGACATTAAAATAAGAACTGCTATGGAATGCATGCAGGAAAATTATGGAGATTTGTCAGCTCTCAATTACAGAAGCATATACTAGTGTAAAAACAAAATAATAATAATAATAATAGTAGAAGCATTATAATAATAATTAGACTAGATCTTACATTTTAATACTATGTTCTACTTCATTCAATGATCAGTATTTGGACTTCTATTTTTCTATCCTTAATTAACATTAAGATTTCTTATTTACACGTTGTACTTAAAAGGACATTGTCTGGACCAAATGCTAATTTTTTATGTTACATTCAGACTACTATTATTCTTATTATGATGAAAACATACTTCACACATCCAGTTCTAACCAATTGTTATACTGATTCTTCATTTAATTGAACACAAAACTCACACACATAATGCGAGACGCTGTATCTAGAATTTTATTCACATATATATTATGTGATATTTCACGGCGATACTAACTTTTCATGTTTAATTGCATCACTGAAGTTGTGGCTTCTCAGCTAAGTAACTTACTTCTGTGTATATGGACTATCTTGCTATAGATATGGCTTCTCAGCAAACTATGAACCGTTCCTATTTCATTCGTACATCATTCCAGCTTATATAGCTAATTTCTCTGTCAATAGTTTACATGTTCTCTGTCATAACGAAAACGTGCTCTGAATACCATGAACTACACAAAATGTATAGGAATAAAAAGGTAAATAAAAAGATGGAATTGGGGAAAGGAATGGTAAATAAGACATCAAATTCACTTCTAATCCAAGACGGAATGCTAAGCCATTGATAAACAAGTTCTAATCCAAGAACTCAAAGAGGAGATAAATCTTAGTCAAAATGCACAGTGTAAATTTTATTTTTCAACCAAAATATTCTACCTTTTATGTGGGCTTAGTACATGATGCAGGTTTTGATTCTGAAACTTTTAGAGGAGATATTTTTTTTTTTCAACCAAAATATTCTACCTTTCCAAATGCAGCCACTAATTGCAATGATGTTTTGGTGGCTGAATTTTACAAAAGAGGTTACACAATAAACATGAAATAAGAGGTGGACAGAATAGTAAATAATGCAATCAATGTCTAGCTGAATTTTACTATCTTGTCTCTACTTCCTTTTTGTTGAGCGCCCTACATTTCTCTCTCCAGATGCTTCATGATTCTTTTCACTTGTTTTGTCTACGTATTATTTGCATGAATGGAAATAGTTCACACGTAAATTAAAAATAACAAGCACCATTGTCCCTTCCTTTTGCTTGCATCACAACTGAAGCTTCTAGCCGAATTCTGACTGCGAAATAAGCCAAATTTGCTCCTGAGTCTTACAGATGAAATGTAGATAATTTTGTAAGATTTCCAAAGAATTAAAGACCATCTGAATCGGAGATTCATATACCTAGATATAGACAAAACAAGACAGACATGTTATGACCTACGAAAATAACACTTTGAACAAAAATTAATTCGATTTTTTTTATTCGGAAATGATTTTATTATTCTTGTCGTGGGAGAGCACCTTAGGATCATATCATGAGCCTCTGACATGAGGGAAACAAGGATCTCTGGGAACGCAATTAAGGAGCAATTGATTGCAAAGAAGCCGTGAAAGATGTCATGAATGTTAATAAGAATCTTCCAATTCTTGAAGCTTGAAATTTGGATAGATTGAGAGCATTGGTGAAGATGTTGTTTGGGGAACAAGAAATGCTTGAAGTTTTTACAATAGTTGTAAAGAACTTGTTGAAAATCCAACAAAAGTTCCAGGAATTGCGTTTAGTGATGCAAGAAAGAATAGGATTGTAAAGCTTTGTTCCATATTCAAGAAGGTGTTGATGCAAAGATTGAGAAAAACTCAAAGGTTACCTTATCAAAAGAAGCATGGGATATTCTTGAAAAGTATCATGAATGGACCGTCAATCCATTCCTAAGGGCACAAATGCCTTCTAGACGGACTCAGGCGCCCTCCAGAAGGGCTCCTGAAGCCTAGGCGTGTTCCCTTAGGGGAGTCGCCTCTACATGCTTCTAGAAGCATCTAAAGCGTTGTAATCCGGTTCTATCCCACGGGCGAGATTAACAAAAGGAGAAAACTCACCAACCAACATCACTAGAACTCAAGTAAAGTTACCATTTTTATCAGAGGCAAGAAAGGCAAAAGCAACAGAATATATTATGTTGGTAGAGGTTTTTATAAAAAGGATAGGATTAATTACTTAGAAGTTTAAGTACTTGTGGCAAGACACAGAACTGTTAGAATGATTGTGGCAATACTTTGTGGAAGAAACCGACTCCTATATCATTTAGATGTAACATCACCATTCTTAAATCGTTCACACACACGTCATGTTATTTGTTAAGGTAGTTAAAAGTTGTAGCTTTGCATTGAAAATTACAACTTTTAAATTTTTAAAAATTTGATTTCATCACTTTAGACCATTTCCTAACATTAATATTATTTTTGTTTCCTAAACCAACTCCTTAAATGTCATTGGTTAAGATGATAAAAATATAAATATTGCATTTAGATATCGTAAAATTGGCATATTGTTGAATTCAATACAAACCTCCTACTTTTTTTTTTCTTAACAAGTGTCGGACACTTGTTAGCTTAAAGTTATTAAAAAAAAAAAAAACTTGTCGATAGACCTTTTTTTTGGCTTAATTGCAGTTTTAACCCTCTAACTTTCACAAAATTGCGATTTTGGCCCCCTAAGAAAAAAAACTACAAAACGACCCCCTAAGTTTTGCAACTGTGGCAGTTTTGGCCCCCAATATCAATTTTGACTCGGTCTACGCTGACGTGGCACCTTAAGTGAGGTACCACGTGTTATTTTTTTTATTTTTTTTGGCCTTGGGGGGCCAAAACTGCTACAGATGCAAAACTTAGGGGGCCGTTTTGTAGTTTTTTTTCTTAGGGGGCCAAAATCGTAACTTTGTAAAAGTTAAGGGGTTAAAACTGCAATTAAGCCTTTTTTTAAGAAAAGTTGTCTTTTTTTTAGGGAATTAAGAAAGCTTGTATACAACCCTATATATACTAGTGAAAAGACAGGCACTCCATGTCCGTCTTTCCGCTCTTTTTATTGTGTTAACGTTTGAAAACTATGAACGATATTTTTTTCATGTAATTTTGGTTTTGATTAAAAATAAAAATAAAAAAATATTTGTTGTTTTTTTAATGACACGAACAACAATCTTTATTATAGAAAAAGTTGTTTAAAAGTATAATTGTAATAATAAAAAATAACTAAATATAGCCATCTTTTGTAAAAAAAATAAAATTATAGCCATCTATAAAGGAAAAAAAACAGGTCTTTTTGAAAAGAAAATTCAAAACAAAAATGATGAAAGTTAGTTTTATATATAATATAGCTTGATAACAATTGACACATCAAAAAAAAAAAATCACCTTTTCGCTTTTCTCAACCGAAACCTCTTCTTATGAAGCCAATAGGATTTTTTTTAAGAAGGCTTGTCTATATAACCCTCCATCATCATGTAGTAGGGTTGGAAATAGGTCAGGCTGACCTACAGAGACCTATGACCTGACCTATTTAAGTCTGGTCTGGTCTGTTTATTAAAAAGGCTAGGTTTAGGTTTTTTAGAAAGCCTATTTAAGTAAATAGGTCAGGGTTAGACTATCAAAAAAGTATATGAAGCATAATAGGTTGGCCTGTTTATGCATATTAATAAAATTTATCTTTTATTTATGATAAAATATAATTTATATTAAACATAAAAATAAAGAAACAACTCAACTAGTGGACTTTTTAAATAGGCTTTAAAGCCTTATAGTGAAATTTTTTAAGGTCTTATAGTGTAGACAAGCCTTACACTGAAATAGGCTTTGAGGCCTATTAAGCCTATTTAGAAGTAGATAAAATGGAATTTTTAATGACTTTAATAATAATTAGGCATGTAAATAGGCTTTCAGGTCATGGCAGACTTTTAAATAGGCAAGACCAGGCCAAAAAATAGGCATATGATAGGTCATAGGCCAGGCTCAGGCCTGCAAATTTTTTCGTAGGCCTATCAAAGTCTGGCCTGGCCTATTCCCAATCCTTATACATGTATGATGACAATTGATACATCGCCAAAAAAAAAGCAATGATATTTGAACAACCATTTGCTAACAACTTTTGTGACAACCTTTATTTTCTCTCTTCTTATTGGTCAAAAACAATGGAGAGAGAAAAAGGAAGAGAGAAAGGAAGAATATAATGTGAGTATGAGAGAGAAAGTTGTCTAAATGTCACAAAAGGGTTGTACAAATATCATTTCACAAAAACTATTTATCACCTTTTCTGTTTTTCTCCACCGAAACCTATTGAAACCTCTTCTTATGTAGCGCCGTCAGAATCGCAAAGCAACAACATATTTTCGTTATGGAAAATGGCATATATTGATTTAATTTAAGTTAGAGAGAGACGAACCATCAACATGGCTTCCAGTAGAGAGAGTCGTCAAACCCTAAAATTACTCTCATCTGGCCATTCACTTCCCACTCTTCCTTTCGACCTCATCCCACATATACTGTCTAGGTTACAGGTGAAATTCCTCCTTCAACTCCGATGTGTCTGCAAGACATGGAAATCTCTGATCTCCGATCCAAAATTTGCTAAGAAGCACCTTAGCGTGTCAACCACCCGAAGCCTGCACTATGTAAGCTACGAAGAACGCTCACTTCGCAAGTATGTTCTCAAGTCTTACCCACTCCACTCTATTTTAACAAACACTAACACTAACTTCACACGGTTTGAGTATTTTGCAAACAATTTTGATGGATATTATCCTACTGATAGTTTCCGTTACTTCATTGACTCTTGCAATGGAATCCTTTGTATCGGAGGTGGTTATAAAGGCTTAGTTATATTGTGGAACCCCTCTTTACGAAAGTTTAAAGAGTTGCCCCTTTATGAAAAGCCAAAGGTGTTTATTGATCACCTTGGAAAGTCGTTTGGCTTCGGTTATGATTCTTTTACGGATAATTACAAGGTGATTGTTGTTCTAGACTACTTTGATTGTGATAGTACAGGTAGTGATAATTTGGTCCTCAAATCTGAAGTAAAAGTTCATACTTTGGGTTCTAATATTTGGAGAAACATTCAAGAGTTTCCTTTTGGTGTTTTCCCTTTTGCAAGATCAGGAAAATTTCTTAGTGGCACTATTAATTGGTTGGCCTCCAGAACATTCCATCAGGTATGTAACCCTTTTATTGTTTCTTTTGATTTGGCAAAAGAATCTTATCAAAAGCTATCACCTCCTAGTTATGGAGGGGCAGATGTGGGTAAAATGCTTACCTTGGGTGTTTTGAGGGAATGCTTGTGCTTGACTTGTGGTGATGATGTTTGGGTTATGAAAGAATATGGAAAGAAAGAGTCATGGACTAAATTGTTTACTATTCCTTACGAGCGAGATCCGAATAGATCTTATGGCTACGGCAAGGTAATATATGTTTTTGAGGATGATGAAGTGGTGATGTTAAACATTTTCGGAGCTTCGGAATTGAATTTGATTCTTTACGATTCTAAAAATGGTACTGTTAAGTCTACAAATCTTAAAAACCGTCCAGAAGTCTGTATTGAGAGTTTAATATGGCCTTGTTCTTAATGCTAGGATGTAGTTCTTAATGTTTTTGAGGATGATCAAGTGCTGTTCTTAATGTTATGTCACTTGAGCGTGAGATTCAACTTATGCATCTTTTTAGATTAAACTGATACACATATGTTAGTTTCTGTTTATGTTATTTATTTATTTTTTGAATTTGTCTTTGCTACTAAAGACTTCTTGCATCATTATTAATTAATTGTCGATTGATTTTTGAAGGTATAGAAATTTGGCGTTATTTTCATTTATATCATATGTTTGTCATAGGTTTTGGGTTAAATAGTGTTCACCTTCAGCTATTTAGGCGAGTTTTGGTTTTGTCCCCTGTAATTATTATTATTAATATTTTTTAGATTTTCTCTTTCCATTTGAAGATTCTTTGATTATAGACTCTTATATATTTGACTGTTCAAAAAAATGACGTGGCATACTGAGTTGGATATTATATAGCTCACAATCATGTATTATGATTTAGATGTGGTTTGCCATTTGAGTTTCTATGATATTAATTATTATGATTTAGATGTTTTGCAAAATCATTTTTTTAAAATGTCTTCTCAAGGATGAACAAATTTTATAATGTTTACTTCAAATCTTGCACAGTATATTATTAAATGAACAATCCACTTTTTTTATCACACATGTTGTTCTTTGTGAAGGTTAGAATAAGTTGAAAGACATCACAATGGTCACATAAAGAATTACAAAATTATAGGAATGTGAGCACGATCCTGTTTTTTTCCATTTTAATTTAGTTCAGCAAAATTTAAGAGAATCTTTATATTTATCATTTTAAAGATAAAACAAACTACAAATGCATGAAGTTTTGTAAGAAACGTAATGACCAAAGGAGTTCTCAGGTAAGGAATAAAAATTAGAAAGGCATCAACCACAATATTTGTGACATAACTTTGATTAGATTTCTGTTAAGAATAGTAGTTTTTCCCACTCAAATGGCCATTTTTCTGAAGCAGATGTTTGTAAGATAACAATGTTTTTCTTTCTGCTTGTGATGGCCTTTTTGTTAGAGCCCAACATTTTTGCACCCTTTGATGTTGAAGCATAATTGTACCATGCCTTGCTTGATTCATCACAAACAAGTGTCAATATCTCAGACAAGGGATCAAAATCTTGCACATCAATGGAATCTAGTAATAATAAAGAATTTGTTAGATTAAATTCAACTATTTGCATATCAAAGGAATGTATATGTTTTATGAATTCACCGTTTTTTCATGAATTCGGCGTTGCTTTAACACAAAATATGATACCTTCTTGTCTGACTAAATTTATGAAGCATCATTATATTTCAACAACCAAACAACAGAAGACCAAAATGATACTTGGTATGTGTTTGGAAACCCGGCTAGTTAGAAATTTCCACGTTTCGAGGCGTGTTCACCGTGAAAATTGTGAAGCTACAAAAAGCAGCATCACTCTAAACGCCGTTTTTCTTATCCCCACCGCTTCAACAAACACGTACTTAATTTGGCAACATTGTAGATCAAAAACTTGTCTGGACAGTTAATTAGTTTCTCGAGTACACTCCTAACACACTTTTTCTTTACTCTTTTGAGACTCATTTATAATTTATAAACAGATTTTAGCGTTGAAAATTTTATTTGAAATGCGTAAGATGATAAGAAACTTGTGACAGTCATTCAGACAATCATGTTAAATTTGTGTTGCAAGCCGAATCTCACATATAATGTCTGTCATTGTCATTGAGTCTTTTGCTCGACACAATTTTGTAATCCATATTCTAACTTTTCTGTTAATATATGAAGTTGTCAATTAGCTTAAGTAACTAATGGCAGGTTGTATGATATGAGCATAATTCATCATGTTATAATCTTCCATTCATAGGGGAGACATCACATCAAGAAAGTTATATGGTACTTGGCATCCATTCACTGAAATAGCAAGATTATGTTCATCACATTTGATTTACAATCCATAACCCAAGTTAGATAGTACTTGATAATATAAAATCAAATGACAATGTTCACCATCATTTATTCTTCCATTAGCAAGGTCTAGTAGAAACTTGGATTCATGGAAAAAAGTGGTGAACATCATATCGATTGGAAGTGATTCTTGCTGCTTATACCATTCCAATGTAAAACAAGCTCCCTTTCCCATGAAGGGTCAACTGATAAAAGTTTTAGTGTTGAGCCAAGGATCACTAGATACAAATTATAGCATATCATTAATATCGATAGAAAGAATAAGAAATTGTGTACCTTAAGTTTAGGTTGATGAAGGAATCAAGAACAACCGCCAACAAGTATGAGAGAGATAACTACCCTCATCGCCGTTTAGGTTTAGAGTTTCACCGTAATTGTTAGAGTGCTTAACTGTCTGATGGAATGACGTTTAAATTGCTAAACGGTTGAGGGCAGGGACCTCTCATTGGGCTTAGCTAAATGGTTCAACCCATCACGGTCCATTTAGTAAACAATAGCTCAATCACACATATTCATCAATTGACTATTGCTTAACACAATAGACCATAATTTATATTAAGATTAACTTATAATAATTTATTATTGTCAGTCCATAATTGATTAATTAAATAATTAATCTAACAATCTCCCACTTGGATGACATTACTCAATTACTAAAAGAACATAAAAGTTCACTTGTATATGTATGGTCAAAGCACTAATCATTCAAAAGAGAAATAAGCTTTAATACTGCAGAAATTGAATCTGATAGGGAAAACAAATCATACAGGTCAAAGACTCACTTTTCTAACAAATGATGAATTTATAGCGGCACGTTTGAATTAAAAAGAATGTGTCATTAAAGAATGGCCTAAGCATTTTAAAAAAATTCTATAACAAACTCCCACTAACCAAAAATATCATAGACTTAATCAAATAATTATGAGTTACAATACTCATATATAAGTCTGTGGTTAGTAGTTCTGCCAATGAATTTTCAATTTTACAGAAGTCATATATCCACATAGGTACACTAATAGTAATTATTTATAGGGATAGCCTATTAAGAGAGTGTAATTATATATAGTCAAAATCAATAAATGTTCTATGACATTCAATTAATTCAAGTTTAACATGCATTGTTTGATTTGTAGGAATGTGGGATACTCCCTTCGGTCCTTGTTATAAGAAACAAAATCAAAAAACATCAAAACTAATACAATCATTAATTAATGAAACTTTTTAAATATTTTTACTAATATGCCCTCATAAAAAAATTGTGAAACGTAAAATACACCACCTAATATTAAAAAGAGAAGCATTAATTGAGGGATAGAAATGTATTTTAATCAATAATTACACCTTAAAAGTTGTGACATTTTCTTATAAATAGGAACAATTTTTTTAAAAAAAAATTCTTATAATAAGGACCGGAGGGAATAATACATTTCAACACTGGCTAAAACAATTATTTTTCAGAAACAAGAGGTGTTTCATTTGATTAAATTATTGTCATTTTAATTAAACCAATTGATTGAACTTGAGGGGTTAATTAAGTTCACCAAAAGATGGATCTTTAGGAAGAACCCGAGTTTGATTCACAGGTCGAATAATTTTTTATCCGACTTACTTCGCCATCGATCTCCGGATTTCTAGAGGCCCCATCTTCTAGAAATGAAAGTGTTAACAAAACAAAAATTATAATCATTTTAGATTTTAGATTTTAAAAAACTTAAAAAATTTAGATTAGAGCAAAACATATTCCTATCGATTATTTTTTAACAAATACTATATTAAAAAGGTTTCCCGCATAAGAAAAAGGGAAACCGCAGGGAAAATACAAGGCACATATATAAGCGGCACCACCCCCAACCCCAAACAAGACAACAAAAAATAATTAAACAAAAACAGCCACTACACCCAAAAGGCCAAAACACAACACCAAACCACATCATATAACTACCGATTTGTTATTTTTTATATTTGTTACGGTGTTCAATTTCTATTTATCCTTTATAAAAAAATGTCTATTTAAAAAATGAACTAAACATATTTTTATAATTCATTTAGAATTTTAACGTAAAATTTTTCACAAAATAACATTAAAATTTTAGAATATTAGAATTCAGCAAGATACATTATATTAGTTTTGTTTGATAAAATAATGGATAGATTATAAGTGAACATTTAAATGAAATTTATACATTAATAATTAAACTAATTTTCAATTATTTTGTTTTTTTTGTATAAACCATGTGAAGCATCCATTATACTAACAGAAAATATTCACGCTATAAAGAATACATCATTCAGCAAATTAAACAAAAACGATAAATATCATTTTTTTTTTATTTTAAACGCTTACAATAACCATCAATTACACATAAATGTCACTCTTTAATTACTACTAATATAATTCAAGATATATATTTTTTTGTTTGTTTACATTTGATAGTTCAAGCTTTCAACACCATCTTTTCACATTAAAGTGAAAATCAAGACCTAAACACTAAGAGCCCGTTTGGTGCACAGGATAGGAAGACAGGATATGATAAAACTATCATATCCTGATTCAATTTGTTGTTTGGTGCATCAATAGGAAAGGATAACTTAAACCCATTTCTTATCCTATCCTACTCACCCTTTGTTATTTTTATCCTTAGTTTTTGGTGGGTTAGAATTATCCTATCATGATTAGCACTAAAATGTTTATTTTGCCCTTTCTCAATTCATCACTCATGCTCTCTTTGCTCTCCATCCATCGACTTCTACTTCCTCCATAACTCTTCATCGCCATCTCTTCTATTTGATACAGATCCGACCCCAATTCCAACCTACAATCATTTTTTCCTCAATTTGCTTAATTTTTTGTTTTTTTTTCTTGATTATCTATTTTGTACTCAAGTTAAATTTGAAAAGGGATGAAACAAAGAGTTTAAGAATTTAGTATTATTATCTTCAACAAAAACAACTATTTTTTTTAAATTGAAGAAACCATGATTTTTTTTTATTGAACTTTAAGAATGAAGATGACGGCACCCCTAAAATAAGGAATAAGACAATTGACAATGTTTTTTATAACTTTGTGTAATTAATAATAGCTTAATTACATTTAATTAGAATTAATTACAAAGGTAATTATGTCATTTAATTGTGAAATATATGATATTATATTTGTTATCATGTGTGCACCAAACATGTGATAGGATAAATGTTATCATATTTATATCATTTCCTATCCTTATCCAATTTCATATCATATCCTATCTCTATCATATCATGTGCACCAAACGGGCCCTAAAAGGCAACAATCTATATAATCTCGAAATTTTTTAAATTATTTTCTTAAGGAGTGCACATAGCTCAATTGCAAGAGACTTAAAAGTGAACAGCCATCAATCTTCTAGATATGTAAGCGGGGCGTAATGGCAATGGTGAGTAAGAAGGTGCAGCTACACCCAATGGGGGGTATGTTGGAATAACGGGAGGCTCAATAGGGGCAACAGTAATAGGGGCAGAAGATTCTATAGGGGGCTCAACTGGGGCAAGCAGAACAGGAACATGGGACTCAATAGGGACAGTTGGCTCAACAGGTGCAGGCGTAGCAGGGACAAGAGGGACTATAGGGGAAAGCGTAACAGGGGCAGGAGGAGTAACAACGACAGGCGTAATAGGGTTAGGAGTACCAGGAATAGGCATAACAACAGGGACATCGATGGAAATCGGATTAGGCCTAAAAGGGCCAGGCTTAATAGGAGCAGGCTTAGAAGGAATAAAAGGCTTAACAGGGGCAGGCTTACTGGGGACAAAAGGCTTAAATCTAAAACCATCGGTTTCATAAGGAATTGTTTCAAGCTCTTTGGCAAATGTGGTGAGAAAGATTAGTTGGAGTAACAATAGCAACAATGTTAAAATTTTGGTCATTTTTCTTTGTGAGATAAAGTAACCTTGAAACACAGGTGAGAGGAAGTGATGTAGGTGTGTGAGATGTTTTGAGATGCTGTGAGAGTGTTAGTTTAAGATTGATTTATTTATAGGTGCTAATGTCCATAATCATTGGAGTTTCTGTTAATGTGTGTGTAATAAACAATAAAAAAAATTAAAGTCAAATTGTAAATAAAATTGTTTCTATTTTTATGCATTTCACTGCAAGGAAATATTATAAGTAAGGTTTGGAAAGGGTATGAGGTAATGTTAAAAAAACTGCTAGTATATGGCACAAGCACATTCTAAAAATCCGTCAATGTTGTTTTTGGATAAACTGCAAAATATACTGCCTCATTATATGTTTTTCTTAAGGACTCGTTATATGTTATTAGTTCATTAGTAATTTGTTTTTTAAGGATTAGTTCGTTAGTTTTTTTTTTCTTTTGAGGGAAGTTCATTAGTTTTTTTTTTTTAAAAGAAAAAGCTCATTAGTTTTTTTTAATTATCTTAAAAATAGAGAATATTTTAGAAATTATACTAATGATGTTAATTCATTAGGTTAATCCAATTTTAGAATATTTAAACCAATCTTTTACTATTGTGTGGCTACCGAAAATTGTAGGAAGGCCCGGCTACAATTTCGCAGGATATATAAAGTTAATTTAAAAACAGTTAATGCATACATTCACTTGAAAAAACAATTAACGCATACGTTAATGTGAATTCAATTGGATCATATAATAGACTAAAATAAAATAAAAGAATGATGTAAAATGCCCAAAAATTATGCTTAATTATAGGAGTGTTCCACTTTTGCGTCATAATAGACTAATTAATTCTTTTTGAAATAATAATTAATGTTAGTTGGTATTAATCAACATTTTATTAATAATTAATGTGATCTTTTAAAAACAATTATTTAGTGTCGATTTAAATAACATTGTTAAATGCAGTAATTAGTGTCTCTTTTGTACATCTTATGCTAGATGAATCACTCTGGTTGACAATATAATACATTTTGGGCTTGTTCAAAAAAAAAAATAACATGTTTAAGAAAAAAATGGTTTTCTGAATATTGCATAGGTCGTTAATCAATTTTATATTTTAAACTAATAGAAAAATGGATCATTTTATTGAAATAATTGTTATATCATTAATAGCTAGATAAAAAACAAAATCCCGTGAAAAGGTTGTATATTTATAATATTTTATATGCACAAATTGTAAAGTTATTATTACGAGGTTTGTAGGGGTTGAATTTGAACCTCAAATTTGATGCTTCTCTACACAGATGTATTGATGTAATCCCTAAAGAGAGTATGTCCAAAAAAAAAATCACTAAAAAGAGTACTCTTTTTAATATGAAAAATGTTAATCGGTGTCTTCGGGGCACTAGTTAAAGATATGAAAAAGGAAATTATATAGTAGTTAATGCATTGAAATTGTGTAATTAAGTTATAATAATGTAAAAACAGCTTCCTTTTATGATAATAGTTCCTTTTTATGGTATGTTTAACCAGTGCCCAGAAGCACCGGTTAGCGGAACCCTTTTAATATAAATCTAATACAATATAAATAAAGTAATAAGAGCATAAGGATGCATTCAAAACTGTGTAATTAAAAGCAGATCACTTCAGATAAATTTTTTAAGAAAAAATCATTTGATGATACTCTCATTAATAGAAATCATTTTTTACAAAGAATTAATTGAAATCATTTAAACGACAGTGTCAAGCTTATTCACAGTGTTAAGTTGCTCTCGTTTTGGTGGTTAAAGGTAAGGATTTCTAATTTGTCTTTCGATTAGCATGGATGGTGGCTTAATTTTTCATTAAGTCAAAAATAAAAAATCATTTAAATGGTTCTCAATTGTTTTCATTAAATTTTTCGAGGAAGCTAACACAATACTCCATTTTCTATATATGAATTAAAATTTAAGTTCGCTTGTCAAAAATAATTAAACATTTAAGTTCGCTAGTAATTTGTTTTTTAAAGATTTCGCTAGTAAATTATAATTTTTTTTAAGCAAAAAAAGTTGTAGTAAAGATGCTAACAATCCTCAAAATATATATATATATATATAAGGAGAAAAGGTACAAAAGAGAGGGAGGGGGTCAAACCAAAACTCCCTCAAAAATATGAGAATTTATAATTAGGTAAACCAATTTTGTTCTTGACAAGTAATTCCTTGACAAAAAAAGGTATATTAGTCCCAAAAACAAGGGAAGACAATGAGAGACCAAAGTTTGCAAGGGAATTAGCAACTTGGTTTCCTTCTTTAAAAATATGAGTGGCTATATATTGCATACTAGATCGGAGAAGCTGAACATTTTTCCATCTATTTCTTACTAGTGGGTTTACCCATGCGTCGCACGGGGAGCATAGAGGATAGAATCAGATATGACATGTAATATTTATAAAATTTTATAAAACATGTTTCTTACAAAAATATTGCAATTCTGACACGCAGTTAAAGATGTCGAGCACGATATCAAGACACAAGTAATATCAAGAATGATGCCAAGACATCGTGACAACACAAATAACAAATAACAACTTAAAGATAAATGCTGAAAGTAAATGACACAAGTTATTTTTTAACCTAGTTCGGTGCAACGTCGCTTACATCTGGGGGCTACCAAGCCGTGAAGAATATTCACTGTAATAGTATTAGTTTGAGCTTTGCACCTAATCACTAACCTTGATATTTCTATCTAAGACACTCCTAGATATGAGACCTCTCTCACTTCCTCTCAATCACTCACCAGTGATAACAACAAATACAAGAGAAATGGAGACACACATTGTGAAACAAAATCCACTCTTGCTTAAAATCCTACGAGTGATTCACAACTTACAACTCAACTAATAATCCAACTCTATCATCAAGGTGATACGAGAGTGTCTCAAAAACAACAATGGACATAAATAAACCCTAAATGACTCTTAGATAATTGTGGTTTCATTCGTCTTCTTAGGTTTAGAGTATTCTTTTATATAGCCTGAGAGTAGCATGTTCTTGATGAACAATTCGGGCTAAACATATAGCCGATCCAATATAGTCTTTAGCATAATATTCCGGAAACATATATATTGTTTCCTTAAATGTTACAACATCACACTTAAGAAACACGACAAAGCTATACCGCCTTTGTTGTGCTTCTAGAAAACACATGCTTCTTGAGCAACACTTCATTTTATCCCTTTGATGGTTCTTCCTTTGTTTGTTCTCTAATTTCATGAGATTCCGGCATTTCGACTTGTTTTACTGCATGGAATTCAGTACATGCATTCCCTCATGTTAATATGTGAGATATGATGTATCAAGTATTCACCTTTTGACATAAGCATGATCTCTTTAATTATATTCCAATTTGATTCGAGCTTTGAAAGTATCAAAAAAGGTCTTTCTAAAAGTCATTGGACACTCAGCCAAGTCCATTACCACTATGTCCCCTAAGAATGTAAAATTCTCCACTTCAACTTGCACATCAAATAACACTCCTTCTGGTTTATGTAATGATCCATCAACTACCCCCACAAAGTTTTCAGTTGGAGTTATCCTTAATCCTTTGATCTTTCTGAATGTTTCCATTGGTATTAGATTGATGTTGGCCCTTAAATCACATAAATCATCTCCAAGAAACACACCATTGATAGAAATTGGAATAGTGAAACTTCCAGGATCCTTGATCTTGATGTGAGTCTCTACTTCAATGTTAGCATGATAATCTCTGGCTAAGGATATCCATTCTGACATTGTAGGCTGCTCTTTAAGTTTCACAAGGTCTTGTAGCATCTGTATGCAACAAGGATTCTACTCCAGCATTTCTTTCGTTGGCATGTCTACCTTTAATCTCATCAGTTTTTGCAAGAATTGCTCGAAATTCCCTCCTTGACCTTGATATGATAGTGCGGTGGAATTGACTTTTTCTAGGAGAGCATCAATACCATCTTCTTCCAAGGCTCCAGTACCCTTAACTTCAAAAACTTCAATACCTTCTTCTTCACTTGGGTCTTCCTCGACTTCATCCTTGTTCATGGTCAAAGCCTTCCCAATTCCATAACGAGTGTTATTTGCTGCATCGGGTTGATTCAGTGTCATCTCATATTCTTGCGAGTAGTCTGGTAATCCATATGCATAGAAATGATTGTTTCAATGACACTGTCGCTCTTCATCGTGGTCGTTCTCCTCAGGTCCAGGATGGTATTCTACTATTATGATCTAGTCAAGATCCCAACGAAATTCGCCCACGTGTGATGAACTATTCTCCGTTGAAATCTTCAATAGCGGTTGTTCTCCTGTTTCAATAAAACAATAAGTTTGTATTATGGCAAAAGATTATGAAAATTGTTTTATTAATTGGATTTTAGTTGTTGATCATATGTTTTTCCCTAAATTTTTAGACTCGATTAACTCCTAATATCTAAGTGTTATGCCGACTTGATCAAAATTAACTACTATTGTTGGGTATTTGTATGTTGGCTTCACCTTTGCTAAAACAAATATTCATACATGATGTTGGATATGATGTTCCAACATCCTGGCACTGTTCAGTGTGCCCTGTTTGAGTGGCTTGGTTTTCGCGAGCTTTATCTTTTTAAGGAAACAACACCTTATTTCTTTTTGGTCAAGACACGTGCTTTTTGTCAAGAATTAGTTGTTTTTATTATTTCCTAAAGTTGTGTCAACAATTTAGGAAACTTTGGATGTGTTTGGATTGTTCCTAAAGATGGACCAACATTTTAGGAAACAAACTGTAACAAACTATTTGTTATGTGGATCTGCTAGAGGATCTACATTGTTCTGAAGATTTGTTTCTAAAATATAAACAACATTTTAGGAATCTTTGGTGGTGTTTTTGGTAGTTCCTAAAGATGTTCCTACTATTTAGAAGTTGCTATTTTTGTTACTTGTGAAGTGTATCAGCTCAAGGATCTGCCGTGTTTGTTACTGAAGTCCAACAAGACTATAACTTGTGCTGCTTCGGTATATATACAAGACTACAAGACTTAATTCATTCACTCATTAAAGTCGTCAATACTAAAAAGTATAGTTTTAGGGTTTTGAGTCTTTGTGTGTTCAACTCTTGTATCGTTTGATGCAAGTTTAGTTCTGATTATTTGTGAGCCTTTCTTGTATCGTTTGTGATACATGCTAAGGACTTAGATCGAGTTGTATACTCATTGTGTACTACACTGAAGTTGTGAAACAAGGTGTTAGTTGTTTGTGTTTGAAGGTAACTTCATCGTTGAGTTTGTGTTTAGGTCTGATAGGTTGCAGGGGTTGTGACTGACCATAGGATAGTGAGATGGGATCTCAGATCTAAGATTTCCTAAGTTGAAGTATATACGGGTAGGTCCTAGGTCTTTAGTTTATACGAGGAGTTTGCTGAGAGCTATAGAATAAGGACTACACTAGTGGATTTCCGTCCTAGCTTGGTAGCCCCAAGAGTAGGTGTGTTTGTCACCGAACTGAGTCAACAAACTCTTTGTGCCTTTTTATTTTTCTGTTCTTTATTTTCCTTGTTATTTTTGTTTACTGCTAGCACGATGTTCTAAACATTACACTCAACATCCGTAATCTGTGTCTGGTGTTGGAACATCGCATAGAAAATTCTGTTGCTAGTGCGCCAGAATTTCAACTATAATTATTACTTAACATTACTACTAATAAATCCTAACACTAATTATGACTTTATGACTAAATGCTAATCTTAATCCTAACTGCAAAATTAAATAGACTGACTCCTATTTACTAAATGACTTAATTTAAAGTAAACTCGACCTAATGTAGGTATTATAACAACTTGTTATTTTTACTACGACTCTCTAAATGCAATGCAACTAATTAAAACCTAAACTACGACTCTATAAAGAAAAATAAAAATATATTCGGTTAGTTCCTAAATGAAAAGAAAAGAAAAGAAAAATGGTCAGTACTTGATGGATAAAAATAAACTAAATACAAAACAGAAAAATAAACTATGTTAGTAATGATAACTAAATGATAAACTAGACTCTAGAAATAAATGACTCAACTACAACTAAATATTTTTGATCTTTTTTTATTTTTTTGGTATTTTTGAATTTTTTAAAATAGAAAAATAAAATACGGAAAAATAAATTATTGAGAAATAAATGACTGAAAAATAAAGATAGAAATAAGTAATTTTAAACGATTAGTCGAAAATATCAACAATCCCTGGAAACGGCGCAAAAAACTTGATGGATAGAGTATTGTATCCATAGGAATTGCCGTTTCATCCAAACAATTCATGTTACTTCTTTTAAGTTGATGATGTAAAATAAAAGAGATAAGGGTTCGAGAGTGCAACTTTTATCTATTTGCAACAGTGCAATTTATTTGTTTTTCGTTGCATAAAAGGAAATAACAGTTAGAACTCTTTAAATCCCCCTATTTACTTTGTTGGATATTAATTAACATTAAAGTTGTGTTAAGTTATATTAAGTAGACTATACAAGTGATGAGGTCATTGGGACATTCTAACCTAGTCTGTTGTCAAGCTGCACTTGTTGATTGCACGATGATCCTTACGTGTGGGGTCTATACTATCTCGGTTGATCTAGGTTTATCCCTCCGATGGCTAATTGTACCTGCTGATCCCACAGGGATCTTTACGTGCAGGGTGTTGTTAATTCAAAGGTAATTGAGACACCGACTTAAATTGGTGTTCCAGTTTTTCCAAAGGCTAATAAGTGTCGACGTTCCATTAGGTCAGCCCATCCATGAATCTTAGGACGCTCAAAGCACACTCTCCTTCCCCCTAAGTAGTTCTAAAAATAGATAGCCCTATCAACGTCTACCTTAACTAGAGGTCAAGGACAATGGTCTTATTTAGCTTTATTCCCCTCGGTGCTTATTTCCCTAATTACTAAACTAGTTACATCACAGGGTCAACATATTTTACTCAATATTAGTAATGTCATCTCATAAGTACTTACTAATAGGGTCAACTCTCTAGACAGATAGTTGCTAGTATAAGAAATAAATATCAAGATATAAGCTTCCAGATAGTAGTAGCAATGTTAAGCCATGTCACAACTTAAGTATCTAATTTAGGGTTGCACCTCACCAAAATAAATTAATCTTAAATTAAACTTAATAGCGACTAGAAAATATACTAAAATAATACGCCATACGCTTACCATATACAAAGGTGTACGAGTACAACAAGTACTTCACCACTTTTGGAGTACACACTTGAGAGCTAATCACTAGAGCTAATCATTAGGCTATTTGAAAAAGAAAAAAAAAATTAATTTGTAAATGTAATTTGAACCTATTACAAAATCTTCACTCATCACTAAAGAAAAGAATCTATTACAAAATAATGATATCAATTTCTTAAAATAATAATAATAATAATTTTTTTAGAGGAATAATAAATAGTTTAATATATATCAAATGTATTTTTCATGAGGCATCTCAAGTGTATTTAAAAAAATAAAATAAATATAGTTAAAAAAAAAATATACATAAAAATTTGAGATACGAGAAATTAGGGTGGAGTGTATAGACCCTAATCAATTTGGAATTCAACCCCTAATTTCGCGAATAGAATAGGTCTGTTCTATTTCTCTCGCGAGCAAACATTTCACTTTACTAGTTCTACCGAAAATGGCGCAGGGTAACGACGTCGATTTTTCTCACTCACTCACGGAGGAAACAACTCAAACTCAGAGGCAGCGATTGGCCACCGGAACCCTAGAGCTTCCAACTCTTCCTTTTGATCTCCTCCCTGAGATTCTGTGTAGGCTTCCGCTGAAATTACTCATACAACTTCGATGCCTTTGTAAGTTTTTCAATTCTCTTGTTTCTGATCCCAATTTCGCAAAGAAGCATCTTCGTAT
Source organism: Medicago lupulina (assembly GCA_958299785.1). Lineage (NCBI taxonomy): Eukaryota > Viridiplantae > Streptophyta > Magnoliopsida > Fabales > Fabaceae > Medicago > Medicago lupulina. The sequence goes on from OY283144.1 coordinate 64,724,470, forward strand.
GTCAACCAAGCGCTACCACCTCATGCTACCAAATTGTTATGATGATGATTATTATTATGATTATGAGCTGGTTATGTATGATTCTCCAATCCCTTCACTTTTTTCTCCTTCTACCGTTGTTACACAAACACAACTTTACCTAACTGGGCTCACAAATGGACATCACTGCGTGAACCTGGACCTGATGTGCTCTTGCGATGGCATGATTTGTGGTAAGCTCGATAATGGTTCTTATTTCTTGTGGAACCCTTCCATTAGAAAATTGAAGTTATTGCCTCCTTTGGTAAATCACAAAATGACTGCACTAAGCTTTGGATATGATCATTTAATTCATAATTATAAGGTGGTTGCTGTTTCTTCCAAAAAAGTGGTTAGGGTTAATACTTTAGGACATGATTATTGGAGAAGAATAGAGGACATCCCATATTCTGATCGCATTTGTGGACATGGAGTATTTGTTCGGGGCACTGTTAATTGGTGTGCAAGCGATGTCATTATTTCTCTTGATTTAGAGAAGGAATCATATCAAAAGATTTGGCTACCTGATTTCGACAATGAAAATAATTCGTGGGACTTGGGTGTGGTGAGGGATTGCTTGTGTGTCTTTGCAAGTAGTGATATATATTGGGATGTTTGGATTATGAAGGAGTATGGAAATCAAGAGTCTTGGACTAAATTGTACACTATCCCTAACCTGCAAGATCTGGATTTAGAAGCCAGTAGAGCTTTATATATTTCAGAGGATGACCAACTGTTGGTACAATGTCATGAGTATGGGGGTGAATGTGACGACGATACCAAGTTGGTTGTTTATGATTCTAAAACTGGCACATTAAATATTCCTGAGTTTCAAACCAACTATGAACATACATATGCCAAAGTCTACATTGAGAGTCTCATATCACCTTAAGCATGGATTCAACTGCAACATATATATGGTTAGTTTTTGTTTGTGTTATTTATTTTACGCCTGCTCTGATTTTGGTGACTTGTTAGATCATTGTTAATTAATGGTTGATGGAATCTATTGGTTGAACATTGCTTTTTATTTTCAATAGTTTGGTTGATTTGAGTTGTTTATTCTCTCACATCTTGCACTATATTTTGAATAGTTCGTAATCATGAATTGCATTAAATGGTTTGTCATTGGATTTTCTAAGATTTGCATTATGAATTAGATGTCATAATGTCTTCTTAGTGTTGCACAAATATTTTAATGTTTGCTTCAAATCTTGCACAATGCATTATGGACCAAACTGAAAATGTTATATATCACTGTTGTGATGTCATTTTTTAAAGAAGATAATTATTGTAGAACTTATAAAAAAAAGACACACTATACTGAAAAAGAGACACAAAGTTGAATGATCGCATGCCGCCGATGATTTTTTCTTACGTCCGCTGCTACACTAAACTCAACGTAAGTTATATAGTACTAGATGTAGCCTTTTGATAAATTGGATCTTCAATTTCATCCTAGTTAATTTTCCCACTGATGGTGTGAACTGTTTTTTAGACTATAACATGTCACCAATGAATTATAGTAAACTATGTAGCAAAGTGTTGAATTGTAAATGGATAGTTCTCTTATGATCATGTATTGCCCACATTTTCATTACTTGATCCTCCAGGTGGAAAAGGGGTATTTGATTTGTTTTCAGTTATTTTGTATCATCAGCTGCAAGTCATCCCATCTTATTCCGAAGGACACTGACACTTATTTTTTAATTTTTTTAGACAGTACTAGAAGTCTTGAGTTTGAGTGGTAGCCTGGTAGGGATAAATTAGTGATGAAATACTCTAAAGGGTGAACCGTTGATTCATGAGACACAAATCTTTATATAGTTGCATTTTAAAGTATCATATGCCTAGAAGAAATATGTAATGGATTTAAATTGTTTATGTAAATATCTATAGTTAGCTAAGTTGTTATATTTTGTGTTAGAGTAGTTTGGTCCAATGGGGCTGTGAATAGGAAAGAAATACATGGATGAAAACATAGTTACTTATAGAATCAAAACAAATTTGTATCGTTTTTATGGTTTTGGACTGATTCAATTACACGTTATTAGGGCTGATCAACTGAATAGTCAAAGAAAGTGTGACAACTAGGAAATTTTGATGTTGATCAGACTGGAAACTCTATTCAAGGTAGCATGTATAGTTATGAGGTATCAAAAACTAATAAAAGCTATCCGTAGGGAAAATTGGATAACCTCAACATTAAAAAGAGGCTATAAAACGGATACCTTTTTACATACCTTTTGTGTTTGATTGTTTGGCTTGAGAGCTAAAATACCTTGGTGCCGAGGTCCCCATCTCAAGAAACATGGGGTTTTGTTTGTGATAGACAAGGATTTTTTATTCTGTTTTAATTTTCTTACTGTTTAAGTTATCCTTAATGGAAGGAAAAACTTATGCCAAACCGTGCAGAACATAAGTCCCGGTCTACATCTTGTGCACTGCAGAATGTGAATATAGAACTAAAGCGAAAGATAAAGATGAGCACTTAATTTACGAGTTTGACTTCAAAGCCTTTTTTTGGTTGTACATTATTTATATCCTATTAGTAGTGACTACTGGAATATGTACTGATAGAACAATCTGATGTATTGGCTGATTAGATAGTGTAGTACTGGAATAAATTGAACAAGGTCGTGTTGGTCATTGCTTGTTACAGATAAAATTGTTAACTGTTATGCCTTATTTGACTCTGGATTATGTTATTTCAGGCTAGATTGCAGTTATATGATAATCTTTTGATGATTGCATTTATTGTATTTTTTCTATTTAAATGGCATGTATGTATTCTGCTATCGATATATTATCATATGTCTTACATGCGTGTTCTTAATGCTAGACTAGACACAGTAGTGGTTGGATTCTAACTATGGTTTGCATTGACTTTGTTAACATTATATGTTTGTTTACATTTTATTTTTCAGATTTGTTGAACTTATTAGTTGTCATGTTCTGGATTTATTTCTTCAATGAGTAAGTTATTTTTGCTTGTTATTTCTGCAGATCTTTTCGGATTAAATTCAACCTCAGTTGTAGGAGGAATGCCTTGTTTTTTCAATGAATTTGTGCTGGAATTTCTGTTTTTCAGCCACATCCTTGTCAATTCATTGCAGTCAGAGGAATCAACAAACAAATATTTTGGGCCAATATTTTGCGATCAATCTCTATCCTACTTTCATTATTAGAATGTTTAATACTTACAGAATTTAGCAAAAAACTTGTGTTGGAAATGTCTCTTTTGGTTTTATTATTTAGTTGTACTTATCATTATTGTCTTTATCAATTGTATACAATACCTTGATTATACTTTGCTACTGCATTCTGGTGGTTTTGCAGTTCTATTTCTGCATGTTTTCAATTCTGAACTGGGTGAAATTCTGGTTTGTGCTTTAATTTACTATTGTTGATGGTTTTTTTTATTTTAAGTGTGGCCTTGTTTGTGGGAAAGGAATGAAAGGAAATTAGTTGGTTTTGCTTGTGGATGTTTCTTGTTTGTTTGTGACTTTGTGTGCTGGAAGTGGCTATTTAGAGTGACCTGCAAAATTATGCAGGTTGAGTGAGTTTAGATTAACATAAAAGTGACATTGTATCTGTGATTTTTATTCATGCTAAATAAATAAGTTAAGTCAACTGAGTCAAGAAATAAGTTGAAAGAGTCTCTTGAAAGTTTTTGTGAACAAATGGGGCCTGGGTAGTTCATGTTGTTTGACTTAAGGTATTAAAGAGCTGAGGAGTTAAAGGTTTAGGGTTCGAATCATAGCAAAAGCCGAAACTTGCGTGTATGGCACCAAACAAATGAAACTTGCAGCGAAATTTTGGAACTTGCAAACTATGAATGAAAAAGATGTGGCAATTTATCTTTTGTAAACTCCCATGTTGTGAGTAAATGAGGTAACTTATACCTTAGCTACAAAAAATTAATATAATTTATTAAAGGGTTGAATATAAATTTGGTCTTTATAAATATACGAACTTTTTGTTTTAGTTCCTCTAAAATTTTCCTTCGATTTTTATTACTATAAAATTTTCAATCGCCACTTTTAGTCTCTATTTTCAAGTCAAATTATGTGTTTGATTAAAATATTATTCTCTCTTTTTCATTATGCATGATTTAAAGGGAAATATTATTCTCTCTTTTTCATTATGTTTTTCTAATATAAGTAAAATGACTGGATAACTCACTAGCAGTAATTAGTATACTCATGTTTTTAGTGTAAATAAAAACTAATTCCCCCTGACATTTCAATACCCTAATGACATTTAATTGTGCAGGTAAACTTACGCAACGTGTTGATTGTGTAGTGATTAATTAGGTGGCGTGTTGACATGACTTTTTTTATTTTTTTTCATTTATTTTTTCTAGATGTTTCGACTACCACCTCCGTCCCAAATTATAAACAAAAAAAACCCATTTTCTTTGTCCCAAATTATAAGCAAAAAAGATCAACAATTATCTTTTTCAAAGGAAAATTAAATGCAAAGTGCATTCAATTTGCTTTCTCTTTCATTTTCTCAATAACCAACAACCAATGAAAATTGTTTTTACATCTTCCTATAAAACTTATTTCAAAAATAACACAAAAAACTATGTTACAAACTACTATGTTTTAGTTTTCTTAATAAGTGTGATTTTTTTTTGCTTATAATATGGGACAGAGGGAGTATTAATTAACATTAATTTTGAAAAAAAAATTAAAAAGAACAATCTCTCGTGTTTCTCTCTCTTAATATTTCCTTCCAGTTTTCTAGAATCCCTATTCAATTCTTCAATTCATTTCATTTCCAATTTTCTTTTGCAGAATCCCTAATCTTATCCAATTTCATTATTTTTATTTAAATTTCCAAGTTTGATGAATTTGATGATAAATTTGGTGATGAATGTAATGAAAGGGAAGAGAATTAGGAGTAGATTAAAATTTGTGACTTTTATGGGTTTGTAACTTGATTTTTTGGGTTTTGATTTTTCTTGGTTGGAGAATTTGATGATGAAGTTATGAATGTAAAAAGAAAGATGAAGGTGAGAAAGATGAATAGGGAATGAGTTTTAATGAGATTGATGATGAAGTTGGTAATGAAGGGAAGATAAAGAATTTTTTAAAAAATTATTATGTTTAACTATTATTTTAAAAAAATTACTATGTTTAACTATTATTTTAAAAAATTGAGAGAAAAATGTCACATAGTTAAAAAAAGGTTGAATCCGTGTGTCATGTCATTTATTATGTACAATCAGCATGACATGTTTTCTTATTTGTCTAGTCATATGAGCTTAAGGTCTAATATCAAATAATCTTGAAATGACAATGTGAAAATTAAAACTTTATTTTTTACGGCTCAAATGGCAGATTGTTAAGCATTATTTATCCCAAACCAAATTAAATTTAAAGTAGATCACAGAGATTTAGAATTACCGTCCAACTGACCAAACTGAAAAAAGTGGTTTGACAATCAAAATGGAAACCAGAGGAAATACCATTCCAGTGTCGAAGAAGATGTCATTGATGACCGAAAAAGAGACATCTCATGAAAAGATGTTCCGCCAATTCTTGACAAAGTTAAGCTCCAATATTATTGGTGATTAAAAGCGAACCACATCAATTTTTCTTTTAATGATCATTTGTGGTGGCTTCATCCGCTCTCTTATTTGGGAATCATTGTGTAACGGAGATTGTTCAGTCTCCTTTTTCGTTTTTTTTGTTGCCATTTTTACCTTTTGATGTAACTTGAGACTTTTTCTGGTTATTTTTTGGCACTTCTTATGCTATAAAGAATCGATAGTTAATTCAATATAATCCATTTTAACTTCTTAAAAAAAATTGTCAATAAAAAAGGTTTGTAGTCCCACATTTTAGGTGAGATGGCATGGTTTAGCGCATGTGGTAGTTGATGATTGTGCAAATTTTACCACATGGCGCTGATGTGGTATGCCACATAATATAAAATTTTAAAAAACATTTTTAAAAAACTAGAAATTATTTTTCAAAATAAAAAAATCTGAAAATAAATTTAAAAAATTATAAAATAAATTTTCAAAAATTTTCCGATTATATAATTTTTTTTAAAACTAAATTTTGAAATATGGAAAAAAATTACATTTTTGTCCCTTAACTTAATTTTAAGAAACAATTTAATCCTTTATCTTTTTTCATTTCAATTTTGTCTTTTTTGTTCATTTTCAAGCTTCAAATCTGATACTTTTATGCAACCCTAGATGAATATTGTAACACCCTCAAACCTCACATGCAATATTTAATAATAATTCAACAGACAAACACAAGATTCAAGGTGCTACACCTTCAATAATCCAAAAACATGCATAGTTCATTTTCATAATTATAAGGGTTAATAGTGTTTTTACCCTCCTGTAATATAGGTCATTTATGGTTTTCCCCAATGTAAAATATTTTCTTTGAATTACATCCTTGTAATTTGAAGATTTTTTTGGTTTTAGACCTTAATGAAAAATTTCACTCCCTGTGATTTGAGCAAATTTAGGTTTACCCCCTTGTAATTTGAGCAAATTGCAATTTACCCCCTGTTAATTTGAGCACATTTTGGTTTACCCCCTTCCATATCTTCGATTTTGTACCGTCAAAATTCATGAAGTCCAAAACCAAAAATCTTCGAATTACAAGGACGAAATCCAAAAAATATATTTCACAGGGGGTAAAACCAAAAATAACCTATTTTACAGGGGGGTAAAACACTATTAACCCTAATTATAAACCAGTCACAACATATTCATAAAGTAAAACAACATAACACCAACATCTTAAGGTACACCATCATACACATCAGGGTTTCTAAAACATAATCCAACAAAAGAAAATAGACAATGAAATCCTAGCACGTTAGTTTCCTGATGTTGTACGTAATGTTTAAAAACTAAGACAACGTTGGAATGTCGAGTGTAATGTTTCAGCGTCAGACTAACGATAAACAAACGGAACAAGGAAATATAAAAGACAGAAAACATAAAAGGCACAGGTTATTTGTAAACCCAGTTCGGTGACAAACACACCTACTCTGGGGGCTACCAAGCTAGGAAGTAAATCCACTAGTGTAGTCCTAGTTCTAAGTTCTCAGCAAACTCCAAGTTTACAACTTATCACCTAGCTACTACGCGTACTGACTTCAACCTATGAACTCCTAGACCTGAGATCGCATATCACTTCCACTCATTCACACACCCTGTGATTAAAGAAATACAATCAATATGATGAAGACACCTTCAAACACAGACTCTTCAAAGCTTAGGAGAAGTTCACAATATTACAACTCAATAAAACACAATCCTAAACTTACATCAAGGTGACACAAGAAAGACTCACAATAAACAGAGACTCAAAACCCTAAAAGCCTTATTTTGATATGACGGCTTGAATGAATGAATTAGGTTTTGCGTCATTCTATATATATACTCTGAAGCAGTACAGCTTGATCTTCTTGTTGGGCTTCAGAAACAAAGTTGATCCATCAAAAGATCCGCTCACCATGATCAGAACCAAATCACAAGTTCCCTAAAATGTTGGAACACCTTTAGTAAATAAACAAAGTTTCCTAAAATGTTGACACATCTTTATGAAATAAAGACAATGATGATTTTGGTCAAAAACATGCGTCTTGGCCCACAAGAAACAAAGGCGTGGATTCCTCAATAAATAAAGCGTGTTAAAAAGCGCGAAATCAGGGCACACCAATGTCGTACCCACATGTTGAAACATTTGGTCCAACATGTTGCTTGTATATAATGCGGCCAACAAACAAGAATCCCGACAAAGTCCTAAATCAGAGCCTATAACTAGACTCCAAAGGCAAGCATTAAAGCGAGGAAGCATCAAGGTATCTCCGGGTACTCACAACGATCACATGTCCTCAGTCCTGCACGTATACACCACCTAAACGAGTGGAATAGGCGAAACCCGCAAAAGGGTGAGAGATACTAAACAAAGGAAGTCATGAACATATGAATAATTTCAAGGCAACAAATATCATATATTCAACAATTCATTATCTCGGATAATATTCTTATACAAATAGGCATATCAATTCTCAAATTTTAATTTCAAGATATAAAACCTTTGTGCAGGCTTTGAATAAAGTTTGTGACATCCCGCTCAATTAATTACCAAAACCTTGTCTTAAAGGTGATCGTCTTTCTATCGAGATACCGGAAGAGGAGTATGAAGCTGGTCTTGAGGCATGCAAACACAACCTTCAGGGTTGGATCATTTTGCCCAAGGGTTTTGCACCAATCACTCTAGATAGTTTGAGAACCAAGTTAGCAACACCATGGAAATCTATCGGAAGATGGGGGTAACATCCCTAGGGAAAGGATTCTATGAATTTTGTTTTTCCTCTATTGAGGATTTGCGAAGTGTGCACACGGTAGCATCATGGAACATAGCCCAGAAATCTTGAAGTTGGTTGCTTGGAGCAAGGACTTTAACCCTAGCATGCTACAACAATCAACTGCTCAAATTTGGGTTAAAACCCATGGATTATTGCAAGAGTAATGGAGGAAAAAAAATCATCTTATGCACTGACAGTGTTTCAAGCAAAGCAATGATGGATAGGTCTTTTGGGCACTACGTTCGGGTTCTTGTGGACATGGATCTTGCTGAGGAACTGAGATATAGAGTCTTAGTAGAAAGCAAGGGCTACACCTTTTTTATTGATTTGGAGTACAAGAATTTACTTGAATTTTGTGCCCATTACAACACTCATGGTCATCATATAGACAAGTGTAATAAAAAGAGAGGAATGAATAAACATATTCAAGAGAAAGATCAACCTAGAAGAAATGATCTTGTGGTTGTTAGGAAAAAGTATGTGCAGAAGCATAAGGAGCTAGAGGTTGTGAATTTAGAAGGAAATTCAGTTCAGAAAGTTGATCAGAGAAGAACACAAGCTAATATGGAACTTGATAAAGAAGTTAATGAGGAATTAGAGGCCAATCATGCTTCTTTGCAAGCTGCTAAAAACAGGGCAACGAATTATGGGGATGGAAGGAATCTTACTGAAGATGCTAAGAGTTCATCAAGTTCAGAGTTTGTGGATGCTACACAAACTCATGAAGTCAATAGCAATGTGGATACAACAGATTCAATCAAATCAGATGGTACAAAAACTCCTAATGATCGGTACGTTTTCGCATGTATCCACTATGATGAATCTACTAAGTAAATATAGCTATGATTCGGTACTTACAATACAAATACCATATGCTTACCAGATACAAGGGTTTATGGGTACAACAAGTACTTCACCACTTTTGGAGTACCCACACTTTAGACCTATCACTAGGCTATTCGAAAGAGAAAAAAATTAATTAGTAAATATAACTTGAACCTATTAAATTATAATAATAAAAAAAAAAAATTGAGAGGAATAATAAATGGTTTTATATATCTCAAATGTATTTTTCATGTGACACATCTCCAGTGTATTTAAAAAAAGAAAAGAAATGTCTCCGTGTGTTTAGTTCAGTTGGTAGAAATATTACATAATTTTATGCAGGGGTCGGGGTTCGAACCCCGGACACTCCACTTCTCCCACCAATACTAGACCAAAAAAACAAAAAAAGAAATCTACATAAATATTCGAGATACGAGAAACTAGGGTGGAGCGTCTGTTTCTGCTTTATTTCTCTCGCGAGCAAACAATTCACTTTACAAAGTTAGAGAAATGGCGCAAGGAAACGAAGGTGAGGACAACCGAAACGACGTCGATTCTTCTCACTCACTCGCGGTGGAAACAACCAAAACTCAGAGGCAGCGACTGGCCACCGGAACCCTAGAGCTTCCAACTCTTCCTTTTGATCTCCTCCCTGAGATTCTGTGTAGGCTTCCGCTGAAATTACTCAAACAACTTCGATGCCTTTGTAAGTTTTTCAATTCTCTTGTTTCTGATCCCAATTTCGCAAAGAAGCATCTTCGTATGTCAACCAAGCGCTACCACCTCATGCTACCAAATGCTTTTGCATATAATTATGATAATGATTATGATTATAAGTTAGTTATGTATGATTCTCCAATCCCTTCACTATTTTCTACTTCTACCAAAGTTAAACAAACACAACTTTACATTCCTGTCACAAATGGACATCGCTGTGTGTCCCTGATTTGCTCTTGCGATGGCATGTTTTGTGGTGAGCTCGATAATGGTTCTTATTTTTTGTGGAACCCTTCCATTAGAAAGTTTAAGTTATTGCCTCCTTTGGAGAATCCCAGATTGGCATCACTAAGCTTTGGATATGATCATTTCATTGATAATTATAAGGTTGTTGCATGTTCTTCCAAAAAAGAGGTTAGGGTTAATACTTTGGGGACTGATTATTGGAGAAAAATAGAGGACATCCCATATTCTAACCGCATTCGTGGACATGGAGTATTTGTTAGTGGCACTGTTAATTGGTTTGCATGTAATGTCATTATTTCTCTTGATTTAGAGAAGGAGTCATATAAAAAACTTTGGCTACCTGATTTCGACAATGAAAATAATTCGTGGGACTTGGGTGTGGTGAGGGATTGCTTGTGTGTGTTTGCAAGTAGTGATGAAGATTTGGATGTTTGGATTATGAAGGAGTATGGAAATCAAGAGTCTTGGACTAAATTGTACACTATCCCTAACCTGCAAGATCTGGATTTAGAAGCCAGTAGAGCTTTATATATCTCAGAGGATGACCAACTGTTGGTACAATGTCATGAGTATGAGGATGACCAAATTGTACACTGTACGAAGTTGGTTGTTTATGATTCTAAAGTTGGCACATTGAATATTCCTGTGTTTCAAAACAACTTTGAGCATACACGTGCCAAAGTCTACATTGAGAGTCTCATATCACCTTAAGCATGGATTCAACTGCAACATATATATGGTTAGTTTTTGTTTGTGCTATTTATGTTATGCCTGCTCTGATTTTGGTGACTTGTTAGATCATTGTTAATTAATGGTTGATGGAATCTATAGGTTGAACATTGCTTTTTATTTTCATTAGTTTGGTTAATTTGAGTTGTTGATTCTCTCACATCTTGCACTATATTTTAAATAGTTCACAATCATGAATTGCATTATTGCATTAAATGGTTTGTCATTGGATTTTCTAAGATTTGCATTATGAATTAGATGTTATAATGTCTGCTTAATGTTGCAAAAATATTTTAATGTTTGCTTCAAATCTTGCACAATGCATTATGAACCAAACTGAATATGTTATATATCACTGTTGTGATGTAATGTTTTAAAGATAATTATTGTAGAACTTATAAAAACAATACACACTACTGAAAAAGAGACACAAAGTTGAATGATCGCATGCCGCCGATGATTTTTTCTTACGCCCGCTTCTACACTAAACTCAACATAAGTTATATAGTACTAGATTTAGCCTTTTGATAAATTGGATCTTCATTTTCATCCTAGTTAATTTTCCCACTGATGGTGTGAACTATTTTTTAGACTATAACATATGCAAATAACATGTACCAAAGTGTTAGATTGTAAATGGATAGTTAACTTATAGTTATGTATTTCCCACATTTTCATTACTTGATCCTGAGCCACAAGTCATCCCATCTTATTCTGGATAGTACAAGAAGTCTTGATTTTGAGTGGTAGGGATAAATTAGTTATGAAATACTCTAAAGGGTGGAATGTTGATTCATGAGACACAAATCTTTATATAGTTGCAGTTTAAAGTATTATATGTCTAGAAGAAATATGTAAACGATTTAAATTGTTTATGTAAATATCTATAGTTAGCTAAGTTGTTATATTTTGTGTTAGAGTAGTTTGGTCCAATGGGGCTGTGAATAGGAAAGAAATACATGAACGAGAACATAGTAACTTATAGAATCAAAACAAATTTGTATCATTGTTATGGTTTTGGACTAATTCAATTACACGTTATTAGGGCCTGATCTCCTGAATGGTCAAAGAAAGTGTGACAACTAGGAAATGTTGTTGTTGATCAGACCTGAAACTCTATTCAAGGTAGCATGTATAGGTATGAGGTATCAAAAACTAATAAAAGCTATTCGTAGGAAGAATTGGATAACCTCGATATTAAAAAGAGTGTATAAAATGGAGACCTTTTACATACCTTTTGTGGTTGATTGTTTGGCTTGAGAGCTAAAAATACATTGGTTCTAAGGTCCCCCATCTCAAGAAACATGGAGTTTTGTTGGTGATATACAAGGACGTTTGATTCTGTTTTAATTTTCTTACTGTTTTGGTTATCCTTAATGGAAGGGAAAACTTATGCTAAATCGTGCAGAACATAAGTCTCGGTCTACATCTTGTGCACTGCAGAATATGAATATAGAACTAAAGTGAAAGATAACGATGAGAAATTAGTTTACGAGTTTGACTTCAAAGCCATTTAATAATTTGAATAATTAGTAGTGAATACTGGAATATGTATTGATAGAAGAATCTGATGTATTGGCTAATATAGTGTAGAAATAATTTGAATAAGGTTTTGTTGGTCATACTCGTTACAGATAAAAGTGTTAACTATTATGCCTTATTTGACTGCATTATATTATTTCATTTTAGATTGCAGTTATTTGATAATCTTTTGATGACTGCATTTATTGTAGTTTTGCTATTTAAATGGCACGTATGCATTCTATTATCGATATATTTTCATATGTCTTACATGTGTGTTTTGGATTCTAACTATTGATTGTCTTGACTTTGTTAACATTTTATTTTTTCAGATTTGTTGAACTTGGTAGTTGTCAAGATTTGTATTTTTTCTTCAATAATGAGTTATTTTGGCTTGTTATTTATGCAGGTCTTTTCAGATCAGATTCAACCTCAGTCGTAGGAGGAATGCTTCGTTTTTTCAATGAATTTGTGCTGGACTTTCTGTTTTTCAACCATCCTTGTCAATTTATTGCAGTCAGAGGAATCAACAAACAATTATTTCGCAATCAATCTCTAGCCTACTTTCATCATTAGAATGTTTAATACTTTTAGAATTTAGCAAAAAACTTGTGTAGGAATTGTCTCAATTGGTTTTATTATTTAGTTGCACTTATAATTATTATGAACAATACTTCAATTATACTTTCCTACTGCCTTTCAGGTTGTTTTGCAGTTCTATTTCTGCATGTTTTAAATTCTGAACTGGGTGAAATTCTAGTTTGTATGTTATAATGCCAGCTTAGTGCTGCACAAATTTCTTAAAGTGAATGATAAATGTGAAAAGTCTACTAAGTAGTGGAAAAAATATCAGTTGTTCCAAATTCTGGTTTTATTTTTACTGACGTGGTTGTGCTAGTTGACTTTTTGTTAAGCCTCTTTGAGTGTAACTATGACAGTTTTGTATAAATATGAATGCCATTATACAATAGTATAATATTTGTAATTAGAATAGAAATTTAGACCAACTGTGATCGTCTCGCATTTGGTGTTTTAGTTCTGGCTCATTGTGATTATGATTTGTATCCTGCAAAGTTGAAGAATGTTGGAACAATAGTTCAAAAATATTTTCGATCACCCTTAAAAAAAATGCGACGAGTTCAATCAAGTGGGGTAATGTTTTTGTGTGGAAACCCGGATAATCTATGTGCGCAACTACAAACACTAATTCCTGTGACTGGATTATTTATTTTTTGTCTGCTCTAATTTTTTTTTTTTCTTTTTGAGACATCTGCTCTAATTTTTGGTGACTTGTTGGATCATTGTTAATTTGAGTTGTTGGTTAACTTGAACCAGTATTTTTTATCACTTGTGGAACTGTTTTTTAGAAACACCTTTACTACATAATTGGCTTATTCCTTAATCACTAATATATATTTCTCACCTCTGCAATTCCAATAAACCATATCCCTCTTCTCTTGTATATAATATTCAGTATTTTCCAAGATAATGAAATGGTAAGATTGTTAACAGAATCTCAACATGTTTATCGCTATGGGTACGTGCTCGTCCTAGTTTCCTGCTCTACTCTATAAAGCTTACCTCCATACATGTTAGTCATCTTTTTCTTAAGAATTGAACATGTTATTAATTCATTGGCAACTTTTTGCATTGTTAGTGCTAAACTAATTATATAGTGCATTCAGTTTTCAGTTTTCAAGTTACAAGTTACCATTACCACTCAGTTGGTTTTGATGGTATTTATTATTTGAAACATTTTGGTTTCTGTTTTGACATAATATTGGCCTTTTAATTGTGCATATCATTGATTTTTGTTGTTGTTGTTACTGCTTAGTGGTGTCAAGTTTTTTTATTATCTAGGTCGAAGTGCTAACATGATTTCAGCCTTGCATTTATTCCCTATCTACTAATTATTCATTGTCTGGTGCGTTGATAGAGAGATGTGGGAGAGGGAAGAGATTTGAATGAATGGTAACATGTGACAGCCAAAGTGTAAAAAGAATGCAATGTTGCGCACAACATAGAGAGATTGAGTTAGAGGCCTCACTTGCGGCACAAAAAAACCGATTCTTTTTTACAATCCTGTATGCGATTTTGCGATTTCACGATCTTGGCTACGGTCTTCTCAGCAAGTGATCTTGTTCAGGATCTATTGTGGGTGATGATTAAAATTTCACGATCTTACGATTTATTTAAATCGTGATTTTGATAACCTTGACGGTGTGCACAAATTCAAATTGACAATAAGCATCTTATGGTTTTTACGTTTTATCTCTTCCTTTGATATAGTGTGTGAGATTGTAATGAAGTTCATTTCCATATATATATATGTGTGTGTGTGTGTGTGTTTGCCTTATAATGTCTCAATATTTTTATTTTTGCTGCGCCTGAAGCCTCAAAATAGACATATAACATCATAGTTGAAAATTGAAATGTCTCTTTTGCAGATTGGTTGTGTTTGTTCGTTTTAATAGAAGGTTTCTGTTAGGGTACCCCCATTATATGGCAATACCGTTAGGGTACCCCCCTCTTCTACAACTCAATGATTGATGAATGCACATGGAAACTGATAAGCACACACAATAAACCATCATTCGGAGAAATCGGTCTTGTCTTTAGATTCATGAAACCATGTTGTTAAAAATGGAGAAAAGGTTGTGGTAAAGTTTTGATTCCTTTGGTGACATTTTCTTGCATAACCATGGAGAAAACTATATTTTCTTGCATAACAATGGAATAGTTCTGCTTTTGGTGCAGAACCCTTAAGATGTTCAAATTTTCTCCGGCGTTCAATTGTAAGGAAGTTTCTAACGAGCATGAAACATTAAAAAAAAGAAACTATTACTAGATTATATATGGTTTACAAAAAGTGTTAGGAAATTATATCGACTCATTGAATGGATCAGTGTGAATATTATTCAAGTTATGATGATAATTCTATCTACAATATTAAAACTGCATACTTTCTTCATCTGCTTCATTCCCACTTCATCTATACGCTAAACTTCTTATTTTATTACACCAAGTTATTCTATCCCAAGTATAGGACCTATGTATGGGTTGCCAATAGAGATTCTCCAATACAAAACTCAACACCAATTCTAAAACTTATTTACCTTACCTAAAAAAATAAAAAACTTACTTACCAAGGATATCTTACTATTATTCTTATTGGTCCTAGAAGCATTGCGGTGAAACCGGTCGGGTATTTAGATTCATGAAACCATGTTGTGAAAATGAACAAAAGTTTGTGGTAATGTTTTGATTCCTTGGTGACATTTTCTTGCAGAAAGGAAGCTTATGCCAATTTAATAAATGGTCCTTACAGGTTTCTTACATCTTAGAAAAGTGTCGAAGATCCTTCTTTTTGGTGAGTTTTCTTATTTACATAGATTCAGCTAGGTACTACAAAGGGAAAAACTATATTTAGTTCAGGAAAGGCCATGGAATGGTTCAGCTTTTGGTGCAGAACCATTAAGATGTTCAAATTTTCTCCGGTGTTCAATTGTAAGGAAGTTTCTAATGCATATGAAACATTAAAAAAAGAAACTATTACTAGATTATGGTTTAATCCATCAGGTCTTACTAGATTATATATGGTTTACATAAAGTGTTTGGAAAATTATATCAACTTATCGAATGGATCTGTGTGAATATTATTCAAGTTATGATGCTAATTCTATCTGCAATATTACAAACTCTCTCAGAGCATGGGCAGGAGGGGTGCCCACCCAGGGAACCCCTTTTTTAGAGGTACCAAAATTATTGTTTTTACTTACATATATTTATTTTTAACTCGCTTTGAATAATTATTATTAAGAAGAAAGACATTTGAATAATTAAAAAGGCACAACTTTATTGATCCGCCCAGGACACCAAGAGTTTTTGAAAAGGCCTTGACTAAGTTTAACATCTGTGTAATGACGTGATATAATAATAACCAAATACGACAATAGAGCCTAAAACAAAACTTGATTTCAGAGTGCGTGAATCAGAACATAGTGTAACTGTAGGCTCAAGAACATAATGTTCACTTTCTCTAACATGCCAGATCCTGCCAAGTCTTATCGCTTGACCAAAGCAATATATGCTTTTGAGGATGACCAAGTGCTGCTGGAGTATGCAGGAAATCAGAAAAAGAATGTGGTTGCTTACAATTCAAAGAATGGTACTTTTAAGTTTACTATGTTTCAACGCACCCTAGAAGCAAGCGTCGAGATCTTAATATCACCTTGTTTTTAATTCTAGGATGCAGTGCTATGTCACTTGAGCATTGAATTTAGTGACCACCATGATATCACTCAAAGCGATCGTAACCTTCATTAAGTACCACATCCATGATAAAATTCTGTTCAGTTCATATTGTTTTGTGCAAATCTGAGGAAAACAGTATGAAATTTGTGCATCTTTACTATGTTTCTTTCTAGCAGGATCCATTCCTACGTTCTCTTTTTTCTTGTTTAGATAAAATATTAACATAACTGAATTGGTGCCAATATCCACTTCTTCAGTAATGTGAGGTACTTTTAGGGAAATATCTTTCATTAATTCTCTACACACATGTTAGAATGAATTTCAGAACCTGCATCGTAATCAACTTCGGGTATTATACTCCTCTCTAATTTTTTATTTATTTTTTATGTAAAAAACTTCATTTTAGAGATTTAAGTTGTATACTAAAAAAAATACCGATTTATAAATATTTACTAGATGGGATACTCTCTACTGGTCTCCCCTTTCTATTTGTAAATTTGGGCCAGACTATTTATTTAACTTCTCCCTCGGGCACTAATCTTCATAAAGTGTTCTCACATTAATGAAATGACACATAGTACTTCCGAAACCTTGTTATTAGGGAAATATATATCGTTCTCTCACGTTAAATTAGTTGAAAACTATCATTGTTTACAGATCAATGGAGGAAACATCTGCCGCTGTCAACAACCAGCTAATACTGACATCACCGCCACTGCCCACTCTTCCTTTCGACCTCATTCAAGAAATTCTATGTAGGTTGCCTGTAAAGCTCCTCCTTCAACTTTGATGTGTCTGCAAGCCATGGAATTTTCTTATCTCCAATCACAAATTCACCACGAAACATCTTTGCCTGTCAACCACTCGCCACCTGTCAGCCACCCGCGACCTGCACTCATGCAACCACATTCTCATGTCTTACTCTTATCCACTAGACTCTGCTTTTACTGACGACTTAACCACCAACGTAACTCAACACACTTATCCTTACACCAATTTTGATAAACTTAACATTGTTGACTCTTGCAACGGTATCATCTGTATTGCCAACTTTAATAACATTTACCCTCTATTGTGGAACCTTTCCATAAGAACATTCAAGGAATTACCCCCTATTAAAAAGGAGAAATTGATCAGTGACATTGACCAATCGTTTGGGTTTGGCTATGATTCTTGTACGGATAATTACAAGGTGGTTGTTGTTCGAGACATTAGTGATGATATTAATTTTGATTGTGTCAACAAAGTTGAAGTGATGGTTCATACATTTGGTACCAATTTTTGGAAAAGCATTCAGGAGTGTCCTTTTGGTGTTCTATCTACTAGAGAGTATGGAAAATTTGTGAGTGGCAGGATTAATTGGTTGGCCTCTATTGATTTTCAAGAACAAAGTCCATGCTTTATTGTTTCTTTTGATTTCGGGAAAGAATCTTATCAAAAGGTTTTGCCACCTGTTTCTTTTGCAAATACCTTCAAAGACTAATATGGCTACGTTGGTGCTTTCTGGTCATAAAATCGTGACACGATTTCTGTGAACCATTTTCCACGTAGTCCACTATTTTTCACCATTTTCTGTTTCGAATTAGCTTTTGGTGTAAACATGAAAGTTTTAGATAATTGAATTAGCTTTCCAATGACTTTGGTTTAACTTGAAAATGTTTTGTGGATTTTGAGTTATGTTAAAAATACTCCAAGTAGGTCTTGGAAGAATTTTACGAAAATTTAGCATAACCGTTTCTAAGTCAACCCAAATCTTATGGTTTGTTTCCAAACTTCAAACCTTGAGAATTAGGAGTTCAATTAAGGTGTTTTAAGAGTATTTAACCTATGTCATGTTGAATCAAACTTAGTTTTCTTTTGAAATGTATTGGTTTTGCAAAATGATAAAGTGAGACGAACTTTGTGGTTTTTATGATTTCGTCGTATTTGGCCGATGAAACGCACATGTATGCACAACTACACTCATATGTGATTAAGGTGTATACATAGTTGAGGCAATTGAGTTTATTTGCTTAGTTTTGGTTCGATTGCCATAATGCTTTAAAGTTGTGAAATATGAGACGAACTTGGTTGAATTTAATCTTAAAGCTCGATTACCTTGCATATCTTTTATGATTAGTTTGATATGACTATGTTGAGATATGTGAATGATTGATAGGTGTTGAATATGATGTCTATCATAATGTGTTGTATTTTTCTCCTTTACTTGAATTGTGAGAATTTTATGAAGTTGTTGAATTATTATTGTGATGTTGTTGGTGATTATATATGTGTATATATGTTGTTGGTGAATTTTCTTACGTGCTATTGGCGATGATTTGATGGTGTAAGCATGTATTCAAATATATTGGTGAATTATATATGTATAAGTGCATATATGTTGTTGGTGAATTTTCTTACATGCTATTGACGACGATTTGATGGTGTAAGCATGAATTAAAATATGTTGGTGTTGATTTTGGTGTCGATTGTGTCATATGTACATGTATTCATGACTGATGGTGATGGATTATATATCCATATTGGCGTCGATTATGATGTGTTTGTTGCATCATGAGGTGACGACCTCGGAGGTGATTTGGTACCACATGCATATAGGTGTCGTGTAACGCCCGCTTTGAACTATTTTATTTATTTAATTATTTGATTGAGTTTAGAGTCTTTTTAAATAATTTATTTGATTTATGGTGATGTGTGTTATTATTGTGTTATATGTTGGTGTTTTAGTAGCATCTTATATTATAATATATATGTTATTTGGTGTAGAGATATTATGTTATTTGGTGTAAAAATATATTTGTTATGTGGTGTAGAAATACTATGTCATTTGTTATAAAAATATATGTGTTATTTGGTGTAGAAATATATATATTATTTTGTGTAAAAATATATTGTGTTATTTGTTATAGAAATATGTTTGTTATGTAGAGATATATTTGTTATAGAAATATGTTTGTTATGTAGAGATATATTTGTTATAGAAATATATTCGTTATTTGGTTTGAAAATATATTTGTTATTTGTGTAGAAATATATATATATATATTATCTAGTGTAGAAATATATTTGTTTTAGAAATAAGATAAGATGAGTAAGAGAATATAAATAAGAGAATTATGGTTAGAATTATTTAGTACGTGGTATAACTTTTGGAGAAACCTAGAGAAAAAGAGAGGAGGCGCGAAGGAGAGAAGAAAAACCTAAGAAGAACGCAGCTTGATTCAGGAGACCAAATTAAGGTAAGGGTGAGCCTAGCTTTCATTATATTAAACTGTAATTCAATTCAATTATGATTAACAAGAGATGGATGAGTTTTTGAGAGAATTAAGAACTAGGTTAAGGTGAATGAATTAAAAGATGAAGTTGAAAGGTGAGAATTAATGAAAACTAGTTTATGTTTCAAATTGAGTTTCTAGTCTTAAAAAGAGTGGATAATCTAGTAGGTTAATGAATAATTAATGTTCTAATGATAGGATAATCATAGGGTGATGTTTAAGGTCATGTTTTGAGGGTATTGGATCGAAAACGGAGTAGACAAGGTTTCCCCAAGGCGAAACCGCAACTGAACTGCGATTTTGCTGTCGCTGTGCAAAACACGTTACTTGTTGTCTCAGTTTGACAAGTTTAAGTTCTGAAATGGGTTTAGGTGTCTTCATGAAAGTTGTAGATATAGATGTTAGCTTTCACTAGCCTTTGGAGTGACTCAATTTAAGCTTTTAGAACTCTATATATGATTAAAATACTACAAAGGGGTCAACAGGCTCGTTCTCTTTTCGATTTTCTGTAACCGAAAAACTAAAATAAAAACTGGGACTTTTCTGTTCATAATTAGCTTTTGATGTCTTCACGAAAGTTGTAGATAATTGAGTTAGCTTTTAAATGGCTTCAGAGTGACTCAAAAATGTTTTGTGAATCTTGAGTTATGATAAAAACACTCCAAGTAGGTCTTGGAAAAAACAGCATTCTCTGTTTCACGTTCTTGTGCCTTTTTCACATGCTTGTGTTCCGAACTGGGTCTTGGTGTAAACATGAAGGTTGTAGGTAATTGAGTTAGCTTCCTAATGGCTCTGGAGTGACTAGAAAATTATTTGTAGATTTTGAGTTATGATGAAAATAGTCCAAGTAGGTCTTGAGAAAACTTTAAGAAAACTTAGCATAACTAATCCCAAGTTAGTCCAAAGACTTAGAGTTGGTTTCCAAACTTCAAACTTAGGTATTAGGGATTTAGTTGAGGTGTTTTATGAGTATTTGGCTTATGTCTTATTTAATCATACTTGATTACTTTTGAAGAATGTTATTGCTTATGAATTATGAATGATGAGTGCATAACGTGCTATACTTGTAAAGTTAATGTGACGATTTGATGTTGTTGATAATGATTATGAATCATATGTGCATTATGTGAACTATATTGTAATATATGTGATGCCTAAATGATGAATTTTTGATGTTGTTATATGATTGATGATTTGCTGCCATGTTGCTGTTATTATTTAATTAAAGCTGCATGAGTCGGTCTATGATGTGAGATGTTGTCCAATTTGTTGGAGTCATATGAGAAGTGTCGTGATGTCTAAGACGTAAGTGATTGAGTCTCATGCATACTCATTCAGAGATGAGGGCTTATGCCCTGGAGTTTTTACTCACCAGCGACGAGGGCTTATGCCCTGGAGCTTTTGCTCACTAGCGACGAGGGCTTATGCCCTAGGAGTATATTTATGCTCAAAGCGACGAGGGCTTATGCCCTGGATTGGTACCACATGCATATAAGATGTCTAAGATGTTTAAGATGTTAGAGTTGCATAGTCGAGTAGCATTGTCGAGTCGAGTTGTTTAAGATGTTTTGTGATGATGTTTTTTGATGATGATTAAGATGTTTTGTGATGATGTTCTTTGATGATGATTAAGATGTTTTGTGATGATATTCTTTGATGATGATTAAGATTTTTTGTGATGATGTTCTTTGATGATGATTAAGATGTTTTGTGATGATATTCTTTGATGATGTTTAAGATGTTTTGTGATGATGTTCTTTGATGATGATTAAGATGTTTTGTGATGATGATTCTTTAATGATGTTTAAGATGTTTAGTGATGATATTCTTGATGTTGCTTAAGATGTTATGAGATAAATATTTGAGACGTGCTTATATGTTAATTGTTGTTAAACTTAATTGTTGGATTATCTGTTTATTATATTGTTTGTGAATCTCACCCCTTCTGCTGGAATTGCCGCCTTGTGGGCAAGTGCAGGTAACCAAGATTAGGTGCAGTCGTGTGAGACATTCCTCACTGTGTCTTAGGTGCTCTGATATGTAACGGGATGGGGAATCTTGTCAAATGCTTTTCTGTTCCTTGCATGTCAATTATAATTTTATAAAGACTAATTTTAGATGAACTTTTGAAATGTTATGAAGAGGCCTGCGTGCCAAGACTTTTAAGATTCCGCTGCAATGTTTTGAGAAGTTTAATAACTATTTTTATGATGAATGAATTGTTATTCAATTCCTTTGAGATGTGTTAAGAAAGTGATACTCTGTTTATGTGAAAACTCTGATTTAATTTACGAAATTTTTACGTTGGGAAAACGGGGTGTTACATGTCGTGTCTAGGTGCATTGCATAAAGTTGATATGTGTTGTAAATGTTTAAGTACTTGGTGAATATTTGTGATCAATGAATCATTTACTTGTTGAAAATTGTTGGTGACAATTTGGTGATTATGTGAAGATGTGCATATTTTGGTGTTTATTATGAACTATGAAATACCATGATGATTGATTATTCATGTCTACATATATTGAGTATGTTTGATGTGAAGCTAACCCCCAGTGGTCTGTGGTGGACCGCCTACCTGTTTGTATGGATGGGTAGACAGCATGCATGACTAGTTTGATTGCTTGCTTGGTGAGTTGCTTGAGGATAACGGGAGCTTCCTCTGTTTTTCAGTAGAGTCATAGATTAGGCTCTGATTAGGTGTCTGTTCTTTTGATTTCCGGATTTTGTTTATGTTGTGGAGTTTTGCCCATATGTCGTGGTTTGGATATTATATTTTAGGGATGTATTTATTGTGTATGACATGGCTACTTGAGGTGTATGCTATATTTCCGCTGTGATGTTTTATTGTTGAAATTTTATGCATGTCAGTTGAGAATTATTTGAAGACGTGACGTCTATTTCTTGAATATTTATTATATTCGCGTGTTTTATCGCTTTAATAGAAGTAGAGCGTTACAAGATGGTTCTCTCCGACACTTGGAATCAATTTTGTCCTCAACCAGATAAACTTTGGCTTAATGGATAGATCAACTTTAGCTTAACGAAGGTTGATAGAAAGGACATATCTGAAACAAACTCGAAACTTAAAAGACCTATCTGAAACCTTAGAAACTTAAAGGACATATCCGAAACAAACTCGAAACTTAAAGGAGCTATCTGAAACCTTAGAAACTTAAAGGACATATCCGAAACAAACTCGAAACTTAAAGGACCTAACTGAAACCTTAGAAACTTAAAGGATCTATCTGAAATAAACATGAAACTTAAAGGACTCAGAGAGGTATTTGGCCAAATGATTTCGTTCTTCCAAACAACCACAATTAGCCAAAATATGTCGCTAAACAAATTATCCTTTTCTATAATTTGATTCTGAAACAAACGCCAAACGAAAATGTTGAATTTAAGCGGTACTACTTTAAGCCACCACACATGATTAAAATCCACATTAAAGTTAAGTTCAACGATAGTTAAGTTATTTAAGCACTTTTGACTGTGTACTGCTGAGTAGAATGAAGTTTCTAAACCCAACGATCTGCGACCTCAACCTGCAAACACAACATGAGTCAATTAATCCACACACGCCCCCGCCGACTTCTTCTCCCCACACAAGCAGCCTTCTTCGTCAATTCCAAGTCTCACAATTAGTTTTGTAATCTAACTATTTAATCTTTATCAATTTATCTAACCTAAGAATTACTAATTAAATCGTTAAATTCATAATATTTTAATATGATGACAATAACATGTCATAAGAAAAAGTCATTTGATATATAACGCGAACATTTGTAAAAAAAGAAAGACTCAAATTGGTAAAAAAAATTCAAAAGACTAAAAATTGAATGAACCGTTTGGAATCCGATCTCCTCCTTCAAAATTGTCTCATTCTCTCTCTCATTCACCAATTCTTAGCCATGAATCAATATACAAATTAAAAATGACCAACTCTATGATGTATAAGATACATGTCTTACAAAATACACAATTTAATTTATATCGATGAATCAATAAATTTCATTATTAAATGAAATATGATGTGGCTTTTAATGAAAAAAAACATTATACATGATACGAGACATGTTAAACAAAATCATTAGAAATATATTTAACGGAGTAATAATCATTTTGATTTCTAAATGTGTTACAACAATCTGTCAATGTATCGAAATTCCAAAATAATATTTAATTATACACTTCGTTAGTCAAAATTATTTGTGACATTAATATAGTCTTTTAATGTTAACATTAACTCTTTTCATGTAGAAACATATATGACTTATAAGATTAATATGACAATAGATAATTGTATTGAATAACTAAAATGACAATATTAATAAAACTTTTTAACATAATGAATTATTTTCCCTAAAAAAAACGTAATGAATTATTTTGATTAACATAGTGCAAAATCAAAACTATTTAAAAATTTCAATATGCTAAAGGACTATTGTAGTTACCTTATAAATTGAGATACAAAATGATTATTACTTATATTTAATCCTTTTAAAATGTGGCGCCTTTATTTGGTTGAATCTGATTAGGGCGGGAGAACTTGTCCCAAATTTTGGTGAATATATAAACGAAAGCAATAAACAAGATTGAAACAAGAAGGATGATGAGTAGTGGAAATGCAAGAAAGGTTCGAAAAGGTGACATAGTTTGGTCTCGTAACAACAACAACGATTGGTCTCCGGCTTTGGTCACATTTTCCAACCACCTCGGCATCTCACTCTCCTTCTTCGACAATCCCAACTCACCACAACGCACCTCTGAGGTTATTCCCTTCGATGAATTACCCTTTCCAAACCAATCCTTCCCTTCTGCTCTTAGGTTATTCGGTCTCAGAATCGTTTCCAGTTTGCGGTGTAGCTGTATAGCGGGTCATAAAGAGGAGAGGGTTTTAAAAGGGTCGGGTTGTCAGTTTGACCCGATTGGAGTTCTGGGTTTTGTTTTAGATGCTGCTGTTTTGCCTTGGGTTGAGGCTTCGCGTGTTGTTGATGCTGTTAAAGTTGTTGCTCAGATTCATGCTTTTCGTCACTACTCTTCCATTCATCAGAAGAAACTCTACAAAGAAGCTCCAAAATTAGGTATTTTTTTAATCTTTATACCAAAATGACTGTTGAAGTACCTCCGAGTATCCGACACATATGATTACATTCATTTTCTTAAATAATTTGCGTTGTTGATGTGTCCGTGTTGGTGCTTCGTAGTTGTTGACAAGTTTAGAATGTTATTATCCTGTTTTGCTTCTAAATTGGTAACTTTTATCGAGGTTTTGATAGAATCTAGCAACTATGAGAGGTTGCCTTATAAAGCATGGACACAGACTCACAAACACAAAACACATAACACTACACAGTCACTGACAAGTTGGCATTGATAATAATTTGAGAAAATCACATAGTTCATTGTATGATTCAATTGTAATCACATGCATGTAGTGTCGTATCCATGCGATATTTACACATACCGGACACAAGACACGCCTTTGATCAAATGTGTTAGTGCTACATAAGATAAGACATTGAGAAAATTAGGGTAATCATTGTAGAAAACAAGGTCGAGATTTGTGGAAAGGATGTGTACTTGCGCTGAGTACAACAGTAGAGACCCTCCTTGCCATGGCGATGACAATGATAAACTCTTAAGGTGAATGGAGACGTCGCCAAAATTGAGCCAACGAGTCGGAAGTTGTTATTCTAGCTCGACAGGGAGTATCTCTGGTCCTACATATCCCTAAGTGGCTCAGGGGATCAGAGCTACATAGTTCTCTCTAGTAGTAGCATGTATCCTCTTATTTATAGAGTTCAGCCAATGGAAGTAGTAGGTGAGTGTAGGACCTAGGGGTGAGTGGAGAGTGGAGGATCATGGGATCCCCTGCTACTCAACCTCTCTAGACTTTAGTCAAAACATGATATGTACTCGGCTCATCCTCAGATAAGAGTAGTGCAGGGTCGCTGTGTAAAGTCCCGTGACAAATGACCCTTTTCCTAGGTACGCTGCTAATGTGTTTACGTCGCAAACGTGGCTAGCACGTGCCTGACTCCCTTGTCGCCTATATTATTTATGGCGATACAGGCAGGATGCTAGAATCGTATATAGACATGACATTTGTGGAGGAGTAAAGAAGCTTGATAAGGGCTTAACAACATGTGTTTGTTACAAAGCGATACGAGACTAAGGAGTTAGGCACCGTAAGCAAGTGGTCATGGATTCAAATTTTGCCTCTTGTATATGGAGGAAACTTAATTGCAAGAGAAAATTCACTCTGTCTGTCCTACATGTTTTTTAATATTGATAGTACTAAACATTAATGGATACTTTGTACCGATAACATGGTTAAATAAAGATAGAGTTTAGTTAGACTTTTATTAGAAAAACTCCCAATCAGATGATAGTATTGTAATAAAAGAAATAAAAGAACTTATAAGTTGTGTGATATTACCATTAATTTATAATTAACATTTCAGCTCTTTAATAAAGTAAATCACATAAGTGTGATAGTATTGTAAAAGTCTTAAAGATACACGAATGGCCAGAATACAAGTTCATAAGCTGATATCATTTAAAAGAAAGAGCTAAATACCTATGAACATTCAAAATAATAGAACAAAAATATACAATTGTGCTTACCTGACTACACAGGAAAAATCAGAAACAGAGATAGATTTGTTTTGTGCTTTGCTGTGAAAACAGCACCTTATCAAGTCAAGAAGGCATTGGTAAAGCACCAAGCAGTAGTGCAGAGGTGCAGAAGAAAGTTGGAGGGAGATTATTGTCTTGTATAGTAATGCAGCGGCAAGTTCATGTGGTGCAGCAGTACGTCATGAGTGAACAGGATTGTTGGACAATGTGTGTTTTGGGTCATCGCTGAAAAAGAGTAAACAATAGATTGTCTTCACGAGTAGGATGGGAATGATGTCAGGGGCGGCTTTCGTTGGCAAGGAAGCATTGAGATGGAGCAAAGTAGTAGAACCATACAGTGAAACATTCTTGTTTAACAACTTTTTGGGCCCAATTTTTCCTTTTTATCAAACTTGATTACATGGGCATAAATTTGTGTAATTGAGTTTGAATGAGTCCACACAATTTCAACCGAGTTTTCCCAAAATTGAGTATGTATGCGATTCAACTAGATTTTCCTACCTAGAAAATACCACGGACTATTTTACTAGTCCACTTGTGAGTTCGTTAACCATGCCTGTGACAATTATCTACAATTTGAAATGAAAAAGTATTATACTATATGATTTCAATTTGTAAATATTTACCATTTTCTTGACCTAACTAAGCTTCTAGTCTCATTCCTATGTTGAATAGTATCTTGATATTAAAAACTTCTGGTGTTTATCATTAGGTGATAATGTGAAGCTGCATAAATGTTCCTCTTTGAGTCAGAAGGTACTCTCAGTTACTCGAGAATCTATGGCTTTAGAACCCAAGGAAAAACATCAGGTCACATTCGACCGAGGGCAGAAAAACATGACCGTTGGTGCTATAAGAAGATTGAAGCCAACAGTTCCTGATTTGGAAGGACATTCTGCACAGTTGTTTCAGAATAAACTTTTGGTTATTCCAGAGGCTCCAACTACCAGTGGTAAGGCTGAACTCTTTATGCATTCTCCTGCTTTAAGCCCATTTCACATTTGGGGAAAGAATCTAAAGTTTGAAAGGAATAACCGTCCGAGATTTAAAAATATATTAGAGCATGGAATGGTTGATATCTGCTTTGAAAATTGTTCTAGAATGAGTGAAGCTCATTTTTCTGTCGCTTCTGACTTCAAGACTCATTTGGTCAATTATATCGGTGAAAGAGGAGACAATGTACCAAGGCTTTTCTCTAGGTTGCCGGACATAGAAACCCCTATATGCCTCAACAGAAAAAGAAAGCGACCAGATAAACATGCTTTATGTCCTCAAATTCGCAGAGCTCAAGAAAATGAAGGGTTTGCGTGCATCTCAAGAAATACCAGACCTAGGATCTCACACATCAGTATTCTTGAACCAGAAGAAAGTATTCGAAAAGACAATCAGGCCTGCATACACTTTTCTGAAACTAGCATAAACTTCACTGATGACGCCCGTAAAGTGGATATGGAAAGATGTAAAAAATTGATGTTCCGGCAGTCTTTTACATGTGAATTATCTCCTAGTTTTACATTTGGCTTCCATTCTGATAATCATGAAGCTAATGCCAGTGCAGGAAAAGTTAAATCTGTATTAAGATCTAACTCTTCGGTTTACCAGGAGAGACTGCAAAGTTGTCATGGTGATATATGTATAGCACCTCTTAACCCAAAAGAGTCAGCAAGAATAAAATCATTTTCTGGTGATCGTTTATTAGAGGGTACAAGTTCCTATCAATATGTTCCTTCTTGTTCAATACCCAATTTAAAAGTTGGAGAGCAATCAGGAACACATGTTCCCATTTGTTCTACATTTCTGAACATGAAGTTCCCCAAGAATTTCAACCTACCATCAAAGGAACAGTTAATAAAGAAGTTCAGTGTATTTGGCTCTGTAGATTCTTCAAACACAAGTGTCTTTTGTTACACTGGTTCAGCTCAGGTGGCTTTTTTCGATGAAAGTGATGCAGTTGCTGCATATCAATATGCCAAAAGGAAGGTCTGGTTTGGTGATGCTGGTATCCGGTTTTGGCTAGATCCTTTTGAACACAAACAAAGAAAGTTGAAGCATTTATATCATGTGCATCCCTCAGCAAAACTAACAGGATCACCTCTGAAATCATGTCTGAAAAAATCCAATTCCTTGAAAGAGGAAAACAGAAAGAAACGTTGTAGGGTAAGATTTACAATAGAAACTTAGTTTGTGCCAATTGATTGTATTAAGCATGCTGTACCCTATTTACATGAAATCTTCATTCCTTTTTTCCTATGGATAATGAATGCCAACATCTTTATTTAATATCATGCACGTACTCAAAGACTTCTAGTTTTCAAAGTTACCAAACAAGCCGTGCAAATAATACTTCAATTTACTAAGAATTTCGAAATCCAAAAGCTTCTTTTAATATCAGGCATTAGAACTGCTAAAAACTTATAGTTTACGAAGTCCATTTATGCTTGTGTTTGAGTTTTGATTTGCACATGTTCAATGCAGCTCAACATGAAAGAACTATACAGGACATGAATATTTGTTCCTTGGAGTTAAAATTTCTTACATTCACTGCATTATATTCGTCTAAGCCATTGAATAGAGATCTGAAAACTCAAAACTATAATTAGGAATTAAAAATCTGAACCATTAGATCATTATCAATGGTCAAGATCACCGTCTGTAGTGAGTGTTAACTACACTGATTATAGCAAATCCTTTTACTTTCACATTATGAACGTAAAACTAAACAAATTAAAACAAGTACTAGTATAGGTTAGTGAAACACTATCAGAACTGGTTTTTCATAAATGAACTGATTCATTCAAATAATTTTTTTTCAAAAGACATTAGTCTTTCTATTTGACCTGTTAATTTATAAAATACATAAAATTTGAAAACATTTTGGTGTTACATCAAATATTATTTTTTAAGAAGGTATTACATCAAATATTCAAATCGAACCAATCAATCCAAACTCAGCTAATCTATTCCAAAGTTCTTCACTACATATGATCTACACTGAAAGCTCAATAAGTAATGAAATTCCAAATTTGCATGATGCAAATTCCAATTAGTAGTCCTTTGCTGACATTCAATAGCAACAAACATTCCCAGTTGCTATAATATTTCACCTCTTTTGCAAAAATAATGTTAATATCAGTGCAACTGCTCCGAGGGTAGTTTTCTTTCAATCAGGAATGGTTTGAATGTCAACAACAATGCAAGTCCTTCAATAACATTAAGCACAAAGAACACCAGATGGGGGCCTGCAGTTGAATGTTCAACAGTGAGTTTCAAGTAATATAGATAGAAAAGACAACTTGTTCCTTAACTCTAATGACTCCCTAGTTTATAAATATGTAGCATTAAAACCTTCGACTGAAGGCATGCCAAGAGTCAGACACGTGTCAGTGTCCGACATTGACACGATATTAGCACATGTTACATTTAATCACTTCTATTTTTAAAATTATTATCAATGGCTATGTGACCCTGTAGTGTCCGGTGTCTTTGTATGTGTTGTCTCGGTGCTTTATTTATTGTTAACCACAATCATCCTATCAACAAAGCAAAACCAAAATCCACTGCTGAAGACAGTAGAACAGACTGTTCATAAATGTTACCCAATCTAAAGTTGCAGTTCCATTCTTTTGCTATAGCTCAAAGTAAGAACTCTTTATGCTAGAAACAATATTTTATACTGTGGTAGTGATTGTAACTGCAGTTGTGCTGTATTTCTTAATATTGTTGAAAAATGTGGATAAATAAACGCCATTGATTAAGCTACAATTGCAATTCTGAACCAAAAATTGAAACCGTGAGTAGAGAAAAGATAAGGCTTATATTTTTTTTCGTATTACCTAATGAACACGTCATGAATGGATAAAACACTAATAATTACTTAATTAGACTAAGGATTTCAAAATTCAGCATCTGAAATAGAAACCAACTCAAACAAGTTAGTTGAGAGTCATACCTGGGAGGAAAGAAGCACCCATCCTCTTTTGTGACCAAGTTAAGCTGCAGTTAGCAAGATCAAAATAAGAACACTGCATATAATCTTCGATATAACATTGTAGTGAAAAATGGTACTGATAAATTAATGCTATATGATATAGTCTCTAGTCTCTACAATTCTCGATAATATTTTACAAATGTGACATTTGTTCAATGCAATTGGACTATGAAACACTGACACAGAACATTGACACATCAACACTGGTCATAATTTGCAAAATATGAAATATTTGAATGGGTAAGTTAGTGTCACTGTCGGACTCTGACAGGCATCAGACCACAAACGCACCTTCAATCTGAAGTGTTAGTGTTACATAGCAATTAGATCATAAAGTGGACAAAGTAATCTCGATTGAATACTTTCTTACTAAAATATGCAATGACAAGAAATGGACTAGTTACTTCTGTTTGAACTTGGAAAAGTTTGAACACATAAAAGACACAAATGAATAAACTATATCTCATAATAAAGGTCACAAAATCAAAGGGATACTCACATTGCTCCGCCTCCAACTGGACCAATTACCTTGCATGCTGACATAGCAGTTATGCAAATGCCATTTGCTACGCCTCTTTGATGTTGATCCTGTTTTCCAAACAAAACAAAAAAAAGTCATATCTTGTTGCAATTCCATACAGAACCTTTTCAAGGGGGAAGAAATCTGAAGAGTAGAAACAAAATCTTACCACTGCTTTATTTTGCAGAATAAATAAACCAGTAGAAATTATCTCCTAAATCCACCAAAAAGAAAACAATTAGGCAAGTTCAATGAAGATGAAGTTTTCAATAAAATTAAACTGATCTCCTGAGTTTTAGCAAAGGCAATTTAACTCCTTTACGACTTCAATATCGCTCGTTGGTTGTATCAAGATAGAGTTTCACTTACAATCAAAAGATTCTTTAAAATGGATGCACTATATATCGATATGTACAGTGTAAAGCCTGACAGCATTGTCATGAAGGGGAAGCTTTGCAAGGTAGGTATCGATAACACCTACAAATATATGATAACGACATGTTTTAAATCAAACAAAAAATGAAATGTTGAATCTGAGTATTTGTCACAAAAGGTGAATGCTAACCCCTGCGATGCGAGCAAGAACTATAGGTCCACAAATTTTTTGCACTGATTGATATAAGCCAAGCTGGAACATTATAATACCGACACCTGAACAAGTTTAATATGGTTAAAGTGTATTCAGATTATGCATGTCTGCATAAAATCCATTTTTGATTCATCGATCAAGCAAGTAACCAAATAGCGTCATGTCAACCCGTAAAAGTTTATGTGCAAGTGCTATCATTCCTTGGAGATAAAAGGTTAGGAAGGAAGGAAGGACTGTTCCTAATCTTAATAAATATCGAGAGATTCATAAATGTCAAAGATGTACCTGATACTGCAAGAATATTACCAACATCATTAGTTCCAAAGTTCAAACCGCCTAACCTTCGAGGACTTTCAGCCCATAATGAGAAAATCTTCAAAAATAAATTGTTGAGTAATATAAATAGATGCACAGATTGATGAATAGTAGAATCACAAGAGAGTCAAAACTAAAAACAGAAACATCTTTAAGTAGGAATAATAATACCTCTGCAAAAGCAATATCATGAATCGCAAAAACACAATAAACAATGATAGATGACATTAGGGGCCAATTTTTTAGGAGGCTTTCATCTTTTTGGATCATCTTATTCTTCTCATCCTCATTGGTTCCATTTTCTAAAGCTTCAATTTTGTTG
Source organism: Medicago lupulina (assembly GCA_958299785.1). Classification (NCBI taxonomy): domain Eukaryota; kingdom Viridiplantae; phylum Streptophyta; class Magnoliopsida; order Fabales; family Fabaceae; genus Medicago; species Medicago lupulina. The sequence goes on from OY283144.1 coordinate 64,756,789, forward strand.
GTTGATACTTTGTGATTATGAAGTGTCTCCTACATTGATGCAGATGTTTTAGATCATTAGTACTGATAGGAGAAAACCGAAAACCACATAAAAAGGAAACTGAAGTATGGTGATATATCATCACCATATTAAGATCAAAATAGAAGTCACATAACTGAAAGAGGGCAACTATATATGTGACTAATGAACAGATAAATGTTGGAATTTAAGATACATACTGGTAGCCAAATGCAAGAAATTGCTACTAGAAATGCCATAGCTGATACAATGAAGCATGGCAAGAAGTATGGAAACCTGTAAGGTGGTTTAAGTTTTGACAAATGAAACTTAGTATAACAACAATGAAAAACAGAATAGAGGATTAAAGTTTGTTATAAGACGAAAAAAAGTCCACTTACTTATCCCAAAAGGAATCCTTTGGAAATATATTTGGATATTTCTGTACTGGCTGCGAAACAAAATTTGACAAACTATTAGAGAAACAAGTAACAAATGCTTTATATTCATTTTCTTTTCCCAATTTCAAATAGAGTGTTACCTTTTTCAACATGAAATATATACTACCTTCGTTCGTTTTTATAAGGCCATTTATATCATTTTTTCGTATATGTTAAGAAAAATTGACAATGTATTAGTGTGCATTGTGTATAAATGTGTCAAATTCAGACTTTTCATCTTCCAAAACGAATTAGTAGTATTAATAAGGTGTAGATTTTGAAAAAATGTAATGAGTATTTTGAAATAGAGCTTATATTTAGGGACAAGTGTTTCCAAAGAAACAAAAGCTTATATTTAGACCGAGGTAGTACCTAAATTTGGGGACACAGATGGAATAGCAAATCATGTCTTGCATTACAAGTTATCTTACATCCACGTTAAAAATCCATGACTTTTTCTGAATTGTTTTATCCCAGAAGGAACAAATGAAAAACAAATGAAATATTACCTGAGCCAAATAGCCTCCCAATGCTGGTCCAAAGACCAAACCTACTCCCCATGCAGCTGCAACCTGAAATCACATTATAGTTTAAATCATTACAACAATGGTGATGTGGTTCAAAGAAATGATGAACAAAGGTTTGTGAGACTTACTGTTGATTGTCCTAAAGCTTGGTATTCTTCTCTAAAAATTTCAGAAGAATAAGCCTATTAATGAAGGAGGTTTTAATAAACAAATTGTATAGATAAAGTGAGATATTCAAGTATACCAATCCAAATATTTAATATAAAGTGTTTTAAGTGATACCTTCATTGGTCCAAGCAAACCATTTAAACCTCCAAGAACGAATCTCATCGTAACAGCCATCCAAAAACTTGTGCAAAGGCCAAATAGTGTGTTGAAAATTACACTGAAAGCAAATCAGCACCGCCATTTATATTATAAGAAGACATTGAAGCCCTTTTTGGATAAACAGCTTAATGAAATGCTTATAGCATAAACACTTATCATATAAGTACTTATGTTTAAGCTATTTAAATTAAAAAAAAAAGAAGTCATTGCTTTCATATATTAAGTTATGAGCTGTTTTCACAAGCTATTATGTACAGCTTATAAAATAAGTTGAAACAAGCTTAGAGACACATCATAAGAAGTTTGAATAAACTCTTCCAAAGAATATTAAAAGTGCTTATACTAGTAAATAACTCAAATTAACTCTTATTGTATCTCAAAAGAAAAAGTATGCACCTCAGTTGCATATATACTTACACAGAAATAATTCCTATTATCACAACAGGTTTTCGACCATAGCGATCGGCTATCATTCCCCATAATATAGATGTTGAAGCCCTACCAAGCATGTAGGCAGATCCTATAACATTTTCACAATCACATGTAGATAAGAAATAAATATCTTATGATTATAGACAAGACATCAAAGAAAATACTGCAATTAATCTTACCAACATAACCAGCATAGGAACTGATATCTTCTTCAGTTTTAGCAATATTAAAATCCTTTACCTGATATTATATAGAAAACATTATATTATACAATGTAATATTTAAAAAAAATAATTCATTTCTTCCAAGGATTAATACAATTAGGAAAACATCATCCTGCAGCATGAACATTTCATGTTATATCATAGACATGAAATATGTGACATGTTTCCAAAATTTGTGAATATTTATTACAAAGATGGACATAAACAATTCTCACATGATAAAGTCAAAATCTAAAGAAACTTTTAATATCTGAAATGAAAATTCATGTAGTAATGTGATATAAAGACATAACAGGAAACAATAATTATCACTCACCATGAAATAGAGGTATGGAAATAGAGATGCTATAGGAAGAGCTGTAACAATATCACAAAAGAAAAAAAAAGTGAGTAATTAGTGATAGGAACTATGAAACACGGATACGCACACAGACACTGGACACGCCGACACTGCTAATAATTTGAGAAAATCACAAAATTCAATGTAACTATATGTGTCGGTGTCGTGTCGTGTCGATGTCAGACACGACATGTGTCTGACACCGGGACACGCCTAATCCGAGGAGTATCCGTACTTCATAGGTTAGGAACAATGTATGAGCTGTTTCAATCATAGAGCACTTTATGCAATTAAATTTTAAGTTGAAAAATGTTTTTGCTTACAGCTACATAACACAACAATCCATATATTGAAAGCATTTCTAAATGTAACATCCTTTTTCAATTCCTTGGCTTGATCCACCTTACAACCAGGACAATTCTCATGATAATATTGTTTCTTCAACAATGACTCTCCAAAATCTTCCATGATTATCTAAAAACACAATACAACCTTTGTGATTTTGTGCTTCCACACCAAATCATTTTATATGTAAGAAACAACTAATGTGTTGTCAAATAGAAGTTACAATTTTATTATTTTTTATTGGAAGAGAACACGTTGAGGTATACATAGAAATATAAAAACATAAAGTGTACAACTTTAGTGGTTTGTTCTGTAATTGAACAAACATTAATATACGTTGATTAGTAAATCATTGAGGAATTGAAAGGGATAGATGTAGATGCAGAACTGATCACATATATATATATATATATATATATATATATATATATATATATGGTTATTGTGGAAATGAACGTGGACACACATGAAAGCATCAAATATTACGTCCAAGATGAAGGTAGTTGTAAATCCATCCATAATATGCCATTATTAAGATTTGAGTCTTGTTAACCAATGTCCTTAGAGCACTAGTATGGTGTCAGTAATATCGCCAAGATATAATACGAATGGAAAAAATTTCGGTTTAAATCAGATATCTCTATGCATTATTACCGTAAAGGTTAATCCCTTGAGTTGCGTAGTGCACAATGAACACCAAAACTCCCTTAACAAGGGATCGAATGAGGTCAAGTTTTGTCATTTGGACCAATCTATTGTTAGTAAATTATGCAACAAGGAATTCATATTTACCCCTGTGCTACATTGCAGCATTAACTTGCTTTGTGCAATGTCCGTGTATTTTTTTTGGTAGATATAAGGAATGTAAAATAAACATTGAAACTCACACATAAATGGAGGAGTTGGAATCGAACAGAGGCTTTGCAATTTTGTCATTTTTACTAATTGAGTTAAAACTTTTTTTTTTTTTTGAAAGAACCAATAGGGTTAGGACTTGTGAATTCCATAATAATTTAATTCACTTTTTATAGTACTATATTATTGAAATTTACCTCGATTTTAGTTTCAATATCGATATTTTAGTTTCAATATTGATTAAGAAATAATTTAAAATGACAAAATATTAATCTATACTATAGGTAAAGAAAACAATCCCTTTCAACTTTTTTGGGTTGGATTTTTCTTTCTAAAAACGCCCTCAATTTTCAATTCAAATAACACATGTAACAGATAGATAAGAATAAACTTAAATATTAAAAAAATGTAACAAACACGATATGAATATATGTATATCTGTTTTTTTTTTTTTACTTTATTATTTAAAAAAGTATAACAGATGAATATATATATACACTTACTTTTTCATTATTCCAATCATAACCTTAAACAACTTTTTCTATAATAAAGATTGTTGTTCGTGTCATTATAAAAAAACAACAAACGTTTATATTTTTACTTTTAATCAAAACTAAAATTTCATAAAAAAAAACGTTTATAATTTTCAAACGTTAACCCAATAAAAAGAGCGAAAACCGTGCCCGTCTTTTCGCTAGTTTTTAATATAAAAAAATCATTTATTTTTATGCAATACACATGATTTTTTGTTTTTATATCAAAGTCACTTTTTTTAAAAAAAAATTAGTCATTTGAGGTCGTTTGAAGGTCCGAAACCGCCTTTTAATATATATAATTTTTATTTTATTTCGGTTTGTTAATTTTCGGCTCATTCAGGTTTGTTATTTCTTTTAGTATTTAAACATAACTTATGCAGCCTAAGAGACACTTTTTCCATTCAATAAAAATATTCGAGACTTTTCTCTCAATTCTGATGGATTCTGTAAACCTTATTTAATAGGTTTGTCTCTTGCAACCTATCTGTATATCTTTTAGGGTTTAGCGCTTGTTAACTCTTACTTCCGTTCTGCGTCACCTTAAAAACAGAAAACTCGTTGATAGCATTCACCCTCCATATTGAACCAATGAGACCCTTAACCACCGGAAGAAAAAGGAAAGGGGCAAAGGGGTCCCTTGTTTGAGCCCTATTTGGATATTGATTTCTTCGGTCGGGCTACCATTTACAATGATAGAGAGGCTCTCACAGAAAACGCAAGGCCTAATCCATCGATGTCACCTAGAACCAAAAGCAATCCTTCTTATTATATAGTCCATAAAACTCCAATTGACAGAGTCACAGACCTTCTCAATGTTCAATTCAAAGAGGATGTGATCTTTCCGAGTCTTTTGGCCAAATCAAAAATCTTATTAACAGCCACCACTCCATGAACAAGTTGTCAACCCTTTAAAAGGCTGATTGATTGAACGAGATATAATCTTATCCATAAAATTTAATTTAAAGACCTTATTTTTGTATATTAATGTAGTGGTAAAATTGCTAACTTTTACTTGACGTGCACAAATTCGATCCTTCTCATTGCATTTTCTGGTCAATAATAATTTTATTTTTTGAACAAATCAAAATGAGATATTAATAACTACGGTAATTCATCCTACATAAGGCATACAAAAGACGAAACACCCAAAAGTATTTACACAGTAACAATGCTGCACTAACTTGAAACAAAAAATATCATCACTTGCAAAATAACTCTTGCAAGTATTTGTCAAAAAAAAAAAACTCTTGCAAGTACGACATTAAATACAATTGACAATATTTGGAGAAATCTCTAATGTAATGATGAAACATTATTGATACAATATATCTAGTCTAGTCTCAGTGGCGGAGCCAGAATTTTTAGATTGTAGGGGCAATATTCAAATACTATAATACCAAAAATATATTTGTCAAAAAAAAACCAAAAATATTATTTTACCAACAAAAAAACTATATATTATCTGAGATAGTACAAGATGAAAATAAAATAATCATCTTACAGTAATATATAAATGAAAGAGAAATAATAATACTTTTTACAAAAATACTCTTATCAAATATTAATATATTTACATTTCAATAAATACCAAGTGGAAGTCATTCACTTGAAAATTGGAGTGAGAATAGATTGAGTCGAGTTAGATTTTGCAAGTTATTTGTATGTACTTAATAGGTCAACTTTGTAAGTCTAAAAGACTTTATCTATGATTTGTGGCTTTCTTTTTAGCTAAATAGGTTTCTAAAAAAGTATTAGTCTTCCCTGTTAAAAAAATAAAAATGATCTGACCTGATGTAGGTTAGGTTAAAGGACAGTTTGAACTGTTCTCACACGTACTTGCAAATAATGCAACTATTAGTGTATAATAAAAAAATATTTAAGATTACATTGAAAATTAAAATGATCGCTTAACTTGGAACAAAATTGTATTGCAAATGAATCACTTATAGCACAAAATAAATACTCCTACTAATAAATCAATTTATCAATAAAATAAATGAGGTATTAACTAATTAGAATAATTTACTTTGATAAAATAAATCCTTTATTTTTTTACTAAATAATGGGGGCATGATGTTGACTTAACAATTAAAGTTATGTACTAAAATTAAAAAGTAGGGCAGGCACATGCCCACACAAGGGTGCATGTAGCTCCGCCACTGTCTAGTCTAATCTACTTGCTAAAAAGAAATAACTGAGGGGGTGTCATGACACATTCCCGACTTAGAGAAGGTATGCCTTTGGATACGTATCCGTTTACTTGTCGTTTTTGAAAAAGTTATACATATTAAGAAATCAAATAAATTTTGTTATTTTTGATGAATTTTTTTGTGTATTTTCTCTAATATCCTTACCCATTTATTATTTCATTCTATTATTTATCTCTCTACGATAAATGATAATGGTATTATTGAAACTTGAAAAGTGACAAGTAAAATGAAACAAAATTATTCTCTAAAAGCGACATGTACTGTGAACTGAAGGGAATATTATTTAGTAATTTTTATGAAATGATGAATTGGAGATATAAAATACTTATTAATAATATTAAAAACTACTGTCAAAATGATTGATATAAACACACAAAATTCATTTATTTAAATATCTAAAATGAAGAACTATATTTTGGATGTTCCAAATTGGTTAGTCTTTCATGATTACAAGATCAAATGCATAATGCTTAGACGACATATAAAAAATACATCTTTTTTAATAATAATAAAAGAACTGGTTTTTCTTTAAAAATAAATAAATAAAAGAACTGGTTTTACTTTTTGTTAAAGTTTATTATTTTATGTGTATGTCTAAAAACTACTTATGTTCTATTTGATCTTATGACCATATCTAATTCGTCTAAGCCATTATCTCTTTCTCAAAGTTAGAGGCTCACATCAACACGTTGTCCACGTGGTATTATTAATTTTCTTTGAATGTTAAAAGATCAATCAGTTTGCTGTTGGTTCCCTTCCCACTATAAGATGCTCATTTCTTTCCAGGTAGATCTTTTCCGTTTCAAAAAGAGACTGATGTTACACCAAATCAAATAATATATATTTTTTACTACGTAGAGGACCGAAGCTCGATTAACTCAACTCACTTTCAGTTGATGTTGGAGGATTTACTTCTATGCGTTTAGTTTCTTTGTAGTTTGTCTTCTTTTATAATATATTTTTAAATCAAATAATCTTTTTTATTACTATATAGAGGGTCGAAGCTCAAAAAAAAAAAAGATAAACTACAAAGAAACTAATCGCGTGGAAGTAATTCCTCCAACATCAACAAAAAGAGAATTGAGTCAAACAAGTCTTGTTATAAACAATATCATATTCAAGGATATGAAGTTTGCCACTACATCAACACACTGATTGGCTTCAAATGATGCACCACAACCTTCCACTCCAATTCAAACGATCGATGGATCTTCACAACCAAAGATCTACAAATAGAGATTCCATTCTCATTATTAAAAAGAGCATTAGAAACCACTAGAGAAATTAAAAAGAAATTAAAATAACCACAAGAGAAACCATAGGTCTACAAATCAAGCTTTCACGTTTAATTCAACTGCTCTAAATCCTAACCTACTCCATTTGTTTGGTCAAGAAGAAATTAAAATAACATATTCCTACGTTTACACGTAATTTTAGGTACCAGTTGGCTTTTAAATTGACATTGGCAGTATATATATACTATAAAGGGCGAGGTTTAGGAATCACATACAAATAAAGTACAAGAACGTCTAAACCAAGAAACTAAGGGCAAAGAGAAAAACAACAAACAAAAAGGCCAAACAACAATAAAACAAAATGTTGGAATATTTTATTAAATATTCTATTTAATTATTACTACATTCCAATATAATTAGAGTTTAATTGTGTAAAGTCAGTTTACACAGTCATCTAATAGTATTGCGCCATATCATTTACTCTTAAAATGTGTTATTTATTTAATTTATTAAAAAAAAAATTACTTATGTTTTGTTACATTTGTGCAACACAACTTCACGTAATTCTACGGAAAAATTGTGTCTCTCACAACGGAATCATATAAATGAGATTTCAAGCGAATTTGTACCATTTTTTCATGATACTAGAGATGGATCCGAACAAATTCTTCCGAAAATATTGTTTCTTCAACAATAGTTTTTAGATCGTAAAGATAGTAGGAATCCAACGGTTATTCACTGGGAGTCGCGTTCGCATGAACAAAGGAAGTAGGAGATTAGGAATATTTGATACCTTTGAGAAAACGAACGGGAGCAAGGAGTTATTTTTTCGCGAGGGAGCGAAGCAATAGATTAAGAGTAAATGATGTGGGACAATACTATTGCATTACTGTGTAAACTAAATTTACATAGTCAATGCACCACAATTAAACTTAGTTTTATTATTTTAGCAATATTTAAAACTACATATTATTGTATCAATGTTATTTTAAGGAGAATTCTTCCATGGAAAGAAAATACAAAATTTCCAAGTTTAATCATACAAGGAAAATAAAAAGATATGATTGTATTGATTCATACTATTGATTGATACAACAGCACATATATAGGATGGCAGACTACAAACATGTGATAAGGGACTTGTGCACCTTACCACATATGGACAAAATTGGTTGGGAGGGAAAAACATCACACGGTGGAGATTAATCACTACTAAACGGCGGTGAATACTTTGTAACATTGTTATACAAAAAATATATGATGGCAGGTTAGTACCATAATGTGAAAGCATCAATCTGGTCCTGTGATTGATCTGCACTAATAATCCTCACCCTTTTTCCCTTAAGAGGATTTTTATAGAGAAAAGGTTCAATTTGTATTCTTTATTTTTCTGTCATCAATTAGCAACAAGCATCCTTGGTCGTCATAATCTCCAAACTAAAATTCATTTATGTTAGTGTAACTGGTGAGAGGGTGTTTTCTTCTTTTCAGTCAAAAATGGTGTAAACATCAATAGAACTCCAAGTCCTCCAGCAATATTCAGGACAAAAAATACCATATGAGTTCCTGCAGTTATGCACAACAAAGAGCTTCATGAATTCAGGTAATTAATAAATCTAGTAAAATAAATTAATGTTGAAATGCTCTTAAGTATTTCGATGTCATATTCATATAGAGTTCCTATATCATTCTGTTGTTGCAGCTTTTCTTTCTATTACTTATGTGTAGGAATTAAACTCTTAAATATTGTTGTGTTGTTTACAAATATATCATAGCATACAATAAGGGAAAAAAATTGAACAGTTACATCATGTGATGTAAAGTATTGACTCATTAAAATCAGTTGAGTATCATACCTGGGAGGAAAGATGCATGCATCCGTTTTTGTGACCAGGCTAATCTGCATTGAACAAAAATATCAGAATAAGAAAACTGAATATATTATACTGTTTTCCATATATTATTGTAGTCAGAAATGAATTTTACATGCCAAGTATATATGTAATATATTTTACGTACGAAACATATGTTTTTGTCCAGATGAAACCCTAACAGTTTAGATAGTTTGTAAACTGAACAATTTGTTATAAGGTTCAGTTTAGGGGAGTTTTTTTATTAGATATATTTCATTGTATTGCATATGGCTAGTTGGTTAGAAGTTAGTTTTAGAGGTTACTTGTTTTCCATGTAAGCTAGTTAGTTAAACCTCTATGATGAACTAGTGCTATATATAGCTTTGTATCAGTTCAATTGAATAATGAGAATAGAATTCACCTCACAATTGGTATCAGGTGCCCCCTTAAGGGTCCTGTAAACATTCAGTTTTACAAACAAAAACACAGTTTTTTGGAGGGAAATTGGTTAAAACAGTTTTCTCATTGATCTTCAAGATCCTTCTTCATTTCAATCTTTCTCATGTTCTTCAAACGGATTTGAAGATTCAGCTATGGAAGAACAGCAATCTTTCATGCCACCTGCAATTCCCAAGTTTGATGGGTTATATGATCACTAGGCAGAACTCATGGAGAAACTGTTGAGATCAAATGAGCACTGCAGATTGGGGGAGATTGGAATCACTGTGGCACCATCAGATACAACTCCTGAATAATTCAAAGTTGGAGAAGAAAAAAAGATTAAATATCTCAAGGTAAAGAATTTTCTATTTCAATCCATTGATTGATCAATTCAGGAAACAATTCTTGTGCGCAATTCTAAAGAAATCTTGAATTCCATGAAAAGGAAATATCAAGGTTCTACAAAGGTTAAACATTCACAACTTCTAGCTTTGCATTATGATCTTGAGGCTCTATCTATGAAAGAAGGAGAATCTGTTAATGGTAATCTGCAAGAACCCTGACAATCTCACGTAAGATGTCTGAGCATGGTGAAAGAAAGGAAGAAACAGTTATTGTTGAGAAGATTCTCAGGTCCATGACATCAAGATTCACCTATGTGGTGTGCTCTATAGAATGATCAAATGATGTCACTACTCTCAATTGATGAACTGCAAAGCAATTTACTTGGTCAAGAAGCAAGAATGATTTGTCACAAAGAGAAAGATGATGAACAAACTCTGAAGATCTCAAACTCAGGAAGGGGTTATGGACGTGGAAAAGGAAGTACTGGTGCTAGTGAGCGTGGAAGAGAAAGAAAAGCAAGAGAACTTGTTGAACTCCATAAGTGTCACAAACTCGGGCACTATCAGAATGAATGTCGTAGTTGGGAAAGTGAAAATGTAAATTTTGCTGAATTTGATGACACAAAAGAAATGTTGCTTATGGCTCAAGAAAAGGTGAGCACAAGAACAAAAGAAGAAGTATGGTTTCGTGATTCAGGGTGTAGCAATCATATGATAGGAACTAAAGATTGGCTATTTGGCTATCTGAAACTATGCATTGGAGGTAAGATACAGATCATCACTAATGTTTTTCATCCTGAAAAAGGATTAGTGATGAGCACTCAAATGTCTTATGATAGAATGTTTGTATATTTTGCTCCTGTTATTGTACCTATGTATCTACAAGTTAGTTAAGAAGACAATAGCAATCAATGGCATTATACATATGCTTATCTCAGTTTTGAAGGGTTAAGCACTCTTATAAAGAAAGAAATGGTAAAAGGGTCACCAACACTGAAATAAGTGGATGAAAAGTGCTCAGATTGTGTAGTAGGAAAACAACACAAAAATGTTGTTCCAAAGATGACATATTGGAAGGCCACTAAGAAACTGGAACTTATTCATTCAGATATGTGCTGACGCATCAATCCAGCATTGAATGCAGGAAGCATAAATTTTATCACTTCTACATATGATTTTAATAGAAAAACATGGATATATCTCTTGCAAGAGAAGTTAAGTGCATTTGATATGTTCAGAAGCTTCAAAGCTCTTGTTGAGAAAGAATCAAGTTGTAAAAATCAGTGTTTTAGAAGTGATAGAGGTGGTGAATTCACATCTACTATGTTCAATGAATTGTAGTTTGCATGGTATGAACAGATAGCTTAGATCTGCTTACACTCCTTAGCACAATAGTGTCTCAGAAAGGAAGAATAGAACTTCGATGAAAATGGTGAGGAGTATGTTATCTGGCAGAGATGTATCAAAGAGATTTTGGCCTGAAGCTGTTGTGTGGGCCACTCATGTACTAAATAGAAGTCCTACTCTATCTGTTAAAGATATGACACCTAAAGAAGCTTGGAGTGATTTGAAGTCTGCAGTTCACTATTTTAGAGTTTTTGGGTGCATAGCATATGCACATATACCAGAAGCTCAGATCAAGAAGCTTGATAAAAAAGGTATCAAATGTGTTCATCTTGGGAGTAATGAGTCTAAAGGTTACAAGATTTATGATCCTACTCAGAACAAAGTGATAATCAGCAGAGATATTGTGTTTAAGGAATCAAAAGGGTGGAATTGGAGTGAAAAGCGAAAGGAACCAATTTTGCAAGCTGACATAAATGATGAAAAGAACAACAGGATGAAGAAGCAAATATTGAGCGTCACACTGATGTTGATAATGCTAGTAGTTAAGAAACAAATGAGAATATTCACTCAGCTTCTAGCAATGAAGAATCTGACAGTCAAGATAACTTGCCTCCAAGATAAAGAAGACCTCATGTGTGGAGTAAAGACTATGTTGTTGTCATAGAAACAGAAGAAGAAAGTGAACTGGTTAATCTAGCTATTTTTAGCAATAGTGAGAATTGAAACACTTAAGAAATGTTGTTGTCAGAGAAACAGAAGAAGAGAGTGAACTGTTTAATCTAGCTATTTTCAGAAATAGTGAGAATCAAATCACTTATTAAAAAGCTGCTAAATTCAGCATCTGGAGGAAAGCTATGGATCAGGAGATTGAAGCAATAGAGAACAATGATACATGTGAACTAAGTGAGTTACCATCTGGAAGCAAAAAGATGGGTGTGAAATGGATTTACAAAACAAAGTACAATGAAAAAGGAAAAGTTGAAAAGAATAAGTTCGGGCTTGTAGTTAACGGCTATTCTCAGCAGCATGGAATTGACTGTAATGAGGTTTAAACCATCAGAACTTTTAGTAGCTAGACGGGATACCATCAGAACTATTCTTGCTATAGCAGCTAGCAATGACAGAAAAATTTATCAGTTAGATGTGAAGAGTGTTTTTCTTCATGGTGAGCTTGTGGAATATGTATATGTAGATCAACCTTTTCGCTATAATAATAACATGTTGGAACACTAGTTAAATCTATAAGAAATTGGATAGAAAAACACAATGGAAAAAACTAGTGTGTGTGACTTAAAAATGTCCCACATTGGTGTGTGCTTGGGGTACCCACTTTTGTACACGGGTGAACGCTTACAAAAATATATATATCACGCGCGACGCCGCCGCCTGTCTGACCGACCGGTCGGGTCGGGTGGGGCTGGGGTCGTGGGTGGTGGGTCCAAATGATTTTTTTTTTTTGTCATTTGAAAATGTTAAATTAATTAATTAATTATTTTATCATTATCCGAAAGCGCTACGCGTAACAAAGAAAGTTGTTACGACCCGACCCGATCCAAAACGCGTATCCGATAAGAACAAAAACGCGGTTACTTGAGGATCAAACCGAATTGATCCCCAAGTCACTCCTTTTTTGTTACAAACTCTGCCTATAAAAGGAGAGCTCGCCCCACTCATTCAACACACCGAAATTCGCAGTTGATGCTTCCTGCGCTTTTCCTCTCTTCTCCCTTAGACTTGTGTTAACGAGTCATTCTTTCTCCTCTCCTCCTTTATGTCCCTTCGGTTTCGATAAGAGTGGTTACGTACCATATTCGAGTGGTTTTTAATCGAACGATTAAACCTTATAGAGGTGTATACTCTCGAGCGATTACATACTATGCAGTACGTAATCGTAACAGTGATCTAGGCTGTTTTATCCTGGAGGCGGCGCGGTTGTTAATCTACCTTGCACAAACTTGGGTAGTGCCGCGAAACGTCTTAAAGAAAGCGACCTGGTCGTGACTCATCCCGGTAAATTCGTTTGGTACAATTTTTAAATACGAAAACAACATAACAAGAAAAAAAAAAGTGTATAAACTGAAGAAATCTATATGGTCTCAGGCAAGCTCCAAGAGCATGGTACTGTAAGATAGATTCTTATTTTTGTCAAGAGAAATTTCAGAAATGTCCTCATGAGCATACTTTGTTTGTGAAGCAAGAAACTTGAGGTAAAATTCTTATAGTAAGAAACAGGAAATGGTGAAGGGATGTTTGAAAATTTAAAAAAGTCTATGACAAGCAAGTTTGCTATGACTGATTTAGGAAAGATGAGATACTTTCTTGGTGTAGAAGTTAAGCAGCTTGAGTGTGGAATATTCATTCACCAGGAAAATATGCTAGTAAGATATTAACTAGATTTGGCATGGAAAATTGTAACAAATTGTGCCATCCTATTGTCCCCAGAAACAAGTTAACAAGAGATTAAGGTGGAAAAGCTGTTGATTCCACAAATTACAGACAAATGATAAGATGTTTGATGTACCTATTAGCAACAAGACCTGATCTTACATTCTTAGTGTGTCTCATTGCTAGATACATGTAGAGACCCACTGAGAATCACCTAGCTGCAACTAAAAGAGTTATCAGATATCTCAAAGCTACTGTTATGCTGTGAATCCTATAAAAGAGAAACACTAGTGCAGCATTGCAGGGATGGCCTGATTCAGATTATGCAGGTGATGTTGATGATAGGAAAAGCACATACGAATATGTTTTTATGTTGGAATCAGGGTCGGTATCTTGGAACAATGAAAGATAAGTAAAATAAAAGCTAGAGAAATCAAAGATTCACTCACACTGCACCACCTCCAGCTGGACCAATTGTTTTGAATATTGACATTCCAGTCATAGCAATGCCGTTAGCTGCCCCTCTTTGACGTTGTTCCTGTTTTCCAAATCAACATGCCATTTATGCCATAATTTTCTGAAAATATGATCTCAACTTTTGGAATGAAATAAAGTTTAGAATGGAACCAAACATTACCACTGCTCTATTTTGCAGAAGAAATAAACCAGTGATTATGGTCACCTGAAATCCAGCAAAAATAATACAATGTTAATTAGAGGGATTGCTGATTGTTAACTTTAGTCGGATGGTTCATGAGGTGTCGGCTCAGTGGTAAGAGTTTAGTCTTGTAATTAATAACGGAGTTGAAATTCCCTCAAGAACGGTTGTAAATTAACTATTAACGCCACTTTAATTAATAATACTATTCTCATTCTTCGATTTAAAAGAAAATAATTTAGCCCACACAATTAGTCTTATTTAGGTCTTTGATTACTCTTATAATACATTTATGTATATGACATCAAGTTAGTCTACTTTAAAGGGCGAGCCTTGGTGCAACGATAAAGTTGTTGACTCGTGACTTGGAGCCTGGAGGTCACGGGTTCAAATCTTGGAAAGAGAAACTCTTCTTGCAAGGGTTAGACTTCATACATCTGGCAAATGGGGATGCTAGATGCGAAGTCTAACCTGTCTGGTGGAGCCTCGCATATGACATCAATTCACCCCATCCTAGAACACTTTTGAAAATACTTTGTACTTCAACAAAATTTTCAATCAATGAAACTGGACTTTTCGATGTTTAATGAAGTCAATGCAATAAATTTTGAAACTGCATCACTAATGATCGGTTAAATAAACAAAACACAATAAACTTACACTTAGAAGATTCTTCAGAAGAGAAGCAATATTAATCACTAGGTATAGTGTGATTCCAGAAAGCATTGCTATGAATGGGTAACTTTGCAAAAGAGGTATGGCTAACACCTACATAAGGTGACAAAATAGCAAGACAGTTTCAGAACAAGAAACAATGTAATGCTGAGTTGCATTAACCACTATGAATGGTGAAATCTTACCCCGGAGATGCGGGCAAATCTTACAGGTCCAAAAGTTTTTTCTAATGAAGGATATAGGGAAAGCTGGTAGACAATAAGACCAATACCTGACCATTGATCATTTTAGAAGAGCTCAATAATTAAGCATTATATATATCTTGTGAAAAGAATGCACAAAATAAAGTATATCTAAGTATTGAAGTTATAAGAGGAAGAGGGAACACATATAGTGTAACTTTAGGAAAATGCTTATAGTCTTGTGTATCATCACAATAAGGGCAACCCGGTGCACTGAAGCTCCCGCATACGCAGGGTCCGGGAAGGGGTCCCACCATTTGGTGTATTGTGTATCATCACAATACCAAACCATAATCATAACTCAGAAGTTATCATATTACATTAATAAATCACTAGGGATGCATACTCATATCAAAGATGTACCTGATATTGCAAGAACATCACCAACATTTTCAGTTGTGAAGTTCAAACCACCCAACCTTCTAGGACTAACCGCCCATAATGAGAAGACCTATCAAGAAGTAGAATAGTGTTTACTTATAGTCTCTTATATGAAATATCAGTTCTGCAGCAAGTTAGTTAGAATGATACATCAAGGAAAGAAAAGCTCTATAGCACCGACACTTCAGATAGAAAGCACTCCGGAGATTTACATGATACCATCACATGAGATTACATTCAATTAATTTATTTTCTAAAATTATTATTAGTGTTGATGTGTCAGTGTCATGTTCGTGTTTGTGTCCGTACTTTATAGAAGAAAAGTCAAAACAACATCTATTAAATATGCAAAAACTAACTTTATTAAGTAGGAATGGTACCTCTTGATAAGAAATATCATAAAGTGAGAAAATGCAGTACACGACAATAGATGACATTAAGGGCCAGTTTAGGAAGAGGTTTTCATCTTTTTGGATTATCTTGTCTTTGCCTGCTCTCCCATTTCTTCCAGTTTCTAAAGCTTCAACATCATCAATGGACTCATTGCTAAGGGGGTGGTTGTGTAATGTTTCCTACAGTCGAGCAGGCATGGATTTATAGAAATTATATTGATGGTGAAGAGAAATATATATTGTTCGTGTGCGCATAAAAAGGGAAGTAAAAGCAGGAATGAGCTAAAAAACCTACACAAAAAATGTCGCTACATTATGAAATGTCAATATAATTGCATTAGAAAAATGTTGCTAAATTGTGATCAAATGGTTATACTTGTTTAACAAACTATTAAGTTATTTATAACACAACCGATCATTTTCTAACCAACCGCTATATGCGTTTAAAGTGAATTATCACTTCAGAAGAGTCAAATCTGTAGGATATAAAGAGACAAGTGATAATTGAGTTGATTTTGGATGCTAGTTTATGAACCAAAGAGGAATCTGAAAGAACTGTCTATCTATGATTCAGACCCCTACTTTTACTGATACCACATCAAA
The DNA here is from genome assembly GCA_958299785.1 of Medicago lupulina. Taxonomy (NCBI): domain Eukaryota; kingdom Viridiplantae; phylum Streptophyta; class Magnoliopsida; order Fabales; family Fabaceae; genus Medicago; species Medicago lupulina. The sequence continues at coordinate 64,773,578 of OY283144.1, forward strand.
ATCGGTAATAAACTTAAGGAATTTGTAGTTGTAAATCAATGACATAGATCACGATTTTTCAACCACTTAAGTTTAGCATAAGTGGTTGGTGTGCAGTATGTTTGAGTGTTTTAACCCTCTGGTACTAAGTTGAGTTTGATTCCTACTCATAAAAAATGTCGTGTTTTTTCAGTATTCAATCAGATATACATACCGGAAGCCAGATGCAGGCAATTGCTACCACAAACGCAAAAGCTGATATTGAAATGGAAGGCAAGAAATATGGAAACCTGCAACAATATTTATGTTTTGATAATGACAATCAGAACATCAACAATAAGCTTGGAAGGAAAAAAGACATTATTAAAATTTTATGAAACTAAAAAGCAAGATAATATCTCTTACTTGTCCCAGAAGGAATCCTTTGGAAATAGATTTGGGTATTTCACAGTTGGCTGCAATATAATTTTCACAGAAATTATTAGAGAAACAAGTAAAAGTGTGTTAAACAAAATAGACATATGTTTGAATATACAGAAAGGGTTTCTAAGTTTTATAAGATTCAATCCTTGATCATGACATATACAGGCCACGTATCGCATTCTCACTATATATCAAGTCATGAATCCGATTGGGAATGGTTACTCATGCCATTTTCTATGTCCGAAATCTAAGGCTATTTTCATTACAAAAGGAAAAAGAATAAAGAAATACCTGAGCCAAATAACCTCCCAAAGCAGGTCCAATTATTAAACCTATGCCCCAAGCTGCACTGAACTGAAATCATATCAATCATTATGAACTATTATTGTTGAATGAGAGAGACCTGAGACATGAGATGGTGAAACTGTGTGTATCAACGCTATACAACAGAGTCAATTTATTCCCTCAAAAAAAAAAAAAAAGAGTCAATTTATCTATACTCAAGGCAATATACACTAATTAAATATACAAGACATTATCTAGGAAGCACTAAAGCAGGCACGTATACGGTCATCAGACATGACACTAACATGTAGCCATCCATAAGAATTGAATAAAACATAAGTAATTGAATGTTACCACATGTGTCAATTCCCTATAGGTGTCGGACATAACACTTGTCGGACAAAGATTATAGAAGCTTACAGTTGAGAGTCCAAGAGCTTGCTTTTCTTCTCGAAAAATTTCAGAGCAGTATGCCTGTTATTCGAAAAGGATGTGACAAAAAAATTAACTGATATCTAAAAATAAAAACAACAGACATATAATTGCTCTCTGATGTGGAAGGATGAAACATTTAGGTATTATTGTGTTGATTGGTACCTTCATTGGTCCAAGCAAACCATTGAAACATCCAAGAAAAAATCGTGTTGCAACAGCCATCCAAAAACTTGTGCTAAGACCAAACAGTGTGTTGAAGATGATACTGAAATCAAGTAATCATCATCATCATCAATGTTGTAATGGAAAACCATATTCACTCTATTTTGGATAAACAACTTAGTTTAGCCCTTATAGCGTAGACGATTAATATATAAGTACTTATGTACAAGCTATTTTTATAACAAAAGATAAAATAAAGTCAAATTTTTTCATAAGCTATCATGGAAAACTTATGGAAATTAGCTGAAAACAACTCACACACATGTCATTAGTTGTTTTCATAAGATCTCTTAAACAGTCCTACGAGTGTTTATGCGAGTAGATAAACTCAAACACGTTAATTTGAAGAAAAAAAACTCAATGACATATAGACTTACACCGAGATAATCCCTAAAATTGCAACAGGTTTTCTACCGTAACGATCTGCTATGATTCCCCACAATATCGATGTCAAAGATCTTCCAAGCATGAATGCAGATCCTACAACATTTTCAAAGTCAGATTAGGATCAGAAATAAAGAACTTATGAAGACAAAACACATCAAAGGAAGTTTAAAAAAAAAAAAACTTACCCACATAACCAGCATAAGCACTTATGTCCTCCTCTCTTTTTGCAATATTGAAATCTCTTATCTAAATGAAAATACTGTTCACATTAAATGTTGGAATACTTTAGATAACAAAAATTGATTCACCTATTGTTTCAAATAAACTTCCAAGAAATAAGAATGCTACAAAATTAAAACATGTATGATGAATAAAGTTATTAAACTTACCATGAAATATAGGTAAGGAAATAGAGATGATATAGGTAGAGCTGTAAAGAACAAATACAATGACATCAGAAATGTATCACTATTAAGATATTTTTCTTGGTTAATAGCTTGAACGTGCTTAATCTTATGAAACTATAATATAAGGGATTGTACATTTTTACACTTAAAAATTTGCCAAACTAACTAAACTGTAACAAAAATTTTATATTTCTACTAGTTATTTATCATCACAAAAATTAAAAAAAACAATCATCATTCTTTAACAAAGTGAAAACTAATTTCAAAGCATAGCTTACAGCTGCATAAAACCACCATCCATATGTTCAAAAGATTTCGAAATGAAACATCAGTTTTGAGCTCTTTTGCTTTGTCAACTTTACAACCAGGACAATTCTCATAGTATTGTTTTTTCAACAATGTCTCTCCAATATTTCCATCTTCCATTTTTTGCAACAAAAATCAAGAAACTTCTTGCTTCCAGAAAACAATGGTTACAATGTTTGTGTTATCTTATGACCCTTTCCACCGAATTCTTTTTTTTTTTATTTGCAATATGACAAAAGACTAATCAGAAAGACATAAAAAGTACAAGAATATAAATTGGCACTTGTTCTTGAAACCAAAAGACAATAACAAAGATTTGTCACACAACTGAAAGGACAATTGTAGAGCTATGACAAGAAAATAACAAAATTGGTAAAACATTAAAATGTGTTGAAAGAGACATGATTGGATCTGCAAAGGCTGACATCATTGCACACGTCAAAGTAACAGAAAAAGACCAAATCATGAGAGAGATTGGTGTACAACTAAATGCTGTTGGTTTTATGTTAATTTAAAAATTAAAAACAGCATCAAAAGTAAAACTTTAATTTCTAAGACAACAAAACAATAGTAAGTTTGAAAATGTATTCGATTAAGAGAAATGATGATTTAATTTGTATTGGTGTATAACTTTTCTACACATGCCAAAAAATGAAATATTCTACGTAGATGTTTGGAAAGACATTTTAGAAACTAACATATAAAAATACTAAAAAATAATAATAATACAAGAGTACTACAATAGTATGATATTTTTTTTTTAATGTGATGTTCTATGTGGGAAAACTTGACCGGACAGAAGCACACTAGTATGATTTGATTATTTATATCCATGTGTAAATATAATTTATGGTGCATAAAAATAATCTCTTTTATGCTTCTTGAAATCACTTAAATTCTTTTTTTTAAAATTATTTGAATATTATAACAAAATACTCAAAAGTTATGCACAAAAATAAGTATTAAAACACTAAGCAAATGATGCATTTGTATTCAACATCTAAAATCTTTTTCAAAAATATTCTTAAATACTATTTATACAAATATTTAAGTGTTCATTAAAGTTGGACTAGTCCTCTCAAAAAAAAATTAAAGTTGGACTAGTTGATAAAGAATTGGTTCAAACTCCACATTTATGTTGGTTCAGTTCCTACTTTCCATGTTTAGAGATCATTTTTATTTGTTAAAATAAATGGAGTAAGCAAATTAGAGAGAGATAAACACAAAAAATATACAATAGGTTTTAAATTTATTTGTATTTTCATCTTCAAATGAAAAAAATACTAATCTCGAGTCGCATCAACAATAATCATTTTAGATATTTTTATAAACTTATTTATGTTTTTATCTCTTCAAATTAAAAAATAGAGACAATCATAAATAGAGAGGATTTTCACTCATCTGTCCCATTCTCAAACCTTCAAAATCAAATTTTCCTTTTTCACCAAATGATAGTTAAAACAAAAGCACGGCATTCTCCCTAAAAAAAAAAAAGCACGGCCTTTTGTTTTTCTATTGGACCATAGAGACTTCCTTTCTTTAAAGATAATAAAAACAAAAAAGTGAAGCTTGACTCTTTAAAAATATCGTAGCCCCTAATTACAAAAAATCTTTTATTATATTTATATAAGATGATCAAATATGATGTTGGTAAAGAATTTTTTATTTGGGTTTAATTTTTTTTTTTTAGGGGACAATGGTATTAAATATTTTCAACTTGAAGCATTTATGGGGATGGTTTAGGAAAAGGAAAATATGGGGAAAATCTTTTATTAAATATTTTTTTGGGGATGTGTGAACTTTAAGAAGATATTTTGGATAAATTGAGATATTGTTTGTTTAGAAAAGGGAAATGGAGGTTTGGGGGTTTGAATTTACTTAGTATTCGAAGTGGGGTGGGAGTTGGTAATTGATTTGATGATAATTTATGTCGTGAGGTGGGGGTTGAAACAAACACTTTATTTTGGTGTGATCCTTGGTTGGGTAGAGGGGTTCCGGTAGACAGAATTAGTCATCTTTTTGCCTTGGCTAATAACAAAATGGCGATTGTGGAAGATATGTTCAGTTTAGGGTGAGAGGAGGGTGGTGAGACTTGAAAATGACGGTGACGCTTGTTGGCTTGGGAGGAAGAAAAATTGTGGGAGTGTTGCATGTTAATTTATCATATTGTTTTGCATGTTAATGTTAGTTAGAGGTGGATCTATCAACTTCACGAATCTTCAAAAATATAATATTTCTAGTGCTTATAACTACTTTCTTTCAATGGACTAACATATCATTGTTGATCATTCAAATATCTTTAGGCATAGGGAGGTTATATTAAAAGTCAACATATTTGCTTCACGTATGTTACGTAATCGTTTACCAACTACAAATAACTTAATCAAGTTAAAGGGTGCTCCAACCAAATGCTACGTTATGTTCATGGAACTGTGGCATGGAGGAGGATATCTACCATCTCTTTTTGTCTTGCGGTTTCTTTGGAAAAATTTGGTATGGTATCTATGTTAGGTTAGGTTTTACTATGGTTCTTCAAACTCAAGTTTTTAATCATTTACTTCAATTAGGTTTGATTGGTGGCTTCTCAAAGAGAGTTTGCTTTGTTCTTCATTTAATTTGGCTTTCTTGTATTTGAACCATTTTGCACAAAAGAAATTCAAGAGTTTTCAACACACAAAGGGGAATCTCTTCAGCATCTTCATGAGAAAGTAAAGTTACAATCTTTTTCGTGGCTAAAGGCAAATCACCCAAATTTTGCTTTTAACTATCACATGTGGTGGCTTAACCCTCTTTTGTGTTTGATGTAACTTTCTAGTCTTGGTTTGTGTTTCTTTTAGAGAGCTTGCTTTTTGGCTCTTTTTTATTTTATGCACTATTGGTTCTTTGATGTAACTGTATCTTTTTCCTCTTAGTCTTTTCTAGTACTCCTTGTGTGGGATTGATTAAGAAGTTCAATTAATATATTCCATTTTAGCTTCTTCAAAAAAAAAAAATTCAAGCATTTATGGGATTAAATATTCAAATAACCAAAATTAATTGCCTTAAATGCACTTTTCACCTCCTAACTTTCAAAATGTAGCAATTTTGGCCCCTAATAAATAAAAGCCAAGACCCCCCCCCCCCCCCCCCCCTCCTCATGTTTAGCCTGAACTGATGAAAACCCAGGAAGGAGAATCCATGGGTGTGGAAGATATTTCCAGAGAAGAAAATGTAGTTTCTTCTTATGGTTTTATCCTGGAGTGCCTGAGAGATAAGAGAAAATTATATGACGATTGTTGGAGAAAAGCGGTGCATTGAAGAAGAAGGAGAAAAGTCTCGTGACATTGTAATATTAGGGATTTTATTGTTTTTAAGTGTGTGTGTGTGTGTGTGTCTATGTGTGTGTACACTTTGCATTAAGCCTGTTTAACTAATGAAATGTTGTATGAGATGAGTTGTTATTTATGTTGGTTTTCAAATGCATAAAAAAGTTCTACTTTGTAGTATCTTCTCTATTGAAGGAAATAAATATAACTTAAGAATCATATAGAAGAGAGACGTAGTTCCCGCGAGCTTATCTCAGCTGGTAGGGACATTGCATAATTTATGTAGGGGCAGAGGTTTGAACCCCTGACACTCTACTTCTCCACATATAAAATGTGTGAGCTCTAGCCACTAGACTATTTGACCAAAAAAAAAAGACGTTTCCCTAAAACAAAATTATATCAAAGAGAGGCAAAATATATCTAGCAATATCTGTGTTTTAACATTGTTTTTTTTTTTGGTACAAAGTTTTAACATTGTTAATTGAAGATATACTTAACCAATAAATATGGTTAAGATACTACTCTAACGTCATATGTGGTCTATGAAGAAGTATTTCTCAATTATGATTAAATATGTTAATGTTAATACAATTGTATTCTACTTTTTATTTAACATCTAATTTTTTCTTTTGCTATGATATACTTTTATTCCTTTATATTACAATCAAACATATGGGTTGGCAAAATAGGTCGATAAGGCCTATTGGTCTTTATTCAATGATATACATTTTTCTACGATTATATTTCATCTGAGATCAAAGATTACTTATTAGTCTTTATTGCAGTCGATAGGACCCGTGCGGCGCACAGGTCGGCAATCTAGTTAGATGTGATGTTATTTAGGTTGTTAACCTATGCATTGGTTTACCATATGCAATTTGTGATTTGGGAATGGAGTAATGAAATTAGTATGTTTGCAAGCCCTGTTTTTAAAGAGTTATTAGATTAGGTCCTTTTTTAACTAGAATATCATGTGATTTATTATCAAGATTCTCCTAATTCTCTTGGATTATAAATATTAAAATGAGGAATTTCTTTTTTATAATCATCACCAAATTTTAAATAGTATATACATTTGACACATCATTAGAAACACTTGAATTATCATCAATTTTCTCATTTTTATGGTCTAAAATATATATTCAAGTTTTTGCATGTCTCACTTGATAGTGAAATTAAGGTTAAATATACTTGATGGAGGGGAGGTGGGGTGTATACCAAAAACATCATTAGGGTTGAAAACTTTGTTCATGTTTGGGAACAATAGCGTAATTTGCTACATAAACCCCCTATACAAAAACTTTTGTTATATACACCTCAAAAAAAAAATTGGCTCGAAAAAACCTGGGGCCTAGGCTGTCGCACGTCGAGTCTATGCCCAAGGTCGGCCCTGTTCTCACATCCTCCCTCTGTATCTCACACCCCACCAAGAAACTCATGACAAGATTAGATCGCTTTTCAAATTTGGCACCATGAGTTCTACAATGTAACATTTGAAGAATGCTTGCTTTCGAGTTTTAAGATTATTTATTAATAGATAGTTTTTCTAAAGTAAAAAAAAAAAGCGAAGGAATAAGAAGCAAAAATATTTCCACGCCTTTCTAAGAATTATTCATTTTGATTATTCATTCTAACCATCAACATGCTTTTATATTATTTGATTTTGACACTTTTGACTTCTTAGCATTAGAGTTCGTTGACTTTCTACATATAATTCAATGTCTTCTAGGTCCATAAACGCTTTTGTTTACGAGAATTGGTTTGGCCCTCCAAAAAGGCCTAGCGACGCTGCTTGTTGCGCACTTGCTTTCTATTCATGTGTAATTAATCCTTGATATATAAAAGTAAAAAACATTATACTGAAACCGTCCGAGATAAGAAATTATGGAAAGATACACGTATGGGGGCACCGAGCACCATTCACGGGGGTAGGATGTTGAAAAATTGGGGGAGGGGGCACTAAACATGATTCATGAGATGTGGGATATTGAAAATAGTGGGAGGGGAAGGGATGAAAAACAATGGAAGAGGAGAAGGTTTGATATATTGTCACTTTCTCTGATGTCTTTCCTCTCTGTTGTTTGTGTGTTGATTGATTCATCACCGCTCTTTGATGTTGTTGACATATATGGCAATGCACAAGAAGAAGAGCAACTCTCTAGTTAATTTTTTTATTCCAACGGTGTCGTACCATTACAAAGTAAAGCCTTAAGTTGGCTAATCGTCTCTCAGCTCATCCATCATCTCTAAATGTTACCTCCAAACACCCCCTAGAAAGCCATTGTGCCAACTTTGTGTTTGGTCACTAAGTCACCGTTGAATTTGAGATCTAATGTTAGGGTTGCTTTTATGATTTCTTTGCTTGTCTTTTTATTGGTATTTTTAGTTTTTTTCCAATTTGTACTCTATGAATTTGCTGAAATGCTTGGTAAAGGTGTGTTTTGTTGGTTTTGTATTTTAAGTAAGATGTCATCAAATTTAACATTCTCTCATGTTTACAATTGACTTGTTAACACGTGATTAAATTGGTAATGTCATAGATCACTTATAGACGAAATGAGTGAACACTTAAAAATAATAATAATTTTTTTTGGATGGATGAGATTAAAGACTTATGATCTTGCAATATTCTTCTTGACAATTTACCATATTTGGGAGGAATTAGTTTGGTTATCATTAATATTTTGGTTTGTTATCTTCTTAAAAAAAAATGGTTTGTTAATTTCTGATTGGCTTATGAAATGCCTACATGTATTACTAGCGTGTTTTTTACTCTCTCACTAACTAGTGTTGATCTCAAAATGAAGATGAGAAATGTTCCAAACTCCCCTGTCAATTTAAGTGTACTATACCCTTATTTTAGCATTTGAATAAAGCTTATTTTTTTGTCAATAAAAGTATTGGTCGTTTAAAAATAATAGTCTCGATTATGATTCCACGTAGATTGTTAAAAGAGACTAGTGACATTAACAACATTTAGTATGAGACAATACTCATTGAGAAAGAAGAAATAAGAGTATGGGACAGTTTTGTGACGTCTAGCAAACAAATAAAGAGACAATTTTGTCCTTCACAAAATATGAATACTCAAAAATGGTTTATTATGATTGTTGTGTGTATTTGCAACATAACAAATATGCAATTTTATCCCATATTTACAATAAAGGATAGGAACATGAATCATAGTACCAGCAATCGAATAGGGAAAGAAAGAAGAGGACGAAGATAAATTTTTCTGATTTAGTGATAGACAATTCTCTCATGTATGAATTATTTGGCCCAACATCTCCTTGATATAGTTTATGAAAACATTACGGTTGTCATCATGCATAACAATGTCATGTCTCTTAGGTCCATGAATGTTGTTTTTACGAGAATTTATTTTGCAATTCAAAAAGGTCTTGCGGCGCAACTTGTTGCCCACTTGCCTTTCATTCAAGTGTAAATTCACTAATAAATTTATGTTTACATTTGAAATTCAAATGCACTTCAATCTTGTATTTGCATGAATATATGTTATTAATTGGTTTAAGTGATTAAATTTGTTTTTGAACGTGATTGAATCACATTTGAATGACATAAAGTTTGATTAAGAAACAAAGTTAGTCCATTCAAATAAAGAAAAAAAAAGTTATTGTTTCAAATGCTGTAATTTGGAATTGAGGATTGTGGGGTTAAATAAAAGAAAAATGAGTAGGCCTCTACCTTTTTGAGTTATTTCAAAAAGGTTATGCATGTAGTATGGTAAAGCCTAAGATGAGACCAATTGAGTAGTGCAAGTGGGAAACACAGCACGTTACACAAAACACAATTAGTGTTATTGGACCCCATTCACAACAACAATGCTTTTGTGCTATTTTTCAGCACGCTTAATACCCTCTTCTTCCCACCCTTTTTTATTTGTTTTTGCCATTTTGCTTTTTATCACCATGAAGTGTCATCATCATTCCACGCTCATGAATCATTTCTTCCATTCCTTTCCATTTTTTGTAGTAGCACATTCACAGGTAGATATACAATGTTTTCACCCCTTCTCTTAGGTGTAATCTTTGAAGCTATATCATATCAAACTTCCTTGTGTTAAAAGTCTCGTATCGAAAAAATATGATTTGAAAATATATTTATAAGTCGACACCTTATAATTCAATTTTGTAAAAGTTGAGTTAAACCCAACTTAAATTGGACATGAGGCTCACACGTTAGATTAAATAAGAATTGAAAATATATTTTTAAATGGAGACAATTCATATCTTACAATCCGGTTTTGTAAAAATTGAGAGATATGAGTCCTTTATTAGTGAGGACAGTCCCACAATAGACGATATAAGATTTGAAAATGACTTTTTAAACTAGTTCATTCATCACTTTAATTTCACGTCAGTTTTATAAAAGTTGAGTTAGACTCGATCCAAATTCTACGGCCTTCACTCAAAGTATTGACTTTGAAAAATTGAACAATAAAACAACTCAATCGATTTAAGCCATTAAATAGTGATCAAATGACTCACATCTGACTGACAAATTAGAAACTCAATCCCAACCATCTGATCTTGATGAGTGGTGGAGATCATTGACTATAAGTCTATAACCTTTTCTTTTGGTCATTGAATTTGATTGTGACACTTCCACTACTAAAAGAGGCAATCCTTTTGATAGAGAACCATATGTGAGTTTTTAGACAAAGCAAACATCTCATAGAAACAACTACTTTGTTTTACCCTTTTCATCTCCTTGATCTAGTCTTTGTACTAGTACTACCCTAACCTTTCTCATCGATTAACACTACAAAATCTTTCTTGTTAGACACTCATTCCATAGAGTAACATTCCTGATTTAGCTATTTTCTTTACTTAAAAATAGAAATAAAGCATTTCCTTTTGAAGTTATATATGATACATTGATTTTGTTATATAGGAAAAGAAATCAAGCATTTCCTTTTGAAGTTATATAGGAAAAGATATCAAGCATTTCCTTTTGAAGTTATATAGGAAAAGATATCAAGCCTTGGTCCTCTTTTTTTCCTTGTCTCATGGACTCATTTTACACTCTTACGTTGATGACATTTTCATTGTTATCATTGAAATTTCATGGATCTTATGCTCAGGATATCAACTCAGTTCATGTTCTTGACCTCCTCATAAGAGATCACACATTCAAGTCATTAGACAAAAACTTCAAGACCGGAATACCACAATCAGTGATTCTACCTTCAAATTTATCAGGCATCAAAGTAGATACTGTGAGATTTAGATGTGGAAGTTTAACAAGGTATGGTGCAAAATTAAAGGAGTTTCATCTTGGTATTGGTGTTAGTATTCATCCATGTATTGAAAGAGTAATGTTGATAAGACAAAGCATAGAGTATAATAATAATTGGTCGTCTATATATTATGCCAACTATAATGATCTATCTAAGTATCAACTTGTTTCTCCAATTGTTGGAATTTTAGCTTACAATGCTGATGAAGATTCAAATTCTAGTAGTAACCCTTTTCAACTTGGAATTGAAGCTGGTGAAAAATTCATCACAATTGATTTCAACACTGCTACAAATTTCAAGAACCAAGATGAAAAAGGTATCAAAGTGAAACCATTATGTGCAAGTTTTGAAGGAAATGGAAAAATGACACTTGCAAAAACAAAACCTTTAGCAACAAATGTTTGTGTTGCTAAAACGCATGGACATTTTGGTTTGGTTGTTGAGTCTTTACAACATCAAGATGATGAGTATAAAAAGCCTATAAGACTAAGTCAATGGAAAATTGCAGTTGGGAGTACTATTGGGGCTGCTTTAGGTGCTTTTCTTTTAGGTTTACTTTTTGTAGCAATGGTTGTTAGGGTTAAGAAAAGGTCAAGAATGGTTCAGATGGAAAGAAGAGCTTATGAAGAAGAAGCACTTCAGGTTTCAATGGTTGGACATGTGAGAGCTCCTACTGCACCTGGGACTAGAACAACACCAACACTTGAGCAACATGACTATATAACTCGACATCCTCGTTGATGAGGTTTACTGCATGTTTGGATTCACGGTGAGTTTGGCAAAATTACGGTGTAACTATGATTTCGTGAAATCCACCTTGATTCCAAAACATGTATTTATTGTGTTACTAGTTAATCAGTTTTGCAACATTAAAGATGACATTCAATCAAATTTATTATAGGCCAAATCTTAAATTGTATTATTAGTTCATGTATTAAGAATCTAATCTTTATGGGTCTTGTTATCTTATGCCCTTTGATAGACTTTTGGCAAATGCACCAAATACTATCGAAGTAGTAAAAATATCGATCCCACGAGGATTGTTTCTAATCTCAATAAGTTAATTTGCTATTCAAAAGGATGTTTAAAGGTTATTATGGTTTTGCCACTAGGCAGAAGATTTGGTTTGTTTTTAAAACAAATAACAAAGAGATAAAGTTTGTTATGAAAATATGAAGAGAGATGAGATTAGATCGTCGAATCCTCTATGCTTCCCCTAATTGGTTACTGTACTCTATTCCTATCAATGATTTGCTAGCCCTACGATAGTTAACAAAATAGTCCTAATCAATCCCTTGAGTTAAGACCCGCCTCTTAAACTACAGCCCCTAATTCCTTAGGTGGTCTAATAATTCTCGAAGGTTTTAAGCACGTTAACCTAATATCACTAATAAACGATTATCCATTCCTAGACTAACCATGTTTATTAGAACAATTTAATTAGGTCTAAGTTGAAAGCTATGGTCAATAGTCATTCATTCTCACGAAATCATGTTCATATGTGATCAAGATATAAAAAGCATTAAGAACAATTAAATTGAATAAAGACTAGAATATCATTAATGTAAAATAGAGTTTCATCACAGCAACGTAAAATCAATAGGGTTTACATAGATTCATCTCGGATCCAATCTCTAAGAGATTTAGCTACTCATAATGGTGTTTACAAATAGCATAATCAATGGAAGAATTAAAACATACATGAACTGGCTTATAGATGATGAAAATCGCCCCTCTGCAGTCTTCTGGGTGTTAAAATCGCACTTTAGCTCTCCAAAATCGTAACTCTCTGCTTCTGAAACCAACTTCTGATTAAATAGGAAATATTTTTGGAAGTCAAAATCGCGTCACGGTGGTTTGAATCGCGCCACGATTTTCCTTAAACCCTAATCCGTGTTCCAAATCCTTCATGAAATCGCGTCACGATTTATAAAATCGTGTCACGATTTTTGTCTTCTCACCAACAATCCATTCTGCCACGGAAATCGTGTCACGGCTTGCAAAATCGTGACACGATTTGTTGCTTTCAGTTCTTCAGAAATTATTGCTTTTAACACCCCTAGGCACTTCAAATTGCTTATGAACTCTATAAAAATGTCAGAATAAGTCTAGAAAATTACGTAATGAGAGCATGTCATCACCCTTAGGGCACAAGTTACGGAATTCGAAATTAAAAATTTTTTATAGAAAAGAAAAAAAGTTTGACTTTGAAAAATTGAATAAGTTAAATGCATAACTTTTAAAATACTTATTTCTATTTTAAACTCTCTAACATATGCCTTTAGGACACATGTTAACATTGGCCAATCTTTAGGTAAATTATAGGTTTTGTGTAACATTAAATTTGACATTGTTGAGAAGTCTTTGATATATTTAGTCGATAAGTGCTATTTGAGTCATATTGTTAGTAAACATTTGGTTATTTTTGTCACCTTAGTGTCAGATGCAATTATACATGTGTGTTGCTTGAAGCCACAAATTTGCATGTTGTGCTGTTCAAAAGTCAAAAGAAGCTAATCTTTTTATTATTTGTTTTGTTGGCGAAAGCAAAAGAAGCTAATATATTATAAGCCTGCTATGCAAAACAATATAATAACACGACAGTTTGACTATTGTGACAAATGACAAAGTGCATTTGACTATGTGACTAACAACAGTTGTACAAAATAATATGTTTAATCTTAAAAAAAAAAAAAGTTAAATTGCATTTTTAGTTCTCTTTTAAAAAGTTATGATTTTTGGCCCTTAAGAAATAAAATGATAAATTTTGTCCTCTATATTTTAGCCACTTTGCAATATTAATCCTTTTGTCCAATTTTATCTCGGTCAATGCATGTGTGGCATCCCACATATGTAATTACTGAATTAAAAAAAACCATATAATCATTTTATAAATTAAACAAATAAAAATAAATTAAAAAATTAAAAGGAAAGAAAAAAAAGGAAAAGAGGTTGCAAATGCATCTTCTTCTAAATCTCCTTCATCTTTTTCCCAAACAAATCTTAAAATCTTCGCATAATCAATTCTTTCAAATAAAAATTCTAAACCACCAAAGCCAACTATCTCTGTAAAACTGGGTTACGTGAGGAGTGGATAATTGGTTTGAGAAATGGTGCCTTTTGAAGAAGATAACTAAGGAATTAAAGAGAAGTATTTGTTGGACAGAATGAAGTTGCTGTAAATTGAACATGAAGGAGAAGGATATGCATTTGCTGGAATTCACGCCTCTTCCAAAAAAAAAGAAATCTGATTTTTTTTAATTTTTTTCATTTCTTTTTATTTGTTTAATTTATAAAATGATTATGTGGCTTTTTATTAATTTTTTAATCTAGTAATTATTAATGTGGCATGCCACACATGCGTTGATTGATCAAAATTGGACAAAAGGACTAATATTACAAAGTGGTTAAAACATAGTTATTTGAGTTATAATTTTTTGTAAGCAAAAAACACAAATTCACACTTATTAAGAAAGGTAAAACATAGTTATTTGAGTTAAAAAAATTTGTATTCTCCATGGAATAAGTTTCATAGAAAGAAGCAAAACCAATTTTCATTGGATAATGATTATGGAGAAAATAAAAATGAGAACAAATTGAATGCAATTTGCATTTAATTTTACTTTGGAAAAGAATATTTTTTTTGAAAAAACATAATAATAGCATAAAAGTTGGTCTTTTTTGCTTATATTTTGAGACAAAGAAAATGTCATTTTTTTGTTTATAATTTAGGACGGAGGGAATAAGTGACTAAATTTATCATTTTTTTTATAAAGGACTAAAATCACAACTTTTTAAAACTTAAGGAGTAAAAAATACACAAAAAAAAATATATTTATTATTCATTTTCTTTTAAGAGAAGCCATATGTATCTAAGACCCTGGGAAGGATAAAAGGTAAAAAGTCGAGAGACGAAAACATGTTACTTAACAAATGGAAGAGTAATTAATTAATTTTTTGAATTTCTGAAGGCAGAAAAAACTATAAGCCCCCAAACCCAAACTGTTATAATTTGTTAGATAAAAAGATATTGGACTTTAGTTATTAGGCAATTATATTTTTAGCTTAGTCTAGCCTATTTATATTTTGCTATATAATCTCTTGCAATCTATTTTGATATGAAATATTATTGTAATTAGCGGTTGACGAGCATTTTGTATCTGTCTATCTATTCTTTTTATTGTGCTAACGCATAAAAACTACGAATAATAGTTTTATGAAATTTTGATTAAAATTTAATTTGATATTGATTAAAATTATAAACATAGATAACATATATTTGCAATTTCTTATTCTAATAAACTATATTATCTTTTTAATTGATACCAACAATATAAATATAATATATTTCAAAAAAATATAACAAATATAATATAAATTCTTATCTTTTTGAATGACACCAGTGGCGCATGAGGCAGCCCCTCAGGTGCGATTTCTTGATTTCATCTCAAAACTCCCATGAACTTGAAATGAATTTTCCTCACTTTGTATTGTTTTCAACAACTTTCGAAGAACCTTTGATCTTCAATTCTTCATCCTTGATCCTTCACGTGATGTCTTGATTTTTCGTTTTACATGATTCCTCACTGCAAAACATTCAAAACACCTATGGAGTTGCATGATCTAGGATAAGACTGAATTACAACGACTCAAGTAAAAACAATACGGTATGTTCCTTAAACCATTGACAACCCCTCTTTCTCTCATCTTATTTGTCTTCAAATTCAAAGAAAAAGTATTAAAACTATAGCCAAAATGCCATATGATGCTCTGTCATCAACCACCTATCCTCCACCCCATCCTGCAAATAAATGTTAGATAAAACCTCACACCACTCCTCCAACAACTCATCCTCATATGCAAATAAATGGCGTCACCATTGCCACATACCACCACCTAATTGCCAATTCAGATTCCTCAAATCCCTTAATGTAACATCTTTATTTTTCGTTAAATTAAACAACCGCCTAAACATATCCCTCAACACACCCTTCCAACTACAAATCAGTCCAAAACCTTGTTTTTAACCCATCACCCCACTTGCTACACCAGGTTATCATCAACCGACCTACTCTCCACCAAACCTTCTCCATCATGAACACTACACAAATGCCGCCACCACATAGATCCAACCCTCCCACCATTCCTGAACCTCCTCTCTAGTAGCCCATACCTTGCTACATGCACCTTATACCACAAACTATCATGACACACATGTATCCTCCAACACCACTTTCTTAATAACGATAAATTAAATTCCCGCAATCTCACTCCTAACCCTCCATTCTTCTTATTCATACAAATAGTATCTTAATTAATCCAAGGCTTTCAACATAATAAGGACCGCTTTCAACACTCGATCATTGGCCAAAAAAAATTTCAACCATCAACAAAGTATCATCAGCAAATTATAAGTGTGATTTTTGACATAGAACGCATCACATCATCCTTAATAACCACCCAAAAATCCTTAATGAAGCCAAAATTAAGTCCATCAGGACCAGGGCTTTTGATGCTATCACAATGTACACACTACGTTTTTAACCTCCAACTCGTTAAAAGAAACCACCAACTCACTACCTTCTACCATAAAAAGTGATTGAAACTATAAAATCTCCCACCCTCGGTCTCTCATCATTACTTTCTTTGAAATGATTAGCAAAAATGAATAAAACTCGTTTAAATCTCACACCCTCGATCTCACAATTTAGTGGAATCCATTTAAATTTCAATTAATTGAAGATGGTGCATTAAGAAGAGTATGTTTTTTTGTTTGATGATTAAGTGAATGTTGCTTTGTAAATGCCATATATTATCATATATTATTTTTATTTTGGATTGGGGCACCACCCCATCACCTTAAAATTTCACCTTTACTTTTTTATTGTTTATTATCCGCCCTTCTTGTTGCGTCAATGCGTAGAAATTAGGAACAATAGTTTCTATAAAATTTGGATTAAAATTAATTTTATTTTTATTAAAATTATAGGTATAAATAATATATATTTTGCACTTTAATATTAATATTGTAACAAACTATACTTATCTTTTTCAATGATACCTACAACATAATAAATATAATATATTTCAAAAATATATAACAAATATAATAATTTTTTTTTATCTTTTTGAAAGACATCAACAAAATAACATTCTTATAGTCAAATTTTCTCAAGGATATAATTAAAAAGAGAAAAAGCCAGCCCAAAACAACCTATTTTCTTTATATATATACTATAGATTTATTTTATTTTTCTTTCTATTATGCAGATATGAACTTTGTATTTAATTTGTGTTTATCTTGCATATAACTTATATTTGAAGTAGATTTTATTTCGGTCTTTACCTTTTTAAAATAATTAATTTAAAAGGGTGGAGAGATTTAAAAATGTTGAGTTTTGAATTATGTAATTCAAACAAACTAATGAATTGGGTCTAACAAATTGCATCAAATTGTTCGTAAAATTTAAACGATTTAAGTAAAAATTAAAAGAAAAATGTGTATCGAACTCGAGTCATGTTTTAAGTTAAACCAATTTTTATCGAGACAAGCTGAAGAGAGTTTGCCACAACTCATCTCCAGCCATACTAACACCTAATTATATAAAGATGAGTAATATAGTTGTTCTTTAAAAATAAAATAAAAAGTAAAGAGACACAAAATTTATCACTTTATCTTTGACTCAATTTATCATTATTAATTCTAAATTCAATTATTTTAAAGGACATAATATTTTACTCCATATTAATTACCAAATTTCAATTTTGACTTCTACACAAATTTTATATACAACTTTAATAACTTTTTAGAGTAATTATAATATATTTAAAAATTTATATTCACCTAATAAAATTGATTTTTATTATTTCCTTTAAAAAAATATTATTTTTAATATTTAAAAGGGTTAATTGTTGAAATTGGCCGTGTAATATATGCAATATCTGAAAAATGAACCTGTAAAATAAAAAACACACATTCTAACCTCGGTAATTTGAGATTTTTATTATTTTTGATCCTATAATATACGCGTAGTCGTCCAAAAAAGTGACCTACTTGGTTATTTGATTCTTTTTTTAATAAAAGTGTTAATATCACAATTGAATATGAGTTTTTTCTAATTTTATTGTATATATTATTAAGTTGGCTTCAATTTTCTTTTATATTAATTAAAGCATAGTAAATAGTAAAAAAGTTAAGTTACTATGACAAAATAATGTCATGATAAAATAAGTATGTAAATACAGAAACACTACAATAATTGCATATATTTCAAACAAGTGCATAAACATAACACACATGTAACCTTAGTCCTTAGACTTTGAAACTCAATATTCTTCATAAACCTTAGACAGACACATGAGCTCCACTCTTCACATATATGCTTAAAACTACTATGTAGGCAACCCAAAGAGCACCTTATTTAGACTGAAGAAAACAGGAAAAATTTAACTGAAGAACACATAACACAAAGCTTCCTTCTCCAGTGACCTCTTATATAGCAACTGCACAAAGTAAAATCATAAATTACCAATTTTAAGTTTCACTCTCTTAAACAAATAGACCCTTATAGTTTTAGTTTTGTCCCCTATATATTAAAAAGTCCAAAACCAAAACAAAAAGAGGGCTATTTGTGAAAAAGTAGTGACGAAATTTTTAAAAAGATAATTTATGATTTTACCTTAATTATTAATTCCCGTTATTGCTGGGCCAAAAAAATCATCATAACTTGGTGTTGCCACATTAGGAGAGTCAATCAATGCACAGTTGTTATCAACATAAGATTGAGAATTGAATGCCATCAACTCATCAAGAGATAAATCGAAGGCTGTTGTTGTTGAGACATTTTCATGCATTGGAACATTAACGACTTCAGCATTAGGCACTTTGTAGTTGTAATTGCTACTTGCATCCCATTGTTGATCATAGAAATTCTGCTCCATTTGAGCATGCATGTTTTGGTCATCACCAGAAGGAGTAGGAATCAAGTTGCCAGCTGGCACATCATGATTCATGGTGGTGTTATTTTCCATCTGAATACTTGAATAAGAATTATACATATCCATCCAAAAAGAAACCTCTTCTTCTTCTCTTGAGTCATTGCCTGCATGGTATTCAAATCAAGATTCAATTCGTAAATCAGAAGACATGTTTTTGAAACGTGAATCAAAATCTTATTATGAATCGTAAGATACATGACATTTTTCATATGTAAGTAGTTTGGTTGATGAGTTAAGGGACGTTGTATAGTTTTAAGAAAGTCTATAATTAAAACCCTAAAAACTAACATAATTACTTACTTAACATTTGCATATTTGAAAGCAAAAAAATACATTTGTAAGTAAAAACCATGCTACATATCTAACCTATATGCTAAAAATATATCATCTACTAAACTCGTAATAAATCAAGATTCAAGTCATAAATCAAATAACAAAAAATTAAAGTGATTGACTATAAAGTTGACGAAAAAAGTGTTTGGCTACACTAAATTTAGATAGTTATTCATTAGAAAGATTTGGCATTCATCAGTGAATCAAGATTCAAGATAAGATGCATGACAAATGTAGATATAGACTAAAGATTCATATTGATTGAGTAGTTAGTTTTGATTCAAATCAAGATACTATTCGCATGTATAGTAAGATACTGATAATCATGATTACCTGCATGAATAGTGATCTGATTTGCAACAGCAGGTATTGCAGATTGCTCATGTTGGTCAAGAAGTGCACCATGTTGTTGATTCTTTGAGCTTCCAACTCCAACCATTTGGAATTGGTTGCTGTTGCTGCTGCTTCCTCCTATTTCGTCGGCCTTTCTCTTATTAGCACCCCTACTCTCAATAACAAGATTGTTGATTGGAGATACATTAGCACTAATGAAATATGGTTGAACTTGGTTCTGTTCTCGACCACTTCCAACAAAGGCGCTTCCATGATTACAACGATTAGAAGTTTCGTGATGAGGAGAAGTTTCTTCAAGTTGATCATCCATGTTTGTATCAGAACCCTCACATGATGATAAAGAGTTTGCTACATTGTGCTCATCGCATTCCACATCATAATCATTTGTTTCCACAAATGCATAACTACTTTCACCAAGACAAGAAAGATTTAAGAATAATTCAGGGTACATTTTTTTTGCCAATCTTTCTTCATAATCAATAACTGCAAACCAAATAGATGTATCCTTAGCAGTGAATTTACTTTGCAAGGTCCTGGATTGTCTAACTATACTCTTGATCTTCTGAAATTTAGGTGACATGTGTTTGATAATAGCCGTCAACACACAAATTTTCCAAACCTTCTTCAAATCGTGCGGCTTTTTGTATGGTGGTGGGCCAAGATCTTCACGGAATCCCATTTCATTCCACCATGATTCTTTCCCTGTTGGCCACCATGGTGGAGGAATGCCTCTTTCCAAAGGATATTTCCTCTGCGGTGGATCACAGTGTTGCATTAATGATGATACAATTGAACTTAATATCGTATCCGGTAGATCATACAAGGAGTAAGGCGCTACTTGTTCATCATTCAACATTCCATTCATTGTTGAAACTCCACATTCTTCTTCATATTTGGCGATTGCAGCTGGACCATTTTTCTCAAAGTTTACGTTGTCCTTCCACCAACCGCGTAGATTTTCCGAAGAACCAATCATTGGTTTACCATTGTCAGGTACTACTCCATAGACGAAGCCACGGACATCACAAAAATCCACCATCTTTAACATGTATCTGTCCACACTACGTGTCAGCCCAAAGGGGAGAATTTGACTTTGTTTATCTCAAGACAAAGTTCTCAAGATCGGGAATTTAAGCAAAATTGTTGTCTATATGAAATCAATTCATAAACTCGACTTATAAACTCCAACAATTTACTTCATATTAAAATTATATATACATGACATGTATACTATATGATACAATTAAAAAAACTAAAAATAAAATAAAAATACATGAACAACGAAAAAAAGAAATTGAATCTGAAAAATTGAGATGAAAAAAAAAAATCTTTTGAAGATTTTTTGCAAGTTTACCCTAGTTCACTAACTAAAATTTGAGTTTATAGCCAATTAAACCTGAAAATGATTCCTGGACTTTAACTTGCGATTTTAGCAATTTACCTCAAGAGATAGAAATAAAATATCCTTTACATCGGTTGTAAAATGATAATTAGTGTCACTTTTATTAATAATAATATTTATCTTTTCCAATTAAAAAAAAAACTACCTTAATATGCCCTCTTGTGCACGAGCCATTGTCTTTCTTTTCAATTGTTCCAGTGGTGTTTTATTGTCACTTTGAATTCTTTCTAACTTCATCTTCTTTAAGAGCATTTTATCTTTCCATATCTTTGTCTCAAGTTCCTCAATAGTCATATCTATGTTTTCACCACCTTCTTCTTTTTCCTTTCCTTTATCTTGTTTTGCATTGCTTGAAGCACCGTTATCAACGTTGGCATGCATTTCTTCTGTATATGAAATAGCCAACATATTTGTCCCAACCAAAATATAACGTTATTAATAGAAAAATAAAAGTAGTGATTATCAAGAAAAAGGTGAAGATTAAAAAGTTAATAATTCCTTAAAAAAATAAAAAAGTTAAGAATTAAAAAATTAAATAATAAATTTAGGCTTAAAGTCAAATAATAATATAATAAATTAGAACAATATTTCAATTAATTATTATAATAATTAAAAATTAATAATTAAAAATACATTTAGTTTTAAACTAGGCGCTGTCAGGTCAACAAAATTTATATATTAACTTTGAATATGTTTTTGTAGAGGATATAAACTTTGAATTATAAATCTTAATGTTATCATTCAACGTTTATATCCTCAAACTTGACTAATTTTATGTTGCATAAATGAAATAAGTCTTGTATCATTTAAAAGCTAGGTTCACCATTAGAAAAATAAATTTAATTGTTAAATTAAAAAAGATATAATGTGACTTATTGATCTAATAGTGAAAAAAAATCTATTTATGTATGATGTATAAGAGAATAAAAGACCACTTTACTAGTGTATGTTAGACAAAGTTAACATTAGTGTGTGTCTATATGTATAATGTCAGAATAATTAAAAGAACAATACACTTACATATGTTTCGGATTCAGAAGTTGATCGGATTTAACACCTCTTGGACGTTTATAAATGAGGCCTGCATTAATCATATATCTAGTTAAAAATTTGCTAAAAATCTTTTTTATGAAAAATCCGGAAACATATCTATCGAATGAGAGAAATCTATATATGTTGCACCATACCAAAAAAAAAAAAATAAGGGAAAAACTATTGGAAAGCATGGTAAAGAATTGTACCACAAAGCAACTAGAGGGAGGAATTGTTGAAGTGAGAGTGACAAAAATTGAGTGATTTGGGGCAGTGAGAATGGATGACAGAAATTGGTAAAGATTGTTGTGGGGCAAATGAGTGACACCAACACTATTCTTATATACACACTAAAATATGCAGGTATGGTAAGTACTCTTGCTTATCTTTCACATGTAAGATGAGCACGAGTGTTCAATGGTAAAATTAAAACTGATAATTAATTACTGAATTTCAATAAACTAATAGTATTTTTTGACTTTATTTTTTTCTAGATTATATAACTCGTAATTTGTTATCTCTAAAAAAACTTGTAATTTTTTCTTTATTTACTTAATTTTTTTCTTATAACATTATTATCCCCATACCACTTTTTATATAATTTTTTAAAAAATAGGAATTTTTTAATTTTACAATTGTCTGAGTTAGAGTTTCAACTTTGTCTCTTTTATTTCTAAAATGCTAAAATGGTGTGTGTGTATAACCACCACAAAAAATAAAAAAAATAAAAAAAAATAAAAGCTCTTTAAGCACGAGATGTACTAGAATCATACCACAAAGTCATACAATGGCAAGTTCTCAACAAACAACGGAAGAATCAAAAACAAACAAAAGTTAAAAACACGACTAAGAAATAAAATCAAGGCGCTTAACAGGATTGAGCCATCAATTGTGATAGTCGAAATCGAACATAGAATATGTCATTGTCAACATGATTGAAACTTAATTTTATCACGTAAAATTTGCATGTTATCCTTTGTACTGAAAAATTCTTTTCTTTTTTTTTTCAGACAATCCACACACAACTTAGCCAAATAATATGAATATTTTTCCGAACATTCTTAGAAAAATATGTCATACAAGTAAAATGCCAAACGTGATCTGATAAAGTGCCTAGATTCACTGTAACAAACCCGAGCCAAAGTGAAAGCAAAAACCAAAAATTTTCATAATAACCGCATCGAACGAACAAATGATCAACATCTTCGTCCATGTCACATCCACCTGTACACCGAAGATCATTATTCTGGATGACTCCCCTTCTGATCAAGTTTAAACTTTGTCTTTTAAAATTATAAAATTTAATTTTTGTCAGTCCTTTATAATTAATAAAACCAGGAAAAAATTAGTCTCTTTTATTTCAATTTTTACAACCATAACACTTCATCGTATATTATTTTTTTCAATTAGCCTAGTGGCTTGAAATTCACTTTTTTTAAAAGTGAAACAATGGGTGTTCTGAGTTTGAACCTCGACCTCTGCATATGATATGCAATGTCCCTATCAATTGAGCTGAGTTTACGGGACATAATTTTAATAATTGTGTAACTAAAAAAACAGAAAGCCAAATTTAATGCAAAGATCAGTTATGAATAATTTCAATACTAGTTTGTTTTAATAAGAAAATTGTTGAGATTGATAGTTCATCTTTTCTCTTTTTTATCAGAGGGAAAATGCAAAAAAATATTAAATATTAAATAAATAAGCAACTTAGTGCTTAAAAACTTCAGAGAAGTCGGCTAACATGATATATGAAGTGTCAGGATTATAGGAATATTGAAAGCTTTTAGTTGAACTTTTTTTTTTAGGAAAAGCAGACCTTTGAGACGAAGCTGGTCAAAACGAAGGAGGTCTAATAAATTACAAGGAAATATATAAGCCTTGACCGAGAAAAATGAGGCATTGGTCAAACATCACGAAGACTTGGCTCAAGCTCGTATGTTCGTCAAAGATTTGACGAAAAAAGGTTAAGGCTTTGGAGCTTGAGAAAGAAAAATATCTCTTTTACTTTGAAGACTGCTACGGAGTACTCCGATCCTTGAGGTTTGGACGAAGTTGAGGACATTTCCATTTTGAACATGGCTCAGCTCGTCACGAGGATTCAAGAGTTGAGAAAAGATGTCTTGTCAACTGCTCCTTATGGTTTTGACAACGCCGTCGAGCAACTCAAAATATTGAATCTGGGCATTCAGTTAAAGATAGAGGGGATGCATTTCTCGAAGAGGGTCAAAGATGGAGAAATGATAACTTCTGATGGTTTCTAGAGGAAGATGTTGGCAAGGAGAAAGATGATGCTCAGGTTGATAAATAGTCTTATAATTTATTTTATTTTGTTTTGTATTTATTTTGATTTGGTTTGTAATTTTTATTCGTTTCATCGTTATTTAATTTTAGTCCTTAAAACATAACTTTTTGTATATCAATCTCCGTAATTTCATTTCTTTTCACTTATGTCGGAACCATACCAAAACTAACTTGAACATTTTATTTGTTAATGAAAAGTATATAAGAGTTGAGTCTCGAGGACTTATTAAACTAGAGCAGACTTCAATGATTAAAAACCGTTGACAAAAATAGTCACAAATTATCCACCAATGTGGTCCTAATGTTGGCGTAGGGAGCTAAAATCATGTCCTTACAAGATATGCAACTTCTTACACAAAATTGGACCAACACAAGGACTAACACAAAAAACAAAGCCTAAAATGAGAAGAAAAAATATACAATGACCATTAGATTTCTTTATATAGAAAAAGGACTAATGCGAAAATGTTTATACCAACAGGGGTTGGATCGAGCATGAGTTAATATCTCACAACGTGACAAACTAAAGGTTTTATCTTGATTTAGAGAGATATTCACATTTAATGTCAAAGATGCATTGATAGGAGTACTTCAAGTGGAATGAACCATGGGGAAAAATTACATGTGGTCCATTTTCCTATAAGGACTTAAATAAGTTTTTATCTTGATTAAGTAGTTCCGTTAAAGCTAACTCTATTTAATTGGGGTTTGCTTCTTAATCGAGTTCCTACGAGTGATAACTTAGTTCGGCGGTGTGTCTTATTCCTTACAATGCTCAAAATTGTATGGACGAATGTAGTTTGAATGAGAATAGGGATCATTTGTTTATTACAATGACTTTTATGGCAAGATTTGGTTGGCGGCTTCATGTTGGTAAGGATTGTCCGTGGCACACCATGAGACTTTAAGGGCGTGTTTGATTTGTTAAAAAATGAAGCACGAGACAACTCTAGTTGCGTAGTGTTTGATTTGTAAAACTGTTTTTGGGACAGGACAAACCTGAGGTAGGAGACATGACAAAAATATAAATTTTTGTCTCTCACTAAACCACAACACAACATTTTGTCCAACGTACAAGTTATCTAAAATACAAAAATAGTTTTTTATCCATCAAAATTGTATAAGACCAAAAATTATTCAATCTCATAAAAGTTTGTCAAGTGTTGTTCTGTCTTGTCTTGTTTTATTTTGTCTTGTGTTGTTCTGTCAAGTACATATTGTTTAGCAAATCAAACGCACCCTAAGAGATCATCTTACTCAGTTTTGTGGGTTAGGCAGTTTTTTGAAACTTGTTAGATTGTCGTTCAACATTATTCGACTTTCAATCGTATGAGTCATTTGAAAAGAAAAAAATAGGTATATCTTTCAACACAAGAAGAAAAATATTCTTTCGCTAAACGAAAAGGTTAAGTTTAATTCTTTTTAGTGGTAGAAATTGAGTTATATTCTTCGATTTTGACTAAAAAATTTGAAGGCATAATCTTATTGTTCGCCTAATATTGTACAGTAGCTTATTACTTCTTTTTTCTTGTTTTCGGTTCGTTGTGTAGATTGTGTAACAACTTTAAGTTTCACTTCGTATGTCTTGTGTGGAAGACTTTTTTGTTTCCGTAATATAACTCATTTTGACAGACTTGTTAAAAAAAATATGGAAATTTTTTTCCATATATAACAAGCATAAAAAATTATTGTGTCTAATGGAAAGAAAAAAAAAAATTTAAACTGCATGCTTACCAATTGTGATGCAACACATTACATGTTAGGCACTTCATTCAAATACATGCAAATATACAATATGGAATATACAAGTGCCTAGCACGTTCCAATGAAATCTTCCTTACATATATACACGTATAT
This sequence comes from Medicago lupulina, assembly GCA_958299785.1. Classification (NCBI taxonomy): domain Eukaryota; kingdom Viridiplantae; phylum Streptophyta; class Magnoliopsida; order Fabales; family Fabaceae; genus Medicago; species Medicago lupulina. Next base: position 64,799,867 of record OY283144.1, read on the forward strand.
TGATTTAATGTGTATAATAATAATAATCGTTGACAAATGAATATGTTACTAACTAACTTTCATAATCCCTCAAAAAAAAAAAAATATACTCACAAGTCTTTCTATATAATTAAAACCAATTGAAAACACAAATTGTATAGCACAAACCTTAAACCTTATAAACATTTAAACATGTCTTTCTTCAAATCCTATGGAAAAGTTGATGAACGTGATCAAATGATGTTAGAAGCAAAAAGGAAAACCCGAAAGAGAATCACAATCATAAGCTTATCTTCAATAATCTTTATTGGTGTTGTAATTGCCGCTGTATTGGGAGTTGTTAACTCAAAAAATGATGATGATCATAACAATAATGCATCTCAAAATTCAGTGACTAATTCTATGAAAGCTGTTTGTGATGTTACATTGTACAAAGATTCATGTTATAACAGCCTTGGTTCAGTTGTTGAATCAGGAAAAGAGGTTCAACCTGAGGAGTTGTTTAAGTTATCAATCAATGTGGCATTAACTCATGTGTCCAAAGTTGTTGAGTATTTCAATGAACATGGTGTTTTCAAAAGGTTGGTAGATGATAGTAGAACTAAGAAAGCTTTGAAAAATTGTAGGGATCTTTTGGATCTTGCTGTTGATCATTTGAATAACTCATTAACTACTTCAAGGGAACATTCTTCACTTCATCAAGTTTTTGATGATCTCCAAACATGGTTAAGTGCTGCAGGTAATTTGAACAAATAACATATCATTAAAATATTTTTCTTTCTAATATTAAGTTGGTTTAAAATGAGATTTTAGTTCTTTTAATATTTTTTTTTTTGTCCTTATAGTAATAATTTAAGGCTACGGTTTTGTTGTTTTTATTTGTTTTCATGGGTGTAATTTTTTTTATTGGAGGGACATGGAAATGGATAAATAAAAAGGACACAAATAGTTTCAAACCGTATACTATAGTTAATAACTTGTTTAACAATTAACATACATTTGAGCTATCCTTTTGACCACAAGCCAAAACCATATATAGTTGCCAAATTCACACATTTTACCAGCTTCATTTTCAAAACTAGGTACTTTAGGTTGAAAACCATGTATGACATGCAAGGCCAGTTAAACATGTTTTGAGGTCTAAAGGAAAGATGAATATGATGCATTTGTTAACAAAAGAAACATAAAATTATTTTACAAATATGAATCAAACTTTCTTAAGGTAATACTATAAAATAAAAAAAATTGACAAAAAATTATATTGGTTATTTATATGTATTAAAATTTAACATTTTTATAAAAGAAACAAAAAGAACCAAGTAATTTGTTAAGTGGTTAATAAGTTCCACCAAAAGACGAATTATTTATAAGAACATGAGTTTCATTCTTGGATGGAATCATTTTTCGTCAAAATAATAGGAAATGGAGAAAAGACAGACGCCATTCTACTTTTTTTTTTTTGTTGAAAGGATCATTCTACTTTACTGTATATAGGTTTTATTATATAATGTTTTTTTAGTTTGATTCACTTGTTTCAATTTCATAATTTCTATATCATATGAACTTATCTAAATTTTAGATTTAATATCTATGTTATATGTTTTAAAATTTAAATTCTTTCATTAACATGTTTTAAAATTTAAATGAAATTTGAAAGAAAAAAAAAAGAGAGAGTCTGTTATTAAGAACAAATTTATTTAGAAAAACGTCTATTCAAAATTGATGATTATTTTCAAACTATGATATTATGTTATATATAACACTTTTTCCATTAAAATTGAATAAATAACAATATCTAACTAATTGAGCAATGTTGTTTTGTCCATGTGAAAAAGATAAAAAGTTAAGAGCACCGCAAAATTATTTAAAATAAAAAATACCTTACCTTTGCTTTTTGTTTTTTTTACTTAAAAAAACATACATAAATTATTTAAAATGAGAGTTTAATGGACGTGCACCACCGACAATATCCAATAAGAAATCATTAATTTGTTGGGATCTAAAGCAACACTTGGATCACCTTATGCTTGGGTCGACCCTGATAACATGTTAATAAACCGTGTTTTTAACTATTATCATAATTAGCTCTCTAGTATAGCGTATGAAAACAATTTATATCTTATATGATTATAGTCTAACTCTATTTTATATGATTATTTATAGTCTAACTCTATTTTATCTTTCGTTGTAGAATTATTTATGATAAGCGCTTAATTAAGTTGTGCATCACACTGCTAACAACAACAACATACATAACTTGATTTCTTGTATATGGTGAAAAAATAGGTACGTACCAACAAACATGCATTGAAGGCTTTGAGGATACAAAAGAACAACTTAAGACAAGTGTAACAAGCTACCTTAAAAACTCTACAGAGTACACAAGCAACAGTCTTGCCATCATAACATGGATTAACAAGGCTATAAACACTCTCAATTTGAGGCGTTTAATGAGTTTACCTTATGAAGATGAAACACCAAAATGGCTTCATTCAAAAGATAGGAAACTACTTAGTACAAAGGATTTGAGATCAAAAGCTGATATTATTGTTGCTAAAGATGGTAGTGGAAAATATAAAACTATATCTGATGCACTTAAACATGTTCCTAATAAGAGTAAGAAAAGGACTTTGATCTATGTGAAGAAAGGGATTTACTATGAAAATGTGAGGGTAGAAAAAACTAAATGGAATGTGATGATTATTGGTGATGGTATGACTTCTTCAATTGTATCTGGCAAGCTTAACGTTGTGGATGGTACACCAACATTTTCTACTGCAACATTTGGTATGTGACTCTATTTTGGTTTAAATATCTTTGTTTTTATTTTTACTTACCGTAGAAAAAATGTAGCTCGATTGGCAACGACAATGCATTGTTATATGCAGGAGTCAGGATTCGAACCTCGGACACTCCATTTATTCACTCTAAAAAGCGAATTCTAACCACTAGGTTACTTGACCAATAAAAAAATAGTTTTAGTACCTGAATCATAGGAAAATTTATTTTTGATTTGAAGTCTGTTTGGATTGTCTTTTTTTTTTTTTTGTGGTGGTCGAGGTTTGAACCCCGGACCTTGCATATATTATACATTGTCTATACCAACTGAGTTAAGCTCACGAGAACTCTCTTATACAAGTTTATATATTGTCATAAGTGCTTTTGAGACTATTTTTGAATAACTTGGGAATCTTTTGATTTATTGTTTTCTTGGGGGATGCAAATAGCTGTGTTTGGAAGGAATTTCATAGCAAGAGACATGGGTTTTCGCAATACAGCAGGTCCACAAAAGCACCAAGCAGTAGCACTAATGACAAGTGCTGATCAAGCAGTTTACTATAAGTGTCACATTGATGCATATCAAGACACTCTTTATGCTCATTCCAATCGACAATTCTATAGAGAATGCAACATTTATGGAACAGTTGATTTCATTTTTGGAAATTCAGCTGTTGTGATTCAGAACTGTAACATTATGCCAAAGTTGCCTATGCATGGACAACAAATCACTATCACAGCACAGGGAAAAACTGACCCTAACATGAACACAGGTATTACTAAAACATTTCATTTTATTGATAAGAGGAATGATATTTTGACACACAAATTTGTCATCAAAATATGATAACAAATTAGATGGTTAACGCAGTTTAAATATGTGGTTAATTATGTTCATATAATGATTAATGAATATAACAAGGTCTTGCAAGTCGCAACTTGTTAATCATCCGCTGAACACAATTAACCACAATTTTGAACGTCATTAACCACAACCTGCAAGTATATATTCGAATACAAAATGTGGTGAATGGCATTAAAAATCGTTAATCGTGTATTTATAAATGAAGAAGATAACAAAAACATTTGACCTTATGAAGCACGGATACGGACACTGACACGTCGACGCCGCTAATAATTTAAGAAAATCACATAATTCAGTGTAATTATAAGTGTCGGTGTCGTGTCGTGTCCAACACCGGGACACACCTAATGTGAGGAATGTCCGTGCTTCATAGGACCTAACTAACAGTTAACTAACTTTATCTCTTTTTGTTTAAAACTAACTTTATCTCTAATAACAGGCATCTCAATTCAATATTGTAACATTTCACCTTATGGAAACTTGAGTAATGTTAAAGTATACCTTGGAAGACCTTGGAAGAATTACTCAACCACAGTTTACATGAGAACAAGAATGGATGGTTTTATTAATCCAAATGGTTGGTTACCTTGGGTAGGAAACTCAGCACCAGATACAATTTTTTATGCAGAATTTCAGAATGTTGGACCAGGTGCTGTAACAAAGAATAGAGTGAAGTGGAAGGGTTTGAAAAATATTTCTAGTAAACAAGCTAGTAAATTTTCAGTCAAGGCTTTTCTTCAAGGAGATAGTTGGATTCCTGCATCAGGTTCACCTTTTAAGTCTAATATATGACACCAGCCATATGATGCAAAAGCTTCCTTTTCTATGATTACTTTGTATTATTAATTTGACACTGATTGTTGATTCTTTATATTTGATTTCAATTTTTGAATAAAGTGATTTTGGTCCCTAAACGTGCAAGACAGTTTCACTATAGCCCTTAAATGTATCGAAAATGCATGATCATCATTGAGTATATCTTATGTTAGTAATTTATCGGATCAAAGTGAGTAATAGAAGACACGTTTGAGAATCAAACTAACTAATTATAGACAAATTTGAGGACCACTCTAACTAACAAAAGGTACATTTGAGAATATTTTAACTTTGATAAATTCATAGACTATAGGGACAACGCTCGACAAATTTAACGACGAAAGAGTGTTTACTAAAGAAAAAGTAAAGTTTTAACTTAAAATATGCTACTCTCTATAAATTCATAGGGTTCTTGTTTTAGTGTCTGCGGCAAAGATACCTAACATTTTCAGACTGAGACGAGACTAAAAATATATTTAACCTTAAATAAAATTATATGAAACTACTAAAAGAATTCTGAGAATCTCTATTTTCATGTCAATTTCTTTTACTTATGGACATATGTGAAACTACAAACACACCTTGAAGTATAATAAAGGCTATAATGAGATTGCAATAGTAATTATGGAACAAACTTAATTGCATTGAAATACATTGTTTCTAAAAACTTGTACATATTTTCATTATGACCTAAGATTGTTATCCCTTTTGGATGTGCTCCTTTAAGATAAAAATCATATAGTAACATTACATCTAACAAAATAAAATTGAACAAAAATTATATTTTCAATACAAACTTTTACTACCTATATCTAGTTGAGTAATCCTTCAGTGTAAGGTATATCTGTATCAGGAAGCCAAGTATTTCCCAAAGTAAAGTTAAGTACTGTAAAGTTCCAAGCTTGAGTATCATTCAAAAGAAAATGACCAGGCCATTGTACCCTATTGTTAGTTATAGAACCAGGTCCATAGTTATTAAATTCACCATAGAAAATAGTGTCTAATCCAACTGTACCATTCCACTCTAACCAACCAGAAGGTTGAACAAAATCACCAATATATGATTGCATATAAACAGTCCTTGAATAAATCTTCCATGGTCTACCTAAGTAACTCATTGTTGAATTCAAGTCATTAGCCAAATCTTGTGCAGCATCGATCGTGCAATTTTGAATTGAAATTCCAGTGTTTTGATTTGGATCAGTTCTACCTTGTGCTGTGACGGCATTTTTCTGATTTGGCAATGGTTTTCTAGCATAGATGTTACAATTTTGGAAAACTACAGCTGCGTTGCCGAAAATGAAGTCGACGGTGCCATAGATTTTGCAATCTCTGTAGAATTGTCTTAAAGAGTGGACATAGAGTGTGTCTTGATATCCCTCGAAACTGCATCGGTAGAATGTTGAGAGATCGGCGTTGTTTCTCACTGCCACTGCTTGGTGTTTTTCAGGTCCAGCTGTGTTTCTGAATGTAATGTCTACTGCTATAAATCTTTCTCCTGAAACAGCTGCATTCAATGGAAGAGAAGATATGGTGTTAATTCAGAAAATTATTAATACTCTTAATCTCTTATTTATACTGAATTTTATCAAAAGAGTAAATTAAGTTTCTAACATAATAAATGTTCATGTAATTATTTTTTTATTATATTTTGACACATTTAATATCAAAATATTTTCCATTCCAAACTTTCTGGTAGAATTTATTAGGAGATCCGCTAATGAGGCTGCTCGCTTTTTAGCTAGGGTGGCTTCACTGTTTCCTAATAGAGTAGACATCTGCAGGGGAGACGGATAGTGGTTGCCTCAACAACAGATATAATATCGTCTTGGAATTAGGTTAAGGTGTAACTCAATAGAGTAGACATCTTCGAGGGACGGGATAGAGGTTGCCCAAACAACAGATATAATATCGTCTTGGAATTAGGTTTAGGTCTAACTCAATAGAGTAGACATCTTCGAGGGACGGGATAGAGGTTGCCCCAACAACAAATATAATATTGTCTTGGAATTAGGTTTATTCAAGAGTTATCTCCCCACTTATAACACATATATATTGGACCTCCAACACTAAAATTACTAATGCCAACAAAATTGGTGTTAAGGAAATCACTTGAATATTTTTTTCTTAATAAATATAACTAATTTCTCTTTGCAAATGAGGAAAGTATAGAAAGTAGAAAAAAGTACTACTTACCAAATGTGGAAGAATTAAAAGTTGTCCAACCATCAATGACACTATGGTTCCCTGTGATGATTGTGTTGTTAATACCATCTCCAACTAAAAGGATATTATTCTTGTGTTTAGGAACAATTACATATTCCTCATAATATCCTTCTCTAACATAGATAAGGTAATAACCATCTTCTGGTTTTGTGTTATTTGGTGCAGCAGCAATAGCATCTCCAATGGAAGTGTGGTTGGCTATCCCATAAGGACTCACAAGCACAAAGTCATTTAGTAGAATTCCATGGCTTTCACTTTCTTTAAGAATCCTTTCACTTCTAGTACTTGTACAATTTGAGGATGTTTTTTGGCAACTATATTTTGTGCGGAGAAGCTGAAAAAAAAAAAATTAATGTCTCAATTTTAGCCTTTCAATAAACACTTTCATGCTTGCTTAAAAAAAAAAACACTTTCATGCATTTAACAAAAATATAGTTTAATTTTACTACAATTATATAAGGTAGCTAGGCAAAATTCTGACTTGGATCCTCTCTAGTCCCTCGATCTTCTCTATACAAATGTTAATCGTTTTGAATTAACCTAACGATTAAAAGTGTTGACCTCCCGACCATTAGATTAATCTAACGAATAAGATTTTACTTGACACGTAGAAAATGCTACAAAGGATCCACCTATGTTATGTCATGTACAAATATAAAATTTATTATTTTTTATTTATTTATTTATTTATAGTCTGGACATGAACCTTGGTTCTTTTAACTCATTAAGTTCTTTAACCGTTAGTTCTTACTAGTTCAACTATCCAACCTCCTCTTATCAAAAAACTTAATGAGTTAAAAGAACTAAGGTAAGAACTAGTAAGAACTAATTAGTTCAACTACTTCTCTTTGTCTCTATCAAACAACTAATTAGTGCTACTAAAGCAATATGATTATCTCATGATGTAGTAGCACTAATTATTTGTTTGATAGAGACAAAGTCATATTTATGAGTTGTTCCATTTTTTTTAGTATATAATTTAGGGTTAATAGTGTTTTTCATCCCTGTAATATATGTCATTTTTGGTTTTCGCCCCTATAAAATTTTCGGTTTGATTTGCACCCTCGTAAAATTTTTATTTTCCGGAAAACACCCCTAATAGGCCATTTTCAGAATTTTTTTTCAAGAAATTTTGGTTTTTGAATGGCCTATTAAGGGTGTTTTCCGGAAAATAAATTTTTTACGATGGTGCAAATCAAACCGAAAATTTTATAGGGGTGAAAACCAAAAATGACATATATTACAAGGATGAAAAACACTATTAACCCTATAATTTATAGTAATATTTTTTGGTTTCCATTTTTTAATAACTTTTTTAATGATATTTATTGAACATAAAAATTATCCTTGATTAAGCTAGCATATGATATGTATAATTGTATGTATTATATATTGTTCAACAAAAAAAATATATCGTATGTTAGTATATACAATGTAGATGACATGTGCATGGTCTGTTGCTATTGGCTGTTTTGGCAAAAACAAACAAAAACCCACGTGACTGATTATAGAGAAGTAAGATTATGTTAAGACATTCAACTTTAAAAACAGAGGAAAACAGAGTTTACTAGTTTAATCTGTGGGCAATCCATGCAACTATACACAAGTCAGGCATGTGGTTGACTTGACTTAGTCAAAAGTTTTAGTTTATGTAGGTAGATTTTTTTTTGTATAATATTGATATCAAATATGATATATCATATATGTTTATTTATTTTTTTGACAATGATATATGTGTATTTATACTTTCATTACATAAACATAATATATGAAATAATATACATTTTATACAAAAAATGCAAAAATGAGACATGCACAGTCAGCATAACTTTGTTTTACACTGACATCCCATTAAAATTGAGAATTGGATCGTTATTTTTAAAAACGGTTATAATCTATCCTTGTATAGCAAGATGATGGATATCTATTGGATGATTATGTACAAATATTTTCACCGTCAGTGCACTTCTATTAAACTCATACTTTACTCTAGTAATATAAATATAACAAAAAAAAATTGACAAAATAAATAAAACAATTATTGAAGGTTTTGGAAATAAAATAATAGAATAAGGATTGGCATCACATGTCTCATTTTATATATTTAGATTTTTATTTCTCTAACGAACAAAGAACATATCACCAAAAACAAAATCCCTCCTATAAATAATTGCATATCATGTACTGTATTATAGAAATTAAATGTTTTTTGTTAAAAAAAAAAAATTAAATGTTAAATGTTAAGATTTTTATTTTTATTTATTCTTTAGTTCATAATTGAAACTCTTAACTAATCAATTATTTGTATTTTGAAACAAAATGTAATTACATACTTCAATCTCTGCACTGCAGAAAGACATGTTTGGACTTAATGTGTGACGACTTCTTGAAATGCACTATCATTGTCTAAGCAATAAAAACAAAATATTGATGTGTCCAAAGTATCAATGTTTTAAAAATTGAAAGAAACGATGTTATTCAGCACACAAAATTAAGGTGGAATCTTATGGTTGATTAATAGCGAAACACAATAAGTTTATTTTTAACTATCATATGTGGTGGTTTGATCTTTTTTTATGTTTTTGATTGCTTTTTTGTTGGTGATTTTTACTATATTCCGATGTAACGTTACTTTTCTCTGGCATATCTTGTATGAGAAAGTAAAGTCATTTGATTATATATAATTTCATTTTAACTTCTAAAAAAAATGTTTTAAAAATTGAAATAAATTGAAATTGGCACCATAGAACTGGATATTTAAAGGTGATCCAATAAATGTGACTTGATAACGGACGGTCAAACAAATTTTATATAGATCCTGACATCATATTAAAATTTAAGTCGAGTAAGACTCAATTCTTACAAAATTGATTTATAAGGTGAAAATTGTGTTGATTTATAATACATTTTTATATTATATCTAATTTAATGTGCAACTCTTAACAAATAATATATGCGATTCAAATATTAAAGCGATTTTATTCTTATTTCGTCCCGATTCAATTGTTAAAAGCAGTTGAACCATAATCTAGATATCATGTTGGTTTACCATATGGTTCGGTTAATCAATGAGAATTAGGCACATGAGTAAATTTATAAGTGATACTCACAAACTAATTTTTAATCCACTTGTAAAAAATTTATGTGACTAATTTAAAATTAATTGTTGGTTAAATTACTCATAATTCATCATATGCTACTGTATGGGTCCAACTGACTCAACTCTGAAAATAAAATAAAAAATTTGTTACTAAACTCTCAAAATACTACTTCCTTCACTCTAAAGCAATAAACAGTATCTAATTAGTGTTTTTGAAAAGGAATAGTATCTAATCTAATATAATTAATAACACAAAAAGCAAAAACTATAGCAAAGGCAATCACATGGTATAGAGAAATAGTACACATTACCTTGATCAACTTCTCAAGTGGCTGCCTAACTTTGAAGGACTTATTAGGAAGACCATGTTTGCGTGTCTTATTCCTTTTCATATTTTTACTCAAAGCTTCAGTAACCAATCCAAGTGAAACACTATAAAATTGTGTAGCATCTTTCAATGGAACAGCAAGAGCATTAGCAATGTTACTTTTTGTCACAACCAAACCATCATAGCAAGTGTAATGGTTAGTAGCTACAGCACTAAGATAGCTTTCAATTTTATCAACAAGTTCTGTATCTGATGAAGAAGAACTAGCTGATTTGAGTTCATCAGAAATGGATTCTAAGTAGTCTACATTTAGTTGGTTAAGGTCTTTGCAATCAACTAATGCACCAATCTCTTCATGGTTTAATGATGAAGATGATTGGTGACGGTTGAGGAAATCTATGAACACTTTTTCTAGTTTTCTTGCTACTTTTAGGTTTTGCTTTATGGAGAATTTTCCATAGTTATATGGATCTGATGGTGATGAACGAATTGCGGATAGCATCGAGCGACATAGTTTTGGATACAATGTCGTTTTGCACGCGGCAGAAGAAGGAGAAGGAGAAGGAGAAGAAGGTGGAGGAGATTGAGCTAGGAGTAATAATGGTGCTAAGAGGATGAAAAAGAGAAAGGAAAGTGAAGGTGACATGGTTTTTTGGAAGTTTAATGAAAGGTTGTTTGAGTAAGTGTTATTTTGGTTGTGGATGTGTTTAGGAATAATGGTAGTACTAGGAATTTATAGGCACATAGACGAAGTTGTTGAGATAAAGTAAATACCCCCCTCTCTCACAATAGCATTTGGAAAATGACATTGTCAGTCATCAATGTATTATAAATTTTTGTTTTTATTTTTTAGTTAACCGATGTTGATCTATTTGATAAAAAGTTGATTCATACTTTTATAAATGATTATTTTTCGTATGACTTTTTTACATAAGGAAATGCAGTGTAAATCAAAATCTGCATTCACTTCTCATTGAAAAGACTCACATGTATTAATGAAAAAGTTAGTGGTTTAAATTTAACTAGACTCTCTGGTCATTGGAGAGAATCAAAATCTATATACACAAACCAACATTAAGAATTACCACTTAAACTTATCTAAACTCTGACTAATCTTTAGAATTTAACTCACCAAAAAAATCTTTAGGACTCGACTCACCTAAAAAAATTGATTCATTAAAAAGAAATTAGTATATGTTTCTAAGTGTATCATCTAGTATAGGGATCAATGTCGATAAACATGCATATTTAACTTTTTCCATTATGGTTGTTAGTACAACAAAAATTGCTAATGGACAAATGTAATGTAGTAAAAATACTACTATGAGAAATATTAACAACATTATTTTTCTAACAATTATTTTAAAGTATAAGATTCACAATTATTTTACCGAAAAAAGTGTGAGTATTAAAAAGAGTGTAGAAAAGATAAACTTTTTGATACTCTACTACTATCTCTTTCAAAATATGAAATTGTCAAATGCTAACTAGTAGTATTATTGTGGGACATAGCACTAAATACGCGTAGAGAATCATTCAAAGGGTAGGAATAGTACTACTACTATAGTTGGGGGGGGTGTCGGTGTGAGGATACATGGATGGGGTATGGCAATAAATGAGTACATTGTTAAAGGAAAGGAACAACGTGCAAGGGAAGGCTTGAACTAAAGTTGTTGTTGCCATAAATATGATGTTTAGTTAGTTCTATAGTTTATAAGGTATGAAGGTACAAGTTTGTTTGTTTGGTTCTAAGTTTGAAATTATTACTAGTTTGTTTGGTTCTAAGTTTGAAATTATTACTAACTAGTACTTGCTATTTGGTACAACTAAACAACAATGCGTGGTATCACCTACCTTTCTTTACTTTTATTTAAATTTTGAGGTAAATATGTTTTGGCTTTTGTAAAATTTTCAATTTTTGTGTTTTTGCCCTTCAAAATATCTCAATCTACACCTTTAGTCTTTACCAAAAAGTTGATTGCTTGTTGAGTAGCAGAAATCCATGTGACACTTCCATGTTACTTTTTTTTGGCACCATAAAAGAAAAAATATTTTATTTATTTATAATCATCAAATATGTGTTTTTAGTCCGTATAAAATTCATGATTTTTTATATACCCCACTCAAATTTAATTAATCCTTCTATTTTGGTATTTATTTAAAAGGTAGACATCTTTTATTAGATGTTTAAGGTATACCTAAAAAATTAAGTTGTGATGAGAACCTGAGTTTGATTTTAGGATGGAATAAAAAAAATTATGCTTTACTCACTTCTCCGCCAAACTTTAGATTAATAGAGTCGATTTCCCCAAAAAATTAGAGGGTTGACACACAAAAATAAGTCAAGTTGTGATAGATTTGCATGTCGAGATATTTGATACAAGTAAAGATACTTGTACAACCATAATATATATATATATATATATTAAAATATGAATATCAAGAGAAGAGAAAGAGTTATTCAAAAATTAACATAAAATAGTTGTACCATTTGATGTTACTACTCTGCTTTTAGTACAAGAGAAAATCAAACAAGTTACAAATCTAACATACTACTCTTTACAAGTTACATTTAAGATTATTGATGATTAAACAATGATTGAATTTAATAGTTAATGGATATGGATATTAGTATTAGTTCAATTACTCCCTCCGTCCCTTAATATAACCCCCCTTTTGTTTTTTTTTTTGTCCCTAAATATAACCTCCTTTTCAAATTACAACACACATTAATTATTTTTTTCCATAGATAGCCTTATTTAATACTACTACTAATTCTAAAAGTACAATAAATTGACTTTTCACTTTATCTCTTTAATGAGGTTAATTTTGTAAAATTGTACTATAAAACAGACACATTAACTACACCAACAACATTTCTTAAGAAATGTGAAAAAAGTAATAGGGGGTTATATTAAGGGACGGAGGGAGTATTAATTAACAAGATAATTATAGATTTGTGTGTTCAAAATGGGTAAATGATCCATCGAAGGTAGCTTCTGATAAATTATTTTCATAAAAAAAAAAAAAAGTAAAAAAAATACACAAACAAACAATTTTTAGAATTGAGGAATTTTAGAGCAACATGTATAAATATAATTTTAAAACTCGGTTTGGTCATCGATTCGGCAGAGTTATTGAGTCGATGGTCGAACCATCAATTTATTGGTTAAACCGTATGACAGAATCAGATTAAATCAGATGACTCAATTGGATAACCGGTGTTTAGATTATTATATGAAGTTAGCTGGCGGCATTATATACGGCCCACAATGCCAGCCCAAATTCCACAAACACTTCCACTCCAGTCAATGTTACAATCATAGAAATTTGTGAGGTTTAAATGTTTCTGTGACACTGTAAGAGTGGCCACTACTAGGGTACTTGGTTCTGTTTCCCCATGTGGAATTAAGCAAGAAGCTTCTTATGTCCACATTACACACTCCCCAACTGCATGGTTAAGGATTGGGATATGGGAGGTCTCCCTCTCTTTCAATTTGCAACCAAAAAAAGAAATGTTGAAATTCGATTTCGCAGTCAACCAAATAGCTGTAAAATGGCTCCCAAAGTCAAAATCATATGGAAAAGGGAAATTGAGTTTGGTGTGAGTCAAATATAATCACTAAGGATCACATTCTAGGAGTATTATAATCACCGGTACTCACCTCATTCCATAATTTTTTTTTGAGGGAACTCATTCCATAATTATTGACCTATTTATAAAATAAAAAAATCAAAATAATTGCCGGTTTCAACTTTTAATAACTATTTGTCCAATTATATTAGTATCTAATTAATACTACAAGTTAAGACACTATAAATAGAAGGCCTTTTTATCTTATGCAATTGTGCATAGGATAGAAAATTCTTAAATAGAAATATACTACTTCTGTTTCTGTATATAGAGCTCTCAAAACGGGTTATTTGATCTATGACGGACTCGAGTTTTTACGGTTCCGGGCCAAAAAGACCCGAAAGATAAACGGGCTCAAAAATATTTATCCAAGCCTGATTCTTTGCGGGCTACGGGCTTTCGGGTCAGTCTAGTTACTTAAAACTTTTAACTTAAAAATAAAAATTTACACTAAAAAATACTACCTATCAACATCTCATTTAGCAATTTACCCATGTTTTTTCTTTATAAAGCATCTATCTTCTGAGAATAGTCGTCCAAATTTGTATTTATAAACAATTGAAGTTGAAGAATATGTTTACTACTTGTGTTTCATTATTGGATATGTATGATTGTTGCAAAATGAATCTAAGTAGGACACACATGTACGTCCAAATATATGTTATACTTGTAAATAAGATGATATTAGCATGGTTGCATACTGCATAGCAAGACTAGGATCATGTTAATTGTTAGGTAAGTTTGTATCGTGGTAACTATTTTTGTTTGACTATTACTTTTCACACCCTTGTGCGTTCTCTTGCGCTATGCAAAAATTCCTAAAATATCTTTGGTCCAGAAAATAAAATTCGAAGTGTTTTCGGAAAATATAATCCGAAAAAAAAAACGTATTAAAATTTTGTGTCTTTCTTTAATGTCAAGGGTCTTTGTTGAGTGTTATATAACTCCCACATAAGCTGCAATGCAATTGCAGGGGTCATATGAACGGTCAACAATGACCATAACACCACATACACACCTAAAAAACTAAAAAAATTTGAAGAAAATGTAAGAAAAAAGGTGAAGTGAAGAATAAAGGAAATTGTTGAAGATCCAAACCTTTTTATAGCCTTAAACAAGTTCAAGGTCATAAGTTGAGTCTATGAAAACGTTTAAAATGCTAACCGTCCAAACATGCAATAATGGCTCCACTAACCGGTCAAACCTTTGGTGAAACGCCACCGTCCAAATGAAACTAAGGGAGTTCGGATATTAAAATACGGAGTGCAAGGAGTTTATCTGGATTATTAAATTTGAATGGCATCAGACCCTGTATTTGGAGCGTTTTCATGACGAATGACTTGGAAAAAAATAAAATAAAGGTACATAACATAAATAAAAACAACATAAGACAAAAAAAAATTAATAACAGAAATGATGAATCTTTTGGGAAGGTGTTCGAAGAGGAGCTTTTGACCTCGATCCTGCCGGCCTGCCAACTGACATGTTACGATCGGCAAGCCGACAGGATCGAGTTCATAAGAACCTCTTCTTCAGAGTTAGATCTGCAACATAATGAAGAAAGGCAAGGTGTTTCAAGAGGATTTCTTTGAGTTAGATCATGATGTCATGCCAAATGACTTATTCATCTGGCAGACGGCAACATCTAACTCATAGAAACCTCTTGATGTTCATATCTATAGATCAAGTTCATAAGTTTTGTACCTATCTACCTATATATCTATCTATCTATATATTTTTGGTAGCATGCTGAAGATCTTCATCATGCCGTCAAATAGAGAGCAATCTATTTGCGACATCATGAGAAAGATCTTCAGGACAATGACAAAAAATTTCATGGTTTCTATGTTGTGTTTCTGTGAAAACCAGAAACACTTATTTATAGGGGTTTATGGATGTTGTGAACCACAAAAACTGTCTGTGAAATGTCGTCCTCACAAAAGAATCATATGCTGAGGCAGTCCGGATTTTATAATCTAAATTACACTAGTGTAATTCGGATTATATAATCCGGAATTTCGGATTATATAATCCGGAATATACTTACAACCTTCAAAATTGAGTTGAATTCGAACTATTTTAGCGTTTAAATGAACATCTTTGACGTAAATTAAAACACAATGAAAGTTTAAATAATATATATATATATATATATATATATATATATATATATATATATATATATATATATAACATAATACAACAACATATAACTAACACGTAGTTAATTAAAACATGACACATTATCACAGATCATCTAAACTAATTTCTTCGTTTGGTGGTTCCATGAGTGCCCTGATCTCTTCGTAGGTCCTGGGTCGGATCAAACTTTTCTGAATTTGTTCAGCAGATCTAACCAACGAAATGTCCAACTCGATCGGTCCTCTAGTACTGTGCTGACCAAAGATAGAGAACAAAGTTCTCCCGTCGTCGTCGTTTGTGAGTTTCATCCGGTTGAACCGTAGAGATCCGACTGAGTAGGACAATGAACATCGATATTCAACACCGACCATCCTCCTCGTGTCTCTGTGGTTGAGTTGACGGTTGATTTGATCCAACTGGTCCTTTAACCTGGAGAGGGTGACATCATTGTGAATCCTAAACGGATGGAGTGGTTTTCCCCCGTTGTAGTAGATTGTCGCTAGCTTGGTGTTCGGATCAAAGTTAGGGAATTCCATGATTTTTTTCTGGTGTAGTTTACTTGTAATGAAAACAGAAACCCCTATTTATAGAGGTATCTGGGCGTTGTGGACCACATAAATTGTCGGTGCAATGTGGATCACACAAAAAAATCATATGCTAAAGCAATCCGGATTATATAATCCGAACCATCATTCACCCTAGACAAAGTTCCAAGTTTTCCCTTGTTTCACCAAGATCAAATTAATTCGGGTTATATAATCCGAAAACCAACGTTGTATTCCAGATTATATAATTTGAACTGCATTAGTCTCATTTAGACGATGGTTTGCACCACATAGAAAACATTTTTCAAACGTTTTGAACGGTTACACGTTTTTTGACTCCATTAATGGCTTCAAAACTTTTTTTTTTACACTCCCTACCTATTTCTCACACCAACATCTCCCACCCTCTCCTCCTCTTCCTTCTACAACCATGTGTTTCCATCCTTTCATGGAAAGAGACCTCTTTGGAATTTTTCAGGGATTGCATCAACGATCAATGGGGATGGCCCCGCGCTGCAAACAAGTGCGGTTTGTCTGGGTCTGAGGTTGGTCTGCCTGGGTGCAAGGTTGACCATCATGGTCTCTTGTTCCCTATAGAGCCCCCTCCCCACACCAGCATTGGTTTCTCCCCCCCCCCCCCCCCCCCCCCCCCCCCCTCTTCTCCATTAGTGGCTGGAGTCACTGGTATAGCTTAGGAGATTAGAAATAGTTTTAGGTTCTTATATAATAAGCTTAAAAAACTTCAATAATGTATTATTCAAATATCAATGAAATGAGTTGTTTTTATCTTATTATTTATGTTTTATATTTTTATTTGCATTTATTTTACGAATTTGAAATCCTAAAGTAAAAAAATTCTAGAAAAAGAACATTTCGGATTTTAAAATCCGGAAAATACTAACAATCTAATTCGGAATACATAATCCGGACATGAGTATTTTTGAAAAAAAATAAAAAATAGGGCGCGCGAGTAATCCGTAGGATGGAAAAAATAATAGTCTTTTTGTTTTTATACTCACATAAAACAAAAGGCTTTAATAAATTTGTTTATGCAAAGCATTCTTCAGGTAATGTCATTATACTTTAAATGTGCTCAATTGAATCACGACTACATCTTCATGGTGGGCTATAGGAAATTATAATGTCAAAAAATAATTATAAATTAAACGGGCTATCTGCAGCCTGCTCTGGCATGCCCATGACGAGCTCGGTCTAAAAAGGCCCAGTTTTAAACGGGCCTAAATTTTTATGTTCAAGCCCTATGTTTTTCAGGCTTTCGTGGACTGGTCCAGTAGGCCCGGTTCATTTTGACAGCTCTACCTGTATGTAAATACCCTTTGCATTTTTCACATTTCTTAAGAAAAGTTGTTAGTGTAGTTAATGTGTTAATATTACCAAATTGTTCTTTGTTTGTATGTGCATTAAATTTGATTTTTCATATTTCAAGACAAGTTAATAGCATTAAATTTAATTACATTTATGTTTAAGAAAAAAAATACTCCCTCCATTTTATAATGAGTGTCGCTTTAGCCAAAAATATTTGTTTTAAAATGAATGTCACTTTACATTTCCAATACAACTTTAATTTTTTTCTCCCAACTTTACCCTCAATAAATACTCAAACTTTTCTCTCGCACAATTTTCAATGCAACTTTAAGTTTGTCTTTTTCTTGGGCAGTTTAGTAAAAGTGTTATTTCTAATTATTATTTTATTTCATTCCTTAATTTATGTGTAATTGACTAAAACGACACTCATTTTGAAACGGAGGGAGTAATAAATCCATTTGGTAATTTAAAAAGAGATTTATATCAAGAGACAATTTTTTAGTCAAAAAAGTGCTTAGATATAGGGACGTATGAAGTATCTAAAAATCTATTTTTGAAAATTGTGTATTCAAATTTATGGTAAAAAAAAAAAAAGCAACCCCTTTATGCCTTATTATAGTACTTTTTAAAAAAAAAATTGTGGGTATTAAAAAAAGTTGGACAAATAAATTCATGTGAAGTGTGTGTTTTTCAATTGTTAATTTTTTACATGTGTATAAAATAAGCTTTCACTAATTCGTCACAGGGTTATGTTCTACTTTCTTAAGTTCAAACATAAGGAAAGTCATAAACTAATAATTACTCAAGTTAATTTTCAACATAGACGAAGTGGGGATCAAAGATTCCATAATCGACATTACTTATGAATCAACCAAAACTTAATCTCGCATAGGGCAGGACAATTAAAACCATGCAACCACCTTCAAATCTTTTTTGTTATTTACTTTTCAAATAAGTTCCACAAATTACTGAGTTGAACGACAATGCATGTGGAGAATATAACTTACTATTGTATTACTAGATAACTATTTGGTGCATTTGCCAACTCATACACCGTCTCAAACCATAAACTCTTTAATTGTTTTTCTACTCAAATAAATTTTGTAAATTACAAAGTTGAACGTCAATCTATGTTGCGACGATAACTAACTACTTTATTTATCATAAAATTGTTGAGTTATTTTGACCAGATATAAAAAAATTGTTTATAATAAACGAGGGAGCAACAAGTAAGCATAAAAACGTTTTATTTTTATGAATAAAAAACTAACATTAAAATATGTTTTGTTTTACTAAATAAAATCTGTATTTTATAAATAAATAAATAAAATAAAAATGTTTATATAGCTATAAAATAAGAGCAAAACAAAATCATCACCACAAGAATATCATATAACCTTCTATCAAAAGTCCAGCCGAATATGGGAACACCACCGGTGCCAGCACATAATGAATTCATGATCTCACTTACTCATAGAAGAAACACATGTATAGCCTGAATATTTTCTAAAAAAAACTCTTAAAAATTGTGGTTGGATCTAACACAACTTCACAAAATCAATCGTGAGATAAAAATTGTCCCATTTATAATATTTCTTCATATCATCTCCCATCACATGGCTGTAACAAAACCACTTTAGGTGAGTTTAACCACTTCAAAAATAATGTGTCGAATCTAATTATATTGAAGTTAACACTTTTGATTCTTTATATTGAATTGATCACGAAATATATCATGTGAACTAAGTGCAGTGAGTTTATTTTTAATAAATTATGTACCATAAATCGATAATAATAATTACATTAATTAATTAACAATTAATAGTGTCATGCCATTATTGTGAAAATTTGTTACAACACAATTTTGGTCCAACTTGATGCAACAACTTGGTGTATACTATGTCTGAGGACTTGTAGATTGAGATGAAACAAAGTACAAACCTATGTCATTGTCAAAACAAAACAAAAAAATGTACAAACCCATGTGCATTAGCCTCACAAATCATTGCCTCGTGGTCCCAAGAGAACAGGTATCTTTCTTGACTGGGAAACTAACCACTATGTAGGTATACGTGTGTTGCCCACAATTTGTTCATTCTTCAAGCAAAAGCTCGTGAAGTGTTTTTAACATAGAAAGTTGAAGCTATTCCCACTTGTAGTGTACACATACTACATATGCATGATCATGAATGTATTTCATTATAGTTCAATTTTCTATCTAACCACATATTTGTGACTTGTCTTCATTCGAACAACACAAATTTAGAATTAGTTTAATATAACGAAAAAATGTCAAAGTTGTTCATAGATTTGACAAGTATTTTATGAATATTTTTATGTTATGCCTGCTGTTTTAATTTGTCTTTCGTGCCCGAATATATATCATAGAGAATCCAAAAGCGCTTAGATGAGATGGGACGAGACTCTTCTAGCTTAACCAAGGTCCTGAGTTTGAATTCAGCCTTAAGCATGCAGCAGTGTTAAAACTTTCAGGGAGAGCCTGCCGTCCATTTAGATCTCACAATACTCGAGAGATTAGTCTCCACAGTTGCGCGCGAAAGATACATGGTTTACATCAAAAAAAATCTATATCTATAGAGTATATAATATAACAACCGTTAAAAACGTGGAAAAAACAAATTTAACCTTCTTTCAAAAACTGACAACAAACAAAATGAAAGTAATTTATGTTCAAATAATATTTTTTTTATAACCAAATGCTATGAGTAACTACACTTGTCTAGTCCTCACACTAAAATATATGTTGTGTCTTAATCCTCCGCATATATTGGTTAAATTTCTAACTTGAACCAAATGGGAGAGCCCTATATGTCAAAACCTTTTATAGGTACCAATTAATATCTCAAATAACGTGTCAATCACACTTTATGCTTCCTCTTTTGCTGTGTACACTCCAATCTTCCTCTCTTCTCTCCATGTTGCAAAACAAATGGGAGGCCAAGGCTTCGATGCGAGAGCAAAGCAAGTCCTCTATTGTGGGAGAGCTTTATTCCGACAAAAGTTACGGTGCATAAGAAAATCCTTATGCACCCTGCATAAATACTTCACAATCATCAGATTTAGTATACACGTGTAATAATCCTAGGCTTCTCAAACTACATCAAATCAAACTTCATTTGCTTCAAACATTTCTCTCACTAAAACATAAAGCTCTCCCTTTCTCTCTACAATTTTCAACATTCTGGAAAAGAAAACGAAGAACTCATATGAGTCTTCATCTCTTCCGGCCACACATGTTGATTCTGGCGCGGTGGTCGCCGCCCAGAGGCGGCTGTGCCGCCGTGCCGGAGAACCAAACAACCTTTTTTAAAAACTAAAGCCATTTTTCAACATCCATTTTCGTTTTAAAGCCAAATCCGAACTCGGATCGTGTAAAAACACAACGAGAAGGAGGAGATCTAAAGATTAAAACACAAACGAAATTTTCTTTCTACCTCTTTCTAACCTGATGATTCGGTCACTGTTGTTGAATAGTGGTTTCTGTTTTGAGTTCTTGCAGATTCGGTTGTGTTATGGAGGTCTTTGCGAAGTCCGAATTTGATTGTCGTGAGATTTGGATTTAGAACTGATTTGTTGTTGTATAATGAAAACCGAAAATGATATATGTATTGTGGTGTGTTGATGGTGGTTCATTGTGTTCTTTGATGTTCATCATTTTTTGATTTTTTTTATGATTTGATCCGAAAAATGGAGAGAGCGAGAGAAGGGATTTAGGGTTTGTAATTGGTGGATGTGGCAGTCATTGGGTCACAGAAACCATTTCCACAGCAAAATGGTTTTGGAGTTCAACTCACAAAAACCATTACCACAGCAAAATGGTTTTGGAGTACAACTCACAAAACCCATTTCTTTCCTCCTCCTCCAATTGTGTCAGTCCAAAACTGAATGATGACAATGACTCTAGGTCCTTAGTTTTTTTCACCTACTGGAAACCATTAAGTACATCTAATGGTTTTAGAGTACAACTCACAGAAACCATTTCCACAGTAAAATGGTTTTGGCATAATTTTATACAAAACATACTATAATAAGGACATTTGTGACTGTCATTGAACCAAATCAACACTCTGAAATCATCATTGAACTAAAATGATGATTTCCGCGGTTGTAGTGTTGTTTCGTTTTGTTTCGTTTGGTTTCGCTTGGGGTGTAGGAAGCAATTATGTTGAGCTACCAGTTAATGGGCTGGGATTTATGCACGGTGCATAAGGATTTCCTTATGCACCATAACCGCACCCCTCTATTCCACCATAAGATTTATTCATTTTTATTTCAATGAAAGGCAAGCGGACAATAAGTTGCACTGTTGAGTTACGGGCTAAAATATGTCCAATAATTATAAAATATGTCCAAAGCAAGTAATTATTCATTTTTAATTCAAAATTAAAAAAAAAATCGTGAAGAATAGAATTACAGGCTTGTTATTAAACAGGATAACATGACTTATATACCGGTGTCAACCAATATCAATATCAACTTTATCCTTTTTTTTCTTCAGGGAATCCATTGTATCCTGTTATACATCTAGATTATATTTTTGAATAAAATAAAATTCTGGAAATAAATTTTTAAAATCAAAATGACTTGATAATATTATATTTTTGAATTTTTTTAATTTAATTTAATTTAATTCGGATTTTTTTTTATAATTTTTTCGAAAATTTTGATATATATTAATTTTTTTAAAGAAGTTTTTGAATTTTTTATATTAATTTTTTCAGTTTTTTTCATTTTTATTAATTTTTTTTATGATTTTTTTTATTTTTTAAAAAAAGGCATAAATGCCACATGTACTCATAAAAAAAGTAAAAAAAACAAAATTAATTATACAGGTCAGCATACCACGTCTTCAGAAAAAGATGACTCAACGTGGCACATCAGCGAAAATGCACAGTCAGTTGGCTTATAGGGTATTCCAAAGCAAAAAAAATTACAAGGACCAGATCTAAAAAAAAATTACAAGGGACAAAACCAAAAGTGTCTTATATTACAGGGGTAAAGCTCTATTAACCCAAAATGTTATCTATATCTATCTATCTATCTATATATCTTTGTAAAGGAAACTTGAGTTATCCATGAGCTAGAATTGTGATGATGTGGCACATCTAAAAGAGCTTCACACATTCTTTATGTGTTTATGAATCATAAACTCCAATGCATTCATTTTTATTATTATTATTATTATTAACCTTTGTACTACTTTTTTTTTGTATTCCATAACTCATATTTCTTACCTACAAACATTTACTCATTCATTATATATACAACCACTAATATGATCTCAATATTTTTAATCTATCTATCTATCTATATCTATCTATCTATCTATCTATCTATATCTATCTATCTATCTATATATCTTTGTAAAAGAAACTTGAGTTGATATCATGTAAGCTTTACGATGATGTGGCACTCTAGAAAAAGGTATCTCCCCTCTCTTAAAACTTTACAAGTTACAACTCTCCAATATATCAATTAAATGTCTAACATCTTTTAAAACCTTACAACTCTCCATATATCAATTTATATTATACAATTTCTACCCAAAAAATTAATGCTTTCAATGTCTATTTATACTAATATAAATTATAAAATAAAATAAAAATTACTAATACAAATTTGTGAATTGATTTAATATGATACGGCTCATTGTCTTCTTTATGCAAAAAAAAAAACATTGTCTTTGCAAGTTAAATAGTAAATTAAAAGAGTTCTTTTTTAATATAGAAAAATTAAAATAGTTGTTGGTTACATTGATCAATTAACTTATCATATTTACAAACTACTAATACTAATGCCATAAAAAAAACTATACTTTTATCAACAAAAAAAAAAAACTATACTATTACTAATCTTCCTTAAAATAAAATACTACTATTCTCAATTAGTTATTGGATATGTTACTTATTCTTCCCATTCCATTTGATCTTTGAGTTCATTTTTGTTTCAACTACCCTATTTCTATTATATCAATTAACTACAAGCCACCACTCACCCTTTCATTTTTTCCTTAATTAGTGACAACTCATGTTACTTATTAACCTCATCTCATTTCTTCTTTCCTTTCATTTTTTGTTCTTAGTTTTCACTTTCCTCTTTCTAACATCATATATGCTTTCTTCTAATATTTTGTATTATGAAATGACTATCCAAAATGCATGTGCATGCGCAGGTTTTATAAATAGGTCTATTAATATTTGTTTCCCAACAAGAGTTTCTTTAAAAAGTTGTGACAAGGTAATATCCATGGCTCTTTTATCATCGATATTTTTATTAATTTTCTTTGATCTGCGAATGAATTTATTTGTGATAGATACCAATGTGCATATTCTGGAATTAGATATCAACATGTATGAGAAGGTTCTTCTACAACAAGGTGTGCATTTTTTTTTAAAGGAACAAGGTGTGTATTTTTACTCACCTATTTAATTTTATATGCAATTTAATATTTACATGTATACGATTTTATTTTTTTTGATTGATTTTATTGGTCTACAAATGTTTGTTACTCAATTTCCCTCAAAAAAAAAATGTTTGTTACTCAACAAGAGCTGCTTTGCAATGTTGTGATAAGGTAATATCCATGTCTCCTTTTCTACTCAATTATTTCTCCCTGACTTTTTATTTTGGTGTAGATTTGATGGTGCATCATTTATGTATGCTGTAAATTAAATAATGGATCTATAAATAATCAAATTAATTTTAATTAAAAAATGTTTACTGTAAAAGGGACTAAGATGAATGTAGTAATACTAATTTCTCTTACTAAAAACCATGTTGTCATAAAGTGTTTGAATGGAACAAATGAAAAAAAAAAGGCATTTGATTTTTTTTTTTAACTGTGTTAGTTTATTATTTTCAACTAAAATAATTTTATTGACTTAAGTTAGGATAAACTTTTGAAAATATCTAAATAAAGTTTTCTATTTTATTCTTAAAGCTAAAATTATATTAATATAAAAGAAAAACAACATAAATATGAGAGGCAGAATTGAAATCGAGAAGAAAAGGAAGGAAAACAAGATGATTTTATTAAAATCCATTATTTTAAATAAATAATCTATTTATTCTATATATCTATTATATCTTTGTAAGGAAACTTGAGTTGTTCTCATGTAAGCTTTGTGATGATGTGGCATACTAGAAAAGCTTCCTATATTCAACCTTGGGTTCTTCTTAGACCTCTATTGTGCTAATGTGTCATCCTTTAGAAAAGCTTTTCATCTCTAATTAACATTGTCCCGTTATATTTTACAATAATGGTTCATTCATTCATAAACTTCTTAGTTATGTAACTGCCCGTTTGTATAACTCCTTTTACCATATTCATTCATTTTTAACTACTCATATGTATTTTTTCCTATACAATACATGGATTCTTTTTATATTTGTATTATTTCATCTCAAGTAATTGTTTTTTTCAAAGGAAATGTTGATTTGTTTTATCTATCAGTTCGTATCTTCTATATATCTTTGTAAAAGAAACTTGAGTTAACTATATGCAAGTATTATGTCTATGTGACACTTCTAAAAGAGCTTATTCTCACTCTCTCTTATTCTAAAATTCATTATTTATCTCCACTATATCAATTTAATGTGTGATGTTAATGATGAGATGTTTAGGTTAAAAAAATAAATGGCATGCTTTTGTAGATAATTTTCCATAGTTTAGGTTAATGGATTTTTTTTAATTAATAACACTAATTTTGCAGCATCTTACATATGAAATGATAGTGGTGAAGGTTACGTTTTTTTTTCCTTCCGTAACAACTAATAACTTTTCAAAGAAGCATGTGTCAATAGACTGTCCTAAAAAACATGTAACATCAAAATAAAAAGTCTAACATCGTAAAATTGCTACATCAATTCATTACAATTAATTTTTGTAACTCCTTTTTACCATATTCATCTATATAACTCATTTCACTACTCATATTTTTGTAACTAGCCACTATACACACATTCCACTACTCATTCCACACATTATATTATTCTTGAGCCTTGAGTTTAGTTTCCACTATTATTCTTTTTCACATTACTCTTCCCATATGTTATGAGTGTTAATTGATTTTTACGGTAGAATATGGTCTAATGTATTTTATTATACTTAACAGATATTTTTGCATTACTTTTTTTCATCCTGACAAGAGAATTGGTAAATTTTTGTTAGTTTATTTTTCCTACCTTTTCTTATTTTGTTTTATTGCTTTGAGTGAATATAATTATTTTTAGGTTTTCTTAAAGGCAAGTAGAAAATAGCTATAAGTCTTTAACACTAATATTTTGTGCTTACATTTTTTTTTATTACTGACACAAGAATTGATTAATATTTCTTGGTTTACTTTTCTTCCTTAATTCCTCAGTTCTTTTATTACTTAGTGTGGATGATTTTTTTGAGGGCAATTGGAAAATAGTTATTTCCATGTGAATCTAAGCTTGAATTACTCTTACTCTCTATTATCTTTGTGTTATTTCTAAGCCAATCATTTATATTAACGTAAAATTTATATTTATAAATTGATGAGTTGCAAGTTTTTTTAATTGCTTATCATCCTATTCACTTTAACAAACCAAAAAGAAGAATCAAGTAAATAAAAAAAATGGTAAACCAAACAATAGACTAAAAAAATGGGACCAATGAAAGTTGGGATTTGAGAGGAAAATCCAACGGAAGTTGTTATATCAACGTATGAATTGCATTTAAAATAAATATGAGAAAAAGAGATAAATCCACCAAATATGAATTACATTCGAATCACTTATTTCAACCCTTTTTATGGAGAATATTGACAGGAAACATGAATGTCTCTAACTCTGATCAACAAGAATAACTGATACCAAGATAAAAAGAAAAACAACCTGTGATAGTACAATTGTTATCCATAATTTTTTATTTATTTATGATTACACTATTAGGATAAAATATAAATTGTGATATACCTCTTCAAACTTAAACTTATGAAATATTAAGACGACCCACTAAGAATTATATTAATTTCCCTTAAAATATTTAAATAAATATGAATGCAGATATAGTTTTATAAATAACTATCTTATATTCAATATAACTTAATATTAAACATAACAATATCATTATATTTTAAAACACCACCATTTTTTTTGTTTTTTTGTTGGCAAAACATTATCAATCATTTAACTCTATGTGATTATGCTTATCACAATTATGATTTCCTCATTTGTAAAAATATTCTAAGTACATATTCTAATCAAACTCGTGCAACGCGAAACTTAAGTTATTCTCATGCAAGCTTTGTGATTATGTGACACTTTAGAAAAGTTTCTTATCATCTCTCAAATCTTTGTCTATAACATATTAAAACTCCCTATCTAATTCTATTAAAACATTTTCTTTTCTTAACTACGTCTATTCTTGATTTTTGACATTTCCATTAGTTGCAAGAACACTTCTATTCTTTATACTTAGTTTATCTAAAAATACTTTTTAAACTAAGATTATTATTATGTTTATGTGTCACCTTTAAAAACATTTATCATACTTTTTTATAACTCCCCATTCTATATTATCTTCATTAAAAGTAAACAATGTCACTTCTTAATTCTTTACTCACTCATTTTATGTCGGTTACAAATTGTTTATGCATATGATGATAAGTAGTACATTGTAAAGGCCATTTTTAAAACCTGTTGAGTTAAAAAAAGCTTCTCATTCATTCTAATTCTATTGGTGTCTTTTTAGTTGCCTAACCATTATAAATCACCATATTTTATCTATTCTTGATTTTTTACATTTTCCATCGGTTACACTCCATCAACTTCATGAACTAATTCATGTCATACTAATATCGGTTACACTTTAAAATTATTCCTATTATATCCACTTTATACGAAGTTTATCTTCTAATAATAAAAATATTTAATCATAAAAATATGGTTTGTATTTTCTAAAAATAAAAATATTGTAATAAAAATTAATAATATTTAACCATATTTTAATGAAACCCGTGCAACGCACGGGTTGAATATCTAGTTTCTATTAATTTAATACTCCCTATTAAATTTAAATATTAAATTGAACAACCATTATGTTTTAACATAAGAGGGGAGGAGAGTGTAATTTACTCATTTTATTATTTTGCTACTGGTTTATAATTTTCAATCATTTATTAATTTAATGAAAAAATTAATGTGTGTTGTAGCATCCCGATTTTTAGTTTATTATTATTTTAATTATTTAGAATTTATTTTTCTTTGTTAAAAAAATTATTTGTTTATTTGATATGTTTGAATTGAGGGTTAGTTGATTTTTATTAGAAACTATAGAGTAAAAGGTATTTTGGTAATTTAGAAGTAAAGGGTATTTTGGTCAATTATAATTGAAGTGTATTTTTTGTGAAGTTATTAGAAAATAAGAGTTTTTGAGCAATTAAGAGAATAGTGGTATATGCGTAAATAGGGAGGTTTAAGTGAAGTATATGCATGGTGTTTTAAACCCACTTAGGTTGGCCTATTGGTATTGACTTGGGACTTATGAGTTTGCTCCTCCTCAAGGTCTTATGTTCGATTCTCTCTGGTGTGTAGTGTTTTCTTTATGAAGAATGAATAGAGACTAAGCCCATTAAGAGTTATGTGAACAAAACCCAACATAAGTGGATATAAAATGAATTCTGCTCTTTGCCTAAACGGTTTTGCTCATTCATGAGTGAAAAGATCAAAATACCCTTACGCATATTAACTCATGCTACTGTTAATTTTGCGCGAGTTAACTCACGCTGATTTCTTTTCACTACAGACAAAAAATTGCAACATGATTTGCAACCCTTTTACAATTCAAAGAAGTCATATCCACATGCTTATTTACAGCCATTATCAGTATCCTTTTTGGTCACAATATCATCCATCATCAACAAGAAGTAACAACACTTCCAAGAAGAAGACAAATTAAAAAAAAAACAGAAGCTTCAATTTGTTGAACATCCAACAAAAGAATAGTAAGAATAAACAATAATTTAACAACTTAGAAGCTTCAATTTCATATATTTTTGCATCTCATCTCTTTCATACTTAATTTGTTAACAAAATTAATAATTTTAAGACTCAACTCCGGTTGTTAAAACTCAACAACATTCTATAATTTGAGAGAAGGAATTATGGAAGAGAGAAGGAAAGGACAAACCAATAATTTGAGATATATTATAAGTGGATGAAAAACAAGGGGAAGTTGCATAAAGAAGAAGAATAGATGTAGTTGTTGGTGGCTGATGGTGAAAAGAAGAGAAATCTTATTAACGTGAGTTAACTCACGCTGCATGACTTAAGTCATGCTACTCTTATAACTGGCGTGAGTTAACCTACGTAAGGGTAAAAATGGAATTTCATTTGGGAATGAGTGAAACCATTTGGGCAAATAGCAGTTTTCATATAAAATATGAATTCCGCTCTTTACCCAACAAGGTTTAAAACTACATGTTAATGAAATTGTGAATAAAAAATAGTGAAAAATATGTATTCAAATTTTAATTATATTAAAATACACTTGCAATATTTTTTTTCAAAGTGTGTTAGATTATTTTATTTTTTTGAAGGAAAGTGTGTTAGAATATTATATGTTTGCTAGATTATTAGATATAAAAAAATAATATTGAGGTAGTAAAGTGTAGATTTTAAAATAAGAGCGGAGTGAAATGTAATTCAAGCTTCTCTTAGGGGAGGGGAGTGAAAAGTTTTCTAATATCTTTTAAATTAGAGAGGAGGAGAGTGTAATTCAAACATCTTTGAGGGGAGGAGAGTGTAATTTATGTGGTTGCGTCCTATAGTATCATTAATGTTGATGTTGCCATTAAGAAACATTATATTGACATCAATCTTATGTAATTCCAAAATTATAATAAGCAAACTAGTATCATGACTATCTTAATAGAGTCTTTTAGATATACTAAATAGAATTCCTCTTATCAGTCAATTTTTTATGACACTAGATGTCCTATTTCTTTAGGGTGTTGAGTTTGATCTATATGAATTAACTTGATTGAGAGAAAGAACAATAATGTCCTCATGAAGATACAAAAATACTATAATAATAGTAACTATATGAATTAGTTTGAACTAATTCTTTCTCATTCAATTTTGTTCTATTACCATATCTCTCCCCCAAACTCAATATCCTCAAGGAAACTTATTAATTTATGTGTCAAATTTCTTTAATTTGTGCGACAAAAAACTTATAGTTTTCAAACCCTTAAATAATATAAAATGTCACAAGTCATAACTCAATTGACTCTAAGACTATCTTTTTTATTTGCCCTTATCTTTTGAGGTATTTTTAAAATGAGCACTATTTTATTTTCTCTTACTTCAATTTTTCTTTATTTGCATACTTTATGAATTGATCATTTCTAAATTTAACAATTATAAACTTAATTGTGCAAAGAGATTACCAAATGCTGAATTTTCAAACAAGTCATATGATAGTTGAAATTACTGAATTTTCGAACAAATTATTTGATAGTCAAAATTAAAGTGTCTTAGCAAAATTAAATATTTACATAATGTGCTCCTAATATTTTCTTTGTCTAATAATCTTAATAAAATACTCACTTTCCAATGAGAATATGTATTTTCCTATATTGCTTTAAAAGGGCCTTAGTTAAGCAAAGAAAATATGACAAAAATTTTGTCATCTTAAATAACACCTAAGATTTCTCATCCTATAAAATTTTGGTGATTACTCACTTGTCAAACTTGATTCTCATATTTAATGCTTAATTTGTGAGAGAATGTGAGTTTCGCCAACTGTTATCTAAGGTATAGATCCAAGAATAATGTATTGTTCTTCTTTAAATCCTAAAAGTTAGAACTTTTAAGAGTTAAAAATTTAACTCAAATTAGCATATACATAAACTAGATTAGCATAAAGAGAACAAAATTAGCCAAATGTACTCACCAAAATATCTAGTGCACTATCAATATCAAATTTTTAACAGTAATATCAATTGCTAGAGGTATTGCATTTCAATGATCAAACAACCACAGTAAAAAATAATAATTCTTATAGTCGTCTCATGTTTATCATCATCATCAGTGCGAATGAAAACTTGTAAATACTTGAATGAGTTTACACTCACACAACATTAGTAGATATGTCAAAAATAATTAAATTATAGAACATGTATAATTAATCTTTATTTCTAAATTAAAAGACTAAAACAAAATACCAATCGCACCATTAAAATACAATCTTTTGACCGCTAAGAATTAACTGCAAACAGTAATATCAATGCAATAATCAAATATAGTAATAAGTCATGTCAGAGAATGGGTGCCTTTTGACATCCTCGTTATACACATGGATAAAACTTAAGAAGTCTTGTCAGATAATGAGTGCCTTTTGATATCCCGAGTATTCACATGGAAAACTTAATAATTACCACATATTTACCATTGTATGTATGTAATTATCCAGTCAAACTGTGCCTTCCTTTTAGCCGACTAAAACAGCTCACATGAACAATTGCATACTACATCTTTTGTAATTCCAACTGAATCAAATCTACACAAGAGAGATTACTTTTGTAACTTGTTGTTTCAACCAACTCAACCAAAATTACTAGATAATTAATAAATAAATTTAAACTTGATGATCTTGAATTTACAAGGAAAAAGAGAAATGTCTTAAATTTACAAGGCACTACCGACATAATATAGGCCGAATTAGTTCATCATGTTGGTGAGTAACCATAAGGTCACTCTGCAACCCTCAAGTGTGAAGACAAATTCACAATAATTAAAAAGAAGATGCAAGTCCCAAAAACAACACCAACATGTGTATGACAATGCATTTACAAATATCACATAAAAGCGACAACAAACATACCATGACAAATATTCAAATTGCATGCTAACAAATATATTGTTGTAGAAACCTAATAACAATAAACTCTAACATCATAATCATGCTATAAGCAAAATACTCAATTTCAAATCAAAAGAAATTTGAATCTTATATATACCAAAATATTCATGCCACAGTTGATTCACATATACCAATTGATTCTTTAAATAAAATAATGAATAACTCTATACTCAATTATTTCCTAAATAAGGAAACAAACTTTATGTGTTTCTTTTTGTGGTGGCCAAAACGCCGAACCTTGCATATATTATGCATTGTTCATACCAACTAAGCTAAGTTCACGATGACAAATTTTACGTGTTTATAAATAAACAAACAAAACTAGAATCAATTAATATTTTCAATATTTAAAGAATCAAAACCTTATTTTCAGTACTACCAAATGATGACAACAATATTTTGAGATTCTTATTAACAGGCAACATATATATATATATATATATATATATATATATATATATATATATATATATATATATATATATATATATGGGTTTGCTAGGATACACTCACTAGTTTTTATTAAGGTGTGTTTTAGCAAAGATATAACTAAAAAGTTATTAAATACACCTTAAGGTGAATGTTGTTAAAACACACATTCTAAAAAAATAAGTAGGCGTAGCTTTTGCTAGGACACACCCACTTATTTTTTAGAAGGTGTGTTTTAACTAGTTATAACTAAAAAGTAGTTAAATACACCTTAAGGTGTAGCTTGCTAAAACACTCCCACATAAAATGTAGTGGGTGTGTTCCAACAAACCCCATATATATATATATATATATATATATATATATATATATATATATATATATATATATATCATAAATATATTTTAACTCTTTATTTACCTATTTCTCAGAATAAAATTTATATGAATCAAAATTTAATTTCAATTAAAGTAAAATAAAATAAAGTAAGATCATAACAATGGAAAGATCTCATCACCCGAAAAGGTTTTATCTTATCACCAAAATAAGAAAATGCAATCTTGATTAAAGTATATTAGCCAAGAAATCTCAATTTGACGACAAAGGAAAAATTGTATTTGCTTAGCCATTTAAGATAATTCAAGTCATGGATTTCTTATATTCATGACATTCATGTAAACATCACTAATGAATTTTAGAGAAGACCTAGTAAAAATTCATAAATAAGGAATTGCCAAATTACATGTGACTATATTCATAAAATATAGAGTAAATTACACTCCTCTCCCCTCAAAGATGTTTAAATTACACTCATCTCCTCTTTTATGTTAAAATATACACTCATCTCCCCTTTTTTTTCAAAATATATTAGAAAATATTTCACTCTCGTCCCCTAAGAGAAGCTTGAATTACATTCCCCTTCCCTCTTATGTTAAAATCTACACTTTAATCCCTCAATATTTTCTTTTCTAATAATCTAACACAAAAAAAATCTAATACACTTTGAAAAAAAATAGTATTGTGGATCTATTTTAATATAGTCAAAATTTGAATACATAATTGTTTGCTATATTTTATTCACAATTTCGTTAACATATAGTTTTAGACCCTAATATAAAATATGAACCAACCCAAAATAAAATTAAAATATGTGAAAAATTACTAAAGACAATAAAGTATGGTTATTAAAAAGTTAATTTTATACTCTAAAATATAAAATTAATAACAAAATATTTAAATTTAATTATCATTGATTTTAAATCATAAATAAATGAATTTATTTTTCATAAATGGTGGTTCGTAATATATATCATAAAAATAATTATTTAAGTTTTTTTTAAAGAAAAATATTTATTTAAGTTAAAATAGATTAAAGTGTAGTTCATATTTAATTATTAAGGGAGGGGGTTATAATTCAAACATCTTATAGGGGAGGGGAGTATAAATTTTTCTTTTCAATGGAGGGGACTGTATATTTTAACATAAGAGGGAAGAGGAGTGTAATTCAAGCATCTTTGAAGGGAGGGAAGTGTAATTTACTCTAAAATATATGAATTCCAGCAAATTATCAAATAACCATATTAATAAATTATGATGATGTTATTTGTCCCATCCGTACTCAATTTCAACAAAGACATGAACTTGATACAAAGAAGATTCGACAATATCTAATAACTATCGTTATAGCCTCGATATATTGATACATCGAAAACAATAAGTATGTTATACAAGAAGACAAATTAACAAACTCACCGATAATTTTCCTTTGATTGTGAACGATTTCAACAAACAAACCCTTCCATTATGCTTTTGAGATAAAGGTGCAGAATTTTGCAAACAAAACTATTAAGCGGTCCCGTTCAAATGACTCTAGATTATATATGCTTAAAAAATTCATAATTGAAAGCAAAACTTGTTGGTTTGAAAAAAAAAATTGCATCACTCCCTAACTTTACATAGGCTTATATTCATAATTTATAAAACACAATTTGTTACGGTTGAGTTTGCTCAAGTAAACTTGAAACGAAAAACAACCCAAACTTGTGTAAAACCAAATAAAGTTTAATCAAAGAGAAAACAAAATCACCAAATTAAGTGTTTTGGGGTTCATACGAGATAAAAAGAAACTGAATTAATCCAATAAATCAAACATGAGACCTGCTCTGACATCACTTGTTGAAAATTTAGGTCTAAATAGAAACATATTTCATAATACATGTTCAATAACTATGAATCAATAGTGGAAGCAAACAAAATATTGAACATAATTATGATCGGATCAACAACATGTTTGATTTATCAAAGATAACAATAATTAGGTATTAGGAATACCGGGAGGAAGTTTGATTACAACCATATGAATCAAAAAGGAGAAACTGTGATCTGAAATACACAACATAGGGTTAGCAACGACTTATTTAGTTCTTCCTCAACTAATACCTGTATGCCTCTTGTTCTCTTCCGATGGGGAGAAGAAAGAGCTTGTCATGTACAGTGTATTGGAGACCATAGTCTCTTTTATATTTGATGACCATTAGGGTTTTTCATTATTCCGTTAATGGGTCATATTGAGTCCATATCAACTAATTAAATATTTAATTAATTAGTGTGGTTTTCATTATGAATGAAATATAAACGTTTCAACTATTCAATTAGTCAGTGATGTGAAAATCCAAGACAATGTATGATGTATGTTATAGGAAGGCAAATGATATGGGTAGATTGGTTATTATAACTGCTGTCTTTTTTGACATGTTCAGTTACTGTGACAGCTTTTCCTGTTGTAGTATTGGAAAGGACTAAAGAAGACTCATAATTTTGTAGGAAAGTCAAATTGAAAGTAGCAATACAAGAAGTGAAGATTTCGTCCGTTAAGGTTCGGGTCGTTGAGTTAATAGATGAATGCATATGGTGCATGCTATGAGTAATGTTTTTATATATGTAGGCAATATATAATTGATCAAGTGACTTGAATATTAAAGTGGAATTGTTTATCGTACGATGAATGGATTTATGAATGCATGAGGTATAGTCATGTGACATTTTAGTTTTTGAACACAAGTAACCTAGTTGTAAGCATGCAGGAAAAATGATGGTGAGGTAGTATATGAACTATCATATATAAGTGGAAGACTTTTAAAAGTGAAAATAGTATGGGTAGGTTCTGGTTTTTCTGATAGATCATCAAAATTAATCATCCAGGGTGCTTATTATCATGCATTCAAGGTATCTTGTTGGAAATGGGAGGCTTAAATGAAATCTTGACGCTATTTTGGTGAGACGTTACAACTACAACATTAGATACTATGTTTTTACTTTTGCTTTATTATGTGGTGGATTTTGTGCATGGAAAAGGTTATATGTGATTTGAGTCAACACGATATCTTATGATACATATATTAATGGTATTACGATAAAGAGTTATCAACTCTTCACATAAGTATTAATGTTGATAAGAGATATTAATGGTATTAATGTAGTGGATTTTGTGCATGTAAATGATTATGTGTTTTGAGTCAACACATTGTCTTATGATACATATATTAATTCTCTTATATGTGTGCGCACAATGTCTTATGATACATATATTAGTGTTGACATGCGTTGTATTAATTGGTTATATGTGCATGAAATCTATAATGATTGGCATGATATAATCAAATGTAGTAGTGGGGATTTTGTCAAAATATCCATATGATGTATTGTGTCTTCGTCCCTTAGATGAGGAGTTTTAAAAGAATGCAGCACTATGATATAAAGTATAATGGTTTGAGACTTTTTTAGTTGCTTATGTATCTTTAGAAGGACACATTAAATCAGGTTTTATGTGACACAAATTCGATCCTAACATAAGCTCAAACAATTTTTTTGACTCGAACGCCACACTAACATTTACTTAGACCAATTTTTAGATTCGAACTCCACACTAACATTCGCTTAGACCAATTTTTAGACCCGAACTCCATACTAACATTAGCTCATACCAATTTTTAGACACAAATCCAATCCTAACATTAGCTCAGACTAATAAAAGACATGACATGATCAAGAGAAGGTCAGGCTAGTCCCAAGATAAATCACTAATTTATTAATGTTTTTTTTTTTTTTGAAAAAGAAGTAATCAACAATTTTTGTAATGACATGACTACAATATTAATTCTAGGATATATATAATGTTCCAATAAAACACACATGCCACACCTATATTCAATAAAAGAACCATTTACAATTATACGAGGGTCGCCGAGACAATGCTTTGAACAAAAATTGTAACTTTATTTGTCGATTTTAACACCCGCACAACAACTTGGTGACATGAATCAATAGATCAACAATAGCCAAATCAAATATTCATATATTTGCTATTTGTTATGTCACTGTGAGTGTGGTTCTACGTAAAATGAACAATCATAAGACAATACAGTTGTACACAAAAAATATCTTGCAAAAACCTAAAGAATGCAACTATCTTCATGAATTAGAAAATATTTGTCTATCTGTGAGTGTGTTATAAAGTAATATATAAAAATATCTTTATATTTGAATTAAATTGGGACAAATAATAAGATGGTTAATCCAAACTCGATCCATATTTAAGTTGTGTCATTGTCCTGCTCTTTATTTTTTGTCACGTCTATTTTTTTAATCAGGTTAAACCCTTTCCATTACGTTTGAATCGGGACGTGTCGCATATTGAGTTT
This sequence comes from Medicago lupulina, assembly GCA_958299785.1. Taxonomy (NCBI): domain Eukaryota; kingdom Viridiplantae; phylum Streptophyta; class Magnoliopsida; order Fabales; family Fabaceae; genus Medicago; species Medicago lupulina. The sequence goes on from OY283144.1 coordinate 64,836,647, forward strand.
TTGTTAGATGGACACATGTGACACATCCATACATTGGAAAGAAGTAAACAGAGCAAAGTTAAACACAAAATTGAGGGAAAACATGATTCATATGTGCAATATATTTTTGTTGTTTCTTCCCACATCTGTACTTCATTTTTTTTATATATCATACTTAATATTTTTTGATAGATGCCAAAGGGGGGAGATATATGTGTGATGAGAGAGTAACATAGGATGGGGAGAAAAATTCAAGATGGATTTGATCAAAATGAAGAATGTAAAGAATTAACCTCTTGCATATGTTTAGTGGGAGTTTAATTAGAATGATAAGAATTAAACTCTTGCACATGTTTAGGGGGGGCTTAATTTCATATCTATGAACGTTCTTACATTTTTTATTATACACATCTATAAAACTTAAGACTTATTCAAAAGGTTTGTCATCATCAAAAAAGGGAGATTGTTGAAACAAAAATCTTTTTGATGAATGTTTTAATGATAACAAACCTTATGGAATAAACACTAAGTTTTATGAATGGTGATCTACTGATGTTTTCACTAAGTCTTTTCACATAAGTTGACAAGAAAGAAGTCTCTTACAAGTGCATATATATACTCATTGAAAGAATACCAAACCAGTACTAATACAAGCTCAAAGAAGATATAAAAAGAATATTGTTTGAATCAAATGAGTGTTGATTGAATATTCAACAAGAAGATAAATTTTATGATCAATTGACACATCCTCGTCACCACATGATTTTCATCAAAGCCTTAAAGATTCGAGGAATAAATGATTAAAATTTGAAAGGAACTATCTTCAAATAGCTTCTAAAAAGAGTTTAAGGAAAAGGTACAAAAGTTTCATTCAAAAGAATGATTGAATATACCTTCATGATTACATGCATGTCTAAACTAAAACATCTCAAAGATACTCAATGGAAAGAAACATTGTGTGAAATCACCAACATGAACTATGAGATAAATTGCAACATCAACAAAATTATTAAAGGTTAATTAACCGAGAATGTATTGTCATCCCATATAGAAGAGAACATTATCAACTCCGATGAAAGAATGTTCTCATGATGAGGATGCATATTACGCTAGAAGTTATTCTCATCATTTCATCAAAATGATTAGAATCAGCTTTAAAGAGAAATCAATTCATGAATGAATTATTTATTAAGTCATTCATTTATGATATTGATCGGAGAATGATCAAAGAAGAAAATTCATGATAATATGCTTTGAGATTCTATCATAAAATAATCATGGTGGTCCAAGAATCCTCCATCACTATTCAATATATGATTTGGAGAACAACAATCAATCAAAGGAATTTTGACTTTGAGAAAGGTTTCTCATGTTCCTACAAATATCATTTTGGTCATACAAAATGAAGAAAACATACTCATTTGATGTTTTAAAGATAACAAAAATGTTACAATTATTATTTTGTTATCTACTAGTGTGTTTTGTGAGAAATGTTTTATGAGAATGTTCTTGTTAAAGAGAAGAACATTCTAAGATTACAAGTGAAGTTGAAAACGTCCTTATCAAAGCAAATAAGCAAAAGGACATAACTGAACTTTGTGGTACAAATTCAAGAACAAAATATTCTTTATGTCTCACCAAAAGAAGATACTTTGATATATGACATAAATGGAAAGAATATCACATGATTACATAAAGGCTTTGCATTTAAAGAAATATTGAAAAAACACGTACCTTAAAGAATATACTACAAAGGAATAAGGATACTTTGATATACTACAAAGGAATAAGGATGATGTCATTATGTCCCATCCATTTAACACAAGATCACAGCTGGATTATTACATCATGTGTTCTTAAAGAAAGAAGAAAAAATTGTTTTACAAAGAAATAATGTTCTTGAGAACATTCTGGTGAAACTACAAAGAGATAAAGATGACATCATTATGTTCCATCCATTTACAACTAATCATAGCTGTATTATTACAACCTGACATGGGTTGTCTCAAAAGACATGGAAAGAAGAAAATGTTCTTCAAAACATTCTTCACTTTGAATAACACATTTTTTGCAACTTTGCGCATCAAACAACAAAGCAAATGCACATGGGTTGTTTTGGAACGTACAAACAACAACTATATGTTTATGTATATTTCAAGTGAGCTTCAAAGACTCTAGCCATCTATAAATATAACAACATATCAAGACAATTGACAAGAGCTTACAATACAAAAGAATTTAATCTCTCTCTCACGTGAATATTTTTCATAATTCATGTTCAATATCTTTCAATATGAATATTTTTTTTGGTTCCTTTATTACTTTATTTATTTCAGTCATATATTACAGAATTCTATGGTCATTTTATTTACTTTATTTTAAATATACAATCCAGAGTTCTCCGGTCCTTTTATTTATTAATTAACAAATATTTTTATTTGTTTAACTCTTACCAAGAACTTTCTTGAGTATATAAACTTATTTAAGTTTCAAGAATAATTTTTAAAAGGGTCACAATTCAAACCCCTTTTCTTGTGACTATTTCTTCCACTTCAGGTAGAACGACGTGTAGGATCATAACTTTCACTATTACCCTCATCGTTGTTATTTCCACTTCCTCCAAAAAATCAAAGGCTAAAATGTTCTTTTGGTCCCTTAACTAAATTTTTGGTATCGGATTGGTCCCTTAAATGATTAAAACTCCGTTTGAGTCCCTTAAGTATTGTTCTGTTATCTGTTTTGGTCCCTTCCGTCAAGTTTGTGAAAAAATTGTTAACTCATTGACATGTGTCATTTTGACATTGGTTGAAAACTTAATTCATTTCCTTTATCTTCTTCATTTGAATTATTCATCTCCTTCATCCATTTCTGGTAAATATGAAGAACAACACCACCACCAACATCAAAAATCAAACAGCAACAAGCAATAACAACAACCCAAAAACAAACAATAACAACAACAATCCAGAAAAATCAATAAAAAAACAGAAAAATCATTAAAAAGGAAAAGAAGAGAAAGAACAAACTCTCTCACACGGCAATCACCTACAAAAATTCATCAATTTCCCCAAAAACAGTAAAATCATGAATTATTGTTTCAATTTCGTCATTTTTATTTTTCTATTGTAGCATTAGATTGTCACTGTTGAATTATTGTTTCATTTTATTTCCTCCTTCTCATCCACCGTCGCCGCCGCCGCTGCTACGTTCTTTCTTCTCTCACACATGCTCACGTGAAGGCGAAAAGAGTGAGAAGGGGTGTCGAAACTGCAGATCCGAATGGCAGATCTAGAAATGGTAGATTACAATGTTACGAAGTTTTGTTGTTGTTGTTGTTGATTGTTGTTGATGAATGTTCATGTTCTTAATATTTTCTAAGTTACTTTCATGTTGTTGATGATGATGGTGGTGGTAATAATGTTCATGTTTTGTTGATTAAATTGTTGATGAGTTATTTATGGGGATTAATTTCTGAAATCTGCAACTTCAGTTTATGGATTCGTTGGGTTTGGATTGAAGAAGAAAGGTTGAAGGTTGGATTGGTATGATGGAAACAAAAGATGAAGGATTGGAAATTCTGGGTTTGAAAATTGTTGCAGGGTTTAAGTTTGAAAATTGTTGATTAAATTGTTGTTTTTCCAGAAATTGAGATGGAGAAGATGAAGAAAATAAAATTAAGTTTTCAGCCAATGACATGATGACACGTATACACAAGTTAACGTTTTTTCATTAAACCTAACGTTTTTTTATTAAACCTAACGGAAGGGACTAAAATGATTACCAAAAATAAAATTAAAGGACCTAAACGGAGTTTTTATCATTTAAGGGACCAATCCGATACCAACAATATAGTTAAGGGACTAAAAGAACATTTTAGCCAAAATCAAACAATCTAAAACTTTTTGGTGGTTCTATTTGTTGGTAGTCATATGAAGAATTTGTTGATGAGTCATGGTGGTAATTCACCAACAAAATCACAATCACAACAACATATACAATCAAAGTTCAAAGTTCTAACATCAAAGTCGCAATTTTTTCTCTAAAATTTCATCTAGTATTTGTTACCTAAATACTCAAATTAAGAGTGTCAATTTAAAATTACTAGAGCTTAATAAATAAGAGATTTTTTTGGTGGTGTTCAGGGTTCGAACCCCAGACCTTGCATATATTATGCATTATCGCTATCAACTAAACTAAATTCACGAGGATACTTAATAAATAAGAGATGAATGCACACTTTTTTTTTTAGTTTAATAAATAAATATACGAATAAACCATCTAAAAGTAATTATTAATTATTATTATTATTCACTCAAAAAAAAAAAACAACAAAATCGCAAATCGCAAAGGGCAAGCAGGAACAAACTGAAATCGCAAACCCTGAACAAAGAGAATGAAGCAATAAACGGCGGAATCGCAAATCGCAAGCAGGAAGAGAAGTAAGTAATTGATTTGTGTAAAAAAGATAAGATTCAGATTCCTTGTTCTCCTGTTCTTGTTCTCGACGTGAAAAGGTCCAAAAACGGTCACGGTGGCTGCTGATACCGTTTTGTAACGGCCTCAATCCCGGTACCGGTCCGTTTTTTGAAACCACCATCTTCAATTTTCATCAGGTACCTTCAATTTCACACTAATAACTACTTTTTTTTTTCACCTTAGATTTGTTTTTTATTTTTTATTTTTATTTTTTTAGGATCATTATATCGTTAATTATTATCTATTACTAGTTGAAACATGCTTATTTTACACTATATACATAATCATGTTTAGTTTTGGACATTTTTTATTTGGAATTAATGTATTTATTTATTTATATGATGTTAACCTGACTCTGATAATCTTGAGTTCGGTCAGAAAATAGGTAAAATCTGACCAAAACTTGTTTCATACGGGAATCGAACTTAGGTTCTTCTGAACAGTTCGTATATAGTGGAGCTCATTAACCAATGCAGCTCATTTATTTATATATGCTTTCGTTTGAGTTAGTTGGGTATATAACTGTATGAGGTGGCAGTTATCGTGGTGCTATAGCGTAACGGGATTTGAACTAACTGCTATTGTTCTGCGATACGCTATTTAATACAAAGTTCGTCGATTATCGGCACCATGACACTATATCACAATAGCATAGCGAAGTTCTGTGATACACTATTTAATACAAAGTTTGTCGATTATCGGCACCATGACACTATATCACAATAGCGTAGCGAAGTTCTGCGATACACTATTTAATACAAAGTTTGTCGATTATCGGCACTATGGCACTATAACACTATAGCATAGCGAAATTCGAACAAATTGCTATTTCTCGTGATCCACGACTGACAACATTGGTTTTAGTTCATGTTTGAGTTGATAGTGAACTTGATGAAATTAGGGTGGCATCGCGATTTTGTTGAAGCTTTAAAGTTTAGGTTTTATTGAAATTGTGGCACTGTGATTCTGCCAAATTTATCCTCAATTTGAATGTGCACGTAGTGCTGTTTTCTTTTATGTTTGATTTAATAGAATTTCGAAATGGAAAATGTGGCTTGGCTTGAATGAGTTATTCTAACGTAGTGCTGTTTTTCGATTATGTTTTTTTTAGATGGAGTTGGTGTGTGTGGATGAGTTCTTATCTGCTGCATGATGATAGAGTTGTGTTTTGTTTGAAATTTTAATTTTTCGGTTTCGAATTGGAATTTAGATAGGTTACCTTGTTGTTCTTCTTGTTTGTTTGATTTCAGAAAACAGGCTGAATTGGTGAATTGTGTTGACATTGAGGTTCTTTTGCATTAATTTAGAATGATTTCCCTATTTCGTCGTAAACGATTTTCAGAGTATTTGTTTGTTTCTTTCTTTCTATGAAGTATTTAACTATGATTTAATGTATCTATGCACATATATGAGAGTCTGCTGTTAGTGACAGCTATTAACAGTTGTTATGAATCTGTTAGAGGTGTTACCTTTGTAGCTGACTATGATCCCTATATAAGTCCAAAACTCAGCTCTCAGCAAGACTGATTCATAATACAATTGACGTTTTCAGTTTTCAGATTTTTGTTTTGTCTCAAACTCTGTTTCCCTAGATCCAAATCTATTAATAATGTTGGAATTAATGCCATTATGAGCTAGGCTTAGCCTTTTTTTTTGGACATTTACCATCATACCAATGTTGCGGCTATTACACCCTTTCTTGGTCATTTTATTGGAGTCGTGAGTTTTGATGGGAATGTCTTCTCTAAGTGAATTATTCTGCACTTATATAGAACAATTCAATGTAATGCTGTTAGAATGTAAGGTTAAACTGTTGCATTTGTATACTTCTCTCCAAACTATTTGCTTTTTTATTTTTGGTTATTTATTATAGCACAAATTGGCAATGGAACTGAAGCCACTTCTGTCATTATATGGTATATCATACAAAATTTCCAAATATTTCGAGTTCAAACCCAGTATTCTCTAAAAGATCTTGAATTTTTTTTCATAGATATAACTGGCTTTAGGTCAATTTTAGAACAAGCGGGTTGCATAAATCAAACTCATGACCACCAAGTCAAATGGTGCAACAACCTGAACTGTTGCACTAATGCTTCCCTTCTATATGATATTAATCAAAGAAAAATGAGAAGTCTAATTTTATTTAAACCAACTGCATTTGACTTGGAAAATGTAATGTGGAAGAGTCTTGGAGTTTATAAAATTGCTTTGGAAATTTCATTTTTGTTGCAACTTTAAGGTTGTTTCTGGATCTAGAATAAAGTCTCATGGTCTATGCAATCTTTCTTGGCATGATTTCTTGCATAGCTAAATGAGGTTTCTTAACCACGCCTGTATTATAGTATCATGTTATGTTTTTTCTCATCATAGAGTTAACTGCTTTTGCCTGGACGATACATAATTTATACAAGTATAAATTGTGAATCTGTGTTTCGGATTCTAACTCAAAATCAGGGTATATTTCCTGGCATAACAGGTCTTTTGAAATCAAATGTCTTAGAATCTTTTATTGGGACTACAGTACTCAATATGAATGAATTTTTGTGGATCCTGTGGTTGAATGTATCACTTTCTCCTAATGTTTATGTTTGTGCTCTGCTAATACTTAGGCTAGTAATTCTCTTTTTCTGCATCATGATGCCCCGACTAAAGTGGCATGGCTTAAATTTTTATGATTTTGCTGAATGCTAGATTTGCCCTGTTAGTCTGAAAATTGTTGGGACCACAACTCAACTAGTCCTTGAGAAGAATAAGGAGGGAAAAAGTGGGATGCATTAGTCTATTTTTCTTCTTTATGCGTTCTGCTAAATGATAATGGCTCTATACAAAGTTTCATGAAGTTTCATTGTAAATGAAACACATTTGAGTTTTTAGAAAGGGTTAAAAAAAGCCTCAGACTTTACTAAATGTGTAAAAGCATTCCTCTGTCCACCAGGCATTCAATTTGGCGACAAAAAAATTGCCAAACATGCTTTATTTAATCACTTAAAATTTGAACCACTTATTTACACATCTTAGGTAATATGACAGTCCTTCCTAGCCACACCCACACCAATTCTTGCATCATAAAGCACCAGGTATCATTCTGTTTATCCATTTTAGGTGGGAATGGGATTTAAGAAGATTGTATGTCCTTCCTCTAATTTTCATTTGTGTAGGGGTCTCCTTGTTTTCCCACTTCAATGCTATATTATTTCCACCACATGTTGGTTTTGATTTGGATTGAATTTAGCATGTGATTTATGGTTTTCTAAAAACTGTTAATGTTGGTTTATGATCCATCTGTGTTCAAGTGGTTATAATTGATCACTTGAAACATGACATTTTTTAATTTCTATTACTTCTGTACATATACAGTGAGTGTTCTGAGGTGTCTAGTAGCACCCATTTCCAGATTGACTGAGTAACTGTGTGGGAAGATATATAAGCCTTAGTGGTTTTCAAAGCTGTAGCATTTCATTAATGTTGATCTTGTTTAATTGTGCAATTCAATGGAAGTTTTGACCTTCCAGATAAAGCATAAAGAGTTAGATTATGACTAGGTAGATTCGTACATTAGACAATGTAATTATGGAAGAAACAGACTTGCAGGAGATAACAAGATGTAATCGGAGATGCAAATTCTCTTACCATCAGAACTAAAAGAAGAATGGACTTAGCGATTTCTTATAACATTAAATGTCTGTAGCTTATCTTTCATCTAGGGGCATACCAAATAATATATTTTTACTGTCAATTGGAAAAGAAAAGCACTTGCTGCTTGGTTACCTCATCTTTCAACAGTATATATTGATTGGTCTAACTAAGCAGGTATTGATGGTGAAAAGGGGGAAAAAGGAAACAGTATATATTGATTGGTCTAAATAAATAATTATTGATGTTGAAAAGGGGGAAATAGGGAACAGTACAACAGAAACCAAACTTTTTTCCACTAGCTTAGTTGACTAATGAATAGCCTGATGCCATGATGGTTTGTCCAAAACCAAATCTTCAATGAGGCCATTTAATTCTAGATCTTAATAGTTCCACGTTGATGCTTTCTTCGTCTGCCTCTACCACTACATAGTAATCTATCCTCCATTTGACCGACTCTTCTAACTAGGGATTCTATTGGTTTTCTATTATGTCTATTTTATCTGATTTTCTATCCTCTATTTGATCGATTCTTCTTTCTATTTATGATACCTGAAACAATCTTCCTCTCATCCAACCATCTACAGTCCTCTGGTTTACAATTTTACATTTTCCCCTTCCACTTCTATAAGTTTCTTGCCACTTCTTCTAAATTTGGAGGATTTGGACCATTTCTATAAATTTCCTGCCGCTTCGTCTAAATTAGGAGCATTGATTAATGATTGATGTTGCAAATTTTGTACAATGCTTATGAACTGTCATTTCTTTTAAACATGAGCTAACTACTTGATGCATTGGCACTAGCAGAATTATGTTTTCCACCTTTGGTTTTAAATTAAAATTCCATGTCTGTTACATTTCTTGATGGCTTGACATAATTTCTATTCTTTATAATTTTCAGTACCCTTAAAATCATCAAAGCAAGTTGTTCTCATCATGGATATAGATCTCAGGTTACCCACTGGTGAACATGATAAAGAAGAAGAAGAAGAAACAACTACACTTGATAACATGTTGGAAGGTGAAGAAAAATTGCACAATGGAGGTATAGACGACAGACATATGGTTGAAGCTGGCATTGAGGTACATGCTCTAAATGGTGGAGATCTGAATTCCCCCACAGTTGATATCGCAATGTTTAAGGAAGATACAAATCTTGAGCCACTTTCTGGTATGGAATTCGAGTCTCATGGGGAAGCTTATTCTTTCTACCAAGAATATGCTCGATCAATGGGATTCAACACTGCAATACAAAATAGTCGCCGTTCAAAAACCTCAAGAGAATTTATAGATGCAAAGTTTGCTTGTTCCAGATATGGAACAAAACGAGAGTATGATAAATCCTTCAACCGACCACGGGCACGGCAGAACAAGCAAGAATCTGAAAATTCAACTGGTCGAAGATCTTGCTCTAAGACCGATTGTAAAGCAAGCATGCATGTAAAAAGAAGGCAAGATGGGAAATGGGTTATTCATAGCTTTGTGAAGGAGCATAATCACGAACTTTTACCAGCCCAGGCAGTAAGTGAACAAACAAGAAGAATGTATGCTGTGATGGCCAGGCAGTTTGCAGAATACAAAACTGTGGTTGGTATCAAGAATGAAAAGAATCCATTCGATAAAGGTCGTAATGTGGGTCTGGAGTTTGGGGAGGCTAAACTTATGCTTGATTTTTTTATTCAGATGCAAAGCATGAATTCTAACTTCTTTTATGCAGTAGATCTTGGTGAGGATCAACGGCTGAAAAATCTTTTATGGATTGATGCCAAAAGTAGGCATGACTATATCAACTTCTGTGATGTAGTGTCATTTGATACCACCTATGTTAGAAACAAATATAAGATGCCTCTTGCACTTTTTGTTGGGGTGAACCAGCACTATCAATTTATATTACTTGGGTGTGCCTTGATATCAGATGAAAGTGCCGCAACATATTCTTGGCTATTGCAGACATGGCTGAAAGGTGTAGGTGGTCAAATTCCTAAAGTGATAATTACTGACCATGACGTGACTTTGAAATCAGTTATTTCAGATGTATTTCCTAGTGCTTGCCATTGTATTTGCTTATGGCATATACTGGGGAAGGTATCTGAAAATTTAGCTCCTCTGATTAAAAAACATGAGAATTTTATGGCAAAGTTTGAAAAATGCATATATAGGTCATTGACCAGTGATGATTTTGACAATAGATGGGAGAAAATTTTGGATCGATTTGAGCTTCGACAGGATGAATGCATGCAGTCTTTGTATGAAGATCGCAAGTTATGGGCACCAACATTCATGAAGGATGTGTTCTTAGGTGGCATGTCTACTGCCCAACGATCTGAAAGTGTAAATTCCTTCTTTGACAAATATGTTCATAGGAAGACCTATGTTCAAGATTTTGTTAAACAGTATGAAACCATCTTGCAAGACAGGTATGAAGAGGAAGCAAAAGCAGATTCTGATACTTGGAATAAATTGGCAACATTGAAAACTCCTTCACCTTTAGAAAAGAGTGTTGCAGGGATTTGTACCCATACAGTATTCAAGAAGATCCAGGCTGAGATTATTGGTGCAGTGGCTTGTCATCCTAAACTTGACAGGCAGGATGAGACAATCGTTGTTCACAGGGTGCATGATATGGAAATAAACAGAGACTTTTTTGTTGTAGTGAATGAAGTAAAATCAGAGGTGTCTTGTATATGTCGGCTATTTGAATATAAAGGTTATCTTTGTCGACATGCATTGGTGGTTCTTCAATATTCTGGCCATTCAGTGTTCCCATCTCAATATGTTTTGAAACGGTGGACAAAAGATGCAAAGGTCAGGAATGTCATGGGAGAAGAATCTGAACATATGCTGGCTAGGGTGCAACGATACAATGATTTATGTCATCGATCACTAAAACTGAGCGAAGAGGGATCATTGTCTCAAGATGGTTATAGTATTGCATTCCATGCACTAAATGAGGCACACAAAAGTTGTGTGAGTGTTAACAATTCTAGCAAGAGTCCTACAGAAGCTGGTACATCAGGGGCTCATGGTCAACTTTCCATTGAAGAAGATACCCAAAGTAGAAATATGGGAAAGTCAAACAAAAAGAAGAATCCAACTAAAAAGAAAAAGGTTTGTTGTTTCTATAAAGTTGACTTGTAGACCTTTTATTCTTCCTGTCATAACCTCCTTGTTGTATTGTAGGTGAACTCGGAGGTAGAAGTGATGACTGTCGGGGCACTAGACAACATGCAACAAATGGTTTGTCCTCCTACATTACTAGTTAACCTATCAAAGTGTTTGATCATATAATTTTGGCAACTTTGAGCTTGTAGATTATTTACAGTCCTCATATCTAGTTAAAAGAAACAATACAAGACTCATTGGAATTTTACTATATATGTGAACCTAGAGGAATTTTTTTTTTATCAAGTATGAAGTGGGAATTTGAACTTAGTTAAATGAATACACGCTGTGCTTATAGTTAAAAGGAACTTCTTTTGTAGGACAAATTCAGCACAAGAACTGCAGTAACCCTCGAAGGTTATTATGGTGCACAACAGAGTGTGCAGGGAATGGTATGATTATGATACACATTATGCAATAGTTCTAATATATATTATTATTATTATGTTCGATGAGTGAACTTAATAACCCTCTTATCTGATTGTTCAGTTGAACTTAATGGGACCAACACGTGATGATTACTATGGGAATCAACAGACTCTTCAAGGACTGGTGTGTAGAAGAAATGGTAATTAGTTTGTTAAATATTTCTTGACTTGCAATAACACAAACTATTTTATGTGTGTAGGGACCAATAAGTTCCATACCAACCAGCCACGATGGTTATTATGGTGCACATCAAAGCATGCCTGGTTTGGTATGTTTCACTAATACTAAAGATGATTTTCTGTCCCTTGTAACGTTTGATGAATACTTATTCAATCAAAACTTGCAGGCACAACTGGATTTTTTGCGAACTGGTTTCACATACAGCATTAGGGTTAGTATAGTTATTTGAAGCCTTTTAGATATTATTACCATTTGAAAAGTCACCATTATAATTGTGGGGATCTGACAATTTGATAATTGAGATTAACGAAATTCTGAAATGGTTCCTGAAAAATTAATTCTTTGATCACATTAATCTTGTTGGGACGTCAATTTGGTCTCTGAAATTGTCTCAAACGGCTTGTGTGTTTGAGAAATTTCAGTTCAAGGAGCGACTTGAAATTTTGTTGATTCATGAACGACCAACTTGAAATTTTGTTGATTCATGAACTAAATTGCTTGATCCCTGCATTCCTATAAACTAAATTGATGATTTACTCATTACTATTTATTTTTTGAAGATCACTTAAGTAGTAATAATGTTGCTTCTTCATTGTGGCAGGATGATCCTAATGTAAGAGGAGCACAGTTGCACGAAGATCCATCAAGACACGCTTGAGTGTCACTATATACTTTAAATTAAGGTAGTTGTCATTGAGTCAATGCTATTTTTTTATTTAAATTAAATGAGTATTTCTCTCTAAATGAAAAAATGAAGCAGTGATTCACATTATTTTAAATGTATAGGCTAGGAAAATGAGGACTTTGAGCTGCTCATCTGATGTAGAGAATGGAATACCTCAAAGGCCAATTGAGGTTATGTTGGAAAATCTCCAAGGCCAGTATTTTGTAATATAATGCTGTTATATTAATAAATATAGGATAACTTCTGCTAACGTGTACTATAATATTTAATATTTATAATATTATTAATATAGGTGGGGTAAGCCTTCAGAGTTCAACCTCATGTAGAGATTGTTTTGTTGTATTATATAAACTTACTATTCTTTAGGCTACTGGGGAATTGTAAGTATAAATTATTTATGTTAGTGATGTGGGTACTATTTGCATGCTTCTATTCTTTCTATGTGCAAAAGAGAGTGAAATAGCATTCATCTATAATTTTATTTTCCCCTTAATTTTGTTCCTGGGCTTATCTTTTTGCTTCCTTTAGTTTTTGTAGTTACTTATTTTTCTATTTTTAATTGCTTAACTTTCGTATAAAAGTCGTCAGTATACATACACTCGTCCTCTCACCAAATTAATAAACAATTAATTTAAAATATCCGGTTTAGTATGAATCAGAATGATGTTGGGTTAATAGATAAGTGGTTTCTTAACTGATTTGAGATAAGAGTTAAGAAGCTGAAGGTATTAGGTTCAAACTTAGACAAAAGCCTGATTGCATGTTTAGAGAGAAGCTTGAATATATAGCTTCAACAAATTACGGCAAGAAATACACTGGGACGTGAGAATTTAAGTTTGGACGTGGAACCAAACAGCCTCTAAATATTAATTTAATGACCAACATTTTATTTTGAAAGAAGTTAACTACTAAAATAAAAGTGGTTTAACAAAATATATGAAATCTCATATCATAGCAAACCAACCACTTGCACATAGCCAGCATCCAAATATAATTGAACAAACCATCAATTTAGTCGATAAACTTGACTCTATCTTTAATTTAATTCTTGAACTATAATATAATTAGTTTTAAAATTCAATTTAGCTCCTAAAGTATATGAAAATTTGTCAGTTCAATCCTTAACATTTAAATAATAATAATAATAGAGACTACTAAATTAATAAATTTTAGAGAGAAGAATCTACTCAGGAATATTTCTTCAAACTTTTGCCAACCTGTCTTGACTGAAGTTTGTTAGTTTAGATACCATTTTTTTGCACTTCCAATTAAAGAATGAGGTAGGAGTCTTGAAAATATTGTCTCTTCTTCTTGGTGCCCCCAAAGTACCAACGAACTCATAGAATCTGGTTAAATGTACATATGGATCTTCATGGTCTAATTCTGCAAAAGGTTAACGCGCAAAAATTTCAAGAGACTATATTTCATTTGAATGGTGGTGTTTCGTTTAAGTTCTCGTGGGTAGTATTCAAAAAAGAAAGTATAGGTTTAAATACAAGAATTAAAATTATTTACAAACTTGAAACAATAAAACATTACCACGATGTTCAATTGATGCAAGTCTCCAAAAATGACGCCATTTGGTAAGTAACTTTGTAGTAGAGGCATCAAAGTATTTATAATGTCTTTCCTTGATTAATTATATACTCCTATTTTAATTATATCTTTACTTATCGTCCTCCATACATCTCGATGTTTTACCGATAAGAGGAGATCCACTATAGTCGCCAATCTCTGATGTTTCACTTAATTAGCTAAAAGAACGGAGTTACATTCCGATAGTGTGTGTGATTTTACACCTAACCCAATGTCTTGCAACAACCATCTACAAATGTTTCTACTCATGTCCCTTACAAATGAAGTGTATATCTAGCACTCCTCAAGTCAAAAGATTAATTTCATATGCACATCGAAAAAGTATTATCTAACACCCCTAAGTCAAAAGATCAATTTTAAATGCACGTCGGAAAAGTATTAAGTGTAGAAATAGAGATATCAATATAACAATATGATTTTTATATAACAATCTAGACCAAGTATTTAATTAGATTCCTAAACAATTAAACTTAATCCCAACACAATACATGACGTAAAAGAGGATGACGAGATTGCATAAGTCAACATGATTTAAAAGTCTTCAATGTTTCCACCTTGTTTCTACCTTCTTTCTCTCCCTTACACTCTCTCTTTAAAACTTGCTAAAACAAAGAATGAATGAAAATGAGGTTGCAAGCCTCTATTTATAGTTTTTGGAAAAGGTCCTTCGGCAGGAAAATAACCATTTCTTCCTTAGTGGGGTTCTGCCACGGCATCAAGCGGGGCGTTAGACCGCCATTACTTGTCAGGCGAGATATATTCTTTGTTGTGCGAGCTGCTAGCTCAACCAAGCGGGACTTTAAACCAGCATATTTATGATCTAATTTATGTCAAAAGTCTTGTTCCTCAAACATGACATCGTTCCAAAGGTCACATATACCAAATAAGTTGCTATGCTTAAGCATTATGACGTTGAATGTTATGCCCCCTCTTCCTTAAATTGAACAAGTCAAAATGATTATGCCACCGCACTACTAGGTTAAGCGCAACACTGATGGGACATTTAAAGGATCACGATGAATCTCTTCTTACAGTGGAATTTTTGGAGTTTCAACATAGTTAAAATGTCAATCTGTTATCATGATGCAACGAACATCTCATATTTCGTGTTGTATATGTTCTACAATTGGAATATTTGTAGATTATATTTATTCATTTTCCTTCTTTCTGTTTTTATATTGTAACACAGGGCATCACTTATTAAGGGTATTTTACTCTTTCATTAAAATTTCTTCTCTACCTTTTCAACTTTATCATACTACACTCTGTTTTATTTTTATTTTTATTTATTATATAATAAAAATCACTTTTCCTTATCTCACAAAGGCATGACAACATAATCATCAACCATCCGAACTCACCCAATCTGCACTGACTTTGGCGTGAAAACCCTGCTTTGATCAAGTGCAGATTTTGGTTTTCTCTGATTTTCAAAGTTGGGGGATGAATGTTTATATTCCCCATACCCAAACCTCTCCTTTAGTAAAATATATTCTTTATTTTTTTCATACAAACATACATATTTAATTTATTTAGTATTAACAATAACGCAAAACAAAATGTGATCGCTTTTAGTTAAAACTATATACTAAATTGTTTATGTTGTTACAAGCGGCCACATTTTGTTTATATTTAGTATTAAGAACATAAATAAAATGCAGCCGCTTTTATATATATACTAAATAAAATGAATAGAAAACAATTTTATATATATATAGTTTTATCTTGGAAAGTGCCACATTTAGTGTTAAACTATTCTATTGTTGTAGTTGTAACATGAACAATGCTAAAAAAATCGCTTAACAATACTTTCATATTTGTTAACATAATAAAGCAAAATAACAATCATTTGCTCCTTATCAGATATGGATAATTTCATCAATTTATTATACAAAGGAACAAAAAATATGCCATAGAATTACTTTTGTTATAATTTTATATAGAAAAATGAGTATGTGATGTATGCAAAAGAGTTATAGTTCTGACTTTGCAACTATTTTTGTATGCAAGATTGAAAGACAAAGTTATCAAGTACCAATCATTCAATTCTAGCAACAGTAAGTTCAAGGCATAAAACCTCTATTACACAACAAAACAGCCACTGAGGCTCAACATAAGCATAAAAGTAAATTTATTACAACTTTAGTCAATTTCACTACCCAACCATAATTGCATATTCAAATAACCAATTTATCATTAAAAAAATCCCAATTTTAATAACACTAAACCTTAGATTTTTGATTGATTACCTTAGTGGTAGTTTCAATGTTAATGGAGACTTGCAAATGTTCCTTTATGGTCTTACAGAGGCGGAGGACAAAATAGGGTGGAGGCAGTGGTGGTTCGTGTCGCAACCAATAGTATAAAAGATAGAACCTTGTATTGTAGATGTGGTTGGGGTGGGTCCGCGAGAGAGAAGAAGGAAGGGTTGGAGAGAGAGACCCATTTATTGTGAGTTGTTAGGCCGGATGACATGATCGGGGTTTGAACCTCGATACCTTCACTTATGTGTGAGTTTATAATGGTTTTGCCATTTCGTCTATATAAAAATTAATATTTTTGATTGCTTAAACAATGTCTAAACACTCGTTAACATTTCCGGTAAGAAAAATAACAAGTGAGCATGTCATTGATTCATCTTCTCTCTATATATATCTCTCTCCATCTCACTCCTCTCTCCATCTCACCCCTTTCTCTCTTTCTCTCTCTTCACTCGCATTCATTTTACATGCACAAACAATAGACACAGTTGTGAAGGTTGTTTGTTTATCAACTTTTTTGTCACACTCTTGATCTTGTTCCTTAATCACATTGCTTTGTTCATTCATTCACTATCTCAGATCGGTTTCTCACTCTCATAAGGTACTTTTTCAATTTTCATCATTCTATTTATTTTCTTGACAATTTTTTTCCAATAAATATTTTGTCTTAAAACACACTCTACACACTCTTTTACTCTTTTGGGTATTACATATAGTTATAAAAATTTGAACTTTGAGAAACTACATTGGTGAAACAAACGCTCCTTTTGTTATGGTGATGTTTTCTTGTGTTTCAACAATGTCACAAAATTGGTTGCATGCATATTTCAAATGGGTCTTCTTTCTTTTTTCATCAACTTTTCTTAAAATTTGTTTTTATTTTTTTATTTTTTTTGAATTATGGGATTGCTTTGTTATCTTTTGTTTTCCCTTGTTAAACTTTTTACATTCAAATCAAAGGGGTTTTGGTGTGGAAATTTCAAAGGGTCTTTTGTGGTTTTTTGAATGTAGGGTTTAGGATTTCACAATTGGAATTCAGTTGAGATTTGTGAGTGTCTTTGAGCCTGCATGCAAGGGATCAGTTTTCTTAATTTCATTTTGCATGTTTAAATGCAGAAAAATGGAAGAATTTTGTTAATTTCTCTATGAATTTTTTGTCTGACATGTTTGTTTTGTTTCATTTTCCTGTCTGATTTGTTCTCTGTTTCATCCTTCAAGATTCAGTTTTGAAGCTGATTTTTATTTTGAAGAAGCTTGAAGCTGATTTTATTACCTTCTCTGGTTTGTCTTTTTACTTTATTAATTATTTTACAAGGGGTAAAAAAGTTAAAATTTTTGTGGTCTCAATTTTGGGGGAAGGGGCCCGAGGTCCGAAGTTAAAGCGAAGGCAGTAAAGTCTCGTCAAAGATTGTTTTTAATTTGAGTACTTTTGATCGAATACATTTACACTTGAGTTTAATCTTTCGCTATAAAACAAGGTTTACTTTAATATTATATACGAGTGTTTCCTTTAAGAAATGGAAAATACTAATAAATGCTCTTAAAACATTGTTTAAATATGCTAAAGTAATAACTTTTACATTGAAATTTGTATAGTTACGACTTTCAATGTTTGACTTGTGTTTTAAGACAAATTTCTTTTCATGAGTTTCTTAAACGATATTCTTAAGACACTAGTTAACAAGACTAAAAAATTGAAAGCAAAATGAAATTTACCTTGCAGTTAAATTACAAGTTCTCTCACTTTCCTTTTCTTTTTGTTTAAATTCTTTTGAAAGTTACATTTCAATTTATTATGATCAATGAGCATTACTGCTCTGGCCCTGAATACCTATGGATTCAGTTTCTCTGTCCCTTTATATTTTGGTCTGTCCCTCAACCAAAAATGAACAATCACAACCATACCAACAAAAACAGAAGTACAAAACACTTATTCTCATTAGGTGGAAGTGGCACATGGAACAAATGATGCCATTCTGTTATGTCAAAAAACCATTTTAGTTTTTTCTTCATGGTCTTCCTTTTCAGGCTATTATACATCTAAACTGAGTATCCGGTCCCATCGACTAATCCAATGGGTCCAATCCGACCGGCCATTTGCGAGGGCTCTATTTAATGCGAGAGTTTGCTCTGTATGGACTAGTCCATCAAAATTGGCACCGAGGGAGTCGAACTTGAGACATTGAGAAGAACGCACTTTAAGTTCCCAACATTAATGACGAGGTTCTGGCATTAATGCATAGGGCTGGCTACATAGAGCGCACGACCCATTTTAAAATTCACAATACAGAAAAACAAATCTCCCTAAGTGTTGCCAACTATGAATTGGGGTCTGTTTGGATTTGCTTATTTGATATTTTACTGGTATAAGCACATTGTTTAAGAGAGCTTATGAATTGTCCATGAGCTGTTTTCAACTTATTTCCAAAACCTAAGATAGCTTATGAAAACATCTTATTGCTTATGTGAAAACTGTGTGACTATATTTTATCTTTTGTTGTACATTAGTAATAATATGATAAGCGTTTATGCTATAAGCCCTTGGTTAAGCCCTATATCCAAAGTCCAAACAGGGCCCAGTTTATGTTTTATTTTGCTTTAATTCTGGGACTGTGATTGAGAGTGAGAGATAATGAGCATAGAAGATTTGATTTGACAGTTCAGTTTCCTCTTTGCTTTTCATTTTATTAGAATTCCTACAAGATTTATAGGTTACTTGGAATATCATGAACTTGTTGATTGGACAAAAATGCTAATTTCACATCTTATTTTTTTCAGGTTCTGATTGTAAGGGTCATATGATTGAAGATTTGGCTATGTTGCTTTAAGTCTTTTATCGGAAAAAGGCTATGAAATATGGAGTGAGTTCTTTAGTCATTGCTTG
Source organism: Medicago lupulina (assembly GCA_958299785.1). Taxonomy (NCBI): domain Eukaryota; kingdom Viridiplantae; phylum Streptophyta; class Magnoliopsida; order Fabales; family Fabaceae; genus Medicago; species Medicago lupulina. The sequence goes on from OY283144.1 coordinate 64,855,935, forward strand.
CCTAACAACGAAACTATGGGGTCTCAAGTTGTTGATGAAAGTAATAATGAAAACCATTCGCAATTCCAGCCTCTGGCGCGGCAAAATTCAATGTACAATCTTACCCTTGATGAAGTTCAGAATCACTTAGGTGACTTAGGAAAGCCACTAAGTAGTATGAACCTTGACGAGCTTCTGAAAAATGTATGGACTGTTGAGGCAAACCAATCAATTCACATGGAAAACGAGAACACAGCTCAAGCCGGACAAGTTGTTTTTCAACGTCAACCTAATCTGTCGTTAACTGGTCCGTTAAGCAAGAAGACAGTTGATGAAGTTTGGAGAGATATCCAACAAAGTAACGATCATGAGGAGGTGAAGTCTCAAGAGATACAATCTACTTTGGGAGAGATGACATTAGAGGATTTTTTGGTGAAAGCAGGCATTGTTTCGGCTGCATCTTCAAATAGAAAGAATACTAATGGTCCTACTCCTAAAGTCAGTGTTGTTGAATCGAATGTAGCGTTGCCACAGTTTTCTCCACATGGTCCGTGGATACAGTATGCACAACCACACTATCAGCATCCACAACAAAGTGTGATGGCGACTTATGTTCCGAACCAGATCATAGCGCAGTCACTGCACATGGCAGCCGGTGCTCCATCGGATGGCGTTCCATATACAGATGGTCAGGTGGCGTTGGCTTCACCAGTGATAGGAAACTTATCTGATACACAGAAATCTTTGAGAAAACGGGGACCGGAGGACATGATTGAGAGGACTGTTGAGAGGAAGCAGAAGAGGATGATTAAGAATCGGGAATCTGCTGCGCGCTCAAGAGCAAGGAAACAGGTGATTTTTTTTCTTTTCTTTGAATGCCATGTTATTGAAGTTCTTACTTTTTTATTACACATTTCTCCCAAGTAAACAACTTTTTTCGTGGATTATAATTGTAATTAGGCATACACAACTGAATTGGAGATCAAAGTCTCACGTCTGGAAGAGGAAAATGAAAAGCTGAGGAAAGAGAAGGTTAGATTTTGCGTAAAAGTTATAGTTTGGATCCATTGAAAATGTTTTCTGTTACTTCAATGTGCTGAATACACCTTAGTTTCTTGATAATCTCATTTAAGTTTCTGTACGGACATTTATTTATTTATTTGCATTCTTAATTCTTATGGTGTTTGGCAAATTGTGCACTTTGATGTTGGTCTTGAATTATCAGTTGCTGCTTAGAATTTTCATTGGGCATAAAATATGTGACCCTTTACTGTCTTGTGCTTACTTTTAGGCTTACAATTCAAAGTTGCAATAAGAATATTTTATTTCTTACACAGTTGGTACTTTCATGACTGTTGTTATGCAAATTCAACTGTATACCGAGAATTATTCTGCTACTTCATGTATTGGTTGGAAGTAATGAGTAAAAAGATCATGAAGATTCTACTTGTTGACTGTAATTGGTTGTTATTATTTCCTTTTGTTCCTTCATATGCATTTCTGACACTTCAAATTCAAGGTGTGATTGGTGTCCGACACTGACATGATATTGACACATTCGATTATATTTAATCACTTTTATTTTCTCAAATTATTACCAGTGTCTATGTGTCAGTATTGTGCTTGTGTCTCTGTCAACGCTTCATAGGATAGGATTATCCCAATTTACTGATTTCAATATCTAAACTGTTTTGTTGATTCTATTCTCCTTGTATATAGTACAATCAACCTTATGTATTGTTAATAAACACAATATAGAGTTATGTATTCAACTTCAAAACCTTTGTTTATTAATCTTGTTGCATAGTAATTTTTTTGGAAGAGGCATGTTGCATAATGTATTTGGATGGTGTCAATGTTAGAAATTCAATTTTTTTTGAATGAATGTATCTTTATGGTCTGTGACGCATGTTTTCTTACTTGTTCTTTATTAATTTGTTTTACTCACTCAACTTGCAGGAGCTTGAGAACATGCTAGCTAATGCTCCGCCGCCCGAACCTAAATGCCAGCTTCGTCGCGTATCATCTGCTTCATTTTGAAATATGTACCTATATGTAGAGGTTTGTAGATATGAGCATCATGGGATATGGTTCTATTAGTTTAGTATGAGTTGAAAACTACCTACCTAGCTATTTGATGCATTCACATTCAATGGCTTATTTGTTCTTATCAATATTAGATCAGTTTAAGCATAGAACCTCAGTAGTAAAAGTTTTCTGGGGAACATTGTAGTGTTACCATTCATTGTATAAACTTTTCAATCATGGGTTGTGAAATAGATATCGAGTCGTTAAAGTGGATAATGTTTATGGATAAAAGTGAATATTACCTATACATAGTAACAACCTCCTCGGCAAGTTACATTTCGTTACTTTCTGTTTCCGCATATAGCACCTTCCATTCCCGCATGTTAGCCGTTGAAACACAGCCGAGACTCTATTCAATCCTCTCCCTTCTTCTTTGTGTCCCTTCTCTCTTCTTCTCTACTCCAGCTTATTGGAAAGGAGAAAGGGTTCTAGGAAAGCTTTTGGAAGGAGGGAAGAGAAGCAATTTTGAGAGAAAACTACTATTTCTTTTTGAGATAATGCCTTGTGCTATTGATTTGATTTACACATGTATGTCTGTCGACTTCATGTGTTGGTCGACAGCTCTCGATGTACATGCCACTAGAGAAGAATTACAAGTTTATGTTCAGAATTACAAGTGTTTTATGTCAATGGTTCTTCATGCAAAAAGTAGTAAGAAGCAATGATATTGTTGAAAATATATATTCAACTCTTCAAATTTTCTATCTATTTATTGTTGCGACATATTTATTTATATTTTTGTACTATAAATTTTACATTTTATGGTCTGAATAGGGACATAGATCACTCACTTGAGCTTTTACAAGCAGGACCCATTTTAATTTAGTTATAGACTTAGTTTTTGTGTCCCTTCCATCCACATTTTTTTCACCCAAGAGATTCAAAGATGAGAACTTGCATATGAAGATATTTGAAATAACTAAAATATGAAATATTCTTATTTTAAATGTCTAAAGAGATTATGTGTAGGCATCAAATAAAAAAAAATATTCACTTTAGTCGGGTAGGTGACTTCTAAAATACACTTGTTACAAAGACTAATAATCTATGCATATACCTATATATAAAGATGATACATGATTTTGAGTTGAATTTTTATCTTTCAATTATACCTTTCATTTAAACTATTCTAATTGTAATTTTATTTTTTTGTATGATACTATTTAAATCTTTAATTAAAAAATATGTTATATTCCATTATATTATGAACAATTTCACTACAATATGAACAATATAAGTCAAATCTTTATTTGATTGTCGTATATATTTGATAATATATTTTTTTTGACGATATATATTTGATAATATTGTTAACTACATACAATGATAAAATAAACATACAATTAACTGCAATAGAAAAACAGAAAGACGAACACATTAATCGGTAACAATAAAATAAATGAAATGTAGATTACAAACAACGGTCACCTTCATGTGAATTGCAAAGAGTGGCACTCAACTCATGAGTTTCAATGAAAGAGAATCATTAACAAAAGAACATAGTATCTGCAACTCGTTCATGAAGACGTGGTGACTCAGGTATTTGAGATAGGAATTCATTGTGGCCAGAAAGAGTCTCTGATTCATCAAATTTTATAAACTGTGCTATCTGAGCAGCAGCTAGGTCAGCATAATAAATTGGTGCAACTGCATGCAGTAATTTGTAGAGATTTTAAGAGACGTATTTTTTAGTGTGTGTTTATATATATATATATATATATATATATATATATATATATATATATAATAGTCCAATATTTTTACTAGATTGTAGTTTTGTAAACATAAGTTATATGATGTGACAGTTAGACAATGCAAAATATAAAAAAACTGTACAAATTAAATTTCATTTTTTGGAAAATTTTATAAGTTTGGCTCAAGGTCCCTTTTTAAGACAAATTAAATTTCAGTTTTTTGGAAAATTTGATTAAGGTCCCCTTTTAAGAATTTATGGAAGATTCCTTAAAAAAAAGAATTTATGGAAGACAAAAAATATATTTAACAAAAAAGAGAATAAATACGTAGAATGAAAAAGATAAGTTGAATATAGTAGAAGTTGTACCTATTGATATGGCATTTGTGCTCCTCTGGTGCCTAAATATTAAAGGAAAAGTTTGGTGGAAAATTCAATAGCTTGCTAAAGTATAAGAATAATTATCAATCAAGTGAGTCTTAAGTTTTTAATGTATAAAATCAAGTTAACTACTTACACATAACATAAAGAATGCACAAATTCTTGCAAATTATCTGCTGAGAACCCAATTTCATCATATAAAACATGGTAATGAGTAGGACGACTTGTGCCCTGTTTAAAAAATATGAATAATTGTCATATTCGAAATAATAAATGCAAATCATAATGCTTTCCTAAATCTTAATTTATTTATTTTTTACATTTTTTCATAAGTTCCTTTCACCGAAGATATTCTTCTTATTCAAGACAACGTCAAACACTATATGTGTGTGCAAATCTTGATATTAATTACTTATAAAAAACTTGTGTATAAATGGATACGAATAAATATATATAGTATCATGACAAATATACATGTGAGTTTTATCGCAGATTCATTTTTTCTGTTTTTAGCGATTTTGAATTTTCATTTTATCGATGTACTCTATCAGTTTGAATGAATGAATATCGTTTATTTTTGTCAAAAAATAACTAAACCCTTAAAATTTTGAAAATTCTAAATCTCTTAACAATAGTTTAACATCTTACTTATGACAAAAGTAATTGCTTAAGAAAAATTAGTTGAAACTCTAGTTTGATAATGATACTTACAATCCTCCCAGCATGTGCACACATGTAGAAGTCATTGTTTTTGGGGTGACATATAGTGTTATCAATAACAGTTCCTACACAAACAAATCAAGTATTATAATAGTATAAGTCAACTACTATTTTTGCTTAATATTTTCTGTTCAAATGACAAACCAGGTGAAACATTTTCTTGAGGAGAATTGGCTTTGAAGAACCTAGTGTGATGATTCTTTTGAGCAAGAATCAAAGTAAATTTTGGACACCAACTTTCATCATAATGCTTACATGCCTGCAAATAAAATTTCAATAAAATTCATCATGTGATTTCAATATTCAGACTTAAAATTTACATTGTTGAACATATATACCTTTATGATTTCATTCAATTCAATGTTGAGGACTTGGTTGAACTGTGATTCGCTCACGCCGTCCCTAACAAACCATGGAAATTCAATGACCATTTTCTATTTTACCAAATTCGTCGAAATTACTTGTAAACAGACCTGAAAATTATAATGTGTTGAGGCTTCACTCCTGAAGTTGTTTTGAAGTCATTAAGCAACTCACTACAGAGTGAAACAACGAGACGATACATTAAAAATGTGAAAGAATAGTGCAACACCTTTTAACTTCTAGTTTGTAGAAATAATTCACACTCATTAGAAAACACAAACCTGATGATACCATCATCCTTAGTATCAGAAACAGGCTTGAATAGAGACTCAATGATCTCTACTTTTGACGACTGAGTACGGACTACAGCTTTGTAACGAGAAATTTGAGGCCAACATCTTGAGCTCACAACCTGAATATTTAGCCATATGTTAGTGTAAAATGTAATTAAAAATATAAGGTAAACATTGTGTGCTTATGGTTAATATCACACTTAATATATAGTGACATGAAAACCTAAAGTTATACCATACCGCAGCAATGGATGGTGCATCTGATTGACCTTGAGATCCATGTGAAACATCCATTCCAATAACCAATGTTGGTATTTTTGAAAACAGTGGTATCGAATGCTCAAATTCTGTTAACAAACAGGAATTCATCCCACCAAGCTGCATGAAATAAATTAAGCGAGAGTAAAATGTGAGTGATTTCCAAAATAATGGAATGACACGAGACACATTAGATGACTCGAGATGAGAATACGATGCAGAAAAACAAGAAAAATTTACTATGTAGGGCATTGGACGCTCGCACAAGGCTCTAGGCACTGACATTCTGTATGCCAAGGGCGCTAGCCTGGGCACCCTCTAGGCAGCGTTTTCTTGTGCAAATGCGGTTTTCTCATGTTTGTGTTTCTTCGTTGATTTGATTAGAGATGTATTCTTACATGTTTACGACATTACAGTAAGTGAATAAACATATCTTTTCATTCAAAATATGATCATATATTGTTGTGATTCTTAGTGAAGAGTTACTTTTTTCCAAGTGAAATGGTGTCACTTGCTATATAAATAGTACTGCATATTCACCAGAACAGGTCACAGAAATGATCACCATTCTCATCCTTGTTTATGTCATTTTCAATTTGTTAATAACCCTTCTCTTCTCTTCTCTAATGCATGAGAGCAAGATTAGGAAACATTTTTATATAAACTATAGTATTGAAAGATAATCTTTTTATGTTGATGCAAATTACATCAAGGTTTTCCAAAGTATCCTAAAACGTATTCGCCAATATACCCTTTTGCATCCGATATACATAGTTTGGTGGGGGCGAATCAAACTTAAAGGTTAGTGTGGATTAACACACTTTGGAGTTATCTAAGTGTAATCTTCATCAACATCCTTTATGTTCAAGTTTTTATTGAAGCAACCCCACAAAACAAGATTCAACATAAAACATATGCATTCTAGGATAATTGTGTTCAATATCAGTTTACATGAGACAATAATGCCATATATAATACCTTTGCATTAATTTTCAATAGAACATTACTAATGTAATGATCATTAATTTTTGTTGGAGCAATGCATTGTGTTGCAATCCCTTCATCAACAAGACATCTTCTTTTCCAAGGACCTACATATTACACATTTTATTAGGATTTTTCAACGAGTGACATTAGGACATTTGAAGAATGAAAATATAACCGATCAAATAAAGTTTGTTAACTCCTACCATAAATGTCACAATTCCTGCTAACCGGAAGAATACACAAAAGAAGCTGAGCTAGAGGATGTGTAGGGGGTCCAGGCAACTTGGCCTTTACCATTTCATACATTCTTGCAACCCTGGCAAACGGCGAAACACTCCTATGGCGACTATCCTCTTCAAATATATCGAACGGAGGACCTAAGAGCTACAAAAGAAACCAGAACTTGAAACACAAGTGAAGTAGACATCACAAAAATGTATTTGCTACTAAAAAATAAAACTTACCATCCCTTTCATTTCAGAACATTTTTTAATCATATTGCACAAATGTTTCGTATCACACTGTGATGAAAAGTTTACAATTGCCCAACGCTTAATCTCCACAGGTTCAATTAGTTTCTGGTATATATGTGTAGCTTAATATTAGAAAGAAAAATAATCCATATTTAGTTCAACTATAATGACATCAATCAAAAATAACAATAAGAAAAATTCAACCTTATCGTTGAAATTCCAGCTCCCATTTCGGGGACAAAAGTTATGTCCTATTCCAGCAATAAGCTGTAAAAAAAATATTGGCACAACAAAACAATTCAACAATGCATTGAAAATAATTATACTTTCACAGAAGAATTGTCACAAGCAAACTCATAATAACACTTACTGTTGGAGCTTGCAAGACACGACCATCAACTTGTGTAAACGAAGGTTCAATGGTAATCCCTAAAGAGCGAAGCATAGGCTCGTCGCCATATTTGCTGCTTCTTAAAGACTGCAAGAACATTAACAGCCATTTAAAATTTCATATAGCATGCATGTTGAATTAAAATGAATTGATCAAATCATTTTTAAGTTCACTAACATATTGCAAAGCTTCTTTCCTTTCATGAGGACTAGTCCTTGATTCCAATATCAGTTGAGCCCTTTGCTTATGCGACAACGGCTTAGTGTATCGCTGCAATGAAACTAATGTGCATAACTGCAAAAGAAAAAGGAAATAACATTCATTCTTATATTTTTTTCATAGGATAAAATATTTAATAGACTTTTAATTTATCACCTCCATAGGAAAATAAATTGGCCTCTTTGGTTTCCCAACATTGATGCATGGCATATCAACAGAACAACAAAGTTCAATCTTTCTGTGGTGTTTGAAGTATTCATAAATTGTTATTTCACTTGACAGCACTTCACCATTAGCATCATTTCGATGTTTAAATAAAAATCTGTAAGACAAAATAAGGATCATCATTGTTATTAGAATTAGAAATATTCAATTCGCATGATTTAAGGGCGGAAGCTAAATACAAATGTTGCCCTAAGACCTTCATGATACCTAATTCGCGTTTTTTCTTTTATCATACAATTTATAAATTAGCACTTCTGATAAGCACTTAATTAAGTTGTTGATCCAAACAGAACCTACATTTAGGAGTAGAAAGCACAAGACAACTTACTTTTGTGTCCTGCATGACTTTTCACTTAGTCCAGTGATTTTGTGCTGTGTATTGTTAGCCTTGATTCTAAGATTTTTCAACATTCTTTTTGCCTAAATTTATCAATGATTCAAACAACCATAGTTCATAAACACAAAAACATAAAACCAATACTTCTAGATCGAGTAGCGATATAACCTTGGTCCAATCAATCAAGTTTGGTTTCTGAACATTCTGATTCTGGAGAAGGAAGTCCACTACAGGACCAGGCTTTACAAGTAATGTAGTTGACACATCTTTAATAAAAGACAAAAAAAAAAATGGCAAATATTAAGAAACCGCAATCAATCTAGCATACATTTTAAAGCATTTTAACTTGAAAACTTACCAACATTGAGAGATAAACCTCTTTGTGTAACTCTGAAGCTCGAATGGAAGCCACGACAACATTGAATACCACCGTCCAGGTTAGTAATATTCTTTTGATTATCGTGAAAGTATGATTTATGAATACGGAGACATCCCCTAGAAGAAAAGCAGTCTAGATAAACAAACATGACTTCAAGGATGAACCAAACAACAACAATCATATTATTTCACTGTCTGAGATAGAACAAAAACAAAAAGGATCTAAGATTTGTTGAATTGGACATACTGTTTTGCTGCATTCTGCCTCAGTATTGTGTCAAGGAAATTGAATGCTTCCTGATAGTGTTCAGATTCCTGACCTCTTAACGCATCGGCAATTTCTTGTAATGGAATTTTAGATACATGACTAATCTCAACCTTAAAAGTTTTGGACCGAGATTGACGCCTCATTCTCTTGGTTGCTTCAGCAGGGTTACTTCCAACCCTAAAAAACAAGTATGTGATATTAGTCAGCTTTATTGGCTAACAAAGAAAAGTATCAACACAATCACATATTTTCTATGAAACCATTAGCATTCACCTTGTTGATGAAACTTCCTCTAACACAACAATGAATTCCTGCTTTTTATGATGTAGAGAACGAAGAGTGAATAAACTTTTCTCACCATCATATGCAAAATTCTTGTTTCTTAATACATCATATGTTTCACAAAGTTTGTCGATGACTTTTCTCCCAACACCTTTCACTTCAACCTGGTGTCCATCTTGATAACATAAAGCAACCTAAACAACAATGTTTGATTATTTATGATGTTAGAAATCATGAATAGGTATATTTTTCACATGCGCATCCACAACAAAACAAGATATATTTTGAGAATGAGAAGAACATACATTGTAGTGATAGAAGTAGCCATCATTCTTGCTCAGGCCAACTCGAAAATGGTTTGCTAAGAGCTGTATCTTGCCTCCCTTGGATCCAAAACCTCTCCTAGCCAAGGGGAAATGGTTTGAATTCAATGTCTTTCTCGTTTCCTCATTGAACGATTCCATTTCTTAGATCCTGCTAAAAATAAGATCAAAATTTTGAGTATTCTTGTCACTAACTATGAAAGCGATTAAATACACTAACTATGAAAAGAAAAAGAAGATAAGCTTAATGGACACATCATGCATAATAGTTGAGGCTAAATTTGAGTGAAGTTTTAGAGTAATGTGCCATTTTAGTATAACTAGTTTACAAACTTCAACATGTTTCATAATACACGTATTACTATTATATACATGAACATCCAAGAAAACTCAGCCATAAAACACCTTCCTATAATCAATTGTGAATTGAGAAACAGATGAATTAAGGCTTAACAAAATGTAAGTAAATAAGCATATATATTTGAATTAAAATGAAGATATTAATTGGAGTAGGAGATGCATGTTAGGTTTTGTGATATGTCTAATGTAAGTTAAAGTCCCACATTGGATGAAAGAGTTAAAGTTGAGCAACATATAACTCAAAGGAGCCATTAACCCAATGTCTTGATGCGCAATGTGATAATTCAACCTAGTGAGACTCCCCTTGAGGAAGTTCATCAAGAGAGATTCCTAGAGGTAAATCTTTTTGGGTTGAATAATCGTATTGTGTTAAAATCCATTTTAGTTAGATTATATGCATAAAAGATATCAATCATCAAAAACCATACAACCCATATAATTAATGGTAAAATAAAAACCAAACTAAACATTAACCACCAAAAATAAAATAAACAAATTATTTTTTTATCAACATTCGGAGAATAAAACCAAAGAAAACAGAGTTCACAAACTCATTACCTTTGCAAAAACTACAAACTCATTGAAAAAATAAAACAAAAATGGAACAATATCACAAGTTTTTGTGTGGTAACAAAACGAAAAGGAATAAACAAATAAAAATGAAGATGAAAAAGCAATACCAGATGTTTGTTAAGAAATGTTTATGAAGAGAGAAGTGAAAGAAAGGACTAAAAGAAAGTAATAGTCATAAGGAAATAATTTTTAGAGAATGAAAGGAACATGAATTTGACCGTTTGTTACTATCCATTGCATGCAAATGTGAGAGTGAGCATGTTTAGTATGTGTGAAACCACATGGCTTAATAATTTGTAGCACACAGAAAGAAAAAAAATGTATATTGAAACTCAATGGATCCATTTATATTTGGTCTTGCTATTATACTCAATACTATTGCTGTGATAAAATAATTTAAAATATTTGCATTACTTATTTTGTAAGAACCCATTCTTTATATGAAATGTTTGGGTTGAGTTATACCAAATCAAATGTATATGTTGTTTTTATTTAGAGAACAATTAGTAACACATTCAAAAATAATATTTAAAAAAAAATTGTGAGTCACACATTAATTTAGCGAGACTGATAATTTTAACAAATTCAAAAAAGTTTAATTAAAATTGTGGTAAAAAGAAGTGTCTTAGACAAATATGACAGTTTTGAGCCTCATTAGTGTTTTTGAACTGAATTAAATATAAATATTTTTGATCTAAACTTCTGGGTCCCTCATTAGTTTAATTAATTTAGCGAGTCACACATTATATAACCCTCTAGGTCCCTGACGATTGTACTAAACTTCCCCCACATCTTTGATCGATTGAGGCTTAAGAGGGAGGATATGGATGATGGCAAGATTGAATACACATCTTGTATTTGTATTGTAGTAGCCTTAAATAAATTGCATTCCTTCCCAAAAGAATTAACATTATACTATATGATAATAGAATTTCAATAAATATTTGATTGCTGAGTTAATTATTTCTTCATTTTCTCTATTCTAATAATCAACTTGCCACTTGTGATCCAACAACTCTTCTCATTTTTCTTTTGAGGCAAACAATAACTCTTCCTTTCTCATATGATAATGGAATGGGACAATAGTTTCACTAGTCTACAACCTTAAATTAAAAAGTCAATACTTGTTTTAAAGATTAGGAATTAAAATAAATATAGATGATGTCTTGTAAGTACATATTGTCAAGAATTCTTCACTCCTCTCTTGTCAAAAGTAAAAAGAAATAAAAGTTAAGGTGTGTAGTCTAGCCAATAGACCACTTAAGCAAAAATAAATAAATAAATAGGTTCTATTGAAAGACTTTTTTTTTTTGTGTACAATCTAGTGAAAGACTTTTATTCCTCATAAAAGTAAAGTGATAATAAAATTAATGATTTTTGGAAAAATTAAGGAATCAATACACAATATTTGTAAACATTGATTAAATTGACAATATCTTTTTCCAATAATATTTAAAAGTAAAATATTAGGTTGTTCGACGATTTTATCATTACATCCTTAATTTTTTTTTATTAGAAAGGTCTTCTCTCTAAAGTGAAATTTGTTTTTCTAAATAATTATCTATATTATTTGTTACATATATAAAATGTTTTCTGAATTTATAAATTACATGTCGCGAGTTTAGATATCTTCACTTGCGTTCGAACTTAGAACATCAATGTGTGTGAGTTTTAGCAATGGTTTCCCGTTTTTTGGAAGAAGAACTAAAGATCATAATTCAAATGGTGACGACAAGGCATAAATATGACCTCCTACATGGCCTGCCCAACACTAAATGGGGACTAAACCAAACTCCAAACCGAAGCCTTTTTACTTTAAAAAAAATATTGATACTTTTTACTTGAAAATATTTTTCTTTTAAACTTTCTTTTTGAGCTTTTTTAGACGTAAAATTATCCATTAAATTATCATAATCATTTTGACTTAACTTGTCTTTTTCAATCGATTTTTTTTATTTTTTTTACGTTAAAAGAGAATTTCATTAATAATAGTCCGACAATAAATGAAAAGTCAAGACTGCAGAAATACAAGGTAGTGTCTCTTCAATCCACATACATTCTAGATTATGAAGAGAGTATTGAGCTAAATAATGGGCAGCTTGGTTAGCCTAACGCCTACAAGAAACTTAAACTATGAAAAAAAGACATTAAAATTAATGAATCTCCAATAATAGATCCAAAATAGTTGGGATATTGTTGATGAGTGTTCAGCGCCTAAACCACATTAGAAGCATCAGATTCCGCTAGAAGATTCAGAAAAGACACGCCTTTTGCAATTTTCGACTCCTTCCGCATAAATAAAGCTTTGCCTACCTCTGAATCTACTAATGAAAAGACTTGCTAGATACTAGCAGCAACGACAACTCCTTCATAATCTACTAACGACAGATGCACGGGGCGCATGGGTTGTTAAATCCATGCCCTAGGCGCATGGTATCTGATTTCTGGGCCCAATCTCCGATTTTCCGTCGTTTTTAGGTCTTCGTCTTCAAATAACTTGCCTCGGAACTTTGGGGACATAAGTCCTCCCATTTGTAAGTCTTTTGAGGACTCTTTAATCTTCTTTCTTGTTTCTTGAATCCTCACAATTCTTCAGATGTTCTTGATTTGCCGATTTGCATGATTTCTTTGTGAATTACTTCAAAAACCACCTAAAATTGCTATGTTTCGGGAAAACTAGAATTACAGACTCAAATATAGAAAACATTACAATATGTTACAAACCTCAAACTTAAAGAATTTATGTGTGACCAAAATAACTTAAAGACGAATCTGTCACAAAAATCAAACTTAAAAGACCCCAGGTGTAAATGCCGTGACCTCCACCGACGAAAAAGAATCCCGGGGTTTACGATACTTCAAGACAAATATAAAGCTTTTAAAATTTTGATGCTCAATTTGGGGGAAAAATATTAAATTTACTAATGTTCTTTAATTTATAAAAACATTATTTTCACTCTATTTTTATAAGAACTAAATTATATGTGCCTTTCCTTAAAAAAAATAAAAAATAATCCGTGCTTGATGTGTAAGCATTTTTTTTGACAAATTTGATGGGTTAGCAAGTCAATTTACTTATTTTTTCTTTTTCCTAAAGGCAAATAGATACATAAATAATATTTATAAAATTAGTAGCAATTGCGAGCGGTTATGTTGGGAAGCTCTATTGGTTTGAGTTAAAGGACAAGAAATTTGAGATCCTAATTCAAATACGAATGAAGGAGAAAAAACTAATCTAACTATTAACATATGAATTTTTTAAAAATATTTGCATTGCTTATTTTGTAAGAACCCATTTTTTATATGAAATTTTTAGAGAACTATTAGTAACACATTCAAAAATAATATTTAAAAAAAAACTGTGAGTCACACATTTATTTAGTGAGACTAATAATTTTACAAATTCAAAAAAGTTTAATTAAAATTGTGGTAAAAAGAAGTGTCTTAGACAAATATGACAGTTTTGAGCCTCATTAGTGTTTTTGAACTGAATTAAATATAAATATTTTGAAAATGCTATTTGAATCGGAATATCATAGTCTTAAACTTGGGGGATTATCTCATCACTCTAAATGTTTATTAAATTAAAAAAAATTATTCCCCCAAAACAAAGATAAAAAAACTTATTTGAAAAAATTAAAAGTCTTAATCCGATTTAAATTTATTTTCTTGGTACAAGACCAATTTAATGTTATTACCCAAAAAAAGTCTTAGACTATTTAAATTCATTTGTAAAAAGATTGTCTAAATGTTTAATAGAAAAAAGGTGTAGACTGATTTAATTGTATTTAAAACGTTACCAAAATTACTCGTTGAACAATGAAATAAAAGCAAATCGTCATTTTTTTCTTACTAAAAAAGCAAATCGTATTTTATAGTCCATCAACTAAAACATTTACAGATAAGGAAAAAAATTTAAAATAAGGACACATAAAATTCAAACTTTTGACCGTGGTCAAACAAACCCATTACATAGTTTTTTTTTTCTGACAAAAAACCCATTACATAGTAACAATCGGATCTTGTCAAAAAAATAAATAGTAACAATCGGATCTATAAAAATCCATACTCTGATTTGTGAGACCATTACCTTCCTTCCATTCTCTCCTACTCCTCTCTTCAACAAACATTTTAGGTTTTTTCTCTCTACCTTTTCAACTCCATTTCTCTCTGATTTATGAGCGTCGTTTTGAACTCAAACCCTAATTTTGGAACATCTGATATATATATCTCAAAACATAGATATATGATATATCTCAAACATATATGACTGTTTTTGTTCTATTTTTCTCAAAACCCTTCGCTTAGTTGAGAAATGGCGCAGGTTAGCAGTGATGGAGAAGACGACCCAAACAACATCTTCCCTACTTCTCTGTCACTCACCGCCGAAACAACCACTGAAAGCCAGCTTCCTACTCTTCCTTTCGATGTCCTGCCAGAAATTCTTTGTAGGCTTCCCGTCAAATTACTCGGACAGCTTCGGTGCCTTTGCAAGTCCTTCAATTCTCTTATTTCTGATCCAAAATTCGCAAAAAAACATCTTCAATCGTCAATAAAGCGCCACCACCTCATGTTAACATGTCAATTCGACGACAACTCAAGTGAGTGGCTTCTGTGTGATTCCCCAATCCCATCCATTTTTTCCACTTCTTCAGTTTTTACGCATACACAACTTTACCCTCCCAATAGTATCACAACTTTATTTTCCGATGGACATAAATTTGTGGACTTAAGGTGCTCTTCCGATGGCATCTTTTGCGGTAAGCTCGATTTTGGTTGTGTTTTTTTGTGGAACCCTTCCATTACAAAATTTAAGTTATTGCCTACCCTGGGAAATTCGTGGGAAGGTCATTCTTTTTCCGTAAGCTTTGGGTATGATCATTTCATTGGTAATTATAAGGTCATTGCTGTTTCTACAAAAAATAAAGTTTGTGTTTATACTTTGGGGACTGATTATTGGACACAAATAGAGGACATCCCAAATAACTACCACATCCATCAACCTGGAACATTTGTGAGTGGCACTGTTAATTGGTTCGCAAGGGATGATTCAAGTATGCAATTCATTCTTTCTTTTGATTTAGAGAAGGAGTCATATCAACATCTTTTGCTACCTGATTCCAAGAATGATAATAATTCGCCGTTCTTGGGTTTGATGAGGGATTGCTTGTGTGTCTCTGGAAGTAGTAATATCTTGATGGATGTTTGGATTATGAAGGAGTACGGAGATCAAGAGTCTTGGACTAAATTGTGCATTGTTCCTGACATACCAGATAAGGGTCTCAAACCCTTTAAAGCTTTATATATTTTTGAAGATGACCAACTGTTGGTACAATTTTATGCAATGAAAGGTGGAAATAGAAAGTTGGTTGTTTATGAATCCAAGACTGGTACTTTGAATATTCCCGAGTTTCAAAACAACTATACACAAATACGCTCAAATGTCTACATCGAGAGTTTGATATCACCTTAAGCAAGGATTCAACTTCAACATATATATGGTTAGTTTTTTTATTGTGTTTTTTATTTTATGTCTGATTTGATTCTTAGTGATTTGTTGGATCATATTCAATGGTTGAGGAAATCTATACGCTGGACATTACTTTTATTTTCAATAGTATGGTTAATTTGAGTTGTTGATTCTCTCTTATCTTGCATTGTACTTTAAATAATTAATAATTTTGATTTTCTAAGATTTGTGTTGTGATTTATATGCCATAATGTTAAAAATGTTTGAGAAATCAGTTCAGTTGGAAAACTCGTTCAGAATCTGAAAATTTGTTTATTCAACTATGTTAACTTATTCATAAGTAGTTTTTCAACCAACTGAGTTTGAAATCACAATTTTGTTCTCGACCGAATCGGGTTGATTTTCAACTACTTTGATTTGTAAGAATTGCCAACCAGTTTGGTTTAATTCAGTTTGGCATTTCCATGCTGAATTGAAAGCAGTGTCACCACTGCCAACAGTTACTGAGTAAACTTTTCAAGTATTTTTTCTTCCTTAACTTTTAGTTTACTAATGTAAAGTTCTTTGCACATTTTCCTTTTCCTTACGATAAGTCTAATATATGCACTTTCATGAGTAACTAATCTAGTTGTATTTATTTGACAAGTACTACATTTTGTTGCATAATGGAATTTATTCTTGCAGGGCTTCTATTTTATGATGAAAAAAATATAGGTCCTTTCTTCCCCTTTTTTTTAAAGACATATAATCAGTTAGTTATCTTGAGATTGAGAAAGAATGTCCCTCTTCTCTTGTATATATATGAAACTCATCATAGGTTGCTATATCGTACTCTAAAACCTGTAGCAATTCATTTCTCTAGACACTGCAGTTTTAACCAAACTTTGTTTCTGCGAGCAACATGTTCTTGCACCACTTTCTCTTTTGATTATCATACATGCTATTTATCAATTTTCTAATTAAAATGACATGTTTTTAATTTCTTAATAATTATATTTCTTGTTACAACTTGTTCGTGCTGAATTGATTACATAGTACATTTGGTTTTCAAAATAAATCACCTATCCTTAAATTTTCCCAGTATGTAATACAACCAATTCCTGTTAATGATTTCTCATGCATTTTTTCGGTTTATTTTGATTTGTGTTGGAACTTGGAAGCTTTGTTGAGTGAAGGATTAGCTTTCTTTTTTCTTAGTGATATGGCATAACACTTGATTTGATATTGTCTTAGTAAAATAAAAATGACGTGCTTGTTTGAGTTTGGGTAAGGATTGTAATATGAATTTATTGAAATGTTTGTATAAGAAGTTCTTGGACTTAATGGTGTGTTTTTTCAATTGAAACTAGTTGTCCTACTGTTTGAAGACCCATTGCATCAGTGAACACTGAACACAAGTAGATGTTGGGATGCAGAATAAAACATGGTGAAGGATACATGAGTTTTTCTAAGATTGGAATCAAGACAGTCCTCAAAGTATCGTTGGATTATAACAAGAACGCTTTTGCTCATTTCTACTTGCTAGACTTATATTCATCGTGTATCTTGATCGATGTAGCCAACCCTATTTAGTGGGATAAAACTTGACTTGTATACTTGTTAGACTTATTTATTTTCCTGCATTTTCAATATTTTGATATTATCGTTCCAATGTTGTTTCATGTATTGTACTTGTCAAGTGGACTCAAATGTTTCATATAGCTTAATGACAAAATACAGTTCATTCCAGAATCTACTAACAAACAATATGGTAAAAGAATATCAGTATAGAAGGAATATCAGTCGAGTAAAAGGTAAAACAACATCAGTAATGGTCAAAAATATTAGGCTTAATTGCTCTTTTCGCCCCTTAAGTTTTTTTTTTAGTATCGCACTGATACCATGAGTAATAAAAAGTTCGTTGAGTCCTTTAATTTCATTTTTGTTATACTTTATGGTCCCTTCCGTCAAACTCAAGGGGTTAACCCCAATTGTCTTCAATGGACTAACATTATAGATGGTTCATCGTAAACCTCAGTAATTTTTTAATCTTAACCGTTTAATCTATTTATTAAAACATAAACTATTGGATTTTGGAGGTCTATTGTAAGTAATAGTACATTGTCACCACCTGATTTTTATAAAAAGGTAAAAATGGAAATAAAAAATTATAATTTGCTTTATTTCGTTCACTTTCCAAACAATGGAATGGAAACGTTGTTCCACCACATCAAAAAGTATACAAACAATGGGATGGAATCTCTATTCCATTGCGCTCCGTTCTATTCCATTGCGCTCCGTTCTATTCCATTTCATTATGTTTCATTCCGCTCCGTTGTTTTATATCAATTCAAACAGAGCCGTAAAGTTTATGCAATTTATCTTGTACTTTAATGATGATTTTTGCACGTTATTTCCCAACAATGTTTTCTAAAATTCTTTTATGTTATTGTCAAACTATAAGACTTAGCTTACAAACCAAGCTATTATACGGTTTTGGTCAACAAGGTGTGACCCTTCGTCTTCCAGAATGAAAAGTAGATTTAAACATTATTTTAGTCAAGTTACTTGTTCATTGGTTCTATATCCATCATACTTTTACTTATACACTACTCAATATCGTTTAAACATTCTTGTTATTTACATTTCAAAACCTTTACATCGTACTAGTCATTTACATTTTCCAAACATTTATTCTATTTAATTTTACATTGTTCTTACATTTTTTTTTTTGCATTCAACGTTACATATTTTTATCAAATTTTACTGTTCTATGTGTGAAAGAAAACATTACCCATATCCCTTATTTGAGATAGAAGTTTGTCATTTATTTGACGTGGGTTTTGATCGTCAAAGGGTTCCATCCTTTAGTTATTGATGACAACTATATTACCCATTAACAAAAAACAGATAATGATATACTTATTATGAGTTGATATCAATCAAAATTATTCATCATCCACTATTTTTGTTAATGATATAAATATGATTTGTTGGCCCTCGCCACCTTTTCACATTTTTACAGGTGAATATTTACTCTTTCATTATAAATTTATGATGTCCGGTCTTAAGTAAGGGCGGACCGCATTGTCATCCCTACAAATCATATCTTTTTAAGGAACAAATCATCGTTTTATAATTCTATCTTTTTGTAAAAAAAAAAAAAAAAACTATAATTCTATGTTTATTTTTTTAAAAAAAAAAACTTTAAACTTGCATGCTGAGGTAGATGATTTTTCACATAATTATACATTCAGTTTTGTATCAAATAGATTCTGATTTTGTGTTCTTAAGAAATACTAATTTTTTATTTTATTTAATCTTATTATAGTTAATATTATATACCTTACTCTTAATAACTTATCATTTTATAAAATTACTATATCATATAATAATTTTTTTAGGGGACTAGGGGTAGTTGTTAAAAAGTCAATGTAAAAAAATAATATGAATTAATTTCGTATGAACTAATTTATATAAACTTTATATTATCGGACGTGGTAAAACATTACAAGATTCCATTTGATTTCTAAAAACATTGTGAAGTTGGACATTGTATGTTATTTGTATTAATTAATGAGATGGACATGAAGCATTTTATGGTATAGTTTCTCTTTAAAACTAAACTAGGGCATAACTATCGTGCATCACCCAGTAAGCATCTTCTAAAGATGGATACTATGAAAAACAAG
Organism: Medicago lupulina; assembly: GCA_958299785.1. Classification (NCBI taxonomy): domain Eukaryota; kingdom Viridiplantae; phylum Streptophyta; class Magnoliopsida; order Fabales; family Fabaceae; genus Medicago; species Medicago lupulina. Next base: position 64,875,667 of record OY283144.1, read on the forward strand.
GGCATTAAGCATATATATTTTTAGTAACGCGGTTCACATTTAAAAACGGGACCAGGGGTAGTTGTTAATAGTCAATGTAAAAATATTATGAATTAATTTCGTATGAACTTTTTTCCTTGAGAGTCTCTATTAAAAGCATAAGACATCCTCTTGTGTTTACCACATTAGTGCATTACAAGAGCATTGCATTCATATTTCATTTGATTTCTAAAAACATTATATTGTGAAGAGAAGATGGATATGAAAATTCCACTCCTCCTTCTGCTACTTATTTCTATAATTTCCCCATCACATTCCTTCGATGCCAATTCCACAGAATTATTATTTCATAACCTTGTTTCTTCTACTGTTCTCCCGATTAAAGAAAAGTCACGTGGGTATGCCACTTATATTTCTTCCTCAACAATTTTATTCCAAAACTTATATATATGAATTTTTTTTGACAAATTTGATGGGTTAACAAGTCAATTTACTTATTTTTTCTTTTTCCTAAAGGCAAATAGATACATAAATAATATTTATAAAATTAGTAGCAATTGCGAGCGGTTATGTTGGAAAGCTCTATTATTTTTGACAAATTTGATGGTTTGATTCAGTTTGGCATTTCCATGCTGAATTGAAAGCAGGTCACCACTGCCAACCGTTACTGAGTAAACTTTTCAAGTATTTTTTCTTCCCAAACTTTTAGTTTACCAATGTAAAGTTCTATGCACATTCGCCTTTTCCTTACGATAAGTCTAATATATGCAATTTCATGAGTAGCTAATCTAGTTGAATTTATTTGACAAGTACTACATTTTGCTGCATAATGGAATTTATTCTTGCACGGCTTCTATTTTATGATGTAAAAATATAGGTCCTTTGTTTCCTTTTTTTTAAAGACATATAATCAGTTAGTTATCTTGAGATTGAGAAAGAATGTCCCTCTTCTCTTATATATATATATATATATATATATATATATATATATATATATATATATATATATATATATATATATATATATATATATATATATATATAGGGTTTTGCTAGAAGCCACCCATGAAGGTGTCTTTTAGCAACTCACACTTCAAAGTATGATTTTCACTTTTTAGTTATAACTTTGTTAAAAAACACCTTCATAAAAATTAGTTGGTGTCTTTTAGCAAATGCTCATAGAATAACTTGCTAAAAGACACCTTCATAAAAGGTGTCTTCTAGCAAAACCCATATATATATATATATTTAATGTTTCAAATTTGTATATATGTGGTGCCTCACTTTCCAAAATTTCTGGATCCGTCGCTGCCCGTCACTACCCTGCGCCATTGCTCCGGCGATAGAGTTGAATTTCAGACGCTATTGTTCCAATTCCAATAGTATGTTTGAGTTCCCAATTGTTTAGTAGCCTCTCTTCAGCCTAATAAATGAAATAAATAAAAACAGAACTACAATAAAAGAAAATTAAAACAATAATAAAAATTTAAAAAAAAGAATTCGAAAATAAAAATTAAAAATCAATAAAAACTGTAAAATAAAATAAAAAAAAAAGAACATAATAAAACTAAAAAAATGTCACCTTCGAAACAAAAATGAGGTATTTTAAAATACCTCTGCCAAAATTTCATCTGAAACGATGAAAATTTCCGGTTTTAAAAAGCGAGTTAAATGAGTCAAAATTAGGTCAAAAAATTGGATATAACAAGAGTTACATATCTACTTACAAATGACCCATCAAATATGTCCTCACATCAATAGTGATAATTAAACTCATGATCTTGCACGTAACATAACTCCTTACTAACTAAGTTTACCTTCCTAAAGAATTATCTATTAAATTTGATGAAAATCTATAATTTAAACTGAAGTTTAATGATGAATAAAACTGAAAAACAAATAATTAATTATAATTAAAATGTATTGTTATATTTAAAAAACAAAAACAAAAATTAAAAATAAACGTGGAAGTGACAATGACAAGTAGCTAAAAATCCTTACTTTACATATGTGTGTGTTTTGGTATATATACAAAATACTAAACACCATTTAACTCAAACACATTGCTAGTTCTGAGATCAAACTTAGATGAAGGTGTTCAATCTTATAATTTAGACATTGTCGGTTGAGTTAAAACTTTACGTAACATTTCAACTTTATGTTAAATGTATTTTTAGGCCTTAAAAAATCACAATCTTTTAATTTTAATCTTTATTCTCATTTTATAGACTATTTTGGGAACTAAAACTATCAATTTTCTGTAAAAAGTTTTTTGACTATTCTTATAGACTGAAATGTTATGGATGACTAAAATTATCATTAAAATTTAATTGAGGCTAAATTTAAAAGTTTATGATCTTATAAGGATTAAAAATATATTTAACCCTAAAACTTTTTATCATAAACATTACAATTGGATATTGTAAGAAAAACATTACAATTGGATAGTGAGCTAAATTTTAATGACTGTATTAGTTTCTTTTATAATAAAAAACTTATATGTAAAATTACAATGTTAATGTTAAAATCAAAGAATATTTTTGTTAAGAATGTTAAAATCAAAGATGTACACAATGATAGTTGTAGCATAATAATAGCATTAGCAAAGCAGAATAAAAGGCGATGTTCATAATTTGCAATACAACATAAACAATTCCCCTCCCCCTATACCCCAATTGAGTTACATGACATTCACTCCTCTACAACACCATCATTGATAATCATAACTAATAATAACTATTTATAAATATAATTAAACATGGGTTATTTTCAAGAACTGCAAACACCAAACCATGGCATAATCCTGTAAATTTGGACTACAATATAGATACTCTAGAAACAGTCTGTGTTGCATGGTACTGTTGTTGCATCCCAATAGCTTTGCATTTGTTTGCTCTCTGTCAATAAGCAAGAAATCCAAGTAATTAGTATGCTACAGATCATAAAGCCAAAATTCCAAACAGGTTTGACTCAGCCCCTTGATGTTCTTAAGTTCTGAACAATTTGAACATCAAAAAGGAAGTAGCAAAAGAAACACTAACATAATATATAAGAAACTCAAAGCCTGTAAAACATAATTATCACATCAATGTTAATAGAGGTAGTAAAAAAGAAGCAGTTGGAAGCTTGAACTTCAAGAACCAAGTGCATCAATTCAGACTAGTAAAAAAGGAAAGAGTAAAAAAATTGTGAATCTCTCATACTACATAAATCACAACACATTCACACACCGACGGATCCAGAAATTTTGGAAAGTGGGGGCACCACACACACATACACACACACACACACACAGATATATATATATATATATATATATATATATATATATATATAATTTTTAATAATTTTTAATAGCATAAATATACATCATAACTGTCCTTGTTGTGTCAAAATGTGTATTTATGTGTAGGCTAATAGAAAAGTGTTGTGTGTTTTGTGTGGGCCAATTAGTCAACATTTCAACTATAACTATATATTACTATATTTCTACCACCTAAAAAAAAAATTTCAAAATTTAGTGCTGGCACAAGCCTACATACTCTTGTGCCTGCATCCGTCCCTGCATTCACATAAAAGTTTAAGTTTCTCCCCTGTTATGATTCGTTTAGTTTCTTTGAATCACAACGCACTGTCTATCCCCTGTTACGATTCGTTTAGTTTCTTCCCTCTCCCACATGTCTCTATCAATACACCAGACAGTGAATACTTAGCAGCTCGGGAATAAATGCAAGGTATATCTTGTTAACATTTCAACCCAGCCAATCACAAAACTTGGCACCACTAAGCAGTAACAAAAAAAAAAAAAATCATAATCACAATTAAAAGGCCAGTATTATATCAAAATTTTAACCAAAATGTTTCAAATAATAATTACCATCAAAGCCAACCGAGTGGTAATGATAACCCGTAATTGAAAACTGAAAACTGAATGTACTATATGATTATTTCGGCACTAACGTAACAACACATAAAGTTGCCAAGAAATTAATAACATGTTAAATTCTTTAGAAGATTGATGACTAACATGTATGGAGGGAAGTTCTACAGAGTGGGCAACTAGGATGACCACTAAACCACATATCCAAGCACTTGTAATGATAAACATGTTGACATTCTTTTAACAACCTCACCTTTTCATCGTCTTGAAAAATACTCAAACATATGCAGCATTCCTTCTAATTCTCAAAACCAGAGAAATGAAAATGAGGCATAAAAATTCATTACAGTCTCAATTTAAGTTTCAGAAAGCTATATAAGAATTCTTCAGACAAATGTGAAGTGTATGATAATCAGAAGAGCGAGTAGCGTAAGAACCTGATCCTCACAAAAAAATATTGTGGTGCTTCTATAATTGCAGGTTTGGAGAATGGAATTGCTACATGTTTTAGAGCAATGATATAACAACCTACGAGAAAAGGGATGTGATTTAATGGGAATTGCAAAGGTGAGGACTATATATTAGGGATCACATGAATAAGCCAATTACATAGTAAAGGAGTTTCTAAAAAATAGTTTCTACGAGTGATTAAAAAAACTAGCCATATGAAACAAGTTCATGTACTGTTAACCAACAACTCAACTTAACCAAACTATTGAAGATAAAATAAATGCTCAACCTATAGATTCCATCAACTATTGATTAACAATGACCAAACCAGTCATCAATAATTAGAGCAAGCATAAAATAATTAACACAAAAAAAATCTAACCATATATATTTTGCAGTTGAATTCCTGCTTAAGGTGATATCAAACTCTCAATGTAGACACTTGAGTCTAGCTGTCCATAGTTGTTTTGAAACTCAAGAATATTTAAAGTACCAGTTTTGGAATCATAAACAACAAACTTGGAATAGGTAACTGTATTCCTAGCCTCATTACAATTCACCAACAGTTGGTCATCCTCTGAAATATATAAAGCAGTATCGGCTCTTAAACCATGATCTTGCAGGTTAGAAATAGTGTACAGTTTAGTCCAAGACTCTTTATTTCCATACTCCTTCATAATCCATACATCCCAATATATATCACTTCTTTCAAAGACACACAAGCAATCCCTTACCGCAGCACAGGTCCACAAATAATTTTCATTCACGAAATCAGGTAGCCAAAGCTTTTGATATGACAACTTCTCTAAATCAAGAGAAAGAATGAAATGATTATAAACTAAACGCTCAACCACATACCAATTAACAGTGCCACTCACAAATACTTCCTGTCCACAAATGCAGAAAGGATATGGGATGTCCTCTATTCTTGTCCAAAAATCAGTCCCTAAAGTATTAACAAAAGACTTTTTCACAAGAAACAACTATGACCTTATAGTTATCAATGAAAGGATCATACCCAAAGCTGCAAATGGGAATACCACCTCTACGTACACTTTCTACTTTCTAAAGGAAGGCAAAATCTTACAATTTCTAATGGAAGGGTTCCACAAAAAAAAAAAACAATCAATGAGCATGCCGCAAAAGATGCCATCACAAGAGCGCAACGCGAACCCGTGGTAGTAATCTCTAGGAGGGTAAAGTTGTGTCTGTGTAATGATGGAAGTAGAAAAAAGCGAGGGTATTGGGGAATCATACTGAACGTACTCACCTAAGTTGTTCCTAGTTGTTACTATTAGGTAGTGGCGCTTGGTTGACAATTGAAGATGTTTCTTTGCGAACTTTGGATCAGACATCAGAGAATAAAAGAACTTACAGATACACCGAAGTTGTACGAGTAATTTGACGGGAAGCCTACAGAGAATCTCAGGCAGGACATCGAAGGGAAGTGGTGGCGGAGATGTTATGGTTTTGGTGGTTTCCTCCGTGAGTGACTGAGTAGAAACGATGTCGTTTTGGTCTTCCTCGTTGTTACTACGCTGCGTCATTTCTCTAAATATAGAACAGAAACAACAACAAACAAATTAAGGTTTATGATCTATGTAAATTGTCGGAGTGGAGTAGAGGTTAAATAAAAAAACTCATCTCTTCTACTCCTCCACTCTCCCACACTTTCTTTCTCTTTCTTCTTTTTTTATTGCCCTCTCATCCGTTCTCTCTCCTTGTTTCTTTGAGATTATATTTTTTTTACTTGCCTAGATTTTCTATTCTTCTAACGGTTAATAGTCATGTTGGTCTCTGAATGTGTAACAAATAGTCACATTAGTCTCCAATGTATCGCAATTTAAAAATTGTCTATGATTGTACACTTTGTTAGTCAAAATAGTCTTTGACATTAAAATACTTTGTTAATATTGTCGTATTAATCTTTCAATATCCTTACTTATTGTCATATCAATCCTTATATGTACTTATTTATTGTCATTTCAGTCCTCATATGAGAAGAGTTATTGTGAGTATTGAGGGATTATTTTAACGTCAGAGACTATTTTGATTAATAAAGTGCACAATCAGAAACTATTTTAAATTTTGATACATTGAGGGGCTATTGTGACTACTCCTTACACATTTAGAGACCAAAATGATTATTACCCCATTTTTCTAATCATGGAATCACATACAACTTTTATAGTTAAAAAATAAATAAAAATCAATTGCTTTTTATAGTGTTTGTTACCTCTCCCACATCTCTCTATCAACACACAAGACAGTGAATTCTTAGAAGCTAAGGAATAAATGCAACGCATAAATGATGTTAACATTTCAAGGCAGCCAATCACAAACCTTGGCACAACTTAGCAATAACAAAAAAAAAAATCAATCATATGCACAATTAAAAGGCCAATATTATGTCACAACACAAACAAAAATGTTTTAAAATAATTATTACCATCCAAACCAACTGAGTGGTAATGGTAACCCATAATTGAAAACTGAAAAATGAATGTCCTATATGATTATTTCAGCATTAACAACATATAAACTTGCCAAGAAATTAATTACATGTATGGAGGGAAGCTCTATAGAGCAGGACACTAGGATGAGCACTAAACCACATATCCAAGCACTCATAGCGATAAACATGTTGATATTCTGTTAACAACCTCGCCTTTTCATCATCATGGAAAATACTCAAACATGTGCAGCATTCCTCCTAATTCTCAAAACCAGAGAAACGAAAATGTGGCATAGAAATGCATTACAATCTCAATATATGTTTCCGAAAGCTATTAAATAGGAAAAAGTGAATCTATTAAATACAATACCCATCTATCTTCAGGTATATACTTTGTAAACAGGCAAAGAAAATTAATCCTATAGGGCATAGAAATCAGCAGAAAACAAGGGTATACATGTCGCCAAGGTGAAACTGCCACACAATCTACTCGTTCCATTATTATGTAGTTTAACATGAATCAGAAAAAAAATCAATTGTTCAGTCCACATGAACACTAAAATATCCACATCCTAAAACAATATTCATACTCTTAGGCAAACATTGATCAGACAATTTTTTAGCTAGAGTCTCAAACCAACAACCATTAAGAACATATGTGCACCGTGTTGAGGTTCAACCCAATTCATAATGATTTTGTGGCTTGATACACCATTTGTTGTTTCTGAACTGATGTGGTTAAAAAAATTGAGAACAAAATTGTGATTTCAAATACGCTGACAAAACAAACAGTTCAAAACTGGTTTTTTGGTTCTGAACTTGTTAACATAGTTAATAAACAAATTTTCCGACTCTGAACCAGTTTTGCACAGTTTAAAAACCTATTTAATGAATTTGAGAACATAATTACCAAACTGTTATCTAACTGAACTGATTTCTCAAACATTTACCAACCACTTAAAAGACATGCTACCAAATATTCCAGATGTATATCAAATTCTATCCATTAATTGATAATAATAATTGTAGAATTCCAATCACAAATATATGCCTATTTACGGTTTTAAAAACAAAAGCTTACCAAAACTTTTTTTTTTTCTTATGTCTAGAAAAACGCAACAAACATTCTTAAATGCAAAACAAACTGATTCAGGCATAATATGTTTCAAATACCTGTGCCAAAATTCTGATGATTTCTATTTTCTAACCACAAACAAATTATCGTCGTTAGATTTTTACCACTATTGAAGCAGTGTATTTAATACACTGGATATTATCAATTGTCATTTTACTTTCTAACTATCTTTACATCACAAATTTTGGTCTCTACTTTGTCCTTTAAGTTCTTCAACTGCATAACAAAAATCCAAAGACATGCCAAAAAAACAAAACACAACTAATTTATTATTTACTGATAGGCAATTACCCAAATTCAACGAAAGAACCATAGAATGACATTGTTGAATTTGAAAGCCCCAAGCAACAAAGGCAGATTGACTGCAAAACATCGAATATGCCCCACTAAATTTTTCATAAGCCAAAGTCTTATAACTACCAGCATCTACTTCCTTTAATCCCTAAGACCCTAACAAATACCTTCCATCTCATTGCTAAAACACTATTTAATCCCTAACAAATACCTTCCATCTCATTGCTAAGCAAACGTTATAACATCTAAATCATAACGCAAACCTTAGAAAATCAAATGACAAACCATTTAATGCAATTCATGATTGTACACTATTTAAAATATAATACAAGATGTGAGAGAATCAACAACTAAAACTATCAAAACTATTGAAAATAAAATCTATGTTCTTCAACCTTTAGATTCCATCAACCAATGATTAACGATGATCCAACACGTCACCAAAAATCAGAGAAGGCATAAAATAAATAACACAAACAAAAAACTAACCATATATATGGTGCCGTTGAATCCCAACTTAGGGCGATATCAAACTCTCAATGTAGACATTTGAGTCTATCTGTTCATAGTTGTTTTGAAACTCAGGAATATTCAAAGTACCAGTCTTGGAATCATAAACAACCACTTTTCTATTGCGACCTCGCATATCAGCAACCCCCACCAGCAATTGGTCATCCTCAGAAATATATGAAACAGTATAGGGTTTGAGACCCCGATCTTGCATGTTAGAAACACTATACACTTTAGTCCAAGACTCTTGATTTCCATACTCCTTCATAATCCAAACATTCAAAATCAAATCACAAGTTGCAAAAACACACAAGCTATCCCTCAGCTCACTCAAGGTCAACCAATCATTCAAGTTCTCAAAATCCGGTAGGAAAAGTTGTTGATATGACTCCTTCTCTAAATCAAGAGAAATAATACTTGAATCATCACTTTCCAACCAATTAACAGTGCCACTCACAAATACTCCCTGTCCACGAATGCAGTTAGAATATGGGATGTCCTGCATTCTTGTCCAATATTCAGTCCCCAAAGTATTAGCATAAACTTCATTTTTGGAAGAAACAAGAATGACCTTATAATTATCAATGAAATGATCATAGCCCAAACTTATGGAATAATGATAACCTAAAGGATAACCTTTGGGTGGATTTTCCAAAGGAGGCAATAACTTAAACTTTCTAATGGAAGGGTTCCACAAAAAAGGAGAATGAACACTAAGCACCACGCAACAAAATATGCCATCGCAATAGCACAGCACGTCCACACCTTTATCTCCATTTGGAGGGTAAAGTTGTGCCTGTGGAACAACGGTAGAAGAACAACAAACCAAGGGGAATGGAAAATCATGTAAAACTAACTCATGTGAGATGTTCCAAGAGGTTACCATGAGGTGGTAACGTTTTGTTGAGAATTGAAGATGTTTCTTTGCGAATTTAGGATCAGAAATAAGAGAATTGAACAACTTACAAACGCATCGAAGCTGTACCAGTAATTTCACCGGAAGCTTACAAAAAATCTCAGGCAAGAGATCGAAAGGAAGAGTTGAAAGCTCCGGCGGTGGGTATGTTAGGGTTCCGGTGGCCAATCGTGTGTTGGTTGTTTCCTCCGTGAGTGACTGAGAATAAACGACGTCGTTTCGGTTGTTGTTGTTTCCCTGCGCCATTACCCAACAGTGCGAAAGAAGAGTGTTCTGTTTAGACTTTGATCTATCTATGCAAAGTTAGAGTTCCGATGTGGGTCTACACATTCTCAGCCTAAAATACTTTCTACTACAATCCGATCACAAATATAAACAAAAATTCATATTTTACATTTATTCAATAAATGATATATGTTGTTTACAATAAAGACCATATACATCATTCAATTTAAATGAGTCTAAAACATGAATTTTTGCTTATATTTGTGACCAGAGGATATACATACAGTTTATAGATATTTATTTTTATTTGGTAATACAAATAAGCTAATTTATAGACTATTCTATTGGCTCATAAGTTTGTTCAATTAAATTAAATATGATTGGTAACAAGTTTTTTCCACCGGTTTATAGCTTTTTTCAAGATGCTATTTAAAATAGTATTTGATTATAGTTTTTTTTTTATATTTTATACTATATTTATCCTTTAATTTAGTTTTATTATTTTTTTTAAAAGAAAACTGCACACTCCCAAGAAGGAAAAAAAATCTTGTCAAAAAAAAAGGAAAAAAACTACCAACATTTTTAGTATTTTAGTTGAAAAGCCTTTTATTTTTACGGTTTCATGATACTATATCATTATTTTTAGAAGAATTCTATGGTTCATCCAAAAATTTGAATGTATAGATACATAAAATCGTTAAATTAATAAATAAATGAGTTGTTTTTTTTTAAAGAAAATGAATTATTGTCTATCAATGAAAATTATAATAATTAAATCTTATTTACCAAAAGTTTGGACGAAATAAAATTTACTTTTATTTGAATTTTTATTATTAATAATAAAGAATATTGATTATTTTTTTATGAGAAAATGTTAAAAATTTAATATGATTCTTATAAACAATGAAATGATGTTTTTTTTCTTATGAAATGATGTTTTTTAAAAAGAAATATTGACAAATAGTTTTTATTCCATAAAATAATCGTTAATTTATAAATTTATAAAGCAAGAGTACTAGTACACCTCAACTTGTAAGGTGTACAGTAGAAGTTCCCTTATTTTTATACAAGCAATATATCATATTTATTATTACTTCTGTCTCGAAATATAAGACCCATTTAACAAAATTACAGGAATTAAAAAAATTGATATTTATATTAAATTTGTTTATAATTATTACGGTTTTTACAATTTCATCTTTTAAGAAAGAGAATTAGGGTATGTAGATAAAGAAATAATTAATGTAGTTAGATATATAAAAGAGATCATCTAAGAACAAAAAGAATTTTTAAAAGGGCCTTATAATTAGAGACAGAGGTAGTAGTTAAATAAAAACATATAATTATTGAAAAAAAAATAAAAGATACAATTTTCCATCAAAATTATATAAATTAAAAAAATAAATATCAATTAAACTCATATGTATCACAGTTGTCATTGTAAAGATGAAAATATACTTTAGAGACATTTGATGGTTACTAACAGTAGACAGATTCCTTGATGGTTATTGGTAGTTTCAAAAGCATTTACAATGAAAGGAACCATAGATATCAAGGAACGCTTTAGAGAATTTGTCCGTTTGGTTCAAGAATTAGAAGAAGAGGGGAGGAGAGGAATTTTAACGGAGGGAAGGGAATGAGAGATATTTTAATTAAAAATGTGTTTGGATCGCAAGAGGAGGGGAGAGATTTTAAAATTATTTTACTATTTTACCCTTAAACTTAATTAAATAAGGATAATAAAGTAACGAAATATTAACGATGTAGACGATGGAATAATGAATTAGTAATAGAGTTGTTACAAATAATAATAAAAGTTGTTACAAGAAAAATTTGTTAATAATATGGAATAAAAGTTGTTACAAGGATAATATAACCTAATAATAATCAAAGTTTTTACTAGATAATATAACCTATGACCTAATAAAAATAATAAAAGTTTTTTTTTTAGAGAAAAAATAATAAAAGTTGTTTCAAGGATATTGTAACCTAATAATAATATGTTGTTACAAGGATGATATTGAGATTTTAAATTAATCTAAGGATAATTTTGGCAGTGCAATAAAATTTGCTCCCCTCCTCTCCCTTTCCCTTCTAAAAATTGAACAAAACACTTCAAATTAAAAATCTCCCCTCTTCTCTCCTCCAAAACTCTCGAACCAAACGGACCCTAGTTAGTTGTTTGTTATGGCCACTTAAATTGGATATGTAGGCTATACATTACGAATCCAGAAAGGCTTTGAAAGCACAGGTCGACCAGATATCGCCGGACGGATGATGAAATGGTCGCTCGAACTATTTAAGTTCGACATACATTACGAATCCAGAAAGGCTTTGAAAGCACAGGTCTTCGCGGATTTCCTCGCCGAAATGACTTTCCCTACGGAGGAAAACAAGGAATAGTGGACCGTCTTCGTTGGTGGATCCTCCAATTCCAAAGGGAGTGGTGCAGGAATAATTGTAGAAAACGACGAAGGTATGGTAGTCGAGATTTCTCTTGGTTTATCTTTCCCTGTAACTAACAATATTGCAGAGTACGAAGCCTTCTTAGCTGGGCTACGAATCGCCAAAGATCTAGGAGCCCGTAAAATAAGAATATTTAATGATTCTCAATTGGTGGCTTCGCAAGTGACTGACGATTATCAAGTCCGGGAAGAGCATCTACAACAGTACGTCCAACTAGTACTCGAAAAAAATGAAAGAATTCGAAACAGTGGAGGTAACTCATGTTCCTCGCGAACAGAACACCCGAGCTGACATTCTTTCGAAGCTCGCTAGCACACGGACTGCGAACGGGAATAAAACAGTGATTCAAGAGGTCCTTAACAAACCCAGCGTTCAGAGGCAAAAATCTCAACCGCTTGATATCAATGCTATCATTGGAATGGAAGACTGGAGAGCACCCATTACACGCTACATTCGTAGTGGGGAGCTCTCATCTAATAGCTCCCATATGATCCTTCCGAAAAAACTAAGCTAAAGCGAAGGGCCTGCTCATTCACTTTAGTGGAAGGAACCTTGTACAAAAGGGGTTTCATCACACCACTCATCAAGTGTTTAGGACCAGACCAGACCCAAGAAGTCCTCGCTAATGTCCATGACGGCATCTGTGGACAACACCTCGGTGCCAAGGATCTCGCCAAGAAGGTCCTACGAGCAGGATACTATTGGCCCACTATGCTGACGAAGACATGCACCTCGCACCACCTGCCGAATTGACATCCTTGGTCTCTCCATGGTCGTTCGCTTGGTGGGGCATCGACCTCCTGGAACCATTCCCCAAAGCCGTTGGTCAACTCAAATACTTAGTCGTCGTAATCGACTATTCCACCAAATGGATCGAAGTAGAACCATTGGCCAAAATCACCGCAAAGAACGTGCTCCGTTTCTTCAAGAGAAACATTCTGGCAAGGTTCGGAGTACCGGCTCTGGTGGTATTGGACAATGGGACTTAATTTACTGAGAAACATCGGCATTAAGCAAAGTTTCACATCTGTGGAACACCCTCAAGCCAACGACCTTGCCGAAGAGGCGAATAGGGTCATCCTGCGAGGAATACGCAGAAGGCTGGATACAGATAAAACTAGGTGGGCTGAAGAGTTAAATACAGTCCTATGGCTTATAGAACTACTCCCCACTCCACTACTGGCGAATCACTTTTTCGACTCACGTATGGGATGGAAGCAGTCATTCCCATTGAGCTCACCGAACTCACTTGGCGAACCGACGCTAGCACCGATTTCCCAGCAAACGCGGCCAACTTACGTGAAGAGCTCAAATTTGTTGATGAAGTTATAAGTGAAGCTACTTTACGAGAAACAACGCTAAAACAAAAGATAGCCGCTCGTCACAGCAAGAAAGTGATAAAACGAGAATTCGAAGTTGGCGACCTCGTCCTCCGGCGTAACCAGAAGGATTCTGAAGAGGGAAAACTCACCGCCAATTGGGAGGGACCCTACAAAATCCGGATGAAGACCGGGACAAGAGCTTACGGACTCGAAGATCTCCACAAAGGCATCAATCCACGAACATGGAATGCCGAAAAACTCAAAAAATAGTACACTTAGAGAGTGAACCCAGCCAATCAACTCTAATGTACGTAACAAGTTCAAAACAACGAACTCCATGCTCTTCAAACAACGAATTGCTACAACGGAAAAGGAAAGTCGTGCCACTCCTAATCCAAAAATATAATGGATGAGCAACATCTATCCAACAGATACGTTCATTCCTCGATACACTTGCTAGACAACGGCGTCATCGCTCGGCATGTTAGGTAGAACCCCAGCTCGTGATGGGTGATCCACGCCTCAGTGCGTTGAACTTAAATTGATTTTTTCGTTCATCCACTGTTCTCTGTCCGAAAACAACTTTGGGCACACATCTAGACAAACAAATCTCTTGGATGTGAAAACTTTCTAACAAAAACTCAACGAAAGGTTAGAATTTTCATACTTGAACTTCCTTAGCAAAACAACCTATGCAGGTATATGTTCCAAACAAACAATGATGCCTAAGGAAGGAAGAGTAAAACTCTTAATTCAAAACAACGAATTAAAAGTCATAACTCGATGAGCAGGTAAATCCAAAACAATGATGCTAAAGAAGAATTCTTCAAACACAAATGTGAAGTGTGTGACAAATCATCTTGTAATACTAGAAACTAGCATTGCAAGAAGGGTTAATAATATTGAAACAAAAACTTGTAAAACAATAAGAAAAAAAGATTCTAAAATCTAAGAAAATGAATCAGTTATTCCTATCTCGTAGGTCCATATTGTCCTAAGTAGTGATGCAACTTACCAGTACTATGAGTCGTATATACATTGGTTATTTAATTAGTAATTTGCATTAAACAACACTGTCATACTAGACTAAAGTATAAATCAATTGAGTCATGGGATCGGAAAACCAAAGTTTTCAAGATATGACTATAATTGATTTTAAATCTTTCAAAAAGAGGAACGAAAGGACCTAGACAATCATGAACAACCCTATAATTTCACAACTATCATCAGCACTAAAAAAAAAAGAAAAGGCTAATTCGTAAAGAAGCCCCATTTGATAAATGTAAAAAACACGGAAGCATTGACAGAATTAGATCTTGTTCATGAATAAATTGCAACATGCAACAAAACATAATGAGACAAACGATTATTCTTCACCGCTGGAATTTGGCATGAAGGAGACTTGACTCACATAACATGGCAAACCACAAGTTGAGAGAGGTATCCACAACATACTTCAAATAAGATTACTTCCGGTGAAAGAAACCTATAAAAATTGGTTATTCCAGAAAATTATTTTTCTAAAATATTATCATAACATTCAACTCTCTTGTTTCTTAATTTACAATTGAATTAAAACATTTACCATATCCGGTATTTGTCACAAGGGCATGCCTTATAGAATACAAATATAGATTATGGGAGGTGCACCTCTAATCTTAACAATAATTTACAATAAAATTTATGTATAATCACCAAATATAGATTATGGGCGGTGCACCTCTAATCTTAACAATAATTTACAATAAAATTTATGTATAATCACCAATTTGAATCCAAATTAGTGTGAGTGAAAGTTTTTATAAGTGCTTCTAGAATAGAACACTTGAAATAGAACATTTCAAGACTGATAATAATTGTTACGGTATAGAAGTTCTTTTAGAACAAAACACTTGAAAAGTTTACAAACACTTCTTGGTTTGTAAATCTCTTCCACCCTCGACACAACTTCATATTTGGACAAAAAAAAAAAACACAAATTATGTTGTCTGATAGTAATGTTTCAGAACACCTTTACACGGAATGTTCGTTAGTAACAGGTTGGTTAATAATGAGACAAACCCCATTCCTAAGATTGGGTTTTCACAAATGACTAAAAAAGAACAAGTGGTTCACTACAATCTATGAAGTACCGACACAGGCACCGGACACAAACATTGACACATCAAAACTGATAATAATTTGAGAAATTGAATATTCAATTAACTGAATGAAATTATGTGTCCGTGTCATGTTGGTGTTGAGCACAGACAATTCACAAGACGAAACCATTCTCTGATTTTAAATTTATATATAATGAGAAAAGTGTATCTGCGCCATTGAAAAACGTCATAAATTATCAACAAAGTTCAGAAGTTAATGAACTTTTTGCAATAACTCAATTGACTAACTCAATCCCTGTCAAAGGAAGCCCAGCATGAAGTTGAAGAACCACTGGGAAGAAAAGTATCAGATTTCACAGTATTTTTGCTCTATTTTTCATAAAAATCAATGATTTAAACAAGTTAAAAGTACAAAAGCACTTTTGACATAGTGAAAAAATAGTTATTTACAGATCCACATACTTCTGGAATAAGTAGAATATGAAACAGCCTTACAAATCTTAGCCATGGATCTATAGGAATGTTCTGTAACGCCTACAGTATGAGGTGTCATGATAACGTTCTTAAATTTCAATGGAAGGGTGATCATAAGCATCAAATGGTTCTGTCCATGCAACATCTGTGCCTAAACCTCGTAGTCTAAAAGACGACCTCGAGCAACATTCACCAGAAGTGCACCCTGAAATATTTACTATCTGTTTAACTAGACAAGAATACATCAAAAGTTGCCGGCAAAATAATTTACTTTTGCGATAATATCTTGATCAATTATACATACTCTTGATCAATTTACTATCTTCCCCCTATCTAATATAAAAAATAACAATTTGTTTCTGCAATATTATCTTTCCAATCATATGTAGCTCGGTTTGGTTATACAACTTAATTATACACTTATAGCATAAGCCCTTGTGATATAAGTTCTTATTCATAATGATGTCATGTGTATAGTGAGTATGAATTAGACCAAACTAAGTAATATGAAAAAAGTGATTTGTATAGTACGTATGATGTCATG
This sequence comes from Medicago lupulina, assembly GCA_958299785.1. Lineage (NCBI taxonomy): Eukaryota > Viridiplantae > Streptophyta > Magnoliopsida > Fabales > Fabaceae > Medicago > Medicago lupulina. The sequence continues at coordinate 64,892,419 of OY283144.1, forward strand.
TGTGTTTTTACTTTATTCATCTTGTGGAACCGTAAGAATGAATAGAAACAGATAAGAATGCAAAAATAAAATTACTAAACCAAACAAACTATCACTAAAAAGTTTTTGAATGCACCTTTCACCTTAGAACCATATGATGTCAACCTTTGCCGGTGGTGAGTTTTGAATCAAAAAGTCAACCATTCCTTCAGGTATAGATGAAGGTTCGTTCGTTTTTATTTTCAATGACTTCAATTTACACAAGGAAGGGAGCTCAGCCTTCGAGAAATCAGGAACTAAGGAAAGAACCTAATCAATCAAGAAGTATTAGGATCAGTTTCATGCAGGTCATATTTTTGAAAAAACTAGATACAATATAAAATATATAAAGTACCCTAAGAGTATTTGAAGAGACGGTCAAGGATTCAATATTAACAAGTTCAACCAGCCAGCTAAGTAGAATTGGTGAAGTCTCCGCTGAATTCAACTCCCAACGCCACCATAAATTAATATTTACATGTTTGATAGAAGAGAAAACAAGCTTGCTCCCAAAAAGTTTCTGAATATATCTACCAGTAAAAGCAAAGTTATGGACACTTGGAGCATATAATTCGATTCCAAAAGAGGTTCCACTATCCATCAGAGGACCCTTTATAGTTAAAATGATAAGCTTGGTACTTGATATGCAAAGGTTTTGTGCACCCAAAACTTTACAACCGACAATAAGCAAAGTATTCAGCATGTTGAATGTGGAAAACGGGTCAACAAAACCATCATCAATGCAACGAAAGGAAAAGTACGTTAGAGACAAATTGGTTAATGATGGCGAGTTCAGGGAATTCGGAAATATTGTATAACCTAAACCGAAAAGATCAAGAGACGTTAGAGTGTAACATGAAAAGAGGAAAGACGGAAACTCTTCAATATGACAGTTGATATAAACTAGTAAGTGTTGGACATTGTGAGAAATTGCGTATTTCACAATCCTTTGGAATAGGCTGGGATTCAAGTTATAAGTGTGGTGGAAACAGAGAGTGCGGAGCTGTTGAATCATCACGAAGAGACAAAATCTGAGACGCAAATTCTTGAAAACTTTCTTGGGTGCTAAAACATCTAGTATTTAATATAAGCATGGGGAGAGTCTTCCAGAGATTGGTCCATCTTTTGGACAGAATGGAAGTTTGAACGGCCACCTTTGTGTTCAAAAAGCAGAGTATGCAAATGAGAACATCATCTGACAAGTCACTGATCATGTCTTCTTCTTTTTGGTTGTCCTTACTTCATCTCTCCATTGATGTCGTAGAAACAAACAAAGAATCCTGCAAGAAAATAAAATTAAAGAACATAATTCACAATTATAAAGTTGGAGCTCCAAATATAGAAATAAAAAATTATTGATTTAAAATTGGTGTTTCCTTCCTTTCCCCTCGCTATAATTTGGATCGGTACCTGATGTTTCTGGGCCGTAGTCGTCATCATACTGGTTTCCATAGTTGTTATTGAATTCCGCTTGCTTTTTGTTGGGTTGAGGTTAGTGCCGCAAACAACCTTGGTGGAAGAAAAGCATATACCCATGATGATGTTGAAGTTGTAGATGGAATATTTCTGACTGTACTTCAGCTTAATGAAAACAAGATGTATAGCAAAGTTTTCAAACAAAGAGAAAACGATTTCCATGACAAATTAGAGTTTTAAAAAATTGGCACTCAAATTTATAAAAAAAATTGGCAATCAAATATGTTCTTTTTAGCCTTTTTTTTCTTCCAATGAATGCAAGACAAGTTATATGTGAGATTAATTGGCTTGCAACTCAAATTTATAACGATTGTCTGAATCATAGTCACATAATTCGCGATTCGTCCTGATACGCGGTACGGGTACGGGTTCGCAGTACGCTACATCAGAAGAATTCGGTACGTATGGGGGTATAGAGCTTCGGTACGCTTTGGTTCGTAGTGCTAATAATATCTAATTAAATATAATAAGCTATCAATAAAGTTTTAACAAGAATATTATTTTTTAGAGAATTTTTAAACAAAACTTAAAATTTACTAGTAATCACTAAATATTTACTATAAAAGTTTATTATCCCAATAAGAGTTTTTCCAATTGTTCAACACTATTTCCGTTCAAATTCTTGTTAAAAAATTGTAACTTATTGTAACCAAAAAAAGAAAAAATTGTAACTTATGGTTAAGATTGTAATTTTTTTTGAAAGCGGGTAAGATTAGCAATTACAACATCATTATATTTCCAAACAAAGGTCAATATACTGTCAGGCCCAATGAAAACCCTAATTTCAGAAACCAGTCATCTTCTTCCTCCCTCCTTGGACTGTAACAACAGCTGCTCTTTTTCTTTTCAAACCCAGATTCAAGAACTAGCTCTTCTTGTTGTAACAGCGGCTGCCTCCTTTTTATCATCATTTTCAGAAACTATCTCTTCCATCTATTTTTCCAGATTTTCTGCCAATACTCCGGGTACGTTTGTGGCTGCGAATTTTGGTACGAATTCCGGCGACCCAATACGCCGACGAACTGCGAACCGGTTCGCACGAACCAATTTGCGGTTCTCCAATAAACCGGCGAATTATGTGACTATGGTCTGAATAACTGGCACAATTGTGTTGAAAGTGTACTTGAGAAACTAACTATTCATCAAAGTTGTAGACTCCAATGAAGCTAGAACATCCACTGTAGTCAAATTAAGTATCATCTTAATCTTCTGTTGTTTGGTTGTAGAAATATACTAGCTTTGTGCTACTATACCTCAATTTCCGGCCTCTTGAGTAAATATACCAAAAGAAAGCTGAATTCACGAAACTACAAGTGATAGAGCACAGTTGATCAATTTATTTACTCTCATTAGTGACACTTGTTTGTGATGAATAAAGAAGAGCATGGCAGTCAGTTCCAAAATTAAATGGCAAAAAGTGGCAAAATTAAATTGCGGTGTACAATTATGCTAAAATCTTTGGCTCTAACAAAAACAGACATTGTTATCGTACAAACATTTGACAGTAATGTAATCTAAGTTCATTTATTATTCCATTTGACACATACTTTAATTTTGACAGAACTTGAAACACTACTAATGTTTTAAAATAGCAGCTTCCATTTGCGTAATGATAGTCATGACCAAAAAACCAACATTGTAAATTGTAAAGTGTCATTGTCTGGACTTGTAACCACTTTTGTTAATTAACGGCTGGTATTGCTCACTTTAAGATTTGTGGACCTTAAACAGACATTTAAAAAAAGTGATTTCGCAAAACATTTAAATCATAATTAGGGTCATAGAAACTCAAATGACAACCATATACACAATACATGATTGTGAGCTATATAATATGTAATGCATGAGAAAACAAAAACCTATAACCATCAAATAATATATATAAAAATAACGACAAACTTCTCAAGTCCAAAAATCAATCGACTATTAATTAACAATAATGCAACAAGTCTCCTGTGACAAAGACAGATTCAAAAATAAATAAATAACTGAAACAGAAACTAACATACATGTATCAGTTGAATCTCATGCTCAAGTGACATAAGACCACATCTAAATCTTAGTATTAAGAACAAGGCCATGTTAAACTCTCAATACAGACTTCTGCTGGATTATCGGCTGTCGAATTAATATACATAAGAGTATCATTTTTGGAATTGTAAAGAACCAGATTTCCTCCTAAAATGCTTAATAACACTTGATCATCCTTAAAAACATATATTGCCTTGGCGCAGACATAAGGTCTAATAGTATCTCGCCTACAAGGGACAGTGAACAATTTAGTCCAGGACTCTTTTTTCCCATACTCTTGCATAACCCAAACATCTTCGCCACAAGTCAAGCACTAGCAATCTCTCAAAACACCCAAGGTATCCATGTTGCATACATCTACCCCACCATAACTTGGAGGGGAAAGCTTTTGATAAGACTCTTTTTCCAAATCAAAAGAAACAATAAAGCGTTTACATACCTTGTACAATTCTGTGGGTGCCACCGCAAACCAATTGATGGTGCCACTAACAAATTTTCCTGAACCAACAGGGAAACCACCAAAAGGAAACTTGTGGATGTTTCTCCAAGTATTAGAACCTAAAGTATGAACTTTTACTTCAGATTTGCGAACCATATTATCACCATTTTTGCTATCACGAACATAGTAATATAGAACAACAACCACCTTATAGTTATCCGTAGAAGAATCATAGCCGAAGCCAAACATCATTCTAGTTTGGGTAGGCTTCTCAAAAAGGGGCAACTCTTTAAATTTTCTTATGGAAGGGTTCCACAATATAACTAAGCCTGTACGACCGCCTCCAATACAAAGGATTCCATTGCAAGAGTCAATGAAGTAACGAGAATAGTCTGGAGGATAGCTTCCATCAAAATTGTTTGCAAAATACTCGAGCCGTGTGAAGTGAGGGCATACGTTTGTTAAGACAGAGTGGAGTGGGGAAGACTTGAAAAGGTACTCGCAAAGCCAGCTGTAGCTTACAAAGTAGAGGTTTCGTGTGGTTGATACACTAAGGTGCTTCCTAGCAAATTTTGGATCAGAGATGAGAGATTTCCATGACTTGCAAACACATCTTAGTTGAAGGAGGAGTTTCACTGGCAACCTACAAAGTATTTCTGGTATGAGGTCGAAAGGAAGAGTGGGAAGTGAACGGGCAGAAGAGAGTAATGTTAGGGTTTGACAACCATCTCTACAAGAAGCCATATCTAATAGTTCAGTTCTCTCTAACCTAAAAGAAATCAATATATGCCGTTTTCCAAAAGTTCCTATGCGTATGCTGTTGTTGCGATTCTGACGGCGCTACATAAGAACGTTTTGGCGGTGGAAAAAAAGGGGATAAATATAGTTTAGGTGATGTGTAAATGCTTTACTATATAAGCAAGGTTTTTTTTTTTTTTTTTATATATAAAGATTAGATATATTTTGATCCCTATAATAAATGTATAAACTTTTCATTTTAGTCTTTTTTTAAAAAAAAAATTCTACTTTTAGACCTACAAATGTTTTCTATCTCTAGTTTTGATCCCTTCTTCTATATAATTTCATACGTAAAATTTATATTTTTGAACAAAATATTGCAAAATAATTTATAATATAACAAAAAACCTCTAAAAAAATAATTTTTATCAAAACAGTAATTAAATATAAATTTTCATGTTTTAGGCGGTTTTTTTTTTAAAGAAAAGATACTTATAACATTTCATTAATAATAATATCAGTAATGCAATGAGGGATATGAAAATAAATAGTGAGACTAGCTAATAACACGACTTCTTCCGCTAAAGTGTAACACCCTATTTTTCGTTAGGATTATTTATTTATTTATTGTGTTTCATTGCTTGTTTGTGTGTTTGATTTGAGATTAGTGGATTTCTAGACGAGAAGGGTATTTTGATCATTTTAGAACTAAGGGTATTTTAGTGATTTTGAATGAAAGATATTTTAGTAATTTTGGTGGAGTGAGTTATTTTAGTGGAGTTAGAAGTAACTTGGGGTAATTAATTAAGATGGTGGTGTGCAAGTATTTAATGGGAGGTTTTAATGAAGTAATTTTGTAGTAACATTTTAATAAGTGGAGAAAAGTTACTAGGCCTAATAAGAGAGAGGGAAACATAACCCATTAGCGAGACTATATAAGGATAAATCCAGTAAGAAATTAGGATTGACCGTTCATTCACTTCACAAACTTCAAAAAAGGTGGCTAGAGAGAACAGGAAGATAGAAGAACAAGTGAAGTAAGAGGGAGAGCAAGCTTGGAAAGCAAGATAGAAGAGGAGATTGAAACTCTAGCTATAATAAGCTATAATCACTTTTCTAGTGTTTGGGTCATGTTTGTTTCACTTAATTTATGAAATTGATGATTATGTGAGTTAATTTTCGTTCTTAGAATTAAGTGATAATTATGGATATGTTGAAAGTTGTAAAATTAAGTTGTTTATGTGTTTAAACTTATGTTTGATATTTTGGAATAAGTTGTTTTGAGACTTTAGCTTAATTATGTGAAAACTCAAATTAAAAATCAGAACAGGCACAAAATATAATGGAATAAGTTGTTTTGGAATAAGTTGTTTATTGTGAACTATTTAAAATATAACGGAATATGATCTAACAACTCAAATTAACCAAACTATTTAAAATAAAAGCTATGTTTAACGTATAGATTTCATCAAAATTTGATTAACAATGATCCAACAAGTCATCAAAAATCAGAGCAAGCACAAAATAAATAACACGAACAAAATACCAACCATATATATACGTGACGGAAAGCACTTGTGTGACATTAATGTCACCGTGACATTAAATCTGGACCACACAACACATATTGCCATTGCATCTGGGTCACACAACACATCTATCTTGGTTGTTGTGTGGTCCAGATTTAATGTCACGGTGACATTAATGTCACACAAGTGCTTTCTGTTAGGTGACATTGTGGTTGGTGACAGTGGTGACATTGGCCAACCACAATGTCACATGTGTACAAAATGACAAAAAAATCTTGTATAAGAAAGAGAAAAAAGACACATGTGACATTGTGGTTGGCCAATGTCACAATGTCACCAACCACAATGTCATCCAAGTGCTACCCATATTTTGTATTTGAATCCAACTTAAGGTGGTATCAAACTCTTAATGTAGACTATTGGACACATATGATGATAGTTATTTTGAAACTTAAGAATATTCGAAGTACCAGTCTTGGAATCGTAAACAACCGACGTCATATCACACATTCCCACCTTAAAAAACTTCAGCAACAGTTGGTCATCCTTGGAAATATATAAAGCATCATATGCTTTGAAACCCCGAACTTGCATGGTATGAACAATGTAAAATTTAGTCGAAGACTCATTATTTCCATACTCATTCATAATCCAAACATCAAAAAAGATGTCACTAGTTGCAAAGAGACAAACAATCCCTCACCACACCCAATCTCCACAAATCATTCTCGGAATCAGGTAGAAGAAGCATATGACTCGTTCTCTAAATCAAGAGAAATAACGAAATAATGAAAGAGATACATATTTTTACTATCGATTTCCAACCAATTAACAGAGTCACTCACAAATCTTCTGAATCCTTCAATGATGTAATCATTTGGCATGTCCCCTATTCTTCTCCAATAATCGATCCCCAAAGTATTAATAAAAACTTCATTTTTTTCAGAAACAACGATCACCTTATAATTATCAATGAAACGATCATACCCAAAGCTTATGTTAAAAAGAACACCTTGGCGTGGAATTTCTAAATTTTCTAATGGAAAGGTTCCACAAAAAATGAGAACCAACATTGACATCACCGAATAATATGCCATCTCAAGAGCACATCACGGTCACATAGTTAAATCAATTTGTGATGATACTATTAGGAGGGAAAAGTTGTGTCTGGGTAACAACTTACTGAATGTACTTACCCAAGTTGTTCGTAGAGGTTGCCATGAGATGGCGGCGCTAGGTTGACAATTGAAGGTATTTCTTTGCGAATTTGAGATAAAAAAAAAAAGATAATTGAAGGACTTGCAGAAACATCGAAGCTATCCGAGTAATTTGACGGGAAGCCTACAAAGAATCTCAGGCAGGAGATCGAAAGGTAGAGTGAGAAGCTCGGGAGATGGGCATGTTAGGGTTCCACCGTGAGTCAGTCTCTGCCTCTTTGTTTGTTTTTTTCCACCGTGAGTGACTTAGAAGAAACGATGTCATGCGGGTGTTCCCCATCGCTATCCTGTGCCATTTCTCAACAACTGCTACAATGAATTGTTTGATCGCAAGAAGTAGAACAGAAACAGTAAAATTACACTTGAAAGAAGCTTGAATTACACTCTAATGTTAAAATACATGATCATTTCCTTTGAAAAGTAAAATTTATAACACACTCTCTTCCTTTGACTTTTCAGATAGAATTAGGATCATACAACATAGTATCATTAACTTGCGGTAGAATAACTTGGTGTAATAATATCGGAAGTTTAATATTGTATAGATGAAGTGGGAATGAAGCAGAAGAAGAAAGTGTGCAGTATTAGCGTGAGGGCCTTGTATTCCTGCATTGTGTGAGCGTCTTGTATGCCTGCATTGCGTGAGCGTCTTTTTATGTCTGCATTAGTGATGGTGGTTTATTGTTTATGAGCGCCTTGTATGCCTGCATTGCGTGAGCGTCTTTTATGTCAGCATTAGCTTCCATTTTCACTCATAAAACATTTTGTGAAGGGTTGACACCTCAATGATAAGGGTTCAATATATGTTTGATACATTAAATTGGAGACTAATATAGTCAAGAAGAATCATATGTCCTTCATATGGTGCTCCTTAACTATTCAAATGTATATACAAAAGGTTCATGGAATAAATATGGAGCATTGGCAGGTCCAGGATGAGATTTCTTTTTTGAATGAAAAAAAAAACCCGTTATTCTGATAGCAAGGCGTAATCGGAAGGAGGGCCAAAGTACAAAAAAACATTGCACTAGAAACAGTGAGGACACAACAATAAAATTTAAAATAAAAAAACTAAAACAACATCCCAAAACAGAACCACCAAAACCGATCCTGTAAGCAACACCACAATCTGGCCTTGACAATAGCAAACCACTATCAACGGAAAAGAAAAAAATCGGCCACACCAACCATTAAAAAACCTGCTACACTAGACCCACAAAACAAAGAAAGTCCACTAGTGCAAGCAATAATAAGACACATAAAAACAACATCACAACAGAAGCAGTCCCGCAACTAGCCTTGAGGTGATCGAAAGCAGGGCGGAATTGAAGCAGAATGAGACACAACAATGGCTATGCAAGGAATTAAAAAAGTGGAAATGCAAGCATGAAAAGGCATAGTTTTAAAACGAGTAAAAAATATACATAGGTTGTTAAGAATGAAACCAATATTGATAAATGTTCCAACAGAAATTGCAATAGCAGTAGTTGTAAAGAGAAGAAAAGAAACGAGGAACAAAGAATTTCCCTAACTCCAGATTCCTCTAATGCTCACTTATTTTCTCTCAATCTAACAATACTCAAAGTGTCATCAAACCAAGACTTATATAGCTACATATTCTAACTATATTTGTTAGTTATACACAGTTGTGATCGACCTCTAACAGACATTACAGAAAGAAAAGAAAAAACAGATTACTATCTATCACATAGTTTTTCACTTTTAGGCATAAACAGATTCCCAATATGGTTTGATTTTATGTAATTTTGGTTTGTCTTGTGATGGTTTGTGGTGAAATGATTTATAGAATTGGATGCATTGGGTGTAATTTATTTTTTACAAAATGTTCGGACACTACTCGGCTGAGAGAGTATGAAAAAAATAAATTCGGATTTTATATTCTGGATACATGGAACACGGAATGTACCGAAAAATCCACGTATATAAATTGGTGTGGCAATATCTAACAAAGAGGAGTAATGTATAGTATAATGTGTTTGCATATGTTTGATTGGATGTAATTGAATTGGAATTGTCATTGCAGTGTTTTGGTACTACAAGTTTGTTACAATTCATGTACTATAACAAGAATAACACAGTGAAACATACAAGTCAAATTTATTAGACTTTGAAGATTGTATTTTCTTCCAAACAACATATAATAATAAAACCAGAGACAAGTTTCGTCTGTCTATTCAGAACATATAGTTTTTTCACCTCATCTAATTTTACTACATAATAATAAATAATCAAAATGAACTTAAAAATTCCACGACCCTAAAACTATGATCCTTTTTCACCACCATCTTCAGCAACGCTCCAGACCACAAAATGAACCTAACCAATTCAGCCAGCTAGTGAATAACCCTTCTATTGAAATGAACAAACACCACCAACCTGAAAAAGAGACATTTCAACTATGACGTTATAAGTCTATTTTGAAGCTTGAGGTGCAGTCAAAATTAAAATATCGAGACAATATAAGGCAACACATATAGAAACAAAATTGACTACAATCTCAGACACTATATCAACATATCCAAGTCATTTCACCAATGTTATGAATTGTACAATGTGTTACGTGTGTGTAAGAATTCAATAATATCATTTACACAACAATATGATGACCATATATCTTAGATGCAAACCAACTTTTAAACCCTTGCAAATAAAACACCAAAATATACAAAATGTTCATTTTCACATTAATCATTCAACAAGAATAATCAGTTATCTTGTAATCCATTACCCACCATCAAAAAGCAAAAGCTAAAATATAAAAATCATAATACTCATTGTCAATTTGAATTTGTGCATACTATCAAGGTTATCAAAATCGTGATTCAAATTGTAAGATCGTGCGATCTTAATTGTCCGACACAAGAGATCCTGTACAAGATCACTTGCTAAGAAAACCGTAGCCAAGATTGTGAAATCGCAAAATCGCAGCCAAGATCGTAAAACTGAATCAGTTTTTTGTACCGCAAGTGCGGTTACTCACTCCATTTCCCAATGTTGCGCGCAACATTGCAGCCATTTGTCTCTGAATCACGACGCTATGTCTTTCCCCTGTTTGGATTCATTCAGTTTCTACCCTCTCCCACATCTCTCTATCAACACTCGAGACAGTGAATATTTAAAAGTTATGGTATAAATGCTAGGCATTAATCCTATCCACATTTCAACTCAGCCAATCACAAAACTAGACACCACTAAACAGTAACAACAAAAACAAATCAATCATATGCACAATTAAAAGGGCAGTAATAAGTCAAAACAGAAACCAAAATGTTTCAAATAATAATTACCATCAAAAACAATTGAGTGGTAATGGTAACCGTTAATTCAAAATATAAAACTTAATGTACTATATGATTAATTTAGCACTAACAACACATAAAGTTACCAAGAAATTAGTAAAATGTTAATTTTTTCAGAAAATTGATGACTAACATGTATGGAGAGCTCTTTAGAGCAGCCAACTAAGATGAGCACTAAGCCACATACCCAAATACTCATAAGGATAAAAAATGTTGACATTATGTTAACAACCGCAAAAAAATAAATGAAAATGAGGCATAGAACTACATTTCAAACTCACTATAAGTTTCAGAATGCTAAATATGAATTCTTCACACACATGTGAAGTGTATGATACTATGATAATCAAAAGAGCAAGTGGTGATAGAACCTGCTCTTAACGAAACAAATAGTGTGCTGATTTTAGAACTGCAGGGTTTGGAGAATTGAAATGCTACATGTTCTAGAGTATGAAATAGCAACCTATGACTTTCATATATATAGAAAAGAAGAGGGATACACTTCAACGGGAAATGTAGAAATAAGAACTATATATCTTCCTTAACACAAACTTTTTTTACATTAGCCAAGGTCTGATGATGAATTGTTTTGACTCGTACCAGAATAGTAAGAGCAGATGAAGGGTATTAAAAGATGAAACTCCAATTTCATCTACTTCACAAACTATTTAAAACTCACAACATATCAGAATAAAAATTAATCATATATATCTTAGTTATTCTTGTTTTACCCAAGAAATGAAGAGCAGCGAAGGGTATTAAAGAAAAATATTGAGCTAATAGTTAAGTATTTTTTTTGTATAAACTTAGCAAACAAGCAAACAAGTCAAGAAAATTAATCCTATATGGCATAGAAATGAACAGAAAACAGTGGTATAGATGCAGCCAACAACCAAGTGAAAGTACAACACACTCGACTCGTTACATAATCAATGGAGAATTCTGCAATTTAACTTCAATAGAAAAAAATAGCACCAATCTCCTACTGTATTTGAAACCATTCAGTTTAAAAGAACACTCTAATATCCTCACTCTTAAAATAAAATTCATACTCTTATGCAAACATAACTCAAACAATTTCTATCCAGAGTCTTAATAATTCAGTATTTTCTTATTTTTAAACCGATGTGGTTTAAAATTCAAGAACAAGATTGTGATTTCAAACTAGTTTAAAACTAGTTATATATAGGTTAACATAGTTGAATAAACAAAATTAAAGAACTTATTTCCAACTGAACTGATTTCTCAAAACTTTTTAGAAAATCAAATGATAAACCATTTAATGCGATTCATGGTTATTAATTATTTAAAATAGAATGCAAGATTAGAGAGAATCAACAACTCAAACTAACAATTCTATTGAAAATAAAAGCAATGTCCAACCTATAGATTCTCTCAACCATTGATTAACAATGATCCAACAAATCACCAAGAATCAAAGCAGACATAAAATAAATAACACAATAAAAAAACTAACCATATATATGATGCAGTTGAATCCTTGCTTAAGGTGATATCAAACTCTCAATGTAGACATCTGAGCCTATTTGTTCATAGTTGTTTTGAAACTCAGGAATATTCAAAGCACCAGTCTTGGAATCATAAACAACCAACTTGATATTTCCACCTTCCATTGCATAAAACTCTAGCAGCAGTTGGTCATCCTCATAAATATATAAAGGTCCAAAGGGTTTGAGACCATGATCTTGTATGTCGGGAACAATGTACAATTTAGTCCAAGACTCCTGATCTCCGTACTCCTTCATAATCCAAACATCCATAAACATATCACTACTACTTCCAGAGAGACACAAGCAATCCCTCATCAAACCCAACATGGACGAATCATAATTGGAATTAGGTAGCAAAAGATGTTGATATGACTCCTTCTCTAAATCAAGAGAAAGAATGAAATGCATACTTGAATCATCTGTTGCGAACCAATTAACAGTGCCACTCACAAATGTTCCGGTACTATGGATGCAGTAACTATTTGGGATATCCTCTATTCTTGTCCAATAATCAGTCCTCAATTTATAAACACTGACTTCACTTTCTGTAGAAACAGAAATGACCTTATAATTATCAATGAAATGATCATACCCAAAGCTTATGGAAAAAGGATGACCTTCGCATGAATTACCCAAAGGTGGCAATAACTTAAATTTTGTAATGGAAGGGTTCCACAAAAAATAACAACCTAAATCGAGCTCACCACAAAAGATGCCATCGGAAGAGCACCTTAAGTCCACAAATTTCTGTCCATGGGAAAATAAAGTTGTGATACTATTGGGAGGGTAAAGTTGTGTCTGCGTAAAAACGGTAGAAGTAGAAAAAATGGATGGGATTGGGGAATCACACAGAAGCCACTCACTTGAGTTGTCGTCGAATTGACATGTTAACATGAGGTGGTGGCGCTTTGTTGACAATTGAAGATGTTTTCTTGCGAATTTTGGATCGGAAATAAGAGAATTGAAGGACTTGCAGAGGCACCGAAGCTGTCCGAGTAATTTGACGGGAAGCCTACAAAGAATCTCATGCAGGACATCGAACGGAAGTGTAGGAAGCTGGGTTCGGGTGGTTGTTTCCGCCGTGGGTAAAAGAGAAGTAAGGACGATGTCGTTTGTAATTGGGTCTTCATCTTCATCGCTGCTAACCTGCGCCATTTCTCAATAACAACTAAGCGAAGGGTTTTGAGAAAAATTGAATAGAAACAGTCACAGATGTTTTGAGATATATATCATATCATATATCTATGTTTTGAAACAGTCACAGATGTTCCAAAATTAGGGTTTGAGTTCAAAACGGCGCTCTCCACACTAAACTACTCTTGAGTAATTTTTTTCTTTCTTTTTGTCAAGACTTTCGAGTCATTTTTATCTCAATAATTAAATACTTATTATTGTCCTCTTCTTTCATTTAATATATTTGATAGTTAAGTGAGAAAAAATAAAAAATAGATATTAAAGATTATATATCCTTCAAACAAAAATAAAGATGTATATGATTTTGAGTTGATTTTTTTTGTTGAAGAAATACTTTCAATTTTACCGCTTTTATTTGAATTATTAGTTAAAAAAATATTAAATCACTGTTGCAATAGAAACAATATCTTACTATCACCAAAAAAAAAAAAATAATATCTTACTCTACTTTTCTTTAGAAAATATTTCATATGTCAAAATTGATATATATATATATATATATATATATATATATATATATATATATATATTTACAAAGAAAATCATCAAAAAGTTTCTCAAAGAAAATCAAGAAATTGGGTGGATACTCTTTGGGATGACCATGGGGAGAAATTTAATGATGAGGAAAACATTGCTAGAGTTTTTAATAATTTATTTCAGAATCTTTTCTCCACCAGTCACCTTGAAAGAATTTCTGAAGTTGTGGAAGTGGTCAAAGATAGACTGTCAGATTCTATGCGTAACATATTGGAAGGAGACTTCAGTAAAAATGAGGTTTTTTTATTTGCAAAAAATTTAAAGCCTCATGTTGCCCAGGTCCTGGTGGAATGCCAGCTTTATTTTGTCAACGGTTTTGGAGTATAGTTGGTAAGGATATAACTTCTTTTGCTTTGGAGATTCACAACCATGGTAGAAATCCTAGAAACATTAATCATACATATATTTGTCTCATTCCAAAAAAAGAAAAATCCCAAGGTGCCAGGTGATTTTCGACCTATTTCTCTTTGCAATGTCGTTTTTAAAATAATAACAAAAACATTTGCAACTAGGTTGAAATTGATTCTTCCTAATATCATTGGAAAATTTCTAAGTGCATTTGTAGTTTTGTACAGGGACAATTAATAACTAATAATGTCTTACTGGCTTTTGAATCTTTTCATTATATAAGGAAAAAAAATAAAGGCAAGAAGGGGTATGTGGCACTAAAGTTGGATATGTCAAAGACACATGATCGTATCGAGTGAATTTTTTTGATTAAGGTGCTTTAGTCTATGGGTTTTTCACAAAAATGGCACAACTTAATTTTTAATTGTATTTCCATGATATCTTTCTCTCTGTTGCTGAATGGAAGTCCTTGTCAGAAGTTTTGTCCTTAGCGCGGTTTCCGTCAAGGGGACCTTTTGTCTCCTCACCTATTTACCTTATGTGTTGAAGTTTTTATGGGCTTCTAAATAAGACACAAGAAGAAAAAAGTCTTCATGGAATTAAAATTGTTAGAGGGGATCTAAAAATTAATCAATGGAGAATTTTACATGAAAAACTACCAATCAAAAATGATCTTTTTAAAAAAGGAATCAGTTGTGATTCATTGTGTGTATGTTGTGGGCAACATAATGAGACAATTTTACATCTTTTTATGGAGTATCATTGGTCAACAAATATATGGTCTGCTTCCACTTTAGGTGTGGTGTTCAATTCACATGCTTTCAGATACGTAACCATTTCAGGAGTGGTTGAAAAGAAATATCATTGATCCAAATGAGGATATTATAGTTAATGTGCTAGCTTTGTGTTATGAAATATGGTGTACTAGAAATAAAAAATGTTTTGAGGGGGTTGAAATTGATGTGGAAGCCACTGTACAAAAGGCACAAAGATCTATTGTTAATTATAATAGTGCTAGTACAGTGTTGTTGGGGATGTTAAATGGAGGTCCAAACATACCCATATCTAGATGTTCACTGGACACCCCCTGTTAGTGGTTGCTATAAGCTAAATGTTGACGCAGCAAGCCCGATAGAGGGGGTAAATGGGGTATTGGTGTTGTTGTGAGAGATAATGAAGGAGTTGTCGTTGCTGCTAGTTGCTGGCAAATCTTTTCATTACTAGATTCAAAGGTAGGAGAAGCTTTAGCTATGCGGAAGGGGTTGGAATTTGCAGAAGACATGTATTTTCTGAATCTTATAGCGGAATTTGATGCTTCTAATGTGGTTCAGACGCTGAACACTAATCAACAATATGCGAACTCTGTTGGATCTATTATTGAAGATTGCATTAATTTTAATGTATTTTTTCGTAGTTTAAGTTTCTTGCATGTTAGGCGTGAAGCTAACCAAACTGCCCATTATTTAACTCAATACTCTCTTCATAATCTAGACTGTATATTCATTGAAGAGACACCACATTGTATTTCTGGAGTCTTGGCTTTTGATTTAGTGCGAGACTTTTATTAATGAAATTCTATTTAACGATAAAAAAAAAATTGATTGGAAAAGGCGAGTTAAGTCAAATTGATTATGATAATTTAATAGATGATTTTACGTCTCAAAAAGGTAGTTTAAATTAAAAAATAAATAAATTTCAAGTAAAAAGTTTTAATATTTTTTTTAAAGTAAAAATGGCTTCATTTTGGAGTTTGTTTTGGTCCCCATTTAGTGTTGGGCAGGCCCTGTAGGAGGTCATATTTATGCCTTGTTGTGATCATATGAATTATCACCAAAAAAAAAAATCATATGAATTATGATCTTTATTTCTTCTTCCAAAAAAACGGTAACCATTACTCAAACTCACACACATTGATGTTCTAAGTTTAAACTTAGGTGAAGATATCTAAACTCATGACATGTTATTTATAAATTCAGAAATCATTTTATATATGTAACAAATAATATAGATAATTATTCAGAAAAAAAAAATCAGTTTAGATAGAAGACCATCTAATAAAAAAAAAAATTAAGGATGTAATGATAAAATCTTCGAACAACCTAATATTTTACTTTTAAATAATATTGGAAAAATATATTGTCAATTTAATGAATGTTTACAAATACTGTGTATTGAACCCTTAATTTTTCCAAAAATCATTAATTTTATTTTCACTTTGTTTTCATCAGGAATAAAAGTCTTTCATTAGGACCTATTTATTTATTTATTTTGCTTAAGTGGTCTATTGGCTAGACTACTCACCTTAAATTTTATTTCTTTTCACTTTTGACAAGAGAGAAGTGAAGAATTATTGACAATATGTACTTATAAGACATCATGTATGACGATTTCATTTTAAAAGGAAAATAAATAAACTGAAACGAAAACATAATGAAAAAAAAATGTGACAGATTGATTATTAGAATAGAGAAAATGAAGAAATAACTCAACAATCAAATATTTATTGAAATTCTATTATCATATATAGTATAATTTTAATTCTTGTGGGGAGGAATGCAATTTATTTAAGCCTCAATCGATCAGAGAAGTTTACAGTAGTTTTCAGGGGCCCATCCAATCAACTTTCTCTCGTTGTCAAAAACCATTACCTTATTGTGCATAGCGATAGCTGTTGACACCAAAACAAAATGTTATTACAATCAAAGTAATAATCAATAAAGATAAAAAGAGAAAAATTTATTTACTACCTCCTATCACATTAGTACCGCCAAAGCCTTCTACATTGCTATCTTCGATCACCAAGCATATATCTCCGCCTCTCTGAAAATAGCATGTTAGTGTATAATTACATTACTTAATTAGAGGATCATAAAATCAAAGGTAGCTTAATAAAAAGGTGCTCACCGAGAGGACTATATAATGTTCAACTAGTAGTTGAAACTGCACATTGGTTGAGAACTTCAATTTTATAGGTTTCAAATACCCTTTGCTCACTTGGTCTATAGACTGAAATCTCTTACCCGTCCAACAAATTCGACCCTCTTTCTTAGTTTGTGTAAACGTTTCTTTCGAATTCAATTCTTTGTTTATCTGAAATATTAATTAATATTTGATCAATAACCACCATGAATTGAAAACGTAATAGTAAATAAATAAGACGACGAAAAGTTGGCGAGGGCTAACAAATTATATTTATATCATAAATATAAATAGTGGAGGATGAATAATTTTGATTGATATCAACTCATAATAAGTCCTTAAAAAAAAATCAACTCATAATAAGTATCTCATCATCTATCTTTTGTTGATGGGTAATATAGTTGTCACCCATAACTAAAGGATGGAACCCTTTGACAATCAAAATCCATGTCAAATAAATGACAAACTTCTATGTCAAATAAGGGTTATGGGGAATGTTTTTATTCACACAGAGTACAGTAAAATTTGATAGAAAATGTAACATTGAATGTAAAAAAAAAATTGTAAGAACAATGTAAAAATAGAATAAATGTTTGGAAAATGTAAATGACTAGTACGATGTAAAGGTTTTGAAATGTAAATGACAAGAAAGTTAAACGAAATTGAGTATAATTTGACAAAAACATAAGAGTATTTTAGAAAACATTGGTGGGAAGTAAATTGCAAAAACCTTACATGTAATTAGAAGATAAAATTTGGAGGAATCGTAAATGACTGAATATAGATGACTTTGAATTAAATTGACATAAATGAAATCAGAACATTGAGAAATGTTGTCCGTTTTCATTGTAAGACTATGATTTCTAGAACCAAACATCCTTCGTACAAAGCTCTCGCTGACTATTGATATAAGTTCAAAAACTTAATTCTTTTTATTGGTGTGGCGAGGAAAGTTCTCACTTCTTGCATTGTGATGAGGTGTTAAAAGGTTTGGTTAAAGGTGTTCTGATGGTTTAATATTAATTTCTTAGTACCACATAATTTTTTTTGTGCATTTTGAATGTTAGAATGTGGAGGTTCGGAACAAAAAGCTTAGTAAGGGTTTTCGGTTAGTTTGACATGCATCTATTGGGTATATGAAAGACTAGAAATGATGCAATTTTCAAGGATTGTATAAGGGATTGATGACATTGTGAATGATATAAAGGTTATGTCTTGGCACCGGAGTCTAAATCGTTTAAAAACTTCATTTTATCTCTACTATGAATGGTGTTGGAACCCAAGTTCTCTTTTACGATAGCTTAGTGATTGACTTTGTTGTATTTTTGTTTTTGGGTGGTGTTTTTTGTTGGTGTTGGGCTGCCGCATATTTATGGTGCCTATTGTGCATTTCATTGCTTTTGCTTAGTTGCTCTTCCTCTGCGGTGTAGCTTTCAACAATATGTTGTTTAAATTGTACCAAAAAAAACAATATGTTGTTTAAATTTTTTTAAATAAATTAACATCGTTGTGGTGTAAATTAGTTTATTATTTTATATTACTTATGAAATTAAACGAGTCGAAGCTAGAAAGTGAGGAATTTTGGTGGGCGCAGAGGTCTCGTGCTTTGTGGTTAAAACATGGAGATAAAAATACAAAAATTCATCAAAAAGCTTCTCAGAGAAAATTTAGAAATTAGGTGGATATTATTTGGGATGACCATGCCGAGAAATTTGATGATGAGGAAAACATTGCTAGAGTTTTTAATAATTTATTTCGGGATCTTTTCTTCATCAGTCACCCTCAAAGAATTTCTGAAGTTGTGGAAGTGGTCAAAGATAGACTGGCTTAACTGTGTTTCAGTGGTTGTTTCCGCCGCCGTGAGTGACAGAGAAGTAAGAACGATGTTGTTTGGGTCTTCTTCTTCCCCATCGCGTCTACCCTCCGCCATTTCTCTACAACAACAGAGGAAGTGAAGAAGGGTTTGGATCTATGTATCTATGTGAATTCCATGGCAGGCAGAGTGGAGTAGATGTTCCAATGGTATTCAATCAATGCAGCAGAACAACAACAATTAGGAAGGTTTGAGAATATGGTGGGGTTTATTTCCTAACGGTGGTGTGGTATACACTCTCATGATTCTTAATTTCTTATATCAATTTTAAAGGGTTAACTGTGCTTTACCTCATGTATTATAAATAATTTTCGATTTTTTTTATGTAAAAAATTATGGAACTATATTTTCAAAATAAAAAAAAGTTGAAAATATATTTTGAAAATTCGCAATTAAAATAAGTTCAGATTTTTTTGAAATAATTTGTTTTTTTTTAAAAAAAATAGAAGCTAAGATAAGTTTTTATTTTTCTAAACAAAAGAATTTTTTTTTAATTTCGTTATAAAATAAAATATTATGGAAAATAGAATATTTTTGTCGTAAAAATTATTATTTTTTATTTTGAAATAAATTTTTTTTATTTTTTCTAAAAAAAAAATCAAATTCTGGAAATTAAGTTTTTTTTTCAAAAGATATTATTTAAATTTTTTTTATACTAGAAAAATACAAGCTTTTATTTTGAAACAAGTTTTTTAGTATTTTCTTACGAAAATCTGAACTTTTTTGAATTTCAAATTTGTTTTTCTAATTTTTGTTTTCATTTTATTTTGTATATTTAGTACCTAAATGTTTTGATTTTTTTTTTCTAATTTTTTAAATTCTACAAAAATAAATTTTCAGATTTTTTTAATTCTTTTTAATGAAATTGACGTGGTAATTGAATTGTACATGTGGTCAATGAATGTTAGTGTCACGTAAGCGAAATTGGTGAGTCAGATGGGCTGGGGGGTTATTTTAGAGAATATTTATTTTACAAAGACGAAATTTAAACAAAAAAAATTACAGAAAAAAACCGAAAATAACATATATTAGAGGATAAAACACTATTAACCCATTTTTAAATACTTACAAAATACTTCTTCTTTCTTTTATTCAATTTGAGATATATAAAATCATGAGTTAATCTTGATTTTAGCTCAATAGAAAGGAACAATACATAAGTTCAAACCTAGGACAGCCATCAGACATCTTGACAAAAAAAAAGTATTGATTTTGATCTTTGTAATATTAGTAAATTTTGGTTTTGGTTTTTATAAAATAAAATATTTAATTTTTATCTTTGTTATTTCAGATTCTTTAACTTTGGGTTCTTCATTTAACCATTATACACACAAACTGAAAATGGGAGCTTTCCTCCATTTCAGTTGCCAACCCTCAATTTGAGTGGAAGAAGAAGCACCAAGGAATGAAGAATAAGAAGCTTGAAGGTAGGAAGAAGAATAAGTAGGTTTTATCCTTATTTGTTTTGATTTATTTTCAAACTCAATATACTCCCTTCATTCCAAATTATATGCCGTTTTGAATTTTTTTTTATCTCAAATTATATGTAGCTTTACAATACCGATGAAGCAATGATGCTATTTTTCCTATTATATCCCTAACTATTTATTATCATCTGTTCCTTCAATTCTTTAATTTGTTTTTCTCATACCATTTATTAAGGATAGTTTTACAAAACAACTCATAATATATATTTTTTCATCCAAATTAATTAGAGAAATGCTAGGGTCACACCCACTAACACACTCTTATAACACACCCAATTAAAATTAACCATGTGTCTCACTTTTTAATTTCAATTACTTGAAACCGGTTCAACATGTTTCTAAACATTTTGATTTTCTTAATTAATTTAATTTAACAATTGGAGAGAGAGGTAGCGACAAACAACACTGTCTTCTTCAATTTCCATTTTTTCCTGTAATTATGCTGAATTAAAAATAATTGATGCTGACAACAGGTTCAATTCGTTTGTAAATTCCAAACCATTCTTCAACCTCCGTTCACCAAACATCCAATAACGTCGGCCATCTCGCTGCAGTGGTAAAATATGGAGAATTTCACGGAGGAGGACTCAGATCTGGCCTCTAGTCATCGTAAAGCTAGAAAGAAGTTACAATTTTTAGAGAGAGAAAGTTACTGTCACCATCTATGAGTAATATAGGTATGCAGCAAAAGAAAATGTCAAAATGATAGGGAAAGATGGATGAGATTGAGGAAGGAGGGTGGGTCGGGTATCATGGAGTAGCTTGGTGGGTTACCGTTAGCACTAGGAGATTTACCCAGAAGAACAAAAAAATAGAAAACAAAAAAGAAAGAAAAAGAGTTAACATAGAGAACCGGTTAACAGGTAATTGATTAAAAAAAGTGAATGATGTGGAGAATTATTATTGGAGTCTGTTATAGAAGTGTGTTAAAATATGTGACCCTAGCATTTCTCAATTAATTATATTTTTTAATACGTGTGAAATGTCGAAAGTGTCGTATAATTTGGAACTGATGGGGGTATTTAATATATTTATGCCTAATTTTAAAAATAAAAATGTACACGAGATAATTTCTTAATGATCATTTCACCTTAATGATTCTTGGGTTATAAAATTTCACGCCGTTATTGAAAAAAACAAATATCACAACGGATTTAGTTTTAGTAAAAAAAATTATGGTGAGAGTGATGATTTTGTGCATTATAGGGAAGACCTTAGAGATAAAAGAGTTCTTCACAAATATATTTACTTTTCTTCAAGGATACTAGCAGAGCTCGAAATTTAGAATCTCTAAATTCAAAGTTTGTCCTTTTACTACTACACTAAACCCTTAGACTGGGAAAATTACACTAAACTAGAAAGTTGATTTTTATTTCATGACAAATGAAATATCCCTCGTACCTAAACCATCTCTCATCTTGATTTTTTACTAACAGAAATCAATGGTTTAATTATTCTTGTTAATTGAGATTGCATATAAAACATATTTTCAAAAAGCTGTTGGTAATTTTATGGTTTTTTTTAAGGAATTGAAAAAATGGCACTACATATTAAACTAAACTCTTAAGTCATCAGTTATATTGGTATCTCACTTATATTTTGTTCAACATCTACTTTGACAATTAACGTGGAACTTTAACTCACACTTAACACAATAACATCTCTTCTTTAAGTGTGACACTCTCTGCAACTATGATATAGAGACATAGCCAAATAATGTGAGAAGGATACACAACATGCTAACAAATATGGGTTGGTGGTGGTTTCACACAAGGAGTTTTCCCCCTTTCTTTCTCATGAAAGAGAGGATCAAACAAACGACATTCAAAAATGAAAAAAACAATTGATCATAATGTTAGGACTTCCGCATGAACTTCAATTGGGTTTGATAACATCACACCATCATCCAAATTATAAAGGAATTAGATATACGAGTCACCTCACTTTACTATGTTTTCAACTTACATTTTGAAACTTGATTAAACGAACTAAACAACATAGTTATATCATTTTAGTCTTAAACCAATTTTTCGGTAAGCTCATATTAGTTTCCCTCCTTTGGTCATACCAGGAAAAACAAAAGCATTAAACTTGCAATGAAGGAAATTAGTTTCGCGTTATTTGTGGCCAAAATTCGATGTAAAGGTGGCAGCTATAGAAGATTGCTTTTTCGAAAGGCTAGTACAATTGAATAAGGTGTAGTATCATTTTTGCTATTGCCATATTTTTTACCCTTCTTACTCATCAAATTGTGATACAAAGAAGGATATGAGGAAGTCTCAAACTTCTCATGATTTTTTTCATTGAAATATCCATCTTTTCATGTCCCTAAAAGATTCTCTTCTTGAACTTTATAAGAATCATCATCTGAGCTAAAAACAAATGAATCCTGGCAGATTTCTGATGACACATGATTTAGTATATTCTTTTTTGAATCATTTTATTGCTAAATTTGAGTTTCTTCTTTTCATAGATACTTCTAATATATGTTTTAGATTGTCCTATTCTTCATTAATTGATTTTGGATAGTATACACATCGTTGAAGTGCGTGATTCAATTTCTTGTAAGACCAAGCAAAGGGATTCAGGCAAGTCTATTCCTCTCAATTCACTAAGCCCATCTCTTAACATCATTTCAAGAAATAAAGAAACAATGTCATGTAGCAATGGCAAAAGGACAACTAAGGCAGATTTCTTGTTGCTTGCAACACAAGTTACACATTAATTGAAGGAAGATTTCATCATCTCTTAGCAAGATTCTCATAAGTAACCCTCTTCTTATGAATCATTCTCCAATTAGTTAATGATTTGGTTGGGGGGATTGCAAGATTCTCATCAGTAACCATCTTCTTAAAGAATAATCAAAGTAATAACGAAAGTAATCAGGTAAGATTGTTTTTTACTTCCACTCAAGAGAAAGATTAAAACGGTATCTCATAACAGACACCCATAATCAAGAAAGTCTCCACAAGAGTGAAAGACTAATTTTGAATTCCATCCTTTGCATATACATAAATTTTGTTTAAATTTGTTGCAATATTCGATAACAGTAATATGGTATGGAAGCATAGTAAACATCCTCGAACCTCAACAGTCAAAGCTGCTTGTTGTCTAAATTAACAATCTACCACCAAGAGAGGCCAACATTCTTCACTAAATGTGAGATTCTGCCTCAACCTTGTCAAAACCAGAAAGCATAAAGTTTGCGTATATCAGTAAGGCAGTCATTATATCTCAAGTGTACGTTACCTTTTTACCCTGTAAAATGTAAATAACATAGGCAGAGTACAGGATATATGCTCCCTTCTGCCAATTTGTAAGATTCTTCAGTCTTAGGATTCAATCAAACCAACCCTTGAGTACGAACGAACACTGTCTATACCCATCAACTATCTCATCTTCGAAATATTTGGTCAACTGCTTCATACTATCTTTCAACTAAGCATCTCTCTTTCTGTTTCCACCACTGGAATTAACTGCATTATGCTTTATGGGTTGCCTATGATGGACTTGACCAGAGTCTTTGGGACAAACAGAGAAAACAAGGACAGGGAGTAACAGTCACAAATATCAATTAAATCTATCTACCATCTATATACATTATCAATGAAATGATCATACCCAAAGCTTATGCAGAAAGAAACACATTTGTGTGGATTTTCCAAAGGAGGCAATAACTTAAGTTTTTCAATGGAAGGGTTCCACAAAAAATAAGAACCAGCTTAGAGCATGCCGCAAAAGATGCCATCGGAACGTAGTTATGTCCAAGTGTTATACTATTAGGTTGTGTCTGTGTAACAATTGTAGAAGTAGAAAAAATTAAGGGGATTGGGGAATGATGCCGAACTAATTAACTCACCCAAGTTGTATCCTAGAAGTTACCATGAGGTGGTGGCGCTTTGTTGACAATTGAAGATGTTACTTTGTGAATTTGGGATCAGAAATTAAAGAATTAAAGAACTTACAGAGGCATCAAAGCTGTATGAGTATTTTGACCGGAAGCCTACACAAAATCTCAGGCAGGAAATCGAAGGCAAGAGTTGGAAGAGGCAGAACTTACATGGTTCCTTTGCTGGCGGATCGGCAGATTGCTGCCAACTGTGCATATACATTGAGTAAGATAAAAGACTAGTTTAAAATATAATATCAGAATCACTGACTGGTTATGAAATTGAGACATTTTCAATATTAAACAATAACTCAAGGGGTTAGGCTGGGACACCTGAAGTAGTGATTTAACTACAATTGAACTCTAAAATAACAAGTTAGAAACTGCAAAGCAGTGAGATTGAAATTGAACTGTTTTATCAATCACTTCATGAACTACATCAGTTACTTTCTCGAGAGGCTATAGTCATATTTTTGGCTTTAAAATGACAATTAATGGAACCTTAACTTTCGCATTATTAACAAAAAAACTTGGAAAGAAAGACGAGCATTAGAAACTGCATGTAATAAAAGGAATATTGTTAAAACCAAATAAAGAAGAAATTTATTTCTTAGATAGCATTGCTAGTTCTCCTAACCAGGCCAGTAAAATTGAAAGTTCTCAAATTTGGCATTCTTGTCACAATGATTATTAATCTTAAAAATTAACAATTCATCATATTATGCAATTATTTATTTTTACTACATACTATTATATATAATTGTTATTGTTACAACAGTAAAAGGAAGTGTTTGAAACAAATAAAGGATGGGATCCAATTGAAACACAAACCATCTAACAATAATTCATAAAGTAACCATTAATTAGAACAAGTACAAAATAACTAGCATGATGCACTTGAATCTCATGAACAAATGACATAGCCCTCATCTAAATCCTAGCATCAAGATCAAGGTGATATTAAACTCTCAACGCATACTTCGGGGGAACCATTCCTTGGATTATAAGCACTATTGTTTGGAACATTAGTAAATGTAAAAGTACTATTTCTAGAATTGTAAACAATTAACTTCGTATCCCAATTCGTATCCCAATCCCTAGTAGACTCAAGCAACACTTGATGGTGATTGTCAAAAACACATAAGGCCTTGGTAAAAATATAATATTTACTAGGATCTGGCATGTAAGAAATAGTAAACAATTTTGTCCAAGACTCTTTATTTCCATACTCCTTCATGATCCAAATAACATGACCAGAAATTATGGACAAACAATCTCTTAATACACCCAAGGTCAAGAAGTTATCTTCACCAACCTCTCCGTAGTCAGGCTGCAAAATCTCTCGATAAGATTCATTCCCCAAATCGAGAGAGACAATAAAGCACGAGCTTTCTCTAAGCCAGTGTTTAGAAGCCAGCCAATTAATCTTGCCACTCACAAAATGCCCTGATTGCTCAACAGGGACACCACCAAAAGGGAACTCTTGAACGCTTCTCCAAATATCCGTACCCAAAGTATGAATCATTACTTCAATTTTGTCAACACACTTACCAGTGTCATTACGCATCTCGTAATGTGAAATAACAATCACTTTGTAATTATCTGTAAAAGAATCATAGCCGAAACCATATATTGTTTTTAGCCTACTAAACCATCTTGTCTTTTTAGAAGGGTGCGGGGGCAATTCCTTGAATTTTCTAATGGATGGATTCCACAATATAACTGAATTTTTATTATAGCTAGCAATACAGAGGATACCGTTGCAAGAGCCAACGATATAAAAATCTTCAACATAATAATTGAAAGGACATTTATATTGTGTGACCATAGTGGTTACGTTGGTGGAAACGTAATCAAGGGGATAACAAGTTAAAACACACTTACTTAAGGGATCAGAGTATCTCACTTTGTATAGGTGGCGCGTGGTGGATAAGTTGAGATGCTTCTTGGCGAATTTACAATGAGAGATTAAAGAATTCCACGACTTGCATATGCAACGAAGTCGAAGGAGGAGCTTCACGGGTAGCCTGCCCAGGATTTCGACAATGAGGTCTAAAGGAAGCGTGGGGAGTGGTGGCATTTGAATTGAATCGTCGGAAAAGAGTGAATGCGGCAGTGACGATAGAATTACCTCTATTGTTGACCTAAACTAATAAGGATAAGCGGTGTGGTTTCAATCGTAGCGCACACTACCAGAGGCTTTATCTAGGGTGTGACTATATCAAATATCAAAAAGCGGAATCAAAGCAATATATAACAGTCTTTCAAAACTAGGTTTCGTGAGAAGGGTTTTAAAGGGTACAAAGAGGGGTCATTAATACAGGTTTACTCGATGGTATAGGTTTTGATAGAACTTTTATTTTTGTCACTTTTGAAAGAAGCATATGGAATATTGTTTGTCTTTTAAATAGATAAGAATTTATAATATATTATATTTTAGAATAATTTATATTAAATTTTTTATATTGTTGGTTTAATTAATTTGTTATCCTCTCTTTTTTTTTTTTTTTACAAAAGAGGGCCAAAGCCCAAAGAGAAAGAAAACTAAGAAATTAAACGGACGTTTATAGGCATGCAAGCCACGAAAATATCATCAAACAAAAGACTCTAAAGCTCACTAGGGGGATTCTTCAAAATATGAAAATCTAGAAAATCCATCGAAATGTTGAAATTAACAAGTCAATCTGCACTTCTGTTGCCTTCACGCCAAGTATGGGTAATTTTGACAGTCCAACTCAAACTCAAACGTTGTCGAATACGCTTGACCAAGGTAGGAGTCGTTCCACCAAAATTTCAATTTTAAGTAATCATGTCGACCAAGATCTTTGAGTCACTCTCCACTATAAGATGAGTAGTATTCTCCCTCCACGCCAAGTCCAAGCGTCGATACATGCCCCACATTTCAGCATGAAAAGCATCACACATTCCAATCTTCTTGAAGTAGCCTTTGATCCATCTGCCATCAGAGTATCGAAGAAGCCCTCCACACCCTGCAAGAGTACTAGATCCCTTTCAAGCACCATCACAATTAAGCTTAACCCAACCAATCTGAGGTCGCACCCAACCGATGTATATAGTTTCCTTTTGATGCAGACTTTTATGCACCAGCTTCGTATTGTCTTCTATCTCTCTAGTAAACTTTTGAATTACCAGTGTTGGATTGCTTGGTCTTTGAAATCATATTTCAAAAATAGATTTGTTTCGCTGATTTCACAAATACCAACATGCTGTCATGAAAGTAGTCTGCCAAGTAGCAGGATTATCTCCAATCCCTTTTTTATTAAGGTTGTTAAAAATTCACTCCCTGCAATCAAAAGAGAAGAAATTAGTTATGTAATTAGACGGGACAAGTTTGAGCCATACCTGAGTGGCGTGCACACAATCACGAAGGACATGAATGACTGTTTCATCCTCTCTCGCACAACAAGGAAAAGTAGGGGAGATACCAACCCCCCACTTGCTACAACGATAATTGGTAAGGATCCTTCCATGAGCAGCCAACCAAATAAAAGTTTGGATACGATGGGGACCCTTCCAGTTCCATATGGTCTTCCAATCACCTCCCACAACCAAAGAGGTATCTTGTTGCAAATTGTAAGCACTTTGGACAGTAAACTGGAGAGTGCTAGTTCCTCCCCATCCTATAGTGTTTGGACCATCAAAATCAAAAGGGGTTTGAAGTGCTAAAAGTTGGTTAACAATGTCCGCAGGCAAGTTATCCATCAAAAAATTTAGATCCCAATCACCAGCAAGATTAAGAGCATCCCTGACTGAAATAATAGTATCCACATATGATTGATTAGCAGAAGAGAAGAGAGTAGTATCCACATATCATTTCACACGCTTTCGTACGTGTATATGTGTATATATAATTGTGTTGTGATAATTATTCTGGTGGTGTTGTTTTGAAATGAATGATTATGTTTTATATATTGGTGTTGTGGTAATTATTTTGGTGGTGTTGTTTTGGCATGAATATCATATGTTATTATTTGTGTGGTGTTGTTTTAACATGAATATTATTTCTCTATGGGTGAATAAAACTATAATGGTGATTCAAAACTATATCAAAGGTGGGATGCTAGACTTTAGAGGTGAGGAGTTAGTATCCAATGGTGGGGTATTTATGGAGACATTCATGCATTAGATGACTCAGACAAATACCCAACGGTGGAGTACTGAACATCGAGTTTTAGGAGTTATTACCCAATGGTGGGGTAGTGACGATTCATATGCATTAGGCGATTCAGAATAATGCCCAATGGTGGGGTAATGAACATCGAATTTTTAGGAGTTATTACCCAACGGTCGGGTATTTTCCAATGGTGGGGTATATTGTCGAATGGTGGGACATTTGGCTCCGTTTAGAAGTGAAATCCGGATCATGAGCATCGACATATAGATTAACCAATAGGGATTAACGCATTTTAGTTAGGTTGTATCTTGGGGCTAGGTGTAGTGATTATGAAATTGGGGTAATGTGTCATGTATGTTTTCTTGTATTTTTATCGTTATAAAACTTATGTAGGCATGTCTATTTGTACCATGTTTGTTAGTTAGAGATGACCCTTACTTTTGGACAGATAACCGTCAATCCGTCTTTCCTCCTTGGCGGTGACGTCAGGGGGCAAAGTGATCTAGTAGAAGAAGACAAAAGTAAAACAGTGGTGCACATTTGGAGGCTTGCTATATTCTGATAGTGGTATTAGTCTTGTTGGGAAAACTTTTCACAAGCATCCACAACTATGACCAGCTAGGATTTCTCTTGGGTAGGAAAAGGCCAAAAGTCTTGTTCTTAAGAATATTATATTTTTGAGGTAAGACTACTCTTATTTCCTATTAAAAAAATTCAGGAAAAAACTAATTTTATTGATTTATTTTCAAGTCGATGACTTTCGCGTTACATATATTTTTTTTAAAGAAAGAAAAAAAAATTCATGTTTTCACTAAGAACTTCGACAATTAACTTCCAAAATTTTGGGTCGTTACAATCATTGTTTGTTATGAGAGAGAGATAATGTGTGCTAAAAAAAATAAGAATTTGTTGAAGAAAAAGAGAGTAATTAACGATTGTTTGTTATGAGAGAAAAATAACATATTAAATTTATTGGAAAGAAAAAGTGTGCAAAAAAAAGGAATTTATTGGTAGATTAAAATGAGGATATAATAAGAAGAAAATTTGTAAAAATACGCTTCCTTGATTTGGTGTTACTATTCTAAAATAACATTTAAAAAGGAACAGAGGGAGTACTTCGTCCCTAAATATAGCACCCTTTTATCAAAATCACTTAAATTAATAAAGTTACTACGATCTACCTTCGAAGAAAGAGGGAAGAATTTAGTCCAAAAATCTTTATTTCCATACTCTTTCATAACCCAATGATCATGTCACGCACAAGCAATCCCTACACACTCAAAGCCAATAAGTTATACACATTTACACCTCCATTATCAGGAGCCAAAATCTTTTGATAAGTCTCTTTCCCCAAATCAAAAGAAACAATAAGCGTGAACAATAAAAAATTAGGATTTCTTAAGAACACAAAATCAGAATCTATTTGATACAAAATTGAATGTATAATTATGTGAAAAATCATCTACCTCAGCATGCAAGTTTAAAGCTTTTTTTTTAAAAAAAAAAATAGAATTAAGTTTTTTTTTTTTTTTTTTACAAAAAGATAGAATTATAAAACGATGATTTGTTCCTTAAAAAGATATGATTTGTAGGGATGACAATGCGGTCCTCCCTTACTAAGACCGGACATCATAAATTTATAATAAAAGAGTAAATATTCGCATGTAAAAATGTGAAAAGGTGGCGAGGGCCAACAAATCATATTTATATCATTAACATAAATAGTGGAGGATGAATAATTTTGATTGATATCAATTCATAATAAGTATATCATTATCTGTCTTTTGTTAATGGGTAATATAGTTGTCATCTATAACTAAAGGATGGAACCCTTAACTCTTCCTCCGTCAACCACTTTAGTCCTTTATATTAGGATGAATGTATTAGAGTTAAGGGACCAAAACGAAACCAAAAAATAAGTTAAGGGACCAAAATGAAATCAAAAAATAAGCTAAGAGACCAAAACGAAACTTTTAATAGTTAAGGGACCAAAACGAAACCAAAAAATAAGTTAAGGGACCAAAACGAAACTTTTAATAGTTAAGGGACCAAAACGAAATCAAAAAATAAGTTAAGGGACCAAAAGAGTAATTAAGCCAAATATCAATTATCTTGGGACATTTTTCGACACTTCAATACCATGTACTATATAAAATACTTACAAATATTGATACTCACACATATCAGTACAAAAATTATTCCATTCAAAAGTTTTTTTGCTCAGAGGATTCACATATTTGGATAAACTTAATAATGCAGCAGCACATAACACCAAAATTCAACTTTATTAATAAATTTAAAGGCACCAATATGGTTTAACCAAAGGTATGCTGCATTAGAAAATGGGAAGGGGATAGGTAAGCTCTAAACTCACACAAGTACAAAGGCAGAAGAGAAATTTTTCATAAGAATAAAGCACATTGCTATGGTTCTTGTCACAAATAATAGTTCATGATTATAAGAATTCATATAAACCTCATCCAACTAGTTCATGATTGTAAATTTCTTGTCACAAATAGTGAACAATTTTATCTGTACAAGTAATGAGCAACATAACCTTATTTAAATTTTTGCTACACCATATAGTCAGCCAATACATCAAATTCTTCTATCAATACATATTCCATAGTCAGTACTAAGAGTATATAGATAATGTACATCCAAAAATGGCATTGAAATCAAACTCAGGAACTAAGTGATCATCCTTACCTTTCACTTTAATTCTATATTCATCATATATGGACAACATGTGGACCTAGACGTAGGCTCTTCACCGTTTAGCATAAGTTTTCCCATCCATTAAGAATAATTGGAACAGGAAAAGAATTAAAACAAAAGCTAACTTCCTTGTCTATCGCCAACAAAACCCCAAGTTTCTAGAGATCGAGACCTTAGCAACAAGGTATTTATCCCTCAAGCAGAACATTCAACCACACAAATAAGCGTCAATTCATCTCCAAGCTAAAAGGAATGTGAAAGGTCTCCATTTGCGTTTATTCAATTCTCCCTATGGACAACTTTTATTAGCTTTTTATACCTCATACGTACCTCTACATGCAATCTTAAATAGAGTTTCTGGTGTTTCCTAATCGACATCAACGTTTCCTAGTTCACTAGTTGTCACACTACTTTCACCATTCGGTTGATCAGCCCTAGAAACTTGTAATCGACGCACTCAAAAGCCATAACTATGCAAATTTGCATTGATTTCTACAAGACACAATGTTTTGATACATGTAATTCCTTCCTGTTTACAGCTCAATTGGACCAAACTACTCTGCCACAAAATATATCACCTTAGCCAACTATAGAGATTTACCTAAAAAAAGGGCGGCATGGTGCACCAAAGCTCCACATACGTAGGATCCAATAAACTAGAGAAATTTACATAAACAATATAATTTTTTTACATATATTTTCTAGGCTTATAATTCATTAAAATACAAGTAAATAAAGATTTGGGTGTCATGAATCAAGAATATGGTTCCAACTGTCTATGTTGAGAGTTTGATAACAACGTGTTCTTGATATTGAGGTGTTGGCGTTGTCTATGTTGATGTTTGACTGATGCACAAATTTGTTTGCTTCAAATCTTAAAAAATGCATTCTTAACTAAACTGAACATGTTATATGTCTATTAGTTTAGATTGTGATGTTTTCGTTTAGGTAGCGGGGCCACTGACGGTATTAAGGCAGCAGGGTAGCAGTTTTAGGTAGTAGCTTAGCAGTCTGTTGGGGGTTGATAACAAGCATGAGACTTGGAGGTTTTTATTGTGTAAAATATAATCAATGATTAATATAAACTAAGGAAATTAAGCCTTTAATTAAAGTAAACAGAGATTTCATTGAGAATGAACATGTTTACAAAATTAAAAATCTAAAAAAAGATATCACATAATTTCAATGCAACCATCATGATTGACTAGTATTCAGGACAATCATTAATGCATCAAGAGTTTTACATTTGTTTCGCAAATACTACTAACTTCACCAGGTAGGTTCTAATATATTTTCAAAAGGTGACACAAGTACCTAGTCCTACGGAGTGAATAGTGTCCTGAGAGCTTCTGCTTGTTGATGGCAGTTAATTCATCTATCGTAGCAGAATAAACGGAGTCATTTTGATCATACTAGTCCAATTGGAGTGAATAGAGTACGGGTCCAATCATGAATTAAACGATGCCATAGTGTTCTATAAATACCATATGTTTCGCGAACTCATTTATCTCTTAGATTCAGGAATCTGAAAATATGATGAACAAAGGAATACGTAGAGCCAATGACTTCCTCTAATTTATCAAGACTTAGATTCAGGAATCTGAAAATTTTGGGAAATGGATATAAAATCACTGGCATTGCAGAAAATGAGCATGTGAAAATTTACTAGCTAATAGTCATATTCTTCACTTGTATCTTTCCACTAGTTTTGGAATCAACAAACTTTTGTGTGGCAATCCTAACGTCTTCAAAATACAATTAGAAAAGTTTTACATAGAAAGGAAAGGGGCGAAAAACATGTTAATTACTTGGTACTGATTTGAAAAATTAATAATGTAATCCAACTGATACGTCTATTTATCATCAAACTTGTGAACATATATAGTGATATAGTGAAGTTGTAAGGTACTGTTTTTTGGACTTGTATTCCTCATCATGTAAGACAATGACAACTTGAACAAAGAAGATTTAAATTGACATTAGAAAATAAATTCAAGAAGGCACCATCTGAGATTCAATTCAAAGAAATCAAATTATTATATAGTAGAAAATCTCTAAATGGTCTTCGTATTCCATCAAGAATCTTTACAAGACATTGGTATATCCTAACTGTCACAAAGAACCACATGTCTGATAAAATTTGATCTGCTTAGTTCATTATATAAAGTACACAATTTTACGCAAACATTGTTAAATACGTGCATATCCTTGTGCAGATATTTCAAAAAATAATAGTACCTTCGCAAAACATCCAAGTCCTTATTAGGATCATACAAAATCAAATGTAAAACCATAAAACTCAATGCATGGTTGTGAACTATAACAATGTAATGCATGTCGAGAGAATTAAAAAACTCTAACAAACAAATAATATAAATGAAAATAACAACAATTGCTCAAGATGCAAGGTCAACAACCAACCATTAACTAACAAAAATCCAGGAAGTCTGTAATCAAAACCAGTACAAGGTAAATAACATAAATATGAACTAACATATATGTTGCAGTTGAATCTCATGCTCGAGTGGCATATCGCTACATCTACATCAAGCATTAAGAATAAGGTGATATTAAACTCTCAACAGAGACTCCTAGGATGTTTCGAAAATCCCTACACTTGAAAGTACCACTCCTGGAATCGTATACAAACGAATTAAAAGACCTCGCCAACTTGAACAACACTTGATCATCCTCAAATAAATATACCGGCTTGGCAGAATTATGAGATATACATAGATCTACGCTGGAAGAAAGAGTGAACAATTTAGTCCAAGAATCTTTATTTCCATACTCCTTCATAATCCAAACATCCATCATAACCCAATCAAAATCACTATCACCATAAGTCACACACAAACAATCACTCAACACAAACAAGGCCA
The DNA here is from genome assembly GCA_958299785.1 of Medicago lupulina. Taxonomy (NCBI): domain Eukaryota; kingdom Viridiplantae; phylum Streptophyta; class Magnoliopsida; order Fabales; family Fabaceae; genus Medicago; species Medicago lupulina. Next base: position 64,926,680 of record OY283144.1, read on the forward strand.
AGAAGTTACACACATTTACCTCTCCAGAATCAGGAAGGAATGCCTTTTGATAAGACTCTTTCTCCAAATCAAAAGAAACAATAAATCGTGGACTTCTCCAATCAAACTCAATAATGGCCAACCAATTAATCGTGTCACTCACAAGTTTACCTGATTGCTCAGGAACGATGATATCAAAAGGAAACTCCGGAATGTTTTTCCAACAATTGGTACTAGATGTATGAACCTTCACTTCTGTCTTGCATGAAAAATTACCACTGCTATCTCGTATAGGACCTCGCAAAACAACAACCACTTTGTAATTATCATTAAAAGAATCATAGCCAAAGCCAAACGCCATGTTAGTGAAACTCCAATTTGGCTTTTGAAATAGGGGAAACACCTTGATTTTTCTAATGGAAGGGTTCCATAATATGACTGTTTTTATAAACATCTGTAAAACAAAGTATGCCATTGCAGGAGCCAACGAAGCAATTTACACGTAACCTAGGATGATCTCCATGAAAATTATATGGAGAATACTCATACTCTGTGATGTTGGTGGTTAAGTTGTTGAGAACGGGCCCGAGTGGGTAAGACTTGAGAACGTACAGGTAGGGGAACCCAGTGAAGCTTACGCAGTGAAGGCAGCGTGTGGTTGACAAGCTGAGGTGCTTCTTGACGAATTTGTGATCGGTGATTAAAGAATTCCATGACTTGCACAAGCATTGGAGCTGAAGGAGGAGCTTCACGGGTAGCCTGCACAGGCTCTCTGCCACCAGATCAAACGGAAGAGTAGGAAGTGGCGGGGCATAAAGTGAATGGCCATAAGAGCGTAAGGAAGGGAGGACACACAACGGCTGCTTGTTAATGGCAGTCAATTCCTCCATCATAATGATAGTACGTAGCAAGGGTAATGAAAGAATATAGTATATATATTGGAGACGTGAGAAGCACGATTACCATAACAATCGGGCAAATTTTGTTGTTTTTTGTTTTTTGAAAGATGGGCTCATTTTATTTATTTATCGATTTTGAGTTTGCTGTATTTTTTTTTTTTCACTTTCTTTTTATTTTGCCTACGTATTGGATAATTGTTTTTTTTCAGATCAAGTAATAATCATTATTAAATACTAGCGAAAAGACACATACCCGTCTTTCTGTTCTTTTTAGTATGTTAACGTTCGAAAATTATGATCGGTGTTTTTTTATGAAATTTTAATTTTGATTAAAAGAAAAAGATATTTTTTTTTCTTGTTTTCAAATTATAACAAATCAAACTAACTATGATCGTCTATTACAATGAAAGCAACAATATAACAAAAAATATAATCTATGTTCTTATTTTTTTAATAACACCAACAACAATCTTTATTACATAGAAAGTTGTTGTTTAACGGTATAATTGGGATAATGAAAAAGTAAGTATAGATACATTCGTCTAGTTTGTTTCACTTTTTAAATTATAAAGGAAAAAACTTGACATTTATGTTCGTTACACTTTTATTCTAATAACTTCAGCGTTGGAATGATTAGTGGAGTAGTTAATTGAAATGCAATAAATAAAAGTATTTAATGAAAGAAAAAAAAGTAATAAATATTGTATTAATATTGTAAAAGGAATTTAGATTCACGACTATCAAATTAAAATTGTTGTCAGTTGTTACTGCAGTCCCCTCATCTTTATCGCATGATGAATCAAACGTCCCATATTTTTCAAATGAAGGAACGAGTGTAATCTTTTATTTGTTCAAATGGTGATTCTTTTTCTTTTTGTTGGGTCAAAAAATAGTGATTCTTGAAATTGAGAAATTGATTAAACCTATAGGTTGTATAGGTATATATATAATATATGTGTGTGTACTGTAATTTTCAAATAAGCTATGTTGGTGACTTGCTTTGTTTTTGTGTTGAAAATAGATAGATTATTCTTAGCAATGACAACCACTACAATACCTGGTGTTGGCATGGAGTTTAATAGTGTAGATGAAGCTTGGGAATTTTGGGTTGAGTATGGTAAAAAAATTGGCTTTGGAGTTAGAAAGGATTATTTCAACAAAAGAAAGAAAGACAACTCCATTAGATAATGCAGGTTTGTTTGTTGCAAGGAGGGTCATCATCAAATGCCAAGAATCCTAGATTTGAAACAGGAATCGATTGCAAAGCAAGAATTGCACTTAGTTCAAAAAATGGAAAGTTTGTAATCCATTGACATGAACTAAACAATAGCAAAAGAAGCGGCAGTCCAGAAAAGACTTTTACAGCGGTGGTAGGTTGCCGATTCGGTGGTAGATAAAGAGCACCAATTAAAACATAACCACAATGAACCTTCACAATGATTTCCGTTGAACACAGTACTGGGATAAATACAGAATCGTCATGATTAAGATCGGTGATGGCCGGAGACGCCATAGTTAAGATCAGTGATGACCGACCACCACCATCATCACCTCCACCAAAATCGTTGAGCTTCTTGATGACCATCACTCAGTGTTACTGATTATTTTTTTTTTTTTTTGAAGGAAGCGTCTTACGATTTTTGTCTAGGAGTTAAATTTGATTTCTTTTATTCTTTTTTTTGGAGAAATAATATAGGACGTTTGATTCATCACACGATCAAGATCTGGTGACTGTAGTGACAACAGTTTTAATTTGACGGCCGTGAATCTAAATGGGACAAAGAATTTAAGACAAAAAAAATTAAGAGGACATCAATTCTGATGGAGAGAGTAGTTTTATTAACTTTTATAAGATAAAAGTAATCTTTTATTACAGAACAATGTATAATAATATGCAATCCTTTTATTTATCTTTTATGTATGTTTTTTCTCATCCATACATGAAGATTGCATGCCAATATTCCAAAACTCAATTCGCAATTGGTGGTGGAGGTGGAATATATTTAATACATTCGCAGGCATGCTGGTCATTACAGGTGGGAATATAATAAGCTCCATCATTTTTATATTTACATACACAACAATCCCCACATTCTGGATATGATTCACAAGATTTGGGACAATTTGCATAACAATATTTATCTGTCAGAGAGGATGTGACCACACTACCGATTTCTTTTGCTTCAGATTTAATCCACATAGCTGCATACATAAACAATTGATCAATATGAGATTTGATTACAATGTTTTATGCAATAACCAACATGTGAAGCTAAGATTTGAAGTTTAAATTGATTGAAGTAAAAAAAATCACAACATGATGTATATGTGTAGAAAATTTGCTCAAAAATAAAAGTAGACCTGATGCAATGAAGAAGAAGGAAGCGACCAAAAATGCCAACTTGAGATTAAAATTCCTTGCCATATCCATCTTGAGTTCAGATATAGATAATTTGTTCATTTTTAGAGTGGTTTACATGTGTGTGTATATCTATATATAAGAGGGTCAACCACGTATGCCTTTAATATACAAGTTTTTTTTTTTTTTTAATGGAGTCTTGGAAATATAAGTTAGGTTATGCTAACAAGTAACCGCACTAGTTAAAGATTCAAAAAAAGAAACAATTGTCAAATTCTATGTAGAAAATGTTACTTTTTGGTATTTTAATAAGTCAAATACACAATTTCCAACATAAAATTTTTACTTTTAGTTTCTTAACAATATCGCAAAGGCACTTGTTAGCATTTCCCATATAACTTTTCTAGAAAACACAAGTTTTCTTTTTTGACCAAAAATCTTGGAAATACAAGTTAAAAACTTAAAATAAATACTCTCCGTGATCCTTTATTACGGGTGGCAAAAATACCCATGCCCACGGGTACCCATGGATAAAATCCGTCACGGCACGGGTCAGGTAGCTAAACGGGTATCTATGGGTATAATATACGGGTATTTGACTACCCATTATTATATGGATACAGACACAAATTTGATTGTATTCATACCCACGGGTACCCATACCCGATAACAAATTAAGTAAATTACTAAAATATCTTTATATATCTTATCTTATTACTTAAAGTTGTTACCTTATTGAAGAAAATTTTATCGCCCACCTAAAATTCCTCAATAATAACCTATTTTTATTTTTAATTTTTTTAATTCATTTTATTAAGTTCACCGTTTCCACTTCATTCACATCATAAAACATATGGAATATATAAGAATCATGAATTTTCTATGGATTATATAAGAATCATGTATTTTCTATGGATTATGTTTGATTTATGAAATTTTGAATGAATTATGTATGAATGTTTAAAAGTTGATTTTTTTTGGTAATTAAAAAAAGTTATTATTTGTACCAAAAAATAAATAAATTCTAATATCTATGGGTACTCATGAATACCCATGGATACCTTAATACCCTCGGGTACCCGCATAGTGGGTACCCACGAGGGTTTGGGGCGGGCACGGGTATCATATTTATCTAACAGGGTGGGGACGGGTACCATACTATCTGTACCCATGGGCACCCATTGACATCCCTATCCTTTATACAATAAACAAAAGACAAAATATATCAAGACCAAGGAAACACATTAAAAATAGTTATTTTCATTTAATACACCTCTACATTAATTTTTTTTCATGAATACCCCTCAATTAATTACTCTTGATTTCACAAACTTACTTACTTTTAATATTCTCTCATAATAAATAAGGGCACAAATGAAATTTAGATTCAAACACACTAGAAAATTGGTCAATATTTCTTATAAAAAAGACCAAAAAAATTCTCTCTTGTGTTCCTTGTAAAAAGGACCGGAGGGAGTACTATAGTTTTAAAAACCGAATCGGTGATCAAATCGGTAAGGCTATTGGGTCACTGAGTTGTTGGTCGAACCATTGAGTAAGTGGTCGAACCGCATGATTGAATCTGATTGAACCGAATGACTTGTTCGTATAACCCTGTCTTTAAAAAAAAATATACATATTGAATTGCAAATTCGTTATTTAAAAAATGCCACAAATAATTTAATTTATAAATTTGTAAATAAATATAACCACTTTACAATTAGCTTTATTTTGATGATAATGACATTATTTACAAATATATTTTGTTTTAAATATATTAATAAAATATTCAATAATAATGTAGTTTCGAAGGATGAAATTGTACATGTAATGTTGTATACTTATATATATAACAAACGGTTGTCTGTTCTTTTTACCGAGCTAATGAGTGTGTATATTTTATTATGTTTGTTTGTATAATCTTTGTTACAATTTTTAAATTTTTTAAATATTAATAGAAATTATTCATACATTGATTTATCTACAAATTATTGTCAAAGCATGTTAAACAATTATTTATCAACTCGGCATATTTTTGTGTGTCTATATATAAAATATAAATAAAATAACGATCATTTTCTTATCCTCTATATATACATTTGAGAATGTTTAAATTGAACAATACACATGGCATATCAAAATCAAATACAAAAGAAAAGTTACATGTGACAATGTAATGTTAAATCATAGTTCAATCACACAATTTAAGACAAACACTTTTGAATGACACCATTTATGACATATTAAAGTAACAAAGTATTACTAATACTCAAATAGAAATCTTCAACAACGAAATTATGAAAAATAATCTAAATAAATAATTATATAAAATGACATAATTTCAAAATTAAAAAATAGAATTATAATTTATTAAATCTGGAAAAATAGTTTTTTTTTAAATTATGATATAATATCTATTTATTTATATAGGATATATTTTGCACTAATTAAAAAATCATAATCTCAAATGATTACATTGTTTCTTGCATATGAATTTTATTTGTCAAAATAAAAAACTAAAATTGAAATTGTCTTACGAACAAAACATTAAAAAAGTACAAATAAAGAAATCTTCTATGCATATTAAACAATATGAGAAGTACACATGACACAATATAATATTGATTATTCACATATGTCACACACTACCACAATGATATTGATCCACAATCATGAAAAGGATAATTGAAAAACAAAATTATTTACGGTATTAAATTATAATAATGAGGTTAGAAATGAAAAACATACCTTTTTTTTTTTTTGATACATCGCCTTATTTGAGAAAAAAAATAGCATAAATGTTGCATTTCAATTTCTTCCACCATTTATACAAAATTTAAATTAAAAACAAGTGATGATAAGTTGAAAATACAAGTTTTTTGTTTATTTTTCTATAGAGTCTTGGAAATATAAGTTTTCTAGGAAACACAGGTTTTCTTTTTTTGACCAAGAAATCTTGGAAATACAAGTTACAAAAACTTAAAATAAATACTGGTATAGTTTTAAAAACCGACTCGGTGATCAAACCGGTAAGGCTATTGGGTCACTGAGTCGTTGATCGAACCATTGAGTGAGTGGTCGAACCGCATGACTGAATCAGATTAAACTGAATGACTCGTTCGCATAACTCGGTCAGTAAATATTAATAAAATATTCAATAATAATGTAGTTTCGAAGGATGAAATTGTACATGTAATGTTGTATACTTATATATAACAAGCGGTCGTCCGCTCTTTTTACCGCACTAACGTGTGTGTATATTTTATTATGTTTGTTTGTATAATTTTGGTTACAATTTTTAAATTTTTTTAAATATTAATAGAAAATATTCATACATCGATTTATCTACAAATTATTGTCAAAACTTGTAAAAAAATAAATATTTATCAACTCGGCATATTATGGTTTGTCTATATATAAAATAAAAATAAAATAACGATCATTTTCTTATTGATTATATTTATAGTGATCTAGTTTGTTACAATTTTTTAAGGATAAAGAAAAAAAATTGGACATATATTCATATCCTGTTTGTTACACGATATATTTTGTGTGGTAACAAAAAAAAAATATTGTGTTTGTTACATAGTTTTTTAATATTTGAATTCACTCTCATCCATTATCTTTTTTTAAATGAGAAGGAAAAAAAAATCAGATATATATATAATTTGTTATATTTTGTTTTAATATTTAAATTTTCTCTTATCTATTCGTTATATGTGTTATTTGCATTGAAAGTTGAGGGTAATTTTGGAAAGAGAAAAAGTCAGCACAAAAGTATCAAAAAATCATATTTTCTTTATATATATAGTATAAATAATATAATTAAAATTTTGTTATAATCAAATAGATGGTTTGATCCTCTAAGGTTACAAGTTTTTTCAAATTCTTAATTTTTCTTCAAATTTCAATAGGTCAAAGCAATTCATAGTCTTATCAAATTGGAGTATCACAACTGACAAAACTGTCGCAGTGACATAGGAAACTGTTGCAAGTTAGCATGGGAAACTGATGACATTTAATCTAATTAATGATAGCAAGCTAAAAAAATTGTTAAATCGGGTTGGTTCTTAAACTTGTCGAGTCATCGGTTTTACCTGGTTTTCAGCAAGTCTCACCAGTTTGCACCAATCTAACTACATGACAGATTCAATACGTGGCTCGACCCAGAATGTCAACTTGTTCCTGATCGGATCGGTTCGATCGGCCGGTCGGAGCCGGTTTTTATAACTATGATAAATACTGCCTCGACTCATATCTATAAACATAGATTTTATTTTCATATTCATTGAATAATTATTATATATGAGAAGCGTTTTGACGAACACTTCGTACTCGTCTCTTCGCTCTTTTTATTGCACTAATGTGTATAATTACGAACAATATTTTTTTATGAAATTTAGATTAAAATAATTTTCATTATTAAAATTATAGGTTTAAATAATATATATTTTAGAATTTTTACATTGTAAGAAACAATACATTTTTTAGAGGTGTAACAAATTATACTTGTCTTTTTCAATGATACCAACAATATAACAAATATAATTTGTCAAAAAAAAAAACAAATATGATATAAGTTCTTATCTTTTTAATGTCATCAATAAAATAAAATTCTTATTGTCAAATTTCTTTAAGCGTATAATTGAAAGGGGAAATTTTAGTCCAAAACTATGTATTTTCTTTATATATATAGTATACATTTATAATATGGATTAGATACATCATTTTTTTATTTAAAATGATCTCTCTGTATTTTATTATTATTTGTTTTGACATTTTTACACATATTAAGAATGTCAACCTACATTTATTCAGATTTAATTTGAATAAAAATGGATATAATAAAGGTTAGTAAAGTTTAACAATTTATATTTGTTTTTAATAAATGGTTGTAAGGTCACACTTCAACTTTAAGGTACACAGTTCGAGACTGGCACCAAGAGAAAGAAGTTAAATGTAGTTAATTTCTGTAAAGAGAACTTAATAGTAATTTTATAAAATTATTTCTGATTAATGATGTTATAAAGAGATATAAAATGAATTGAAAGAAAAGAGAGTAATAAATAATAAATGATATGATAAGGAAAAAAAACACTAATGATGAAATTAATAGTTCAATATTTTTCATGTCGAACAATGATGAATGACATTATCATAGTGTAGACTGTGAAAAGGATATAAACGGTCGGCCTTAAGAGGGGCATATATAGCAATAATTGGTTTAAAGGGGTATATAATAATAAGCGCAAAGAGGGTCTAGCGCTTTTCTTTTCAACCTATCATTTCATTAGCAAAAACACAAAACTTAGAAGTAAAATGTAAATCACAGAAGCAACACATAAAACGTAAAATATCTACTCATTTCAAGAAACCCGGTTTGTTTTTTTTTTTAGGATGCTTTTTGGTGTTTCAGATTGAAGTTAACTTGAATTTGTATTTATACTTCATAATAAAACATGACTTTTATCATAAAAGTTTCATGTTTGGGACGTCAAATTTGGTCTAGTGTGATTTTTGATAAGTAACATATCATATTATGTTGGAACAAAATGTGTTTAACACTGTCACCTTAAGTTTTGTTGATAAGAATGTATTAAAAGTTCAATTGGATATGCTAATATTTATTCAAGTGTACAGGGTCATAGACTAAAATTTATAAGTCTTTGAACAAAATATTGTTTCTGGAAGAATAAATAAGAGCAAAGGAATTTACAAAGGAAGCTTATGTTGCAAGTCACAGTCTGAAGAAGTCAGAGTCTGAAGACCATCAGAAGCTGACAGTCAGAGTTTGAAGCCACCATAGTCTGAAGCCTTCAGAGGCTGAACCTGAAGTCAATTAATTTGGTTATTTGAAGACAAAAGTTTGCAGAAGGAATAGAAGCCTGGAGGAACAACTATTTCAAAGGAATTAGAAGACATTGGATGCTTATTCACTAAAGAATGGTTAGAGAAAGGGATATAGTACAATTGTACAACCAGTACTCCACTCATGTTTGCGCATAGTACTGCTATAGTTGTGTCTTTGCTGGTTAATTCTCTATACAAAGAATGAATTTCAAATTATTCCCTCCTAAGACATTAACCAAATCAGGCAACATGTCATTGGTGATTGATCAAGCTTCTATAACAACTCTTTTGATGTGTTGGCACTTCTACAACGTATCTTTCATACCTCTATATGAAGGAATGAAGAATGGAAGATTGGTAGGATTCAACATCGTTTAAACAGTGCTAAAAATCTACTGAAATTGTTGTGCATCAAACACTTAGAATTTCTTAACAACTTTCATATTTTAGAAATTCTAGAGTCTTAAGAGTCTGATTTGATTTTTATTGTGAACACCACTGATTGTATATCAAGTGTTCAACCATACTTATTTATGTTTAATTTGTTTGTTTAGAAGTCTCTTGCTTTTGTGCTTGAGCATAGAAAATCTCTTGCTTGTGTGCTTGATTATTTAAAGTCTCTTGCTTGTGTGCTTTGATCATTTGTAATCAGATTGGATTACAGTGAAATCTCCTTGAAAGTGCAAGGGAGACTAGAGTATTTCCGGATTGTGGAAGGAACTAGTAAAATTGCTTTCTCTCTCTCTCTCTCTCTCTCTTTACTTTATCTGCTGCATACACTCTGAACATTGCTTCAGAATCTGAACTCTATCAGACTCTGGACTCTGGACTTAGTTTAAAAAGAAGAAAAAGTTAACACAATTCAACCCCCCTTGTATTTTTCTCACCTTCATATTCTATTGACAAATGATAAAAGATTTTCATGTAGTATGGGGGAAATATATTCTATACTATTATGGATTTATGGTGACCAATAATAAAAAAGGTTTTTGAGAAATTTTAGATATAGTAAATCAATTGAATTATCAAATCAGATAATGAAACTAATATAAATCTTGGTATGTCTACTATCTTTTTACTTAGTTTTGTTGATTTTGGTTCGGATTGCCCAATTGTTTTGTTTTGTTTTGTTTTATTATTTTTTTATTAATAATATATAAGATGAGATGCATTTGACACACCCTGTTTTGGAGTTTCACCAAAACTGAGATTTAAGAATATCGTATTATTGTGATCCCCATGATTAACTTATATCTCAAGCACCGTTTATTAAAAAAAAAAAGTATTATGGTCTATTATATAAGAAGACCGTTTACTCAAACTTGGTCTAAAGCTCATAAAATACTAGGAACGAATGCAAATATGATGTTATCAGTTGTATTTGATCCGTTTGCTTGGGAAAATACTTGGAACTAGTAGTCCTTTTGATTTAACATTACCGTGGGGGAAATTTGTGGGGAATACGTTGTCTACAAGGTTGTAATATAACCAAGTCTATAAGGTTGTAATATAAACAATTTCAGATGCGTCCATAGAGCCACTAAACCATGTCTATAAGCCATAAGGTTGTGATATAACCAATACTAAATTATGCCAGTCAGAGTATATATCAAGCATAAAAACTAAAGTGATTGAGTTGGTTGGCACAACTGTTTTCTTTGTTAATTTTCAACACAGATCATGAAATATAATTTACACAACATGAACAATAAACTTCGATCATAGTCACCATTAAAATTAAATAAGAGGGTTTATAACTTACCACTTGAAGTCGTTGATTGTCAACGTGTATAATGCTCTTTGATGATCTTGAATTCCAATTATGTTGGATAGGATCTTCCTCTCCTTTCTCAAACATTGATGGGTAAGTATGTAATAACATGGATTATCTTTTGCATATACCCCAAGACATATTTATAGATAAAGTGGAGAGGGGATCTACCCTTTCATGTAGGGTTACAATGGTTCTACCAATTCCTTCATGAATAGTCACAAGGTATCAAACCATACCCTTTCACAAAAAGTTGAATGGTTCCACCTATCATGGATTCATTCAACTATAGACTACATTATTCCAGTACACCTACCATGTGATGTCTAATATCTATTGATCACAATATAGATATTCCAAGACCCATCAAGACACCATTCAACCAATATTTAATTTTATAAATCAATGGAAGACCAAAAAAATTCTTACATTCTTCAAATTTGCATCCACAATCAACAGAATCAGTCCCAGTAAGTTCAAAATAGTATTGCCTTCCAGACTTTAAGATCAACCCTATATAAATCTTTTTCATAGTTCCCTTATTTTAAAGCTAAAAAAACACCTATCATATATTACTTCCCTTATTTAAGGGCAATACTTTCTAAATGGGCTTCTAGTGGAGAAGGACAATATTTGTGCTGCCAAAGCAATGAGCTGACTGGTGCAAATTGGCAAACTGCTTTGTCTCTGTGTTTTTAAGGATTCCGGAAAGAAAGTAGTTGTTAAATTTACTCTGAATCTGGGAAGCTCCACTAAACCTTCGAAGATACAAAAGATATTTTTGTACTAAAAAATCAGATGAAAAGATTTAGCTTCTTCAACTAATATTATTGAGGTACCTGTAACATCTGTTTGTGATTCTCTTTGAAAGTAATTGTAACATGTGGCGTTATAGTTTCATACTTGAAGATGCCTAGCAACAATTTTCCATACTGAATGCGGGAACATTCATCATTAATTCCATAGTCTTTATATGAATTTTTCAAATTAAAAATAATTAGAGGAGGCCTTTACATTATATATAAAATCAATCAGATAAGCACAATTATTTTTGGCTCTGTGGGGCAAAAGAGCTAAAATAGAGATAAAAACAAATTTGTACTCCTTAAGCCACCAAGAGATCTTAAACTATTGATTGTGTACGACAGTTCTTAAACAAATTTATGGGTTAGATTAGACTCCACGGAAAAGCAACGAAGATGAAAAAGGACATAACATAATTGGGGAACGTATACTGTCTAATCTCAATTGATCCACAACACTGGTGAATCATCCTCCCTCTTATCTGATTCAATCCCTCCTCTTCCTTGAGATCTTGCCATAATTCATTGAAGATTAGCAAGCATTGCAAACAGCCGAACCAACCCTGCCAAAACATACCTCCTTAAATTCATTAGGATTCCAACACGACTCATAAGAGGCAGGACGCAGTCTTCAGCCTAAGCTTGAAAAATGATATTGAACAGGAAACCAATTTTTTAGTACATGCCAATACCGGAAACATCATCAAGACATTAACGACAACAATAAAAGTTGGATGAAATGAGTTAATATGAAAAATAAAGAAATTAAAGGTATACAAAAAAAAATAAATAAGATATTGTCATACCCCAAATTTTAACCAGGGTCCTCCGTTTAACCATCTTCCTGTGTGTTTTTTAAACTTATTTCATTCACCTTCAATCCCATTTTTATTCGCATTTTTATTTGCATTTTAGCCATACTTTAAACGCTCGTCGCGTTCGTACTTTAATTCTCAATTTAATTTGCATTTTTAAACTCTTTGCACTTGCATTTTTATTTCTCGCTTTTATTTGCCTTTGAAAATTTTACTCGCCTTTAAAGACTGAGAAGTCTCGTCGTTTCAGACGAAATTTCAGCAGAGAGGTATTTTAAAATACCTCATTTTTTTGGTTCCGAAGGGACAATTTTAAAAAAAAAAATCTTTTTACTTTGTTTTCCTTTTATTTTATTTTTTAAGTCTTCTTTTTATTTTTATTTGTTAATTTTCGTTTTAGTTTATTATTATTATTATTAATTATTGTGTGTGTTTTAATCATTTTTAGAGCCTTTTATTTTAGTCCTTTTTAGTCCAAGTCTAGTCCAGCCCAACTACAAGGGCATTTTTGTCCAAAACTGTCCCAAAAGGACACATCATCTGATCCAACCCTAAAAATGCAGCTATAAATAGTGCATTAAAGTTCTGACACTGAGGAGATCAATCATTGGCAGCAGCTGCAATTAAAGTTACAAACACAAAACCCTTTTCTCTCTCCGAAATTCTGGATCAAAGCCTCCAAAAATTCACAAAAAATATGAACAACATGAACACAACATGAACAAGAAATTTCCAGCAAGCTAAAAACCAAAACCGAACTCATTCATACAAAACCGAACCGGATTCGAACTTCCTCACCACATAGAAGAAATCCGAAACGCAAAAAGGAAAGGAGAAGATCGAACAAGCCTTGTGTATCATCATCCAATTTGTTTCAGAGGTAAAAGTAGTTTAGGGTTTTTGAAACTTTAAACCTAGATCTGCTGCGTTTGGTTGCTTCTTTTTTTTTTTTTAAATCTAAGTCCGGATCTATAATCTACATGAAAAAGGATGTTTGGAACTGTGAATTTTTTTTTTTGAAACAGAGGTGTTTAAAATTTCCGACGCGACGGCGCCGCTCTGTTGAGCCGACGACCACCGCGTCGGCGTGTTCTTTCTCATCGGAGAAGAAGGAGGGGAGAGGACCGTATTTGTTTGAGTTTTAGAGAGAAGTCAGAGCTTTTCTCTCTACTTTGAGGGGAGAAAGGTTTTTTTTTTTGTGGGTTTGTGTTGTTTTTTTTGGAATATCCATTTTATACTCTCTTTATTCCCTTTGATTCTATGCGTGCTGCTGTTGTTCTTTAACGTGCTCTTTCTTTTTTATCTTCCTTTGATTCTCATCCTGTGGCCATGATATACTTCCCTGTAAACAGATTTGAGCCTTCTGATCAATCAGATGGCTCAGATCTGATCTCGGTTGGAGTCTAAGTTTTATGCATTTTTTCTCTACATTTTCACTATTCATACCACTATCTTTACTATGTGCACATCATTTTCACTTAAAATTTCTTCCTCTAGTCCTACGAAATATTTTGTTGCATGTTAATTGTTTATTTACCGCATTTATTATTTTTTATGTTGTTGCATTATTTTTTCTTCATCATCTTATGCATATTTTATTTCTTGTCACCTATTTTTAATTGTTATCATTTTTAGTGTGTATTTAGGATTTGATGTAATTTAATTTTCCGCATTTTTATTTCTCGTCATTTATTTTTATGCAAGACTTTAGAATGTATTTAGGAAATTATGTAAATATCTAAATAATGAGAATATGCACCGACACCACGATTTATCTTTACCGCATTATACTGTAACCGCGACCGAAGGCGAAATTGAATTAGTGACAAACTATGACTAAAAATTTGACTAATATAAGTGCCTTAAAATTGAACAACTAGTATTTTTAGGTTTAAGATTTTACTTTGGGATCCAATATCCCCACCTTTTATTTTTTACGCTTTCCGTTACGTTTTACGTATAGCTTTTTTTTACCGTTAGTTAAAAAATCATTTTCTCAAAAAAATCAAATAATCAAAACACCAAAAATATTTTCTTAAAAAACCTTGGATTTTAACCCAAGAGATTTTTCTTTTATTTTCTTAATCAAATTTTCAATCAATCTTAATCTCCACTTCAATTTATCATTTTTGTAATTAAAATCAACCAACTTCACATCTTTATTTCTTCTTTGCCTTTCGGCCTCTTATCTTCTCAAAATATTTTTTCAAATCTTTAAAATCAACTCAACTCACCAAATAAATTTTTGAGGTGAACTACATGATTTTGATCCCACTTTTGGGTATGTAGGCAAAAGACTTATGTCTTTCCAAATCAATAAAAACAACAACAAAAAAACATACTTCTTCTCCCTCCATTCTTTCACTTAGACTTTAGACAATATTTTACAAATAAGTAAGCAAAATAATTAGCACAAGATAATTTAGGTAAGAGGCTCCTTCGGAGTACCGAAGTCGTTTAGGGTGCTTAACACCTTCCCTATTCGAAACCAACCCCCAGACCTTGATCTCATAAGGGTTTTTACTCATTTTTTCCCTTCCCAAGAATAAAAGTAGAGAGTTCAAAGATTGAAGGTTCAAAACCAATTAATAGATTGATACCCGAAAATCACAAGCACAAATATTACTATACCTGTAAAGCAGTTAGGGAACAACAACAG
The DNA here is from genome assembly GCA_958299785.1 of Medicago lupulina. Classification (NCBI taxonomy): domain Eukaryota; kingdom Viridiplantae; phylum Streptophyta; class Magnoliopsida; order Fabales; family Fabaceae; genus Medicago; species Medicago lupulina. Next base: position 64,941,815 of record OY283144.1, read on the forward strand.
ATTTAGTGGTTTAAATAAATAGGATTTTTTTTTTTGGTACAAAAATAGATAGGAAATTTTATTTTCTGAAAAAGTGAAGATATATAAATATATATAATTTTCTTTTTTATATTCTTAACATGTGACCCAGAGGCACCAGTTAGCATTTCCTATATATATATATATATATATATATATATATATGAATAAACTGCTACATGAATGTACAGCTCACGACATGCCTGCTACATGAATAAACTGAAAAAAGTGATCCTTGATAACTCCTGGAAAAACGAAAGAGATGACAATGGACAGACTAAAAACCAAACATTCCCAAATAAATCACAACCAATTAAAAGATGATCCGTTGTCGCAATGATGCCACACCCTCCAACACATAAATTATCGTTAGCTTGAAGGATATGTCTTCTCACCAAGTTTGATTTTGTCGGAATTCTATCTTGAAGAAGATGCCAAGAAAAGAGAAACTTTTGAAGGAAATAATTTATGCCAAACATTGTTGATTTCACTCTCAGTCACCGGTTCAGTTGCAAATGTTATAAAGCGATATGTCCCATGAACCGAATAGCTATGGATTGGATCAACCATCCACCTCCAAAAGTCCTGTATATTATCCTGCAAAATAACGTTATTCAACAAAACAACACACTCCCTCACACTATCCTCCTCCCATGCCAACAAACGTCTCCTCCACGCCAAAGCATTCCCCCCTTCTTCCCAACCTAATCTCGCCATCTCCTCCACCGTACACTCCTTATGCACTGATAACTCTTACAGACGGATGAATTGAAGTTTTAAAGGAGCTCCACCCAACCAATTATCAATCCAAAAGGAAGTGTTTCTACCATTACTTATCTTGTGAATTCGGACAAAATCACACCAATGAAATACAAAGATGTGTGGAGCAAAGGTAGTGATAATCAATGGATAAAATAGCCTCAAGCAACAACAACAACAAACAGTCCTAAAACCTAGTGTAGAACAACATCACAAGCATAATCAAAGCAATAAAGATAAGCAATGAAAGAAAGGAACAAACACACCAAAGATTGTTGACCCAGTTCGGTCCAATATGACCTAATTTGGGGGAGAGAGAAGCTCTCCAATCCACTATCAAAGAGTTCTTCCATAGAGATTACAAATGGGTTACAAGAAATTAGCTCAAGAGCTCACAAAGAACAAAACCTAATTTCTACCCATTTTCCCAATCTCACCAATGAACAAGACAGTCAATGATTTTCACTCTCCAAGGTGATTACAATGTTTCCCAACCCAAGAGAACCTCACTACAAAGACACTCAACCCTAAAGTTACCTCCTTTGTATTATGAAGTTTCTCTCTCAAAGCCACACCTCCAAAATCTGCAAAGAAACACTTATATAGCAGTCTTCAACTGTCAAAATCGTGTCACGATTGGCCAAATCGTAACACAGTTGGTGCGTACGACCCAAGGTACAACCAACCTTATCTTGAAAACGTGCCCAGCAAGCTGAAAATCGTGTCACGTATTCGCAAAATCATGTCACGATTGAGCACTCAGAAAACCATGCTCACTGCCTAGAAAATCGTGACACGTTAATGAAATCGTGTCACAATTTCTCTATTTCTCAAAACACAAAATTTGAAGCCAATTTCAACATTTCTCCACCTTGACTTCAAATTGGTGATGATGTCAATTTAACCATCAACCACCATGTTGCTCTCTCCAAATGGGGAATTACTATTCAACAAACTTGATCAAGTCCAAACAATGGTTGAACCTTGATCTAGGTAATGACTTGGTAAACACATCCGCCGGATTCTCTTCCGATGCAACTTTCTCCACCACAATCTCTTTAGTTTCAATCATGTCTCTAACAAAGTGCAAACGAATGTCAATGTGCTTTGTCCTCTCATGATATACTTGATGATTAGCCAAATGAATGGCACTTTGGCTATCACAATTTATCCTCACACATTCTTGAGTAATTCCGAACTCACCAATCATCCCTTTCAACCATATGGCCTATTTCACCCCTTCAACAAGGGCAATGTACTCTACTTGAGTAGTAGATAGTGCCACCACGGATTGTTGATTTTCTTTCCAACTAATAGTCGTGCCATAAAGAGTAAACACAAAACCCGATAAAGATTTTCTTGTGTCCACATTGCCCGCATAGTCCGCATCTACATACCCCTCCAAAGAGTCTTTCTTTTGAGCTGCTCTTGTGTATTTCGAACCGCCCTTCAAAGACCCATTCAAATACCTCAACACCCACTTTAAAGCTTGCCAATGCACAATTCCCAGATTTGCCATAAACCGACTCACAATACTAACCGCCTAAGCTAAGTCCGGTCTACTACAAAACATACCATACATGATGCTTCCAACCCCACTTGCATATGGAGTACTTTCTATTGCTTGCTTCTCATCCTCGGATTGAGGACATTGTTTTATGGACAACTTTGTGTGGTGACCCAAGGGAGTGCTCACGGTTTTAGAGTTTGACATTCTAAACTGCTCCACCACCTTCTTCAAGTAACTAAGTTGAGATAAGAAAAGTTCACCTTTGTCACGATTCCTCAAGATATCAATAGCAAGGACTCTCTTTGCCGGACCAAGATCTTTCATCTCAAATTCACCATTTAACTTTTTTTGAGCTTCACAATCTCATCCTTGCTAGAGCTTGCCATCAAGATATCATCCACATATAAAAGAAGGTAAAGAATGACTTTCTCACCCCTCTTCAACATGTACACACAAGAATCATACCCGCTTCTCACAAAAACGGTCTTCAAAAGAAATTCATCAAACCGACGATACCATTGCCTAGGGCTTTGCTTCAACCCATACAAAGATTTCTTCAAAAGACATACCTTAGACTTGTCCTCCACAAAACCTTCCGGTTGCTCCATGTAGATTGCCTCTTCAAGGTCACCATGTAAGAATGCGGTCTTTACATCCATTTGTTCAAACTCAAGATTGAGTTGATTCACAATAGCCATAAGAATCCTTATGGAACAAAGTTTCACCACCGGTGAGAAGATCTCATTATAGTCAATCCCCTCCACCTGAGTGAAACCTTTAACCACAAGTCTTGCTTTGTACCTAGGACCTTCAACTCCCGGAATACCTTCCTTTTTCTTGAAGATCCACTTGCAACCAACTACTCTTTGGTGTTTAGGTAGCTTCACAAGTTTCCAAGTTTGGTTCTTTTCCAATGAATCCATCTCTTCATTCACCGCATTCAACCATTACTTGCTTTCTTTGCTCTCAAATGCCTCCTTGAAGTTTCTAGGCTCCGACTCTTGCACATCTTCAGCCGCATTTAGAGAATAACACACCAAGTCTGCATAACCATATCTCCTAGGTGTCGTAATGGTCCTCCTTTCTCTATCTCTAGCTAAAAGATAATTAGGATCCACTACTGGTTGAGTTTCACTTGTATACGATGTCGAGGCTTCATCCTCGACATCATCTTTCTCTTCATTTGGAAGCTCCACCTCAAACTGAGTTCCCTCCACTATTGTTTCCGGTACCAAAGCCTCTAGATCTTTACACTTCATCCTCATACAGGCCTCATCAAAGGTAACATCCCTACTAATCAAGACTTTTGATCCTCCACTGGATTCCAATTTCCACAACTTGTAACCCTTCACACCTTCCGGATAAGACACATTTTGTAACACTCTAATTTCTAATTTTTATCATTTCGATTGTTTTGAATTTTATTTAATTTTAGATGAATTATGTGGTGTGTTGATATGTGATTAAATGATGATTGTTTTATTATATGATAATTAGTGGTTATTTTTATTATTTAAGTAAAATAGGAGAAATAATAGTTATTTTGAAATGTTGGGAGTTTAGTGTGAGTTAATAAGTTTTTAAGGGAGTTAAATGAAATTAAGAAAGGAGTTAAGGAAATTTAGTGAGGGAGTTAAGAGAAAGAGAGGTTTTGTTTTGTGGGAAAAGAAAATAGAGAGAGTCAGTAAAACTATTGTACGTATCAGTAAGAGGAAACTTGAGTTTTGGGAGAAAAGAGAGAAGAACCAAGAACCAAGGGAATTGCTAGAAGGGAGTGAGAGCTTGAATTTCTGTAGCTTAATTGTTCATCTAATCAGGTAAGGGTGAGCTTGCATTTCAATTGATAATATATATGCATGTCTCATGAATTTGGATTGAGAATTGTTATTCTGTTTTAGGTTTTTCAAGAATATGATGAATTGCCTAATGTTGTTGATTTATGTTGTTGATTGTGTTATTCTGAGTTGTTCTTGTCTATACATTGTATATTAGACCTGTAAACGTTTTGTAAATTAATTTGGGTGATTGGGGGGATCAAAATTGGGTTTTTGGATGAAAAATGGTTTAAGAAATCGTAGATGAAAATTGTCCAAATGAGCGCTCGCTCAAGCGAGAAGGCCGTCGCTCAAGCGAGCGACACTTTCCCTGCCTAGGATTGAAATTTCGCCCGTTCGCTCAAGCGAACCATAAGCGAACACCAAGCGAACTTGAACCTGACTTTCGACATTTGCGTCGCTTAAGAGAAGTCCCCGTCGCTTAAGTGAGAGACGCCAAATTTTGCCCAGAATTTTGAAAATAGCCTGTTCGCTCAAGCGAACCGTAAGTGAGCTGCAAGCGAGCAAGATCCTGACTTACGTGATTTGGGTCGCTTAAGCGAGCTGGGTCCTGTGCGACCCTTTTGTGTAATTTTTCTAAGTGTTCCAGACCCAAACCTAAGCTTCCTAACATGTTTGTTGGATTTATTTAAAATTGTTCAGATGGTAAAACTTATATATGAAGATGAATAGGATGAGATTATGTATGTATACATGAAAATAATTATGCTTTACTAAGTTGAGTTGCCTTTGGTGTTGCTGAGTAGTATTGTCCAGTTGGGGAGGGTGTCCTAAGTAGTTGTTGTTGGTTGTATGCTGATATACACCATTAGTTGTTGTTGGTTGTATGCTGGTATACACCATTAGATGTTGTTGGGTTGTATGCTGATATACACCACTGAGTCCATTCATACTCATATGCATTTGTTGGGGGCTTATTGCCCTGGAATGTTTATCATTCACCTGTTGAGGGCTTATTGCCCTGTAACGCTTTATCGTTCACCTGTTGAGGGCTTATGCCTTGGGATGCTTTAACCATCCAACTGTTGAGGGCTCATGCCCTGGAATGCTTGTCATTCAACGCGCGTAAAATGGTACCACATGCATATTGCATTTGTAGTTGATGTCGTTGCATAGTTGATGTCGTTGCATAGTCGGTGTCGGTGAGAGTTGTTGTTGGTGTGATGTCGCCACAAGGGTTGTTGTTGTAATTATTTAAAATGAAGTAATATTGTTGATGAATGATTATGCCATATATGTACGGATATTGATATATTTGTTGATGTGTTCTAATTCAAGTTGATGATTCATTATATATATATATATATATATATATATATATATATATATATTATTTTTGATTTGTGAACTCACCCCTTCTGTTGGAATTGCCGCCTTGTGGGCAAGTGCAGGTAATGAAGGCTAGTGAGATGTTGGCTCTTGTGTCTTAGGGCTCTGATACGTAACGGGATAGGGAATCGTTGTCTTTTCTTGCATTCCTTTATGTATCATTTATTTTTTGAAGAACATGTTGTTGAAGATTTATTTGTTGGATGATGTTTTAGAATTTGTCGAGGCCTTTGAGCCAAGGATTTTGTTGTAGTTGAATGTTGATGATTTTAAAAGAATAATTCCGCTGCAGATTTTATAAGAATGATATGTTGAATTAAATAGTTTTATTTTCTATTTAAGAAAGTTTTTGAAAAGCAGTGTAATGCTCTGTTTGATGTTGAATACTCTGATTATAATTATTATTACGATGTTTTGGGAAACGGGGTGTTACACATTTCAAAGCTCTAGGCTCAAGCTTGTCTTGCTTGATATGCACATATGCCAAAGCCCCAAAAACCTTCAAAGACGAGTAGTCCGCCGATTTCCCACTCCATACTTCCATAGGTGTCTTGAAGTCTATTCCAGTTGATGGACATCTATTGATCAAATAAGTTGCAGTAGTCACAACTTCACCCCAGAAACTCTTAGGTAACCCAGCACCTAGAAGCATACACCTCACCCGCTCCAAAAGGGTCATATTCATGCGTTCAGCAAGACCATTTTGTTGCGGTGTTCTTGGTACGTTTTTATGCCTCTTGATTCCTTTCAACCTGTAAAACTCATTAAATTGCTCTGAAACAAAATCCAGGCCATTGTCAGTTCTCAAACCTTTTAGTTTAGTTCCCATTTGATTTTCTATGAGAGTGTGCCATTCCTTAAACTTCTCAAAGGTGTCACTTTTTTTTTTCAAAACAAAGAGCCACACTCTCCTATAATAATCATCAATGATGGAAAGAAAATAGGAACCTCCCCCATGAGTAAGAGTCTTGGAAGGACCCCAAAGATCCAAATTCACATCCTTAAAAGGTCTACTAGAATGATGCATGCCATTTCCAAACTTTACTCTATGTTGCTTTCCAAGTATGCAATGCTCACAAAATTCTAGCTTGTCCAATTTATCTTTTCCTAGCAAACCTTGTTTAGCTAAATCAACTAAACCTCTTTCACTAACATGCCCCAATCTCAAATGCCACAATTCAGAATTATTATGAGGTACAACACTAGCTACCGATGCATTACCAATTACTATTGAACCATCTAAAATGTATAAGCCATTCATTTTAGACCATTTTACCGTAATTAATGCACCATGCGAAATTTTATAAACCCCATGCTCAATTCTAGTGCAATAACCTAGACTATCAAACATGCTTAGGGAAATTAAATTCCGCTTAAGTTCAGGAACAAACCTCACATCCTTTAAAAGGAATTCACGACCATCAAACATCTTTAGACGAACGGTGCCCATGCCTTGGACTTTGCACGCTTTGTTATTTCCAAGTCGAACAACTCCTCCTTCTTTTAGAGCCAAAGTCTCAAAATATTCCTTCCTAGGACACATGTGATAAGAGCACCCCGAGTCCAAGACCCAACTATTCTCCGGTTCCCAACTTGTGACCGCTAGTGCACCCACACTCTCATAACCATCTTCATCGGACGCCACCGCAACTTCAACGGAAGAACTACCATTGCCCCCTTTATTCGGGCAATCCTTCTAGAAGTGACCTTGTTTGTGACAAAGAAAGCATTTATACTTTGGTTTATAAAACCCCTTGGACCTAAACTTGGACCTTGACTTCCTCTTGCCTTTTCCTCTATGCTCATTCCTTCCTCTTGCAACATTCAAGCCTTCACCACCCTCATCAACCTTCAAGTCCTTGAACTTGGTCAATTCCTTAGTTCCCAAAGCCGCTTGGACCTCCTCCAAAGTAGTGGTTCCCTCCTTACCATAAAGGATAGTATCCTTGAAGTGCTCAAAGGACTTTGGTAATGAACAAAGTAGCAACAAAGCCTTATCCCTCATCTTCTATGTTAACTTCAATGTTGGCCAAATCATCAAGAATTTTGTTAAATTCCGCCAATTGCTCCGAGATTGATTTAGACTCACCATCTTGAATGAATAGAGTTGTTGTTTTAGGAGTTGCCTATGAGCCAACAATTTCGTCATGTATAATGACTCCAACTTAGCCCACATCGACGCCGCAGTAGTCTCCCTCGCGACATCCCTTAAAACCTTATCTTTGAGACATAAAACAATAGCACTATTTGCCTTGTCTATCATCTCACGCTTCTCCGCTTGTGTCAAATGTGCCGGCATCGCCGCTTCACCCTTCAATGCTTCTACACACTTTTGTTGTGTCAAAACCGCTTGCATCTTAACCTTCCACAACCCGAAATCATTACTTCCGGTGAACTTCTCGATGTCCCACTTTGAACCCATAATACCAATTTACGCCTTAGCCCCACCGTGGGCGCCAATTGTTGTGAATTCGGACAAAATCACACCAATGAAATACAAAGATGTGTGGAGTAAAGGTAGTGATAATCAATGGATAAAATAGCCTAAAGCAACAACAACAACAACAACAAACAATCCTAAAACCTAGTGTAGAACATCATCACAAGCATAACCAAAGCAATAAAGATAAGCAATGAAAGAAAGGAACAAACACACCAAAGATTGTTGACCTAGTTCGGTCCAATATGACCTAATCTTGGGAGAGAGCAGCTCTCCAATCCACTATCAAAGAGTTCTTCCATAGAGATTACAAATGGGTTACAAGAAATTAGCTCAAGAGCTCACAAAGAACAAAACCTAATTTCTACCCATTTTCCCAATCTCACCAACGAACAAGACACTCAATGATTTTCACTCTCCAAGGTGATTACAATGTTTCCCATCCCAAGAGAACCTCACTACAAAGATACTCAACCCTAAAGTTACCTCCTTTGTATTATCAAGTTTTTCTCTCAAAGCCACACCTCCAAAATCTGCAAAGAAACACTTTTATAGCAGTCTTCAACTGTCAAAATCGTGTCACGATTTGCCAAATCGTGACACGGTTGGTGCGTACGACCCAAGGAACGACCAACCTTATCCTGAAAACATGCCCAGCATGCTGAAAATCGTGTCACGTTTTCCCAAAATCGTGTCATGATTGAGCACGCAGAAAACCATGCTCACTGCCTAGAAAATCGTGACACATTGATGAAATCGTGTCACGATTTCTCTGTTTCTCAAAACACAAAATTTGAGCCAATTTCAACAACCCACCACCCTCTTAATGTTGTCATCAAACCAGTTTTCTACTCCCGACCCTACACCCTCCCTCACGTGACACATCATCCTCCACCACGCCTAAGCGTTTCGACCCCGTTCTTGTATTCGGCCACCATCCTCCCCATACCGGGCCTTCAACACATGGTACCACAAACCATCTTTCTCGACTAACAACCTCCAACACCACTTTCCTAACAAAGATATATTAAATTCCCTAAGTCTCTAAACCCCCAAACCACGTCTATCCATAGATAAACAAACAATATCCCATTTTATCCAAGCAATTTTTTTAGAGACCTCACAACCCCCAATTTTATTTTATTGTAAAATAGATTCATTGGGGATGTAATTAAGTTATTATCAATTCCATGAGAAAAAAACCTGCAGATAAAGGATTGTGCTAAAATTTCTGATGGCATATTCATTGGTGTCAAAAAAATAAACCAAATGGAAAAAAGGATGGAAACCTAGCAAATTACAGTATTTATTTATTTGGATCATTTGGCTGAAATGGTTAAATGGAATAAACAATAATTTGTATAGTTGCCGGTCAATGGTTAGCGTCTCATAACACACACACACACACACACACATATATATATATATATAGAAGAATTTTGTAATAAATATAATATTAATTGAGGATTTTTTTTTGTGTGACCTATTTTTTTAGTATGCTGAAGGGACAAACATAACACATTGATGTACTTAATAGATATTTTTTTTAATATTTATAATGTTAGGAATAGGATGTGGTTTATAAATTATGAAGTTATAAATGTAACCAAAAAAAAAATATGTAGTTATATAAATACATATATTACAAACAAAGGAGGGAAACATGGTTAAAATTGTCAATTTTGTTTATAGTATGATTATCTTTCTTTTCCTATTCCTGGTTGCAACCAAGGCCGAACCACGTAAGCCATTTCTAACCATTTAAAACTTTCTTCTCTACTTCGTGCACTATATATTATCCCATTTTAGTTACACTTTTTATTCTTAATTTTTTGTTTATTATAGGAGGTTATCGATGTTATACTGATTCTGATTGTCCACCAAATATGTGCGACCCTGGTATGACACCAAAGTGTGTGCGTTCTGTGTGTAAATGTGTTCCGATTGGGTGGAAAAATTTATCTCATGTGCTTGAATGATTCGTCATTTAGTGCTAGACCCAAAAGAGTACACAAATGTTCTGCTACAATATTGCACAAGCTGTCATTTAGTTATTTTCTTGCCAACCAATAAATTGATTTTTTCTTTCAATAATTTCAAGAACTGTAAAATAATGATCATGAAATAATATAAGACAACAACAACTATTATATAGATTATCTTCTTCTCTCTATATTTTAGTTACATGCCCATGAACTTCAATTCAGGCATCTCACGTTTTCTTTCCCTTCATACCGCTTAAATAATATCTTTAAAAGTTAAGTTTACAAAATAGTTCTGTTACTTCTAAGCCTATGGTTTTATATATTTTTCATAATATATACTGTTACGTTTGTGATTTTTCTCGTACTTCAATTTATATTTCTTTTATATTTTAATTTTTTTAATAGCCTTTTATACATTATTCGCTTTTAAGGGATACAAAAATATAAAACTTTACTACAAAATTGTAATGATTTAATGTTGATATGTCTGAGACCAGAGCTTAAGGATGACGCGGTTCTTGTTCTCGTGTTGCAGCAAATCAATACAGTGGATGGGAAACTTCGGTGCGGTTGAGGCTTTCTATGCGGCAGTTTACTGTGGTACCTGCAAAATAGACACACGCTTCAATGCCCAAGTAAAGTATCTTCTCGGGAAAGATAAATTGTGTAACCTGTTATTCATAGATCATACATGGGCGTGGCATAAATGCCACGTTTATATAGACGGTTTGGTTGCAAGCGTTCTCGTGTAAACCGGTGTCGGGTACAAAATACGGTTGAATGTCTAACTAACAGCCAATATCATGTTAAGGTCGTATTCTCATACGGTTAGGCACACATATTACCTTGCATAAGAATCTTTTGAGGCAATATATCTTTCAGTTGGGATTTCATTAAAAACCGTTGTTGGTCTGAGGTTCGGTCTGGAACTGTTTCCTCTAAAGCCCTTATCATCTATATGATGTAATTAGCTTGTAATATATTTGACAATCAATGGACAACCTTGATATTTTAGAGATGCTTCCTTGCCAGCCTTTCATTGCAATGACGGTTGTCGGGGAGGACTTAAGTTACAATTGAAGAGTTTTGAGGGGGTTGTTGATGCATCATTTATTGTTGGTAGACTGAAACCACCCCTTTGTGAGAGATTTGATGTGTGTTCCATGATCTCGTAGATTAAGTAGACTCGCTTGATAGCTCTTAAGTGAGGTTACATTCTCAATGTCTGATCTGGAGCATTGAATCTTGCTTTTTCACTATCCAACGAATTCAATCGTTGATAAAAATTTCTTTTTTGATAGTTATAAATGTGGGAGCTTCAAAAAAATTCAAAGGTTTTCACATCCCGCCATACTTTGTTTGTCTTTGTTGCCCACATAAACTTTCTTTTCGTTGTTCTTTGGAGATGTTTACCCATGCCCTTCCATTTCTAGGAGTTAGTCGCCGCATTTATGCCTAAGAGAAACCTTTCCTTTCTCATCCCTCTTCTGCTTTTATTGCTTTGGGGTAGGAAGTTAGGTTGTTTTTGTGTAGTTGAACCCATTGATAAAGAGGATATCGCCTATGCTCGTACATTAGTAAGTATTATATTGGTTTTATCACAAAATAAATTGTATTGTACCACAAAGAGCGCATTTAATTTTGATATCGCTCTAATCCACATAAATTCTGAATTAAGTTTATAAAAGTAGTTTTAGTAATTTTGATCACAAGTAGAATACGACAAGATAGAGAAAGTTGTGTAGGATTAGGTTTCAATAGCTTTATATCTAATGTTTCTTCTTAATCAATCATACACTTTTTAAGATTCAGATATCACTTAATCATACACTTTATATCCAATGTTTCCTCTTAATACCATAGTGTTCCTCTCCATCTTTAGACAACAACAAGAGATCCAATGAACCAACTGACTTCCGATGCTCGGTAGCAAAATAGTTCATTATTTCAATGGCATACGCTTAGATAGTTTTACATGAATATAGATCCACCCGTTGTCTTTAGAGTGATAGAACTTATACATGAACGGATTTAAGAACGGATTTAAACCAAAGATTATATTGAATTGGCTTACACACACTTTTGACCTCCTAAGTTTCATAGTGTAGCAATTTTGGCCCCCTTTTAAAAAAAATGGTTACAAACACCCTCATGTTTAGCCCATTTTCCAATAGTAGTCTTTTTGCTTAATATTGCCATTGGTCAACGCCTACGTGGCACCTCACTTAACTGAGTTGGATGCCACATAGGTAATTTTTGAATTAAAAAATAAAAAGATGCCATGGGTGTATTTGTTAAATGAGCTTCTTCCCCACCTCCTCTCCCAATTCCCTCACCACACCACCACCTCCCTCCTTCTCAGATCAATAAACCACCAATTGGCCAAGATTAAGAGAAAAATGTTGAAGGAAACAGCAACAACAACAACCGTTGAAGAAGATGGACAAGGCCTGTATTGTTTGTTCTCAGGAGAATCTTTCGGAGAATAAAACTCTTCATATTCTTCTTTCTTCTTTGATTCATTCTTCCATGTTCTGAAATCGTGACATGGTAGTGGTGGTAAGGGGTGTATCTCCTGCGAGTATGTAAAATGTAGGTTTGGCGGCGAAAAACCGAATTGTTGTTAGCGTTACAACTTGACTTTGTTGTTGCTTTTATGGAGAATGTTTTATGGTTGTGATGATAATTAGTAAAATGGAAAGAGATGGTGAAGATGATGAGATAGAAGAAAAAATTACAACAAATTTAACAATCATTTTCTTCCATTTTCTCTAGGATACAACAAGTCCTTCTCCTAGTGATGGAGGTAACAGAACAACAAGAACTATAAGTTTATCAGGTATATGTTTATCCAGGAATTAAAATGAAAGAGAAGAAAAAGTTTTTCCTTTTGGGAAGTATATGTATGTTCTCTACGTTTCCGGTGAAAAACAACAAGGAACCGAGGGTTTATTATATTGTGAGTAGGCTTGGTGGTTCCTTATAATTAGGAAGTTATTAACACATGGTCAAAGTGAAAGCAAGAGTTGAAAAGGAACTAATAATACGGCTAATTGCAAGCAATCGTATCAACACACAATTACAGCTTTGACCAATTATATCACCATGAGGTAAAAATAATAGTTTTGTAAAATAAGCCTTATTTCTAATTAACTTTTGAAATAAGATGAACCTACAAATTACAACAAATTTAACAATCACTTTCTTTCCAAAATCCTTTCAAACATGGAGATAACTTTCACGTGGCATATAGAGATAACAATCACCTAATAGTCAACATCTGACTGGACAAAAGTGATGACGTGGCATGTTGACATGGTATTTTATTTATTTTTTGATTTTATTTATTTCCATGTGGCATAATTTAAAAAAAATAAAATAAAAAATAAAAAATTTAAAAAAGAAAAAATCTTTTTTATAAACCCAAAAAATCTTTTTATTTTGAAAAAATCTTTTTTATAAACATCAACAGAATAACAACATGCATAAACAACAAATCTCTCAGAAGCCCTTTTTGCAAACCCTAAAATTCAACATTTGTTCATTCTGATAAATTTGAAGAATTGAAAATTTTAGGGATTTTTAAAAATTGAGGATTGTATTTCTTTTAGAACTGGAGAATTGAATATGGAAGATGAAGATTTGTGTTGTGTGTTGTTACTGGGTTGTGTTTGTTGCTGGAAAAACAGAAAGCAGTAAAGAGGGAGAAGAGAGAGAAGAAGGTGATCATTGGAGAGAAGAGGAGAAAATAATTCGGGATTTTTAAATTTAGCATTTGGGTACTTTAGGTATTTCCCATCTTTAATATTATTTTTCGTAAAAAAAAAAAAAAATTATGTCCCTCCTGGGTTGTGTTTGGGATTTTTAATATTATTTTTCTCCTCAATTATTTTTTTAAATTAACAAGATATTTAAAAGTTCTAAAATTTAATTATTGAAATAAAAAAAACAAAAATTGAAATTAAAAAAATTCATATTTTTAATAAAATAAAAAAGATTTTTTGTTTTTTAAATTTATTTTTTTTTATTTTTTTTAAATTATGCCACGTGGAAATTGAAAAAAATCAAAAAATAAATAAAATACCATGTCAGCGTGCCACATCATCACTTTTGCCCAATCAGATGCTGACTATTGGGTGTGGGGGGTAAACCAAGGAATCTTTATATTACAAGTGGGAGTCTACAAGTTTTTTTTTTATGGGGGGTGAACCAAAAGTGCACCAAATGACAGAGGTAAAAGTCATTTAACCAAAAACTCAACTATGTAGATGAAAGGTGGAAACTATAATCTTTTAAAAACAATATAATCAATCATCTTCAAAAACGACATTAGAATATTTATAGTTTTGTATCTTCAAATTAATTAAATAAACTTCAAATTATTTTAAAATGTTGAGAAACCAATAAAATATTTTTAAAAAGTTAGTAACATAATGTTACATAGTAGTAAAATAAACAATCTTTCTAGAAATTTTAACTTGTGAGAGATAATTAAGCAAACCAATTATACATTAAGTGATTTAGTTTTAATGCCCTAAGTCAAAATAATCTTTTAATTATTTATAAATACGATTTTTTTTACATATAAATACTATATATATATATATATATATATATATATATATATATATATATATATATATATATACACACACTAAAAATAATAAGAAATAATATAAAATTTTCTAAAGAGGTAGAAAGTGTATGGAGTTTTCTGAAGATGATACATCATACATAAGTTGATAAGTGTAGTTGATATATTTGTTGAGAAAATTTTAAGAATTGTATAAAATATTACACCATGAGTGTATATGAAATAACTGAACAACACCCTTTGAAGAAGAAGAAAAAATCCCATGTACTCTCCACTTTTTTCTAATACTTTTATACTGTTTCATTTATATACGACGGCTTCTCTTCCACAAAATATTAAATTACATGTTGGTAGGATAGTGTTCTTCTTACTTGTTGATATACTATGAGAAGATCAAGAGGTTTAAAATTGTGGAGTGAAAAAACTGAGGGATTTGGCTCTCTCTTCCACAAAAAATATAGGAGAAAGTGAATAGGATAATTTATATTTCTATAAGATGATAAAGAAAGTTGAATTATTTATTAGTACTGCATGCAAGCCACTTACACCATATCCTTAAAAGTTTTTATCTACCGTAACTATGAAATAATTGTGAGTTTATATAAGGTGATTCCAAAAAAGAAAAGTGATGTTTATACTAATGAAAAACCAAGTAAGTTCAAAGGATTAACTCATTAGTTATATTTTCTAGAATTGTAGAATGTTACTCTATATTAGCATTACATAGATGATGTATAAATCAATTTCCTAAATAATTAAATGATCTACTTCCCCTAATAAAAATAATCAAATGTTCCATTAGTTTACGTTATTTTCATTTTCCATTGAACTTACTTGTTCATGCTTGATTTTCAAATGTAACCTTTCTTTCAGAAGAAAAAAGAGTAGAATTAGCATTTAGCTCTATAATGTTTGATTTTCCAATTTCTAACGAAGCACTATTAATATGAGATTGCTTTTAATACCAATAGATCAAATGGAATTAAAATGTGATAACCTAAAGATTAGTTTTGGATGAATAATGATGTGATAAGAGGAATAATGGATACCTTTTTATATATTAGCATCATATAAGTGGTGAAATATGATCTCTTACAACCTGAAAAATAAAATAAGAAACATACAATTACTTTAGTACAAATGAAGAATAAAAAAACTTTGTTAAATATGAATATGATAGTATATCAATATAGAACCATGGTGAATACATTCACAGTTTGAGTGGAATTGTGAAATGTGTAGGAATGAGTGGATACAAAGGAGGAAAGTGAATCTGAAAAGATTATGAACTAAACTTTATCACTTTGTGGGTTATGATGGAGGAATATTAACTGATAACCTTTTAGGTTTATGGACGTTTCTTTTTAATGAGAGTTGAATTAATTTCTTTGTGATTTTTTTATATATAATTAGCCATTAAATTGATATAGCATAGGAGAGAATTAGAAGGTTTTAAGAGAGGTTATACATTTAATTGATATAGTAGAAAGTTGCAAGATTTAAAAGAGGGAGAGAACTCTTTTTAGAGTGCCACATAAGCACAATGGAAGCCTAAGAACAATTCAAGGTTCTATTACAAAGATAATAGGGAGACAACCCGTGCGTTGCACGGGTTTGATTAAATTTTTTAACATAAATGAAAAAAAAAATGTTGTAAATTTTTTATTTCTAAAATAAGATTATTTTTTATATTTGGAGTTGGGTTTAATGAAGCAAAAGCACATTTGTATACTATTAGATGTAAATTTGTCGTGATTTTAGGAAGCTGAGAATTAAAGCTTGTGTTAAAGTGATTTTTTATCGTGATTTCAACGAAAACGTGATTTGCAGCCGTCTATCCATACAAACACCAAGTATTTGTATTCTTTTTATCACAATTAAAGTTCTTTCGTTTCCAAAAAATCACAATTAAGTACACTCAATTTTGTTTAAAACTTTTTGTTTATATATATATATATATATATATATATATATATATATATATATAACAACAACAAACTTTTTAAAAATTGGGAACTGAAAAAATAAAGAGCGTTTCGTTTGATAGAATTATAATTATAACTGCTTGTTTAAAAAATAGTTGAAGGTTTATTGACACTAAGAAAATAAATAGAGGTTTATAGACATTTTTATGGTATAAAAGGTGCATAGCATATGGTTTATTCTTTGGTTGTTTTATCTTTTTTCATCTTTTAATTATGTTCTTGTACAGTATGCATCAACTTCTCACTTTTAATCTCTTATATCTTGCTTAAGTTCTCTCATATTGATTGAAAATTCAATTTTTGTGATCATAAATTTTCTTTTACGTTCCCTAATTATGTCCTTAAATAGTTTAATCTATTTTCTCAATGAATTATATTTAGAGATGATTGGTAAAATTAAACATACTATTATTATATTTTGGTTAATTTAAAAAAATATTTTTGATGTCATTTTCTTAATGAATTATTGTGACATTTAGTTTAGCTGTAATATACTATAAAGTTTGTTTTAGAATTATTAGAATAGTGGCTTTACATAAGGTACTCATCATATTAGAAAAGTAAAACGTCAATTTTTAGAGTTTCTCATCTTATTTGGGTAGCATAATAATCATTTTTAATATTCTTAAAATGTTTTTTTTAGGGAATAATATATCCTTAAAATATTAGGACTGACTTTTCAAAATTTATTTGCTAAGACATTTGATTAATGTATAGAACCAAACAATATATATTTTTATGACAAACAAAAAAGAATTTGATTAGTCTATAAGCTTTATATGTGGACATAAAGAATTAATAATCATCTTTATCTAACTTCAACTTAATTGCACATTATTATATTTATTTTTTAAATAGAATAAAAGAGTAGAAATCAAGCTATAAGAGATTTTCGAAAGAAATACTCAATTATTGAGTTACGGGTCCACAATTTTTTTACAACGTCAATTGTTAATCAAATATTCTCGATATAAATAAAATAAACGAAGATTTTTCTTTTGACAAAAAACAAAATAAATATAGAAGATAACAATTATCACTACATATAGACTAAATTCTAAAAATAAAATAATTAATTTCAAATCATCTTTAAAAGTTTTAGATTTTGATCTACATCATTTGCTATTTAAAACAATGGCAATACAAATTAAATATGTTTATTTATTTATTTTGAAAAATATTAGTTATGATTGAAAACATATACTTACATGAGCTATAAATATGCAAGAATTTTCTATCATGAAGTCCTGCAAAGTTTTTATCAGTCCTCCCAAAGCTCTTATAACTAAAGAAATCATATAGACTCCTCCTATGCATTTTTGGATCAAAATCAACACATATGGTGTTGCTGTCAAAAACCCTGAGAAAGCTGCAGCTGGAGGTATATTTCGGAACTCAAAAGGTTTTTGTCTTGGAGGATTTTCTCAATTTTTAGGTAATGGGAATGCTCTCTATGCTGAACTGTTTGCTGCTATGAATGCTATAGAATTAGCTTCTTCAATGGGTTTCTCCAATGTTTGGTTTGAGTCTGATTCTCAACTCGTTATTCTCGCTTTCAAGTCTATCTCCATTGTTCCTTGGGGTCTTAGAAATAGGTGAGAAAATTGTCTCAAGTTAACTCACAATATGAGGTTCTGCGCCACACACATTTACAGGGAAGGAAATACTTGTGCAGATAGCCTGGCTAATTTTGGTTTATCTTTGTCTTCTTTAGAATTATTTTGGTTTGATATTGTCCCTGACTTTATTAGGGGAGAGTACATTAAGAATAGGTTGGGAATGTCCACATTTAGATACATCACCTTTTGAAAAGGTCTTTGGTTTTTCCCCTTTTTCTATTTGTACTCTTTTTCTTTTATCTAATGAAATGAGCTGATGCTCCTTTTGCCAAAAAAATTATATATATACTTACATGAGCTGCCATTTCTCATTGACTTCTCAAGTAGTAAGGATGCAACAAAACTGAAAATAGAAGCCTCATTTATCCTTTATCCTCTTACCATGATTCACATGAAAAAAGAAAATCCAAATTAATTCATAAATATAGAATTCCTTAATGTTGTCAAATCCACATTAAGGAATAAAAGAAAAAATATAGAAAGTTAAAAAAAAAAATAGACTAACAAATATTATATCTATGAAAAAAGTAGGGCTAAACTATTTGATCAATTTAAGCCAAGAGATTATGAAGCAAATTATCAAATGCAACATGATGAGTAGAAAAGGAATTTGAGATTAGTGTTTGTTATATAGGTGAAAAAGAAATATGAAAATTAGGATGATTTAAAGTGTAACATCTTTCCAGGTTTTATAACACATCCTATGATGATGGTGTAAATATTATAGGTGAGATATATGAAATTTTATTTAGTATTTGTTAAGGAGACAATTAACTTCCTAATATATGTCTATGTCAAAAATAAAATAAAAAATATATATGTCTTTATGCACAGACAATGCAATGTTAAAAGGGAAAAAATTATCAGTCATTTTTCATTTCAATATTCATGGGACACAATCTTGCCAATAGAATATTTCTAGACGATCCTGAAATCACTTACAGGAACACAAAATGTAAACTAATGAACCAAAATAAAATGAAGGAAGAAGGGAACCAACTGACCTTTAGAAAAACAGAAGAGTAAAAACGCATGGCAAGATTTCTTGACATTCATTTTCACATTTCTCCAACTTATAATATGCATGGAACTTATAAGAGCACCATAATAATTTTTAATGTTAGAAATGGGGGGATTTAACTATGAAGGGTATTCATACGTTTCTTTCTTTTAACTATGAAGGGTACTCATACGTTTTTCTAGCATGTGGACATAAAAAGTATTTACTTTAATTAAAATTGTCGGTGTCATATGGAAAGTGTTTCTTCATGCACATGTGAAAGTCATAATTTTTTTTTAAAAAGAAATATGTGTAAAACTTATCTTCTCTGTGAAAAGACACTTAAAAGACTCAAAACACAATTTCCTAAATCTTCCAAACAATTTGATTCCTAAACTATAATTTAATGGACTCGCAATGAGCGTAAAATAATTAAAACAAAAATGCAAATATATTTTATTAATATCTCAGTTTATATAATAACAAAATTAATATATACTTTAATTTAGTGTTTTCCTACGCAAACTACTGCATATGGGTAACTTGGATCATATCATTCACCCTTCTTTGTATCTTTTTTTAGAGGCACCATTGTCTAGGTCTCTCACTCAGATTTCTCTATCATTCTTTAAATTATGCTGCAATCTCTTTATTATTATTTTTATATAAAACAAATAGTAGACACTTGTCTTAACCTTTATAAACTAAAATAATATTTTTATGTAAGATATAGTCTTCCAAATTCAATTGAAATATCTAAATATAAAAAGGAATGAAATTTTACTTCTTCTCTTGTTCTATATTATTAATATTTATGCAAAGACTCTACTTTTGACAATATAAACATAACAAAAAACTATTTTAATATATTATAGTTTTCATTTTTGTTTTTTCTAATACATTATACTTGATTCATAAATAGAAAGTAATAAAATATCCAAATTAAGTAATAATAGGAAATAAGGAAGTTAGAAAAGTAGACTGAGAAACAATATATCAATATGAAAAAGTATAGGGCTAGAATATTTGGTAAATCTAAGAGTCCGTCAAGTCTTTACCACGTCAAAATCAATAAATAACTAAGAGATGAAGTGAACAAAGTGGAGGAAAAAAACTATAATACAAAATTGAAAAGATGCAATCCAATAGTTGCTTGGAGAAATTGATGATGAACAAAATCCAAAATTTATGCTATAAACATCTATGTCTGTCATTTTTTTTTTAGACTTTCCAAGCAGCAAGAATGAAACAAAAGGGACAATGTAAGAGTAGCTTGAGTCTCTGTCTTCTCATATAAACAAATGAATAGCCAATAGATGAAAAGTAAAAAAGAGAAGAAAAAAAAACTATAATATTAAACGGAAGAGATATCATCCGATAGTTGCTTGGAAAAAATGATGATGCACAAACCCAAAATGTATTTCACATGGGTAATTATCAAATGCAAAGTAATGAGTAGAAGAGGAATATGAGATTAGTGTTGGTTATATAAGTGAGAGGGAAATATGGAAATTAGGATGATTCAAACTGTAACATATCTTTTCAGGTTTTATGTGGAGGAATGTAAAGGGATACATCTTATGATGATGGTGTAGATATTATAGGCGAGACAATTAATTTTCAAATATGTATGTCTTTATGTGCAGGTACTATGCAATGTTAACGGCTGAGAATTTTTTTTATTAGACATTTTTCATTTCAGTATTCATGGGACATGATTTTGCTAATACAATATTTTTAGACAATCTTATAGTCATATATATATATATCTACCATTTACGAAACACAAAGTAAATTCATGAACTAAAATAAAAGGAAGGAAGAATGGAACCAACTGACCTTTAGAAAAGCTTAAGAGTAATCAACACATGCCAAGATTTTTTTTAGAAGGCTAAACATTTATTTTCACATTTGTCCACCTTATATGCATGAAACTTAATAGAGTACCATAACCATTATTAATGTTAGAAATGGTGGGATTTAATTATCAACAATACTTATACGTTTTTTGGCATGCGGACATACATAGGTCTGGTGTAATTTAATTAGAGGGTAATAAACGCTAAAATCTTTTGGTTTTCAGGACTACTTACTTATACTTTTGGTCTTTTTTTTTCTTTTTATATGTAGAAGGAGCTTTAAGAAGTACGTTTAAGCATTGTGTCTAAAATTTTTGGAGTGGATATTAAATGGAATTGTTATAGTCGGAGAAACTCATGAATTTGAAATTCATTTATTTTAACCGTTACACTAAGATAGATGGAAAGCGAAGTTGTTAAGACTATGAGAAGCTTTTTTAGAAATAGACATAATGCTAGCTTTAGAATGACTCAAGTTTCCTTTACAAATATATATATATATATATATATAGTTTGATAGATAGATAGATATAGATAGATAGATAGATAGATAGATAGATATAGATAGATAGACATAGATAGATAGATAATATATAGATAGATAGATAGATAGATAGATAGAATATAGATAGATAGATAGCATGATGCCTTTCTTCCATTTCTCTTCTCCCGGGTCACTAATACTAGCTTGGGTTAAAGGCCCATTTATTTTTCTTAATTCCCAAGCAAGTGATGCACGTGTGACCATATATAATTAAGCCACGATATTGTAATTTTACCATTACTGTTCAGCACTTCAAAGTGTCACACCTTCATAATTTAATCTAGCCATTAACCAAATAGGTATTAATACACTACTTGACTCAATAAATAAGAAAATGATAATTTATTTAAAATGATTCTAAATTAAAATACTAAACAAATAAAAATAGACTTAAAACGTAACTAAAAATAACTCTAAATATAGTGTATGACTTCCTGTCATCACCGTTACAAGTACAAATACAAGGGTTAGCTTGTAACTGAATTAGCACAGGTAAACCAAGATATGCTTGAAACTATCTGATTAAAATTATGTTGCACTTATAGCTTGAAAAATGCTATTGAACCAAAGTAGATACCACTGCCAGAAACAAATTTTCTAGTGAATACTTTCAAGAAGTGCTCCTTATCGAAAAGTGAGTTTCACTCATTCTAGAAAAAACAGATAACATTGTGCCTTCCAACTTCAGACTGTTTCCCCAAATATGCAATGGGCTTAAGGCATGAGAATGCATTGAGTTCAGTTTCAAACTATATATTATTACATATAGTTTGTGTTCAGGTTCAAACTATAGAGAACAATTAAACTTGATCATGTAATAAGAATTCACTCACGCATAATCTCATAAAATACAAATGACAAATTCATATTTAAGGCCATGGTAATAGAGAAGTTTCACACAATCCCTTTCTAGTCTCATCACCCAAGTATTGTTCAAAGATGGATAAAATAAAAAATAAAAAGTGCAAACTTTAATTATCACTCTAAAATAATCTTACACTGTTTCAAAGCAAAAATGATTTAGGGAACTCGTCTCACCCAACTACCATAAATTGTGCATGTGCAAGATTTAAATCAGCAATAAGAACATTATATTTTTTCTGCAATAAGAACATTATGTCATCTAAATCACATAAGTAATTATGGTGGAGAATTTGAAAATGAACCATTTGAAATTTTTTGTGAAAAATATGGAATTGTCCATGAATTCTCTTCTCCTATAACACCACAACAAAATGGGGTTGTAGATAGAAAAGAATAGATCTTTACAAGAAATGACTAGAACTATGATTCATGAAAATAATTTGGCTAAACATTTTTGGGCAGAAGTAGTAAACACAGCATGTTATGTTCAAAATAGAATCTATAACAGACCTATATTGGACAAAACAACATATGAACTCTTTAAAAGAAGAAAACTCAATATCTCTTACTTTCATTAATTTGGATGTACTTGTTACATTCTAAATAATAAGGTCTATCTAAAGAAATTTGATGTCAAGGCGCAAAGATGAATCTATTTAGGTTACTCTAAAAGATCCAAGGCATACAAAGTGTATAATTCAGAAACACAATGTGTTGAAGAATCAATGCGCGCATTTTTGTATTTTATTTTATTTCTATTTAGCATTTTAATTATTGTTATTTATTTTCCAGCAATTAGAATGTATTTAGGTCCAATGTAAATATAAATGAGAAAAGTGTGCGTGTGTGTCCTTTTATTTCTTTACCGCTTTATATATATATATATATCAAAAAATACAAAAAAATAGGTTAGAGATTATGTGGTGATCCAACATCACTACAAAAATCCACGCGCATTTATTTGTATTGCTCCGTTAGTTTAATTTTCATTTATTATTCCAAAACAACAAAAACATTCAAATAACAAAAATCAAAAAAAATATTTTCATAATAAACCTTGATTTTCAATCAAGTGATCGTTCTTTTTATTTTCTTTCTTAATCAAATTTCAAATCAATTTTTAATCCTACTTTGAGTCATTTTTCTTTCAATATAAAAAATACAAACCAATTCTTATTTGCCACTTGGCTTTTTATTTTAAAACCTTTTTCAAAACTAATAAAAAACACAAAACCAATCAAACGGTAATTTTTACCCCGAACTAGGAGGTTCTGATCCCTCACGGGTATGTAGGCAAAGGACCTAGTCCTTCCGAATCAATAAAAAATGTAGATAATAGGCTTCTTTCTTTTTTTTAATCACTACTCTTATGTTCCTTCTTTTAACTAAAAAATAAGCAAGTTATAGCACAAAAAAAGTAAAATAAAGTCGAAAGGTTCTCGTAGAGTACTACGAACATAAGGGGTGCTAACACCTTCCCCTTATGTAACCAACCCCCGGACCCCATCTTTAAACAAATTTTTTTCACAAGTCAAAAGCTAATCAAATGGCCTTGATCTCCGAAAAATGACGTGACAGGCGCATTACACATCCCAAAGGGCATTCCCCTATAAGCAAACACACCAAATGGACAAGTGAAGGCAGTCTTCTCTTGGTCTTCCGGAGCTACCGCAATCTTATTATACCCCGAATACCCATCCAAAAAGCAATAAAAAGCTTGATCAGCCAACCTCTCTATCATTTGATCCATGAACGGTAACGAGAAGTGGTCCTTCCTTGTTGCAGTATTCAACCTCCGGTAATCTATGCACATCCTCCAACCGGTGACGGCACGGGTGGGTATCAATTCATTTTTTTCATTAGCCACCACCATCATTCCACCCTTCTTAGGACTCTCCCAAGAACTATCAGAGATAGGGTAAATCATACCTGCATCCAGTATCTTTAGCACCTCTTTCTTGACCACTTCCTTCATTGTTGGGTTTAGTCTTCTTTGAGGTTAAACAACAGGTTTGTATTCAGCCTCCATGTGTATCTTGTGCATGCAATAAGTTGGACTAATACCCTTCAAGTCTTAAATGTTTCATCCCAATGCTCCTTCATTACCCCTTAACACCCTCATTAATTTTTCTTCTTCTAAAGGTGCCAGGGTACTGCTGATGATTGCTGGTTTAGAGGCATCCTTGTTTAAGAAGACATACTTCAAGCGAGAAGGAAGTTCTTTCAATTCTGGATTTTTTTTCTCCGTCATCACTCAAAGTGTGCGCCCCCTTAGGTTTCTCAACAAGTAACTCTTCAATTTTTACTAGTTCAATTTCTTGTTTGCTTGCCTCAAGTTGTTTGATACATTCCTTCACCTCAAGATCTTCAGCATGGTCACAACTCTCTATAGAATTAACAATCGTTTTCTCTAGAGGTTGTGTTGATTGAGGCTCACAGGAATTGTCTTCAACTATTTCATCAACAATATCAATCCGGTAACACTTAGGATTTTCAGCTCTATGCTTCATGGCTTCAAAGATATTAAACACCACTTGCTCATTATGGAATCTCAACATAAGCTGCCCCATTTCAACATCAATCAAAGCATGGCCTGTTGCAAGGAAAGGTCTTCCTAAAATGAGTGGCATGTCTTCATCTTCAGCCATGTCTAAGATAACAAAATCAGCAGGAAATACTAGCTCATTAACTTTCACTAGCACATCCTCAAGCACACCAAAAGGATAAGAGATTAACCGATCAGCTAGAGTGAGGGTCATTCTTGTTGGCTTTGGCTCACCACATCCAAGCTTCTTCATCATTGAGAGGGGAATCAAGTTGATACTTGCCCCTAAATCACATAGAGATCTACCAATATCTTTCGTGGAAGTTTCTTTTGGAGGATAGCACTACAATTCTCTGAAAGAGCAATGTTTTCATCATCTTTTGGCTTTCTTCTACCAGTCAACATCTGCTTCATGAACTTAGCATAAACAGGCATTTGATCAAGAGCTTCACCGAAAGGAATATTCACCTGAAGTTGTGAGAAAAGTTCCATGAACTTTTTAAATTGGCCTTCCTCCTTCTTCTTCTTTTTGTCTAAATGAGGATAGGGAAGCTTCACATAAGATGGAACAACTTGTGGTTTATCTCCATCTTTCAATATTTGGCTCTTAGACTTTCTCAAGATTGAGTCCTCATCTATCAATTTCTCACTTTTTTCTCCCTCAATTTTTTCTTCCTTTCATTTTCAACTACGCCTTGATCATTCTCATTTTCAACTACACCCTCATCAGAATTCTTTTCAACTTCTCCATCTATTTCTACCTCCTCCACTACAACTTCATCAACAGTTTTCTTAGCTTTTGGAACTAAAGGTGTGAGAACATTTTTGCTCTTAAGCTCAATAACATTGCAAGTTTCATTCTTAGGGTTTTCCTTAGTGTTACCTGAGAATCCTCCCTTGCTTTGTTTAGCCAATTGCTTAGCCATTTGCTCGATTTGAGTCTCAAGCATCTTTCTGGAAGCTTCATTGTTCTTTCTTTCAGCTTCCTGGATCTTCTTTATCTCTTCAAAGTTTCCTTGAGTCATCTTCATGAAATTGACCATAGTTTCCTCAAGAGCTGAAGGTTTTCTTTGTTGTTGTTGTTGAGGATTTGACATTAGAGGATTCAAGGTGTTGTTGTTTGAATAGCTCAAATTGGGGTGGTTGTCAAAGCCTGGATTGTAGTAAGGATTTTGCCTTTGATAGTTCACATAGTTTGCTTCCTCACTAAATACTTTTGGCATGTGCTTCTCCACACAAATCACATCTCACTGTAGCTACTTGTTGTTGTTTGTTGGCCAAAGTGAAACCTTGAAACTCCTTAGTTAGAGCCTCAATTTGCCTGTTCATGGCTGCTTGGTTGGCTAGGATAGAAGTGGTGTCACTCACCCCAAACACTCCCCTTTTCTTCTTCCCGTCATCAGCTCGGTATTCATTTTGGGCCATGCTCTCGATTAGGTCATGGACTTCATGGTCAGTTTTATTCTTAAGACTACTACCAGCTGAGACATCTAAGAACATCCTAATGTTATGCGTCAAGCCCTCGGTGAAGATTTGGAGATATTGTTTTTCGGTGACTTCATGGTTAGGGCACCTCTTCAGCATCAAAGTAAATCTTTCCCAGACATCATATAGAGACTCACTCTCCCCTTGCTTAAAGTTTGAGATCTCCATCTTCTTATCCCAATATTTTGACATAGGAAAATATTTCTCTAAGAACTTCAGCTCTAGCTCATCCCATGTTTTAATGGATCGACTGGGTAAAGATAGCAACCAATCTCTGTCTCTACCGGTCAAGGTGAAAGGAAACAACCTAAGTTTCTTTTGGCTATCAGTCACGGTGGCTGGGGGTACACAAAACTCTCATGTTTCAGCAAAACGGCTCAAGTGTTCATGCGGGCTCATGTTCTCTGTCCCATCATACTGTTTGTCCCTCAACCCATTTAGAACGGTGCTTTTGATGTCAAAAGCAGCAGGATTAGCAAGCTGAAAAAGTGTGTGTCAGTCGACCACGATGATTTACTAACCCATAGTCTCCCAACTTAGGTGTTGGTACTGGCTCTCCCATGATACTGGCTTCAGGAGAGGTGAATGTTTCAGTTTCAGCAAGTAAAAGACTTAGTATCGGTTCTCGTGCACTCGGTGGAACTGACTTTGACAACCGGATAGCTTTCTGATTGGCTCTTGCAGTCCTCTCTATCTCAGGATCGTATTGTAGATCGTCTGAACTCCGTCTACCTCGCATAAACAGCAAAATACCTTAGTAGTAAAAATTTAAAAACAGAAAATAAATTGTAGAAATCCTAAATTATAACGAAATTGCCTTGTTGAAATAATTCAACAGTCCCCGACAACGGCGACAAAAACTTGACAGAAGTTTGGCAAGTGTACCAAAAACTATCGAAGTAGTAAAATATTGTTCCCACAAGGACTCTATAAAAGTTATTTTGTTTTGTCACTAGGCAGTTGATTAGGTTTGATTTTATGGAATCAATTGACAAAAAATAAAGATTAATTAAGAAAATATGAGAGAGAGAGAGAGAGAGAGAGGAGATCAGGTCTTTCGAATCATCTATGTTCCCCTATTTGGTATACTACACCCTATTCTTATGAATGATTTTCTAGTTTCACGATAGTTAACAAATTAACCATAATCAATCCCTTGAGTTATGACCCTCTTCTTAAACTACAGCCACTAATTCTTTAAGTGGTCTAATAATCTTTGAAGGTTTAAGCACGTTAACCTAATATCACTAACAAACGGTTTCCATATCTAGACTAACCATGTTTATTATAACAATTCAATTAGGTCTAAGTTGAAAGCTAGGGTCAGTAGTCATTCATTCTCACTACGTTTATATGAGACCAAGATATAAAAGCATTAAAAACAATTGAATTGAATAAATACTAGATTGTCATTCACAATAAATAGAGTTTCACAGCAACATGGATCAGTTAGGGTTACATAGAATCATCTCAGACCTAATCTCTAAGAGATTTAGCTACTCATAATTGAGTTTACAAATAGCATAATCAATATAGGAATTAAAACATACATGAACTGATGAAAGGATGAAGAAATCGCCCTCCTAGCCGTCTTTGGATGTCAAAATCGCACTTTGCTCTCCAAGATTCGTAACCCTTGTTTTCAGAATAGTCTTCAGCTTAAATAGGCACAAAAATTTAACCAAAATCGTGTCACGTTTTAAGTAAATCGTGACAAGTTTTCACCTTGTGTAACAAGAAACTGAATTAGGGTTTCACCAAATCGTGTCACGTTTTAGCCATCGTGACACGTTTGCCTAAATGTCGAAGCAATGCATTCTGCCTTGTCAAATCGTGTCACGTTTTAGACCAATCATGACACGTTTTTCTCTTTGTCTTTTTCTTCAGTTTTCTTGCTGCTTAAGTTGCCTTGTGAACTCCAAAATGTGACAAAATTACATAGAAAATTACGTAATGACAACATGTCATCACACCTCTCCCTGAAACACAAAAAGTCTCAAGAAGATTAAAGATGTTTGTTGAATAGTCTGAGGAACTAGCCAATGAAAAAGGGAGCACAATGGCTCAGAGAGTAGAGGAGAATGTTGTGAAGGCAGCAAAGGAAGCTATGAGTCTCACTGAGGAGCTGAAGGAAGCTACAGCTATTCAAGTGAATAAGGTTCTGAAGACTCATATGGAAGTTAAGAGAGAGCAAGGATCTTCAGAGGTTGCTGCCTTAGATGTTGGTGCTTCTGTATCAGGTAATCTTATTAGTAACACCCTAAACTCATTAAACGATAAATTACGCAAATAATACAATCATGGCAAAGGATTTAGATGCTACTTTTTTTATAAGTTCAACATGCATAAATAATTTTCCCAAACATCGCAGCGGATTAATAATATCATCACATCAACAACTAATTAAAACATCTCCAAGTAGCCATGTCATATAAACCTCAATACAACACCAAATATAAAATCTCAAATCAATATATTGAGAGAGTAAAATCTCAACAAGTCAAAATAAATAGACAGACACCCCTAAAATCAGAGCCGACACTCTAAGACTCCAAAAAGCAAAATGAGTAGCTCCAAAGCTAACCTCCAGCAAACTCACCAAGCTAAGCAAAACTACTCTTGCACGCTATCTACCCATCCATACGAATAAGGTAGGCGGTCAACCAAACAACCACTGGGGGTTAGTTCACATTTCATAATTAAACATAATCAAGTATAAGTATTCAAGGATTTCATGCATAACACATATACATACACAACATTCCTCGAATACTATCTCCACATGAATATTATCTTCAATTCAATGCAAAACATAACACCCTACCTCTATCACAATACATCAAGCATATTCATACTTTAAATCATCATCAAAACTCATCATTTATAACATCTATCAACAGAAGAATTACTCACCTTATTCCTCATTTAGCCTAATTAACTCAACAAATACAATTCATCATTTCAAAAGTATAAGCAAGGAAATCATCGTCACCAAAGAGATCATCAAATCACATATAATTCACACGGCAATATTTTTCACCAAAATAAACATCGTAAGTTAAAATCACCAAGTGTACAAGTATCACCCAAAATAACAAAACACCATCAAGTACACAATTCACCAAGTTCACAGATGCACATAAATCACCAAGGTTCGCCAATCCACAAATTCACCAAGTCACATATTCATTTATGACACGACTCACCAAGTATTCAAATGCATGCAATGTTCTATACTCTTATCTAGATGCATGTGGGACCAAATTTTGGACTTCGGAGGTAATATTACTGAATAATCCACCCATCATCGTGATTCTCATCTTCGTGATTAATTTAGATACAACCTGATATACCGATTCATTCCCCCATCTTCGCGATTACATACTCAATGAATGCATGGACTTCAAGTAATGACTGGACAATGCATGACAAAAAACTCATCATGATGATATAATTTACACCATTATATATATATATATATATATATATATATATATATATATATATATATCCCATCTTCATGATTAACACCTCATTTGCATTGTCAAGTAATTACAATGCATACATAACAAATCATCATCAACATCATTATAATCAAACATCAAAACATAATCATATTTATCACCAACTTACACCAAATAGTCATCACCAAAAGAAACACCTTCACTTCATAATTCACAAATCATAATTCAACAAGAGTCATCATCTATTCATCAAATTAAAATCACAAAAGAATAATCATCAACAACTATCATCTCAAGGAAACAACACCTTTTAATAATTACATTTTACATAAAAGACGGACAACTAACCACATCATGCCATTCCACATTTTTAATATCCAATCTTCATTTATTCATTCTTGTTCTATCAAATCATCATGAATATAAAACCATTTGCAAGTTATCCGGTTAAGAAATCACATTTTAAGAAAGTTCGTCTATTTCCACAACTTTCTACATTTCTTAAGAAATTCAACATAACAAGGTAAAGATGATCAAACACCACAACCAAACATATACACTACTCACATATGATCACAGTAGCTTATGCATTTGAGCATCATAGGCCAATTTCAATAATTTCCAAAATTCCACTAAGTTCGTCTATGTTTTAAATGAAATCTCTAACAACGGGTTAACTCGTTGGAAAGTGAAAAAGCAAGATTCAATGTTCGATATCAGACTTCGAGAATCTAACCTCACTCAAGAACTATCAAGCGCGTCTACTTAATCCACTAGATCATGGGACACACGTCAAATTTCTCAGAAAGGGGTGGTTTTAGTCTACCAGCAATAAATAGGACATCTGCAAACCACTCAAAACTCTTCAATTGTTACTTAGGTGCTCCCCGACAACCGTCCTTGTAATGCAATGCCGGAAAGAGAGCATCTCCAAAATATCAAGGTCGGCAACTAATTGACAAACCCATTCCAAGCTAATTACGTCATAAAGACAATAAGGGTCTAAGGAAATAGTTATGAACCGAAACTCGGCCCAACAAGGACTTATTAATGAAATACTTACTGATAGATACACCTTCCATGCCCATGTATGATCTCAAATAACAGGTTACACGATTTCTCTTTCTTGAGAAGATACTTACGTAGGTATC
Organism: Medicago lupulina; assembly: GCA_958299785.1. Classification (NCBI taxonomy): domain Eukaryota; kingdom Viridiplantae; phylum Streptophyta; class Magnoliopsida; order Fabales; family Fabaceae; genus Medicago; species Medicago lupulina. The sequence goes on from OY283144.1 coordinate 64,972,801, forward strand.
GAAGTGTGTGTCTATTTTGAAGGTACCGAGGTCAACCGCTACGGAGCAATCCTCAACCGCATCGAAGTTTCTTATCCATTATATTGGTTTGCTACAGCACGAGCACAACAACCACGTCATCCTTAAGATCTACTCCCAGGCAAATCAACATTAGATCATTACAACTTTGTAGCAATTTTTTATATTTTCATAACCCTTAAAAGCGAACAATGTCTAAAAGGCTATTCAAAAAACTAATATGTAAAAGAAATATAAATTAAAGTATGAGAAAAATTACAAATGTAACAATATTATGACATATATATAAAATCATAGGCTTAGAAGTAACAAAAATATTTTGTAAACTTAACTATCAAAGATATTATAATGAGCGGTATGGTCGGAAAGAAAATGTGATATCCCTGAATTAGAGTTCATGGGGATATGTCCAAAATAAAGAGAGAAGAAGATAATCTCAATAATATTTTTTGTCGTCTTATTTCATTTCATTATCATTATTTTAGATTGCTAATATATAACTAAAAAGTATTGAAATTATAAAAAGAAAACAAAACAATTTATTGGGTGGCCAGAAAATAACTAAATGGTAGCTTATGGAATATTGTAGCAGAGTATTGGTGTACTATCTTGGGTCTGACACTAAATGAAGAATCATGAGAGCACTTGTTATTTTTTCTGCCTTATCGATCCACAAAATCCATTCACACACCTTGGTGTCATATCAGGGGGGCACATATCTGGTGGACAATCAGCATCAGTAATACATCGATAAGGCCCTGTAATAAAGAAAGAAAATAAAAATTGTAACTAAAATGGGATAATATATTGCGTGCGAATTAGAGAAGAAAATTTTCAATGGTTAGAAATGGTGTACATTCAGCCTTCGTTGCAACCAGAAATAGGAAAAGAAAGATAATCATACTATAAACATAATAGGCAATTTTAGCCATATTCCCCTCCTTTTTTTAATATATGAATTTATCACTTTTAAATTATAAAGCTAATATTCTTCTTAACATTATAAATATTAAAAAGTATTTATGTGTTGTGTTTGTCTCTTCAGCATAATAAAAAGAGGTCACACAAAAAAAAACTTCTAAATATTATATTTATTATAAAATTCTTTTATCTATTTATAATATATTAACATATTAATATATTATTTATCACTTTATAATTTATAAAGCTCATCTTCTTAACAATATAAATATTAAAAAATATTCATGTGTTGTGTTTGTCTCTTAAGCATACTAAAAAAAGAGGTAACAAAAAAATTCTTCTTAATATTAATATTTATCAAAAAATTCTTCTATCTATTTATAATAGAGTAAATTACACTCCCCTTCCCTTAAATATGTTTGAATTACACTTCCCTTTCCTCTTATGTCAAAATATACACTCTCGTCCCCTCTTATTCAAAATATATTAGAAAATATTTCACTCTCCACCCCTAAGAGAAGCTTGAATTACATTCCCCTCCCCCTCTTATGTTAAAATCTACACTTTAATCCCTCAATAAATCTTTATTTTTAATAATCTAGCAAAATAATAACATTATAACACACTTCAGAAGAAGAAGAAAATAGTATTGCAGGTGTATTTCAATATAATCCAAATTTGAATACATATTTTTTGCTATTTTTTATTCACAATTTCATTAACGTATAATTTTATACCCTAATATAAATTATGAAACAAGCCAAAATAAAATTAAAATATGTGAAAAATTACTAAATACAATAAATTATGGTTATTTAAAAGTTAATTTTATACTCTAAAATTTAAAATTAATAGCAAAATATTTAAATTTAATTATCATTGATGTTTAAATTATAATAAAATGAATTTATTTTTCTTAAATGGTGGTTCAAAATTAGTATATATCATAAAAATATTTATTTAAGTTAAAATAGATTAAAGTGTAGTGCATATTTAATTATTAAGGGAGGGGTTGTAATTCAAGCCTCTTATAGGGGAGGGGAGTATAATTTTTTCTTTTCAAGGGAGGGGAGTGTATATTTAAACATAAGAGGAAAGGGGAGTGTAATTCAAGCATCTTTGAGGGTAGGTGAGTGTAATTTACTCTTTATAATATATTAATATTTTTTTGTTAATATTAAAAAAGTGAACACATAAAGGAGAAAGGGACGAACCCTGATGAACAGTAACCCAACAAGGGTTTGAGCACCACCACCTCTCACGGTGGTCTCTTCCTGTCACGCCTTCCTCATATCTTTCCCAGGTTGGTTCTCGGTGTTTTGTTGTTCTTAAAACACGGTTTGATTATATGTTTCATGTTCTTGGTTCCAATAGTTTATAGGAACAAGCTTCTTTGAATCTCACAAGTTTCGATTCTGCGTGTGATTTGTGACACTGTTCCATTTTTGGTTTTGTTTGCTTGTGACATTGTTCCGATTTTGGTTTTGTTTTCTTGTGACACTGTTCCGATTTTGGTTATGCGTGTTGATTATGTTTGCTTGCTGCTTGTTCAACTGTTGGTGTTGGTTCAGGTTAATCTTTGCGCCAAAATATTGGTCTGGCTATGTCTGCTATGGAAGAGCAGTTCGTTTTTCCTTGGCCTTGCTTGGTCTCACATACGTTGAAGCCTACGCCGAAATATGTCTCTAACCGCAGTTTTGCACAGGCCCTTCTTGACAAAATAGACGTTCCTTTGTCTGAACTCCTTAAACCTTGTTTGAAAGGAAATACCCTTTCAATCAAAATTTTCTGAGGATCTTTATCAATCTCGTCTAGCTACTTGCGACAATTACCTCCATGGTAGATTAGTGTTGTCTAAAGGGGATAAGCCTTTGTCCTTTAAAGAATTACACGCTAAACTCTTACAATTGTGGAAACCTCGTAATCGATGGAAAATGATTCCTATGGGTAGGTTTTTTTGAATTTTGATTCTCCTATGCTGATGATCTCAAAAGTGTCTAGTCGAATGACACTTGAAACTTGAAGACATTATTGTTACGTTTATCAAGCTGGACTCCAGATTTTAATCCCTTAATTCATACTCAAACTCATAGTCAAGTATGGGTTCGCTTTCATTATCTTCCTCTGGAATATTGGCAAGATATAATCCTTTTTTAGATTGCAGGGGCTATTGGTACCCCTATAATAATTGATGATAATACTAGAAACAACTCATTTGGTCATTAGGCTCGTGTTCTAGTAGATATTAATTATATTGGATTTATTTCGGATAATCTGTGTGTTGAAAGAGGTCATTTTGCCTTTGACATTGAGATTGAGTATGAACACCCTCCATACTTTTGTTTCACTTGTAATTCTATTGGTCATTCATGGGATCATTGTAAAAAAGATCCTACCAACAGAATTGCTCGTGAAAAGGTGACTGCTAAAGATAATCTTGTTAAGAATGTTCCTAAAAGGTATGTTGAAGTGCAAGACCGTAGTAAAATTATGGTGGTCGAAGATCCTATTATTCTTGACATAATGAGATCTAAGGAAGTAACAACTGATGCGTTTGTGGTTGATGTTATAAACCCTTAGGAAGAACTATATTATAGCCCTTCCGCTGAGGCAATTCAGGTTCTATCAGCACATGTTGAAGTGATGAATAAAAAACAAAGTGAAGACAAACAGAGCAACGAACTTCCTGATCAGCAGGTAGATTTTTGCAAACATCAATTCTCCTTTGTTGCATGTCAATTAACCTCTCTTCAACACAGGGATACATTAGCACAAAGGTATCATAATCTAGCTTTTTAGAATTTTTGGTTGATGGTGATAGGGACAAGCTTTCATTGAGGTTACTATATACTTTGTTAAGAGGGACATCATCCATATCAGATGATGTGGATGAGGATGATGATAGGGAGTCTAGACTAGTCCTAGTTTCAGAAGATGTACTAGATTCTACTGTAATAATTTCATCAGCAGTAGTGTGAGAATCAATATTACCTTCTGGAGCGTCTGAAGCAACAGCTTCTGAACAACCAGCTTCCTCCTGAGCATCTTCAACAGTCTTCAAAGCACCATCAGCTTCTATCATCTGTTGCAGGTTCTCTATAAGCTCCAATCCAAGTTGAGCAGCTTCAACTGTGGATTCCTTTGCTAGAACCTCATTAGGAATCTCAATCTCCTTTGCTAACTGAAGTGTTTTTCTATAGCTGCATCAGTTTCCTTCCTTTTCTTAGCTTCCCTTGAAACCAGTTATGTTGCTTCTTCATCTTCATCTTCAGAAGCAATCTTTAACTTCCTGACAACAGGTTTCCTTTTCCTTCTAGGAATGGAGGGTTGATCAGGTTGAGGTGGTGAAGGTACAACTTTCTTCCCACTTCTGGTCCTCTTGTTCAGAACCTTGACAGGTTCCAGATCATGAACTTCCTCTTGAATGGTTGATAGACCAGAACCAGTTGCTTCAGCTACTTTTTCTATCTTGGCTTTCTTTGCAGGTTGTTCAGAGGTATCATCAAGATACTCAGCTTCTGTGAGTGGTTTTCTCTTTGTCTTCCTACTCTTTGCTACAGGCAGAGCACCACCATACATGGTTTCTGATATATCCTCCAGTTGGATATTTTCTCCAGTTCTCTTTAGGTGGTTATGAATGTAGTATAGTTGCACATCAAGTGGATCTTGCTTGCAGATTGGAGGAAAGCCTTCCATGAGATTGGATATGGCTCTAGATTCCTTCATATTTGTATCCAGCTTCTTGATGTCTTCTTTTTTAATCAAGGTCATGTTCCCCAAAGTGCTTCCATTGATAATCTTCCCAGTAACTGTACCAAGTAGTTGATCAATGACGACTTTAGTATCATCCAGGGCCTTCAGAATCCCTCCTTGATGTAGAATCTCAGAGATTAGTCTCCCATAGGGAACCCAGATTATATTGTTTAGTTGAATTTCTCTCAGAGTCTTGATCATATGCTTAAAGATATACTTGGGCACGTTTGCTTTCTCCTTCTTGATGAAGAAATGCAAAAACACCCTCTGTTCCAATAAAGGTTGGTCAGAACCTCCTCCTTTGGGTAGAAGGTTTTCATTTTGTATCTTCAAAAGCATCTTCTTTTCCATAGAAAGGTTGTTGTAGGCACCCTTCTTCTTGCTGTTGAACATGGTTTGATGAACAACTTCATTCCATGGACTCTTCTTGTTGTTGTCCAAACTATCCTTGAAACTGCCTTCAGAAGCCCTTCTTATTACATACGCAATCACAGCTTGGGAGATGAAGACTGGAATACCCATAATGCTTGACCAGATTTTTTTATCAACAAATGGTTCCATACCCATTTCTTCTCTTGATTTCCCAGCCAAAGAAGGATCAATCAGTACTTTTTCTTCCATTTCCAGCTTAGCAGCCTTTTTGTCATAGACATGAGCTCTTACCAAGAAGTGTCTAACCATATTTTCGTAGGTTGGACCATTCAGCATGTCGAAGTAATGTAAGAGGTTCTGAGACTCGCAGTATTCTTTAATGTTGCTGCCATGGAATGACAGAGATGTGAAATCCACTGGTCTCTCAACTTGAACGTTTAAATCCCACTCTTCTAAGGACATAGTTCTTCCCTTTATATCATAAGCTGGAGTTTCTTGTTGCATAGATGTTCCTTGTGCAGTATCTTGCATAGTTGATTCTGGAATAGAGCTTGACGATGCCATTGATGACAATGAAGTTTTAGAGTTCTAGGTTTTGATTGAGGAGAAAGAGTTTTTGCGTCGCAGAGAATCAGTGTAAAATAGAAAGTGAAGGTTGTGAAGTGAGTAGTGTGTGTTTTGTCTAAGTGATTTGAGTAAAAGCAAACGATTGCATTTCAGAGGGGACAAATAAACATAGCATTAATGACAATTGGGGGCGCGAGAAAGTACATTCAAAGCATAAAATCATCATAACCCTCTTATGTTATACACCAATACATTTAAGCCACATCACATAACTTCAGATGCGCTGTCAAGTTAGTGGGACAGGTGTTACCAAAAAGTAACTCCAACATTTCCACTAGCTCTGCTATTCAGGAGCACAAAATCCAGCTTCTGAAGTTAAGATACTGATGTCATCTTCAGAAGCAAATTTTCCTCAGAATCTCAGTTAAGAGCTTCTGATGGACCATAGCTTCTGAACTAACTTCGGGACCTAACTTCTAGTTCAGGAGCAAGCAATTTTAATCAGACACAAAGTTCATGTTCAAATTTTTCTTTATAAAATCAAATCTTTCAACAGTTAAAGGTTTAGTGAATATATCAGCCCACTGATGTTCAGTATCAATGAATTGTATATCCAAGATTCCTTTTTGAACATAGTCTCTAATAAAATGGTGTTTGATTTCAATATGTTTGGCTCTTGAATGTAGAATTTGATTCTTTGACAAATAAATAACAGCAGTATTAGACATAGCAATAGTTGCTTGTCTTTTGCTTGCCTAGGATATCAGATTCTCTCCCAAGAACTGACCGTTGCCACTGGTTGATTTTCTTTCAATCTTGTCACCAGCATAGTCAGCATCACAGAATCCAACCAACTTATAATCTATGGATTTCCTGTAAAGGAGTCCAAGATTTGTTGCTCCTTTCAGATACCTGAAGATTCTCTTAACAGCTGTTAAATGAGATTTTATAGGATCTGAGTGGAATCTTGTACACGAGCATACACTGAATAAAATATTTGGCCTAGATGCAGGGAGGTATAACAGAGAACCAATCATACCCCTATACAGCTTCTGATCTACCTTTGACCCAGTATATTATTTGCTTAAGGTGCAAGTTGGATGCATTGGAGTGTTCATCACTTTACAATCTTCTAGCTTGAACTTCTTCAGAAGCTCCTTTGTGTACTTTGTTTGATGAACATATACTCCATATTAACATTGATTGATTTGAATACCAAGGAAGAACTTCAATTCTCCCATCATGCTCATTTCAAATTCATCCTGCATTAACTTAGAGAATTCCTTGCAAAGAGATGCATTAGTAGAACTAAATATTATATCATCAACATATATCTGTACAACTAGAATATCGTTCTCAAGAGTCCTTCTGAAGAGTGTTGTGTTAACTTGACCTCTTATAAAATCATTTTTAATCAGGAAATTACTTAGTCTATCATACCAAGATCTGGGAGCTTGTTTCAAGCCATATAGTGATTTCTTAAGTTTATAAACATGGTCAGGATGCTTAAGATCCTTAAAACCAGGAGGTTTCTTGACAAACACTTCTTCTTCTATGACTCCATTTAGAAATGCACTATTGACACCTATTTGATATAATATTATGCCATGATTAACAACATAGGATAGAAGTAACCTAATTGCTTTCAATCTTGCAACTAGAGCAAATTTTTTAGTGTAATCAATGCCTTCTTGTTGACTATAACCTTGTGCAACAAGTCTAGCTTTGTTTCTAATTGCTTCACCTTGTTTCTGAATACCCATTTTGTTCCAATAATGTTCTTTTGAGGAGGTTTGGGTACCAGATCCCACACATCATTTCTTTAAAACTGATTAAGCTCATCTTGCATAGCAAGTATCCATCCATCATCTGATAGTGCTTCATCAGCTGTAGCAGGTTCAATTACTGATAACAATCCTATCATAGACTCTTCTTGTCTAAAATATGATCTTGTTCTTCTAGGACTGTCGTTGTTTCCAATGATTTGATCCTCAAGATGTGAAGACTTGTACTTAAATGTATTCTTGGATTGATTTGCTTGTTGAGAACCATCTTGAGCTTCATCAAAAGCTACTTCATCTTGAGCTTCTGAGGTTGGTTCAGCTTCTGGACTATCTTCAGAATCATTAATCTGATCAGGTTCTGGAGTATCTTCAGTAACCTGTATATCTGCATAACTTTCATCTTGCTCTAGAGTTTCACTTCCAGGCTCTTTGTCATCAAATTAAACGTGCATAGATTCTTCAACACAGAGTGTCTCTGAATTATACACATTGTATGCCTTTGACCTTTCAGAGTAACCCAAAAAGATTCATTTTTGAGCCTTGGCATCAAATTTCTTTAGGTAGAGCTTGTTATTTAGAATGTAACAGGTACATCCAAATTGATGAAAGTAAGATATATTGGGTCTTCTTCCCTTAAAGAGTTCATATGCAGTTTTCTCCAAGATAGGTCTGATATAGATCCTATTTTGAACATAACATGTTGTATTCACTGCTTCTTCCCAGAAATGTTTAGCCAAATTGTTTTCATGAATCATGGGTCTTGTCGTTTCTTGTAAAGTTCTATTCTTTCTCTCTACAACCCCATTTTGTTGTGGAGTTTTAAGAGAAGAGAATTCATGGATAATTCCATGTTTTCACAAAAAATTTCAAATGGCTCATTTTCAAATTCTCCACCATGATCACTTCTGACTTTCAAAATATTCATTTCTTTTTCAGACTGTATTTGAGTGCAGAAGTTACTGAATACATCATATGCATTGTCTTTACTTCTCAGGAATTTTACCCAAGTCCATCTATTGTAATCATCAACAATGACTAATCCATATTTGCTTCCATATAAAGATGCAGTATTAACTGGTCCAAATAAATCAATATGAAGAAGTTCTAAAGGTCTGGAGGTTGAGACAATGTCTTTAGCTTTAAAAGATGATTTCACAATCTTCCCTTTCTGGCATGCACCACAAAGTGCATCTGAATGATAGTCAATGTTGGGTAGGCCTTTGACAAGTTGTAACTTACTAAGCTTAGAGATAAACCTCTAGTTAGCATGTCCCTACCTTATGTGTCATACCTACTTCTTATCATTCATTGATAGAAGACAGATTACCTTCTGATCAACCAGTTCAGATAAATTGATTCTATAGACATTCTCTACTCTCTTTCCTTTGAACACTATGGACTTGTTATCTTTGTTGATTACTGTGCAGTTGGTCTTTCCAAATATTACATCATAACCATTGTCACAAAACTGACTGATACTCAAAAGGTTATGTTTAAGACCATCTACCAACCACACATTATTAATAGAGATAGAGGAGTTACCAATAGTTCTTGTACCAATAATCTTGCCAGACTGGTTGCCTCCAAACTTCACATTTCCTCCTTCTTTCATTATGAGGGTGAGGAACATTGACTTCTCTCCTGTCATATGTCTTGAGCAACTGTTGTCCAGATACCATGATTTTTGCTTTTCCTTTGCTTTTAGACATTTTTGCAGTATTGACAATTTCATATTTAGGTACCCATTGTTTTATGGGTCCTTTGAGGTTAGAGCTGGAAGTTTTACTCTTCACTTCTTGTACCTTGAGGTGTGGTTTTGAGAGCTTCTGATTGATCAGTACTTTAGGTTTAACACCTTTTAGTTCTGATTCACCTGAAGCCATAACTGTTTTGTTCTTCTGAGACTTAGACTTCAAGATACCAGATTCTGGCTTCAACAGACTGAGGAACAGGTTCTGATCTTTTCAGAATCTTGATCTTTGAGGTCTTAGAATCAGAATTTGTCATAGCCTTAGACTTAGAGTTCTTTGGCTTTGAAGTAATCTTAGCCTTAGAGGTAGAAGCTTCAGGTTCTGACTGAACCACAGTTTCAACTTTAACACCTTCAAGTTCAAAGAATGTTTTCAATCCTTCCTTGATACATTCACAACATGCTTTGAGATTAGTTTCATTAGGTTTTCCTTCTGAAAATCCAATCCCTTTGCCATTGTTTTTGAAAATGTTATAAATCATATAAGCAACTCTGCTTCCGTCAATACCATACATAATAAAATCTTCAAGAGCAATTTCATGGTTGCTTAAAGGTTTTCCATTACACTTTTCTTGTAGCTTCTTACATAAGAACTTGAGCTTCTCTTCATAAGTTTTGCAAATGAAGTCAAAGCCTCTAAGTCCTTCTTCATAAGCTTTTAGATTCAATATAGTTTATTCTTGTTGTTTCATTAAATCAACATATTTTTCTTTTAAATCTCTCAACTCATTGGTTCTCAACTCAAAATGTGTAAGGAGTACTTCAAGAGACTCAATAAGTTCTTCTTTGGGAATTTTAGAATATACCTCATTTTCTTCTTCTGAATCTGATTTTGGTTCAGCTTCTGAAGTTGTTGTAGCCACTAACCCAACAACTACCTTTGCATCTTCATCAGCATCATCCTTATCATATTCAGATTCACTGTCTAAATCTTCCCATGTTGCCAACAAATTCTGCTTGATCTGCTTCTTGATCTTGTTTGATTTGAAAGTTGACTTCTTATACTTGTCCTTTGATTTCTCCTTCTGAAGATTAGGGCAATCAACAATGAAATGTTCAGGCTTCTTGCAGTTGAAGCAACCCTTCTGATCTTCTTTCCTGGAGCCTTTGTAACCACTTCTTCTGCTCAAGAACTTCTTGTTCTTCTTGGCCAGATATTGCAACCTGTTTGAGATCATAGCCATCATCTCAGCAGGATCTTCATCGGAATCTCCATCAGGTGATTCTTCTTCAAATTTTATGACGTTAAGAGCTTTTAATGACTTCCCTTTAGATGGTAGAGCAATAGATTTACTCTTCTTAGCAGGCTCATGTTCCTTAAGACTTATCTCATGAACTTTGAGAGAGCTGACAAGATCTTCAACACTCAGAGTGTTTAGATCTTTAGCTTCCTCAATAGCAGTAACCTTTGGTCTCCATCTTGCAGGAAGACTTCTTAGTATCTTGCTCACATGATCAGAAGCAACATAGCTTTTCTTCAGTATTTGTAGTCCAGAGACTAGGGTCTAAAATCTTGAGTACATTTCTTCAATACTTTCATCATCCTTCATCTTAAACAACTCATACTGATGAACAAGCATAAGTGCTTTAGGTTCTCTAACTTTCTTACTACCTTCATAGTTTGCACAGAGAGAAGTAAACATATCCTTTGCAGTAGATTTATCACTCATCTTCATATACTCTGCACGAGGTATAGCAAGAACAAGTGAACCTCTGATCTTGTGATGTTTCTTATACATCTTCTTTTGAGCAGGAGTATGTTTCTTTCTATCAATAGCAACTCCTTCTTCATCAAGGTCCAAGTCACCAACGCCATCTTCCAGAATATCCCATAATTCTTCATTTAAGTCCATGATGTAACTGTAGAAGTTGGTTTTCCACCAAGAGAACCCTTCAGGATCTCCATTGAACTTTGGAACTTTTCCTGAGTCAGCTTTCTTATCACTGTAATCATAAGGTACAACATTATGATTACCACCAGAACCAGAAACAGATGATTAACCAGACATGTTTTTCTCAGATCTTGGATTGTCACACTGTTAAGTGTTCTCAACAGAACCAAGGCTCTAGATACCAAATGAAGGTGAGAAAAAACACAAGAAGGGGGTGTTGAATTGTGTTGGTTTTTTCTTCTTCTTCTACTGAAGTCACTGGTCAGAAGCAGTTAGATTACAGCTTCTGAAGTGATGTTCAGATTCAAAATGCAGCGGATAAAAACAGAGAGAGAGAGAGAGAGAGAGAGAGAGAGAGAGAGAGAGAGAGAAAGCAATTATACAGGTTCCTTCCATAAACCGGAAGTAGTCATGTCCCCCTTGCACTTCCAAGAAAAGTTCACTAAAATGTAATATCTGATTACAAATGTTCACTGCTAAAACTAGTAAGAGGCTTCAAATGTTCAAGAACAACTGCAAGAGACTTCCTATGCTCCTGAACACAATCAAGAGATTTCTATGCTCAAGCACAACTGCAAGAGACTTCTTAATCAAACAAAATTACAAAGAAAAATGTTTGAAGTTGAACACTTTATATACAATCAGTGGTGTTCACAATATAAATCAGATACAGACTCTTAAGACTCTAGAATTGCTAAGATAAGAACTTTGATAAGAAATTCTAAGTGAACTTTTGATGCAGAACAATTTTGACAGAGTTTTGGCGCTTTCAAAATGTTGTTGAGTCTCTTACAATTCTCGAAGTCTTCACTCCTTTATATAGAGGTGTGAAAGAGACGTTTGTGAATTGTCAGCGCATCAAAAAGAGTCATTCGAAGCTTTGATCAATCACCAATGATTTTTTTCCTGATATGGTTATTGTCCTATGAAGGATCAATTTCAAATCCATTCCAAGTTTGTAGGAACATTGTTGCAGGCACAACTGTTTTTCTTGTCTTGTAGCAGAGACACAAACTGAGTAATGGAGATAGTGGTTGTACACTTCGTACAATTGTACTTTGTCAACGCTCTTCAAAGAACAATCATCCAATGCCTTCAAATCCTTTCAAAATAGTTGTTGCTTCACTTTTCCAGTCTTCTGCAATGCTTAGACGAGATTAAATCCATTGAACAGCCTTTGAAGCTTTAAGTCTTGCATCTTCTGATGAACTACAGCTTCTAGTGATCTTCAGCTTCTGATGAGATGCTTCTGATGAACTTGCTTCTGATGACGTCATCACTTCAGGAGCACTTTGTCTTTAGGAGCAGTTCTCTTCAAACGCTTTAAGCTTCCTTTTTGTTGATTCCTTTGCTCTCTTTTGTTCTTCCAGAACCTAATAATGATCTCAAATTTTTGTCTATGGTCCTGTACACTTGAACAAATATTAGCATATTCAATTGACAATTATTAATACCTTGTTATCATCAAAATCTCAAGAGGTAGTGTTAAACACATTTTGTTCTTACACATAACGCAAAGGGGACATCACCAGCCCACCTATCTGACCATAAAAATGTGTTAGTACCATTACCTACATGAAGACGTAATTATCGGGAAACCAGCTACCTACCACAGAACCACCACCGTCCCGAACGCTAATTATATCCTTCCACCACACTGATCCCTCGTGCCTCCTAGCTTGTAACCACCCCTTCCCTAGGCCATATCTGGCAATAAGAGTCTAAACCAAAGACCTTCTCTATCCACCACCATCCTCCAACACCACTTCCCCAACAAAGCCAAATTAAACTACCTAATTCTCCTTACCCCAAGCCATCAACCTCCCTGTTCTTTTATTTTTATTTCACTTTTTGCATTTGATTTTTCTTATTTATTTTGCAATTCATTTTTAGTTTTTGTTATTTAGCATTTTAATTTTGTTATTTATTAATTTGCATTTATTAGGTTGTATTTTGATGAGTCAATATTTAGTTGTTTTAATATAATATTTAGTTTCGTTTTATTTAGATTTAAGTTTATTTTATTTAAATATTATTCCTTTTAGATATATTTTACTTCAATTGCATATTTATATTTCAGGAACGAATATTTGATAGATTCAGTCTTGGAGCAAAAGAAAGAGGATTAGGAGCTGATTCGCGCTGGAAAAATACAAGATTCAACGCGAAAATATATTTCTCCAAGTCAGAAGCTTGGCACGGCCGTGCCACATCTCAGGATTGCTCTTTTGCTGCTTTTGCTTCTTGTACAAGCTACCTATTAGTTTATTTGTGACCTAAAAGCCCATAGTTTCTTTTGGAACATTCTAGTGATGTATTTCTTAGGGCTTAAGGCATTGTAAACTATAAATAGAGTAGCTAGCTATCATAACAAATCATCTTTTGTTCTTGGAGTTCAATAGTGGCAATTGTCTTTCTTAATAAAAGTTCTTTCTTTTTCTCCTTCTTCTCTATGTCTATTATGATCATGAGTGAGTAGACTCTTCTTGTCTTGGGATTGTTGTATAAGTCTTAATGACATAATCCTAATCAAACCAAACCATAAACCTTAATTTTATATAACCTCACTTTCTAATCTAATTTCACCGTTCTTATAATCAATAATAATTATTAAGAGAAGGATCGAAAGATGAAGTTTAATAATTATTATTGATTCATCTCAAATATCAAAACGAAGGATCGAAAGATGAAGTTTTGATATTGGACAAGTGAAATTAGACAAGGATTGCGAAACATGAAAATAGTGTAGCAAACCTTGAGACACATAAAGTTTCGAGCTTCAAGGATTCTAATAACAATCAACCATGAAAATAGGCTTGATTGTTAGAGGAAGACACTCACTGAGACCGAAAGGAGATGTGATAGGCTAAAGAGAAACTTGTCTTTAGAAAGTGGGATCAATATAAAATTAACGGTTTAGGGTTTGTTTGTGAAGGACTTGTCATTAGATGGACCAATAAATCCTAAGGCTCTTTTTATTATTATATTTTCTTCCATAAAAATCAAACCTTTTTCAATTTAATTTTTTCCTTCTAATCATTCTTTAAAGTTAATCAAATTAACCAACTCCCTGTCGAAACGATACTCTTTTTATTACTACAACGGCAGAACCGTGCACTTGCGGTTTTGCTCATCATATTTTAGGAAGTTATAATATAAAAAACCAAAAATATGCATGTCTTTACTTTATTATTTATTTAGCTTTTATATATCAAAAATGCAAAGAAAAAATATTATGTTTAGTTGTCGTTATTTATCCAAGGGAAAGGGGCTCATTTTGACCTAATGTCACTACCGAACTCTCGTGTATTTAATTTATCTTTTTTTTTTTTACTTTTTAGGCTTTAAAAAAAATAAAAAAAAATCAAATATTCAAAAGAAACACAAATTTCAAAAAGGGTTCTTTTTTTTTTCTATTAAAAAAACAAAACAAAACAAAACAAAAAAAAACTTGATTCTCATCAAGAGACTTTTCCATTTTAATTTTCTTTAATAAAAACTTTAATTCATTTAAGCATATTTAAATATTTTTCTTAAAACTAAAAAACACCAAACAAATTTTCTCTTTGTCATTTGGCTTTTATTTTTAAAACCTTTTCAAACAAAAAAAAACAAAAAACAAAAAAAACATCAAATAAATCACTCGGCTTTTTACCTCGAACTACGTGGTTTTGATCCATCACGGATGCCTAGGCACTTAAGGATCACCGTGCGATCAGCAGGTGCAATTAGACATTGGAGGGATAAACCTAGATCAACCGAGATAGTATAGACCCAGCACGTAAGGATCACCGTGTCATCAGCAAGTGCAACTTAACAACCGACTAGGTTAGAACGTCTCAACAGCCTTATCACTTGTATAGTCTACCTAAGATAAATAAACACGACATATAGGCTACCCAAATCATAGAAAACCAAATGATAAACCATCTAATGCAATGCACGATTGTTAACTATTTAAAATATAATTTACGATGAGAAAACCAAACAAGTCAAACTAACAAACATTTTAAAATAACGACACTTTTTCAATCTGAAGATTCCATAAACCACTAATGAACAATAATCCAACAATACACCCATGAAATATAGATAACATAACTAGAAACTAATCATATATGTTACTGTTGAATCCCATGCTCAAGTGACAAAGCATAGCATATGAATCTTGACATTAAGAACAAGGTGATATCAAACTTTCAACATAGACTCTTGGGACCATCGGAGAATTGATGTTTTGAATCTCGGAAATACTCAAAGTACCATTTTTGGAATTGTACATACCCAACTTCAATCTGAAACTTCTCAACTCAAGAAAATCTATCAGCATTTGGTCATCCTCATAAATATATAACATTTTTGTAAAGGCATAAAAACCCTTATCTCTTATGTAAGGAACGTTGTAAAATTTAGTCCAAGAATCTTTATTTCCATATTCCTTCATAATCAAACATCCACAACAATTGCAAAGATGCACAAGCAATCCTTCAGCACTCGCAAGGTCTGAAATTCATCTCCAAATCAGGCAGGGAAAGCTTTTGAAGCATCATAAGTCAACCAATTAACGATGCCACTAACAAATACTCCCGAACTGCGACTAACGAAAGAATATGGATAGTCTTGTATCTTTCTCCAAGAATCCGTACCTAAAGTAAGAATTTTAGTTTCATTACTTTTTCCATCAATAAAAAAAAGAAATAGCAACAACCTTATAATTATCAATGAAATGATCATAGCCAAAGCTAAAGAAAGTACGAAGAAATATTTTTAGTGGATTTTTCAAAGAAGGTAATATTTTGAGTTTTCTAATTGAAGGGTTCCACAAAAGAGCAGAATCATGATCAATGGTAAAACAAAGGATGCCATCGCAAGAGCACATGCCTAAATACCTCACGCCCAAAGGGGATTGGGGAATAGGGTGACTGATTTGTGTCTGTGTAACCCTATAAGTTTAAAAAATATACGAAATTGGAGATTTTAGAGCCTACTATGAGATGGAGGCGCTTGGTTGACAAGCAAAGATGTTTCTTTGCAAATTTAAGAGTAGAGATTAAAGGATTTAATGACTTGCCAAGGCACCTAAGCTGCACGAGGAGCTTTATAGGCAGCCGGCAGAGAATTTCAACAACGACATCAAACGGAAGAGTCGGTAGTGAATTGCTGCCTCTTAGTAACAAAGTCATTACTGTTACTACCAGAGGTCATTCAAATTCGAGAGGCAATGGTTGGCTTTGTGACAAATATAAATAGGAGACTCTAAAGGTGCTTGTATCTCAATTTATGTGATAATATAGTGCGGTGCGGCCAACCCTTCTTTTTATTTTTTTTAGTAAATTACACTCCCTTCCTCAAGGATTGTTTGAATTACATTCCCCTCCCGTTTTGTGTTAAAATATACACTCCTCTCCCCTCTTATTCAAAATATATTAGAAAATATTTCACTCCCTTCCCCTTAGGGAAGCTTGAATTACATTTCTCTCCCATTTTATGTTAAAATCTACACTTTAATCCCTCAATATTTTTTTATATCTAATAATCTAGCAAAAAAATAATAACCTAACACATTTCGGAAAAAAATAGTATTACGGGTCTATTTTAATATAATCAAAATTTGAATACATTTTTTTCGCTATTTTTTATTCACAATTTCATGAATATATAGTTTTAAGCCCTTATATAAAATATAAAACAAACCAAAATAAAATTAAAATATGAGAAAAATTACTGAATACAATAAAGTATGATTATTTAAAAGTTAATTTTATACTCTAAAATATAAAATTAATAGCAAAATATTTACTGAAAAACATGCTGTTAAGAATAACATAAGATGATCTGACATCATTTATGTAGCTGATATTTTTTATAATTAATAGGTTTTGAGTAAAGTAGCTGAGATTGTTCAGTTGTTGTGGCAATTAGAACTGAGTATATACGTAAAGCATTGTGCAAGAACACAAGCTGAACAAGGAAAGCTAAAGTTCTATTAAAAGTCCTTTGTGTCCTTCAGCAGCGCAGACAGGTAGAAAAGTGTCCTTTTTATTTCAAATTCTCTCCCTCTTCTTTTCTTTTGATTTTGTATAGACTAGATATTATTTGATAAACTTTGTGGTTTAGATGATGTTTTTGTTGTGGTTTTAAGATTCTATTGGTTGATTTCCATTGGTTATACTATACTATTGGATTATGCTAATTATAGCCTATATTATATCATAATATTTTTTAGGCAATGTATGTGGCTAATTTTAGTCTATATTATAATTAAGGCTTATCTGCACTTTTTGTCTCTTAAGTTTCGAAATGTTGCAATTTTGGCCCCCTATTAAAAAATGGTCATTTTGGTCCCTTTCGTCAAAAAATCGTTGAGAAGATGCCACGTGTCCCAAAAAAGGGGTCATGGTTGCAACTTTTTGTAAAGATAAGGGGTCAAAAGTGTATATTTCTCTTATGTTAGGGGGTCAAAAGATCATATTTCTCTAAACATGGGTCACTTTTGCCATTCTTTTTAATAGGGGGCCAAAATCACAATATTTCAAAACTTAAGGGGCAAAAAATGGAGTTAAGCCTATAATTAAACTAGTTCAGTTTTATTCATTCATATTATGTCTATCTACCTTGTGGTTCGATAGGACTATGCATAGGTGAAGCATCATATGTGGATGGGTCTGATATCTTAGTTTTATATTTTAGTAATTTTAATGTAGAAGGTTAACCAATGAATGCCTTTTTTCTCATATATTGAGAGTATATCTTACTGTTATGATCGTTAATTTCTCATATTTTCACCTAAGTATAGTATGATTTATTCGTGCTTTAATTTAATTTAACTCAATATACTTTTTGGATGATACTGGGTTTTAGAGTCAAACATGTTTCTGAAAATTATGCTCAAGAGAATACATGTTTTTCATACAACTGACCTATCCAGACTACTCAAATTGTTACTCCTATGATTGCATAATTTTTTAACTAGAACGGAGTGACAATTCGTTACTGTGATGATGTCTTTTCCTGGAGGATAGTGAAGAAAGGTAAATCTTCAAAACCGAAATGATATTGAATTATGTGGTGGATAACAAGATGATTAAATTTCTAAAAGAAATATGGTTGTCTAATGATATTAGGATTCGTTGGATCATCTTCCCATCCACCACACCCCATCAAGAATCAAATGAGTACATTAATGAAGATGGCGACAATGAATTTGATGAAGACATTAATGAAGATGACAACAGATTGATGAAGAAGACATGAGCCTGTTTGAAACACTTTCCAAAAACTCTTTTTTTAGTTTTTAAAAACTTGAAAATTAAAAACTTTTTTGATAAACTATTTATAAAATTACAGTTTTTGAAACTGTTTTGAATTTTTTAGTTTTGGGGACTAAAAAACTAAAACATGTAAAAGGATAACCATTGTGAAAAGAGGACTTGTATATTTCAAAAACTGAAAACAAAAACTATTTCAAACAGGCCCTAATACTTTTGTTTATACTCTTATAGTACTTAAGATACTTTGTTTAGGATTTGTTTCTTGAATGATAGTACTCAAAATACTTTGAAGTAACTCTTTATATTGTGAATATTTTGATGTTTAATATTGATTCTAATTTATGTATTACATTTTATACTTAAATAAGATGAATTTTTTTATCAAACAAATAAGTAAAAATGATTATACCTTAAAAATAAAAAGAAAATGATTATGTTTCCTTCCGTTTTTCCTGTTGCATTTGCTGCGGAATTACCTGCCGTTTTTTTGCAGAAAACATTTCGGAGGCAGGAAAACTCATTCATATTAGACCAAATGTTTCCTGCGGAATTTTGTCACATATCCTTAGAGTGTGTTTGGACGAGGTAATTTAGAAATTTTAAAGAATTTAAAATTCTAGGCAATTTACCTCAAAGTATTTGAATTCCCTCATAACATTACATTTCCTCAACATTACATTACATTCCCCCATCCAAACAATGGAATTCAGCTCAAAGTATTTGAATTCCCTCGTAACATTACATTCCCTCAAAACATTCCCCCATCCAAACACACTCTTAGGAATTTTCCGCAGGTAAGTTTCCCACGGTTCCAGGAAACATTTACCCACGAAGGTGTTATTTGAGAAGTGAGAACCTTACCTTTGGCAATATCCGCAGGAAACATGTTTGCTGCGAAACTTTTGGTGACATTCGAAGGTAATTCCGGAGGAAAAACAAGAGTTTTCTAATAGTTAAACCAGCTCACCGCACTAGACGCAATCTACTACCCGGGTCAGATCAGAAAATATGGGATGGTGGTTCCTCTAGTATAGCTCACTAGTCATTTACCACATGTTGCATTCCACTAACCGTCAAGAAAAATGTAATTGATTTATAAAAAAAAAAAATTAAATTAAATTTCAATTGATAAATTAATTATGGGTTAATAATTGTTTATCCTGTAATATTAACAATTTTCGGTTTACTCTACTGTAAATAAAAATGTTTAGATTCTAACCATGTAATTTGAAGATTCATTCGTTTTGGACTTTCATCAATTTTGATTGTACAAAATCGATATTACAGGGGGTAATCCAAAATTCTCTCAAATTACAAGGGGCGAAAGCACATTAAATTTTGTAATATGATGTCATGGAGGTCTAAAACCAAATAATATTCAAATTACAGAGTTGAAATCTAAACAAATTTTTTTATAAAAGAGTAAACCGGAAATCGTTAATATTACAGAAGGGTAAACATGTATTAACCCATTAATTATTTGAAAAGAAAGAAGAAATGTAAAATAAAGAGGGGAAGAAATTAAGTTATTATCAGCCCAGCAAGAAAACTTGCAGATGACGTTTTGTGTTAAAATTTTCAGATGCATATCCGTTGGAATCAAAAAATAAACTAAAAGGGTGTTTGTGAACTTAGCTTAGTTGGTAGGCACAAAACATAATATATGCAAAGTTTGAGATTCAAACTCCGGCCACCATAAAAAATAAACTAAAGGGGAAAATGGATGGAAAGCAACAAATTAACGTATTTATTTATTTATTTGGATCATTTGGCGTCAAAAGGGATAAATAAAAATTTGGATAGTTGTCGCTCATTGGTTCACGTTGCAGAACTAATTAATATATTATAAATAGATAGAAGAACTTTATTACTTAAAAAAAATAGAAGAATTTTGTAATAAATATAATATTTAAGAAGAACTTTTTGGGTGACCCTTTTTATTTTTAGCATACTGAAAGGACAAACACAACACATTGATGTATTTAATGGATATTTTTTAATATTTATAATGTTAAGAGGATGAGCTTTATAAATGATAAAGTTATAGATACATATATTACAAACAAAAGAGGAAAATATGGCTAAAATTGTTGATTTTGTTTATAGTATGCTTATCTTTCTTTCCTTATTTCTGGTTGCAACGAAGGCTGAACGTAAGCCATTTTTAACCATTTAAAAAAAATTTGTTTACTTCATACATAATATAGTATCTCATTTTAGTTACACATTTTATTCTATTTCAGGGATTTATCGATGTCTTGATCATTCTCATTGTCCAACATTTATGTGCTCCCCTGGTATGAAACCAAAGTGTATGAATCCAAAAGTGTGTAAATGTGTTCCAGTATAGTCGCTGAAATATTATGCGTTCACATGATTCTTCATTTAGTGTCAGAGCCAAGAGAGTACACAAATACTCTGTTACAACATTCCACAAGCTGTCATTTACTTAATTTCTTGCCAACCAATAAATTGATTTTTTTTCTTTTTATAATTTCAAGAACTTTTTAGCAATATATTTGTACTCTAAAATAATGACAATGAAATGAAATAAGACAGCAACAAATATTATTTAGATTATCTTCTTCTTTATTTCAGATATATCTCCATGAACTTTAATTCAGGCATATCATGTTTTCTGTAACGCCCTGTTTTTCGGCAACTAAAAATAGTGTCTGTTTTTTTTTTAACAAACAAAAGTGTTAAACCTTTTTAATCATAAGTTAGAAACTTTTATTCACAAAATATATTAAATGTTCCTTTTCAAAATGAAGGCCAGAGTTATATAGAGTTTTGTATGACAGTTCAATAATTTAAAAGACATGATTACATCCCTACGCAGAGGGAGAATTTCCTATCAAAAGTACTATCCAAAATTAAAAGACTACTAAGCTGATCTTTCACTCTAAAACGAAGAAAGTTGGGTACTAGACCCTCTAATGACATTTAAACTAAAGGCTTGCTCCATACCAACTATGTGACTGGTCTTGGGTACTAGACCCTTAGACGAAAGAGTGCACTCATCCGGGGAGGCGGAATGACCATCTTCCGCCGTCGTATCTCAGCTTCCTTCGGAATCATCATAATCTAATGGCGTATATCCCACATATCCACTGAAAGGGTCACCAATCCGAAAATAACAAATATACAGGAGCAGAGCAAAAAGCAAAAACGGAGTAAATATTATACGTGAATTAGAGATCTCAATCTAACTCACATACGGAAATAAGTATAAAAAGTGCTCATAATAGAGATAATTAAGACTCGATTCCTAATGCAATGTCTATATGCCAATGCATATGATTCCGAAAATTATCACTGCTCCACAGAGGGTTGTGGCAACACCACTAAGGAGATGAGTATCTACTCATCTATCAGACTCGATGATCCACTACGGGATAAGGTGGTTTAAGAACGCACCTCGTGCCACCTCTCCGGTGTGCACCTCGTGACTCCTCTCTGGTGGCCACGTAACTATGAAATGCATGAGCATACGATTCCCCTTATATGCTAAGCATTTCAAAAACATATGCAACATATTAATTATATCATCATCATATGTAATTCAATTTATCTCATGCGTAAAAGACTCCACATATATAATCATTTATTCACCTTGGAAATTAAGCATCATCAATCACGTACGAAAATACGGAGCAATTACACATAACAATTTATCATATATAGATATATCAAAAAATGAATAGGCGCCCTTACCTCAAATAGCTTTTCATCGGAACGAATATGTC
This sequence comes from Medicago lupulina, assembly GCA_958299785.1. NCBI lineage: Eukaryota > Viridiplantae > Streptophyta > Magnoliopsida > Fabales > Fabaceae > Medicago > Medicago lupulina. The sequence continues at coordinate 64,994,878 of OY283144.1, forward strand.
TTTCTCTCTTTTACTTCTTTTAGTAATAAAAAAATCCTCAAGAACCCAATAGCATTTGCAAAGGTGATATTCCCAATTTTTTTCACATTAATAATCCTCCAAGTAAAGGTCTTTCTTTCTCTTCTTACTCACTTCTCCAAACTCTCACAATCTTACTTTACTCTTACTCAAAGTTCACAACACCAATACCCAAGGAAACAGAAAAGAAAACTAAAGAAGTACATAGAGAGATGATCGGACTCGAGAGAAAGCAAGAAAGGTAGAACTCAACTAATTTCTACCCAAGGAGACCACGATGTTGAAGATCAAGAATAAGACCAAGATTTATTGTTACTATTATTATTTATTTTATTTGTTTAAATAAAAGCTAACAGTACTATTAGAAGTTTTTCTTTTCTAAAATTAACTAACACTTCAACATTACTTTCGATTAAGATAAATTTCTAACTTTGATTAAGGTTGTCTTATTTTAAACATGTCTTGAGTTATGATAATCTAAATGTTTGTCTCTAAATTTCTACCAAAAATTCTACAGAGTCTCTTTTATTTTTATATCCTTTCTCAAACTTCGTTAAGTCCGTTAAAACTTTAAACGCGCAATCTAAATTTATCAACAACGTCCTGAGTATTGTTTTCCATTGTTATTTAATCAAATAAGTTCATCCTTAAGTCATTTATTTATTTTTATTTCTAAAGAACTAAAGACACACATAATGAAACTATTATTTTCTAAAACGTTACTTTGAGAAAAGAAATCTAGCCGGTATGAATTTTTAACTCTAAAGTTCTCATTCTAAAAATATTAGTATCTTTAGTGTCTAATAACTATTCTTTTTAGGTACTACTAACTAACTCATTGGTTTTAGACCCAAAGTTTCAATTTTAAGATTCTCTTAAAACTAGCAAAAGTATAAAAATTCAGTCATGTTAAATAATCTATTTCACACCAAAACTAAGTTTCATTCCAAAGTCCATAACTACAAATATTGAGCCTACTAAATTAACTTGGCATTTTTGTTTTAAGCCTACATAGTTATATTTGTTAGTGATGGTTTTTAGACAAAAAATGAAATTATCGTAAGTTTGTATATGTAGTAGTGTAGGGTGAAACTTATTTTAATAAAAATAAATTAAAGTAGTAGACAACAAACAGAAAATAGTGAAATTTAGATCCAAGTTACTACAAGTACAAAGGGAATAAAGAACTTGTAAACAAGTTGTTTCTAAACAAAAAACGTGAAACAAGTTTCATAAATAAATAAAAGAAAAAGACAAGAACGTGGTATAGTTATTTTCAACCAAATAATGAGACATTAGTTAAGTTAAACAAAAGAGGTCTTGTGATAATATTGGCTTAGATCAGAAGAGAGAAAAGAAACAATAGTTCCAGAGTACTCTTGTAGCGTCAAAGCCACAGTTAAGGTTTCATTTCCAAAAATTTAAACATGAAGTTAGAATCCTATTTATGTTTGCTCTTTCTTTGAAGATCATGGAACATAACCATAAATTAAATAAGGAAATAAAATGTAGAATAGTTCCTTACAAATCCTTAAGGTGTCAGCCAAGGAGGAGAAATAGTAAATCCACCATACTTTTCTTTATCACTCTCTAAATCTATCTTTCTTTAACACTTATCTAGTCCGAGTTCTCTTAGCTTCTCTCTATTTAATTTTCCCCTTCAAGCCTTTATACAACAATTTTAAAAGTGAAAGTTCTTGGTTCCTAAAGGAGAAAGAAGTTCTAGGCCAAAAAGAAAGAGGAGGATGATCCCTTGCAAAATAATTTGATTCATATCCTTATCAGAAGTTTATGTTTGAGTTTATGATTCTTTATAAAAAATTTGAGTGATGGAAATTAAAATCAAAGAAAGAGTGGAGATTTTCATGAGTTATTACCTTTGCCTAGGGCCTTGAACAATTTTCCTTCTTATCAAAGAAGAAGAAATAAGAGAGGAGAGAAGATAGAAGAATGAAGAAATAAGAGAGATGGGAGGTTTATGGTTTTGTAGAGAGAGAAGTGGAAAGAAAGAAAGAAAGAAAGAAAAGAGAAGAGAGAAGAGAGAGGCACGTGAAAGAAAAAGAAAGAAGAGGAAGTAAGAAGAGTGAAAGAGTGGTGAGAGTTCAGACTTATTGCGATGAAAGAAGGCAGGAAAAAGAATTGAGATGGTTTCTCCATATATAGGGAAAAGTTGGGTGTAGGTGGAGTCTCACAAAAATATCTACATTCCTTTTTCTTTTCTTTGTACATTTATTTTTTTATAATAAGAAAGATTAGATTAACATTGATGAATTGAAATAAAGTTTTTCAAAATAACATTAATTATCTATAAATGATAATAATCACTTCTCGATACTAAAATTCATCTTGATTAATCTCATACATTTATTTCTATACCAAGTCAATTAATTTCAAACTCAAATGATCGCGGTTGATAGTGATATGTGATACCTATAAAAATGTACGAAATTATTTTTGCCGATAAAACAACTTTTTATCTTGGCATTCTATATGCCTTAATCTAATAATAGATGTTAGACGAGTAAATTATTTTTATTGCATAAATCTAGCATAAATAATTTTGTGTGTCTATATCAAAATAATTCATGGTGAACGGAGTTCGTTTAAGAAATTAAGCGCAGCTAAATTGCCGTTTGTTGAAGAGACTGCAAACTAAAAATTAGGTTTCACAAATTTTTCTCAAAATTTTATCATGAGTCATACTATTGCGATAAAACACTAAAATATTCGAGTAAAGATTAAATTTAATATTTGAAGATATTATTTATTTTATTTAAGATAAATTAAACATAAATGTGGGAATGTAATAATATATTATCAATATTTATTTTCAAAATTACGGGTCTTACATTTTCTTTCCCACCATACCGATTATTATAATATGTTTAATATTTAATTTTACAAAATAGTTTTGCTACTTCTAAGCCTATGATTATGTGTATGTATCATAATACTATTACATTTGTCATTTTTCTCATATTTCAATTTATATTTATTTTACATTTAAATTTTTTGAATAGCCTTTTAGACATTGTTGGCTTTTAAGGGATATAAAAATATACAACATCACTACAAACTTATAATGATATGATGTTGATCTTTCTGGGAACAAAGCTTACAGATGACGCGGCTAATGTGCTTGTGCTGCAGCAAACCAATACAGTGAAGGAGGAACTTCAGTGCAGTTGGAGCTTACTCTACGGCAGTTGACTGTGGTACCTACAAAATAGACACATGCTTCAACGCCCAAGTTATGCATGTTTTATGTTAATTGAAGATATAACATCTTAACTCTTTTGAATAATTGAATTATTTGCATGATTTATTGCGTTAAATGGGTTTAGGGTGTTATAGCGTGAATCAACCATCGCGAGATGGGGTTCTACCTATCATGTTGAGTAGTGATGTTGCAGCTGATGACAGGTCATCTTACGTTATTCTTAGCATGTTTTTCCGTCATTTTCAATAGGATTTAGCAGCAAAAAGGAGGAGTATTAGAACGATTGCCTATAATTTCGGGACTTTTGTAATGTTTTTTTTATTTGAGTCTGTAATTATAGTTTTCCCGAAACATAGCAATTTTAGGGGGTTTTAAAGTAATTCACGAAGAAATCATGCAAATCGGCAAATCAAGAACAACTGAAGAATTATCAAGGCATTATGGAGACTAAGAATGAAGATATAAGAGGCCTCAGGAGACTTTAAATAGGAAGGAATTATGTTTCCAAATTCTTAGGCAAGTTATTTGAAGACGAAGACCTAAAAACGACGAAAATCAAAGAAATTAGGTCCGGAAGCACAATCAAATGCTCCTAGGGCATCGAATTGCAATACCATGCGCCTAGGGCATCTAAAATGTGCCTAGGGCATGGTTTATTGCTACCATGCGCCTAGGGCGAGTGAGAGGAGAAATATGCGCCTCAAGCATATTGCATGCGCCTCAAGCATGCTTATATGTGAGGGCGCAATCGTCATTTTATTCGCTTTTTGTGGGTTTAACCCGTGTTTTTAGCCCAAACCTAGTTGGAAATCTCCACTATAAATACTAGCTTTCCTCATTCAGAATTTCTTGTTCAGAACTGTGGCAGTTCAAGAGGAAGGCTATTTTGGAGCTTCGGGAGAGAATTTATCTTCTCCTTGATTTTCTAGGGTATGTTTTTATCTTTAGTAATTTGTTTTTAGTTACCATGTGTAACTAAATCTTTTTAGGTTAGAGTTTTAAGATGAACCTCTGTATATTTTTGTTGGATATTTATTCAATATAATATGTCGTTTCTTTTATTTTATTTATTCTTTCGTTCGATATTAAGTTTTATTATGATTTAGTATTTATTTCTGTGAGAGGTGCAACCCTAGATTAGGTACTTAGGTTGTGACAGGACCTAATATTGCTATCACTAACTGGATGCTTATATCTTGATATTTATATCCTTTTACTGATAATTATCTGTCTAGTGAGTAAGTGATTATTAATTAGCCAAAGATACCATAGGAAATTGTTGACCCTAGATGTAGGTACCAAGTGGATGATGCCCATTGGGTCGTGTGGTGCATTACTGAAGCTAGAAATTAACTAGTTAGTAATTAGGGAAACAAGCACCTAGTTGTCCGACTTAAAGTTATATCCTAATAAGACCATTCTCTTGAAACCCTTAGTATGGTAGACGTAGATTAGGGTTGCCCGTTTGTAGAACTACTAAGTAAGCATATAGAGAGTGTGTTATGAGTGTCCTAAGATTCATAGATGGGCAGACCAAAGGGAACCTTGGCCTTCATTACCTTGGGAAACACTAGAAAGCCAATATAAAGTTTATGTTTCAATTACCTTTGAATTAGCAAGACCCCGCACGTAAGGATCATCGTCAAATCAGCAAATGCAATTAGCCATCGAAGGGAAAGGCCTAATTAGGTACCCAGTGGATGATGCCCATTGGGTCAGGTGGTGCCCTACCTATTTAGGAAACTCCCAACGGCCTCGTCACTTGTTTAGTCTATCTAAGATAAATAAACGCGACATTTATATTACTTATTATCCAACGTATATACATAGGGGATTTGAAGAATCCTAACCGCTGCTTACTTTTATGCAACCAAAACATGTAAATTCGTTCTATTGCAAACAGATAAAAATTGCAATCTAACTTTTATACCGCGTCAAATTTACAAAAATAAGCAACAAGAATTGTTCGGACGAAAGGACAATCCTTGTTGATGAAAACGACTGGTACACTTACCATTTTGCAATTATGCTAATTTGTAACATCATCAGGAGTTGTGAGCGAACAAACCGAGGCTCGAATGACTCTGTTGTGTAGATTTCTTTCGTCCTTTTAATTTTTTGGATTTGGAGTGGCACGAATTTCCGTCTCCGTTGTATGTGCTCGTTTGGTAAGAGCATTTAATTCGTTAGTATAAACCTTAGTATTTTGGTCGTATGTACAATAGAGTGGTTAGCGTGATCGCCTTTCTAACTGTAATATCATTTTAGCTTCTCAGCGTTCCAAGTTCTAAGGATTGGACCATTTACCAGGTCCTCGAGGTCGTATGCCCTTGTCCCTGTTTTCATCTGGATTTTGTAGGGGCCCTCCCAGTTAGCGACGAGTGTCCCTTCTTCAAAATACTTCTGATTTCTTCGAAGGACGAGATCACCGACTTCAAATTCTCATTTAACTACCCTTTTATTGTGTCCAACGGCTATTTTTTGTTTTAGCCCTAGCTCTTTTAGGGCCGCTTCGCTTCTGATCTCGTCAACGAATTCGACCTCCTCTCGCATGCTCCCCGCAATGGCTCGGAAGTTAGTGTTGGGGCCCGTTCGCCAGTTGAGTTCGTTCAACTCAATAGGAACGACTGCTTTTGTTCCATACGTTAGACGGAAAGGTAACTCACCAATGGTCGAGTGAGGGGTCGTTCGATAAGCCCATAGTATATGCTTGTTTTTTTTCGATTTTATACGTCCTTTTTTTATTAGGCTTATTATATGTTTGATATTTAGTAGGAAAGTAATGTTTATGGTTTTATAAAAAAATTTGGTTTTCTGAATTTTTGTCATAGGGGTGAGCGTTAACTCGGTTCTTGCGCAAACTAAATTCATGTAAACTTAGTTTTTTTTTTTTTGCGGTGGTCAGGGTTTGAATCTCGGACTTTGCATATTTTATGCATTGTCCATACCAACTGAACTAAGTTCACGAGGACATGTAAACTTAGTTCATGTAAGCTTATGTGAACTCACTTTACATCATAAAATCTAAATTTCTAAGCTTAAAAAGAAAATTAATCATGTAGTCTTACATGAATTCAGTTCACATATTAAGTTCAAGTAAGTTTTCCCAAACTCAGTTCATGTAAACTCACACAAACACAGTTTGCGGTATTTATATGTAAACTCAGTTTACATAAAAGCTCGATTTCTAAACGTACATAAACTTTAATAATGTAGGCATACATGAATTCATTTAACAGAAAGTATGAAATTATACATTTAGACGACATGTTAGTTCACTTACATGAGTTCACATGCAATTCAGAGACGTAGAGAAAAAAAAAACGAAAAAAGGAAGTGACGACATGTGATGCCCATGCAGTGAAGTATTAATGGAAGATCTTGTAACTCAATCTTTAATCATTCATTGTCTTTGATTACAGATCCATTGACATTTTTGAGAAAAAAGGAAGTTAAGATTTTAGAATGAGTGAAGAAAAATGCGCTTTCCAAAAATTTATATGAACAAGGGCAATTTTGGTATTTTAAAATTTAGTGTAACCAAGTACTTTTGTGGTGACACTAGAAAAATATTTCTTTTGGCTGCAAGTACTGTTGCCCAAGTTTTTAACTAACAGTTAGACAAATGCCACAATAAACATGAGACATGAACTATACAAGTTAAGAACAAGAAGACAAATGCCATTTTCATTATGGATGAATCTACATATCCCTTATCCAATAGGGTTGTAAGCAAGTTTGAAATTAGAAAATGTCTACATTGAAATCAGAATAGCATGCTCCATATCCCCAAATTAAATAATAGTTGGAACAATAATTTTAGCTTAACTTTTTCATTGAAAATATGTAAAAACAGTTTAACTATTGGCAGTTCCACTATATCCAAATATGTTATGAATAACTCAATTACATTGATCCCTGGTCAAAAAAACATACCAACAAAATTACATTGATTCTGGTTTTTTTTTTCTTGGTCGTGATTTTTTCAATTCCATCAACCAACTATTTTCCCATGTATACTTGAGGCTACAGGGTTGTGTTTTCTTTTTGAAAGGGTTATTGTAACATCATTAAAATAAAAAGCATTCAATACATTTTAGGGAAAATACAACTAGAATGTCAAAAGAGAAAACGTAACATAACAATTAATATACTAACATTTGTCATTTAAACAAAAACAAGAATGTAAAAAGCATAGCTCGCTCACATTAACTTTAAACAAGGTATTACAGTAACATAACACAAGGTGATATCGAACTATCAACACAAGTTTCAGGCGTGCGATCATTTATTAATCTCAACAAGTAAAGAAGAAATAACATAAACATAAATTAAAATATAGGTTCCCTTGAATCTCATGCTTAAGTGAATTGCAGCGCATCTACGTCTTTGCACTAAGAACAAGGTAATATCAAGCTCTCAATGCAGATTTCTGGGGTGCTTTCAAACTTGGTAAAATTAAAAGTATCATTCTTGGAATTGTAAACAACCGACTTCCATATCCAGGTTCCCTCAATAGAATCGTCTGTAGAATCATCTATAAACTCCAGTAACACTTGGTCATCCTTAAAAATATTTATTACTTTGGTAAAGCTATAAGTGTTACGAGGATATTGCATGTGACAGACGGTGAACAACTTAGTCCAAGACTCTTTATTTCCATATTCTTTCATAACCCAAACATCATCACCAGAAATCATGCACAAGCAATCCCTCAACATACCCAAATTCAAATCACTTGCATCTATCTCTTCATAGTCGGGCAACAAAATCTCTTGAAAAGACTCGTTTTTCAAATTAAAAGAAATAATAAAACATGAATTTTCCTTACCTAAATCTTTCAAAGTCAGCCAATTAATCGCGCCACCCACAAAATGTCCGGGTCCCTCGATAGTGTGGCCAACAAAAGGGAACTCCTGAATATTTTTCCAAAAGCTAGTGCCCAAAGTATGAATCTTCACTTCAATTTTGTTGACATAATTATCATCAATATCATGTATATAGTAGTGTAAAACAACCACCACCTTGTAATTATCAGTAACATGATCATATCCGAAACCATATGTCATACTATCGTGATGAAGAGTTTTTGGCTTTTGAAAATGAGGTAACTCCTTTGATTTTCTAATGGAAGGGTTCCACAAAATAACAAAGCCTTCATTACAATCGGCAAGACAAAGGATACCATTGCAAGAACCAACTAAATGAAAATCTCCATCATAATTATTTGGAGGAAGTTCAAGTTGTGTGAAATCGGTTGTTATGTTGGTGAAAATAGAGTGGAATGGGTAAGAGGTGAGAATATATTTGTGTAAATGGTAGGAATAGCTTAGGAAGTGGAGTTGATGCACGGTTGACAAACTAAGGTGCTTTTTGGCAAAGTTGGTATCAGATATTAGAGAATTCCATGACTTGCAAACGCATCGGAGTTGAAGTAAGACCTTCACGGGTAACCTACACAAAATTTCTGCAATGAGATCTAGAGGAAGAGTGGGAAGAGGTTGTGCATGGAGTGGGTTGGTCAAAGAGAGTGATGTTATAGTTACAATTGAGAGCATTGTATTGACGAAAGTAATTTCTTTCGTCGGTGATTGAGAAGAAGTGGAGTCATTTTTATCAACGGCCTCACTCATTGTGACTATGTTTCAAACTCTTGGAAAATGAACACCTAATTATAAGAAAACATTCGTTTTTATTTAATTATTTTTTGTATATAATAGTTTTACGTAAAAAAATTATTTATATGTTTGGTCAAAACAAAAGAACTTTAATATTAAATATAACGGAAAATATTAAATTTTATCTATATTTTATCATTAATTTTTTTAAAAATAGTAAATACTAAATATTAAGTCAATGAAATAATTTTTTAACAAAAAAACATTTATAAAGTATTTTATATTAAGTATTTATCCATTTCTGTGTTATTTTCAAATATTTTGAAGTTATTTTTGTATAAATTATTTTAAAACAATATATTGTTCTAAGAATTATAATATTTTTACAGATCAGATATTCTAGAAAGCAATTATCAATGTGTGTGTTATTTTCAAATGAATATATAACTACATTTACTTTTTTCTAAAATTATTTTTGACTGAACTATTTTTAAGGTTATTATAAAATATAAGTATAACATATTTTTGTGATTTAACAAATTAAATAAATGTCAATAATATATATATATATATATATATATATATATATATATATATATATACAAATCATATCTTTGACTATCATATTAATGTTTGACTTAATTGACAAAAAAATATTGAATTATTATTATACCTTGTATTCAATTTCTTTCTTTTTTACAAAACTTTGTATTCAACTTTTAATATACTTTTCAATTTGTAATATTCAAAACAAGCAAATTTAAATTCTTAAAATTATTTTTGACTGGTTTTTATTTTTGACCGATTTGACTGGGTTTTTTAAAAGTTGGTATTAAATTAAAATATTTGAGTTTTATTAAAATTAAATGAATATATATATATATATATATATATATATATATATATATATATATATATATATATATATGGTTTTCACACTGTATTCTAGAATATCATATTAATTGAATGACTTAGTTTAAAAAAAATTAAATGTTATATTTTTATGAAAATTATTTTTATTAAGTTTATTTTATTTTTTAAAAAACTAAGAAAAGAGACTCAAGTTTGTGAAAACGTATTTGGTTTTATACCTAGGAAATCGGCAATGAAAGCAATATACTTACTACCACCGATGATGGAGCGGTACCGTATGGACTTGCACATAGTTTTCATAGATTTGTAGAATGCATATGATAGAGTGCCTAGAGAGATTTTGTGGGAGTCCCTAGAGAAAAAGTATTCGGGTGGCCTATATTTGAGCTATAAAGAAAATGTATGGGGGGGGGGGGGTCTCAACTAGTGTTAGGACACTAGGTGGAGAAATCATAGATTATCCCTTAACAAGAAGATTGCACCATGGTTCAATGCTATGTCTTTATCTTTATAATTTAGTTTTGGATGTGCTTAGAGAAATCCAAGAGCAAGGGCCAAGATGCATACTTTTTATAGATGATACAATCCTATTTGGCGAGCCAAAGGAAGAATTAAATGGGAGGTTGGAGACTTGGAGAAAAGCCTTAGAAACGCACTGCTCTCGCTTAAGTAGAAGCAAGAAAGAGTATATGGAATGAAATTTTAGCAAAAGGAGAAATGTTTCTAGCCTATAGATGAATGTTGGAAAACATATCATACCATGAGTTACACAGATTAAATATCTTGGGTCTATAATATAAAACGATTGAGAAATAGAAGGAGGTGTAAACCATAGAATCCAAGATGGGTGGTTGAATATAGGAGTGCATGAGGTGTTTTATGTGATGTGAAAGTACCGCTTAAGTTGAAGTGAAAATTTTATCGGACAGTGATAAGATCGACAATGTTGTACTGGTTAAGAACCAGTACAACATAAAGTAAGCGTAGACGGCATAAAATTAGAAATGACGAAATTAAAGAGAGAGTTGGTGTAACGCCCTACTTCTATTAAAGCGATAAATCACGCGAATATAATAAATATTCAAGAAATAGACGTCACGTCTTCAAATAATTCACAATAGACATGCATAAAAAAAATTTCAACAATAAAACATCACAGCGGAAATATAGCATAGACCTCAAATAGCCATGTTATCATCTCATAAATACATCCAAATAAAGATAATATATAAATCCCGACACATGGGCAAAGTCTCAACAACGTAAAAGACAAATCTTAGATCAGAGCCTATCTAAGACTCTATCAACTGAAAGAAAACAGAGGAAGCTCCCGCTATCCTCAAGCAACTCACCAAGCAAGCAAATCAACTAATCATGCATGCCGTCTACCCATTCGTACAAATAGGTAGGCGGTCCACCACAAACCACTAGGGGTTAGCTTCACATCAATCATAATCAAAAGGTATAAACAGGAGTAATCAATCATCAAGATATTTCATGGTTAATAAACACTAACATATGTGCAACTTCAAATATTCACCAAATCGTCACCAACAATTTTCAACAAGTATATGGTTCATCGATCACAACTAATCACCAAGCACACAACAACGACAAACACGTAATTCACACCAAGCACATAAGCAATTATGACTCATCCTAATATGCAATGTGCCTAGACCGACTCTGGACACGTGTGGTACCAAGTCACCTCCGAGGTCGTCACCCCTGATGCCAACTGAACATCATAATCATCACGAATAATCACCCCGAATAATTGAATACATAGTATTCGTCACCAACATGGATATGAAATCTGACATCAACAGTGTGTGGACCTATGACTCAACAACAACATTGCATATTTTCATACAATTTCAACAATCCACACCAACATATTTCAATACATGCTTACACCAAAAATTCAAAACCAATAGCATGTAAGAAAATCCACCAACAACATATATGCACATAACATATATAAACACCAACAACATCACATAGTAATTCAACAACTTCATACAATTCTCGCAATTCAAGTAAAGGAGAAAATACACCACATTATGATAAACATCATATTCAACACCTATCAATTGTTCACATATCTCCACATAGTCATATCAAAACATTCATAAAAGATATGCAAGGTAATCGAGCTTTAAGATTAAATTCAACCAAGTTCGTCTCATATTTGACAACTTTGAAACAACTAAGAATATTGAACCAAAACTAAGAAAAACAACTCAATTGCCTCAACTATATATACACATTAATCACATATGAGTGTAGGTGTGCATACATGTGCGTTTCACCGGCCCAATACTATGAAATCATCAAAATCACAAAGTTCGTCTCACTTTATCATTTTGCAAAACCAAAATATTTTCCAAAAGAAAATCAAGTTTTATGCAACAAGACACAAGTTAAATATTCATAGAACATCTTAATTGAGCCCCTAATACTTAAGTTTTGAAGTTTGGAAACTAACCGTAAGATTTGGGTTGACTTAGAAACGGTTATGCTAAATTTTCGTAAGATTCTTCCAAGACCTACTTGGAGTGTTTTTAACATAACTCAAAATCCACAAAACATTTTCAAGTAAAACCAAAGCCAATGGAAATCTAATAAAATTTTCTAAAACTTTCATGTTTACGTCAAAGGCCAATTCAAAACAGAAATGGGTGAAAAAGCACGAAAAACGCAAAAATTGAAGTCTTGTCAGCACGCACGGCCCGTGCCAAAACAAACACGGCCGTGCCAAAGAAAATAGAGTGTAGGCACGGCCCGTGCATACATACATACGGCCGTGCTCGTCTGACAGCACAGATTTTCCGTTTTTCCGTTTTCACCATTTCGCGCGTAAAAATCAAACCGTTAATCGGATTTCGATGTCGTTTTCGCCTACACGCTCCTGACACTTAACTCTATCATATTCTACAGAAAAATCCACGTTTCAACCATCCCAAAAATCATTTTCCAAAACCTCACATAAACACTTATTTGCAAAAATGCTTAACACCGATCTTCACACGAAAAACCCGTTTTCTCCAAAACGACTCGACTAACGCAAACACAACATGAAAACAGAAATTTTACTAAGTCCAATTCATCCAACAACATCAAAAACTCAGTCAACAACTTCATATATCAAAAATCCAGTTTGGTCCTTCACATGAACAACTTAGCACAAGCTTCACAAAATCAATCAACCACTTTACAAAATGGAACACCTGTGACATAAATCAAAAACAACAACTCAACTTATTGAAACCCAATCCATGAAATGGCTTTAACAACCACAACTCACAATCATGAATTCAACCACAAATCAACAACAACATAGCACAATTCATCAATTTTGTACAAACACCAAACATACCCATATATATATATATATATATATATATATATATATATATATATATATATATATACACACAATTCAAACATGCAAATTCAACATCAACAACAAAATTATCATTCAATTCACATACTTAAACATGGCATCAAGATTAAGCACGAATTTCTTCAATTAAACTCAAAATAATCACTTATTCAAATAAGCACTTTTGAACTTGGGTAGAAAAGAGATGAAAATTAAAAGATTAGGCTTGAATAATATCCCCCTTACCTCAATCTCCAAGATTCCTAGCTTTAGCCTCACTTTAGCTCCTAGGATCTTCAATCCCTTCTTGCTCTTCAAGCTTTTTCTCCTTTAACCCTTTTCTCCTCTTTCTCTTGCTTTTCTCTCTCTACCTCTTTCTAATGTTGTGAAAATGAATGTTCTAACCCTAGTTTTCTCTTAAGACATGGGTTACATAGTCACACCACTAATGGACCTAACTCTCAAAATGTTTTATGGGTTCAAAGCTCTAATTAATCCATTCTACAAGTTTCTACTCTCTTACGGTAAAAATAACGAGTAAACACCGGCTCTTAATTTAATTACCACAATCCATTAACAACTTAATAAAATAAATGGTTCCCACTTGAAACATTAAAAATAATCTACACTATCGAATTACTAAATTACCATTGCTCACCAAAAGACCAAAATACCCTTCTAACACGAAAACCTAAGAAAATACGCCCAAGGATAAATAATCACACACAAGCATATATAAACACATATAAAACACATAAAAATAAAATCAACGAAAAAATCGGGCTATTACAGTTGGGGTAGCGCCTATAGTAGGAAAAAATATTAGATTCTAGACTTAGGTGGTTTGAGCATGTAGAGAGAATGCATGTCGATTTTGTAGTACGGAGAATAGATCACGTGGAGGAGATTCGAATCACTAGAGGTAAGGGTAGAATTAGAAAGACTTGATTTAGAGAAAGAGATAGTTTTTGATAGAATAATATGATGTCGTTTGATTCTTATAGCTGACTTTTCTTAGTAAATAAGACTTGATTGTTTTCATGTTTTTCTTCGGGAAAAAATGTTTATCCAAAATTTAGTTTAACAATCTATTTAAAACATGATTAAATTATTTATCATACATCTTGTCAAAAAGATATTCTTGATTATCTTTTTTAATATATAATCCTACTTTTGAAAAATTAGTACCCGAGTATGTATTTAGAAAGAGAAAAGACTAGTACTACGGTTCAGTTGTAAATTAGTACATGCACAAATCGAGAAATGGTCCTACCATCTATTGTCCCTTTGTCTGGTAACATTTATACAGGTCAGTGTTTGTCTTCGGATATTCCTGACTTATGGATACATCCGCGACCTCTTCGCACAGCCGTCACTTCGAAGATATTATTCCGGTTGTTTGGCAGCCACCTACGGTTCCTTGGGTGAAGGTTAATATGGATGGGTCAGTGTTGGGACAACATCCGACTTGTCGTGGTATTTTCAGGGATAGTCGAGGATCTTTGTTGGGTGTTTTTGCAGGTAATCTCGGAGACCTCTCTGTCTTTGAGGCCGAAATTTTTGGCTTTAGTATGGCTATGGAGCACGCTTGGCAGCCGGGTTAAGGAAACATTTGGTTAGAGCAACTAGTGCGTTGTTGGCATTTAAGAACGCATCTCTGGTGTCGATCCGTTTGAGAAACAAGTGGTATAATTGTTTTTGGGCAGCATTTCAGGTGATTTCTTCGCATAGGGAATGGTTGTGCGGACTTGCAAGCTAATCATGGTCATTGTATTAAGAGAGTTTGGTGGTCCACCGCTCTTGCAAATTTTATTCAGGCTCTGTTCTTTTCTAACTGCTTTGGTTGGCCTAAGTATCATTTTCCCTAGATTTGTTTCTATTTTTCTTTAGTTCTAGTTTTCAGGGCTAGGTTTCCCCCCCGCCCCTCTTTTGTACAGATTTTCCTCTTTTTTAATAATATTATTTTATGGGTTCGACTGCATAAGATGAAACTTGCGTTTTGAGGTGTCAAGTTAGTTGGGATGTCTACACATTTCCTTGATGTTTGTTGTAACACCCCAATTTTTAATATTAGTTTATTATATAATATAGTATTGTTATTTTAAGTAGAGTGTTGATTTTTTGCCATTATTTTTATTTTTATTTGAATTAAATTAATTTTTGGCATGTTTGTGTGAGTTTTTTTTAGTTATTTGGGATAGAGACATTGGACTAATAAGGGTAGTATATAAAATAGAGCTTTAATTAATTATAATAGTTTAATTAAAAAGAGATTGAGAGAAAATAATTTTTAAGAAGAATTTAAATTTTTGTAAGAATAGGGAAGTGAGGGTGCAGATAGTTAATGTGTCTAAAGTTTATTTGTGAAAATAAAAATAAATAAAATCTGAATTTGTTAAAAAGATTAAATGAGAAACAAACTCAATTGGTGGTTATAAACAGAGGAGAGCATTAGAGAACTAGGGTTGCAAACAAAGAAAAAGATTAGAGATCAAAGTAAAATAGGGTTGTGGAGAAACGAGGCAAAGAGAGAAGAGCGTAGGGAGCGATTCAACCGTAGAAATTCATCTATTCAGCAAACCAGAGGTATAGGAGGAGTCTCAATTCACCGTAAGGTTATATAAAGATATGGGTAATGAAGGGTTTTATCCTCCATTGTTTTTCATGATCTTTTAATGAATTCAGTTTAATTTGTGCTCTCTTTGTTGCTGTAATTTTGGATATGTTAATATTTTTGAATTCATTATTTTCATGTGCTCTATTTATAGTTATGTTGTTTGTCGATGATGGCTTCAGTTTGTTTGATCACTTTATATATGTAATATCGTTCTTATTTTTTTATCACTTTATCTTTGTTGCTTGGTTGTTCACTGATAATTCCAGGAACCAGTGTGATGAATCTTTTATTATAATTGCTTTTAAAATCTTTTATGGTTTAGTCTTGATACATATTTGGTGATTTCTTGATGATGTGTATGTACTATTTCTTCTAATTTTTGACATTAAAAACTTATCAATTTTCTATATTGAATTCTTCATGTTACACATGTGTTATATAGGATGTTACTTTCCTCTTCTTTTTTTTGGCTTATAAGAGTTCTGTATCGTACTTATGTTTCCAATTTGTTTTCTTCTTTATGGATGAATGGAAATATCATTAGTCTTTCTAGTTTTATTTTGTCATCTTAAAGAGTTTATTGTTATTACTATCTCAATTTTCGATGGATCAGCATCACTTGATTTTATGCAATTTGGTCTTTATGTGATCTTGGATTTGTTATTTTGATTAATACTCTTTTCTGACATACAATTGAAAGTTAAGCAAACAAAGCAATTTGGATTATAATTAAATAATGATGGGTGATTTAACGAACTCTAATTGATAAATTATTTGACTAAATGTAATTTGTGAATTATTTAATGATGTATGATTTAACAATGCGAAATAAATGTATTATTGACTATGTGTTATATAAAGATGTGTTATATAAAGATGTGCTACGTAAAGACGTGTTATCTAAAGATGTGTATTTGTCGACTCATATAAAGATGTTCATTGTCAAGTCATTACTTGGTGTTCATGCATTTATGGTCAGTCCTATTTGACAATGTTGTATATGACGATGGTGTGGACAAAATCAGTAACATATCTCTGACGTCCAAAATATTTAACGATGGTGATAGATTTGGTACCACATACATATAGAGTCGAGTTATGGACATTGCATTCATTGTCAAACATATTTGAAGATGTAGTATATTTGACGATGTAGTATCTATATATTTAAAGATGTAGTGTGTGTGTGTGTGTGTGTGTGTGTGTGTGTGTGTATATATATATATTTATAGTTGAAGATGAGTTTATTTAAAGATGGTAATATGTTTTTGTCTATTAAATGATGAAAGATGATTATTAAATGATGTGAATAATTTATATATGAATATATGATTGTTGATGATCACATGTTATTATAAGATGCTGATTGATGCCTATTTGATTTTTATTAAATGAAATTTTATATTTAAATGTGAATATTATCTGACTGTGATGCATATATGTCTAAATGTAATTGAAGTGTTCTTTTATCTAGATCTATACATGTAATTATGCATTCTTTATATTGGATATATTCTCACGCTTTAGTGGCGGGTTGGGCGCCTGCACCCTTGTGGTGTAGATTTGCATGAAGAAGAAATTTAGCAGCAGTTAGTCTCTGAGGATGGCTTTGGAGTCTACTTGTTTACTTATCGTTTTTGGGAGTCTTTATCGAGTCGATGCTCTGATCTTTGACGCTAGGGATTGAGATTTTTTTTTTACTAGGCTTTAGAATTCTTTTGAATTCAGTTTTGATGTGCAATTATAAATGTGAATATTTTTTTATATATTTTAAAAATTATTCCGCTGCGACGTTTAAAATTTAAATGAAGTATTTTTAAATTGAAGAAGATGTGTGACACCCTTGCATGTTAAATTAATTATTGTATTTTTATTAAAAAAAATAATATGTGAGGTTTAGGGTGTTACATTTGCCCCCTTGATTCAGCCAAAAAAAAATTACAATGAACTTTAAAAATCATTAATATCACTAATACTATTTAAGTAAACGGGTAAATATCCAAAAAACAAATTAAATAAAAATTGATTTAAAACATAGAAAACTGAATCGTAATGGAACCATAAGCAACCCAACCATATAAGCTCCATTTAAAAATAATGTTCTAGCTGAAGAGGCTAGTAACTTAAAACACTGTGAATCAAAGTTTGATCCTGGCTTAAAGGTGTTCGCATTGTGTGTTTGATGATGTCTTAAATATGATTATCTTTAGTGATAACTTATGGTAAATCAAGAAAACGACATAAATATTTTAAAACAAAATTAATGTTTTGAGAATGGGTTGTAATTTTTTAAAATGGTCAATATTCACCGTAAACATGTAAATCAAATAAAAAAACGCATAAATTTGATTTTAGTGCATATAACATTGCGAATTTTGAATGTTCCTTTTAGAAAATGATGATATAAATACATTTTTAAGTCTCCATATTTTGTGGATTCATGATATTTGTCTCCCCAAATTATAAATCTAAATAAATAGTCTTCAATTTTTAAAATTTCAGAAATTATCCCCAATACTAAATTTGAGAATTGCTGATGTGTCAATTTGAATGATGAGCTCTCATAGTATATATGTGAGAAAGTTCATAGAGGTGAAATCCGGTTATTTACTTTTGACGTAATTTCACTTTTGATCTCTCTGTTTATATCATACGTACAAAAATAGTCCACCACTATTTAAAAACGATCTTTTTTTCTTACTTAGGTACTATACTTATTGAAATTTTCATCTCAACCCATATTTTTGGTGCTAGAAGTGAGACATGACAATTTTTAATTAATAACATGTTAGCAAACATTTTTTTTAAAAAAAATGTTATTAAACATGATGACATGCAGTTTGATTATCAAATCCTAAACGTTATTAAAACACACAAAAAGATGCAATTACTAACCTTATTTCCCAAATTTGTAGAGTTTAAAAATCCTAAACGCTTTCAAAATGAAAGGAAGAAAAATCAGAAAAAATGCATACGTGAATTAATTGTATTATTTTATTTTTGATATAATTTTGTTTTTAATCCCTCTATTTTATCACGATCACAAAAATAGTCTTCATCCTTACAAAATTGATCTTTTTAGTTTGTCTAATATTGCACTTGTTGCAATTTTGCTCTCAACCCAAAGTCTTAACCTAAAAATGGTGATGTGCCAAGTTTACAAAAAAGAAATATTATAAAATATGTTAAAATGAAGGTTGATTTATACATATCGACCTCACCAAACTTGAAAATAATATTATTTTTCTAAAAATTAAAAATAATATATTAAAAATAACAAAAATATTTTTTTGCAATTAAAAGTAAGTTGCATAAATATTTAGTTATGAACTCTTATTCTCAGATCTCTTTAGTATTTCAAAATGAAAGGGAGACCAACCAGGGACAAAAGGAGTGCTTCAAAATATATCAAAGAGAGGTTGCTAAAGTGGATTCTTGAGGGAACAAAAACACAACACCATATATGATATCTAGAATATAATAGTGTCATACATTAATATTAGGTAATCATATCAATCTGACTTAACGATAAACAAGTACTACTTTTAAACACATAACATCTCTAAGTTGTTTCCGAAAAAAACAATATATTTTTAGATGTTTTAATGATAACAAACTTATCATAACAAAGAACGGTTATGATATGTTAAAGTACTTCATATTCAACTCAAAAACGATTTCACAATCAGAGTTCAGAAACAATCTCATGAACTCATCAAAACATTCCAAACACAAGAATAATGCAGATCATATTAAAATTTGCACTTTTGTTGAGTTTGGTTTCTATAATTTGACATTCAAATATAGTATAATCATGTCATAAGGATGTATTTAACCTCTGTCAGTTAGTACTACCTTCAGTCCTCTACAAAGCAAAGTACTAAATCAACATAGTTGCCAGTGATGTAACTAAAAGAGTTTATGTTAATTTCTTTTCCCAAAAATACACACAGCACTCATTAAATTCTCCCACTTACGGTGTAGTAAACATGTAGATTTCAAATTAACACAAATAAGGATTTAAAATGAATTTAAAAAAAAAAAATACAAACAAACAAACAAACAAAAAATATTACTCTTGAAAACTTATCTACCTAAGATAATTGGTGGTAATATCTTTGAACTTTTTTGTTTGTCCAGAGAAACATTATGTGTGTGTTTAGTATCACAGTGGCTGTATCAAAATCGTAGTGATCCATCGTGATTTACAGAAGCTTGAAAGTGTAGCTTTTAAAAAATCACCGTGATTCTGAGATACCCACCATGATACCAAACATAAGCTATATATATAGAGAGAGAGAGAGAGGAGTACTTATAAGGGGCACTAAATAACAAGAGACAACAACAAAAACATCTGAAATATAAATTTTACCCATTAATTAACACAGCCTCTGTACTGTAGTTCAGTAAATCAACACTTTAACAAGTCAAAATCCAAAACTTTAAATAAAAATTATTGTATTATTTATGTACAATTTTTAAAATTACTATCAAGCTACCCCAGAATCATAGCTATTTCTGAAAACTCACTAGAGTCAAACTAAAATGTGCAGGACAACTAGGCAGGGTCATTTTGACTGATGCGGTATTCTAAGATCACTAGAGTAATCGACTAATTCTATGAAGGGCAAGGAGGTCCAGAATATATGCAAAACTAATTCTTCTTGTTCTCAAATTTCTCTGCGATAATTGGACGAACATCGTCCACATCAACTAGTTTCTCCAGAAAGGGAAGTAAAGAAATCAAAGCAGAATCAGATGGATCATCAAACCAACTCTCAATAGGAATCCCATTGTTAACTTGCAGTCTGAACACCTAAACATGAACAAAAGTTTGAAATTTCAATATTATTTACAATAGGCAATAAATAAAGGATCAGACAAATATAAAAGGACTATTTATGATCACCAATGACACACTTATATTATAATGTAAAGGACTATTTATGATCACCAATGATACATCTATATTACGCTCTAAAATCACGAATGATGTTAGAAGCTTCATGAAAATTGGAGAGAACGTTAGTCATCTGAATGAGGCATTTTGGAATAAACATATCACAAATTAAGTGATTGACATAACACCAAATATGTATTTTGATATAATGCCAAATATTTTGGATCATGAATGTAATCAATGAAGTAGATAAAAACCTATTATAACTTAATGTAATAAATGTAGATAAAAACCTATTATAACATGAAGACGAATGAAATACCTGAGGAGAGTTGTCTACTATGGCTACTTTTGCTAGGTCAATTCCAAGAACTGTCAAATCTTTGGTGAAGGTGCCATCTTGATAGATGCACGAATCTCGGTATAATCGTCGAGAAAAAAGTTTTTTGTCAGGATCAAGAACATCTAGCAACTTTTCAGCATAAATCTTTTTGCTTGCTGTGAAAATGATGATCTCAAACATCTTCGATACTCTCTCCAAAAACTCGTGGAGGAAGGGCCTTTTTCGCACATAGACAGTGTACTCCTTGTCAAGTAAAACTGGAATTGTGAAATCAGCATGACTATCATATTGCGCCATCGTAGAGTGGATCAGTGTTTCTGTGAAGGTGAATCAACAAATTTATTTTATACATTTTGGAATAAGAAGGTTCAAGTGAAACAAATTAAGACACATATATGAGACTCTATAACGATAAATACACATCAGCAGACAAAGAAGAATTATAATTACCATCCAAATCAAGAACAAGGGTAACATGCTTCCTTTTACTTGTCTCCTTGCTTACTAGAGCTGGCAATGAGTTGGATTCATCTGATACCTCCAAGAAGCTCATGAATATTTCTGGATCAGTATAATCTACTCTTTCGGAATCAAGCTGACATGACCTGGCATCATGTTCTTCGGTAAGTGGCTTGGCCTGATGGCAAATGACATTGAACCATGAAGAATCAGGCATTGGCTCCTGAAACTCTTCACAGGATCCTACATATTGGTAGCTTGCTGCTTCTATGCTTTCGTCAAGGGTACTAGGAAGATCGTATAACAAACTTGGTCCAGCAAATTCAAGATCGGAAAAGGTACTATAGTCGAGACCATCATCAAATGGATTGATCCCATCGCTAGAAAACCCGAAGAATGCTTCATCCACATAGTAGTCTAACATATCAGGTATTTCAAAATTTGGAAAGTTATTGTCATCCGCTTGATCAGGTGGGTTAGTCATTTGTTCCTTATTAACTGCAAAGAGACCAAAGTTTACACACTTGTTACAAACAGAATTGTACAATAGTGAAAATAATAGGAAACAATTATACTACTTGGAGCCACCAGCTAGAATTAAAACTAATGTATCCATCAAACATTTATATTGATTAGATTCCAATATCAATTAACCCCATAACTAGGTGACTAAAATTGAAAGTTTTCAAATTCTAAATGCTTGTAACGATGGAAATTAATCTTAAAAGATTATCACTTTATACTGAGTTTAAGATATACTTATGTCCAGTTTTGGTGCTTTGATCAATGGACATAAGTACTACCTTCAGTCTTTCTTATACAAAATAAAAGACCAAATTATCAAGACCAATAAAGGGTATTTAATTAAAAGAGTAAATGTCAAATTGTTTTGCCAAAGATACAAATAATACTTATTAAATGAGTCCACTTACATAGTAAATATGTGGATTTGTGGTTAACATAAATAAAGATATAAAAAAAAAAAAAAAAAATTAAAACAATTAATACTCTGAAAATTCGTTTCCCCATCTTATGAAGGCCAAAGAAATTGTCTCTTACAAAATGACTGGAGGTGGTATCTTCATACCTTTTGGTTTAACTAAGGAGATGGTCTATCCTCAACTTATATGCTTCTTATTAGTTCTTTCATTAGATTTCTTTATTATCACCACACACACACACACACAAAAAAAAAAAAAAACAGTATTCTAACAGGTAAGGTTTCAAGTGGGTACCTGTTTCAAATAAGTTACAATGGGGATCATCAGACCTGTTAAAATAAGACAACAATGTATCTGAATCTGACATTGCAGAAACAGAAACCGGAAAAGAATCCTGCCATAAAAAACACCATAGTGAGTAATGTGAAACGGAGAGAACGTAAACTGTTCGTAAATTTTTTTTTGAGAATATATGAACAAAGTAGCCAAATTATACTGCAATTAACTGATTTACATTGAATAGAAAATTCCTAACTCACAAATCAAAGAAGTTAGTGGTTATAAATTATAATCACTAATACATACAACTAAATCTTAGATTAGATGCACACATAAAAAAATTAATAAAGCGACAAAATAGAAATAACATCAATACTCCTAAACCATATAAAACGACAAGAATGTAGATGCAATAATTTTTTACTGCTCATACAATAATAGTCCTAGATTGCAAACATCAAGTAATGCTTTGAGCAAACATAGTAATTGGAAGCAACACTAAGATATAGATATATACACAATCATTATATAGAATCTAAGGTTACAAGATAATGAAAACACAATCCAGAAAACTATATATCAAGCAGACAACATGCAGATCAACTCTTCAATATCATAAATAACTTGCATCAAATGGCATGCATGAATTCTATCCCAACGTCAAATTCAAAACCAATGGCATCAACCTATGAAACACTATCCAGATATGACACTGGCATGTAGACACCGATGATAATTTGAAAGAAATATGGAAGTGATTGAAAAGTCAGTACTACTGCTACATAGGTGTCAACCATTAGCAAAATTGTTGTCACCAACTACTGCATATTTCTTTTCAAACATCATACTCTTGCCCCACAAATAAGGACCGAGTTGTCGCTCAGAAAAATCATTATTTGCACTCATGTTGCATGCATGTAAAACATAAATTATACAAAGACAGGCAACTCATATGAATAAGATCCATGAAATGGAGGTGAGCCTTACCGTTTCTACTATCGAATCTGCACAACCATTGAATGGGAGACTGTTCTTCCCCACAATTGTTTCTTCATCACATGACATTTGGTGTTCGTCATTGTCACGCTCCTTTGAATATTCTTTATTTACAGAAAAACCTGCATCAGACATGTGTAACTAATAAGTGGCTTTGCTTGCATTATATAAAAATGAAAGACTTCATAGTAGCAACTTTTCCAATGTGAAGATCGAAGACATTTTATTCTTTTTGGGTCTCTTACCACCATTAAGATATGTTTGGCATGATACATTTAAATCTTCCATTGCATCGGTAACTCCAACCATCGAACATGGTCTTTTAGATGTTTTATTTGACTTCTGAGACACATGAGGATACCTCCCATCTTTTTTGCAAGTTGTAGGAGATTTGGCCACCATTTTAACTGCTGGCATCAATGTTGGGCTTCTGAAGAATAGTTTAAGATCATTTCAACCTATTGGCAAATTGTCCTTTGCAGTTAACCTGTAAGAAACATAAACAAAATGCAGGTCATACAAAACATATTCGCATAAAATGAAATGAAAAAAATGGATCATACACAAATTATGGTAATCTACATCAGAAAACTGCCTGGATTTCTTTATAATATTCAAGATAGATTCAAAATCAAGACAATTAAACAAATGACATCTATATTAATGACAATGAAATCGAAAAATAAATCCAAGCTATACTCATTGGCCTATCCACATATATGACCCACAAAAAGGTTTAAAAAGCTTAAAAAAATATAAATTTGGAAGTGGACACTCCATTGGGAGCTAAGGACATGAGGTGAGAGTAACACCTTTCCCTCAAATGTTCTTAGTTCTTACCATCTACCCCCATCATGCCCTAGGCATAGGGGCCCTCAACCAAGTGCATGTGGTCTGCAATTTAGATCCTCAGGCCTTATCAAAAAGAAACATAGAGAGAACTTAACTAACTCTCCCCAACCCCCCCCCCCCAAACACAAATACAAAAAATAAAGTTTTTTTTTCCGTCAAGTAGCCAAGTGGGGAATCCGGGGTCCGAACCCCCGGCCCTTTATTGCAATGTCATTGAGCTATGTTCACTGGGTTTTCATAGTAAAAAAATAAATAAATAAATGTTAGGGTTTTTGAATCATATCAATTATTAAATCTAAGCATCCACAAAATCTGTGCACTTTCTTGCAATTATCTAAATCCAACACACAGTAAAACAAGCCACAGAACCCGCCAGAACAAAACAATCCAAAACAAAAATTAAAAAAAAAAAACACTTTTTTCTGTTGAAGCTATCAACTTCGATTGAACCTGAGATAAAACTTCCAAAAGGCTACAAAGCCTTATCTTCTTTTAGCTCTCTGTATTGCCAAAAAGTCAAAAATGAAAATTTTAAATCACCAAAATTAAGAATAAAATTTAAAAGTTAAGAAAATAAAATAAAATCAAGTTCATAAGAAACCGCAGTTAAGCAAAAACCCAATTCATCAAACCAAAATTCATACAATTTCACAAAAATAAAAAATCAATATAAAGAATAATCAATTACTGAAGAAAAAAATGGTCTTAGAAAAATCACTGAAAATGGTCAAAAAGGGAAAGAAAACCAAAATTGAGCTTAAAAATTAAAACTTTGAAAAATGAAAAAATCAAGTTCATAAGAAACCACAACTACGCAAATCAAAGACCCAATTAATCAAACCAAAATTCAAACACACAATTAATAAAGAAAGAAAAAAATTGTGCATAAAAATAAAAACTTTAAAAAAATAAAAACCAAGTTCGTAAGTAACCTCAATTAAGCAAAAACCTAATTAATCAAAACAAGTAATGAAAATTGAGAAGAACAAGCAAAAATCAAAAAATTTAAACAAAAAAGAAAATTCAAGCTCGTAAGAAACCACAATTAAGCAAAGAACCAATTAATCAAACCACAATTCATACAATTTTACAACAAAATCAAACCGAGAAATGAAAACCAAAATTGAGCATAAAATAAAAATCAAGCTCATAAGAAACAACAATTAAGCAAAAACCCAATTAATCAAACCACAATTCATGCAATTTTACAACAAATAACAAAAACTCAAAGCAAGAAATGAAAACCAAAATTGAGCATAAAAATCAAAACTTTTGCAAAAATTAAAAATCAAGTTCATAAGAAAACTACAATTAAGCAAAAACCCAATTCATCAAATCAAAGTTCATACAATTTCACACAATTAAGCAAACCATAATTGAAACAACTTGAAGATATAAAACAAACACATACCTAAGCTATGGTTTGTTTCTCTCTCTTTCTCTCTATGTGTTGAGTTTCTCTCTCTAAAACTCAGAGAGAGAAAGAGAGAGATGAGTCAGAGAAGCGAAAAGGGGTCAATGGAATGTTGTATTGTTTTGAGTTAGAATCTCTTTATATAGAACTGTACTTCAACAACACTTTCAAACTCAAGATCAGGATCAGTTTTAACGGTTAGGATTTGACTTTCTTTCTTAACTCTTAATCTAATGGTCTTGAAGGGTGACACGTGTGTGATTGGATTATAACCAAAATGAAAGTCATGAGAGTTCAGAAAGGCGGCGACAGGTGTCTTAAAATTTTAATGGGCCTTCAATTTTTTTGGCCCAATCTAATAGTTTCTTGAGGAAAATTGTTAGAAAAATGTGTTTTTAACATCAAAAACTTCTTAAAAACATATACTATAAATACTATTGTCCCTAGCGGTAATTAATTATCGCCAGCTTATAACTAAGAAATCAACAGTAATTAACTTAAATTTTTTGATCATTTTTATGTGTTTTATAGGAAACATTAGATATCAAAAAAGCAAAATTCAAATTATTCTTCTCTCAATTAACTCATCAATGTTATTGTAGTTGATGAAAAAAATTTGCATTCCCTTTGTAAAAAATTATACATTTCCTTATTTTAGAAGTATCCTTTCAATCGATTTTTGTTACAACCTAATCTTAGTGTATCTGATTTTAATAAATTTACCTTTTTTTCTATGATTTATTTTTTAAAAATTTCAAAAGAAAATTACCTTTTTTAAGTGTATCTGATTTTAATAAATTTACCTTTTTTATGATTTATTTTAAAATTTTACCTTTTTTGAATTAATTGTTGTTGATTTGAATTATCTCTTTTTGAAAAATGTGTGATTTCGAAATATATTAAAAAATATTTTAAGGATTGATTGGATTTTTATTTGTTTTATGTGATCTTTATTATGTTTTTATTTGAATTCTTCATTTTTATAAAGAGATGTGTTATTTAAACAACCAATTTGATGATAACTTTTGAAACAATCATTAATTTGCAATGAAAAGTAGGTATTAACACGAAAATTAAAACAACAAAAAGATAAAGTAAAAATATAATGTTAGTATGAGAGAGAAACTTGTCCCAAAAGTTAAAAAAAAAAAAATAGTTGTACAAATATCAATTTTTGTTTTATAAATGGGTATTTTGAAAGTTTTATTTTTGAAAATTAATTTAAATGTAACTTATTTTTATTTTCTTTTGAAATAGAACGTTTTTTTTTTGTAAAATTATATTTTCTTTCAATTCATTTGAAGAAGAAAAAAATTGAAAATGAATTATTGATTTGAATTGTGTGAAAAGGTGTGTTTTGATAAAGGTAGTCAAATTTATGTTTAAGATATTTTAAAATTTTATTTGATCTTTATTTGAATTGTTGATTTGTAAATGTGGTATTTTCTGAATACTAATACATATTTGATCTTTATTGATTTTTTTAAAGTGGGTATTTTCAAAGTTTTCTTTTTGAAAATAGAACGCTTTTGAAAAATGAGTTTAAATGTCTCTTCTTTTTACTTTGTTCCAAAAATAGAAAGCCTTTTGTAAAATTATAATCCTTTTGAAATGTAATTATTAATTTGAAGTTTTCTTTGTGTTAAAAGTGATGTTTTGAAATAAGTAATCACAGCCATGTTAAGGATATTTTAAAATTTTATTTATTTTATTAGACCTTTATTTGAATTACTGATTTTATAAAAGTATTATTCTTAAATGTTATTACACGGTTGATGAACAACAAAACCCTATATAAAAGCGGATGTGTGGATAATTGGCAATATTAAAAAAATGTAGCAAATAAAGAATAAGGAATTGGTAAGAAATTAGATGGATAAGATAATGACATTTGTGAATTGTTCTAATAAAAAAAATGATGATTTGTCATCTTAGGTTATCTTTAGCATGTTTTTCAATCAATTTCAGTAGGTTCTACAAGCATAATAGAGGAGTATTAGATCAATTGCTTATAATTTCGGGACATTTGTAATGTTTTCTATATTTGATTTTGTAATTATATTATTCCTAAAACATAGCAATTTTAGGATGTTTTATTGTAAAATCAAGAAGAAATCATGCATATCGACAAAGCAAGACATCCGAAGATTTGTGAAGTCCTTGAAAAGATGAAGAATGAAGATTCAAGAGACCTCAGAAGACATTACAGAGGGAGGAATTTTTCCAAAGTTCAAGGACATCTTACATAGAAGCAAACACCCAAAAAGACGAAGAACACATACATGCTGCTTGAAAGCCCTCTCCCATGCGCTACACATGCGCCTAGCGCATGGTCCGAGGCGCATGGCGCCTATTCCTTGCGGCCCAAGGCGTTGTTTTGTGACTTTTTGGCAAAAAGCCTGCGAACTTAGCCCAACTTCAGGTGGAAACTCTCCCTATAAATACTGCATTCCTCATTCATGATTTCTCATTTAGAGTGAAGCAGTTTAAGAGGAAGGCAAGCACTAGGAGCTTTAAGGGATGAGTCTTTCTCCTCACTCATGGTTTTTTTATGGTATGTTTTATTTCCATTGTAATTTGTTTTTAGTTACCATGGTTAACTAAATCTTTTTAGGCTACGGTTCTAAGATGAACCTCATTTTTGTTTGTTGGGTAATTATTTGATTTAAAGTCTTTTATTCAGTTACTTTCTGTTCGCTATTTAATTTTATTGTAGTGTGTAAGATTTGTCTCCTATGAAGCATAAACCTGATTTAGGCATTTAGGTAGTGATATGGCCTAATATTGATATTCACATCTTGATATTTACATTTGTCTAAATAGGAAGTTATTAATTAGTAACTAGCGAAATAAACTAAAAGCGAGCGTAACCTGATAGTAAGTACTTAGGGAGGTGACATACCTAATATTAATGAACATCTGTTGAAATCAGGTAATACCTAGTTAGTAATTAAGGAAACAAGTGACTTCACGACTTAAATTAGCCCAGTAACTTTATTATTCGTGCACCTTGGTAAGGTAGACGTTGATAGAGTTGTCCGTTTGTAGAACTATTGAGAGAAAGAGTGTGTTATGAACTTCTAAGATTCATATATGACAGAACCTTTAGGAACACTAGGAAGTCATACCTTTGGAAATTTAGGAAGTTTAATTTAAGTTTATGTTTCAATTACCCCTAAGAGAGTAAGACCCCCACGCACTGTCACGTGGATCAGCATGTGCAACTCAATAGGCGGAGGGATAAACCAAATCTACAAGAGAGTAAGACCCCCCACGTAAGGATCACCATGCGACCATCAGGTGCAACTTGACAGCTGATTAGGTTATCATGTCCCAACGAACTCATCACTTAAATAGTCTACTTAGAATAATTGAACTCGACTTGACTGTTATTTAATCCCAACAAATAAATAGTGGAGATTTAGAGAATCCTAACCGTCACTAACATTCTGCAATCAAACAAGTAAACTTTGCTCTATTGCAAACAAATTAAATTGCAAAACTCTAAACTCTTATCGCTTTATTTATTTACTTTTTTTTTGAAAATTTTTTATTTATTTACTTTGTTCCCAAATAAGTATGTGCATTTGGCCCTCTTTTGTATCAAAAAAAAAGTAACGCGAATTGTATAGACCAAACGACAACCCATGTTGATACGATGCTTTAATTATCACTTATTACTTAGTATACGATTTGATGATCATACATTGTAAAACAATAGTCGATTTTATCATCCCAAATGCACCTCGTAACAGAACAAAACAGGTTTCCACTTATGTATGTAGTAGTAAAAGAAACAATATGTTTTGGTATAAAAATAACAAAAAAAGATCAAATTACACTGTAGGTCCTTTTAAGTTTTATGTTTGTAATATATAAGTCCTTTAAGTTATTCTTTTTCCCATAATCATCATTTAACTATTAAACTGTTTGCCGTGTTACCCTTTAGTTTATTTTCTGTTACAAAAAGGTGAGTTTGTCGTTAATTGATGCATGACAAATCCACATCAGCAAAAAAAAAAAATATTTTTATTCAAACTCGGAAATTCATTCATGTTCATCATTTTTCTTCCATCTTCATCTTTCATCCCTCCATCTTCAAATCCAACAAATTCATCATCTCAATTTCATCCCGAGAAAAAAAAATGCAAAATCATATATATTTTTATTCAAACTCATAAATTCATTCATGTTCATAATTTTTCTTTCATTTTCATCTTCCATCCCTCTTCGTCTTCAAATCCAACAAATTCATCGCCTCTATTTCATCCCGAGAAAAAAAAATGCAACATCTCTCTGCATTCTCTTCCATTTCAAAACCCAATAATCTCTTGTAATAAAAATCTAATTTTAATTTAATTAAACTTCTAAACCCTTCTTTCACCCTCTTCCTTCCATCTTTTTCTTCATTTCAAACTTCCATCTTTTTCTTCATTTCAAACTTCTCGCACTTCATCTCAACTGGGTCACAGAATCAACCCAAAAGATTCAATTCTTCTTCCATTTCGTTTTTGGGTTTTGCTTCAAATTCCCATCAAATTATTTTTCTTGGGTAAGTTCAAATTCACATGAAAGGCATCCACACCTTCAAAACATCAAACGGTATAAAAAAAGCACATACACCACCACATCCACACCAATCTCTCTAAATCCCAATTTCAACAACATAAAATTCATCTAATAGTGTCCTTTTTACTGCACTTGCATTTTTTGTGTTTCAACAAAAATAATCAAACTCAAGAAAAAACCAAGGATACAATCCGATGATCGAATAAACGAGTCAAATAAAGAACAAAGGTTTCAGTAACGGTTCCTAAAAATCGTTTCTTCTTAAAGATAACAATTGGGTTTCAAAAAGTAAAGCTGGAGATGATGGTTGAAAATGGATATTTTTTTTGTTTTGTTTTTGGGATTGTTAGATTTTGAAATTGAAGATGCAAATGAGATAAAGATGGCAAAATTTGGTGGATATTAAAACCGTAATATGAATACGGAACGAAGAGGACGAACATGAATAAATTTGTTGGATATGAAGATGAAGATGGAAAGAGAATGAAGATGACGAACATGAATGAATTGTTGGGTTTGAATATAAATAAAAAATAAAAAAATTGTTAATGTGGACATGTCATGTAATGAATTATAAGAACATGTGCACTTGTAAGTTCGTACACTCAGGGTGTGTTTGGATTGACAGTTTAAGAGAGGAAAAGAGAAAATGATTTACTTTTCTTTTTTAAATTATGGACTATATACTTAACATGTTTTTTTAAAATACATCAAATGTGATTAAAATATTATAGGATTGTTTATCATGTTAATATGTTAACTTAAAAAAAAAATTGATAGTGTCCGTAATTTAAAAATGAAAACTAAACCCTCTTCTCTCTTCCCCTCCCAAACCTTCAATCCAAACGCACCCTAAAGCAATTGGGGAAAACCACAAACTTGTCAAAGTTGTGTCATAAACTACAGAATGAGTGGATGATTCAGTCCATATGTTGCAAAACTTGATAAGAACAAAAATGGGTATGTAAAGTAATTGGTGATATCCTTGTAGCTCTATTCATTTGCTCAAACACCACAAAAATAATTGCAACAGAAAACCATGAAAGGTCAAATTGGTGAATTAGTTAAATTCAATCATCTGTAGCTGTAGAAGAGTGGTGAGGAAAAGTATATCACACATCTTCCCATGTCCTCTGGCCTTCGGTTACCTCCCGGTTATCATGTTGTGCACCAAACACATGATATATTAAAGGTCTATCATGTTACTATCATATCTTATCCTCATCAAGTCTCTTATCATATTTTATTTCTATAATATCCTGCACACCAACCAGGCCCTTAGAAGCTGGTTTGATCAGGAGGTCAATCTTTGCTGACAGATCTATAATATCCTGCGCACCAACCAGGCCCTTAGAAGCTAGTTTGATCAGGAGGGCAATCTTTGCTGACAGATCTTGAATCTCTGGTCTCGGAGGAACTGTAGAAGAGTGGTGATGAAAAGTAAACCACACATCTTCCCATGTCCTCTGGCCTTCGGTTACCTCCCTAATAACATTGGCAACTTTTTCCACGTCAACACGCACTTGATCCTTGCTGTCCCTCTCCCGGATAGTCACTGAAGTTGTTGAATCCACAATGACAGCAAAGGGCACACCAATTTCATCTGTTCTTGCGTACCGTTTTCCTATTGTTCTACCTGTTAACATTTTTACAACAGAAATGAAAGGTTAGTCCTGCTCACAGCAAAATCGGCATAAATTGATTCCTAAAACAAAATTGCGTATGCAAGGAGCATTACAACTTCAGAACAGGTTTAATCCATGTAATATATATAATCAACAAAAAACACTTGAATATGAGGGTTGAATGACCAAAAACAAAGCTTACTTCGTAGAAAAATAGTCCTACATAACACCTTCAAATCCAAGAATTGATCTTACAAGTAAATTATCCGCAGTTGAAGCATTTAGTCCTCAGTAGAAGCATTTAGTTTCGAAGATTTACAAGGTGAATGTTCTTAAAAATTTCTTTTAAACATTCATTAATGCAATCATCCAACCTAAACCTCTAGTTTTATTTATAACATAATCTACAGATATATTTTAATTGTTAATGAGAACTTCAACTTTAACAACATTACCTGTAATGTCAATTATATGCGAAATTCCAGCAGCTTTCAACGACTCGGAAATTAATTTGGCAACCTCTTCAAACTCTTGGTTTTGAACCAGAGGGAAAACTGTGCACTTAAAAGGAGCCACAAGTGAAGGAAAGCGAAATACATTTAGCTGTTCATCGCCAGCTTCACTCCGCCTTGTATAGAAAGTGTGCTCAAATAGACAGTATATTATCCGTCCAATCCCAAAGGATGGTTCAATCACAGATGGTGTAAAAACTCGCTGATGCTCTTTCTTTTTCTCCGTGTGAATGCTCACCATGCTCTTATTAATAGTTAGTTTTCCCAAGCGTACACACTTCAAACTCAACCTCACCTTTTGATTCCAGAGCAGTCTTCATATCCAATGCTTCTTTCTCACACATTGCCTGCCAGAGAAGATTCCGTCTTTCAAATGTAATGCAAGTAGCTATTTGCAGTACTAAATACCAAAACAATTACACCACGAATTACCTCAAGTGCTTCAACCACCATCTTCTGACTACCTTTGAATGCAAGGCCCAATTCTTTCTTGATAGGAGTTATAGCCAATTTCTGAAATAATAATTCACATATCAAGTCAATTAATGATTAACAAGGACTTCTTTTAGTTGTGTATGAAGTTGTCAATAAATCAACACCATCAGCATTAAACAGTACCTCCACTTCCTTAGGTTCTGAAAAAATTTCATGAGCCACCAGTGGAACACCACTTTTCTCCTGCAGTATGAATACAAAAGCATTATGATAATAAGGAAACCAGATGTAAGGAAACCAGTTTGAATTTACATTATATATAAACATAAAATACGCGTTGTCTTGGTTTATTAAAGTTTATCACAAAGCATTCAGTTAATCAGATCAATTACCGAGTGAGCAAGCAAATCGTATGCAGATCTATCGGCGATGCCAACACACTCAGTCCAACCATAGGAACACTCAATCTCCACATCCCAACAGTCAGCGGCATAATGAGCCATCTCATTGGCAAGATGTTGCCTAAATCTCAAGCGGTCTTTGTCTATGCCGAGACGCGTCAAGAAGAGATATACTCTCCCAATGAAATAACCAAGAGTCTCATTATTGACAATACCCTGAACAAAAATCAAAATAATCATAAAAATGTGGTTTAGTAGAGAATAGACAACAATTATTGGGTGGAAAAGTCATGACTAGTACACTATTATTGAAACTGACCTTTGAAACAGCTTCCCCAAGACGGATTTTCTTTGCAGAGTGACCAGACATCTGTTCCTCCCTCAGGAACATGAAAAACTCGATGTCAGCAACTTTGGCAAACTTAGGATGTGACTTATCTTCGGGGTCAACAAAGTGCTCAATTTCTGCCAAGGTGAATTCACGGACTCTGAGAAGACCTTGACGGGGAGATATCTGCAGAAAGATACAGAAACCAGACTAAATCCCAATTCCACAAAGACAAATACCAAACACAAGTTCAATCAAAAACCAATAAACCTCATTCCTAAAAGCCTGTCCAATTTGTGCAGCAGCAAAGGGCAACTTGGATCCATTGGAACTGTACAATTTTTTGAAATTAACAAATATGCCCTGTGCAGTTTCTGGACGCATAAACCTGTTCCAGTTGAAAAGGGAGTTAAATGTTTACCTTACTATGATAATCAAATTTTTATTACTTCAGGTGAAATATCCATGTACTAGAGCATTGTAAGTGAATGCACGAGGTAAAAATCACATGATCAAAAATACAGGAATCACGTACATAATGCTTGTGATATATATCACAATCATTAATAGTATATGCAAAGATAATCGTGTCATTGACGCCCATGTTTTATTTATTTTTTTCAAATGATTGTCCGGCAAAGTGGAGATGTAATCATTTACAACACTCTAATGCAAAGTTTTTACTCTCTGGTGACATATGGGCTCTAAGTAATTAGAGGAGTGCCTTTGATTTGAGCTTTTTGAGTCTGTCTCAAAGGGTTTACACATGCATTCCTGATGATGTTATCTTGGGTATCCCTAACAGTCCTTATGCATCGCAAAGTGGCAAGGTCAGCCACTTGTCCTGTTTGCAAAGCAAATATATAATCTACAATTCATTGCTTATTTACATGTTCTCGAGCTAAAGCTATCTGGCATACGTGTAATTTTAGACTTTGGCCTTCCCATCTATAAGACTAATTTCTTTCGATTGGCACAGCAAATATGGCAACTCGTTGAATTTTAATTCCTTGTGGCATGTGGATTCTTTGGTGTGCTACAAATAAATTTAATTTTGAGAATTGTAGTCTTCCTCACTCAACTACCTTGTGACGCTGGTTTTGGCTTTGGTCAAGCACACACATTTTAACTGTGTTGTGGCATGTTGACTCATTGGTGTGATAGAAATTAATTTATTTTTGATAAATCTAGTCTTCGGATCAACTCGCTAGTGCAACAGATTTTGGATTTGGTCAAAGCACAGAGACCAGGCTTTGTTTTAAGGGATCAATCATAAATCACAATAAACACCAACAACAAAGAAGAAGAAAAGGAGGGTTTTGAAGTGACTACTAACCCACGAGCTAAGCCAGAGGGGCTAATAGAAGTTTGAAACATCAAATTGAAAGGGTAAGGATCAGAGAGTGGGTTCTTGGTTTCAGGAGCAGTGATACCATACTCCTTAATCTTAGCACCAAGTTCTTGAGATGAGAAACCATCTAGCACGGCAAGCACGTGTTTGAGCTCTGCAGCTTTGTCTGATGACAATGTGAGATCCTTCTGAAGCTTCTCATTGCAATAATCCTTGAGCAAGTGATCAGCACGGTAACATGTTCCGGTTTTCTCATCCTTCACCATGAGATCGGTGAATTTTTCCACGTGGCCGGAAGCTTTCAGAACAACCTCTGGTGTCACACAGGGACAATCAATCTCGAGCATGTTTTCCTCTGAAACAAAATGCTACATGCAGCACAACAACAACAACAATAAAATCAGGATTTGATTTCTTAGAATTTAATTTAAATAGTCAGCATATAACTTTTGATTGACTGCGCGTGCAAATCAATTTTAATCATCCAAAATCAACTCTAACTACTCCAAAGGTGGTGGAACCAAATATATGCATAATCAATACACTCAAAATCGATTTTCGAGTAACTTTTAAAACTTACCTGACGCCAAAAAGAGATAACATTTTTTTTAACATCGCAGCCAGGAGGTCCATAATCAAACAAACCGGCTTCACCGCCGTAAATTTGAAACGACGAATCGTAAAAGAAACGGCGTTTAAGTGTGTTAACAACTGATTTACGGAATGCTTTACGGGAATCGGAGCCGGAGAGAAGAGATTTTTCGGTGGTGGCCATGGGAAGAGGCTCGGTGTCTGCAGTTGTTGTTGGTGAGTGTTAATGATTTAAGGGTTTCAACAAGAACACGCACGGCTAGTGCTCCTAGTAGAATTGTTTTTTCCCTATTTCGTTATCGTAAGGTGTATTTATTCTAGGCTTAATTGCACGTTTAACCCTTAATTTTCGCAAAGTCGTGATTTTGGCCTCTAAAAAAACTACAAAATGACCCCTTAAGTTTTGCATTTGTAGCAGTTTTGGCCCCCAAGGCAAAAAAAATAAAAAAAATAACATGTGTCACCTCACTTAGGGTGTCACGTCAGCGTAGATCGAGTCAAAATTGACATTGGGGGCCAAAACTACCACAGATGCAAAACTTAAGGGGCCGTTTTGTAGTTTTTTTTTAGGGAGACAAAATCGCAACTTTGTGAAAGTTAGGGGTTTAAAACTGCAATTAAGCATTTATTCAATTATGTTTACTTGGGCTCCAAGTATGTGAACTTAGGTCTCAATTTTCTCTGACTAATATACATTATATTAGAACCAAGTACCACTTGGGTTGGTCCGGTGGTATTACCTTGGGACCTGGGAGTGTACTCCTTTTCGAGGTCTTAGGTCCGATTTTCTCTGGTGCCAATTTAGGTAGGCTAATGTAGCTTATTCAAAAAAATATATACATTATATTAAAGATACTTGGACACCAAGTATCTATCTCTAAATATATATATATATATATATATATATATATATATATATATATATGTTTCAAAACCAGGCCAAATTGGAACCAAATATGGGTTTCGGTTGGGTTTATAAACGTATTTCGCTAAAAACCGGTTTTCTGGAAAAAATCAGTTCGAATTTGGATCTGAACCAGTTTAGCTCTGGTTTGTCATAAAAAAACCGGTTTGCTGATTGAACCAAATTTAAAGCAATATTTTTACTCAAATCAGCCTAAATTAATTTTCGAAAATATTAAAAGAAAAAAAAAACAGATCTAGACAGCGTCGTCATTGCGGTTTCCATCTACATGTGTTCGTCGTCGTTGTGTTGTTATAAGAGTTCAAAGAGAGCCTTACATTAACCATTTTGTCAGCACAATAGTTTCCTTTCCTGTAGATATGAGTGATCATTATGTTCATTTGTCTAATCAGAATGTTGCAATTATCATATCTATTCTTTAAGGAACATAGCATCAAAGAAGATTTCTTAAAATCCTGAACAATTAGTGATGAGTTAGTCTTTAACCAAACTTAAACTTTGGTGGTTTTTTCAAACTGAAGAGATCACTCACTATTCCTTTGTCAATGTGGTTTAATTAGTCAACCATAATGTCCGCCTATCTCTATATTCTCTTTTCATCTATTCTATAATTGTCGATGTTTGATTCTGTTTGTTGGTAAAAGAAAACCTTATTGTCTCTCCTTTGTGAGGAAAAAATCTCATTCAACTTGCTGCAAAAGAGAAAACAGATACAAGATATATCAAACCTATATGACTGAGATTAAATTGTGTATTTGGAAGGTTAATGAAATGAAATTGGATAAAATTAGACGGTGTGCTTGTACTGTTTAAGAAAATCTCAAGAAAGGTCAATGTAATCTTCACTTTTATCATTAACGTCAAATTTATCATTAATCTTTTTTTCTATTTCCCCAATGCATATGACATTGCAATTCGCTTTGACATATGACCCCGACTTCGACGTCCAACCCGTGCGGAGCACGGGTGTGTTGCTAGTTATCTCTAAAAAATATACAATATACTAATAATTTACTCAACGAATATTTTTATATTCTAATACGCATCCGTAGTCGAAACAGGAGGTTGATGAATGTTGAGACTGTCTTTAAAATCATCAAATAATTGCAACGGAAGGCTCTTGGTGAAAATGTCATCTATTTGATAGCGGGACGAGATATGTAGAACACGTATTTGACCTTTAGCAACCTTTTCACACACAAATTGAATATCTATTTCAATGTGTTTTTTGTGTTGATGTTGGATAGGATTACCTAGCAAGTAAACAACACTAACATTGTCACAGTAGACAAGAGTAGCTTTGATGATCGGACATTGGAGTTCTAACAACAAGTTTAGAAGCCAACAAGATTCAACAACAACATTAGAAACACCACAATACTCTATTTCAACACTAGAACAAGATAAAGTTGACTGGCGTTTTGCAGACAAAGAGATCAAATTATTTCTAAACTAGACACAATAAATAAAGGTTGAGTTTTATGATGAATTTGTGCATATAAACAAAAACATCTTACTTTAATTGTTTCACTAAACCTACATCAGTTTTATTGTGAACACCTCTCTTTTAGAGATTCATAAATGAGTAAGTGTGTATATTGACATTTTAAGGAATAATAAGAACTTTGGTTGTAAGCATAACTTTAAAAGTTCACCAAAAAGTAGTATAAGTTAGTGTAGGGAAAAAATGTTGTAATAAAGT
The DNA here is from genome assembly GCA_958299785.1 of Medicago lupulina. Classification (NCBI taxonomy): domain Eukaryota; kingdom Viridiplantae; phylum Streptophyta; class Magnoliopsida; order Fabales; family Fabaceae; genus Medicago; species Medicago lupulina. Next base: position 65,033,232 of record OY283144.1, read on the forward strand.
GTAAAAAAAGAGGGGGATCAGAGCACAAGAAAAATAATAAATAAGATCACTGTCAAATATAATGTAAGTGGTCCTAATAATAAAGAGAAAGTGATGATAGTGTCTTTCTCTAATAAAAAGTGACTCTGAGCTTTCTCATAAAAAGAAAAAAAAATGAAAATAAAAAACACGAAGTGACCAGGAAAAAATTTCCACGTAGATTATATGAAATGACTGTTGTGTGTTTATTACCAAGGTTAGAATTTTTCCCTCCTAATGTCATTTTCACATGAGCAATAAAAAGTTGGATTTCACACACACTCACTTGAAACAATTGTTGGGTTGAACAACAATCATGGAAAGCATTTGGGGATGTGATAAGTGTACCCAAAAAACAAAGCCTTTGAAAAATGAAAATTATTGTTTGAAATTGCGTTCCTACTAATTTGTGTTGCTGATTTTCTTCGTCTGCTTGAGGAAAAACAAATATTCAAGCATGAGGAAATTTGATAAATCGTAGTTTTACGTTGTTTCTAACTTTTAAATTCAATGAAGATTAGTTTAGTTTAGTCTCGTTTTAGAACTATATTACTTCAAAGTATTAGTTTTGTTTTCAAAATCAAAATAATGAAGAACAATGTATCAAAAGTAAGGTATCAAAAGTAAGAATAAGTAGCCAAGAAAGAGAAGAAAAATCAAGGAAAAAGCCTTTTTTTTTTATAAGCACAGTCGTACTCAAAATGCACTAGGTCATGTTGAGCCTTTGTCATGAAGTGCAGGAAATACCATGTCTACGAACACGACCTTGCGCCCCATAGGCATGGTCGTGCGCCGACCAGCAGAATTTGAACGGATTTTTAAAGGGAGAATGGTTGTGCTCTTCACAAACATGACCGTGCATGTTATCCAGTCAGAAAAAGATGTTACAAACTCTTGAAATTTTTCTATTATTGCCTTGTAATCTGAGTTTAATGCCTTGTTTAAAGTTCTAGGCTATAAATAGGTCCCTTATCAGACTTGTAACACACCTTATAATATTTGCGAACTTGCTCTATTGAAATCAAAGTTTTACATTTTTCTGAGTTTATTGTTTTTCAACTACAATTTTAATTCAAATTTGAGATTCCATTGATCTACTTGATTCCTTTTTTAAGATAATAACTGTCAAAAAAAACTTCCAAGTGCAATTTGCATTTTACCAAAGAAACGAACAAGTCTTGTGAGCAAATAATTAGAGAACAATAACTAAACAAGTTTTAAATTTATTTCTTAAAATTGTAATCAAATGGATCATATTATGTCAAAATTAATGATCCCAAAAATCAAAATACGTTTGAGGAAATTCTTAAGCAATTCGAAATTATGATTTGGGCAGTTTACAATTTGACCTGCATTAAAACCCAGGTCACTGACATCCACAAACAATAGGAAAAGACCTGATACAAGGCCAACATAATTTCTTAACCATGATTTGATTATCCACAACAACAACAACAAAGCCTTATCCCACTAAGTGGGATCGGAATATAGTTTGATTATCCATGAAAACCTTTTTCTGTTCCAGGGAGGTAGTTTTTGTTTGATATCTCTATAAATATCTCAGTTTAAATGCAATCATCTTATAAAAATAAGATATAGCAGCCAGGTAGCATTTTGCTCAGGAAATCTTCTAATGTTACAACATCTATGGCACAAAAGAAACGAAATCTAACCCCCATTATTACAACTAGATTGCTGCTGATGCGTTGTATAGTTGACTAAAATTAAAATAGATATGCTGCCAATCGAATCTCAATTAGCCAAACCAGTGAAACCTACAGGCTCCGATAGTCTATGACAGTAACTTCTTCTTCTGGGGCATCCAAGTCTTGATAACTGCACCACGATTAGGAAATTAGTTTAAACATTCCACAAAACAGTCAATCACATACAACAAACAACTCAATATGTTGACAATGGATGGTAACTTTTGAGTACCGAAGACACGCTAACGTCTTCATTTCCACAGTAGAAAATATAAATACTCCCAGCACATGTTATTTTAATAATCCAAAAGGGGGTTTCATTCCTAACACCGAATCAGACAATTGTGCTTTATAAAACTGATTTTGTCGATTAAAGTAAGCTGCATATTAAGTAATTTTTGTTTGAATAAATTCACGTAAAAGTGAGATCAAAATAAATTTGAGTAAAAGATTATGTATATAGGCAAAAGCTAGAAATATCTCTCCCATGTTAGAACAGTTCCAAAACCAATTCTGCTGGAGAACACCCAAAATGTCAATCAACTTTATGGAACTGGAAAAAAAGCATCATGCATGCACTAAGCATTCTGAGGCCAGGTAAAATACAATAAAATAACATGTTGCAAAGCAGATTAAGCTCTAAAGATCACATATATAAGGGCACATAAAAAATAGTATGATTTGGAGATACCAAAAGGGAACATATATAAACAAGGGTCTAGCAGAATAAGTACCTCCGCATCCGTCGAGGATCAGGTCTAAAGGTGGGAGGAACAGCTATCATAGAGGCTTGTCCCCCTATGTGAGGACCAGAACGCATCGTCATTCCTGATGGATCATACGAAGATGGTCCTTGATCCCTAAACATCTGCATCGCAACTTCTGGTGGAGCAGGAACAAAGGGTCCCAGAGGCCTGAATAGGTATAAATTATATAAGCACCAGCAAACCTCAATAAAGCTTTTAATTGTATAGATTGAAGAGAAGTAAAAGAGCAACCAACCCGGCACCAGGTACAGGCATCAAAACTGGAGGAGGGGGCATATCTGAGTTAAATGATACAGCAGGTCCCCCATATGCATCGAACATTGTTTCATCACGGTTTCCCAACTGCCTCTCATGGGATGGCGAACTGTCAGGTCTATCTCCATTTGTTCTGTCGCTCCTATCCTGGTCTCGCCGATTCCCACGATCATCTTTCAATCGGCCTTCCAGTAACCTTCGCTTTAAAGGCTTGTCCTTAAATAGAGAGGGAAGAAAGAAAACGGAGAATGGGTGTTTTAGAATCAAACCATAATGACTTTGTGCAGAAATATGTTGGAAAGCTTAATAGATTTCCCAATTGTGAAACATCATGCTCCTTGCCCCATAGATAGCAGCATATACTTCAAGGAAAGTTTTAATCAAAAAATTGCTAATTGCACAAGATGTGCAGACCACATCTGCAAAGTTGCTTGTAAAATCCTATATTAAGGTAGACAAGAGACCAAAATGTTTTCAAAACATGTGATCACAGAGATGGTTTTAGCAAGTCAAGAATCATCATTTGTAATACTTTTCTTCTAGATATAAAATTGTATGGTAAATAAAATTGCCATTCTACCTGAGATTGCTGCATGACAGGCGTTCCACCAGGAGCATCAGGATCACTACAATGAAGGTAACATCAATATATTTAATATTTCCACCACAACTTGCAAGATTAACCACTAAACAAAAATAAAAAGCTCAGTTAATTGATACTTACTTCATGTAATTTTGAAAATAAAGATCTTCCCGCAATTTTGATGTTAGTTCCAACACAAGCTCTGGGTGTTTTAGCTTGAGATGTTTGTACACAAACTCAACAGCATGAAAAAGCTTTGTGCAACCCTTGGCTCCACAGCCATACTTCCAACCATACTTTTCATCCCTAATTTTCCTAACATATGGATCCAACATGTCAGCTGCTGCAGCATCTATCTTCTCCTTTGCAGTCCTTACTTCCAAGGGATCCAGGCCGTCCAACCTTCTCTGCCAAAATGAATCAAGTTTTTTCTCCCATTCTGACCCCGACTTACCTGTTTCTTCATGCCTTGCTCCTTCTGGTCTCACATGCCTAAAACCTTTGGCATCACTAGTCTCAAGCATTCCATAATAATCTACACCGTGAATCCGCCAAAGATATGTTATAAGTGTGTCCAGTAGCTCAACACCCTCTAAGCCCTTAATAGATGTTAAGCCACGGATAATTACTACAGGGCCTACAGATCCACTGCGAGCCTTATCACCATTTTTACTATGATCATTGGTGCATAAAATATTATCTTCAATCCCTTTTTCTTTGTCAAGCTTACGAACAACAGCCTGAACCTGATGAATATCTTCTTGTATCCTTCTAGGTTCAGAACTGACAGGGTGAGCCTTTGGAGCAGCAGAGAAATCGTTATCCTTATTAGCTCCCCTGCCATGTCTTCTTCTTTTACCACCGGCATCTGTTTCCTCATCTGAATTGGGCTCACTGGCTTGCTCTGATTTAGTGGATACAGAGTTTAAACCTGGATTTCTGCACAAATCATAATTAAATTACTCTCATAATTCAATGAATTTAGGTAAGCGTGAGGAGGAAGAGAAGGCATGAACACACAGAGTAGGAGAAGACAAAAACATACATGTCTAGTGTTCCACTTTGCAAATCAAGCAAAAACTCCTTTGCCAGACGTCGAGCATTTTCATTCCTCCTAAAAGATTTTGTGCCAGATAAGGATTGAATATAATTAGACATCTTTAATCAAAATATTAGTCTTCCTGACTATTTCTCTACCATTCATCAATGTAAAGAGGGAGCTGCATTCAGCTCTTCAATAAACTACAAGTTTTGAAAAAACTCACCTTTCAATTACTGTAAGTAAATTTGTTGGATGATACTTATCTTTCAACCTACATCAAAGTTTAGATCAAAATCAATTAACAGAATGAACACAAGATTGCTTCAACGTGAAACAAGATGCTAATTTATACCCTACAGAAGAGAATATTTCAAGAGTCAATTGAAATTTCAGCAGTGGGAAAAAAAACATACCACTCCGCATCCTTGTGGGTATTGAAATAAGCACGTTTTTGGGTAGTAATATACTCTGACTTGTACTCTTGGTATCTAGAAAAATAAATTGCAACATCATTCATCAATGGCATACCATAAATTCTTTAGTACTAAGAGCTAAGGAAAAACGTAAAAGGATGTTATTTTTTTAAACTTACCTACGCTCAGCTTCAGATGGCAGTATATCATCTTCAAGCTCCTGGATGAATTGCTTATAGGACATCAACCCCTCTCTGAAATAATTCACAAGCTCTTCAAGTGAACAGACTTTCCCCAAAATATCACATTGCTAAGTTCAATACAGTAAAATAAAAGCAACCATCATCCCACAAATCAGGATTTCTATGGTCTCTCTCTATCTCTAACCATTTGACTATCATTCATCTAGGTTAATGCTTTTAAGGTCTACACCATACATGTCAAATGAAGTAGCCAAATGAAAAACAAAAGAGAAACCTCCTCCATAGAGCCTGAAACCAATCTTCCTCAAAGTAAACATATAATGTGATAAATCCCCAGGTCCCCCAGCTGCCAAAGAAGACTTTGGGATTGTTTGAAAGAAGTGGCAAATTGACAAAAAGGGGAGAGCCTTTCGCATCTTCACCACCGCTTTCAAACAGCCCCTCAGTCTTCTTAACAACAACTGTCCTATAATATTTTAGTATTTTGTTCCCTGCAGAGAGCATTTGTTTGGATCGGAATTCCATATGCCTATTACACCCCCACACGTCAAATTCCTCCAAGAACATCCATAATCTCATCTCAAAGCGGTCCAACGAATAGTAGCACTCAACAGAGATCTGGTACTGACCTTGTATAATCACTATAACAAGGTGTATCTTCAAATCAAGCCACCCATTCAAGATATTGGAACATTACCATCTAAGAATATTTGAAAATTTCTTAACAATAAATCTGTAGATCTCATGTTACAGATCTTGCACTCTTAGTATATTGGCATGGTTGCCATATTTCGTTTGTCAATAACCTTCATTTATGAGATTTGTTGTCTGTTTTCAAAGAAATACATGATACAGGCAGGCAATATAAGTTATTCATAGTTTAAATTGTCAAGTACAAAACTGACCTTCGAGCACCCCCACTTGGCAAATCTGCATAACCGCGATTGGCATCCAGATCTGCAAAATAAAACCCATAACATAAAAAACATATTAAAAATAATTTACGTCACCCTAAAAGGAAAATTATACATACTTGATAGCTCGTAGTAAGAGTTATTTTATAACAAACCTTTACCAATTAATTGATCAAGATTTAGAACCAGATAACGGTAAGCTTGAAATATAAATACCAAACAACAGCCAGGGGGACACAAACACACCCCTCCATTAAGAGGTGGGGAGAGAAGAACAAAAAACAGTATTGGTTTAAGAATGCCATGCAGGGGACGTGAGAGAAACAATACCCACTTAAACCACTGAACAGCAAAGGACAATCTTTTAAATCTGATATTTATTTTCTTTTTTATGACTGCTGAAAAGCAGCATGCTTGCCATTGAATGTCGCAATATTACAGTGCAAAAAATTGATTTGATGCTCAGTTTTGAATGACAAGAATGGAAATAATTTGACTTCCATCAGGAGAAAAGAATAAAATAAAATAAAAAAATCAATAGAGGATATACAGAAAAAAAAAGAGATCAAGTAATTTATAACTCATAATGATATACTAATATTTTCTATGCAGTGTCTGAAGAAGTAACCTTTTACTACAGAAGTATTTTATTAAACATGATGCACTAAGTAATAACGCAATTTTAAAAATCATCAGTAAGTAACAAATGCAACACTGAAACCCTAACATAAAAAGCAAGAAAAGAAACTACGCTGCTATGCATACATATGTATCAGTAAACAATGATGGGTATCGCTGAGTTTAATAAGTTCAATCAAACGAAAAAGTCAGAAACTAAAGCTAAAAATAAATTGCATTTATAGGTATTTTAGAATAACAATATTTGATAATTATTTGCAACTATTGACGTACCAGAAATTCCATTTTGATATCCCCCTCCAGATCGATGTGGAAATCTGCCACCAGATCTATCATCTGCATAGCCACCCCTTCCCCCTCCCCGTTCGTAGCCACCAAAGTGATCATGGCCAAATCTGTTTTACAGACATAACAAAGCAATCGGAGGAGGGAATATATTAACATAGTTTCTGATGCATAGGGTACGTGGATGTAAAGAAAACAAATAATACACGAAAGTATACATACTCTATAATCTAAATAGATTTTTATATGAGTGTAATTTGTATACAATGTCAGCAAATCAAAACCAAAAACCAATCAAATAAATGACTTCAAAAATAGTTATGAATAAAGTCCAATGTTTTTAATGATCCGCCAGTTAAAATTGATTAACAGTGTAAAACATCTTTACACTAACAGTGTATACAGGTTAAATCCTTTTATATTATTACAACAAACAAGAACAAAATCCTTCGAACAAATCCCATGAAAAATTAGAAAAGTACGATTGATGACTCTCAACATATAAACTTTCATTATAAAGTAGTCCGTTACAATTGGTGCAATTTGTAAGACATCAGAAACCATAAAAGTCCATAGGCACACAATTTCATTTAAACATGTTGAATATAACTTCTGACCCTGTTTGGATAAACATCTTATTTGTAGCTTATTGCATAAGCTTACATAAGCCATTTCTATCGGAAAGGATAAAATAAAGTTAAATTGTTTTTCAATATGCTATAAGTTGTTTTCATAAGCTATCTTGGAGAACATGTGAAATTAAGCTGCACAAAGCTTAATTTCAAATAAGCTTTATCTTGGAGAACTTATGAAATTAAGCTGAAAATTGAAAAGTGTCAATCGCTACTTTCATAAGTTCTCCCAAACATTACCACAAAACAATTATGCAAAAGCAGAAGGAAAAAAAAAAAAAAAAACCTTTTCATTTAACTTTTGCATCTTCAACTTTTACAAGCTCTGAAGTTTAACTTCATCATAAATACTTGTATAAGCTTATAATTACTACGCAATCTAAAATTTCTTGCACAACATTCAAAATTAAAACGAGTAACCCTAATCTACAGTTAAGATGAATAAAACCTAACCCTAAATTAAATGCTATCAATTATTCAACAAAACCGCAATTACTAAACGATTAAAGCATTAAATTCAATTATTCAATTCACCTGTCGTTAGGTCTATGAGGACTACCCCTTCTAGATCTCTTATACGGCGGAGGAGAACGACGAGACTGCTGCGGAGGAGGAGAATATCGCCGGTCACGATAGTTAGGGCTAGGACTACGACGGCGTTTGATGTCTCTATCACGGTTGTTGTAGTAACCACCTCCACCGCGGCCACCTCGGCCGCCACGGTGAGGACGGCGATCGAAGTCTCTGTCGTCACGACGGTCGAAATCGCGGCGACGAGGGTTGGGGTTAGGTGGAGGTGGAAGATCGTCGTCGGGAAGAGGTGGAGCGGTGGTGGTGGTGGGAGATCTGTCGTGAGATTCGGGAGGGAGATTTTCGACTTCGGCCATTGAAGAGAAGAATGAAACCCTAGGAATGAAGAGAAGAAGATGGAGAAATGAAATGGGTTTGGGTTTTATGCGTTTAGAAATGGGATGAGATGATGAGTGTGTGTTTTTGGTTTTTACTTTTGTCTCGATGGCATCTTCATGTGTGGACCATCGTAGCTGCAGGATACGGTACGGGAGTCAGTCAATTTGCACCAAAAGTTGTCAACTTTTTGGACAATTATCTTTCATTATCTTACCGTGTTTAGTCTCTGTTGTTTTTGAAAAAAATAAGAAATTGATTTTTTTTTTTTTACGACTTTGAGTTTTTGTGTATTTAATCGATATATGAACTGTTGAAATAAATTATTTTATGAGAGAATAATTGATTATGAGAAAGATAAAGACAAAGTCATCGAACTCGAAGACACATAAGTATAACTTAAAATATTCTCTATAAAAACTAGTCTCGTTTGAGTTTTACGCAAATTTTTGAATAAATGATTGATTATGTTAATTTTGATATTAAAATGAGTTTTATTGACTAGATTACATGTTAGTTAAGGAGCTAATGGATCATGGTTCAAATCATTACAATAGAAAAATTACTAATATTAATAATCAATATACTAACATTTGTCATATAAAAAAATAAAAGTGAATGTTAGCGAGGAAGGATTTATGGAAAGTGGATGCGGTATTGCTTAACTTCAATGTCGATTTCTGTACTTGTAAATGGTAACCCCAAGTTTGTAGCTCAAAAAAGGGTATTGCATGGTACCTCGATGCACCTTTTTTTAATAGCGGCGAAAGGTCTATCGGGAGTGGCGAAAAAGCAATGAAGTCATGTTGCTTTAAGGGTTTCTAAAAAAAGTGACGAGTTTTCTATTTAATTGGTATAGTTTTTAGATGACATAATATTTTTGAGTGATAATGAATCAGACAGTGTATTGTGTTTAAAAGCAATAATGTGAAGCTTTAAGTCAGTGTTAAGGCTAAAAATAAATTTCTCAAAGAGTAACATTTTTGAAGTTAATGTGTAGGAGAGGATGGTTTTTGTGGCTTCAAATTTTTTATTGGCTTGCTTCAGGTCTATCATGTTTATGTATTTCATCATGTGACAACCGAAAAATTTGTAGGTAATCGTGTTGCACTTATCTCCCATAATGAATGAGAAATTTAATGAATGCATGGTCTAAAGCATCTAATTAGTCGGATTTTATGATTTTAATTAGTTTTTAAAGTTATTTGACCATTTTGAACTAGTAATGCTTGTTTTGGATTTTATGGAACCAGATGAAGAATGGAATTGGTGATCTGGCAAACGACAGTGTGGAATGGATGATGCATCGTTGAAGATATGGAAGGATAGTGCTCAGGATCGCCATCCGAGTCGTACAACAGTTGAGTCTATGGGACTTTCTTTTATCATTGCTTAATGGTTAAGCTATATGAGCTAGCGTCAATGATTGGTAGTACGAGGAATAAATGAATATGCCTCGAGTAGGCAGGATAAAAATAAAGATATCTCATAGAGGAAATGACCAAAGGGTACAACTTGTAGTGGTTGGCCTTGTACCATAAAAGGATAACCACATGTTAGTGCCAAAGGTCCAAAATTTTACACTTGAGAATTGAGCAAGTCCATCTAGGGTAGGCAACACTAGAGTTCTCAATTCATCACATCAGCTCTATAGATTAGCATGAGTGCTAGTTGTTAGTGATTTATAGTTAGGATTATTTGGGTGATGCTTCAAGCTCACCTCTATCCTCATTGGATTGTAGTCAATTACTAGCATTATTTTATCTATCAATTTAGTTTTTCATGTTTTCATTTATGTTGCATTTCACCTTGATATTCGTGGTCTAGCTCATCATGAACTAAGCCCCTTCTTGTGGTTTATACATGATGAGGTTACGATATTCTTTGCTTAAGATTTATAAAGCTACAACTTCGTGCTTCTTTCAAACAAACTGTTTAAACTCAAAATCTTTGAAAGTGAAACTTGATCTATTTTGCTTTTGATGATATAGTTCCCTGAAACCGAAAAGGTATAGGAATGAAAAATGTTTGTTTGATATGAGTTACATCCCTATGAACTGAAAGGTGACGGGAACAAGAGAGATTACTTTGCACGAGTATTAGATCTTGGAGGAGCCTAGAAGCGTTGAGATCTAACTAGGAATCTTGTCATAGGCAAAAGGCTCATCATAATATTAATTTGGTTTGAACTGCGGATGACCTAACCTAGCAATGTTGCATGTCAAGATTACGTGATTGTGCCTCTGAGAGGAAGTCTTCACATGTTTAACATGATGGTCGAGTGAAACATCTCCTAGAGGCCACTAGGTTGTCAAGAAGCCATAAAAAGCTATAACTCTATCGATAGTAGCAAAACTCTCCCATAATTGATCCTTTGTTTAAACCACATTGTTACTTTTGAGAATTTGTAAGTCTTTTTAATTATTTTCCCAAACCTTTTATCTTTACTTTATTGTTGCGACAGATGATTTATTTTAATTTCTTGCTAACAAATTTTCTGCTGAAAAGCTATAGCTCCACAGTCCTTATGTGATCAATGTCTTTTTATAATATAACTTGGAGAGTGCACACTTGCACTTAGTCTTTCCATCCTAAAATACTCATAGTGTTAGTGTCCGCCAATTCAAGAAGGTGTGCTTCATGAGAGATTATTTGTTCTATCGTTGAAGGCCAAACTCGTGTCGTGGAGAAGCAAGTTCTTGTCCATCGAAGGAAGGGTAACTTTATTAATTGCAGTCTTGTCTTCTTTACCTATTTACTTTTTATCGTTCTTCAAGCTTTTAGGAATGTATTAAATGTTCTCACTTCAACGACGATTACTGGGGCTAGTGATAGGAGTAGGAAAGTCTCTTGGATAAGGTGAAATAAGATTTGTTTACCTAAATATGGACGATTGGGTGTAAAAATGTTAGAATTGTTTAATATTTCTCTACTAACAAAGTGGAGGTGGAGGTGTTTGAAGTAGAGGGGATGAGTTGTGTTGTGGATACAAATCTTAGAATACAACCATGGTAGATTGGATATGTGGTTATTTAATGATGAAGTGAGAACATTGTTAATCCTGGAAAGTTTGCATGATCTTATATATCAAATGAAGTACTGAAGGGTTAAGTTTGATGTTGGATTTATAAGGATGACCACATGAATTAAAATATGCATAGTTAATTAACCTTAACTTATCATCTAAAAGTACTTATTTTGTAAAAAAAGAATGAGAACTAAATGTAATTAGTAACAGTAATGAAGTTAATCATGAGTTAGTTTGTTAAAAGACTTACCTTGATGATGAATGAGAAGTTAATATGTGGTGACGTACTCAAGGCACACAAATGAGCTGAGTAGTGTCTAACAATGATAGTTGACGATGTTTATGTCATAAATATGTTGCATTAGTATAGTGAGACATACCAGGGGGGGTGTTGAACTGTGATAGAATTACTAGTCTTTCTTCATTGTGGATTCCCACATGGCTTTTCTACCCGTATCAACTCAAAGTTAGAAGGATCCAAGTGTTGAAATTAGTTGATGATTAAAATGCATAAATAATTATCATGCATAATTATTTGTTTTTTTAGCGGATGCATAATGATTTGTTGGTTATTGTTATAGGATGCAATTGATTACATGTTAACATGCATTTAATATTATCTTTACTCTATCGTTTTATTTTATGAGAAAGATAACTCACATTCGTATATTTTCCATGTGGCTACTTGCACACATCATTTGTACATGTAGATGACAACAGTTGAAGAACTCAAGATTGAAGAGACATAGTGATTGATATGTCATCAAATTTTAAATCTAGTTTTATTTTTAGTCCGTGAGCGTATCGACAAGATCAACACTAATATTGTTAAAAGAAACATCCTTAAAAATTCCAGCATTTTAATATAAATTGCGACAAAACTGCAATTAACTATTTTTTTAATTTTACCAAAATGTTGTCCAAGTTCATGTGAGGATACCTGAATCTATCTCATTATGTACCAGGTTGTGTTCTATTTTTCACTCCAATTAGAGATCGGGTGTGATTGAACAGATACACGAACTCGATGGGGACAGGGAATGGAAAAACCCGTCCCCAACCCATTGCCATGCCTATGCAGAGGACTAATTTGCATGAGAGCAACTTTCCCTACCCTTCACATTTCTAAAACACCACACATGGTTTTTGAAGTATACCTTCGACCGCATAATTTATCTGGAAATGTACATGTGGACGACACAAAAACTGTACTTTGGAACATCCGAAATGATTTTGAAATAGGGAAAGTTGCTCCCCTCAATAGGCAATTTTAAAAACAAGTTGCAGAACTGAAACTATGTTCGATTTTTATTTCACAATGTTGAACAAATGACATTAATTTTCAAAATAGCAAGAGGGGAAGATGTAAAGAACATGAATGATCCTACTCGTTTATCATAAAGAAAAATTTGACTTGACTAAAACTTATGTCTGAATTTGAGTACACATCCAAATAACCATCCATTACAATCAAGTAATGAGGTGTTAAAAACACATCTAAATAAATTTTCTTAATCTTTTTTTGACCATTTTAATATTACTTGTGACAACAAAATTCACGAACTGCATTTTAGTGTGCCTATGTACGTTCCACTGGTTGTAAACACCTGCCAATATCAGTTAGCACTGAGCATTTTAATAAAGAATCAGCCAAGTATCACTCTGCTTCAAGTGCTTCAATCTCGTATCTGACTTCTTCTAGATGTTCATTGATGACCATGACAGCATCCTGGACACCTCTAATAGCTTCATTCACAGCATTATCATACTCGGCATCCGCTTCTGCTTCTTCAGTCCCAGAAGCTTCAGTGATCTCCTTGACATGGACACACTCATGCTCTGTTGGCTTTGTAAATTTGCAATTATCATGGCTTACCAGTCGTTCGGATGGCCGACCCGCTTTCTTTAACAGCTGAAGGGTAGCTGTCTTTAAAGTGAAGCAATTATCAGCAAAATACAAAACACTTGAATTGAGGTGAGTGCAGATTAAAAAGCAATAAGAGTTCAAATCATGTCCACAATTAAAAGTAAGCAGAATAACAAACTAGTATCTGTTATCATGTTATCCATACAAAATTTTCAAGGTCAACCAACTGCAACCAACGCCACTTTGAGAAATAAAAGCAAAGTAAATATATATGTATTTGTGTAGAAGTTATTCAACAAAATCATTACTGTTTTTCTTAGTGTGATGGGATATGTATTTGTGTAGAAGTAATGTGTTAAGTCTGATCAAGGAGAAGTTTTCTGATTTTGCACCAGGACTGAAGTTTTTGTATTAAGAGAAACTACCCTAATCCAACCAAGGGTGTTACCCAGTTCATAATTTTTTTTCTTTCCGAAAACAGGTGATTTGAGGTAGCATATCATAAAGAAGGAAGAAAAAGCCTTAATCTTGGTATAAACAAGGATGCACTTTTGTAAAAAGTTGATTTAACTTAAAAAAGAAGGCTACATTTAGATATTCGCCAGGTTAAGCTAATATATTAACCAAACAAAGAGAGCCTTAACAGGTTGAACAAACATGGAATCAAAGGAATATCCTTGAGGGTACGAAACTTCGATATATTTGACTAAACATTCCAACAGGATCAAGTTACTATGTCACTAATACTAATTATAGTTGATTAAATTAAACAGGTTTTCTGTGCTTACCACTTCAACAAAACACTCCAATAATTTAACAATAGAAGAATTGCCGAAGATTTAATGGTCAAAGAGTTCCCACTCGATATACCAATAATGCACATAAAACATCATAAACATAAAAGGTAGCATGTTTAAGTTTGAACTTTAACATTAGCCAGATAGAAGATATAAAAAGAACACAGTACAGAAAAGAACATTCATACATAATGATCATAGGTTTTATGCATCAGTACAAACAAGTGAAGTTTGTTTTTAGTAGAAGAAATGTCCTTAAATTAGCGGCTTACCAGATGGAGCTTCTGCTTTTCCTGTTCTTGAACAGCTCTAAGGATTTGTGCTAGATCAATGCGGCTATAGTCAGGGCTCTGAAACAGTGACTCCATTTCACGAACCTATGCTAAATCAGAAAAGATAAAAAAAAAAAACATTGTTAAAGAATGCAGTTAAATTAAACAAAATCTTTTTATATTAAAAGAAAACGATAATGTTAGGATTATGCGTCAAACCTTTTTTGAGCAATCATTAAACTCTGATGTGATTCCACCGCAAAGTTGCTGATAAGCCAATTCCCCTCCAGAAGTCATGTAGTCAGAAAATCCACTGCCAAGTGTCAAATTTCAATGTCATTAAGAAACATTTGACAGGTAACATTGACACACTATCAGAGATCCAATAGCCCTATCGCTGCACTGTATGAATTTTCATAACAGAAAAAGGAGCACACTGCGCACTAGCATTACTCCCTAAGATTGAATTTAACTAGTAAAATTTTAATTTACAAAATCTTTTAAAAAACAACTGACTTAAATCTAGAAATTTAATTATATTTTTAGACTTTAATTACATAATATAAAAAGTGTTGTAAATAGTGTGTTATAGCAGTGTAACAGAGTAAATCAGCCCTTGGTGTCTACATGGCACCCAATGGCAGACCACTCTGGTACTGATGCAGCGGCCAAAATAGTGGCGTCCGCAACTGCTATAGTACTGCAGCTCAGAATTAGGTCAAAATTCCAAAAACAAGCCGGCAAGATTTAAACGTTAGGCTGTCTCGTTCCTGCTATCATTTTTCACCAATAGTCACGTCACATCCAGTTGCTAAGTATTTATGTATTATGGTACAATGTTGTCAAATAGTCACTATAGAGTAACAGAATTTGAACAAATTGTTATTATTCCGCGATACAACTTTCAGTACAAACTATATAGAGTTGTCAAATAACAACTCCACGGTTGACAACATTGATACGGTTTAAATTATATTGACTGTATAAAACAGTCCAGTTCGACTCGAAACAGTTCGGTAACTAAAATTCCATTTCATTTGGCTTTTTTATATTTTTTTTTTCAATTGAACCAATAATAACAGTTCAGTTCAGTTCGGTTTGAAACAGTTTGGTTCAGTTCGAGATGCAAACAGTTCGGTTCATTTATTTTAAATTTACTTTGGTTCAATTTTCATCCCGAACGGAACTATGCCCACCCTAAATGTCCCGTGTAGGTCATCTTGGTCTCTGGGATTGATAACTGAGTCATTTTCATTTTCATCTTCAATTATTTTTTTGCCATAGGTTACAGATCAAAAGATACTTACAAAATAGATATAATATAAAGTAAAAATAAGATGAAAAAATAGAAATTAAGTTGAATTTTTGCATCAAAAAACGAAGTAGCGAACCTTTTGAGTTTGGAATAAGCTTGAGCTCTGCGTTGTTGAATATCAAGAAAACTACGAAGCAAAACAACGATTTTGGTGGAATCAACTACTTCCATTGTATCGTCGTTTATCGAAACCTTCTTCCCAAATTCCAAATCTTCTTCCATCACTCCGATTTTTCGCGTTTTCTTTCAACTCAGCCTTGTTTCTTCTCTTTACCAAAACGGCATCCTTCTTGTGTCGTTTTTGTGACGTAAATGACTTTGTTTATAAATTGTATTTTTTTAATATTCAATTTAGTCTCTAAAATGTCACATTTTCATCAATTTACTATTTAAATCTTTAAATAAATAAAACTTTGCAGTTTAAAAATCAATTAACAAAATCAACTACAAAGTCTTTAAAAAAAATTCCCACATCCAATTATTTAGTTAATCGATTAATAAAATTGGTTGTTTTTACGATGGTTTAAGAACTAAATTGATATATTCTTTTTAATAATTTAGATTTAATCATTTAAGGACTAAATTCTTGTAAAAATAAATAGTAATTTTAAAAGGAAACAAAATGAGAAATGTTTTCTAAACCAAAAATACTAGCAATTCACTCTTTTTAACACACTCTTATATCGATAGAAATTTTTTTGTATAGATTTTTTTAAGTGAGAAATTTGTATAGATTTTAGATCCACATAATTTAGTGAGACATACTTTTAAATGTGGAAGGACCAGCGTGTACCAAAATGTATTCCCTACGGAGTCTGTATGAGTTATTTATTTTGCCGTAAATTTCTTTGAAAGAAATTATCAATCTGAAAGCAATTGTATTGTTTTATTGTATTGAGTAGAAATGCATTATATTTCGAGAATAGCTAAATGAATTTCTTCAATTCAATGCGAATAAGATAAATATTCAAGTAACTACCAAAAAAAAAAGATAAATATTCAAGTTCACAAGAGCAATCATCCATTAGACCATTACTCGATATACAACTAACGAACCAAAACTAAAAAAACTGAATTAACCAAACTCCTAACACAAAAATAAGTAACCTTCAGTATGGTATTAGAAAAAGTAACTTTCAGTATTCATCAAACCAAGTAACAATCAAGTTGAATATGCTTAGTGTGCTCATGAAAAGTTAGATTTCGGAGAATTTAAATTGCGGATTTATTATAATAGAGGACACTAACACTGACACAAGATGCTCGAGAACCGCTAATAGTCAAAGCAACTGAATTTCACATGAAATGTTAGCAAGACACGATATTCAGCTTCAATGAAGTTCTAGATAATGTAGTCTGCTTTTTTGACTTCCAGAGTTCCAATACATGAGGGAGGACCCTGAAAGATGGAGAAACCAGTTACAGACCTTCTGAATTCATGACATGCCTCCTGGTCTGAGTGAGCGATGGCAGAGAGCTTGAGGTCTGACTTAGAAGGGAAAAATAGTCATTTGCCTCGGCAACCTGTGATGTAATGCAGAATCCAAACTGCTGCATCATAGTGTGCTTGCATCAAATTCAAAACAGAGTGTCTGACTCTTTTAATAGTAGCAATGGTCAATCAGGCCTAGTGTTGATTAGATAGAGTAGAGGGCCATTGTCTAAGAATGATTCGGTTTCATGAATCTTCTCAAGATTAACAATATGTCATCTTCATCCACATAGATTAACAATGTTGTGGAATGAAAATTACTAGACTTAACAAACAAAGCCCAAATCATGTAGGAAATAATATTGATAGTAGAAGAGACAAAGCTAATCAAGAAGCAGCTAGTAAGCATTTGTTTGCTGAAGCCGCCAGTAAAGTGCATAACCCAAATAACCATCACATATGTTCGGATCCTGTCCAATAGGAATGTACCTATAATTTCTATAAACCTTAATGTATCTATAACATCCACTGGTTTGGATCTGGATGACCCTTAGAAACAAAGCATTCAAAGTCACTGAAGAGAATCGGAAAAACATTGATAGCAAGTTAGCAAAGAGTTTTAACAATAGCAATAAAAGCTGTTTATCACTAATTGAAATAAGAGACAAAAATCAAACAATACAATAATAACTTTCTATGTATCATGTCTAATGACCAACCATCTAAATCTAAATCATTTTTAATAATTTAGTCTATAGTTTTTTCTTTTCTTTTCCTCCACCTATGACAATTAAGCTATCTTACATTTTTGCTTACTAGGGTCTATATAGGTCTTCACATATATCCAAATCGTGGGTTTCTACCATCTTACTTATGATAGTTTCTACCCTATTAGAGTAATAACACCTTTAGTTCAAATGTTAATGTATAGTATTATTGCCATCAGCTATACTAATCCTTTCCCTATAGCTAACAATTGCCAGGGTGTCAGTTTGTTATGCCGAGCTGACACAGTTGTAACCGAATTGCATCCCTAAGATAAGGGATTGCACCATTTTATCAAACCAATCAAGATCAATACAATAGAAAAGAACTTTTCAGTTCCAGTCTTTCTTTTTCTGCTGTTTAGTGATGAACACTGAAATCTAAACTGGTATCGTGAGTATAATTCGATCCATGGAACTTGTTCCTTCTCTCGCTTTTCCGCCACCACCTCCACCTTCTTCTCTGGTGGTGTTATCGGTTCCTAATGGCGCATCTCTCACTCTCTCAACCCAAATTTCTGACAAGCTTGAATCTATGAACTACCTTCTGTGGTGTTAGCAAGTGGAGCCATTGATAAAAGCTCATTGTCTTCCTCATTTCCTTGTCAATCCTTCAATTCCGATGAACCTGTACACCATTGATGGCTGTGAGAACAGTGGAATCTCAGAAGAATATCTGAAATGGGAGCAGCAAAAGCAATTGTTGCTGTCGTGGTTGCAATCCACAATCTCAAGCGAAATACTAACACGGGCCATTGGTTGCAAGCACTTGTGGCAACTGTGGGGAAAGATTCATGTGTATTTTCACGCACACACCAATATTAAGGCTTGTCGGCTTCGTTCTCAACTTCGCCGCTCTACTCTGGAAATTTGTTCTGCCTCGGAGTTGAAATTTTGAATCCAATACAATGCGCGACTCCGTTTCAATCAAAGAACAATTGGATATAACTCTTGAAGGCTTGCCTCAAGAACACGAGTTCACAATCTAGTTAATCAGTGAAAAATTTGGTCCTACTTCAATCAACGAGGTTGAAACTCTTATTCTAAGTCACGACTGGAACACTTTCGTAAACAGGCAACCACTTCAATTAACATACTTTGTCTTCTGCTGTATCCAACTATCAAATTTTGACTCACAATCTCCACAAAAGATGATTTGAGACATAAAGCCTTGTACACAATATTGGTAGATGGTCGTAAGCAAAAAGAATCATAACTTATAAGCATATCATTTAGCAAAGACATTACTTTGATGTTGATATCTTCCTAACTCTGTTCAGATGAACTGGCTCTAATGTTCTACAAAGGCATGACAAAGGTATCATCATCATGTAGCAAATATCCTGCTCCCAAATCATTAGTTGATAACAAAGTATTGCTAATTTCATATAGTATCTTGCAAATTATATGAGAAAGTGGATGAGAAAGGTCCCCTTGGTAGAATTTATGTGCCCTTCCGGCAACATTTATCCAGCTACAGCCAGGAGTTTTAACCAAACCTAAATCCCTCATCTTTCCTCTAACAGTTGAAACGCCACGAGCCATACCACGAGACCGATAGATTCCCCACAAAGCTACATAGTTGCTAGTATTATCTGGCTCTAATTGAAATAAATGATGTGCTGCAACTTCTCCAATTTCGACATTCTTGTGCATGACACAACCAGCAAGAAGGGCACCCCACATGCTTCCTATCACTGATGAAGATTTCATTCTTTCCAACAACTGAAGTGCTTCCTCAAGGTGTCCACAACGGCTAAAAAGATCCACCATACAGGCATAATGCTCAGCAGCGGGCTCTAATCCATAATCTGAAATCATTGAGCCAAAAATCTTCTTGCCTTGATCCAACAAACCACAGTGGCTACAACTAGCTAAAATAGCTGTGAGAGTAACGGCATTTGGTCTAAACCCCTCATCCATCATCTTCTCAAACAGAACAACTGATTCCTGCCCCTTTCCATGCATCCCATAACAAGATATCATGGTCGTCCATGTTACCAAATTTACACAGCACACGGTCTTGAAGACATTTTCTGAATCCTTCAAGCTACCACATTTTCCATAATTATCAATCAATGCATTCCCAATGGGAGCGTCAGCATCAAAACCAAAGTTCCTAACAATAAAGCCATGCACTTCCTTCACTTTCAACAAATGCCCTTCCTTCCCACAAGCACTCAAAATGCTAGGGAGTGTCATATGATCTAACTCAATCCCATTTCGATACTTCAACATTTCTCTGAAACAATGGACAGCCTCAGAATACAAGCCAGCCTTTCCAAACCCAGAAATCATCAAATTCCATGTCGCTGAATCCCTACAAAACATATCAGAAAACAAGTTATTCAAGATAGATTGACAAATATGTTAAGAAAGACACTAGGTAGGTAATCAAGCAATGTCATACATAAACATTAGGGATAGGGAAAAAGAGAAAAGTAAAATATTCTTAAATACTTAAAATGCATATGGATAAGTACCATTGGAATCATTACAAATTTTGACCATTGGATTCACTAAATGGTATGGACACGTACCATGTACCACTTCACGTGGCAAATGTGCATCAAAGCACATTAGACACAATGCCAGAACAAGAAAATGTTGCCGTGCCATCGCATTTAAAGTGCTTCCAGCATGTTAGATGTGTCCACAAGTACAACCTATAGCTATTGGCGCATTGATGCATCACTAAGGGAGAGTTTGGATACACAAATCAATTAAGAACCTATTTAATAATTACTTATGTATAAGTTGCTTGAATGTTTCTACTATTGAAGAGCTAATAAAAGCTTGTGACAATAAGCTACATGTAGAAGCTTATGAAAATAAGCTAAAAACAATTAGTGGACCTGCACAATAAGCTATTTTTAAAATCGCTTCCATATTGATTGTTCAAAAAAAAAAAATCGCTTCCATAGTAAACTTATGAAAATAAGCTTAAAACAACTAATAGATATATGACATAAACTATTTTCGTATGCTCTTCAAAAACACTTTCGTAAATACACACTCCCTCCGGAATGAAATATAAACAAAAATGTATATGAATTTGGTTCAAATTTAGACCATATACATGTACATTTTTGCTTATATTCCATTTTGGATAAATTAGCCATAAGATAAGTTCAAACAAGACCCTTATTGGGCGTATAACTACGGTGCATAAATTATAAAAACAATTTTTATACCGAGGAGAATTATGATTGGAGAAGACAGACAAGGCCTGAGACATGGTCCCACATTTGACATAAAACTCAAGTACAGAGTTATTTACAACAACAATTTCCTCATAACCAAGCTTTACAACCAAACCATGACACGTCCATCCCAAGGAACATTCATCTATTCCAATAGCAATTTTAAACAAAGGAGGCAACGTGTAACAATCCGGCAACACCCCGCATCGTTTAAAAGCTTCAAAAACAGTTAATGCATCAAAATACATTGAATTATGAGTGTAAGAAGCAATCATGATGTTCCAAGAATGCATATTTCTTTGCGGCATTTTGTCGAACAGTTTCCGAGCGTGGCTTATTAGGCCTAATTTTGTGTAGGCTAGTAAAAGGTCTGTTTCGAGAATGACGTTTGGAAGGATAGATTGGAGGAGGGTTTGGGCATGGCATTGTGAGACACAGGAATGGGTTTTGCAAGTTCGAAGTAGTGATGATAAGAGTTTACGTGACATTGTTATTGACTGTGTTGTGAAATTGGTTTAGCAAAGGTAATTGTCATGATGGTTTTAGTGTGGTAAGGTTTGTGGTTAAAATGTTTGAAAATGGTGATTGAGAAGTGCTATGAATTTGGTAATTCAGAGTCGGACCATGATGTAAGTAAGATATGATTGATAATTGTTGTTGTTTTTTTCTTTGAAATAAAATATTTACAATTTCCCTATTTTCATGATAGTGTAGAAAGTCAAATAGCAAGTGTAACAGACACATCATCACTCTTACTCTTAACCGTTAATATCAAGTTAACGATTTGGATGACTAACATATCAAACAATGGGGGGTTTGATTCATTAAATTGATTCAGGGGCTAATGTGATAACGAATAACACTTTTAGAGCTCAAATGAGGTTTTACTCCTTTTTTTAGGTGAACACATATTGTTTTCAATTTATAGTATAGGAGAATAGCGGTTGTCAAAAGGAAAAAAAAACTTCGCAAAAAAGTTGTGAAATTTATGAACGCAACTCATAACTTAGTTGATTGAAACATTGTGATATACAAAACTTGAATCTGAACCCCAACTTATATTGATATTTAAATAATTTAGTTGATTTTCACTTTATAAAATGATATTATTAACTTTTAAGTTTTAGTGACACTTATTTTGAATTTTAAAAAGTTAGAAGTATATTTTCAAAAGAGTGTGTTACATAACTTATATTCGATTTTTTTTTTGTGGTGGTCGAGTTTGACATATTCGATTTTTTTTGTGGTGGCCGAGATTTCAACTCCAAACCTTACATATATTATGCATTGTTCATGTCTGACACTTATTTTGAATTTTAGAAAGTTAGAAGTATATTTTCAAAATAGTGTTTACATAACTCATATTCGATTTTTTTGTTGACCGAGATTTAAACTTCAAATCTTACGTAAAGAAACTCCAAACTCCAAATCAATGGCCAAGATCCTCGTTCTCCTGTAAGATCAAATTCTAGCCTCACGATTACTTCAATTTTTCCATAATACTTTCTCTCTCATCATCGCTCTCGGTTCTCTCTCTTCTTCGCACAAACGGCAAAGACCTTCGTTGCCATCATCTGGGTTCTCTCCATCTCAGTAAGTTAATTTTGGACAAAACCCTAGATTATTTTCCATTAATCATGAAATTAACACTGTTTTAACGTATTTAATTGTTAACTCCCTAGTCTAATTTCACTTATTCATGATCAAATCCCATTTCCCCCAAAATTTATATTTGATCCCTAATTCTATAATTTGAAATAAGTATTTAGAGTATTCATTAATTTAATAATGGAAATTTAAATGAAATGTAAATAAGTATTATATAATGTATTAAATTGTTGGGATTGGTTTTGGTTTGGGGAAATTTAAATGAAATGTATTAGAAAACATAATCTCATTTTTATGCTTTAAGAATTGTTTATGTATAATTGCAGTATGATTTCTGAGTTGCTTGAAAAAAAATTCATGAATCAAACCTTAGTGTTCTGAGTTCATATACTTATACTCAGTTTGAAGATGATGTGTTTAAAATTGAAGTATTTCACATTTGAAAATGATTAGAAAGTTGTCATTTTCAGGGTTCTATTTTGGAACAGTACCTGTTTGAATTGAAACATGATTATTAGATGAATATGTTAGTGGTTTTCCGTTAAATTTTCGTGGGTGTTCGAGATTTAAGTGCTCAAAAGTTACATTAATGGAGGACTGAACCTTCTGAATGTTTTTTTTTTTTTTTTAAACTAGCTAAGATATTTCAGATTTTCTTCACTCATTATTGATGATTATATGAAACTAAAACTACGGTTTTCGTGGATTTTAGGATTTGTTCCAAACAAGAGGATTTGTGAAATGTAGTTCGAGTTGTTGTAACTAACTAGTACTTTTACGTGATAGTATGACTGTTTCTGACATTTCTCTGCTGAATGCAGACAACCTTGTGAAAATGATTCTTGACAAGCATGACATTGAGGAAACTCATTACCAGGTTCTCAATGTTAAAGAAGATGCTGATTACGAAGAAATTCGTGCTAGTTACCGGAGTGCTGTACTCAGTTTACATCCTGATAAGTTATTGAAGACATTCGATACATCCGACCGTAATCAAAGAACTTCAGAGAGATTTCTCAAAGTACAAAAGGCCTGGGAAATTCTAAGCGATTCTAGATCTCGTTTGTTGTATGATAAGGAGCTGCAAAGATCAAGGCGGGATGCCTTGGCTGCTGAAGTTGCAGAAGATTTAAGCATACAGGATATGACAGCTGAAGACGATGATGAAGCATTAGAACTGTTTTATCAATGTCGATGTGGTGATTACTTCTCTGTTGACTCGTTGGAATTG
Source organism: Medicago lupulina (assembly GCA_958299785.1). Taxonomy (NCBI): domain Eukaryota; kingdom Viridiplantae; phylum Streptophyta; class Magnoliopsida; order Fabales; family Fabaceae; genus Medicago; species Medicago lupulina. The sequence continues at coordinate 65,057,112 of OY283144.1, forward strand.
CTGAAAATGGGGTATTCCTTGTTGAGAAATGGAAATGGTATATCTATACTCAATGGTGATACTTTACCAGGATCTGTGATTCTTCCTTGTGGATCTTGTTCGTTAAAAGCTCGTCTGATACTCAGTATGGATAACAATTAAATTATTGACATTTTTTGCATGACTGTGGAGGATTGAGATTATTATTATGTTTACAGAAGATATCAAGCGTTGTGAATTGCGGAAAGTAGCAACTGGTTCAAATTTCTCCATGCTACGGTGCTATAGCCGCTATTTGACTACACTTTATCGAATTGCGTATCCCAGGACATTAGTTACGTTGTAGCACTGTTGCTCTGCTATATGCTACTTGACAACATCACCATTACTGAAAAAAAATCTTGTGGCAGAGACACGAACTGCTATTTTCATTGTAGAGTTCCAAAATTGGGATTGGGTGATATTAGTTTATACTCCACTCACTTATTATAATCAATTCACAGTATTAGGAAAGTTTTTCTTTTAAACCAAGAAAAATTGAGACGTTTTCAAATATGTACTATTTGAATATTGAGCACCAGCCACTGTTTATTATGAACTACTATAACTGTGCTTAGCTATTCAGTGATCTATCAGTTTTAATATTTATCCTTTGTGAAGTTTCTAATTTCTATACTCACATTGTGATTGTACTTTACTATCCTTTGGTTAATTTCTATGATTATATGTTAGTATGATACCTTGGAGAGACACCTAAGAGGAACTTTTAGATTTACATACAAATAAGGATTTTGCCAAAAAAGAGATGGATTTTACTATCCTTTTATACGTCCTATTGATTAACGAACTTGAGTTATTGAGGTTAAAAACAGTCCTTGTGAGAACGATATTTTTACTACTTCGATAGTTTTTAGTACATTTGCCAAACGTCTATCATTTTTGTTTTTCATCAATTTTATACTATGATTTTGCCTTTAAAAGCCTTTTTTTTTAAAATAAAAAAAAAATTGGGGAAAATGTTGTGGTTTGGTGATACAATTATAACATCAAGAGACAATTGTTAATCACCACTAATGTCACCCTTATTCTCTTCCCGAATTTTTTAAATGCCACTCCTTCTTGGTTTTGAGTAAGCCAATTGCTTTTTCCTATTTGAAAAAAGTTATGATCTTTTTACATAGTTAAATATATTTACCAGGAGCAAAGTTGTCTCTGGGAAGAGCATGTACAATGTATGCAACGTTAGGAAGGCATACTTTTTTTTTTTTTTTGTGTTACTATTGTTAATTTAAGGTTATTTTTTAATTGTGTTTAATTTTTTTTTCTAATTTCATCATGTTTAGTTATGGTGTTTTTGCTTTTATTCTTTAGTTTTAACCTTTAGCAAGTGTATGTTTGGTTGCTATGCTATTCCTAATCCTTTCTTGAAACTTTTTCTACACATTTTTTTATTTATGAATAATGAGTTAAACTTTGACATTTTTATGATTATGAGTATATTGTAGCGGCCTTTCAATGAAGAATATGTTTGCTCTTCAATTTTACATAAAAAGTCCAAGTATACTCATAATGATAAAGTATATTGAAGCGGCCTTTTAATGAAGAATATTTTGGCTCTTCAATTCCACACATTTATGCCCTTCAATTCTACACAAAAAGTTCAAGTATACTCATAATCATAAGGTACTACTCCCTCCGTCCCTTAATATAAGTACCTATTGCTTTTTTCACATTTCTTAAGAAATGTTGTTGGTGTAGTTAATGTGTCTGTTTTATAGTACAATTTTACAAAATTAACCTCATTAAAGAGATAAAGTGAAAAGTCAATTTATTGTACTTTTAGAATTAGTAGTAGTATTAAATAAGGGTATCTATGGAAAAAAATAATTAATGTGTGTTGTAATTTGAAAAGGGGGTTATATTTAAGGACAAAAAAGAAAAAACAAAAGAGGGGTTATATTAAGGGACGAAGGGAGTTTATTGTAGCGGCCTTTTAATAAAGAATATTTTTGTAAAGTGACTCATTTTTTCTTTTCTCCATAAACATTAATTACATTTATTAATTTATGTGAAATTTTCAAGGAAACTTAAAATTGGGAAGGAGAGAGTATTCAATTATGTTTTGGTTGTACTATTGCAATGTTTTACCTGTGCAATTGTTTTTAATTATTTGTTTTCCTCTACAAAGAATGCTCTTATTAACCTAGTATTTATCTTCATTATTATGTCAACATTATATTATCATGATGAGTACATGATCCTTTATACTAGTTCAATATTCTCAAATGTTTTAAACATCCAAGGATTGCCAACTATTCTTGTTGCTCAAGGTTTATAGTTATATTTAACTGTTGAAATTGAGCTTTTATATTTGAGTGTGTGTATATTTATAGTTATCTAGTAGATAGAAATGGACGCAAGACCCACAAAGGTATTGGATGGAGCTACAGTCGTTCTGAAACAGAAGCGCACTACCCGATATGTTGCACATCTGAATGGAACTTTGACAACAACTAGTATTCCTGCTAACACTAACACTCTGTTTGGTTGAAGAGAAATAAGAAAGAGAGAAAGAGAGAAGAGAGAAAGAGGGAAGAGATAGTACTTTTCTCTTGTTTGGAAGGCAGAGAAAGAGAGAAGAGAGCAAGAGGGAAGAGATAGTACTTTTCTCTTGTTTGGAAGGCAGAGAAAGAGAGAAGAGAGATTAAAAAACTGTAGGGCCCACCACTTTTTATCTTCTCTCCAAAGTAGTGAAGAAAGGGGAGAGAAATGTTTCTAGTCTTTGTTATTCCTACTTTGCCCTTGCCTTTAAATACAAAGTTCTCACACATGGTACTCCATTATTTTAAAAAAAAATTGCATATGGTACTTCAAAAAAAAATGCATATGGTACTTAAACAAGTAGTGGAAAACGCAGCAAAGCTATTGGAAACTGCAGGCATGCATTCCTAGTGGAGCAACGTTACAGAGAAAAGTAGTAGTAAAAACAATTTGTAGTAAAAATACAAGTAAATATAATACTTATTTCTGTTTAAAAAAGGTATTTTAATTTCTTAATTAAGTTAAATTAAAATAAATGCATTAACTTCATTACAAAATTAAATTGAAATATGATAAAATTGTCAAAAAAGAACTTTCTTAGTATAAGGATATTTTGGTCTTTTTAAAAATTAAACACACTTTTTTCTTCTATATTTCTCTTCTTTCTCTCTTTTACCAAACAACCCATCAAATCTCATCTATTTTTCATCTATTTCTCTCTTCCCATACTCTCTCTCACTTATTTCTTTCTTAACAACTTCTCTCCTAAACCAAACACACCATAAAAGAACACCTAGATCCGCTTGGATACCTTTACGTGTTCTTTTAGCTGCCCTTAGAAACATGATTCCTCTAAATATTATGTTTCAAATCATTCACCATTATGAACAATTTCTGGTATGTAAAGTAGGTCCAATTAACGCATATGTCTTAAATGATAAAATATCTCTAATGTATCATGTCGTACTTGTGTAGTCAAAGAAGATTTCCAGTGATGATTTCGTACGGCAGCTGAGGTTGATTGTTTGAGACAACATAATAACTTCTGCAATAAATAGTATTAAATTCAAGGTACCAAATTTATTTACCCTAAAATTTATTTTAATTTGGTTTTAAAGTATGAGACGTTTTCTTGTGTTATGTTTATATCTCCCATCAAAATCACTCTAATTTGTAGTTACATATCATATGCTTAACTTTTGCATTGTGGAATCATACGAACTATCTCTTGTAATTTGATTATTCATACTAATGTTTATCTGGCTTGTTGTAGGGACCATCTTGGCTGATGAAACAACTCAAACATCAAGAAGAAGTGAAGCTTGTGAATGAGACAGAGATTTCTCGCTTGGAGTTAAGCATTGACAACATGAAGTTGTGATATTGTTTTCTCCTTGGAGAAAGATCTTTTTTCTTTAATTTTATTATATTGATCTTATTTACAGTTTCGATATGGAACTGTAGTGCATGTTTGCTATTGAAATTTCATAACAGTTTATTTTAAAATGTTTAGTGATTAGATGTACTATGAACTTTCATATTTTATGGTTTTGTAATAATTACCGTTAATTGGATATTTCTTATATTATTTTCACTTCTAAGTGATTTGCACAATTTGCATTGCAAAATGATAGATTGAACTTGCAAATTGTTTGTTAGTGTCAATGATAAACATTGTTGAATTTTTTGATGTCTTGATTAAACATTCACAAGTGATGTTCCCTCCTATTATTGGGTAGGTTTGGGGCTGATACAATACCGCGGGTTGTCCTCTAGATAAATAATTCGTCGACATAATATGTACGAATATTGTAGTTGAAAGTCTTGGCACAACTTATGCTATGACTCTTCACTTATTAACGATAACTTTGCTCATTCAAAAACAAAAATAGCCTCGAGAGCATAGCTTGTAATTATTGTCATTATTTTTGATTTTGTATAATGCTAATATATTTGAAAAAACCCTATTGTTTTATCACATAAATTTCAGAAGGAAACAACCAGAGTAAAGTAAAACGACGAACCCTTCTTCGTTTCCGAACTTCTTCACTCTTCAAACGTGTAAGTTTTCTAACCCATTGATTTCATCTTCATTTGTATTTTAACCTTCTTTGTTGTTATTGTTGAAATAATAGTTCATTGTCTTGTTTGATTTTGAATTTGAGTTTATTCAACTAATTAAATGTTAGGTTTTTATATCTTTTGTGTGATTTTTTTTACCTCGGGTTTAAATTGAACTATGCTATTGAAAAATGATCTTAGAGTTAAGTTCATTGTGTTGGATATAATTTTGAGCTGGTTGAACATAATGTTAGGTTTTGTTTTTTTTTAGATTTGTTTTCATAAAAATGTAATTTTTTATGTATAAGATTGAAGATGTGTGGAAGTAATGTTGATCAATGACGGGGGTTGAAATATTAAATTTGTTAACTACATTTTAATCATCTTTGTTAGTAGATGCATAAAAAAGAGGTCAAACACAATCCAATTCTGTTTTAGTACTTTGTAAAGAAAGAAATTGCTTAATTTAGATGCACATCTGTACATTTTGATTTTCGATTTAGATCTTTTATTAATAGTATAAATTTTTTATTTAAATATAATAAATTAATAAATATTCATGTAGCGGTGTCAATGTCTATGTTTTTTACATTAGTGGTGTCGACATGTTTGTGTTGGAGTTTGTGCTCCATAGCTTCTTTAGCTACATAGGCTCTGTTTGGTAAAAATAGCGGATAGCTGATAGCTTATAACTGATGGTTGATGACTGATAGCTTATAGCTGATAAACTAATGGAAGTGTTTGGTAAAATTAGCGGTTCAACTAGCTGATAAACGTAAAATGACATAAAGGGACAATTTAAATTCATAATAAAATTTATTTCAATTGATATTTAAAATATTTTCTTTAAAAAAATATTTAGAATACTTGAAATTTAGTAATTTAAATTTATTATTATATGTGTGTATATATTTTATATAGCAGAATTAAATTAATCATTTTCCACTTATATTCATTTACGTTTTCACTAACAAAGAAATCTAGGAATAAAATCTGTTTCTTTTTTTTTTTTTAAGAAAAATAAAATATGTTTCTATCTATACATTTTAAATTATAAATCTAAGAATAAAATTATAAACTATAAAATAACAAAAAAAATGTTAAATTTAACTAACAATGCATATGTCCTTTAAAAAGAAGCGTAAGAACACATGTTATTTTTTTTTTTTTTTGTTTTGACAAACATATGTTATTGTTTTTAAGAAAAAAAGTGTAACCGTATATGCATAACCAGACATATATAAAAACAGCACGAAAAAACAATATTATTATTATTATATAAAAGCATAAACGTGACATTACTTCAACAAAAAAATATACAATCATAACATCTTTAAAAAAAAAAGTTAGTCAAAACAAAATATATAAATGTAACATTAAATTATAAAGTGGTATAAATGGATTTTAGATAAATTAATAAGGATAAAGATGGAAAAAAAATTATAAGCTAGCGTCTGAAAAATAGTTTATAAACTCGTGAAATAAGTTATAAGCTCGTTGTAAAATACTGTCATCAAACAGAATTTTTTTTGTCAAACAAACTTATAAACTATCCACTATAAGTTATAGACTAATTTTTTGGACTTAACAAATAGAGCCATAGCAAAGTAGTTGTACAATGCTCCTCAATGAATTTGTGTAGCCGAATGAAATATTGACCACAGTAACTACCAACTAATATTGAGTCTTGAGAGTGAGCTATAGTAAGTCATAACTTATTCAGTTGACCTTGTCAATATTCGGAATTCTACTAATTTATGCTTTGCTCTCTTCAGGTTTGTCATCATTTTTTATATTCCATTTCATGGTAGAATGTCATTGGCCTCATGTTTTGTATATTTAATATTTAATTCTGTATTGGCAGGAGTAAAATTGGTAATCAGAGCCGACAAGGATAGGAAGATCAAATTCTGTTGCGTTCAGTCTAATGCTGCTAAGCCCTATTTCCTTCAATCTCATCAATTTAGTTTCTGGGTTCTTTCAATCATGGCTTGGTATAGAAGAGGAAAGCTTGTTCTTGACGGTTTTCATACCTTGACTTATAGGGTTTCATCTCAAAATCCATATTTTCAACCTAGTATCAGAATTTTGCAATCTGGGTATTTGAATTTGGGTTCCAAAGATGCTAGCTTTAATGTGTTTTCTTCATTTTCTTCAATTTGTAAGAGATTGGGAAAAATGGGTTGTGAAAATAATAAGAATATTAGGGTTGGTTCTCAAGGTGGTAACTTTAATGGGTTTTCTTCGTTTACTTCGATTTCTAAGATATTAGATAAAAGGGGTTTTGAGATTAATAAGAATAATATTGGGTTGGGTTGTAAAGGTGTTAACTTTAATGGGTTTTCGTCATTTTCGAATAATTTCAAGAGATTAGACAAAAGGGGTTTTGAAGTTAATACGAATTTTAGGAGATTATACTATGTGGATCCTCAAAATGTGCGGCATTTTAAGCCAAGAGGGCCAAAGAATTGGTTTCAGAATCCTAGGCATGTTATGATTGGTATAGTGGTTGGTTCTGGTGTTTTTATAACTGTGTATTTTGGGAATATGGAAACTGTTCCTTATACGAAGCGAACACATTTGATTTTGATGCCGAAAGAGATGGAGAAGAAGATTGGGGAGAGAGAGTTTGAGAAGATGAAGGCAGGTTTTAAGGGGAAGTTGTTGCCTGCAATGCACCCTGAAAGTGTAAGAGTGAGGATGATAGCGAATGATATTGTTGAAGCTTTGAAGAGAGGGTTGAGTAAGGAGAATGTGTGGAGTGATATAGATTATGCTTCAGAAAATACTGTGTTTGGTGAAGAAAAGGGGAAGGAGACAATTAGTGCATTGACTGAAAATGGTGGGAAAGTTGAAGGGAATTGGCATCGGGAAGATGAGATTCTTGATGATAAATGGGTTCAGAAGAGTAGGAAAAAGGGTCAGGAGCGAGGGTCGCAACCTAATACGTCACATTTGGATGGATTGAATTGGGAGATTTTGGTGGTGAATGATCCTATGGTTAATGCCTTTTGCTTACCTGGTGGGAAGATCGTTGTGTTTACGGGTTTGCTCGAACATTTTAGAAGTGATGCAGAGATAGCAACTATTATTGGACATGAGGTATTTGTTTGATTCGTTTAACTTATTAGGCTTGTTTGGATTAACTTATTTGAACTTATATACTTGCTAAGCACTTCTGAGATTGTTAGAGATATAATATGGAAACAATATATGACATGTCTGAAAGTTTTTTTTTTTTCTATTTATGATAAATGTTTATAGCTTATAATTTATATGCAGACAAATTGACTTTATTTTATCTTTTGTTATAGAAATAGCTTATACTTAAGCGCTTATATTATAAAGGCTTATGCTAAAAGCGCTTACTTAAGCTATTTATGCAAACAAGGCAATTGTTTTTGCAGTTTAACATGTTTAGGAGACATAAAGTCTAACACTTTGCTGCTTGGTAATTAGGTTGGACATGCCGTGGCCAGACACAGTGCTGAGGGTATGACAAAGAATATGTGGGTTTTAATTCTAAACTTCATACTTTATCAATTTGTCACACCTGATATTGTGAACACTATGTCATCACTTTTCTTACGGCTACCTTTCTCCAGAAGGTAATTGTTCCTCCTTTTCTCTCTTTATAATCAGTTGAATTTCTCCAGAAGGTAATTGTTCCTCCTTTTCTCTCTTTATAATCAGTTGAATTTTTGTATTGTTCTTTAATAATAGTAGACTCATTTCATTTATATATAGTTAATGTTTGTTAGACAGGTTAGAATAGGAGTACACATTAAATATTAAGAGAAGGGAAAAACATGAAATTAGGTAAAAGATGAATAAAGTTTAGCTGAATTTGTAGAACTAGAGGTATTAGAATAGATTGTTATGTTATATTTCGTTCATATGCAAAATGCTACCCTATACGTTGACTCATGTAGCAATGTTGTTCTTGACCTTCCCAATGAATTGGCTCTATTCCTGCCTTATGACCAAATCAAACGCATAATTTTTCATCATTTTAAATGTAGTATGAGCATGGTTGTCAAACTCGTGAGTCAACTGTCAATTCAGCCGAGTTTACACCTCTGCCCCTGACCTACCAAAACGAGTTAACTCAACAGCAGAATTGTTTTCTGCACATACTTGGATGCCTTGTATGGACTTGGTATGACTTACGATTCTGTTGTGAGTTGACAAATTTGCCAAAAAAAAATTAATAAAAGCCCAAAATGTGACCGTTTCTTAAAAACAAGGGTTGTGAATCCATATATCCTTCGTGTTTCTCGTTGCGTTTCAGTACAATACAAGTCTAATTGCAACCATTTCTTATTCATGTGTGCCACACTGTTCCTGTGTATCATCTCCGGTATTCCTTCTGGCATGCTGAGTGTTGAGTTGTGTTCCATCGCTCTTCTCTTTTTTTATGCTCTGTTCAGTACGTTTGTTGTGCGATGCTCTGTACCTCTTCTATATTTTGCACTGTTGTGCGATACTCTGCTGCATTAGTTGTTTTTTTGTGGTCATTTTCTCTATCTGTTCAGTGTGTTTGTTGTAACCATTGTTTTTCTTTGTTTATTGCTCTGCTTCGTTCTGTTTAGTGTTATTTGCTCTCTCATTCTGTTCGGTGTTTGCAATCAATTACTGTTCATTCTGTTCTACTTTATTATGCAATATGAAATTGGAATCTTTATTTTTTATTTTTGAAGGAAAATTGGAATCTTTATGTTAGTTGGTGTTTTATTATGCATGTTTCATTCGCTTTTCATTTCTTTTTTAATGTCATTTTTTATTATCCAGACTCTTACAGTTTACGAGTCAAGTCTATGTAGACTCTCGAGTTTGGCAGCCTTGATCTTGTGTCCTTATATTTATGTTATCTGTGAAATTTAATTTGAGCTGTATATCACTTACTATTTTTTTTAAGAAGCCAAACTAGCCCACTGAAATTGGCACCGTAGAGAATCGAACCTGACCTTGAGAGATGCACACTCCAAGGTTTCAAGCCAACACCACGAGGCCAACCCAAGTGGGTTTTGTATGTCAATTACTCTAATATGAATAGTTTGAGTTTCTGTTATTTTAAAAGAGAGGAAGATAAGAAAAACCAAAACAAATTTATGGGTGGAATCCCTCACCTAACAAGCCGGTTGTGTAGGGTTGAGTTAGCTCCAACTAACTTTAAAGATGTTATTAAAGCTTCTCCATCATCCTTTTCAGGCCACTCAAATCATGCTCTAGATGTCCATCCCGTGGCGTGAGTATGGGGTGGTAATAGTCCCTACGTAGGGTGGAATATGGCTTGACAAAAGTGTTTATAAGTAGGAGACATCTATATCACCATAAAACCCGGTTATGTACGGTTGAGTTAGGCCAAAACTAAATTTTAAGAGAATCTATATGCATTTGCATATCAACTTTCGATGTTGAATTGTACAGTTGAAATGGGTTGAATCACAATGGATTAAGATGATTTCTAAGTTCGAACACACTTGGGTTGGCTCTTTGGTGTTGGCTTAAGAGCTTGGAGTGTGTGCTCCTCTCAAGTTTCATTCTTCCCGATGTTAATTTTGATAATCTAGTTTGGCTCGTTTAAAAAAGAAGAAGATATTGTTGATTTCTTGGATGTTTGTAAGGGGTATGTGCAATTGCTTTTAAATTCAACTTGATTAAAATGGTTTCAAATAAGACTGATTGATAAAACAGGGCATTCATTATGTGACCTTTCATAAGGCATTTGATGGAAAAACATTATCAAATGCTTGAAAATTAACATCTTCAAGAGCTAATGCATAACCATAATGCAATACTAAATACAAACCCAAACTAGACGTCTGTAGCAATTGAGCGAGTGTTAAACATTTGTTAAAAGAGCAGATAGGTGTTACTTTGTACACAGCTAATGTGATCATGTTCGTCTAAATCAAGATTTTGTTTAGGAATGAAAAAGAGAGTCAAAATCGTAAATTGTGAGATCGTAAGACAGATTTTGGTAAAATCTTAAGTAGCATCTTCAACAACTAAGCTTTTCTGCTGAAATAAGTATTGCCGCCCTTTTCCACCGACCTTTATGATATCCCTGCTAGCCCATCGATCTTTATGACGTCCCTGCTAGCCATGGTTGTTTCTTGTTATTCAGCCTCGACAGTATAAGTCACAGCGCCCTTTTTAAGCTGAGACAAATGGGATACTTGATGAACCCTCTAAGAAGAAACTTCATTTGTAGGTGACATTCCCATACCTGCGAGTTTTTTTGTAAATTATATGCAGTGTTGCCAAATATCGGCCATGACAATATTTTGGCTTTCTGCCATGGTTTGCCATCTTTAATCCATTACACTGACTCTACAAGCAACGACTAAAATGTACTTTCTGCTCACATGTACATTTTTTGTGTTGGTCACAAAACATTTCTCTTTCAGCACTTGGCAGAAGTTTATACTACGTGTTTCCAATCCTTAATTTATACAAGAATACCATAAAAAATACCACGACCAACCTCTAAATACGAATTGCAATTTTGATTTATCATATATTGGAAAGTTGTAGAAGCAATCATTAGCCCAAATGGCATAACCAAGCACGCGTAATGCCCTCTCCATAAAAACTTATCATTGTTATTGATCCCTATGAGTTACACTGTTTTACCTGATGCTTAAATTCTGCAGTAATCTTTCTGCTATCTATAATTGCCTACTCACAAATTACATCCATATTTGCATTAATTCCATGCCTGGCAGAAGGCATCATGATAAAACATTTAGATAAAGAACAAAGTTCTACGGTACTATTTGTTAGAAAGAAAACATGTAATTCAATGAAGTGAATCACAGTTAGTAATAATAACTAAACAAAATTTATGTGTATGAGATAGACCAAAGTAATTTATTTGCCTAGGAATGCTTAAATGTTCTTGGATTTATTATGCCTACTCTCTAGGATATTATAGAATAAGAAACATATTGTATGTTACCGTGTACTAGTTTCAATTGTATTTGAGCCAATTTTAAATTTGTAGATTTTACAACTATAATGAGTCTGATTTCAGAGCTCGTGAGATATACACGTTATATAAAGTTTTTCATTTACATTTGTTTCTTGTTGGACTGTGGATTAAGTCCTAAGGATTCATTTTAATCTTCTTTTCAATTTTCTTGTTGTGCTTCCTTTTAACCTTGTGGATGCATCACCATCAAATTTTCACATTCCATTTTGACTATCTAACCAACCATGTCCTGACATGCTACTTTTAAGCATGATGATTTTAAATATACATAATTATATTATCATCATTCACCTAAGTATATACAAAACTAATGTAATTTTAACTATATACCAATGTGGTGAATGATGGTAGTATATTTTATTTCTATTTTTTATTACAAATTTCTGTGAATTAACCCAATTTTTTCCACAATTTTTCAGGATGGAAATTGAAGCTGATTACATTGGTCTTCTATTAGTTGCATCCTCCGGCTATGATCCACGTGTAGCACCTAAAGTCTACGAGAAGTTGGGAAAAATATCCGGCGATTCTAAGCTTTTAGATTATTTCGCCACTCATCCATCTGGAAGAAAACGAGCAGAATTACTTGCTCAAGCTCAGGTGATGGATGAAGCTCTTACTATATATAAGAATGTAAGAGAAGGACATGGTGTTGAAGGATTTCTTTAGGACTGCCATAATTGTTTTGTGAAAGTATTTTGAAAAAGTTAAGGTCACAATGAGCATGTAAAAAGAATCACATTCCTCCTACATTGTGTTGGAGACTGCATGTTTCCAAATTAACTGGATCTGTTGCCTGAAATTCACGGTATGGTAGGTACTCTTGAAATCTGTTACTCTCCGCATAATCATCAAATGCAGAAGAAACAATGGATTAGGTGGAATTCTGCAAGTGAATACATTGCATGGATTAGCTGAAGCTGACAGATAATTTGGTTTCTGTGTGTACAGATTGAATGAATTGCTATGCACTGAGTCACTGGCAATGTAAAAAAAGTTACAATGACATTTATTATATCATTATTTATATGCAAGTAATTTGTAAAAGTGATATTATAACCTTACACTATAGTGAAATGCAATTAAACATCTACATAAAACTTTATAAAAAATATCAATATTCAATTATTAAACTCATAAAATAGGCTCCTACCATGCATATTATAGTTTCTTGTATCCGAGTTTCGCAAAACATAAAAATTTCGATAATGTGTTTGCAACTTTCTTTTCAAATTTGATTACATCCGTGTTGGCTACTGAGTTTGGTCAGCTTATTGAGCTTAACTTTCTTGATTTAACTATCAAAATCTTATAAAATAAAATAGAACACAGATTACTAAGCAATAACAGATTAACCAACAAAATACCATAGTGGTTGGTGACCTCTATACTTCACACAATAACTTTAGAAGCTCCTTACTGGATAATGATCGCTTGTGTTATTGTTGAAATTGATAATTTTATTGATAAAAAAAGTACACACAAAAGATAGTAGTATTTTTGTGACTTACCTATATACTCATGTGATCATTTTGTAGTTGATAAGTATGCAGGGAATGTGGGCTATCTTATTCCAGTCTTTCCCGTTCTTCGTCCGCAAAGTTGCTTGCAGCAATGGACAGTCGGATATACTCAGTACGGTAAGAGAGGAAGGCAGCTCTCCTTCTGGCAATGACTTCAGCTTAGGTGCATCTGAAATCTCAAGGTTTTGGAGAGAAGTGAGACGGTCAAGCCACTTCCCATCCAAGGACTCTATATAATCAAGTTGATAGATGTGTAAGGACATGAGATAAGAGGGTAGCAATGATCCTTCCATTCTCATCAACTTATTCACAATGTCACAACCTCCAATTTCCAACACAGAAAAATTATTGATACTTTCCAAACTCCACCTTGTATTCCATACAATTCCCGCAACAGAAAGTTTCCTTAAATTGATAGGTAATCCCTCTGAGGCAAAATACTCCAGATTTGGAAGGTTAAAAACTCTCAATTCTTGGAGGCCAGCAAGGGTGTTGATTGGTTCTGGTAATGAATGAAGCTTGTTACACCCATACACGCCGAGACGAATGAGGTTAGGAGTAGGCAATCCACCAGGGGAAAATGAATCCAGTTCATCACAACACCGTATTTCGATACTTTGAATAAATGATAGACTCTGTGATGCATCTTTTGCGATGAAGATTGATTTGAGGTTTTTGCAACCCTTAATATATAGACTTTGGAGCGCAGGAAAAGAGCCTAATGTAAAGGATGGCATTGAGTTACAGCTGAATTCCATTGACAATTGCTCAAGTGATGTGTAATTGTGCAAGGAATTCTGGGGGAGGAATTCCAGATTTTCACAATAATGGAGTGATAGAGATTGTAAGGTTTTTGGTAGACCGTTTCTTGGGAAGGACATCAGAGAGGGAATCCGGTCTAATGTTAACTTTCGTAGAGAATTGAAAGGAAACATCAATTGGCCGAATACATTTGATGGTGTCAAAATAATTTTACTATTATCGTCTGAATGCCTTGCCTTCAATAGTAGATCACACTCTCTTAAATGAATTTCAGTCAAGGATGGAAGTTTGCTTGGTATGTTTCCTTTGAGTTTTGGACATCTTTCCAGTAATAGACATTTTAGACTAGGAAACTGTATAGTTGTACCAATCAAGTTCCATTCCTCCCATTCTGGCATATCCATAAATTCTACCCTCTCTAAGGAAGGAAATGATTGAAATGACGGACAATTACTTCCGGAGAATTCAACACCTACACTCCTTATAGATCCCATCGCACTAATGCGGAGTACTTTCAGACAGTGTAATTTTCCAAGGGGTGGCAGTAGCAAGCAATGATAACAATAACTAATGTTCACAGACACCATGTTTCTAAATGAAGAATCACCCAACCATTTTGGAAAGTTGGTTCCACAATAGCCATGAATACCAAGATTCTTCAAATTTGTCGAGGGTCGCAGCTGTTCAAGTACAAAACTTTGAATTTGTGATTCCATTGTAATAGTAGTACCTTGTGGATTCCATTGTAGTACCAACCAATCAATTTGATTTTTCATCATCAAATTTGCTCGAAAAGCATCAGAGGGCTCAGCAACATTTTGTAGATTTGAGATGTAAAGATTCCCATGTAGATCAGGAAATTTTCCAAGCTCTGCAATCTTCAATCCATCATGTTGTTTGCTGACAACAAAGTTAGACAAAATTTGAAGATTTGTTAGTTTTGCTATTTGTACTGGCATCTCCTTCAATACAGTGCCTCTGATGTCAAGGTGGCGTAGATTCACCAATTTTCCCATGTCCTTAGGCAATTCAGTGAGATTCCCACAGTTGAACAACAACAAGGTTTGCAGATTGTAAAGCTTGCATGTTGCATAAGGCAGCCTTTCTATCCCAGTGTAAGAGAGATTCAGGTATCGCAGATATATCAAATTCCCAATAGATTCGGGCAACTCAGTGATGTTCCAGTAGTTTGGCATAGACAAAACACGTAACTGTTTCATTCCGGGCAAAAGTTCGCTCACAACCTTTTCTGATAAGGAACAATGTGACTGTGACCCCCATGATACTTGTAACGGTAAGGCTAGGAAGGTACGTAGACTTTTTATTCCATGCAATTTATCAAATTTATTGTATGAGTCATATTTCCCTCTATTGAATGACAAATGTCGTACCCTTTCATGTAGCTCCCCTTCGTCCAACATCATACAATATGGATATGAAACCATTCTAGCTAAATCATTAATGAGATCGTGCATTTCAAAGCTTTCTTTCCCATCATCAACAAGTCGCCGATGTATTAGTGACCTTGACACTAGTTCATCAAAGTATTCATCTCCTACCTTTTCCCAACTTTTATGAGTTCTGGACCGATGTACTAAGCCTTCTGCAATCCACAACTCGACTACCGTCTTTTTTTCCAACTTGGAGCTCTTTGGAAAAATTGAACAATAAGCAAAACATCGTTTTAAGGGAGCTGGAAGATAATGGTAGCTCAATAACAGAGCTGGTTGCACCTCAACATTTTCCAAACTCCAAACATTACTTTTCAAAACATTATTCCAGTCATCCTCTGACGATTTAGTGCGAAGAAGACCCCCAAGTGCTACTGCAGCTAATGGTAATCCATCACATTTCTTAGCGATTTCTTTGCCAATCAATTCTAGGTTGGACCGTTGTCGGAAATTACATGCTCCAAATGCATGTTTGGCAAGTAAAGACCAACACTCGTCACTTCCTAGAGGAGTCAAATAGTGAATTGGAAGAAATGTTTGCACTGCTAGCGCAACTCTCTCATCTCGTGTTGTTATGATCAGCTTACTTCCTATTTTCCCGGCATTAAATATGTCCTTTAGATTGTTCCAATCAATATAGCGTCGATCCCATATGTCATCCAATACAAGCAAAAACTTCTTATGCCTTAAACTTTGCTGCAATTGCACTTGTAAAGTATTCAAATCATCTGTATCAGTTCTTTTTGAGGTAGCAAATTCAGCATGTGGAGCATTAAGGTGATTTGTATCGATTGTTTTTGCAGTAACAGATTCAACAAGGGTTTTCGTGACTTGGACAATATCAAAATCTTTTGAGATATATGCCCACCCTCTCAAATCAAAATTCTCTTTCACTTCTGAATCATTGTAAAGCAATTTTGCAAGGGTTGTTTTACCAATCCCTCCCATGCCGACAATGGAAATTACTCCTATTTCTTTGCTACTATGACTACCACTTTCTGACAGTAAAAAATCTTTAAGCTTTTTTCTGTCACAATCTCTTCCATAAATAGTAGACTCATCTACAACAGAACTTGTAGGAGTTCTATGCCAAACACTGCATGAAACAGAAACATTTTCTTTTAATCCTAGTAAGTGTCCTTTTTGTGCAAAATGTTCCAATCTTTCAAACAGTGTTTGCATTTCAGAATTTATCACTCCATAAAACTGTTTGAAACTCAAAGAAAACATGTTTTTCACCTTAGCACTTACTGTTTTCCTTTGATATTCAGCTTTCACTTTGCATCTTAATGCTTCTGTGTTGATTTTATCAAACAAATCATCAGCTTGAAAGACAACATCTCTCAAGTTTTCCAACCATTGTTTAACAGCATGATTTCTGATCTGTTTCTCCTCAGCATCATTTAGTATTGATTGAAGACTCAACAGTGTTGTTTTTATCTTTTCCAAGAGGGAAATATCAAGCTTTTTGCATCTAAAGAAGTTCATGAACTCATGAGAAATCATCTTTTCTAGCAACACCTCTACAAAAGCTGATAGGAATGCTTCTGCAACAATAGTTGCCATAAAGTTCTTTGCTTCAAAGAGTAAAAACAGGTTTACAAGAAAAGCAGTATAGAAGAAGTAAATTCTGTCTTCTTTCAGCTTTTCTTTCTATGGCTATCATTGCATTTCAAATGGAAATAGATGAGCATCACTTTTGCACCATATACTGTAAAATGTTTGTTATAAAAGGGTGGTATTGGAAACTTATCAAATTGCAAAAGTCAATGCATTCATACCTTTAGAATTTATAAACAGAAGAGAAATTTTTTAATTGGATTAAATTATTTTTTTGTCTGTATTTTTTATATTTTATTAATCAAATCCCCTCAAAAAAATATTTTATTAATCAAATAGATTTTTTTGTTATATGACCAACCCAAATCTCAATATCTTTTCTATTTTTCTCTTGATCTTACTTTGTTTAACAAATTATCCCCATCATACTTCTCTCTTTATTGTTACTACTAGAGTTAAGATGAGTATTAACATGTTCGTCTTTTTGCTTTTCTATTGTGCTTAATGAATGTTTATTTCATTGTATTTGATTATAAATTTTTGGAAATATACCACAATCAAATAAAATTTTAAATGTTCCCAATTGTAGTTAAATTATTCATATTATAATAAGATTTAACTAATTTTATCCATTCATGTAGCTCCCCTTCGTCCAACATCATACAATATGGATATGAAACCGTTGTAGCTAAATCATTAATGAGGTTGTGCATTTCAAAGCTTGCTTCAGGGAGGTGGTGTGCACCAGCTCTAGAGTGCTCATTCAGGCAATGTGTCTTGATCCGAAGTACTTCATATCCACGTGTCAGCGTTGGATTGACGCTATAACCGGTCCAGAACACTAGCCTAAGGAGAAATTTTCAAAACTCATTACTTAAAACTGGGCCTAAACACCAAATAGATCCCTGCAAGGCCCATGATAGGTAGGTATACCCTACATTACTCAGATATTCCCAAAGTATCTTTCTTTACCTCTTCTCCACATCCTATACACCCCCACAATCTTGACTTATTGAACAAGTGCAACCGTGCCATGTTATTCGATCAATAGTTGCAAGAGGGAAATTTGTTAGAATTTTATCCTCAATTGTGGTGCACCAAAATCAAATCATCAACAATAATTTCAATGCATTGAGATTGTGGAGATTAATTCACCTCCAATAATCACCTTTTGGAACAAGCCGCCATGTTTCCCATTCAACAACGAATTCAAATCTAAAATAGTGAGAGTATATAGAGGCTAGAGTTCCAGGAATCATGTTTTCGCCATACATTGTGAGATTAAGAGATATTATGAACCACCTTTGAATGGTTATATTCAGTGAAATTGTCTTCACGTAGCAAGTGTGAATTACAAGTTATACATTATTTGAAAAAATGGAGGTTGAACATTTTATAATTGAGAAGATTCGTAAACTTAATGTGTTAAGGTTTTGGGTTAAAGTGTTGTGTTTAACTTACTTGTGTGATTGTTTTTAGCCAATGTAGATCAGGTGACGTGTCTCGTTGTGCAACAAATGTACGTTTGAGGAAGAGCATGATGAATTGATGTGCTCACACTTGAGGAAGGATTATTGTATAGTATCTAGTAAGTGTGATTTAGAAGTCTCACTTTATTTTTAAGAAAAAAAAAGTTAGATACTTTGTAAATGAGATAACTTAAGACAAATTTTCCTCATAACCCGACACATATTAAAAAGAGAATCAATATCTAATTTTACTTTTACTGTTGGATTTTTTTTTAAGGATTATCTTTTTTTCTTGGACTAGGTCCCTTGCTTTTTTCTTTCATACTGAGAGCGTTTTACATGTACTATTTTTGTCGTAAATTATAAAAAAAGACATGTTGACATATATCATCATCATATCAAAATGAAGGAAATGAAAGGAAAGACCAGGCTAGCAGCCCCTCTGTTGTCATTTCTCATGCAGTAATTGAATGCAACAAACCCCATTCTATAGAAATAGAATCATTCCATGCTATTAAATAATGGATAATACGACCAGTAATAACTAACATTAAAATACTGCACCACGTGAAGGCTGCTTTCAATTAAAATACAAGTGTGATTATATCATTGAAGGAATAACTTTTCATATTTTAGTAGCACTCTTGTGCCTTGTCTCGAACAAAACAGTGATGTGTCCTAACTCGTGGATCAAAAGTTTAATGTAGACAAGTTATTGTTAATTTTTTATTTATTTACAAAGTTATTGCTAATTAATTACAAAAAATAGAAGATATAATTCTTTTTTTTTTCAATTAACCTAATGGTTTGAGTTCACATATTTTAAACTTGGGAGAAGTGAGAAATATGATTTTTAATGATTTTTTAAGATAATAATTTTATATTTGATTATTTATCATATATAATTAACGCATTTGTTAGTATTTCGTATAAAGTTTTAATATACTTCTTTTTGTTCACTTAAATATATGAAAAAATTGTTTTTTTATTTTGACCTGATGTTTTTTTTTTTGACAAAATTTTGACCTAATGTTTTCTAGTTTCTAGTGCCAAATATTATATATATATATATATATATATGGGATGTTTCAAATAAGAAGTAACTTTAAAATGAGAAGTAAGAAGGTTAAATATCAACCATTAGATTTAATAATTGAGTCTTTAATAAAATTGGTTGTTAAAAAATAAAAAAGGGAAGAGGGAAGTAGTTGAACTTCTTCACCCAGAAGAACGTGAATGGGAAAGAAAGTGGGTTAATGGGAGAGAAAGTCAAGTGAATTATTTTAAGTTAAAATTTAATCTAAACCATTTATTAAATCTAATGGTTGATATTTAACCTTCTTACTTCTCATTTTAAAGTTACTTCTTATTTGAAACATCCCCTATATATATATATATATATTTGAACGGTAAAATTTATTAAAAATTAGATACCTTCTCACGATGATCAAAGATTAGTAAATTAGAGAGTACAAAATAAAGACGTAATATATAACTGAAACACGCAAAAGAAACACCATAACCAAGCCTTGTCTGCAACATCCATGAGAACAATTGTTGGGTTTTATATTGGGTTGGCCGCATTTTGTTAAAACAAGATGTTTTAGTAAGATGATAGACCAGACGTCCTGAAATGTGAGTACGACATCATAGCGTGTTTTGTTTCACAATCTTGGAAGATTTGTTTTATGCGTGAGATTATTGAAGATTTTATTGAAGATATAGCTTGTGTTCCAAGAAGCGTGTGTTTCTAGAAGCTGCAGAGGTCGGTTTATGCGTTGTCGTGTTTTCTAAGTTGGATGTCAAAACATTTTATGAAATAATATATTTGCTCCTAAAAAATTGTGAAAACCATATATACGTTATGGTCTGCTGATTGTTTAGCCCGTGAAGAAAAATCCCAAGTTGTTGAATGGTTGTATAAGGAAGACTCATACCTAGTTTCATTCATGAAATCAATATGATTGAATTGAGTCTTTTAGTGTTTCGTTGTTAAGTCTTGTGCTTTATTTTGTATACTTCTCTGGTTGTTGTCATTGATTATCAAAGCACAAAGATGATTTGTTTTAGTTGAGTTATATTTGGATCAAAGCCATCTTATTGAGAAAAAGAGTCTTAGGGTTTTGAGTCCTTGTTATTTATGAGCATCTCTTTGTATCACCTTGATGTATTAAGCTGGACTGATAGTTGAGTTATACTTGTAAATCGCTCTAAAGGTTTTAAGCGAAGAGTCGGTTTTGGTGTTTCTCCTATTTTGATTGCTATCATTGTTGAAATCACAAGGGTTGTGATTGAGTAACGAAAGTGAGAGGGGATCTCATATCTAGGGGGAGTCATAGCTAGAAAATCACGGGTAGCGATTAAGTGAGAAGGCGGTGAACCAGAGGTTGTTCACTTAGGACATTGAATTAATATTATTATACTGGATTTCCTTTCTTGACTTGGATACCCTCAGATGTAGGTGAGGGTGCACCAAACTGGGTTAACAAATACTCTGTGTTATTTACTTCGTGCAATTTACTTTAATTTGATTAATGTTAGAGGAATGCTAGAACCACACATTTTAACACACTTTTTTCAACACACTATCTTTGATTGGTTACAATTCACGTGGGTCCCACCAAATTGTGTGACGCCCATATAAATTTGGTGGAACCCATGTGAATTTTAATAAATCAAAGAAAGTGTGTTGGAAAATGTGTGTTAAAATGTGTGTTGCTAGCATTTCTCTTATTGTTAATTGTGATGTTACGGTGTCTTGACATCGTATACGACATTTGTCCCCTACGTACCAGAAATTCAATTGGTATCAGAGCAGACACCCTATTATGTTTTTGGGTGAGCTCTAGGGTTAGGACAATTCTGGTCATATGGACAACTCAAAGGAATGAAGAGCTATCAATGACAGGCCTGAGAAAAAGAACAAAAGTATAGTTGTCATATCCAACACTGATGAGGAAGTTGTTCAATGTGAAATGGATATTGATGAAAGCATCTCATATGCAATTGTGTTTTGATGTACGGTTTTGTGAACCAGTAATTACGATTAGCGTAATTGCAAATGGCAAGTGTACCAGTCGTCTTAATTAAGTCATAAAGTGATAAGTAGAGTATCGTATCAACAAGGATTGTCCTTTCGTTCGAACAATTCTTGTCACTTATTTTTGTAAGTTAGATGGTGTAAAAGTAAGTTGCAATTTTTATCTGTTTGCAACAGAACGAATTTACCTATTTTTGGTTGCAGAAAAGTAAGCAGCGGTTAGGATTCTTCGAATCCCCTTTGTATATTCGTTGTTGGATAATATGTAATCTAAATGTCATGTTTATTTATTTTGGTTACTATAAAAGTGATAAGGCCGTTGGGAGTTTCCTAAATATGTAGGGCACCACATGACCCATTGGGTTTTAGCCACTGGGTACCTAATTAGGCATTTCCCTCTGATGGCTAACTGCACCTGCTGATCGCATGGTGATCCTTATGTGCGGGGTCTTGCTAATTCAAAGGTAATTGAAACATAAACTTAAATCGGGTTTCCAGTGTTTCCCAAGGCAATGAAGGCTAAGGTTCCCTTAGGTCTGCCCATCTATGAATTAGGACACTCATAGCACACTCTCTTTACGCTTACTTAGTAGTTCTACAAACGGGCAACCCTAATCAATGTCTACCTTACTAAGAGTTTCAGGAGAATGGTCTTACTAGGTTATAGCTTTAAGTCGGACAACTAGGTGCTTGTTTCCCTAATTACTAACCAGTTAATTCCAAGCTTCGGTAATGCACCACACGACCCAATAGGTTCTAGCCACAGGGTACCTACGTCTAAAGTCAACATTTCTTATGGCATCTTTGGCTAATTAATAATCACTTACTTCCTAGACATATAATTATTAGTAAAGGGATATAAATATCAAGATATAAGCATCCGGTTAGTGACAGCAATATTATGCCCTGTCACAACCTAAGTACCTAATCTAGGGTTGCACCTCTCATAGAAATAAAACTACTTCCTAATAAAACTCTATAGTGGACAAAAGCATAAATAAATAAACGACAAATTAAATTAAATAAATATCCAACAAAAATATAAAGAGGTTCATCTTAGAACTCTAACAAAAAATATTTAGTTACACATGGTAACTAAAAACAAATTAATAAAGATATAAACAAACCCTAGAAAATCAAGGAGAAGATAGAAACTCTCCCGAAGCTCCAAAGTCGCCTTCCTCTTGAATTGCTACAGCTCTGAACGAGAAATTCTGAATGAGGAAGGGTGGTATTTATAATGAGTGTTTCTACCTGGGTTTGGGCTAAAAGTGCGGCTTTACCCAAAACGAAAGCAGGAAAAGACAGTTGCGCCCCGACTTTTTGCATAGCACCCCAATGCATTCCCTAGGCGCATTCTGCCTTTCTTCCGGGCCCAATCTTCGATTTTCTGTCGTTTTTAGGTCTTCATCTTCACATAAATTGCCTCTGTAATTTGGGAACAAAATTCCTCCCATTTGTAATTCTTCCGAGGCCTCTTGGATCTTTATTCTTCGGATGTTCTTGATTTGCCGATTTTGCAAGATTTCTTCGTGAATTACTTCAAAACCCCCCTAAAGTTGCTATGTTTTGGGAAAACTATAATTACAGACTCAAATATAGAAAACATTACAAAAGTCCTGAAATAATAGGCAATCGTATTGATATTCCTCCTATTTGTTGTTATTTCCTACTAAAATAAACTTAAAAACATGCTAATAATAACGTAAGATGACCTGTCATCACAACCCCAAACTTAAATTGTTGCTTGTCCTCAAGTAACAAAAGAAAAACATAATTTATTCTTTGCATTTTTTTTTCCAGGAAAAGCATACCTTTCCGGGAGTTGTGCTTATGAATCATTCGTCATAATTATAGCAGAGCAACAACTAACTTACCGCTATACATTCAAGGGGGTCTGGCTTGGTGAAAGTAACCTATATTATCAATCTTACTCTTTTCTATGATACACGTATGTATCTCCTAAAGCCAGTAGGACTGGTCACAACATTTTCCCACTCTAGTCGTCACATGAATGTACCTTGCTATAAATTTGAAACAATTCTACACAGACAGTCAAGTTAAAGTTATTCACACACTTGGAGGACTTTAAGGGTTATAACTTGACTTAGGTTAAGGATGGATATAATTTTGGAAAGTAGGCTAATAAAAGAACTTGGAGTTAGTTCACTAACCTAGGGATTCCTAATAAAACATTAATGCACTACACTCCTTCCTTCCTTGATTCAAATAAGATGGGTAATACAGTTGAACTTATTTGTATTTTTATTTGACAGAAATATACTTTTTTTAAGAGGCCATTTTTGGCTCTGATTTTTTTTTCTTTTTCTATTGTTTTTTGTGTAGATCCATGGTCATCTACATTTTTTTCATTTTTTCTTTTTCTGACAAATGTGTTCTACTGTTACCCCACCCGAAACTTAAGATTTTCCTAATATGACTTTTGGTAAAATATTAGAGTTGGATACCAACCTAGTTGGGAGCCACTCTTTTTGATGTCATTTACTCTTGCCTTATAAAAAGAGAATACACCAATAATATCAAAGATAAATAGTAAAAGTATTATTCTCTCGTAATTTATACTTTTTTCAATAAACATAAATTGGTTCTTGTTAAAAAATAAACATAAATTAGTTAGCTCCATCGGTCATTTTAGGACGAGGGAATAATAATTTTTCTCTTCCTAAATTTTTTAAAAAAAAAATAAAAAATATTGTAAGCTACCAATATAATTCATGGATTGGTACAAATAGTAATGAATTTGAGCCATTTAAACAAAGACATTAGGAATTTGATTTATGACCCTTGCCTGTGAAGATAATTTATTTGTCAAGAAAGAATCTACCTTTTGTGTCTCAAAAGTTTAATCAACAAATATTAATCACTGTTTTTTTGAGTAAAAATATTAATCACAGTTAAACACCAGGGAAAACTTCTTCCCATATAATATCATAAAAAACAAAAAAATCATAACTAGACATTCTACCTTATACTCAAACGAACTCCATTAAATAACTTTAATTTGAACAACTAATCCACTACAACCTACTAATACAAATGATGTTTGTCAGTTTGCTTTTGTTTTCTTTCCCCTCAACACTGTAGTTTTTTTTTTTTTCTTTCTTACGTTATCAAGACTGTTGCTAGCATAAACATCAACAAAAAATTAAGAAAAATTTAAATATAAGTTAAAAATTTACCTGTATAGTTATTAGTTATCCTAATAACTTTTTCTAACAAAAGCCCCATCTCCATAAGTTTAAAATTGATGTTATAATACATTACTAACAATTAATTTGTTCCTAAGTATCAAGTTAGTTATTTTTACATCTCCACTTAAAAAAGAAGTTAGTAGTTAGTTATAAGTCATTAAAGGTTAACTATTTACTTATATAATTCCCTGCAGGTCCAGTTCAATTAAATTAAATTAATTAGTTAAGTCAATCGATAATTCCATATGTGAAAATTTATCGTCCCAAGTCAAATTCAGACACCTTAGCTAAGAATTGAATAATAAAAGCTCCCAGCAGACATTCTAGAACAAAACAACGGGACAAACATGATTTATTTATTCTAGTCGAGAGATTGAATAATGAATCCCCCTCTAGAGGGAAAGACTTTTTGTTCCATTCCATAAATAACTTAATAGACAGGTGTTTAATATTCGACCAAAAATAAAGTATCGTCATTTTAATTTTCTAACACATTTTTATTATCTAAATTTTATAATATTTTAAATAAGTTGCATGATTTATACCATTATAAAATGTTGAAAATGTAAACAATGTTAAAAGATGCATTTGATAATAGATCTACAATGAGAAACTAACCCTGATCAATATTTTACATAGTGCTTTGATATTTTTTCCGTTCTAAATTGTAACAAAAAAAATCAAATCACATTTATTAAGAAAACTAAAATATAAGAATTTGAAGAATACTTTTTTGAGTTTTTTTTAAAATAAGTTTTATGATAAGATGTAAAATCAATTTTCATTAACTGTTGATTATGAAGAAAATAGGAGAGAGAAAATTGAATGTAATTTACATTTAATTTCATAAGAATAAGCAAAAGTTTTTATTGGAAAATATGGTTTTTAGAAAAAAAAAGATTAAATAAGATAAAAGTTTGTCTTTTTTACTTACATTTTGGAACAATAAAAATGAATATTTTATGTTTACATTTTGGGACGGAGGAAGTACATTTTTTTCCTACCATTCAAATTTTCTTTATAAGAAAAATAAATATCAAATCTATTTTCTTTTTTCAATGACCAAATTGAATATTTACTCTTTATTTTATTTTATTTACTTTTATATTTTTTTTAGAAACATCATATCTAAGATTTTAAAACTCCTAGTTGCCTATGTAACAAAAAAAAAAACTCCTAGTTGCCTTCTATGGCGTATCCACATTTTGATCTTTTGAATTCACTCTGAACTCCCAAACATTATAGCAACATTAATTAATTAATCAAAAACAGAAATAATTACATAATAAATAAGTAAATTTTTCTTTGAAAGAATAAATAAATAAGGTTGTTTGTCCAAAAATATTATATACTTTTGTTTTCTAGAGACATACACATATTGTCGCCACCCATCAAGACTTATTCTTCAATTTCTTGCAAAGCCCGCCATAGACTTACCACCTTTGACCTTAAAAACTCTCTCTCTTCAACACGTTTTTTGTTCTTCTTCTTCTTAAATCCTTCTTCAATATCATTAACAACCCCTTATTTACACCTTAAACTTGTTAATAATAATCATTCCATAAATTTCTACGAAACTTTTTTTTTTGTTGCTCAAAACCAAGTTCCTTTTTTTCACATATCATTCATTTCATTCATTGTAACACTTTCAAGTTCTTGGTTAATTATTTTTGTTTTTTCAAGTGTTTTTTGTAGCATAAAGAAAGGCTAAAATGTTCTAAACATGTCTGAAGAATCTTTGAATTCAGACGTGTTTTAACTAAGGACGAGACATTCAAAACAGACAATACCTCGGAAAAGCAGTGCAAGTGCAGTAGACTTGAGGTCGGAGCAGATAACAACTCATATGGATACTGGTGAGAGGCCACTTTTGTTACAATCTCCAAGAACACCAAATGATCAATATATTCCTACAATACCGGTGTTTCCTGAGCTACCAAAATCAAAGTCAAGTTCAAGCAACACAGTAACATTTTCCGGTGTTGAATTCGGTCAAGTTGAGAATAAAAACTCTTCAAACTCATCATCATCAAGCAAAAATTCTATGTCCATTCATTCAATGGATTCTAGCAAGAGGAACAATTCTGTGAGGGAATTGAGTAGTTTAAACCATTCAGGATCAAAAAGTACTGTGAGGTATGGTTCAAAAGGTGGTGGTGATTCTGAAGGGTTAACCATGTCACAAAGAGAACTTAGAGATGAAGATGCAAGATTGGTATATATAAATGATCCTGAGAAAACCAATGAGAATTTTGAGTTTTTCGGAAATTCAATTCGAACTGCTAAATACTCAATTCTTACTTTCATTCCAAGGAATTTGTTTGAACAGTTTCATAGAGTTGCTTATATATATTTTCTCATCATTGCTATTCTCAATCAGCTTCCTCAACTTGCAGTATTTGGAAGATATGTTTCGATTCTACCGTTAGCTTTTGTTCTGTTTGTTACTGGTGTGAAAGATGCTTTTGAGGATTGGAGGAGACACAATTCAGATAAAGTTGAGAATAACAGGTTAGCAACAATTTTGTTGAAAGATGGTAGTTTCATTGAGAAGAAATGGAAGGATATTCAGGTTGGTGAGATTGTAAAAATCAAAACAAATGAAACAATTCCTTGTGATATTGTTTTGTTATCAACTAGTGATCCAACTGGTGTTGCATATGTGCAAACTATTAATCTTGATGGTGAAAGTAATTTGAAGACTAGGTATGCGAAACAGGAGACAGGTTCAAAGGTTCAACCGAGGTATACTGGTTTGATTAAGTGTGAGAAACCGAATAGGAATATATATGGATTTATGGCGAATATGGAAATTGATGGCAAGAAGTTATCACTTGGATCAACCAACATTGTGCTCAGAGGATGTGAGCTTAAGAATACTAGTTGGGCGCTTGGTGTTGCAGTCTATTGTGGCCGTGAGACTAAAGCTATGCTTAACAATTCAGGAGCTCCATCAAAAAGAAGTAGGCTGGAGACGCGGATGAATTACGAAATCATTATGCTGTCTTTCTTTCTTGTTGCATTATGTACAATCACGTCAGTTTGTGCTGCGGTTTGGTTGAAGCGTCATAAAGACGAGTTGAATCTGTTGCCGTATTATAGGAAACTTGATTTTTCAAAGCCGGTAGTTGAAGACTATAAGTACTATGGATGGGGATTGGAAATCTTTTTCACATTCCTTATGTCAGTTATAGTTTACCAGGTCATGATTCCTATTGCTTTGTACATTTCTATGGAGCTTGTTCGTGTTGGCCAGGCCTATTTCATGATCGAAGACGATCGATTGTATGATGAGGCTACCAATACAAAGTTTCAGTGCAGAGCTTTGAATATTAATGAAGATTTGGGGCAAATTAAGTATGTGTTCTCAGATAAAACTGGTACACTTACTGAAAATAAGATGGAGTTTCAATGTGCAAGCATACGAGGAGTCGATTACAGTTCCACAAAAACCAGCATGGAGAATGAATTAGGTGACTACTCGGTGCAAGGTGAGATTGATTCCTTCTATTTTTTTACTGATATATGTGTTATTATGTTCTAGTACATTTTTTTTAACATTTCCTTTAACGCATCTGGTATTGTTTATAATTGAAATAAGATAAAGGATTATTCGTCAACCAAATTTAAACAATTTTCATGAAAACTTTTTAAACGGTTAAAACACTCCAAATAGGTGGTTAATTACGTTTAGTAGACGATTAAGGGATATACCTCGTGGTTAATAGGTTTCATTAGTAGTTAATAAGTTTTTCCACCTCATATATTCGTTAATCATATACTGAACGTAATTACCCACCTATTTAAGCTGCACGAACCACTTAGATTATTGTCGCAAAAGTTGTCAAATTTTAGTTGTTCAAATAACATAACTAGTATTTTTTATAATTGAAATAACATGTTCATTTTCTGTTATTGTCTACTCTCAGTTGATGGAAGGATCTTAAAACCAAAGATGAAGGTGAAAGTTAATCCCGAGCTTTTGCAATTGGCAAGAAATGGAGTTGAAAATGTGGATGGAAAAAGGATTTATGATTTCTTTCTAGCACTTGCAACCTGCAATACTATTGTGCCTATTGTTGTCGACACACCTGATCCTGATGTCAAGCTGTTAGATTACCAAGGTGAATCACCAGATGAACAAGCATTGGCGTATGCTGCCGCTGCCTATGGTTTTATGCTTATCGAACGAACTTCAGGCCACATAGTCATTGATATTCATGGACAAAGACTCAAGTAAGTTTGTTATGAAAACCTTTCTATCCATAATCGCAATTGCAGCGTATGCATTTTTAGGGTCTAGTCTTGATAATGATGATGAAATCATCTTTAATGTGGTGCTAACAATGAATATCCACATTCTAATGAATATTTCTCATTATGAACATTGCAGGTTCAATGTCTTGGGTTTACATGAATTTGACAGTGATAGAAAAAGAATGTCGGTTATACTAGGCTACCCTGACAGTTCAGTAAAACTCTTTGTGAAAGGAGCAGACACAACCATGTTTAGTGTAATAGACAAATCACACAACATGGAGTTAATAAAAGCGACAGAAACTCATCTTCATTCTTACTCTTCCCTTGGTTTAAGAACACTTGTTATTGGAATGAAGGAACTAAGCACTTCAGAGTTTGAGCAATGGCATGCAGCTTATGAAGCAGCAAGCACTTCTGTGTTTGGTAGAGCTGCAATGCTTAAAAAAATTTCAAACCATGTTGAAAACAATGTTTTCATATTAGGAGCATCTGCTATTGAAGATAAACTTCAACAAGGCGTGCCGGAAGCAATTGAGTCTCTAAGGGCAGCAGGGATTAAAGTTTGGGTTTTGACTGGTGACAAGCAAGAAACTGCTATATCTATTGGATTCTCGTCAAAACTTTTGACAAGAAACATGACTCAAATTATTATTAATAGTAATAATAAAGTGTCATGTAGAAAAAATCTCAAAGATGCTCTTGAAAGGTCTAGAAAACTCGACGCAGTTGCAACACAGATAGCTTTGATTATTGATGGTGGAAGCCTTGTACACATTCTTGACAGTGAACATGAAGAAGAGGTTAGTTTCATTATATCTTGGTGGAATTACTGTTTAGGTTTAATTAATTAAAAATCTCTAAATAGTTCAGGGACTTAGAGAGTAATATTAAACATACTATTTAGAATTTACATTAAACTTCTTGATGATGTTTTTTTTGCTGATTTTGGCTACTTTTGTTTGATTCAGCTGTTTCAACTTGCAAGTCTGTGTTCTGTCGTTCTTTGTTGTCGAGTGGCTCCACTGCAAAAGGCTGGTATTGTTTCCCTTGTGAAGAATAGGACATCTGACATGACACTGGCCATTGGAGATGGTATGAGATCTTTTCTTGATTTGTTTCACCTTTTCAATTCCTTTCAATACGTTTTTTACTAGTATGATTTATGATTTGAACTGTATATTATAGCGAAAAAACTGATGTATATCCATGTGTTACATTACAGGTGCTAATGATGTATCAATGATTCAAATGGCTGATGTTGGAGTTGGTATAAGTGGACAAGAGGGTAGGCAAGCTGTAATGGCATCAGATTTTGCAATGGGACAATTCCGGTTTTTAGTTCCTCTTTTATTGATACATGGTCACTGGAATTATCAAAGGCTTGGTTACATGATACTATACAATTTCTACAGAAATGCAATCCTTGTTCTTGTCCTATTTTGGTAAGTCAAAATCCAACAAATGGTTTATAATATCATATATGTTGTGCGTCTACGTGTCAGTATCGTGTTTGATGTATGTGTCAGTATTAGGGTTTTATAGATAATAATAACTTGTTTTGTGCCTTTCTTTTTTAGGTATGTTCTCTACACTGCCTTCACTTCAACAACTGCCATAAATGAATGGAGTTCCACATTGTATTCAATAATCTACAGTGCACTTCCAACTATAATTGTTGGAATTCTTGACAAAGATCTTGGTAGAAGCACTCTTCTAAAGTATCCTCAACTTTATAGTGCTGGACAAAGAGATGAAGCCTACAACAAGAAATTGTTTATGTTAACAATGGCTGATACTTTGTGGCAAAGCATGGTTGTATTTTGGCCTCCCCTCTTTGCATATTGGAAAAGTACTATTGATATAGCAAGCATAGGAGACCTTTGGACTCTTGCAGTGGTTATTTTGGTCAATTTACATTTGGCTATGGATGTTGTTAGATGGTATTGGGTGACTCATGCTGTCATTTGGGGATCTATTCTTGCTACATTCATTTCTGTCATGATCATTGATGCTATACCTCAACTTCCTGGTTACTGGTATGTATTCACTATCTTTTCCCTATTCTATTTCTCTCATAATTTGCTAGAGTAGAAAATTCATCTCTAAAGTAAACAGATAAATAAATCACCCGGATATAATAATTGATCACATAGTTCGGCCAATTATGTCTATATCTTCGAAGTAGAGTGGTTGTTGATGTTTTCTGCTATACAATAGTTAGAATTTCAAACACATTTATACGGGTTTACGTAAGAAATTGCAAGCAAATAATCAAAAAATCTAAAGAAATTACCCAATTTATAGGGGTTTATATAAGAAATTCAGACGGATTTAGATAAGAAATTGCAAAAAATTTGGCCTCCGGACAAGTGCCCGGGCTCGCTGAGCCTTAGAACCGCCACTGATTACAAATAATAAGTTGCATTTAAATACTACAGTCCAGATTACAAGATTAACCTTGAAGATAAAAAATTTAAATAAAAAATAACATTTTAGAAAATGAAAAATAGAAAATATTTTTCAGAATCAAACAAGTCCTTAAAAAATATTTAGAAATTACCTTTAAAAAAAAAAACTTAATCAGTAATTTTTCTATATTTCTTATTTTCAATGACACATTTTGATCCATGTAACCAGCCTCATCTATAAGACAATATTTGATGGTTGTTGTCGTTGTATTAATATACAAATCATAGCAAAACCATGTCGACTTATATGCATTTGAAACCTTTGCAACCTTTTCTCTCAACTTTGACATTTAAAACCTTTGCAATCTTAAAGTTGATAACCTTTTCTCTCGAATAAAAAAATTTGATAACCTTTGCTACCATACTTTATATGCATTTAAAACCTTTGCAACCATACATTGAGACTAATCTTTGCATCTCCACAACTTTGACATTGTAGGGCCTTCTTTCATGTTTCAAGCACTGGACTGTTCTGGGCATTGTTGCTAGGAATTGTGATAGCAGCATTGCTTCCACGTTTGGTTGTAAAATATATTTATCAATATTATTTTCCTAGTGATATTCAAATTTCTAGAGAAGCTGAAAAGATGAGAGAATATCAAAGAGTTGCTGAAAATGGACAAATAGAAATGCTTCCTATCTCATATCATCAACCAAGATAAGAGAAGTAATCTATTTTTTTTTTTTTTTTTTTATTATTTTGTTAATTTTGTAAAGTTGCATATACTTTAGGATACTTCATAGTATTTCTCTATGTTGCGGATTTCATTGTTAACTATCCGAAGGATAGAGTTTTTTTTGTTACACTTTAGAGTTTTGTTATGTTTTCATTCTTTTGTGTCCATAGTTTGTTATGTTGTAAATTACCATTGATTATAGAAGGAAAGGAAATAGTTGATTACATTGCATAATATAAGTGTTGATTTCATTGATAGATGTACCCTTTCGTTGGTCACAAAATTTATATATATATTTTCTTGATATGTAAACTCAATCAAAGTTATATTGGGTGGAGAAAGTTTCTTCCAACTATAAGACTGTTGGTTATGTTTTCGTGAGAAACAATGCTACAAAATTATGAACATATTTTTCATTAGGAAAAAAAAAAAACGAGGAACATATATATCAAATTATAAGAAATATGTAATCTAAAGTGATAAAAAAAAATTAAGTGTATTCTTTTTTTTACAAAAAGTGTATACTTACTCATACAACTTTAATCAAGCTAGATCACAATATATTTCGGCTAAAAAAATAAGGAGTTAAAGGTTTTGTGTTCAAGACGAAGGAGAAAAAATTAATCTAACAATTTTTTTTACACAAAATTAATCTAACAATTGATTACTAATATAAAATTACCATTGAATAATAAAAATGCAAAAAAAACCTTTAAGCCAATAAACTTAGTGATCTAACCAAGTTTAGTGAGGGTAATTAAATAATTATAGTGGTGATTAACATTCCTAGATTAGTTGTAGATAGTAGCAGATAGTAGTAGGTTGTATAAACTATGGTTGGCAAACAAATCTCTAGACAAATTAAAAGATTAGATCGTTTCTAATACCTAATTTTCAATAGTCAATGAAGACTAAAGGCACATTGAATATCTAGAAGACTAGAACAGAATGTCAATATCATAATTGACAATGTCATAAACATATAACTTCATATATCCCGTTGCAAATAAACTCATGGATATAGTGATAAGATGGTTCCAATACTAATTTTTCTTTTTTAATATTAATTGTTAGGTTAATATTTTCTTTCGTGTCGAGATTTAAACTTAAACATTTTACTCCTTAAGTCATGTAATACTTTGCCAATCCATATCTCATTTTACGAGTGCCACATAGAGATAATAATGGAACACTCCTTACTTTCATAAACAACTCTTTAGTTTTGCAATCTATATCTCATTTTACGAGTGCCACATAGAGATAATAGGTATGATACATAATAATCATTTAAGGTATTTGACGTATCTTTTTCAAGTACGATATTTGATGAGGGAAATGATTTTATACAATCATTTTGTGATAATTTATTGAACAAACCTCTCTATCTGCTTTAGCTTTCGTGTGAATGCCTAATTTTTTTTGTTATATTTTTTATTGTCTTATAAATTGTCGCAAAAATAAATGTTCAAATAACGTACCTCATTTGATAAACATTAGACAACACAAAAAAAAAAATGTAACATGATTATACATAACATATATTTTAATGTAATATTATAATTGTAATTTTAAGGAAAAATTAAACTTTTAGTCCCTTAACTTAATTTCAGGTAACAATTTGGTCATTTATCTTATTTTTATTTCAATTTTGTCCTTTTGATCCGTTTTTATATATTTTCAAGCTTCAAATCTAATATTCTTATACAAACATAGATTAAGACCATAAATTTGAATATTGAAAGGCCAAAAGAAAATAAAACCATGAATTTGAAGCTTGAAAATTCATATGTATATAGACGAAAAGGACAAAATTGAAATGAAAAAAAAAAGATAAAATACCAAATTGTTACCTAAAATTAAGTTGAGGGACTAAAACTTTAATTTTGCCTGATTATATATAATATAGTAATACATGAAATTATTTTCTATAATATATAGATTCAGGGAAAAGTGTTAAGTATACCCTAATATTTATTGTGACCCTACAATTTAGTTTTATCCAAAAAATACCTCTCAAATTTTTATCTACATTTTCTATTCAAGATTTTGGAACCTGGACCTCCATATCATAGTTTAATTGATTCAACCACGATTAAACTAAAAATGTAAAAAATAAAAATCAATTGAACCAATTGTAGATGACTAGTAATTCAACAAATTTAATTTTAATTCAATCTTACTACAATATAAATCAATCAATCCAATCTTCTAATTCAAGTTCGTTCTGGCTTTTAAAACATTACCCTCTAGTTTCAAAGAAAATATAATTTTCCTTTAAAAAAATTAGAAAAAGGAATTATACGAGTGTAGGTACTAGGTAGTATATTGTGGGAGTGCATATAGCAACTTTGTTGTATTCACTTGAAAAAGCCCAATTGTTTTATCGCCTAAAACTAAGGTAAAATAGGTAACAGTGTACCCTCATTCATAAATTTCAGAACGAAACAAACACAGTGAAGCAAAACGACGGAGCCTTCTTCGTTTTGTTCTTCGTTTCCGAACTTCTTCACTCTTCAAACGTGTAAGTTTTCCATAGCACTGATTTTAGCTTCACTTTAATTTTAACTTCTTTGTAGTTATTGTTGTTGAAATAATCTTAGGGTTTAGCTGATTGTGTTGTTTGATTTTGAATTTGAGCTTATTGAACTAAATGTTAGGTTTATTGATTTCTGTGATTTTTTTTAGCTCAGCTTTAAATTGAACTATGCTTTTGAAAAGTGATCTTAGAGTTAAGTTCATTGTGTTGGATATGATTTTGAGTTGATTGAACTTAATGTTAGGTTTTTTTTTTTTTTAGATTTCTTTTCATAAAAATGTAATTTTTTGTTGTGGGGTTATTTATTTGTGTGATTTTTGAAGATTAGTTTAAGATTGAACTATTCTATAGAAGGTGTTGTATATTTGAAGTTGAATTGGTGCTTGTTTGTTTCTGAAATGGTAGCTAGTAAAACCCTTATTTTTGTTTGTTACTAGTGGCCTGTTTCGATAGACAACTTATTTGCAGCTTATAACACAAGTGCTTATCATGATAAGCGCTTACGTATAAGCTTGCATAAGCTATTTTTGTAGCTTACGTATAGGCTTGCATAAGCTATTTTTGTAGCATCAACACGAATCATGCCTTATCCCACTAAGTGGGGTTGGCTACAAGCTATTGTTGTAGTAAAAGATGAAATAACATTAAATTATTTTTATATATGTTATATGTTGTTTTTATAAGCTAAATTGGGGAACTTATGAAAGTACAGTAGAAACTCTTTAAATTAATACTCGGTAAATTAATAAATTCTCTAAAATAATAAATTTGTCCGGTCCCGACTTGGGCCAGTGTAAAAAATTGAATAATTCGATAAAATAATAAGATAATAATTTTTTGGGAGATCCCTTTATAATTTTCGGTCCCAAGAAAATCATAAATTAATAATTCATAGAAACTGAAAAAAAATATATTACACTTTGTTGAAATATGATTCAATAGTTGTTTGTTTTCCTTTAAAGTTCAAGTCTGTTTGGAGCTCATCTCTAACTTTTTTTATTGCATCCAATAGCTGAGGTGTTGTATTTTTGTATTGTATCATAAAGTTGTGAAGAGTGTTCGACGCCATAAGTGCTTCCTTTCGCGTAACAGGCTCCAAAGACACCGTATCATCTTCGTCGTCATCCTCTGCATTGTTCTCAATGATAGTACGCACAATATCTTCTAAACTCTGAACCTCCGAACATGCTTCATTTTCACCTGGGTAGTTCATTAGATTGTCGATATCCATCTTATTACGATAGCCACATTGATTGATCATAGTCTGGAGGTCTTGAGTTTCTTCATCAAAAGTGGATTCATCCAAATTTCCTACAACGTCACTAGCTGAACGAATTTTACAGTGTCGGAAGCAATTCGCTATTGTTTCTTTTCGAACATCTATCGTCCAAGCTGGGATTGCCAAATTGATAGCATCAAGGACATTTATCTTCCCTGGATCAGATTGTCTCACCTCATAACCTTCCAATATTTTGCGGTAAAACCTTCTACGGTAATGCATCTTGAAAGCTCTTATTATCCCAGCATCGCAAGGTTGAATCTTTGATGTCATGTTGGGTGGCAAGAAGAACAACTCAACGTTTCTTAGCCCTTCAATATTTCTTGGATGTGCTGGGCAATTATCCACCACAAGTAGAACTCTTCTACCATGCATCATTTGGTCAAATGAACGAACATATTCATCAAAAAGCACACTAGTCATCCATGTTTTTTTGTTAGCTCGATACTGACAATCCAAGCTATTCATGTTGACATTCTTGAAGCAACGAGGCTTTGCATATTTCCCAATAATCCATAGAGGGATTTTTTCAGAGCCATCTTCATTGCAACAAATAACTACCGTCAGCCTTTCTTTATCTTGTTTTCTTCCTTCAAGTTGTTTTGTTGCCAGTGAATGATCAGCTTGTAGCCTATAAAACAACCCAGTTTCATCCATATTGAAAACATCTTTCATAGGGAACTGATCAATTTTCTCTCGAATCGATACCAATTTCTGCTCCATGTCTTGTACATCAACAGACCCACTCTCGCCAAAACGACGAAATGACTTTATGCCATGTCGGTGCTTGAATTTCCCAAGCCATCCTGTAGAGAAGTTAAAATCTGAATCATCATGAGGGTACAAGAGTTTCATTGTATCTTTTGCCTTCTGCAAAATTAATTCTCCTGTGATATTCACACGTTCTTGATGCTCTAGAAACCACTCATAAACAACCTTCTCCATGTCAGGATATTTTGCTGGTTTGTGTCTTTTGATCTCCGCTCTTCCCTTTTCTATTTCAGCAGAGAGATAGTCATTTGACCGCTTAAGTGTGTTTGATATTGTTCCTTGCCTAACTTTCAACTGAAATTTTCCCTCAAGCCATCTCTGCAAGTCTTTTTGTGTGCTTGCAGGATTATCTCTCTTGTACTCGCACAACTCCTTACGTATTTGATCTGACATAGTTGATTTTGCAACACCTTTTAGATGAGAAGCCATCTCGTGAGTGAGATATGGTTTGAATACTTTTAATACATTCATGTAATTTATATATGCCAAACTTGCTTAAGAATACATTGAACATTCCACTTGTTTACATTTACTATACACTTCAAAAGTCAAAAGTCATATTTCCAATGGATATGAATACAATATTTATTAATTTACATTGAGTCCCAAGATTTGCTGCAACGTAATTCTAAGAGACATAGACTAATTTGCCTTTTTGTTTGGTATGTACAGTATAATTACTTAAAAACTCTTTAAATTAATAATTATTAATTTATCGATAAATTAATAACTCTCTAAATTAATAAATTTCTCCGGCCCCGACATTATTAATTTATAGAGTTTCTACTGTAAGTTGAAAAAACCTTATGGAAATTGTCATAAGCTGTTTTCATAAGTTTTCCCAAACAGTCACATAAAACTTATGCAGTAGATAGGCTCAAATAAGCCAATCTAGACAGACCCTAGATCAAATTCGTAGGGTCCCATAAAATAGAGCGGGACTCGATGATTTGTTGGATCTAAGGTGAATTTTAGTTGATAAGCAGTAAGAAAAAGTAATCGAGAATGTGTTGTTAACATTCTCTGTTTATTTTTAGGAGCTTCTTTAGAAAGGTTTTTGAAAGAATAAGAAAAAAACTATTAGGAGAGTAACTATCTGGTTGTTGTCGTGCTTCACAGTTTCTTGGTGAAAAGTTGTGGTTGCTGTTATGTGATTGTGTTTGGTTATACAGTGGCAAGAATTGATTTTGATTGTAATGATTTCGCGATAAAATTGTTATGTTTTGGATATGTTCCCTGGCATCTGCTATAGCGGGAAAGTGTAATGACACTAAAATGATAAGAGAATTGTGTTACTGTTTTATTGGACCATCAACAACGATGAATGACCAACTCCCAGTGTATTAATTAGGAAGAATAGAAACCAAATACAACATAGGGACTCTAGAAGAAGTGGGAGATAAGATGCTTGGTAGAAGAATAAGCAGGGGAAAGAATCCAGATCCAGAGGGGAGGAGGTTTACGTCACACATATTCCACACACTTTTTCCATACACATTCGGTTATATAGTCTCAAACTCATTTGTTGACGTGCATGTCTTCTCACTGCCTTTTGTGTCTTGTAAATTAGTTTTATTGTATATGCAAAATGAAAATAAATGTTTTTCTGTGTCTAGAACAATACCAACTTGCTGACATGGTTTCTTTAACTGATCATAACAGAAGGCTAAGTTTACATGTGTGTCATATATCCATGCCTTGCTAGATTTTTAAGGGTTAGTTGTGCTTACTAGTTAGTAATTAGCAACTTCTTTAGCTGCATAGCAAAGTAGGTGTACAATGCTCCTTTATGAATTCGTGTAGCGGGATGAAATATTAACCATGGAAGCTACCAGCTACTATTGTATAAGATGTAACATTCCCTGTAGAACCTCTTTACTACCCACATTCAGCCACGAAATAAGGGCCTGGTTGATTGTGTTTATTAAAAAAAAAATGTTAAAATTATTATAATATTAATAGCAATATAGGCTTTTCTCATAAGCTAAATATAACGGGTTTACAAAAAAAAAATCTCAGACAGTAAGCTATATGACAAAATTTCTTTTTGTTATCTTAAACAACTGGACTCAATTTAGGAATCAAAAATCACTTTTCTGACTTGTTCCAACTTGTGGTCACCATAATATAATTCATATTGATCTGATTGTTTTAATATTCCTAGGATTATCTAATGTATGAGCTTTTCAAGGTTATGAAGATTTTCATTGCATTTGCTTAGCAGAAAGGAAGCACAAATGTTAGTAATCAAAGGATGTGAGGGATAGAGATCATAGGATAAGGGCAATTAGAGCATAGCCATGATGTAGTATTTTGTATTGATTAAAAGATATGAAATTATGCACTCCTACTCAAATTTAAGCAACACTCCTACTCAAATATAAGCAACAAAATGCATGAATTTGTTGGACTCAATATAGGCAAATGTCAATTGATCTATCCATATTTAATGCTATTGTTTCAAAAATACCCTTAATTAATTCCTTAATGTTATAAAGAGATGACTATTTATACAATTAGGGGTAGGTTAGTAAATGTATGTCTTTTTTACATGAAAGTAAGTACTTCTGCTTATAATTGAGTCCAAAGTGAGTACATGATTCCCTTATTATAGAATTCTAATGCATCAATTATGTGACAAACTCCCAATAGAATTGTAACTACTAACTTCTCCACTCAAACTTCTATTAAACTTTGAAACAGTAGCCGCATCTTATTGAATCCTGCTGTGTTTGAAAGTACACTGACATCTAGTGGTAATTTATGAATTTTTATTCAACTTTTTTGAATTTTTATACTAATACAGATGGGAATACCGAAATATTAGATACACAATAACTTTTTATTATGTCTAAAATAACTGATGCTAACTTTTAAAATGCCATAGTATAGCCGTGTCATGTCGTAAATATTTTTTTAATTTAGTTTATCAATGTGTCCGTGTCTTTTTGCACCCATGTCACATGTTCTATACCTGCTTTCAAGGTGTCTGGCCATTGGCACTGCACTCCGCTATTAACTATTATGTTTTGTATAAATCTTTGGTGTTTGGTTTCTGATTGGGTCATTGAGAACTTACAATACCTTTTTCTGATCTTTGAAGTAACGAGTACCATATTAAATTTGTAAAATCTACTTTTACACCTGTAATTTTGATGTTAGCGTCCATGTCCAAAATTAGGATGATAATTCTTTTGAGATCACTAAATGATCATGATGATATTAACTTGAAAGTAATTTTGAGATTACTAAATGATCATAATGATATTAATGTGAAAGTTCTTGATTTCATAATTTCTTTGGCTCCCTGTTTTCATCAACATAGGAGCTAACGTTAATTTAGTCTAAAATGTGTTCTGCTCTTATGTGTCATTTACTTGTGTCTCTGTATGCTAGATATTAAAATTGTATTTGCTTCATGGCTTTATTTGTTGTTTGTGTTGGTCTGTTGGAGAATGATGCATTTACCTTTCAATTTTTTTGTCCTTGGTGGTTAATCTGATTATGATTGAAATGCAATTGCTGATTCATATAAACAGTAGACATTTTTCATTCTAAAGTATATTTTGAAGAATTCTTTCGGTCTGAAGTTCTTGTATAGAGTTTTATATGGAATGTATAAAGTGTGAAGTTTTACAATCTTTTTAGACTTCCTTTAATGTTATTTGTCTGATTATGAATGTATATGTCATTGCATCTTTCTCTATACATCTCTTCGTAGAATAGATAATACTGTAAGTAAGCAATATTTTATCTTGATATAAATGAAAGAAAAGTCCGAAAATCTTTCAAGTATTCTCCTAGCGTACTTTTGTTTATTCTTTTTATTACTCATTTTTCTTTCTTTACCTTGAGGAGAGTTTATATTCATTTGTGTAGAATCATGGCTAGTAAGGCCGAAGATCGCAAGGAGCCAGTAAATGAACAAGCAGTTGCAAATATGTATGCAGCTATGAGGTCAGACCTCAACCAAATTTACACCAAAATAACGGAACTTGAAATGGAAGTCAGCGAGCACTCATTGGTTCTTAATGCCATTCAGCCGCTCGACCAATCTAGACGATGCTATCGAATGATCGGAGGGGTGCTTGTGGAAAGAACCATCAAAGAGGTCTTGCCTGCTGTGCAGCGAAATAAGGAAGGACTTGAAGAGGTTGTTGCAAGGCTTAACGAAACATTGGAAAAGAAGAAAAGGGAAATTGCTGAGTTTGAGACTAAATATAAAATCCGGATGAGGAAGGCAGATGCTGAGGTGAACGATGAATCTGGTAAGAAGGAAGGTTCTGCTCAAGGTGTACTTGTGGGCCCTGCGGGTGGTAGCGAGTGACATTTCTAATCTTATTCTGTTTCCTCAAATGAATGGCATGAAATTTTCGGCCCTCTTTTACAGTTATTGGTTGTGGCTGTATGATGGATGGTTTTTGTAGAGGTATTAGTCTAAAACTTGATATGATCTTCATTTTAATTGACTTCAGCTGAAGTAAACTTATCTTCGATGGTTCAAGATGGAAATATGCTGGTGTAGATTTTTGTATGCACTAGATCGTAGAGTGATATTATCGATATGAAATTGTGTTGTAGAAGCATATTTTGAAACAAAATGCTAAACTTGGAAGAATATTACGACATATTAAGAGTTTCATGTTAAAAATAGTTGGAAAAATTTAGTGTGTTGTGCAGGGGTGTATATCCATAAGTTGCAATGCTTATATTTATTGCTTAAACAGTGGGATTTGCTTGCAAATGTTTTCATTTCAACCCTATTTTGTTCCACCTTTGATAGATATTATACTAGGAATTTCCAGGATTGTATCTACAAGGATAAGACATGGGTCCGTTTGTTGTAGATTTAAAATAAATTATTTCCTTTTCATTTTCTAAAATGTTCTTTTTTGGAAATTTACTCAAAAATAGTATAAGTTATTTCAAATATTTTGTTATAAGTTAAAAAACAGATTTTGACATTCACCAAGTTAAATATTCATTTTTAAGGATTTTATATAATAAAAATCACATTTTTTTATTTCAAAAAGACATCTTTCAAAATGATTTTTATGAGAAACTTTCTCATAAAATTTTATTTTGCAAAAAAAATAAAAATAAAATGTTAAGATATTTAGAATGATTTTCAGTTGAAACTTTCTTTAAAAAAATATTTGTTAAAGAGTTAAAGCAAAATTATATTACATATATTTATTTGGGTCTTGTTAATGAGTGCTCCCGGGACACTCTTTAAGCATCCCAAATTTAGTAACTATTCTTTCAAAAAGTCAACCATTACAATTTATAATGCATTTAATACACAACTTTTCATTCAAAACTTACTATTTAAAGTGCTTAAATAGTACCCTAGAGGCACTCGTTAACATTTCCCTATTTATTTAAACAAGTCAATCATATCTTCAAATGGTCGCATTGGGAGTTCGTTTATGTTTCTAGTCATTCCAAACCATTGAGAGTTTTGTTGTCAATGTCAAAACCCATTAAATTTCAAACAATAGGCGCGTTTGTTTCAGCTTTAAAAAAAATAGATTTTGTGTCAAAAGAATCTAGAGATTTTTTTTTAGAGATTTTAAAAAAAATCTGAAGTTATTTGTGTTTGCCTACTATCCATAAAAATCCATTTTTTTTAAAAAAAATTGAGTTCTAACATGTACATGTGTTATCTCCTTGTTGTTGAAAAAAAATAGATTTTGAGAAAAGCTAATCCTAATAGCTTTTCATTTTAAGATCAAAATAGATTTTTTTAATAAAATGATTTTTCTGAAAATCCTAAACAAACACATAAAAATGAAAAAAGTGATTTTTTTAAGAAAAAAATAATTTTTTTTTGAAA
Organism: Medicago lupulina; assembly: GCA_958299785.1. Taxonomy (NCBI): domain Eukaryota; kingdom Viridiplantae; phylum Streptophyta; class Magnoliopsida; order Fabales; family Fabaceae; genus Medicago; species Medicago lupulina. The sequence goes on from OY283144.1 coordinate 65,099,534, forward strand.
AAAATCTGAAACAAACGGACCCAATGTTTCATTCATTTAAATCCGATTTTCTCTTACAAAGAGTGTTTCAGATTAAACTAAGCAAGAAGTAAAATTAATTTGGGTGCGACCCAATTTCGTCCTTGTGAAAGAACAATGCTTAAAATAGTCTCTAGAAATAATTATATTTGATGTACACATTAGTTCTTCCACTAAATTTCCCTCAAATTTGAGTGGTTAGTTTTTTTCTCTCTTTTAGACATGATTAAATTATGTGTACATTATTTTATCATAAATTATATTTTGATTCAGCCCATTAATCTCCAAGTCATTATGGTCCCGTTTGTTTCAAAAAAAAATTTAAATTTTTTTTAAATTTTAAATGTTTGTTTAGGATTTATAAAAAAATTATTTTGTTAAAAAAAAACTATTTTGACTGTAAAATAAAAAACTATTAGGATTAGCTTTTGACAAAATCTAATTTTTTTAAAAACAAGGAAGTAACACATGTACAAGCTAAAACTTATTTTTTTAAAATGATTTTTATAAATAGTAAACAAATAAAAAGAGCTTCAGATTTCTTTAAAAATCTCTTATCACAACCTATTTTTTCTTAAGCTAAAACAAACGCAAAACAATTCTTCGATTTTTGTTATAAACTAAAAATACAAAAAAAACTCATCAATCTCATAAACAAACACAAATCTTCATCATATAAATCTAAAACCTCATATTTCATTGAAAAAATCTTATAAAGTCAAAGACCAATAAATTAATTTTTTTTGTATAGCCTTAATCATCTTTTTCCAACATATCAACAAAATCAGCGATAACCAAAACAAAAAAACAACCATAACTAAATTTCAACTTGCTAACTAAACAAATGAAACATATGAAAAATTGAAGAATTTGTGTAAGTTGTAGCGGAATTGTGGCTGATTCAGGAGAGAGAAAATAAAGATGAAGTTATGATGAAATTCTATTTTTTTAATGAAATTATGAGTTTAGTGATGACTTTTCTCAATTATTGATGATGAATTTTGTGGTTTTTAATTTTTTAATAAAAAAGATAACAATATTGACATTTTATAACATGTTTCCACCCAAAAAAATAAGATAAAAACTAAAATATTAATAAAAATTAAGTTAATAGACGAATCATGTCATTTTTGTTAAAATTAAAACTGTATAGGGTTATCCCGTGATGTTAACTCAATTGGCAAGGATCTTCTCAACTATATTAGAGACCAATAAATAATCTTTAACCCGTAATATCATGGGTCGATCAATAAACACAAATTAAATTATTAAATTTATTTCTTCTATTGAATCTATTTTTAAAAGATTTTTTTGGAGGGTGGTGAGGATAATAGGAAAATAGCTTTGATAAATTAGGAATCTGTTTGTGTTCCGAAGGAGGTTGGAGGGTTAGGGGTCAAGAGGTTAGGTAAGTTTAATATCTCGTTGTTGGTTCGACGATAACGTTCATCGGATTGTTGGAGATGGTCGTACAACCTTATTTTGGTTCGATAATTGGGTCGGGGAAACACCTTTGCGATTTCAATTTCCTAGACTCTTTGATTTAACCATAAATAAGGATTGTACGGTGGAGGAGATGGAGAGGCTAGGGTGGGAGGTGGAGGGACGGGCGTGGGAGTGGAGACGTTGGTTGTTAGCCTGGGAGGAGGAAAGTTTGAGGGAGTGTTCCGATGTACTACATAACATTGTTTTGCAGGTAGATGTTACTGATACGTGGAGATGGCTTTTAGATCCTGTGCATGGTTATTCGGTGAGGGAATCCTATCGCTTTGTCACAAACTTTGGGGAACAGGTGGATAAGAGTCTTTTTGATGATGTCTAGCATAGGCTTATTCCTGCAAAAGTGTCTGTGTTTGTGTGGTGTCTCTTGCGCAACAGACTACCTACAAAAGATAATCTCTTGCGGCGGAATGTTCTTCATGCAAACAACTTGGTGTGTGCAATTGGGTGTGGAGCTCCCGAAACAGCAACTCACCTCTTTCTAGATTGTGAAATGTCATATAACTTGTGGCTGCATGTCTGGAATTGGGTTGGGTTTTCGGTGGTTCATCCTAATCAAATCAGAGATCACTTTATTCAATTTTCTTCCATGGCAGGGATGTCGTGTGGTACTTATTCTTTCTTTAAGGTTATTTGGTTTGCCTGCGTTTGGGTAATTTGGAAGGATCGCAATAATCGTATCTTAAAAAATACGACATCTAATACTTTGGTTCTTTTTGAGAAAGTCAAGTTACTTTCATTTTTGTGGTTGAAAGCAAAACAGACGTCCTTTAATTACTGTTATCATGATTGGTGGAAACACCCCCTACCTTGTATGGGTGTCCACTAATTTTTATTTTGTCTGTTTTTGCTGGTGCCTTTATTTTTTTGGCTCACTCATTCTGTAAACTTTGATCGGTGTTGTTCTTTGCACTCCTTGTGCAGGGAGCATAACCGTTGTTGTTAATATAAGTCTCATTTTGATTTGTGCAAACAAAATATTACAATCAAATGATAATAACAAAAATTATAAAGAAAAAAGATAAAAAGAATACAAAATTATATTGTTGCACGGGTCAATTTTATTTATTACTTTTATAGTTAAACATAAAAAATTAATGCAGTTCATGGTTTCTAACAAATTATTTAGGATAACCGAGTTTGCATGGAAACTAGGGTATTCTGTTTGTAAACGTATTAAACAAATTGTTACAGGTTTTTGCTCTTTCGTTTATGTCATGTCACCCGTATGTTTGTTGGAATGTCAGCCTTTAGGTGCAAGAATTTAATAATGTTTGGTTCAAATCTTAACTATAAATTGCGAAGTGAACAAATCAAATGTTATCAAAACCTTGGTTCTTTGTGATGTTTAGGACCGAATCAATCAGAGCTAATGTATGCCAAGTACACTCTTTCTGCTTATAGTTTTGATTTGATACTTCTTCTGCATAAATTTTGCTATCCTAGATGATATGGATATGTTTTAAACCTTAAAAGGGTTGTAGGCAAGGTTTCAAATGTTGGAGTGTTAATGTTGGTTCAAAGATTTTCACATCATTGTGAAATACTGATTGACCCATGTATTTAAGATGTTTCCCATAGTAAATTGAATTTTATTTATTTCAGATCATCCTTAACATATGTAATGTTATTATCCTTAGCAAGTCGGTGTCAAGAAAATTAATGTCAAATAGTCAAGCCATGTTTAATGTCAAAGTGTGATTCAAAATTTGTTACCTGCTTCACACAAGGGTTAGGAAGCAAAATTTATGAACCAAGTATAGAAATCATTGATGTTAACTTTGTGAGGTTGAACCCAGTAAGTCATCACCAAACTTGTGCTGCTATATAGTGAGGAAGTCAGATAGGGAACACTGTTGTTTGGAGATATTCTCATGGTTAAATTTGAAAACTAGTAAGATAGTTATTGCTGAGGGAATTTTACCAGTTCCAACAAATTTTCCTGATACACTACTTTTCTAATAGCTAATGGATCTCTTCCATATAATATATTTATTCTCTGCTTGATCTTGTTCAAAAGAAAAGTTCCCTATTGAAGGTTCTTCATAACTTCTACACGAAGAAATGTATCCGTGGGACTAGCAAAGCTCTCCTAAAGAATCTTCACTCTTTCTTGTCCAATAGTTTCACTGTCCTATGCTGTGACGTCGATCTTTCAAGATTTGTACCCCATTAGTATGATTTTATACTACTGTACAAAACCATGAGATTTTCATTTTCTACAATGGCAAAAGTAGCACCAGAATTCAGGACTAGGTTGTCTCTGTTAGCATATATATATTTTAAATATCTTCTGCCACTGCAAAAGTTTGCATTAGGAATGAAAAATCCAACTTCAAAACTTTTAGAAGCTTCCCTAGATAGGCTTTTGAAATAATAAGAAAAAGCTATTAGAAGGGTTACTATTTGGCTGCTGTCTTGCTAATTGTTGACAGATTCTATATGAAAAGTTTCTGTTATGTTACCAAAATATTCTATATGAGGTTATTGACTTGAATTGTGGAACCAGCCTCTTGCAAATGCTAGATAATGCCTGCTTACATTAAAGTTTCTGTTATGTTACTAAATTGCGTGCTCATTTTTGGACATTGACTGTGATACTTGTTTATCTAATGTTTTGTGCCATATAGCAATGTATAGCTCATAGCTAGGTTTTTAAGGTTTAGGTTAGGGTTGTTTGTGCTTACTCTTTAGCTTCTTTACTAAAATCTTCATCCAATTCTTTGATACAAATTTGGGACTTTTTAATGCATTTACTTACACCCACAAATTATGGGTCAGATTGTTTGTGACTTTCTCATAATTATATATTTTGTTCTAGCAAAAAAAACTCTAAAAGTAACCTATTTTCACAAAATCACTTTTTGTAATCTTAAACAAATGTACTCAATTTAGGAATCAGAAATCACTTTTCTCACTTGTCCTTCTCTTCTTTATCAACTTGTGCTTAACATGTTTTTAGATTTTACAGCTGTAGTCAATAGACACAATAATATATTCATCTTGGTCTTATTTCTTAATGTTCCTAGAGTTATCCGATATATGAAATTTGAAGTTAAGAAGATTTTGATTGCATGGAAGCACAAATGTTAGTGATCAAAGGATGCGAGGAATATATACATAGTGTGGCACAAGTGGTAGATACTTGAGCCCTTAACTATTTAGTCGAGGGTTTGATTCTTGGCTGGTGCGTATGAATATAACATTTGTATGGTCTTCTAACCTTTTAAAGTTGTTATAGGTGAGGTTATCAAGCTTACGAAACTCAAGTCCATTACTTGATTAACACACTAGTATAGGAACCATTGTTTAAATAATGGGACAACACGATCTATCATTCAAACACATTCTCTTGTCGATACAAGATTTATAATTAATGCTTCTATATAGATACCTCTATTATAGAGTGACATTTTTTTAGTGCTTATAGAGAATGGTGCTTATGAAAAGACTCTCTCTCATTAAATTTTATAAAAATAAATGACTATTGTTAAAATCTAATAGTTTATAGTTATATTTTTAACAATAATAATTTATACTTCCTCCTAAAAAAATAACAATGAGTTAAGTTAATGAGCGTAATTTATTATTATTGTTTAAAGTATTGTATTGAAGGAATTGGGTGTTTATTAAGTGTTGACATTAACTAATTAAGTAAGTGATATGTGTATATCGGACCCAGTTGCAGTTAGCCACTAAAATATAAGAGCTTTAGTGTGGATGGTCTAAGATCTAACTAATTCAACTGACAATGTCGATATTGTTAAGCTGAATACTTTCAATAAGGCTTGAAACTGACATCATACAATTATATGTGTGAATTTCAAGTAATATTTGCCAATTTATATGCGGACCCAAAACATATAAGGTACATTCTAAGCATAAAAGCAATTTTAAAAAATCCGATAAGTAAACAAGTGATGCGTGGTTCAATTTTTAAGAACACTTTGTCGAAAAGTACATTTAAAGCATAAAAAAATTGTAAGTTTTTTATTTTTTGTTGATTTTTGAATTTAGATGTTTGAAACTTTTTTTTTTTTTTTTTTTAAGATATTTTAACTTTCAATACCCAAAAAATTGGAATGATGAAACAATATATATCTATACTATATATAAAGAAAACAATCCCTTTTTACCTCTTTTGGACTGTCTTTTCTTTTCAAAAGTGCCCTCGAGTTTCAATACAAATAACACATTTTTTTTAAGGAAATACAAATAACACTTTTAACAATAAGAATAAATTTAAATATTAAAAAAATATAACAAACACGATATAAATATATATATGTTTGATTTTTTTCCTTTATCATTTAAAAAATGCAATGAACTACATGAGTATATTTATACTTACTTTTTCATTATCCCAATTATACCCTTAAACAACCTTTTATATAATAAATATTTTTTTTTAATCAATATAATAAAGATTGTTGTTGGTGTCAACAAAAAAAATTAGATTATACTTTTTTTTTGTTATATCGTTCGTGTCATTGAAATAGATAGTTTGGTTTATTATAATTTGAAAACAACAAACATTTCTATTTTTAGTTTTAATCTAAATCAAAATTTCATAAAAAAAAAACACCGTTCATAATTTTTAAATGTTATCGCAATAAAAAATGTTATCTTTTCACTAGTGTGTGTATATATATACTAGACTTTTGACTCGTGCGACACACGAGTATTCTCGACTATAATAAAGACCAATAAATAATTTTTAACCCGTAAGATCGTGGGTCGATCAATAAATGCAAATTAGATTATTGGAGATACAATATTACAATCAAATGATAATAAAAAATTTATAAAGAAAAAAGATAAAAAGAATACAAAATTATATTGTTGCATGAGTCAATTTTATTTATTACTTTTATAGTTAAACATAAAAAATTAATGCAGTTCATGATTCCTAACAAATTATTTAGGGTAGCCGAGTTTGCATGAAAATTAGGGTATTATGTTTGTAAACGTATTAAATAAGTGTACAACAACTTGTCAAAAAAATCTACAGAAACAATATGTTAAGTTGCTGCATATCTAATAAAATTAATAAATAATAAGCATAAGGATTAAGATATTTATTAAATTTTTGCTTTGAAAAATATTCATGGTTATTAGAAAGAGAAATATAAAACATATATGATGTAAATTTAGAGTCAAAATTGTAGGATAAAGTTGTTGCAAACCTAACAAGAGATTAGTGGAGAGAAATATTAGATTAAGACTTAACAAAATTAATAAATAAGTATATATATATATCATAAAAAAAATGATGTCAAAAAAAAAAACTCTCAAGAAAAAAAAAATATAGGTCTCTAACCTAATTCCTGCGCTCGGCCTCTCTCAAATCGGTGCTGTACACAGTTTCTTCTCCAATATGGGTAGCGACAAGGGCTGCAAAGCAAACTACAACGTCGTTTCTTCTCCATTAACAACCGAAGAAACAATCTCCACTAAGAGGAGGCTAACTGCAACCCTAACAACATCACCATCAGTTAACGTGCCGGTACTTCCAACTATTCCTTTCGATCTCATTCCAGAAATTCTATGTAGGCTATCGGTAAAGCTCCTCATGCAATTCCGATGTGTGTGCAAGTCGTGGAATTCTCTAATCACCGATTCTAAATTTGCCAAGAATCGCCTTAGCTTCGCAACCGCACGGCTTGTCCACTCCTTAGCCAAGTTCTCCGATCCCTTACACAACTATGTTATCAAGACCTACCCACTTGACTCTGTTTTCAGCGATTTAACTACTCACGTCATTGCGCAGCTCGAGTATCATCCCAATGACCATTATGTTTCCTTTGTTGGCTCATGCAATGGCATCATCTGTCTTTTCAAATATTATCGAGGCTTCCCTACCTTACAATTGTGGAACCCTTCCATTAGAAAATTCAAGGAATTGCCCCCTATTGAAAACCAACAAAATCTTCGTCCCGTTCTTAGAATGTATGGTTTCGGCTATGATGTGGATACAAATAATTACAAGGTGCTGGTTGTTGCACATCTATTGGATAGCAGTGGTAATTTTGTTGGAAAACATAAAGTGTGGTTTATACTTTGGGCAGCAATGCTTGGAAAAGCATTCAGAAGTTCCCTATTTATTCTGTCGTGCATCAAACAGGAAAATTTGTGAGTGGCACGATTAATTGGCTGGTATATAAGGAAAGTCAACATTGTATTGCTTCTTTTGATTTGGGGAACGAGTCTAGTCAAGAAGTTTCGCTTCCTGATTTTGGAGAGGTGTATCCATATCCTTTTCGATTGGGTGTGTTGAGGGATTGTTTGTGTATGGTTTTTGGTCAGATGTTTGGGTTATGAAGGAATATGGAAATACAAGGTCATGGACTAAATTGTTCACTATTTCTTATCTTCCTATAACTTATTTCATTATCGACGTAGTAAATATTTTTGAGGAAAACCAGGTGTTGCTGAAGTGTAGAGAAGAATATGGTACACCAAAATGGATTATTTACAATTCAAAAAATGGTACTTTTGAGATCACTCAGTTGGAAAATACCCTACAAGTTTGTGTTGAGAGTTTGATATCACCTTGTTGTTAGTTCAAGAATGTATATGTGGTGCTATGTCACGTAAACAAGAGATTTGACTGCAGTTTATATATTAATTTATGCTTACAATAATTGTTTTGTAGTGATTATGATTATTGGTTACTTCATGGATAATTGTTAATGAATGGTCATTTGAATCTGCAGTTTGAGAAATTATTGTTATTTTCATTTATTTGTTTGATATAAGGATGTTCGTGAATTGAATAGGGTTATGTTGGTTATTACAACTGAAATTGTTTCGGTATTTGTGACAAAAGAAATTTATGTGAACATGTTGGATAAGGTTAATAATTTAAACTTCCAGCTGTATCTTTGTGGTTCTATTTTGTGCAACTTTAGAGCAAAGCTGTCCCTTCTCTACAAAAAACACAGTTTCTACATGTGTGTGTATTATGCCACAAATGGTGCTGGACCAATAAAGGTAACAAGCAATGATTGTTTTCTGAGAGTTAAAAAAAGCAATGATTTAAGCAGTGCTTGTGTGCTGAAATTACTAATTAGAGGTGAAAGGAATTATACAACAAGAATGGTTGAATGCAACTGAGCAAAAAATTATATGTTGATTCGTAATTTTCAATTAATTAATCTTTCGTTCGTTGACAGGAGAGAAGGTACTTTGTTCTTGTTTATTGTGAGATCCACAAATTAATAGTGAATCGTTTGCAACATCAAAACTTGTTGTAGTTGCATTCTCAAGCAGCTGCTTCAACACCACAGCTTCCCCGTTATATACTTGTTAAATTTCTGTGGCTGAAGCAACAGCAGGAAAATGTTGCAGAAAAACTTAGTGGTTGATGCTTATAAGATGAATATGTTATGTTTTCTAAATTTCTTGCAAGAAGAGTGGTTTTTGGTTATAATATCTGTTCAGAAATAACACTAGAATATGTTGTGTGGTGTCACTTGAATGCATGAGTGGAATGGTGCCTTTTGCGTTTTTGGAATGGTGAAGATTAAGTTATGCAAACAAGAAATCTTGATTATTTTATTCAGTGTTATCAAGTAGTCGCTATAGCGTAAAGGAATTTGAACCAATCATTATTGCTCCACGATGCCTTATTTAGTACAAAGTGTTGTAGTAGTGGCTATAGCCGCGGTATAACGTTGTAGACTAACTAATTTGAATCAATAAGCATACCATAATTTTAACTAACTACTAATTTCCCTGATCTGTGATTCACAAAATCAATTTCATCTGATAAGAATGAATGAATACTCGAGAATTTTTTGTTAACATTAACTTCAATCTTGCTTATAGTAAACCTACAACAGGTCCCATTCTTCCCTAAACCCTTACATAGTTTGAAGGGACTACAATACTTGCCCATTTTCGAATTATATTGATTGTCATACTCACTTGGTTACTGCCTTTGATGCTCTTGAATGAATTCTTGTACTATTGTATAAGATATCATATTCTCGGTTGCAGTAGGCAAAATATAAAGGGTGTTAATAATTTGAATGAATATGGTAATGTTGGTTTTCCCGACCCCAATTTGTGAGACAAGACTCGATTATTGTTGGTGTTGTTGTAAGGTTATGTTGGTTATTAAAATTGACATTGTTTCAATATTTCTGTATTTGTGATGAAAGAAATTTAGGATAAGAACAAGTTGGATGAGGGTTATTATAAAGAAGGGTGTAATTTAGAATATGGAAGTTAAGTTTGACATGATCACGAGATAGAAAACAATTTTTAGATGTTTGTAAGCAGCATATGCTTAGCATTTTCTTCTAGCTATCCCGATTGATGGGTTAGGTCAGTATATGTCACCAGTGGAGTATCGTACTATCCTAAGATATCGCCTAATGATTCCACTTTTTCCTATTGATGAGGTGTGTCATGTTTGTCGTAAGGCGTGTCTGGATACTTTTGGGGAGCATGACGTTCATTGTAAGGAGCTTCCCGGCTTTAAGTACATACACGACTTTGTTAGGGATGTACTTTTTGATATATTCAGACGGGCGGGAGTATCAGTGAAGAAGGAGGCACCTGTGAACTTCCTGACTGACCCACTAGATAGAAGATCAACACTCAGGCCTGCGGATGTTATGGTGTACGGATGGGTAGGAGGAAAACATGCATGTGAAGACTTGACCGAGGTTTCACCGCTTGTGGGATTAGGTGTCGGGCCTTTTACCGTAGGAGAGGCAGCCCTAAAAGCTGCGTTAAGCAAATTGGCCAAACATGAGAAAGCGTGTTCTGACAATCAACATGCTTTTATACCATTTGCTTTTGACACTTTTGGTTTCCTAGCACCAGAGGCTGTTGACATTCTACATAAAGTTCAAAAAATCATGCATAGCAATGTCATGTCTCCTAGGTCCTTGAATGTTGTGTTTACGAAGATTGATTTTGTAATCCAAAAAGGTCTAGCTGTGCAGCTTGTTGCCTGCTTGCCTTCTATTCAAGTGTAAATAATGATTTATATAATATATAATTTTTAATGTCTTAAAAAAAAAAGTAGATAAACAAATTGATAAATCTTTGGCTCATCCAATAAAACATTAGAGCCATGGTACTGTTTTCTTTTCTTATTAAAACTTACTCTTGTATCTTAATTTGTAGTTCTATTCTTTGCAACTTAAGAACTATGCTTAGAACCATGATGCTGAATCCTTTAGCAATTCATATTATGGACACTTGCAAAGTGCATTACCCAATGGGAAATTTTCTAGCAGATCCCAGATACCAATTCCTACCTAGTGTGCACAATGAACTTCGGAATCTTTTTCTATCTCTGACTATACTACTAATTCATTGGACCAGGTACCATACAACACCTGCAAACCTGATGGTGATGTATCTTAAGCCGGAGCAAGTCATCTTGGTTGAGATTCTAGATAAAATCTTACACATCAGAGAAAATAAAATTTAAGAATAGACAGCTTGATTTGAGCTAGTCATCAAGAGCAGCTGACTGGAATCGCCAACTCCAGAAAGGCTACGAACAATAATACTTCCTCCGTCCCTCAATAGATGAACTATTTGACAATATACATTATTGACTTAAGATGCTTTGACTATATTTTTCTACTAATTCACAAAGATAAATAATATCATGTAAGATGTTGGATTCGTCTCGATGAATATTTTTAAAATATTAAATTTTCATATGCATTGATACATGTGTCGGAGTCAACTAGATCATCTAATATGGGACAGAGGGAGTAATGAGTTTGTAAAACAAGCAACAACTGTTCACGTAAAACATATTTGCAATGACAGCTGATTATCATGATGTCAGTGGCCTGGCCTGGCTCCTAGTGCATAGATTGACTATTTTGCAGGATATAGGTTGTGTTCCTTTCCATGTCATCTTTTTAATGTTAAATTGTTGTTGTATAGTTGAATTTGTACTTGTTTGATCATTTAGGAAAAGTAATCATTTAACGAGAAATGCAAGCTAGCAACCCTTCTCTTTTAACATTTTCTTTGTTTTTAGATCAAATTTTAAGGATACCATTAGATAGTTTAGAAATGTGATTAGTTGATTCCAAGGTGAATTTTATTCAGTGTTGTCAAATAGTCGTTATAGTGTAGCAGAATTTAATTCAGTGATTAAGTGAGTTGCAGAATCTAAATTCAGAAGGAAAAGGTTTACCTCACACATTCAGTTTTATAATTACAAACTCATTCTTGATGTGAACCTCTCTGACGTACCGCCTTTGTGTCCATGTGCCATTTTTGTAATAATTAAAGGGTAAAAATTAAAATTTAGATGCATTTTCTTACCTACTTTTGGTACTGTTCTACACTAAATATGTAAAACAATTGTAAAAAACTAGAACAAGAGGTGCATTGCAAAACAGTTTTGTTGTATCTGTAAAGTGAAAATAACTGTTTTTTGTGTCTAGCACAGTTTCAACTGTAGGTAAGGAACTTCGTGACTTGGTTTCCTTAACAGAAGGCACTTACAGTTGCACCCTCATTTGGGAACATTGATTGATTGTTATACTCAATTGGTGATCAAATGTCATGCGTGTCGTATAACAATGTCATTTGTGTCATTCTTTGATGTACATCTCTCATTTCCTCAACTTTTTCCATATTGTTAATGATTAGGTTTTTTAGAAACATATTTAGCTAAAAAGATATGCTTCAAGCCATTAAAAAGCATTCTTGGACTAGCAGGTCATCTTACTAAGTAAATACAAATAACTTAACTAAGTGAGTAGACTTAATTGATTAATGAGATTCCCTTAAAGATGAATGGTTTAGAATAACCTGAGTTCAATTCTTAGATGAAACAATTCTCCACACTAGACTTTACTTAGCTACCGATTAAACTTCATACCCCACCCTAGAAATCAAAGGGTTAAAACAATATGAATCATTTTTTTTATTAATATTATTATTTTATTAGGTTTAATCATATGAATTTAATTATAAATTTTCTAATCATTTTTGTAAATTTTTACTGGGACTAAAAATGCAGAATTTTTTTTTACAGGAAATAAAATGCCACCAGTAAATTTTGTAAGGACTAAAAAGTAAAATTTTATTTTGTAGAGAAAATTCTGAATATTTACAAAGACCATTTACTTAATTAACCCAAGAAAAGTTATACAGAGGTAACACAAAACAAATATTTTAAATGATCTATTGACTCGTTAATCTATTTAATTATAGATCATATTTTTTTTATTTAAATGTATTTGTATAAAATATGTTTGGATATTTAAATCTACCATTATTTCATAGGGAAAGGGGACTAAATAATCTTGAGACTTTGGTCCGGGAGGTAGTTAACGATTTAAACAAATTACTTTGTTTTTGTTTTAAGGAAATCGCTTAAGTCCAATTTTTTTTTTTTTTAGGGACGCTTAAATCCAATTGTTTGGATACTTGTTGAAACTTTAATCCATGCGACACAACTTTTTAAGATATTGCATTTTATATGCAGTGGCCGGGTTCGAATCCCGGATACTCTACTTCTCCGTAATTAAATTGTGTGAGCTCTAGCCACTAGCCTACTTGACCACAAAAAAAAACACCGCGCTATTTAGGTTAAAATACCAAGTGCCCAATACATAAGCATATAACTCCCCTCTTTTGTTTCTTTCTCATCAATCGTGTGCTGGTTACGGTTACAGAGATCATATGGCGCTCCGGTGCGAGGGCGGCGACGAGAAAAACAAAGCTGTTTTTTTTTCCTATTGGAACCCTAACATCATCACTGTCACTTTACACGCTGCCGCTGCAACTTCTTCCTTTTGAACTTGTTGAAGAAATCCTAAGTAGGCTACCTGTGAAGCTCCTCCTTCAACTACGATGCGCCTGCAAATCTTGGAATTCTCTAATTTCTGATCCTAAATTCGCTAAGAAGCACCTTAGCCTGTCAACCATGCACAACCTTCACTGCATCAGCTACTTTAATAAATACATCATCAAGTCTTACCCACTGGACTCCATCTTCACGAACATCATCACTACTAACACGGCACAACCCTATTTGCCTTTCAGCCATTCTGCTTACTTCGTTGGCTCGTGTAATGGCATCCTCTGTCTTGCTGATGAATATTCAAACTCCATTATTGTTCGATTGTGGAATCCTTCCATTAGAAAAGAAAAGGAATTTCCCCCTCTTCAAAAGCCAAAAAAAGAAAGGCACCTTATGATGATGTATGGCTTCGGATATGATCCTGTTGTTGATAATTACAAGGTTCTGGTTGTTTTACGTGCATTTGATTATAATACTGGTAATTTTGTTGACAAAGATAAAGTGAAGGTTCATACTTTGGGTACCAGTTCTTGGGAAAACATTTCGAATTTCCCTTTTGTTTTCCCTCTTCATCATTCGGGACAATATCTGAGTGGCACCATTAATTGGTTGGCTTTTGAAGATGAAAGGAAAGGTAAATTTTTTGTTGTTTCTCTTGATTTGGGGAGTGAGTCTTATCAAAAGGTTTTGCTGCCTGATGATGGTGAGGTAGATGCATATATTCCGCACTTGACTGTTTTGAAAGATTGCTTGTGCATGCTTTCTGGTGATGATGTTTGGGTAATGAAAGAGTACAGAAATAAAGAGTCTTGGACTAAATTGCTCACTATTTCTTACATGCGAAATCCTTATAGACCATCTTATGGCGTTTTCAAGGCAGTATATATTTTTGAGGACTATCTAGTGCTGCTAGAGTCTAAACGCTTTAGGAAAGGGAAATTTATTTTTTACAATTGTAGAAATGACACTTCAAAGCTTATTGAGTCTGAAGACACCCCAAAAGTCTGCATTGAAAGTTTAATATCACCTTGTTCTTAATGTTAAGATGTAGATGCGGTGCTATGTGACTTGAGAATGAGATTTAACTAGAACCCATATGTTAATTTATGTCTATGATATTCATTTTGTATTTGTTCTGATTGTTGGTTACTTCATGTGTCATTGTTAATCAGTGGCCCTTTGAATCTGCATCTTGAGAAATTGCAGTTATATTTAGCATGTGGATGTTATGTTATGTCATTAATATATTTGTTGAAATGTCTGCTTTGAGCTACAAGAATTTCATAATGTTTGCTTCAAATTTTTAACAATACATTATGAAGTGAGCAAACCAAATGTTACCTTGCCCCTGCTTCATTGTGAAGGTTAAAAGAGCAAACTAATCACTCAAAGTTCATGTAAGACAGGTACTTCTTGTGAATGCGTTAGTTTCGAAACTTTTTCTGCATAAATTTTGCTATCCATGATGATAAGAAAATGTTTTGAACCTCTACATGGTATGTTGGAAAGGTTTCATATGTTGGAGTGTTAATATTGGTTGCAAGATTTCCATGTTATTGTTAAATATTGATTGACCTATGTATTTAAGATATTTCCTATAGTAAATAGAACTTTTGTAGTAAAGAAACTCCAAATAGTTAGGAAATTTCAATTAGTTGTGCTATTCAGTTTTATAGTTTAAGCTAAAATCAATATAGGCACTCTAGAAGTCCTAGCTCAATTGGCAAAATGCCGAAATTGTTAGGCCGGATGCCATGACCGGGGTTCGAACCCAGGTACCTCCACTTGTGTGTGTGAGCTTATAATGGCTTTGCCATTTCGTCTATCTACCAAAAAAAAAAAAATCAATATAGGCAAGAAAAGGGAAATAGCCAAGCTATATTTTAATGTCGAAGCGTGATTCAAAATTCGTTACTTTGCTACACATGAGAGATAGGAATCAGGTGTTAAGAGTCAAGTATAAAAGTCATTGGTGTTGACTTTGTGAAGTTGATTCAGTAAATCGTAACCAACTATGTGTTGCTATATAGTGATTAGAGGACGAAAGGGGAGACTGTTTCCGAGGGCATTTTCACCAGTTCCGACAAATTTTACTGGTACACTACTTTTCCACTACCTAATGGATCTTTTCCATATACTATATCGATTCTCTCCTTGATCTTGTTCAAGAGAAAAGTTCTCTGCTTCAGGTTCTCTTCATAACTTCTCTATGAAGTTAATACTAAACTTTCATTCATTTTCATGCTTGGAAGAAATATATCTGTGGGATTAGAGAAACTCTGCCAAAGAATCATCATTCTTTCTTGTCCTTAGTTTTTGTCACTTAGAATAAGGTTTCCGTTGTCCAATAGCTGTATTGTCCTATTTTGCAAAGATGATCTTTCAAGATTTGTATCCCAGTAGGATTTTCTACTGCTATCCAAAACCATGGATTGTCTTTGTTAGCATATCATAAGTCACTACCAGAGTTTCCATTAGGAGTGAAAAATCGAAGTTATAAATTTTCTCCTTCTGAAATGGAAGTATTCTTTCTGTCCTCTTAACTAGTTGTTACTGGTTGACTGGTTGTGGTATCTCTAAATCAATGCTTAAAAGAAATATAATATCCAAATCAAAAACTTAAATGTTACAACAATTTCATCCAATTTCCATCGAAAGAATTTCCAAGGAATTAAAATTTTAGAAACATAATAGACAATTTTAGTGGTGGGCTTGTGGCACTTACGTCTACATTTCTTTACCATTGGATGCATATCCGACAAACTTTAAACACATGCCATCTTGTATGACTTTATCTGAAGCCTCCAGCTAAAGCAGTTTCTCCTCTTTGATATATACGTTAATTAGTATACAGTCCTGTCAAATAGTGGTGTTATAACATTGCAGCATGGCGTTTACAACACTCTAGAGAACCATAACAGAGTGAAGTAAATCTAAGAAAACAGTCCTGTCCAATCTTCTATTTTCTGTCAAGAGCTTGGTATAAAACTTCATGTATACAGTTTTGGGGTGTAGATGATTCACTTGATGGCTATGTGCTACAGATTATTTGGTCTGTTTGTAAAAAAATTTGAAAACAAAATGCTTGATGTTTATCAGATTCACGTGTTGTGTTTGTTGAATTTCTTTCGAGAAAAATGGCTTTTGGTTTGGAAGTAAAATTGTTTCAGGTTGTTTGAAATATATATTACGTGTAAAGATGGGTTAAGAATGGTGTATTTTGCGGTGTTGGATTGGAATGGTGCTTGAAATATAAGATACATGTCCTGCTTATTTTAATTGTGTAATTTTATTTTCCGTTTTCTTTGTTATAGTATTTTTTTACATTGAGGTTACGACATGTGGAATATGAAACCTATGTTAATTGATGATTCTTAAGATACGCAGCTTTGATTGTTCTGTAGAATATGATTTGTATTCATTTCCACGCTATCATTTTATTCTGATGAGGTGCTATGGATTGATAAGTATCATGTTAATGGAATTAAGAGAGAATTAATTATCATATGATTGAACTATGTTTGTGCATAATTGTCGGAGGCCGCCGTGTAATCTGAATTCCAGTTGCATTGCAATTTCGACAACAAGAAAAACTGTCATGTTATGACTAAAATCGCCGTAGCAGACCTTTAATTAACACCCTAATGATTGTTCTTATGAGACTACTAAACTGATCAATGATGATATTGAGGTGCAAGTTTGTGATTTCGTCATTTCTTTGGCTCCCATTTTTCCTACGGCGTAGGAGGGTGCAAAGTTTTACAACTTACAAAATTTCAACATATTTCATTTGATTTCTACGTTCCTATTTCCATGACCTGATACTAGGCTTTTGTATGTTACATACATTTTTAACATTAATATGTTAACAAAAGTATACTACATCCATTTCCCTGCCCCGCCAGTTCAGTTCATTGACTCAACTACTGTTCTTTCTTGACCTCTCACCTTAATTAATTTAATCACCTCCTATCTTGAGCTTCGGAGTGTCTAATAGTACACTACCGTTGTTAGAAAACTCGCACCGTTGCCTTCCACTTTGCTCCCGTCAGCCCTTGATTCACTTAAATTGCTATCCACCAATTTCTTGATTAGTAACACAAAGCAAAATAGTTATCACATTCCTTATCTTAGACACTACCTGGATGATTCTTCATCCTCATGTGGTTTTCAAATAGCTCTTCCATAAACAACACTTAATGATTTAAAATAGAGTGAAATGTTTTTTTCTTTCTTTTTGTAGCTATGCATGCTGGTCACAAGCGCTATGCTAAGACACCGACAAAATTACCTCACTGTCCACCATGAGAATGTGTAGCTGTATTTTTAAGGGTTGCCTGCCAATCGGGATCATTGATTATGAATTATGATACTCACTTGGTTATCAAATGTCAAGTGTGTCATATAAATATGGCTAGCTGTATTTTTTAGGGTTGTTCTTACTCGTTACCAATGCTGTTAGCTGCATAACGAAGTAACTCTTGAATCCTTCTGAATGAATTTATGTAACAGGATGCAATATTGTCCATAGCAGCTACCAGCTACTATTATATAAAAAACTACTATTATAGATTTTAATGTTGTGGTCTGATTGTTTTAATACTCCTTGAATTATCGTATCAAAAATCACTTTTCTCACTTGCCCCCATTGTCTTTATTAAGATAAAATCGCATACATCCAAGAAAATGAGACAATTTGATTGAGCTAGTCATCAAGAGCTGTTGGCTGGTATAGACAGTTCCAATGTATGGAATGTCGAAAATGTTTTCCTGGAGACAGATGTTACAAGAAACATCACTGAAACAGTCCTTGCAGGCAAGTCTATGATTCTTGGTTCTTGGGTTGTGTCTGCTTACTTCTTGCATACTTGCATGTCATTAGTATAATTCGTATTATGCTCGACTGTCAAATCTTCCATTTTCTACAAGCGCTAGGACTTGAGGCATAATTTTTCTAATCTTCTAGTTTTCGTATCTTCCATTTTTCTAAGTTATAGCAAAGTAGCTTTGGAATTTTCATAATCAATTCCTATAGCTGGATACAGGATCGACCATAGCAGCTACAAGCTACAAAATTTGTGACTTTTAATACATTGAAACCCACAAAGTAAAAGGTAGCGATTTTTTTTTTTTTTTTTAATTTTAATTTTTTTTTATAAATAATTTAAATTTAACAATATGATAAAAATGAATATTATGAACATTGCTTTTTGTAATCTTAAACAACTGGACTCAATTTAGGTATCAAAAATAACTTTTAAAATTTGTCCTACTTGTATTTATTTGTTTTCGTAACATTATGTTCTTATCATGTAGTATTTCGATTTTACTGGTATGACTGTTTTTAATTGCATTTGCTTGGAAGAAAGGAAAACAAATTAATAATTAAATTACATAAAAAGTTTGAACAAAAAAAAAAATTACATGAAAAGTGCAACACTTATACTTAATGTCCAAGGGCTGGTTAAATGCTTTATTTGGATGATGCGTTATGCGAGATTGCCCACATACTATGCGCTTTGGTTAAATGTGGTCTATGTAATTGCTAGACATCATTTTTTCATGGGAGATTTGAACGATTGGATTGAGTTAAATATATGATAGCAAATGTGATTGAGTTGAATGTTGATTCTCTAATGGTTGTTAATGTTCTTACGCAAAATGGGAGAGGGAGTCCAATGGGAAGATCTTTGGTCGAAAAGATTCGCCATATGATAGATTTGGAGTGGGACGTTGTTGTTAAACACTCATATCGTGAAGAAAACCGGTGTTTGGATGCTTTAGAAAACTATGGGTGCTCTTTGTCAGGTGATATTGATTTCTTTGATTCGTGTCTATCGCAATTTGGCCCCTTGCTCAGAGCTGATGTAATGGGATTATCTATCCCTCGTTTAATTTCAAGGCAGTTTTATTTTTCCAGGCGAAAGCCCTCTATCATAAAAAAATCTACCGTGTAAGATTTTTCTCAATTGACCGACGCACAAAAGTAGGAGTGAGAATATATCAATTGACCGACGCAGGTCTACGGCTTAGTCTAAGTCAAGTTTAAGTTAGGCCATATTTTTTTTTTAAAATAGAGAAGGTTTAGGTTCTTAGAAACATATTTAACTAAATTTTTTGAGATACAAGCCATTAAAAAGACTTTTAGGACTACCACATCAAATTTTAGTATTGAGTTCCCTTAAGGACGAATGTTTGAAAGAACTTGCCTTCAATTTTTTGATAAAACAATTATCCTCCTGATTGACCTTTGGGCCCCTTTTTAAGAAACTGAAGGGTTAACAAAAAAAATACGAGAATAATTTTATTTAGTACTATTATTATTTCATTAGGTTTTGTCCAATGAATTAAATTATAATTTTTCTAACCTTTTCTTTAATTTAAGTTTATTAAGGTATGTTAATTTTTTCGCATATTTAACTCTATTATTATAACCTATGATTAAAATATAATATAATATATCGTCAAATTCTCTAAAATGTCATGTTATATATTAAAACAAAACTAATTTTTTTCAGAATTTATTTGGTTAACTAAGTGAAAAATAATGATCACGCAACTGAAAAAATGTGTATTTCAACCTTAGTGTTTGCAAGTCATTGAATCATCTAATCTCTAATACGAAATTTCATAAGAAGCACCTTAGTGTTTCAACCACACACAATGTCCACTGGGTAAACTACTCATATAAATTAGTTCTCAAGTCTATCCCACTTGACTTTGTCTTCACCAACGTCACCACCACCGACACTGAAAAACTCAGGTTTTCTGTTTACCATTGTGGTTACTTAGTTGGCTCATGCAATGGCATCCTCTGTCTTGCTGTCTATTATGAAGGATCAGTTCTGGTTCAGTTTCGGCTGTGGAACCCTTCCATTAGAAAATTCAAGGAATTTCCCCTTCACGAAAATTCAAGAGAGCCGCTGCCTTTTACGGAAATGATGAATGGCTTCGGATATGATCCTGTTAATGATAATTACAAGGTTGTGTCTGCCTTACGTGTATTTGAATATATCAGTGGTAATATTGTTGCGGAAGATGAAGGTTCATACTTTGGGTACCAATTCATGGAAAAGCATTCAAGTGTTCCCTTTTGTTGTTGTCCCAATTCAGAAATCTGGCCAATGTGTGAGTGGCACGATTAATTGGTTGGCTTCTAAAGATACTAACAAAAGTCAATGTTTTATTCTTTCTTTTGATTTGGGGAACGAGTCTTACCAAAAGGTTTTGTTTCCCAATGATATTGGTAAGGTCGATGCTTGTACTTTGCACTTGAGTGTTCTCAGGGATTGCTTGATCATGTTTTCTGGTGATGATGTTTGGATAATGAAAGAATATGGAAATAAGGAGTCTTGGACAAAATTGTGCGCTATTTCTCACAGGCCAACCTTTATGAAGGCAATATATGTTTTTAAGGATGAACAAGTGCTTCTCAAGTGCATAAAGGGTTGGAGATGCGATTATATATTTTACAATTCTAGGGATGGTACTTCAAAGTGTATTAGATTTGAAAACACCCCAGGAATTTGCGTTAAAAGTTTAATATCGCCTTGTTCTTAATGTTAGTATGTAGATGAGGTGCTAGGTCACTTGAGCATGAGATCTAACTAGAACCTCCGCCTGGTTACTTCATGAATAATTGTTAACCAATGGTCATTTGAATCTGCAACTTGAGAAATTGCAGTAGTTTTCAATTATTTCTTTGTTAGCGTTTTTTGTACTCCCATCATGAATTTGATTTTATATAGTTCACAATCATGCATTCCTTTAGATTGTTTGAGGCTAGATTTTATAACATTAGAAATAGGACATGGATGTTATGTTAGGTCAATAGTATGTTTGTTGAAATGTCTGCTTTGAGCTACAAGAATTTCATAATATTTTCTTCAAATCTTTAACAATACATTATGAATTTACCAAATCAAATGTTATCATGTCCCTGCTTCATTGTGAAGGTTAAAAGAGCGAAAGAATCACTTAAACTTCATGTAATACAGGTACATTCTTTTTGAATGCATTAGTTTTGAAACTTTTTCTGCATAAATTTTGTTATCCTTGCGCGTAAGAATATGTTTTGAACCTAATATGGTGTGTTGGAAAGGTTTCAAATGTTGGAGTGTTAACAATGATTGCAAGATTTCCATGTTATTGTTAAATATTGATTGACCTATGTATTTAAGATATTTCATATTGTAAATAGAAATTTTGTTGTTTTTAAAGACTGTCCGCAGTATATGTACTCTTCCAATCCTTTGCAAGTCGGTACCAAGAACGTCAGGTCATATCAAGAATTCAAGATTATCAAGAGAAGTAGTAAAAAAGAAACTCCAAATAGATAAGAAATTTTTAGTTGTGCTATTCAGTTTCATAGGTGAAGCTAAAATCTAGGCTTAATTACTCTTTTGGTCCCTTAACTTATATAGGCAAGAAACTGGAAATAGCCAAGCCATGTTTTAACGTCAAAGCGTGATTCAAATTTTACGGAGGGCATTTCACCAATTCCGACAAATTTTACTGATACACTATTTTTCCACTACCTAATAGAACTTTTTCATATAATATATTTAATTTGTGGGATTAGATAAACTCTCCCAAAGAATCTTCACTCTTACTTGTCCTTAGTTTTTCTCACTTTCAATAAGGTTTCCGTTGTCCAATAGTTGTATTGTCCAATGTCTTTCAAGAAGAGCGGCTTTTGGTTTGGAAGAAAATTTATTTCAGGTTGTTTGAATATATATTACGTGAAAGTATGGGTTGGAACATTTTGCAGTGTTGGAATGGTGCTTTGAAATATAAGATACATGTCCTGTTTATTTTAATTGCGTAGTTTTATTTTCCTTCTATGTTATAGTTTTTTCTTTTTTTCCATTGAGGTTCCAACATGTGGAATATGAAACCTCTGTTAATTGATGATGATTAAGATATGCAGTTTTGATTATTTTGTAGACCATGATTTGTATTCATTTCCATGTTATCATTTTATTCTGATGAGGTGCTATAGATTGATAAGTCACGTTAATGGCATTGATGGAGTCATGGAGAATCAACTGTCATATATGATTGAGTTATGTTTGTGCATAATTGTCGGTTGCCATGTAGTCTCAACTCCAGTTGATTTGCGGTTTCGACAACAATGAACACCGTCATGTTACAACTAAAATCGTCGTAGCAGACCTTTATTTAAGACCCTAATGATTGTTCTTCTGAGACTAATCGCACGCTGGTGACAAGCGCTAGGCTAAGACACCGACAAAATTGCCTCACACACTTCACGTCACTGTCCACCATGAGAATGTGTAGCTTTATTTTTAAGGGTTGCCTACCAATTTTGGATCATTAAATATGATACTCACTTGGTACTTAATTTTCCTTAAAGTTGCTTGCCAATTTTGGATCATTGATTGGGATACTAACTTGGTTATCAAATGTCTGGCTGTATAGTGTGTCATAGAGAAATGACTGGCTGTTAGATTCATAACAAAGTAATTCTTGAATCCTTCTGAATGAATTTATGTAACATGATGCAATATTGTCCATAGGAGCTACCAACTACAATTATGGTTTTGATAACCTGAAAGGATGTGGTTTTTAATGCATTGAACTCATCCCTCGATCTAAGTCCTTGTTTGTTTGAAACTTATTGTGTTAGGTGGTCTGACTTCCTTGACTCTTTGATGTTCATAAGATTTGTCGTGATCTGCAGGTTTTAAGGTGCCATGCTTGCTTACACACTGGTACTCCATACTCGAAAGAACTTCTATAATTGCTGCTTTGTTCAAGGAGCTTTTCGCACTTGAATTTCAATGTCGTGTTGGAGGTCGTTCCATTCGGCATTTTGAAACCCTAACTGTCTTCGTAATTTTCACTCTTCATGGTTTCGCGCTCGTATGCGGCTTCGCTGGGTTGCGCCGTGATTATTGAAATTTTGTTAGGAAATAATAGGGTGGATACACTTGGTGTGATTCCTCACAATGTATTCCTGTTTGGGTAGTAACTGAGTTAGGTCTAATGTCCCACAATCTCTGTATCTATTTTCTTTTTATTTAATATAATTTTTCTTTTGCCTAAATTTTTTCCTAGTTTTGAAACGCAATGCAAATATTTAAGATATATATATATATATATATATATATATATATATATATATATATATATATATATATATAATAGTTTCTATCCCACTGTAAAATCCTCGACCCCTAATCACACGAGTAGTGAAACCCCGGTCAAGTCTACACATGCATGTTTTCCTCTTACCCATCCGTACACCATATCATCTGTAAATCTAAGTGTCGATCTTCTATCTAATGGGTCAATAAGGAAGTTCATAATGGCCTAAAAAAATGAAAGTAATATATGAAGTTTGTTGAAATATTTATGCTAAATAAAAAAATAGTTTGAAAAATAGAAAATATAATAAAAAATATGTGAATAAACGTGAAAGCGACATTTAACATAAAAAAACTTTAAGAGTAAATTACACTCCCATTCTCTCAAAGATGTTTACATTACACTTCCCTTCCATTTTATGTTAAAATATACACTTACCTCTCTTGAAAAGTAAAATTTATACTCTCATCCCTTATAAGATGCTTAAATTACAATCTCATCCCATAATAATTAAATTTGCACTATATTTTAATCTATTTTAACATAAATAAATATCTTTATGATATATATTAATTTTGAACCACCATTTATGAAAAATTAATTCATTTCTTTATAATTTAAATGTCAATGATAATTAAATTTAAATATTTTGTTATTGATTATATAATTTAGAGTTTAAAATTAACTTTTAAATAACCATGTTTTATTGTCTTTATTAATTTTTCATTTATTTTAATTCTATTTTTGGTTGTTTCATATTTTATAATAGGGTTTAAGACTACATAATGAAATTGTGAATAAAAAATAGCGAAAAATATGTATTCAATTTTTTATTATAATAAAATATACCCACAATACTATTTTTTATGTATATTTTAACGTAAGAAGGGACATAAGTGTAATTCAAGCATTTTTTAGGAAAGAGGAATGTAATTTACTCAAGTCTTCTATGAAAAAAAGGAAAAAAAAACTTTTTAAGTTTGAACAAGAAGAAAAAACTTATATATATCGCCCGCTCTTAATTAGGTTAATATTCTTTCTCATTAATCAATCGTCGTCGGTGCTAGTTAGGTTACAGAGGCCAAATGGTGAGAAGTAGCGAAGGCGGGGATAATGAGGGAAACAACTTTGCTTCTTTTCCATCACTTACAGAGGAAATTATCTCCGCTAAGAAGCGAGTAACCGAAACCCTTGTTAGAGATATTTCCAAAATATTAATTTGGAATGTATTTATGTATTGACTATTTAATTAATAACTGTTTCTTCACATGGTTATTAATAATACATGATGACTGTTGTAACAGTTATAATAGCGCTTTCATTATGTGACCGTTCAGAATTGTCAATACAGACGTTTTGAATTTTGTGTCTCTTCATCAAGTGACATCTTTTCTAATATAAATAGAGGAACTTGGGGAACAAAAGACACACACAAATTCTGCAACAATTCTAAACCTTTTCTCTTCTATTTACAACATTCTAAATCATCCTTCATTTCTCTAATGCATGATTGAAGTGTAGGAAACATATTTTTGTAAACTATTATCAAGAGAAATGCTTGTTGTGTTTATGCAAACCACATCATGGTATTCAAAGTATCCTGAAGGGGTTTGTGCAAAAAAAAAAGTATCCTGAAGGGAACTCGCTGTACATCCCATTTGCATCCAATATCTAATAGTTGGTGGGGGCGAATTGACCCTAAAGGTTAGTGTGATCACAATTCACACGCTTTGAATTTTCTTAAGTGCAATTTCTATTAACATCTTCTTTGTATAAAGTGTAGCAACATCTTCCCAGTAAAAGTTCTAACAACCCTAACATCACCGTCACTTCACGCGCTGCCATTGCCAACTCTTCCTTTTGAACTTATTGGGGAAATCCCAAGTAGGCTACCCGTGAAGCTCCTCCTCCAGCTCCGATGTGCCTGCAAGTCTTGGAGTTCTCTAATCTCTCATCCCAAATTTGCTAAGAAGCACCTTAGCATGTCAACCACGTAAGTCCTCCACTGCATAAGCTACTCCGGTGGTGACATCCTCAAGTCTTACCCACTAGACTCCATCTTCACCAATGCCACCACTCCCACCATCCCACAACTCAAGTATTCTTTTCACAGCCATTTTAATTACTTTGTTGGCTTGTGCAATGGCATTCTTTGTCTTGCAGCTGAAGATTATTATACCAATTTGGTTACTGTTCGACTGTGGAACCCTTCCATTAGAAAATTCAAGGAATTACCTTGTCTTGGAGATCAACAAATTTCTAGGCACATTATGAAGATGTATGGCTTTGGATATGACCCTGTTAGTGAAAATTACAAGGTTGTGGCTGTTTTAGGTGTACGTGATTATAGAAGTGGTCATTTAGTTGTTGACAAAGATTAAGTTTAAGGTTTATACTTTGGGTATCAATTCATGGAAAAGCATTTCAGTGTTCCCTCATCATGTTTTCCCCGTTCAGCTATATGGGAAATGTGTGAATGGCACGATTAACTGGTAGGCTTCAAAATATACTAAGAAAAGTAAATATTTTATTCTTTCTCTTGATCTGGGAAACGAGTCTTACCAAGAGGTTTTGTTGCCCAATTATGGTCAGGGAGATGCATGTAATTTTCACTTGAGTGTTTTTAGGGATTTCTTGATCATGTTTTCTGGTGATGTTGTTTGGGTAATGAAGGAATACGGAAATAAAGAGTCTTGGACTAAATTGTTCACCATATCTTACAGGCGAGATCCTCGTACAACACCTTATTCTTGCATCAAGGCAATATATGTTTTTGAGGATGACCAAGTGCTGCTGAATATAGGGGGTTCCAGAGGGAAGTATATTTTTTACAATTGGAGAAACGATACTTCAAAGTATGCTGAGTTTGAACCCAACCCGGAAGTCTGCGTTGAGAGTTTAATATCTCTTTGTTCTTAATGCTTGTATGTTGATGAGGTGCTATGTCACTTGAGAATGAGATCTTACCAGAACCTATATGTTAATTTATGTTTATGATATTTATTGTGTACTTGTATGGATTATTGGTTATTTCATGAGTCCTTGTGAATCAATGGCCATGTAATTATACAGTTTGAGAATCTGTATTTATTTTCACTTATTTCTTGGTTAGATGTTCTTGTTATCTCAACGTGAATTTCAGTTTCTATTGTTCACAATCATGCAATCCTTTAGATTGTTTGAGGTGTGATTTTCTAAGATCTGAAATAGGACCAAGATTATGTCAAGTCATTAATATGTTTGTTGAAATGTCTACGAATATGCTTGAAACCTTAAAATTGTACTACCTCTGTTTCTTTTTAAGTGTCACTTTTTAACATCTTACACAAACCAAGACATTCAATAAATGTTACTTTTTCTTATATAATACTCTATATTTTTACTATAATAGCCTTAGTCATTTAATATCTAATTTCATATATTTCTTTTTAGAAAGGTTTTGAATGTTGGGTGCAACATTTCCTTGTCATTGTTAAATATTGACTGACTCATGTATTTAATATATTTATCACCAGTTCCAACAAATTTTCTTGATACACTAATTTTCTAATACCAATGGATCTTCAAAAGAAAAGGAAGAATGCTAGCAACACTCTCTCAAACACTCACTATCTTATTGGATGAAATCAATGTATGTCCCACCACTTTAAGTGGGTTCCATTTTCAAAATGTATGACCCACATTGTTTTAAGCCAATTAGAGAGTGAGTGTTCAAAAGAGAGTGTTGCTAGCACTACTCAAAGAAAAGTTCTCTGCTGCAGGCTCTTCATTAATTCTCCATGAAGTTAATCATAAACTGTCATCAATTTTCACTCTTCCCCTGTCCTTAATATTCATCACTTTAAATAAGGTTTCCCTTGTCCAATAATTTTACTGTCTTCTGGCTGTGATGATATATTTCAAATTTGTACCCCAGTAGGATTTTCTGCCACTGTCGTAAACCTTGATATTTCCATTTTCTACGATGACAAAAGTACCACCAGAAACCCGAACTGGCTTGTCTCTGTTAGCATATCTTTGAAGTTCTATCATTTCTTCTGCCACTGCCAGAGCTTCCATTAAGAGTTTAAATTTTTTGGAACTTCCCTTAATAGGCTTTTTAAAAAAGAAAAGAAATATTATCAGAAGAGTTGAGTTAATATATTTTTTTGTTGAAATATTCATTGTGAAAAGTTGCAGTTGCAGTCTCTTGCTAATGCTGCTTACATTAAAGTTAAACTCCCAACCCAACAGGTTCCAAGATAGCAAAGTAGCTCTTTAATGCAACTAAATTATTTCCTCTTCACTACAACCTTCACCCAATTCTCTGCCCCAAATTATGGGTCAGATTGCTTGTGATTTTCTTATAATTAAGCTGAATATAATTTGGTTTAGAATAAAAACAAAAAAAAGCTATATTTGCAAACTTGATTTTTTGTGATCTTAAACTAATGTTATCAATTTAGGAATAAAAAATCACTCTTCGAACTTTCCTTCTTGTCTTTATACACTTTTGGATTTTGCAACTGTGGTCACTGGACACAATAATTTAGTTGATCTTGATCTTATTGTCTTAATATTCCTAGAATAATCATCTAATGATTGAATTTTACAAAGTTATAAAAAATTTCCTTGCATGGAATCACAGATGTTAGTGATCATGACTCCTTTATTATTATTATTATAGAATTCTAATAATAAAATGGACTAAATATGAGACTAAAAATGAGTAATGTAAGGTAGAGGTTCATTTTCTCCATCCTTTGATTAAGGTTTTTTTTTTTAAATTACCTTTGGAAAATGGTGGGTAATTTGCGTACCAACCAATGAAAATGAGCAATTTATTGGTGTGGTCAAGATAATGCATGAATACCACCTAAAAAGGTGAATGCTCATTGGTTGAGGTAAATTATCCACCATTCTTTCATAGGTACTCTAGTTGTCACCCTTGATTAATGGTTAGAATATAGCTATTTTCACACATTTCACACCCGCAACAGATATCAAGTTGATTTGATGCGAATGTATTTTTGATGGGTAAGAATTCTTAGAAGTAAAGGATCAATGTTTTAAAAATGAAAGAAAGTGCCAAAATTCTTAGTTTGATGTAGGAATGTCAACGGGGATCATGGGATGGATAGATAGAATGATAATTATCCAAAATTATCTAATCTGCGATATTGAAGTATCCATAGGTACTCATGAATTTTTAAATAAATTTATATTTTGGTACAAAAATAATTTTTTTTAATCACCAAAAACTTCAACTTTTAAACATTCATACATAATACATTCAAATTTCATAAATCATACATAATCCATAAATCATATATAATCCATAAAATATTCATGATTTTTACATCATACATATAAAATTCATGATTCTTACATAATCCCACAAAGAATAAGAAACAAATTAAAATATTCATGTATTCATCTAAATTTAGAAACTCTAAAATAAAAAACAAGGTTAAAGTGTACTTTTCCCCCTTTAACTTTCAAAAAGTTACGATTTTGGCCCCCTATAAACAAAAACTACAATTTTGGCCCCCTAAGAATTAGCCCCTTTGCAATTTTAATCCTTTTTGTCAATTTTGACTCAGTCAATGCTGAGTGGCATGCCACGCGTGTAATAACTAATTAATTCAGCAGTAAATACACAAGTGTTTTTTTTTGTTTTTTTAATTAGTTATTACACGCGTGGCATGCCACTCAACATTGATTGAGTCAAAATTGTCAAAAAGGATCAAAATTGCAGAGGGAATAATTTTTAGGGGTCAAAATTGTAGTTTTTGTTTATAGGGGGGTCAAAATCGCAACTTTTTGAAAGTTAAGGGGGATAAAATGTACTTTAGTCAAAAAAACAAATAACGATACTAAGAAGAAGAAGAGATGAAAAAAAGAGAAGAAGAAAACTTGGCTGCACCAAAAGAGATGTGATATGTGTGTTTTGTTAGGAACTCTCTCGACAAAGGTGATGACATGATAATGCGTTTGTGTTGAGTATAAGGACTATTGAGTTTTTGGTAAACTGAGGCTATAATCCTACTTTTCTAAATGATGTTGGATAAATATTAGTCCTAACAAGTACCTCTCAGACCTGTTAAAAAAATTAGTGCTAACAACTAGACTATCGGTTCATCTCAATCCATTTTCTTTCTATTTCATACTTTAATAGTGCAACCAGTCGATCATGGCTCAAATTGTGTAGTCTAATGGGGAATGAATGAACCGATGTCTCGTGACTTAGATCGAGAGAGATGTGTTCAAAAATATTGATGATAAAATTATTAATCAATGATTTCATAACACAAAATTGTGGGAAACGAGTCAATATATTAATGGGTTAGTTTCTAAAGATAAACAAAAGTCAATGTTTTATTCTTTCTCTTGATTTGGGGAAGAGTGTTAGATAGTGTACCCACATCCAATTATGATGTCGTCTGATAGTGTACCCATGCTCCAAAATAAGGATGATACTGCTCAGACGAGTTTTTGATTTCACTATTTCTTTATATCCCAGTTTTTCATCGGATAGGAGCTAATGTTAATTCAGTTGTTATGTTTCATTTACTTGTGTGTCTCTCTATAGAAAAAAGAGTATAGTAGTTTACAATGGCGGTTGGCATATCGTCTATCTACTAAAGAAAAAAAAGTTTCATTTACTAAAATATCATTATTAATTGCAGTTAATGGAGTAGTTAAGTTGTTTTAGATACAATAAATAAAAGTACGGTAGTGGAGAAAATAATCAATGTTTCATTAGTATTATACAAAGAAATATTGCAAATGATACACTTACAATGAGACGAAGGAAGTGCCATTTTGAATATGTAGAATCTACTTTTAAATCTGTAATTACTTTGGTGAAGCACTCTTCACGGAACTTCATGCTATTCAAAATCTGGGATTGCAACTTATTATGATCTTGGCTATACAAACTTCATCTGCGAGTATGATTGTTTGAAAGTGGTAGACCTTATTCTCAATATGACAAATGTAAGTTTGCATGTGTATACTTCCATGTTATTGTAAATCTCATATGCCTTACGCTATGGGACTATCAATTTAGTTCACATTCGATAGGAGCAAAATATGTGCTAACTTTATAGCTAAGAAGGGTGTCCATTCCGATTATTCATTTCATTGAGATCGTCCTCCAAGTGATCGTTTTAAGAGACAAACTAACTATTTAGTTTTTAGTTTTTCTCTGTTTCTTTTTGCTTTGTTACATTATAACACCAACGAAAATATTGTAAATCAGGATAATAGTTCTTTTGAAATTACTAAGTTGATCATGATGATATTGAGATAGAAGTTCTTAATTTCGTCGTTTCTTTTGCTCCCAATTTATCATCAGCATAGGAGTTAATATGTTAATTTTGTCTTAACTCTGTTCAGCTGTTATGTTTCATCTACATGTATGTCTACGTATAATTAGGGACGGATGCATGTTGTAGAGTTTATGGGCTTGTGCCCACACAAAATTTTTAGAAACAATTTTTTTGGTAGTATAATATATCAATAGTTGACATTTTGATCACATAGACCACACTTATCACAAATCATTTTTCTCTTGGTCCACACTTATCATCATATATCTCAAACTATTATTAAGAATTGGATACGAAATCAAGTCGGGGATGATTGGTTAAATGATTGTTTAGTTATGGCTTAAATGTGTGTTTAGTCCCTACACTTTCGCCTAGTTTTGGCATTGGTCCCTGCACTTTTTTTTGTTTGACATTGGTCCCTGCACTTTGAAAAACTTTTTGGCATTAGTCCTTCTGTTAACTCTCAGTTAAAAAAAAAAATCAAAACTAACGGTGTGCCACGTGGGCCATTCATTACACGCCACGTGGCACACTAAAAGACAAAATTTCTAATTGAAATAAATAAATTAAAATAATTAATATTAGTTAGTATTTTAATAAATAAATTGATTTATTAAAATAAGAAGATGAGAAAAGAAAGCAGAAGAAACACACACGGGAAAGGAGAAGAGAATCAGGGAAGAAATGGGTTTAGGGTTTCAACTTCAACCCTAACCTTCTGATTGATTTTAATTCCGGCCACTATCCTGTTCGGATTCCGACCACCATCCTCTTCTTTCTCTTCGATTTTGCTCACGATTTCGACCACCACCTTCGAGTTTATTTGTTCACGATTCCGACCACCACCCTCTTCACGATTTCGACCACCACCTTCGAGTTTGCCTTTTTCAGTTGAATGTTTGTTTTATTATTCTGATTCTTCTTATTTATGAAGTTTGCTTTTTTTGGTTACGTTTGTTTGTTTGTTTTTGTTATGAATTTTGTTTGTTTCTATTATGGATAATACTATTTTGTTTGTTTATGTTATTCTTCTTGTTACGATAAGCAAGAACAGTTTTTTATAGCACTATAATTCACCCCTCCTTGTATTGTGTAAAAGTGAAACTGAAAAGTTGTTGATTTGTTTTAAAAGCAATGTGTTTTGATTCATGCTTTTCTTATACACAATCTTAGTAAGAAATAGCAAGACTCTTCTATTATTATATGTTAACTAAGTCAATTTATATTCTTTTTTGTAACTTTCCATTTCTTTAATGGCATGTGGGGGGACCATATGTATAGATTCTCTTTCTGTTGTATGTGGGTATCTGGATTACTATGTGTAGGGTCAATATTTTATTGTTTCTGCTCTCTCTTTTTGTGTGGACATGTGCTTTATTGTGTTTTTTTTCAACAAGTTATGTTATTTTATCGTTTTTGCTACTTTTTTGTATGTTTGGTTCAAATTTCATGTAGTTATTTATCTACTATATATGCAGAGATGAGTTTCAATGTTGTTTTCCATCATGGGGGTCAGTTTGTAAGAGATTGGATTGTGTATTATAGGGGTGGTGATGTAACTGTTGTTGAGGGTCTAGATGAGGATAGATGGAGTTATTTTGAAGCAGAGGGTATAATGACAGATAAAAAATATGCTAAGAATAGTTTCAGAATGTGGTGGAAAGTAGAGCAGGAAATTGCTTACAAGAAGTTAAGATTGGATGTTGATGCTAAGGATATTGTTGATTATGCCTTAAGTAACAATGTTGATGCTCATATATATCTTGAACATGGTGTTGATAATATGTTTTCTGTGGATGCTCCTGTATGTCTTGAATTACAAGCTTTAAATGACGCTGTGGAAAATGTTGATGCTGGTGGATTTGAAGAAATTGAAGGTGATTATGAAACTGATTCTTATAGCAGTGAAGATGAAGCCAAAGGAATTCATTTGGATGATAGTGAAGATGAGAGAGCTTTAGGAATGGACGATGGATTTGGTTTAAGCGATGGTGATGATCCCGAGTTTCAACCTTCAAGAATGATGATTGATGGAAATACTTACAATTTGAAAACTCATTCAAATGAAAAAGTGGGGGGAGGTAGTTCAAGTAGTGCACCTGCAATATGTGATATACCTGATGAATCACTAAATGACAAGTTTTAAATTGAACATGAGTATCTCAGTGAAGAACTTTGAAGTAGTGATCCTGATGACTCTGACAACGAGAAGGGACCTAATGATGACATTTTTAGGATGGAGGAGTTGACCAAGGAATACAAGTTCCATGTTGGGTTGCAATTTAAATCATTGCAGGAGTTCAAGGATGCTATTATAGAGTGGTGTGTTCTAAATGGGAAGGATATAAAGTTCAAGAAAAATGACTTGTCAAGGATTAGAGTGGAGTGCAAGAAGAAGTGTCGTTTTGAGGCTCTTGTAAGTGAAGTGGGAGGCAAGCACACGTTCATGATGAAAACATGGAAAGGAGACCACAAATGTTCTTGGCAAATGAAAAATAAAAGTGCTACTGCCAAGTGGGTGTCAAAGTCAGTAGCTAACAACATGTTTACGGGTGACCATGTGAAGATAACTGACATTGTGGATTTTGTGGGGAAAAATTACTCTGTGAATATCACCTTTTGGAGAGCTTGGAAAGCAAAACAGATGGCTAAGGAAATTGTAGAAGGTAATGCTGCACGACAATATAGTCTATTATGGAGGTATTCTGCAGAGCTTGAGAGAGTATGTGCCGGTAACTCGTGCAAGATCAACATGGAGAGACCACATCCAACTTTACAGCCTAGGTTTGGAAGCTTTTATTTTTCATTTGATTGTTGCAAAAAAGGATTTTTGACAGCATGTAGACCATTTATTGGTGTTGATGGTTGTCATCTAAAGACTAGATATGGAGGACAACTTCTTATTGCAGTTGGAAGAGACCCAAATGATCAATATTTTCCTTTAGCATTTGGAGTGGTCGAGACTGAAACCAAAGAATCATGGAAATGGTTTCTAACATTGTTATTAGAGGATATTGGACAAGATAAAAGATGGGTTTTCATATCTGACCAACAAAAGGTAATTTTGTTGTTACTTGTAATTACGTTGTGTTCATTTTTTATGCTTATATATACTTGTGTTTTTATTGTAGGGGTTGATTTCTGTTTTTGAGGAGATGCCTCAAAGATTAGAACATAGGTTATGTCTGAGACATCTATATGCCAACTTTAAGAAAAAGTTTGGTGGAGGCACTCTAATAAGAGATATCATGATGGGGGCAGCTAAGGCAACCTACTTGCAAGCTTGGGAGAAGAAGATGTCAGAGTTAAAAGCGGTCAATCCGAAGGCATGGGAATGGCTGATGGGTTTTCCCACAAAGTTGTGGTGTAAGCATGCTTTGTCTTTTTATCCTAAGTGTGATGTATTAATGAATAATATTTCAGAGGCATTCAATAGTACTATCTTGGGTGTTAGGGCCAAGCCAGTTTTAACTATGTGTGAATGGATTAGGCTTTATTTGATGAATAGGATGACAACTTTACGGTATAAACTAGGTAGGTACGAAGGTAGGATAATGCCTACACCTATGAAGAGATTAAATAAGGAGATTGAACTTAGTGGAGGATGGTCACCACACAGGTATACACCAACATATTTTCAAGTTACTCATCATCTTAATAGTAGTGGTTTTATTGTTAACTTAGATAAAATGACTTGCACATGCAATTTTTGGGAGTTAGTAGGCATACCTTGTAGACATGTTGTAGCAGCTATGGGTTTTAGAAATCAAAATCCTGAGGATTTTGTTGATCACTATTATTCAAGGGAAGCATATGAACGTTGTTATAGTTTTAGTGTTAGTCCTATTAAACTAGGTAGGTACGAAGGTAGGATAATGCCTACACCTATGAAGAGATTAAATAAGGAGATTGAACTTAGTGGAGGATGGTCACCACACAGGTATACACCAACATATTTTCAAGTTACTCATCATCTTAATAGTAGTGGTTTTATTGTTAACTTAGATAAAATGACTTGCACATGCAATTTTTGGGAGTTAGTAGGCATACCTTGTAGACATGTTGTAGCAGCTATGGGTTTTAGAAATCAAAATCCTGAGGATTTTGTTGATCACTATTATTCAAGGGAAGCATATGAACGTTGTTATAGTTTTAGTGTTAGTCCTATTAATGGTCAAGATATGTGGCCTACTGTTGAAGTTGAAGACATGCTCCCCCCACAATACAAGAGAGGTCCTGGTAGACCAAAAAAGCTGAGGAGAAGGGAAGCTGATGAAAACCCAAAGACTGGAAAACATAATACTAGGGGTCTTAATAGGTGCACAAATTGTGGCCAACCCGGTCATAATGCTAGGGATTGCAAAAGCACAGAAGTAAACCTGTCTGCACAACAAAGAAAGGTATAGAATCATTTAAATATTTTGTATACTTTTTTTTTTTGGTACTTATGTCTTTATAAGCCTAATCATGTTTATTTTGATAGAGAAAACCGAAAAAAAATGCTCATGCAGCGACTACCTCCAATGCACCTGCAACTGCAACTGCTGCTTCAAATGCAGAAACACCTTCTAATACACCTGTCACTACTGCTTCAAATGCACCTATTGTGACTGCATCCAGTGCCCAAGTTTCACATGTTACTGTTGTGCCTGTTTTGATTGCATCCAGTGCCCAAGTTTCACATGTTACTACTGCACCCATTAAAAAGGTAAATGTAGCATATATTGGTGTTATTTTGTACTTGTTTGCCTTATTAAGTGCCTTATGCATTCCATTTTTTTCTTCTGTTGCACTTTTGTTAACTTGACAGAGTAAAGGCAATAAAACAAAGAAATCTGCCTCTAATATCAATTCTAATGTACGTGCTGTTGAATGTAATCAAAGTGGTGTTGCTGTTGAACTTAATGCACCAATTGACAGTCAGTTAAATGACGGCGACGATGATGAAATTGTAGCAGCTGTCGAGGAAGCAGAACGTGCACTTGGCATTAAAATGGTTCATGCAAGCCAACCCACACCATCTTTGAAAATTCAAAGGAAAATTGTCAAACCATTAAGTTGCACTGCACCACAAAAGGTATGTTGCCGCTTACGTTGAACCATTATTCTTTCATTTGAAAGTTTGGTCTTGAATCTATGCTAAACCAATAAGTTTTTCAACTCATGTGTAGGGAAAGAAGCGAAAACATTCCGGGCAATCAAGGGTGATCTCAAAAAATGCAAGATGAAGATAAACCTCTCAAAGGTAATTGAAGATGATGGAGATCCCAATGAAAATCCAAATGAAGATTGTCGGCGGTTTTAGAACCTACTGATGTATTTTGTGAAATTGAGACCTATGTTTAACTCACTATAATTTTTGTGCATTTTGAGAATTAGAGGCTTATGGTGCCAATTTACTATCTATTTTGTGCATTTTCGTTTATTTTGAGATAGAGAGGCCTATGTTGCCAAATTACTATCTTTTTGGTGCATTTTGAGAATTAGAGGTCTATGTTGCCGAGTAACTTTTGCTTGACTTTGAAATACAATTACATGTATTGCCAAAGTGCAATTTAATTTCCATCTACTTTGTTAATTTTTATATATTGCCACGGTGTTAATACGATACAATTTTCATCTGCAAATATGATTAAATTAAAGCTTAATTTTTTTTTAAGAAGATTTTTTTGATTTTTTTGATTTTTTTTATGATTATTCTCAATAAAAATAATGAACAAAACAATAATTAAAACATAATAATTTCATTAAAAGTTTTTTTAAAAAAAAAAAAGTTCAGGGACCAATAACAAAGTGCAGGGACTAATATCAAAAACTGAAAGTGCAGGGACTAATCATATTTTTAAGTAAAAAAATAATGAATAAAATAATAATTTAAAAGCTGGTTTTTTTTGTCTTTTAGTGTGCCACGTGGCGTGTCATGATTGACCACGTGGCACACCGTTAGTTTTGATTTTTTTTTTAACTGATAGTTAACAGAAGGACTAATGCCAAAAGTTTTCCAAAGTGCAGGGACCAATGCCAAACAAAAAAAAGTGCAGGGACTAATACTAAGACTGGGCAAAAGTGCAGGGACTAAACACACATTTAAGCCTTTAGTTATTTATACCGAGAAATGTTTTTTTATTGATATTGAAAATGAGAAAATCATTCAAAGTTTTTAGAATATGAATAATCGTAGAGAACAATTACTAATGCTACAAATTTTTATATATAATGCCCCAATATTCAGAAATTTTAGATCTGTCAATGTGTATTGTATACTACTAGTTAGTAAAGTTGTGTTCCCTTCCTCCCTTTATTTTTTTTCTCATTTGTGTTTCATAAGAAAAATAACTATTTTAATATTTCTCAAAAGGTCTAACTCGTAGAGATTTATGATGATAATAATTTTTTTTTTTTTGAAAAATATAGGGAATAAAAGTCTAGCTCATAGGTAGTTATCCTAGTTCTTTTGTTTAATGAGAACAACAAAATAATAAAAAATATAATCTAAATTCTTATCTTTTTAAAGACACCAACAACAATCATTCTTATAGAATATAAATCTTTTTTGTTTTCAAATTATAACAAATCAAACTAACAATGATTGTCTATTTCAATTAAACTAACAGTATAATAAAAAATATAATCGAAATTCTTATTTTTTTTTTAATGACACTAATTAACAACAATCTTTATTATAGACAAATTTGTTGTTTAAGAGTATAATGAGATAATGAAAAAGTAAATATAGGCACACTCATCTAGTTTGTTACATTTTGTAAATGATAAAGGAAAAAAACTGGATAGCCTATTCGACAAAAAAAAAAGGAAAAAAACTGGACGTTTGTTACACTTTTATTTTATATTTAAATTAAATTTATTCTTATCTATTTGTTACGTGTTATTTATATTAAACATTGAGGGCATTTTTGAAAAGAGAAAAAAAAATCAGCCCGAAAAAACTGAAAAAGGTTTTATATATAGTATAGCGTAGACATAGCTTATCAATGATATTTCCCTCTTTTGCTACTTTCTCATCAATCGTTGTCTGCGATAGTTACAGAAGTCCAATGGCTCTAGGTAGCGAGGGTGGCGACAAGCAAAATAACACTATTTATTCTCAAATCTTTGCGAAGAGGCGACAATTAACCGGAACCCTAACATCACCGTCACTTCACGGGCTGCCACTGCCCACTCTTCCTTTTGAACTTATCGAAGAAATCCTAGCTAGGTTACCAGTGAAGCTCCTCCTTCAACTTCGATGCGCTTGCAAGTCATGGAATTCTCTAATCTCCAATACCAAATTTCATAAGAAGCACCTTAGTCTTTCAACCACACACACCCTTCACTGTGTAAGCTACTCTTACAAATACGTCCTCAAGTCTTACCCACTGGACTCCCTCTTCACCAACGTCACCACCGCCGACATCGGACAACTCAAGCATTCTCTTTGCTATTTTGTTTCCTTTGTTGGCTCATGCAATGGCATCCTCTGTCTTGCTGTTTATTATGTAGGATCAGCTTTGCTTCAGTTTCGACTGTGGAACCCTTCCATTAGAAAATTCAAGGAATTGCCCCCTGATGAAAATTCAAGAGAGCGACTACCTTTAAGGGAAATTTTGATGTATGGCTTCGGATATGATCTTGTTAATGATAATTACAAGGTTGTGTCTGTTTTACGCGTATTTGAATGTATCAGTGGTAATTATGCTAAGGAAGATGAAGTTAAGGTTCATACTTTGGGTGCCAATTCATGGAAAAGGATTCCAATGATCCCTTTTGTTGTTGTCCCTATTCAGAAATCTGGCCAATGTGTGAGCGGCACGATTAATTGGTTGGTTTCTAAAGATACTAGGAAAAGTCAATGTTTTATTCTTTCTCTTGATATGAGCAACTATTCTTACCAAAAGGTTTCGTTTCCCACTGATTGTAAGGTAGATGGATGTTCTTTACACTTGAGTGTTCTTAGGGATTGCTTGACCATGTTTTGTGGTGATGGTGTTTGGGTAATGAAGGAATATGGAAATAACGAGTCCTGGACTAAATTGTTCACTATTTCGTACATGCCAACCTTTATGAAGGCAATATATATTTTTAAGGATGAACAAGTGCTCCTCAAGCCTACAGAGGATTGGATAGACGATTATATTTTTTACAATTGTAGGGACGGTACTTCAAAGAATATTGACTTTGAAAACACCCCAGAAGTCTGCGTTGAGAGTTTAATATCACCTTGTTCTTAATGCTAGTTTGTAGATGAGGTGTTATGTCCCTTGAGCATGAAATCTAACTAGAACCTATATGTTAATTTATGTTTATGCTATTTATTTTGAACTTGTTCTGATTATTGGTTACTTCATGAATCATTGTGATCCAATGGTCATTTGAATTTGCAGCTTAAGAAATTGCAGTAAGTTTCATTTATTTCTTTGTTAGAGGTTTTTGTGCTCTTATCATGAATTTCATTGTATATAGTTCAGAATCATGCATTTCTTTAGATTGTTTGATGTTAGATCTTCTAAGATCAGAATAGGACATAGATGTTATGTCAAGTCATTAATATGTTTGTTGAAATGTGTGCTTTGAGCTGAAAGAATTTCAAAATGCATGTTTGCTTCAAATCTTTAACAATACATTATGAAGTGCACAAATCAAATGTTATCATGCCCCTGGTTCGTTGTGAAGGTCACTCAAAGTTCATGTAAGATAGATATGTTTTTTGTGAATGGTAAAGTTTTGAGATTTTTTCTGCATAAATGGTAATATTGGTTGCAAGACTTTCATGTCATTGTTAAATATTAATTGACCTTTGTATTTAAAATATTACCCATTAGTAAATAGAACTTTTGTTGTTATTAAAGATTATCCTTAATATATTTACCGTTATTAGCCATAGCAAGTCGGTATCAAGAAAGTTAAGTCCTATAAAGATCATCAAGACAAGTAGTAAAGAAACTCCAAATAGGTAAGAAATTTCAAGTAGTTGTGCTATTCAGTTTTAATGTCGAAGCGTGATTCAAAATTCGTTACTTTACTACACATTAGAGTTAGGAAGCAAGTGTTTAAGAGTCAAGTTTAAAAAGTCATTAGTGTTAACTTTGTGAAGTTGAATCAGTAAGTCACAATCAACCTTGTGTTGCTATGTAATGATGAGAGGATGAAAGGGAACAGTGTTGTTTGGGGATATTCTCATGGTGAAATTTGACAGCTAGTTAGATATATTGCTGAGGGCATTTTCACCAGTTCCAACAAATTTTGCTGATACACCACTTTTCCAATACCTAATGGATCTTTTTCATATAACTTCTCCACGAAGTTAATATTAAATAAACTTTCATTCCATTTTCATGCTTGGAAAATATATATCTGTGGGATTAGAGAAGCTTTGCCAAAGAATCTTCACTCTTCCTTGTCCTTAGTTTTTGTCACTTACAATAAGGTTTCCATTATTCAATAGTTGTATTGTCCTATGCTTTGAAGTTCATCTTTCAAGATTTGTACCCCAGTAGGATTTTCTATTATCTGGAAGTGGATTGTCTCTGTTAGGAGTGAAAAATACAAGTTCTTAATTTTCTCCTAGTGAAGTTATTAATGGTTGTTGCATCTCTACTATCTGAATCAGAAACTTACAAGACAATTTTCATCAAAAGCACTTCTAAAGAATTATAATTTTAGAAACATGATAAAAACTTTTAGTGGTGTATCGAACAAACCTTAAACACATGCCTTCTTGTATGACTTTCTCCGAAGCCAATAGAACCATAACGGAGACTGTCCAATATTCTATTTTCTGTCAAGAGCTTGGTATAAAACTTCATGTATACTGTTTTGGGGTGTAGATGATTCACTTGGTGACTATCTGCTACATATATTATTGGGTCTTTTTGTAAAAGAATTTGAAAACAAAAAATGCTTGATGTTTATAAGATTCACGTGTCGTGTTTGTTAAATTTCTTTCGAGAAGAATGGCTTTGGGTTTGGAGGTAAAATTATTTCAGGTTGTCTGAAATATATATTACATGAAAAGATGGGTTGGAATGGTGCATTTTACGGTGTTGGAATGGTGCTTGAAACATAAGATACATGTCCTGTTTATTTTGATTGCTTAGTTTTATTTTCTTTCTTCTATGTTATAGCTTCTTTCCATTGAGGTTATGACATGTGGAATCCTTTCCCCAAAATAAGAGAATCTTTTCCCCAAAATCAAGGTATGCATTCATTCTGCACCCCTCATCAACTGACTTGAGTTCTGAAACGTCTGTTAGGACACTACTCTTGTCAGAAAACTCGCACTGTTGCATTCTACTTTGCTCCTGTCAGCTCTCGATTCTCCTGAAATGCTACGGCCTCGTGTTCTTCCTAATTACAATCCTCCATTTTCTTGATGAGTAAGAACCATCAAAGCAAAATAGTTATCTCATTCCTTACCATAGACATTAACCGGTTGATTCTTCCTCCTCGCATGGTTTGCAAATAGCTCTTCCATAACATTCCTTTTTGTTTGATTTGGTTGGTGATGAACCATTTTAACTTCAATTTTTCTAACGAATTTATGCTACCACCAGCATCTAAAGCAAAATCAAGTATCTTATCTGCATCCTTAAACATATGTTGCGCTGATCGATGAGTACTAACAGCTGCCAACCTCTTCTAGACTCTTCTCAATTGCATTTTTCAATCCAAGTCTAAACATCACTTCTGTCGTCAACTTCATTTTCTCTGTTAGGTCGTGCTCTCATCGCGGGTTTCTGTTTGTTTCACATCTTTTTCAGTATTTCTAATGGCCTCCTCATCGTTGTGTCAGGCCACTAAAAGTGATGTCAGTGAAGAGAAGGATAAACAGTTCATGTTTTCGATGATGAAGACATACACAATGAACTTTCTGCATGCTTGAGTGTGGTTGGGATGATTATCACGGTTGTTCCTCAACCTCTAACTCTTACCGTTACATGTCCCTCTCTTCGATTGCTCGACATCATTCACGTCTCCTATGTTTGCAACCTAACTTGCAAAATTGGCTTCCAAACGAAGCGACCCCTCTAAAGTCACCATGACATTTTTGTATTTTAATTTAGGGTCTTGCTAACCGGTGTGTCTTTGGGGCACTGATTAACTATACCATAACAGGAGATTTATTACCATAAAAAGTAGCTGCTTTTGATATTATTATCAATTAATTACACAATTTCAATGCATTAACTTTTTATATCCTTAACTAGTGTCCTCGCGTTAGCATTTCCCTTTAATTTAATGTCTTTGTTGGTGTTTTTATGGTTTTACTATTATGTTTTTTTTCTTTATTTTGTTTTAGTATTATTTTTACTTTGTGTATAGTTAGATTGTACTATGTGTTTTGATGAAATGTATGAGAATGACAACCTCGCAAATTATTAAAGACCACATATTTTCGATAGGAGTGAAAACCGGCGAATTTTATTAACATTAATTAGAAATGTTTGTGAATCCTGAATCATGTTTTAAGCTTTCTTAATAAATCTTTATTTTGTACTATCTTTATTTTATCATTTTTTTAATAAATCTTTATTTTATCATTTATTAAAAATAAAGGCCTCATAGCTTCTGAGTTATCCTTTATTTTATCATTTGAATGAAGCTTATTTTTCCATCGATTTTTGTAAACTAAACATATCAAGTCCACAAAATGGTAAA
Source organism: Medicago lupulina (assembly GCA_958299785.1). NCBI lineage: Eukaryota > Viridiplantae > Streptophyta > Magnoliopsida > Fabales > Fabaceae > Medicago > Medicago lupulina. Next base: position 65,141,927 of record OY283144.1, read on the forward strand.
ACAGGGTATCAAAACTACAATTAAACACTTAAAATTCCATAAAAAAAAAGTACTTTTGTTAATTCGCAAAAGTATTGTTGCATTTTAACCACCGTTTACAATTTTGATAATATATTTTCCTATTCTCTTTCTAGATTTTCTAGATGAACTTCAAGCGTTTGATCCGCTAAACAATAAGTGACTCGATAAGACAACTTTAGTCGTACTATATTTGTTTATAAAACGTTACAAAAACCTGACAAATTTTGAGACAAGAGACATGATAAAAAGTGAATTTTCTTTTCCTTCAGTAAACCGTAACATAACTTTTTTTATCAAACATAAGTTGTAACAATAATAGCCTTTTGTACACCAAACAAGAGAAAAAAAATAATACCGTAAAAGTTTGCATTTCTGCCTTGTGCTGTATTTTCTTGTTTTAATGATGAGATGCTATTGATTCCATTGTCCTATTAAATAGATTCAAGCAAAACCTCACGACAACCACAAACAACATCTACATTCTGTAAACGTGGTCCTCATCTTCACCTAGCTTTCAACATCCTCTCTTGTCACACCTTATCCTTTAAACAACCAACAAAAATAACATGGCTTGCAATTGCAATTTTATTTCATAAATGCATCTATGTGAAATCAACCTATTTGTAAAATGTCATATTAACATTTGAATTATGTCTCCTCGAAGAAAAAAAACTTTTGAATTATGTGATATTATCTCCACATCACAAATATCAAGTTTTAATCAAATTAATTTTTTTATTTATTTTGGTCTTAACCCTTCAATTTTCAATAAAAATGTTTGTTAGTTTAGAGTTAAGCTGAGAAGAAAGTCCAGCTCAACATTTTATAGGGTCTGCGTGAATCGTGAGAAAATGACCTCTTACATAACTATTTTTCAACTTCAAAATATTTCAATAAATGACAAAACAATAACTTATTTCATTTAAGATAATACGCTTTAATACATCTTAATTTTATTTTTGATAAATTGTGAATGAAATATATATTAGTTATGGCGGTTGACATCCTAGTTATATTGCCACACCCCAAGTCACCATATGTTGGCACCTCAAAACATCATGTGTAAAATGTTTTCCATTATAATATTATTAATTATTAATAAAACAAGAAAAGAAAAACAAAACACGTGTGTATTATTAGATAAATTGCAGTTTTGGCCCCAACTTACACAAACCAGCAATTTTGCCTCCAACACCGGCGTTGACTTGATCAAAATCAATGTGGATGTCAGTTTTGCCAAAGGCGTTAAAGTGGGAGGGCCTAAAAGTGAGTAGCTAAAATCGTCAATTTATGAAAGTTGAGGGGCTAAAAGTGCAATTTAGCCTAATAGTTATTATATTGAGGGTAGTTTAGCGTCTTGAGCTTTTTATTGTCTTGTATGGTTTAAACTTTGCATTCTATTGAAACCTAACCTCCTCTCTTCTTCCCTATGAATTTATAGCACGAATATCATTCATTGAGTGGTTTCAAAAAAAATAAAAAATATCATTCATTGAGCTCATCAAGACATACATAGCACATGAAATGGACCATGATGTTGGAGTTAACAAATTGCAGCTTCATCTTGGTGCATCCAATTCTGTCTCCTTTAGTTTGCCTTTAACATCTGAACAAATGTCCCCTCTTTTAAGCAATGAAAGAGAAGGTTCTGAAGACATACAACAGGTGAGTTTTATTTAACTTTTTTTTTTTAATAATCAAGGCTTATATGGCATGGCTTTTCTTGGTTTGTGTTTCTTTTAATTAGATGATGAAAGATTCAAAATATTTTTGTTGAATTTAATTCTTATGCATCGTCAATGTAAAGATTTTTTTAAACTGTCATTCAATCATAATCGTCAAATCATTAAAAACATATAAGATTTGTTGACAGTGTCAAACATTTTACACTGATAGTGTATCAAAATTTTGTTGTACTCTTTTTAGTTTTGCTATGGTAAATGGTGCTATAGTAGTGACTGTTGTCTTCAGTTGCAGGAACCTAGTAAAGAATTGCCAAAGTTATTGGATAATGCTTCATATTTGATTCACTTGGCTGTTTTTGGTATTCTCGGGGTAATATTCTATCCTCTGGATTTCAATGATAAAATATGCGAGTAGTTAATCATTTTTGGTTAAGCATTATTTCCATTTGACCATTACTTGTTCGAGTTACGGTATTTGAGTATTTTCAGTTCATGATGTGGAAAATTTGTCTATTGATATTGTGTTTTGTGAACATGCTTAACTTGAAATTAACCCCAGTTCACTATAGTACTCATATACACATGATAAAAATAGTTTCTTGAATGAGTAGATAATAGAGAAATTTGCAACTTCTAGTCAAACTTTATGTCTCAATTACTTAATACATTGGTTTTGAAACTGAAATAAAAGATCATGTAATGGTGTACAATGTTAGTTCTGTTCATTTGAAATCTTATTGATTTTCATTTTCTGTTTATAACATTGGTCGTATAGGAGACTTGATTATCTTCACAATCTTTTAGGATTTAGGCTTCAAATTTCAATTATTGTATGGATTTTTACCTGCAGTAGTTGCATTTATTCCTTTGTATAAAGTATGAACAACAGTCTCTATTTGACTGTCAAAACTGTCATGAACACAATTTCAATACAACTATACTATAGAATATTATGATTAGTTGTATGAATCTTGTCACACTCATTTATTTTTGGGTAATATAATGAACTTATGATACTAATTCACTTGTTTTTGTTCTGCTTTTATAATGCAGGTATTAACAAGATATACTCTGGACAATCTATTTGGCCCAAGTGTTGGTCATGTGACTAGTGACCAAACTATTCTTTACCTTGACCTTCCGTCTAATATGGTCTCTACTTTGTTCCCTTCCTCACTCCTAAATTTTTGCACCTTAAATTTTTAAGAAGCTCCGTCATCGAACTTCTCCATAAGAAACATACTTTTTTTGCAAGTTAAGAACCGAATACTTTCAAATTATTTCTTGATATAACTTTTATGAATATCTTTCTAGGTTGGTTCTTTTCTGATGGGATGGTTTGGTGTTGTATTCAAAGAAGACATATCAAATGTGTCCAAGCATCTGGCTGTTGCACTAACAACTGGTTACTTAGGGAGTCTAACAACGTTCAGCGGCTGGAATCAGAAAATGCTTGAACTCAGTGCTACTGGGAATTGGCTATTTGTTGTGCTTGGCTTTCTAATAGGTAATGTTAAGAAGGAAAGTTTGATAAGTATGTTTTAGTGGTATGGTTTTCTCATTCAAAACTTGTCTGTTATGACTCTTTCACTTCACATTCAATGTGTGTGTGTAGAGAGAGAGGATCAAATTACATCATTGTAATACTTGGATATTGTCATACTGTTCAATAACTTTTTATTGGATATCTATATGACAAAACTCACTGTTGGATTGAAAGTTCCTCTGCGCTTTTATATGAGAACTAGATAAGGGATCAAATTACATTGGTCTTTACAGTTAACTCTGTATGCACTTTTATTAAACGACGTTAGTCTCGACATATATCAATGATATATCAAATGTTTTTACATTTGCATAAAATTTTACAGAAATGATCAATATGATATAAACTTTCAATCAGATAGTAAGTTTTACAATACAGGTGTCTTATAAAAGTTTCTGATGAGTGTAACAATAATCAAGTATTACAGCGATGTAATTTGATACCTTCTCATATATGTGTGTGTGTAATTATCGCAGTCTATGCAGGGGTGAATTGATAGGATGAGCTTTTGAATAATTGGAAATCTGCAGGGTTATTTCTTGTTGCCTTTTCCATCATATTTGGGATAGAAACAGCTAAAGGTTTCAAGTGGCTTCTTATAAGGCTAAACGTAACTTCACGAAGTGAAGCTAGTATAGATAAGACCATGGCAAAGATGGAAGGCATCAAACATCACTTAGCAGTTATGGTGGTGTTTTTGCTGATTTTAGGCTTGTTATGGGGCATTAGTGGTGTATTAATGATTGCTGAATTCAAGAATGGTGAAAATGCTTATCTGTGGATTGCTTGCATTGTTGGACCTCTTGGTGTGTGGATTAGATGGCTTTTATCCCGATTAAATGGACATGGATTAGGATCAAGAGGTTTGTTGTGTTGGATGCGGTTTGGAACTCTAATTGCAAATGTCTCTGCTGCTTGTATCATGGCTGCACTTGCTACAACAAAGATATATGTAAGTTTCTAGAATATGATTCACTGACTACCTTCTCAATCTCATGTTCATGTTTGTATGAACTTTCATAGCTATACGCTGGTTTTCGAAGAATCAGAAGTAGTTTTGTTTATATTCGTGAATAGGCTCTCTCATCTGACTTGTGCTACTAGTAAGAAAGAAAAAAAAGGAAAACTACATTCAAGATCCTTTTTCTGCTTGACAGATTAATCATTTATCTTTAAAAATGTTTACACCGATAAACACATGATCATTGAATGATATGGTATAAAGAATATTTCACCACTCAATATCACAGTTAGACCCTCGTTGATAACGAGGACACAATCTTTCATAAAAAACTAAAAAAGATCATGTTGACGATTTTAAACATAAAGGACTCACTTGACACGAAATACAGATGAAACACATGTTAAATGACTCCTATTGCAGTTATCAACAAAAAAATATAATTTCTTATTATTTTGATATTATGGAGTTCATATAAAAATTCATGAATCTGCATCATTTCTTATATATCTCACTTGTTTGATGTAGGTGAACACCAAAGATTGTGACACTATTTTAAAAGGCATACAATTTGGCCTGTTGGGTTGTTTGAGTACTGTCTCTACCTTTGTTGCTGAGTTCAATGAAATGAGAGAAAGCGAGCACCCTTGGAGAGCATATGTTTATACTATAATCACAATATGTTCCTCGTTCTTTTTAGGGATCTTAATATACTGTGTGCCTATTTGGAGAATGGATGAATTATAAATGGCAGGTAGCCATAGAAAGTAATATTGTCGTGACAGTTCATTTACATGAAGGAATTGAGCAATTTCGACAACTAGAATAATCTGTTATCTCTGTTTCAATGAATAGGTCAGGCAAAATACCAGTTTTTTCAAGTAGCTGCTAAAGTACTATAGCGTAGCGGAATTTGAACAAACTCTAGCTGTTTTGCAATACATGATTTAATACAGACTGTTGTCTAATAACCGCTATAGTGTTGTAGCGTTGCAGAATTTAAGCAAAATGCCATTTTTTACTATCCAAGATTGACAAAACTAGAAAAAACTAAGCCTTGCAGGAACAAAAAAGTGATATGGTTTTATTTCAAGACACAATGTCAAGAATATTGTTCTGTTGTTTTGCTTAGACAACGACTAATATGTTGACAGAAGGTTTCAATGATCCTCTCATCTTTCTTCGTTATGAGAGAGAGAGAGAGAGAGAGAGAGAGAGAGAGGGAAGGAAAGGGAGAGAGTTATAGACATCATAAACTGTTTTGGCGCTTGCTTTGGCTCTTTCCATGGAAGTTCTGTGAGGGAATGGTTGAATATGATTATATCATGATCAGATAGGAAAGCCTTCCTTCCTTCCTTGTGTTTCTTTTCACAGAACACAGAACAAATGAGTATATAATGTTTGTATCTTAAAAATTTTCATCGTCAGATAATATGATTGTGATGGAAAGAATTGTTATAATGAAATTATCAGCTCTTGGAGGTTCAAACATGCAAGAGGATGTAGCCAATCTTATAAAAAAGAATATAGAAGCTGATTACTTAATGATTCTTCATTTTCTTTAGTGATTACTTTCTAAAGGATATTTGCACAAGAAAATGTAAACTTAGAATGTAATTTTTGATTTATTTGTTAAATGTATTTGTTGTTCAAGACAAATTATTTCTATTTGTCCTGATGATACTATATGCTAGTAAATCAAATCTCAGAAACATTTCAACTTGATCATGATTCACCACTAGAGCCTGGCATGCTTGTTCTACAATATATTTTGAAATGAACCATGTAAATTGAAATAGATCATGTCATTTTCCTATGCTCTACGCGAAGAACGATACTTGTAGGAAGCATAAACACCAAGTGCAACCACAAGAATTGTTGCACCAGTGTATATTAGCTTTTGTTTATCTTCTTCACTGAACCTCTTTGCATAACTGGTTACAGCTTGAGTAGTGGATAAAGCCATGTCTTTGATTCTTGTCCTTGTTGATTCAAGAATCTTTTTCTCATCATGATCACCAAATTTATCATTGATCATTTCCTTTCCCTTCTCTTTGTATGTTTTCTTTTGAGGAAAAGTTTCAACTGAGGCAGATTCTTTACTTTCTTCCTTGGTTTCCTTTTCATAAGTAGAGGAACCCTCCACCACATGTGGCTTTCCTGATTCTATAGCTTTCTTAAGATGATCCTTAGTTTCTTCCTTTACAACTCTTTGCTTTTCATTATTCTCATCTTTTAGACTTGATGAGTTTTCTTCTGTTTGAAGTTTTGCATCTTTTGTATCTATAGCTTCATTGGGAGTTCTTTGTTCTTGACCTTTTTGAGGCATAGACTCATGTGTGCCTTCTGATTGAGTTGAAATCTCTTGATGAGTATTTTCCTTACTTTCAACTTTTGTAACTTGAGATTTTTGAGAAATTTCTTCTTGACCCTTTTGAGCTAAAGACTCTTTTCGCGAAATTTCTTCTTCACCCTTTTGAGGTAAAGACTCTTTTTGAGAAATTTCTTCTTGACCCTTTTCAGGTAAAGACTCTTTTTGTGAAATTGCTTCTTGACCCTTTTGAGGTAAAGACTCTTGTGAGGTTGAATTCTCATGATAAGTCTCTCCCTTGTTATCAACTTTTGTAACTTGATCTTTTTGAGAATTTTCTTCTTGAACTTTTTGAGGCATAGTCACTTTTTGAGCATCTTGTGGGGCAGCATCTTCTTTACTTTCAACATTTGATTTAGGATCTTGATCAGAAGTGTTTTGTTGACCCTCTTGATCATTTACCTCCTCAGCTTTATTATTATTATTACTTTCTTCAGTTGGTTCTTCTTCTTCTTGGGGGATTGGTCTACCTGGAATATTTGGCATTATAATAGTGACAATTTTCCCATCAAACTTACCTTTAATATTGGTAATATCACAATGTGATGGAACTTGATACTTTACATTGAAACGGATCATTTTATTTGATCCAGCTGATCTTTCACCAAAAACTCTCACCCTTCCATAATCATACTCGACTTTAGCACCCATATCCCCTCGTGCAAAACCTGTATGGTGCATTAAAAAATTTGCAAAATTGTTAAGAGATTAAATCCTGTTAAATATTACTATTTAAGTTTTTAAGAAAGAAAAAAAAACTACTATAAAAGGCTAACATTTGTTGGTAAAAACCAATGTTTTCAAAAACCGAACCAAACTGTCCAACCGGTTGAACCATGTATCGCTTTTTACTATGGTTGGATCCTGGTTTTCCTCCTGTTCGAATGGTATAAGGCTGTTGAACTTACATCAGAGTTATAGGTATCGCCGGTTTGATGTCTAGTTCGATTTTTAAAACGTTGGTGAAACATCAGAAGTGATATTGAATTATAAAAGTGCTTTAAAAACACACAATTAATTACAAATTTCAACATCAAGTAAATTGTGTAATACTGAACATATGTTTACTTCTAAACTAAATAAATTTAAGATGCTATGTAATTTAAAGTTGAATAGGTAAAAGTCTTGAATAAAAATTCTGATAAGGAATGGAGGGTATAAAAAAAATATAATTTTTTTATTGAAAGTATTAAAGAAACTTAAGAAGTATAAAGAAGGGAAAAAGAAAGAAACTTGAGAATAGAATTTATTCAACCAAAAAATAAATAAATATAAGAACATATGAATAGAAGTTGATAATATAATGTTAAACCAAACAAACCATCAGGAATGTGAACAATCAGAAGGTGTGATTCTGGAGTATTCTTTTTTTCAATTACTGGATGCACATCTTCATAGTCATATGATTGCAAGGTAGACATATTTTCTTATGGTTGCTCTTGTAATTGTAAACAAAACTATATCAATGCTATAATGGAACTTGAACAAATTTGGTTTGTTGATTCTTATATTTATAAGGAACAGTTGAAAATTAATTGTTGAGTTTTCTTAAAAATGAAAGAATTCCTTTTTGGCAGATTTAACGTGATATAGTTTCATGAATTTCCTCAAGTCATATGTGAGGTATAACTTCTTCGATAAATAAAGTGGAAGTTCTTTGTTTGGCTCATACACTTTAAATTTCCATGAAGAGGAGGTAAAGCAAAGACGATTTATGTTCTTAGAATACCTAACTCATGTACTATGGTCCAAAAAATAATTATTTATCTTCATGAAAAATAAATTATCTATAAGAAAGCAAAGCTTTTACCAAATTAAAGAATTACATTTTTGTTTTATTTTTTTCTTTTACCAAAATACTCAAAATGTGAGCATAATGATATCTATAAAGTTTGGTTGAACATATACATGTCATCTAATTATTTAATATTATATCAGATTTTTAAATTAAATTATTTAAAATAAATTTAAATATTATACAAATTATGTTTACAGCATATAAGTACTCAACCAAACTTCAAAGAATAAGATTAAATATATTTTTGATTCCTCTAAGTATACTAACTTTTCGTTTTAGTTTCTCTAAAAAATTTGTTGTGCTTTTAGTCCCTAAAAATAATCTCCATCACTATTTTTAGTCCCTACTTTTAGTCAACTCATGTCTAATCTTTATATTATTTTTAATGAAATTTTCTAGAAATGTGAATAATATTATGACATTCACCCCTAATAAAATTAGAATTTTTTAACAAAACATAAATTAAATATGAATTTTTATGCAACAAAAACATAAAAAAATTCATGTTTTGTTAAGCCTAAAAAATTCTATATTTTTTTTTTTAGATATTGTCATAATGTTCTACCTATTTCTTCAAAATTTTATCATAAAGTAACATGAATTGACTAAAAAATAAAGATTAAAAGTGGTGGTAAAAAATATTTGAGGAATTTTCATTAAAAAATATAAAGGGACTAAAATGAAAAGTTAGTAGATTGAAACTCGTATTTAACCCAAGAATTTATATAGCATTTGTACGTGGAAAACACTAAACACGTCAAAGTCCTCAAATCCCACGTGCCAAAACTCTGAACAAAGATTATCTTGCTGAACCATATTTTACAACTAAAAAACAAAACTCATTGAACAACGTTGTAGTCAACAAAAAACACACTCATTCATTCATCACAGTGTTTGTGTCTTCAACAATCTCTACACTTTCATGCTCACAAATCCACATAAACAAGCATGAGAAAAGCTTTGCATTTGCGTTCTCTTTCTGGGATAGTGGCATGGCATAAAACTCTCAGAAAAGTAATGCATTTGCATTCTTTTTCTTCTCAACCTTCTTCTACTTTTCTTGGTCCCAATCTTCCTGATGTTTGGGTACCTAGACAGAATACTTCCCCTTATACCCTTTTGCCACAAAGTCTCCAATGTAAGTTCTATGATGTTAATTTTACTTTCTATGATGTTAAGTATCTGTTTTGGTTAGTTTAAGTTAAAGGGTATTTTTTCTTTGGAGTTGAATATGTGTTTAGTCATTATAAAATTACAAACTTTTTTAGTTAATTTTCTGAGTAAATACCTAAGTTGGTCCTTGGAATTGCATGATTGCATCAATTTAGTCCCTAACATTATTGATATTCTAAAATGACAGTACTTTTTCTTACTCTTCTAAAATGAATTTTAACCTAAGTGATAATATCAGTGATGAATTTTAACCTAAGTGAACAAATGCCGGAAATGTATTTTATAACAGATCTAGACATAGGGACGAGTAGGGAGTCAGTATCTCATCTTTTGATGTTTTGTGACAAAACCCTCTCAGTTTGGAATGGGATTTTAAGATGGTTAGGGTGGCAGTGTGTGCCTCATAAGCACGTACACTCCTCGGATTAGGTATGTTCTGGTGTCGGACACGCGTCGGTGTCCGACACTGACACCTATGATTATACTGAATTATGTCGTTTTCACAAATTATTATCGGTGTCGGCGTGTTGTTGTCTATGTCCGTGCTTCATAGGATGTCCATAGTATTTTCTTATATTTCTTATGGTTGGGGAGTGGTAGGAAGGGGAGGTTAGGCTTGATTCTTATATGACATGATGTTTTGTGGACTATCTGGAGCTCCCACAATGATTTAATCTTTGCTGGGGGATCTGTTTCTGTTGAGTCTTTGGTGGATAAGGCCAAATTTTCTTCTTGGAAGTAATTCCTACCCTGGTTGCTCTTGCTCCTTTTGAAAGTGGGACGCCAATCCCCTCATGTGCTAGTTCTGTTAGTGTTTTGTGGTGTCGGTGTTGAGGGTCCTAGTGAATTTTGTGTGGTTTGGCTGCTGGTTCTCAGCCGCCCCTTTTGGCGTTGTCCTTCGCTCTGGTCTCTAGGGCAGGGTGATTCCTGTTTGTGGAGGTGTCTGGGGCTCTGAGGTGCTTCTGGTTTCAGCGATGTGTTTTCTGGTGGTGGTGGTTGCTTGGTGCCGCGTGTTTATTTATTTTATTTTTTTCCCGTTTAGTTTTCCTTCTGTTTTCTTGGGTTTGTTCTTTTTGACTTGTATTTTGTTAGGGGTGTCTTGGGTATACCTTATACCCTGTCCACGGACACCCCTCTTTTTATCTTTGTTTTGCTTCAGTTTTAATATAATCGTTTTTTGGCTTTCGAAAAGAAAAATATCATTTTGGAATATTAATAATTTTCAAACCAACTTTGGGTATTTACTTATGGTTTCTACATAATTTTTACTTCTTTTTTTTTTTTTTTTTATTTTACATTGAATTGGTGTTTTTAGTCCTCTAAGCAATAAAAAAATAGTCTCTATAAAAGCAAAATATGTACTAAAATAGAATAAAAGTTATGTAGGATTAAACTTAAAGGTCGTGAATTTGATAGGGACTACAAACATATATAACTTTACCATTCTTTATTGTGATGTATATTTTAGAGACTGATAATGATGACCACAGTGCTGCAATCCTTGAAGGTAAACCAATTGCTAATCACATAAAATTGAAAGTGGCTGATGAGATAAGAAGGATGAAGAGTGACATTGGAAAGTTTCCTAGATTGGCTGTGGTTTTGGTTGGTGATAGAAGGGACTCTCACACTTTCATCAATCTTAAGTCAAAAGCTTGTGAAAAAGTTGGCATTGAAACCGTGGTTTCACAGTTGCCAGAAAATTGCACTGAAAATGAACTGCTTGATCTAGTTTCCAATTTAAATGATAACCAGGATGTGCATGGAATTATTGTGCAACTCCCTCTGCCTCAAGTAATTTGTTCATCATTTTTAAATCTTTTTAATTGTTATTAACTATTATTATTGTTGTTGTTATTTAGCGAAGTGATTGGACTTAAGTAATTTCCAATTTAAGGAAGTATAGTTCGCGAGCACCTTAGTTAGAATCTTAGCACGAACAATTTATTGGTCAGACTTTACTTACCTCCCGACCAAACTCCAGATTACCAGAGCCTCTTTCCTCCGAGAACCGGAGGGTTAAGACCAAATATAATTAATGTTGTTTACCATCTTAAAATTCGGGTTGGCTTGGATGGGTTAGTAATGGGTGACTCAGCGGAGCTTAGATAAATCTGCAATAGCATGCAGTCTTAGAGTTGTCGAGGTAGAAATGAATAAAATAGTGAAATAGATCAAAACTGAATAAGAAAAGTTAGCATTGTTTGATGATCTGAACCTGTGTGGAAATGTTGATATTAATAAGCTATATTCTGAAATATTTGATGCAGCATCTCGACGAGGAAAGAATTATGAACATTGTGAGTCCTGAAAAGGATGTGGACGGATTTCATCCTTTAAATATAGGAAATCTTGCAAGAAGTGGAAGAAAACCCTTCTTTATCCCTTGTGCCTCAAAGAGCTGCATTGAGTTGTTACATAATCATGGTATTGAAATCACAGGGAAAAAAGTTGCAGTAATCGGAAGGGGTAAAATTGCAGGATTACCAACTTCATTGCTATTGCAGGTAACAATAAAATGTTATTGCTGAGCAGAATGTTTCAATTACTAAATGGCTCTGATTTTGCTGTTTTTTTAGTAGAGGCACCACGCCACGGTCAGCTTGTTACATGCATACACAAAGAATCCTGAACGAATAACGTCTGAAGCGGATATTGTGGTCACAGATGTTGGAATCCCAAACATAGTACGTGGTGATTGGTTAAAGAAAGGAGCTGTGGTCATTGACATGGGAACAAATCAAGTTAAGGTAACAACTAAATTTTTTTTACATATTTTTAAGTTTCCTTTGGCTTCTGAATGCATGGAGGTACTTGAAGAGGTATCATTTATGACAGATAGTAAATTCAACATGGTAAAGAAATACACACTGATACTGATGCTAAATGTTTGCCCCTTTGAAATCACTTATCATGTTGTTATGACAATCCATTTAGACCATCCGAAAATTGTTTCAAATTGGATTTCTATGTTATAAACAGGGAGTGTCTGCTTATCAGGATCATGTAAAAAAAATTGTAATCACTTTGTCAAGTGGTTGTTTATAGTTCTCACCTTCCAAACCGGATTTGTAAAGGTTGAGGTAGATCCAACTTAATATTTAAGCTGGTATCAGAGTCTATCTAAGATCCATTAGGCCACCTGCTATCTGGTCATTCCTATCAGGCACACTTGGGCCACATTCTAGATGTCCAGTCCTATAAGTGAAGAGGTGTGCTAAAATTCCTCATTGGATGAGATATGGCTTAAACTGTGCTTATAAGTGGTGGATAGTCCTCTCACTTTGTATGTCAGTTTTGTAGATGAGTTAGACCCAATACAAAGTTCTAATAGTTATGTGTAACTAACTCAATACATATTTAACTATCCTCCACCCTCTGGCCTCTAAAACAAACTCAACTCTTTCCCTTTCCCTGTGTAACTACTCTCCCCCGATGTCTAATTTTCCTCACTTAGTTTAAGTCACTTGAGATTTGACAATGTAGAAGCTTAGCCTTAAGCCAAATGAATGTATGTTGGGATTTCGGAAAGGGGAAAACATATGTGAACCAACTGGCCTTAAAAACAGAATCTTTCTTCAAAAAAACATAATGACACTAAACTGGTACCGGGATGGAAATTGAGAGAGAAAAAATAAAATAAAATTTGTTAATAATTTCCTGTCACAGTTTAGTAACACATATTTCCTCTTTAATTTTGTCACCAATTCAATTTGTTTTAGTTTATGCAATTTGTTACACAGCCGTAAGTGAATGAAAAGGTCAATAGACGCAATAACACATAGGAGGACTAGTTCCTTATGGACCTATTCTTATCTAGATGCATTTTAATACATGATGTGCAGGACCCTAACAGCAAAGTCTTCCGTGTCACCGGAGATGTTTGCTTTGAAGAGGCAGTCAAAGTGGCATCAGCCATTACTCCGGTTCCTGGAGGCGTAGGACCAGTTACAGTATCGATGCTTCTCACCAACACACTTGATTCCACAAAACGTGCATTTGGAATGATTTGAAATAAACTGATTGTTTCTCCATGCTATACAAGAGATTCAATATCATCATCACATTTCCTCTTCTGAAAAGCCAAATATTCTTTCCTTGAGAGATGAAGATGTAAGTTGATGTCATGTTACTGTTTCTTTAAACTGGAGTTTGCTAACTTACTATAAAATCTGTGACAATATGAAGGTGCAATTTTGATTATTTTGCCATAAGATTTTTGTATATAATAATATAATTTTTGTATTTCCCAAAAAAAACGTAACAATTTTGCACTATTTTTTTAAACAAACTGAACCTAATTCGTTTCATTAATCAACATAGTCTATATACAAGGAGGATTAAACTCAAAAATACGTCAACTAATCCAAAAAATGGCCGCTCATCCAAGAGTATGTGCAATCATATTTGTTTGTCGTCTAGCAAACGTAATCTCAAAGTTAGAATGCAAAACTTAAACTCTAAAGTCATTGTTTTATGTCTCAATTTTATTTATTTATGTTGATGGTCTAAGCTTTCAATGAAATAAAAATGCAAAAATGACATTACCCAAAGTTGAACTTGATAATACTGGAGGTTGAAATGGTCCAACCACTATGCCATACTATATCATTTGTTTGAAACATAAGTGTGAAAACAACTAAATTATTGGAAACTCGTTAATTAAAGAAAGTCTAATTTAGTCCTACACATATATTATATCAACCTGAGAGATGTCCAAGTCATCAAAAACACTTGCTAGAAAATGTCAATTGTATTTATTGACATAGCAACTTAAGAAAGTCGTACATTTTAAATTAATTAACAATAAAATTTGTGTGAGATGTTTGATTTTGGCTTATTAAAAAAATTCTGAGATCCTTCAAAAAAAAGAAAAAAAATCTGAGATGCTTGTCAACAATTTAATTTATAAACTTGCGTACCAAGTTAAATTGAAACAGAATTTTCTCAGAAATCTCCATCTTGCATTACACATTTTTTTTAAAGATTACATGTTAGATCAATCAATTTTCCATTAATTAATTAATTAATATTTTGCATCTTAGCAAGGCCAACCTAATCATTTTAAATAGCAAGTGAGGTTTCAAACAAAATTTAATGTACATGAGGCCTTTTTGTCTTACTGGTCAGATATACTTAGATTATACGGTGCTGTTGCTGTCAGAATGAAAAAAAAAAAAAAATTAAGTTTTCTAATTCCGGTACTCTTTTTTCGGGAGATAGACGAAATGGCAAAGCCATTATAATAGCGTCTGGCCTAACAATTTCGGCATTTTGCCAGTTGAGTTAGGACTTGTGGACTCTAATTTCGGTACTCTAAATATGAATAAATCATATTTCAAACGGTGCCATTTACTCATTCCCAAGTGAAATGACCAAAATGCTCTTACATGACTTAAGTCATGCTAGTGTAAACTTCAACTGAGTTAAGTCACGCAACGTGACTTAACTCACGCACCTTGTAGCTCAGTGCGAGTTAACTCGCGCTAGTTGGCCGGTGGTCAGAACTGAAGAACACACGTTTTTTTTCACTTTGGTCAGGTTTTCAACATTCAATTAACACGTTTTTAACCACTTTTACACGTTTTTTTGACCATATTTATGGTAAATACAAACTAGGTTACCATTTTTACCTATAAATATGCTCACAAACTTCCATTTTTCCTCACATTATCTCCTCCCACTCTCTCCCCCTCTTTCTCTTTTTTTTTTTTTGCTTCTTTAGTCTCTAGGCTCTTTATACCCCTTTAGGCATATACTAGTAGCTCTTGGGGAAATAGTGGTTGATCAAATTGGGGAAAAAGACATCATCCTTTGAGGTAAAATTAGGTTTGCTTCCTTTTACTCTCAATCTTTTTACCGTGGGTAAAAAGAGACATCATGGGGGTATAAAAGGAACCAAATTTAAATTTACCTTAAGGGATCTTGATGTCATTTTGCCCAACAGGACTGATCACTATTTTCCCCAAGAGCTATTGGTATATACAGAAGAGGGTAAAAATAACTTTTTACCCCAAGAGGGTAAAAAGATAATAAGTAGATTAGTGAATTTAAATAAAATATATGTATTCATTATTGTAATGTTTGAATGATATTAATAAAACGAGAGTTATATTTATTAATTTTGTTTTTTATTTGTATTTATATTTGCATTTATTTTATGTTTATGATTATGTATTGAATAAATAAATATTGAATAAATTAAATCGAATTCCTTTCTTTTTATTTGCATTTATTTTATAATTATGTATTCAAGAAAAAAAAAAGTAGCGTAATGAATAAACTCGAAAAAAAAAAGTAACGTAATAAATAAACTCGAAAAAAAAAAGTAGGGTAATGAATAAACTCAAAAAAAAAAAGTGCGTAATGAATAAACTTGAAAAAAAAAGTAACGTAATAAATAAACTCGAAAAAAAAGAGTAAGGTAATGAATAAACTCGAAAAAAAAAGTGCGTAATGAATAACCGTCGTTCATCGCCCTCCGCCGCGACGATCTCCCCCTTCTTCTCCACATACGGCCTCACACAACTCGCCACGACTTCGTTGTTGGCACCGTTTTGTCCTTCATATCACTTATTTATTATGGATTTAAATCTAATTCTAAGAAACTTGTAAAACTGATGAATTAATTGATTTACAAACAAGTGTGATTCAATTCAAACATGTTTTGAGTTTTGATTTTCAGTGGTTGTCTTGATTCATTTTGATTTTGTTTGCGACGACTGAGACTGAATGACGGCATCGGCGAGAGTGAGAGGGAGGGGAGAGGCGGCAGTCGGCGATGGCGCTGAGAGGAGATATAAGAGTGAGCGTTTTTTAGATATGTAAAAACATCCATATTTAACCCAACAAAACATCTCACGTGGAACGCAACTGGAAGTTAGGATATGATTTTTTTTTTAATTTTCAATTCAATTTCCAGAAGACGAAGAAGGAACGTGTCTGTTGGCTGCTGCATATGAGAAGAGGAAGCGCTTTTGTTGGTGAACCATCAAATTCGTCCTTGAATTTTTACGGGTCGGCCAAATTCATACCTCAATTATGCGAAATATCAACTTAGTCCCTGAATTTGTCAGACGTCCATCAAAAAGGTTCCTCTGTCCAAGTGTTCCGTTAGCCATGCTGATGTTGTCTTGTACATGTGGCAAAAAGGAAGCCACGTGTTCAAGGACTAATTTGATGGATAGTGGAAAAATTTCAGTTTTCACTTTTCAGTATAATTTTTTTATGTTATTCCAATTTTACCCCTGTATTACCCATACCTCCTTCCTCACATATTCAGTTTCAATTTGTGTGTTCTGACTTTTTTACTTAATTTGTACATATATGCTTCAAGGATCAATTTGATATCTGATTAAACAATTCAAAGACTTATTTGATGAGTTTTTAATATAACGTATGGATCTATTTGATAGATAGGGAAATAATTCAGGGACTAATTTGATGGGAATATTATTACAGAAAGGTTACATTTCTGAATCATCTTCAACCTCTTTTCATCACCATTAAATTTGAAGCTTGAAGATGAAGCTCGAATTTCATAATTGCTTTTTCCCATGTCCCCCCCCCCAATCATTTCATATTCAATTTTGGCTTTCATATTCAATACGAAAAAATTAGGGTTTGAAGTTTTTTGAATTGGGGAAGAACTGAGCCACGTATTATTGGAGAAAATTTTGGTGATTTTAGAGTGTAGATTGTATAATTAGGGTTCCAATTTTATACAATTGGGCAAGAAAGAGCCGTTGGAGAAGAAAAGGGGAAGAAAGCCAAAACATTTTTTGTAAATTAATCAATTTAGTCCTTTGAAATGTTTGTTATTATCAGCCAAATTAGTCCCTACCTACGTGGCGTCTGACATGTGAGAGGTTAACGGCCACGTCAGCCCCGTTAACGCTTCGTTTGAACAGAAGGACTAACTTGATTGGCATTTAACAGATTCAAGGACTAAGTTGATATTTCGAATAATTGAGGGATGAATTTGGCCGACCCATAAAAATTCAAGGACGAAGTTGATGATTCACTCCTTTTTTATTCAATGAGCAAGTGTTTTTTCCAAACCTTTTAATCTCAATTGTTGGTTTCATTTTTGCCACATGCCACACATCTAATAAGTGATCAGGGGTAAATGGAGCAAACCTAAATAGAGTAAAGATGGAGTCATATCAAATAGACTCTTGTATCATCTTAAAATTTAGATTGGACTCGAGGTGTTAGGAAACATGATATCCATGAAGGAATGAGAGAAAACTCAAGGGAATCTTTCTATTGATGATAAAAGTGAATGATACAAATGATAAGAGATACCTTCTAATGAGGTGGTTACACTATATATACTACTACATCACTAATGCTAACTAGTGTCTAATATCTCTAATTCGAGGTAACCCTAACTACCTTGTAAAGTGAAAACCATCTCCAACACATGTTCAGGATTTATCCTATGCAATATAGGACGAAAATTCTTTAACACTTGGAAGGCTAGCACATTTCAAATAATAATAATAATAATAATAATAATAATAATAATAATAATAATAATAATAATAATAATAATAATAATAATAATAATAATAATAATAATTGTTTATGTTATCATATAGATGTACCTTTAATATTTTTTTGAAGGAGATGTACCTTTAATATTAACTACCATCCTTTTGCTAGTATTTAATTAAAGAAAGAGATATTATTTAATCTTATAAAGTTACCTGCATATCTATCTATATTATATACAATTGCAAATGTTTTACCATGATCTATATTAAATGCTTCTTTTCTATTAGGCTCTCCACATATGCATTGTGTCACTTGACAAATGATGATTAAAACTCTCAATTTTCATGACACTAATTATATAAGCAATGTTAATTAGTAAGATTAAATTTCTTATTTGACTTTTCTCTGTCGTCATTTAAATTTGTTAATTTTTTTTATTTGATCAATAAAAAATAATAATTCTAAGATTGCTTGATAATCCTTTGAAAAAATAGTTATCAATCCATGAGGGTCAGTTGAACAAAAAAATTACCCTATAAATAAACGTGTAGAAGAATAGTGTCCAACGAAAAATTAAGGAGAGAATATTAGTGAAATATTAATTAGAATGAATCTAATTTTTAGTGAAAATGACTTACAAAAAACATGTAAAAAAAATTAGTAAAAATTATTAGAAAAACACGTAGTAAAATATTGGTGAAAATGAATCTAAAGAAAAAAAGTGCAGCAAAATATTAGTAAAAATTATTATAAGATTGTGTAGCGGAATATTATTGAGAGAGAATTGTGTTGACTTGAAATTGTCACATGATGTGATTTTAAAGGATATTCATTTTCATTAAAATCTAATTACCACAAAAAAATTGACTTAACAAATCTACATCTCTAATTGTCCTATAAATAGGCTAATTTTGCAGGCACTTTCCACCACATCGTTTCTTCCGTCTCTTTTTCAGAAGTATACTAATATCCTTGATTTGATGCAAGCTTCTAAAAGTATCAGAATATACTCAGCAATGTATAGAGAATTTTTTTTTTTAATGGGATTTTGAAGCTAAGGGTTTCTCTCCTTTTACTAGGCTCTCCACATATGCATTGTGCCACTTGGCAAATGATGATTAAAACTCTCAATTTTCATGACACTAATTATATAAGCAATGTTAATTAGTAAGATTAAATTTCTTATTTGACTTTTCTCTGTCGTCATTTAAATTTGTTAATTTTTTTTATTTGATCAATCAAAAAATAATAATTCTAAGATTGCTTGATAATCCTTTGAAAAAATAGTTATCAATCCATGAGGGTCAGTTGAACAAAAAAATTACCCTATAAATAAACGTGTAGAAGAATAGTGTCCAACGAAAAATTAAGGAGAGAATATTAGTGAAATATTAATTAGAATGAATCCAATTTTTAGTGAAAATGACTTACAAAAAACATGTAAAAAAAATTAGTAAAAATTATTAGAAAAACACGTAGTAAAATATTGGTGAAAATGAATCTAAAGAAAAAAAGTGCAGCAAAATATAAGTAAAAATTATTATAAAATTGTGTAGCGGAATATTATTGAGAGAGAATTGTGTTGACTTGAAATTGTCACATGATGTGATTTTAAAGCATATTCATTTTCATTAAAATCTAATTACCACAAAAAATTGACTTAACAAATCTACATCTCTAATTGTCCTATAAATAGGCTAATTTTGCAGGCACTTTTCACCACATCGTTTCTTCCGTCTCTTTTTCAGAAGTATACTAATATCCTTGATTTGATGCAAGCTTCTAAAAGTATCAGAATATACTCAGCAATGTATAGAGAATTTTTTTTTTTTTTAATGGGATTTTGAAGCTAAGGGTTTCTCTCCTTTTACTAGGCTCTCCACATATGCATTGTGCCACTTGGCAAATGATGATTAAAACTCTCAATTTTCATGACACTAATTATATAAGCAATGTTAATTAGTAAGATTAAATTTCTTATTTGACTTTTCTCTGTCGTCATTTAAATTTGTTAATTTTTTTTATTTGATCAATCAAAAAATAATAATTCTAAGATTGCTTGATAATCCTTTGAAAAAATAGTTATCAATCCATGAGGGTCAGTTGAACAAAAAAATTACCCTATAAATAAACGTGTAGAAGAATAGTGTCCAACGAAAAATTAAGGAGAGAATATTAGTGAAATATTAATTAGAATGAATCCAATTTTTAGTGAAAATGACTTACAAAAAACATGTAAAAAAAATTAGTAAAAATTATTAGAAAAACACGTAGTAAAATATTGGTGAAAATGAATCTAAAGAAAAAAAGTGCAGCAAAATATTAGTAAAAATTATTATAAAATTGTGTAGCGGAATATTATTGAGAGAGAATTGTGTTGACTTGAAATTGTCACATGATGTGATTTTAAAGCATATTCATTTTCATTAAAATCTAATTACCACAAAAAATTGACTTAACAAATCTACATCTCTAATTGTCCTATAAATAGGCTAATTTTGCAGGCACTTTTCACCACATCGTTTCTTCCGTCTCTTTTTCAGAAGTATACTAATATCCTTGATTTGATGCAAGCTTCTAAAAGTATCAGAATATACTCAGCAATGTATAGAGAATTTTATTTTTTTTTTTAATGGGATTTTGAAGCTAAGGGTTTCTCTCCTTTTACTAGGCTCTCCACATATGCATTGTGCCACTTGGCAAATGATGATTAAAACTCTCAATTTTCATGACACTAATTATATAAGCAATGTTAATTAGTAAGATTAAATTTCTTATTTGACTTTTCTCTGTCGTCATTTAAATTTGTTAATTTTTTTTATTTGATCAATCAAAAAATAATAATTCTAAGATTGCTTGATAATCCTTTGAAAAAATAGTTATCAATCCATGAGGGTCAGTTGAACAAAAAAATTACCCTATAAATAAACGTGTAGAAGAATAGTGTCCAACGAAAAATTAAGGAGAGAATATTAGTGAAATATTAATTAGAATGAATCCAATTTTTAGTGAAAATGACTTACAAAAAACATGTAAAAAAAATTAGTAAAAATTATTAGAAAAACACGTAGTAAAATATTGGTGAAAATGAATCTAAAGAAAAAAAGTGCAGCAAAATATAAGTAAAAATTATTATAAAATTGTGTAGCGGAATATTATTGAGAGAGAATTGTGTTGACTTGAAATTGTCACATGATGTGATTTTAAAGCATATTCATTTTCATTAAAATCTAATTACCACAAAAAATTGACTTAACAAATCTACATCTCTAATTGTCCTATAAATAGGCTAATTTTGCAGGCACTTTCCACCACATCGTTTCTTCCGTCTCTTTTTCAGAAGTATACTAATATCCTTGATTTGATGCAAGCTTCTAAAAGTATCAGAATATACTCAGCAATGTATAGAGAATTTTTTTTTTTTTAATGGGATTTTGAAGCTAAGGGTTTCTCTCCTTTTACTAGGCTCTCCACATATGCATTGTGCCACTTGGCAAATGATGATTAAAACTCTCAATTTTCATGACACTAATTATATAAGCAATGTTAATTAGTAAGATTAAATTTCTTATTTGACTTTTCTCTGTCGTCATTTAAATTTGTTAATTTTTTTTATTTGATCAATCAAAAAATAATAATTCTAAGATTGCTTGATAATCCTTTGAAAAAATAGTTATCAATCCATGAGGGTCAGTTGAACAAAAAAATTACCCTATAAATAAACGTGTAGAAGAATAGTGTCCAACGAAAAATTAAGGAGAGAATATTAGTGAAATATTAATTAGAATGAATCCAATTTTTAGTGAAAATGACTTACAAAAAACATGTAAAAAAAATTAGTAAAAATTATTAGAAAAACACGTAGTAAAATATTGGTGAAAATGAATCTAAAGAAAAAAAGTGCAGCAAAATATTAGTAAAAATTATTATAAAATTGTGTAGCGGAATATTATTGAGAGAGAATTGTGTTGACTTGAAATTGTCACATGATGTGATTTTAAAGCATATTCATTTTCATTAAAATCTAATTACCACAAAAAATTGACTTAACAAATCTACATCTCTAATTGTCCTATAAATAGGCTAATTTTGCAGGCACTTTTCACCACATCGTTTCTTCCGTCTCTTTTTCAGAAGTATACTAATATCCTTGATTTGATGCAAGCTTCTAAAAGTATCAGAATATACTCAGCAATGTATAGAGAATTTTATTTTTTTTTTTAATGGGATTTTGAAGCTAAGGGTTTCTGTCATCGCGATTTTCGGGTGTCAAATCATTAATTGGATTTGAACCTTTCGATCATTGATGTCTCTATTTTTTTGGGGAAGGTAAAATTGAGAAAACCTTAGAAATCCTAAGTTCGGGGCTGATTCCATTACGGGAAGGTGTTAGGCACCCGCAATGGCTATAGTATCCTATAGGAACCGTTTTCTACGCTTTACGTCTATACTTTACTTTTATTGCTACTTTGTAAAAAAAAATCGGTTTTAAGAATGAGAGGGAGAAGATGGGGTTTTATTTTATTGGACTTGGAGAGATTTTGAGTCTCTTGCCTACATACCCTTTTAAGGGATCAAAATTCCATGTAGTTCTCTTCCAAAATATTTTTGTGAGTTTGGTTCAATTTTTAGTTTTTGAAAAATGATTTTTGAAGAAAAAGGTAAGAGGCCGTAAAGGCTTGAGATTAGGAAACGAATGAGGTTGGTTAATTATTTACAAAGAGGTTAAAGTTGGAAGTTAACACTAGTTTGGATTTTGATTAAGAAATAAAGAAAAAAAAGTGAGGTTTTGACCTCATTTTGTTTGCAAAAGAATTTGAGTTATGTGAGGCTTTTTACAAAGAAGTTGTGAATTTTTCTAAGTTTCACGCTTCCTACACATACATCTAGCGTAAAGTCATGCAACGTGTGTGCGAGTGTCGGTGCGTGTGTCGGTGTACATCATCATAGTCCATAGTTTTTTTTACATCGGGTCCTATTTTACATTCTAAAGTCTTGCATGAAATTAAAGAAAATAAACTAACCCTAGAGTATTACATGAATCAATGGAAAATTGCATAAGGGTAATTAAAGGAAGAAAAACAAATGAGAGTGAGGCAATGCTTGCAATGTGCGTGAGGCATAGGACAAAATGGTTAGTAATGAAATGAGGGATGATAGCATGAATAGCAATGCATAGTGGATGGAATTTCTTTAACAAAGCACTAAACTAATTGAAAAAATGAAGTGAACATGACTAAAACATTAAGCAAAAATGCAAGAGATCAAACACCCAAAATAAAGCAAATGACACCAAACTAAAACCTAAAATTTACACCAAGTCTCATGACCCAAAACCTTTACCAAAACAGCACCCCTTTTTCAAAGAAAACATTTCAAGAATCAAAGAGAAATTATAGGTCACACTAAACCCTAAAATCAACACATTGCAACAACAAAATATATCGCAAAATTAGCAATTAAACTTGCCCAAAGTGAAGCTCTCAATTAATTTTGCAAAGAGAAATTAACAAACAAAATTGTGGCATCGTAGATAGCAAGCAACTTGTAAAATTATTGAGCATTCGAACTAGTGGACTAGGAGTTAGATTGCGAAATAAGAAAGGATCCATTGAATTTGACCACCAAGGAATTAACAATTAGACATGCAAGAATGTAGAAACAGCATGAATTCAGGGGTGAACACATCACAAAATCACATATCAAATATCAATGCCATAGAGCAACAATTGGATCCGAAATAGCGCAAGAAAATTCGCAAAAAGCATCAAAAATACGTAAATCAAACAAAAATTAGCGCGCATGCTTTTTATCCACTTCAAAGTATAAAATTACCACAAAACAGTTGAAAATTCATCAAGAAACATATGGTAATTTTTTCAGGATTTTTTGCAAGAAAATTAATATGCACATGGGTTCAAGTAGCAAGAAATAAGGTGTAAATAGCAAGAAAGAACGAAAAGCACAAGAAAAAAGCCCAAAATCCAAACCCAGCAGACTGGTACCCATCTCACACGGATCCGGATCGAACCTGGTGCCCCCAGAGGCGTTAGATGAATCCGGATTAACATAAACCTAAATCTAAAGGTGGAGAATGCACATGGCATGGGTCGGTTTGAGCCCGACCCGGTTTGAGGCTTACATAAAAAGGAAAAAGGATCCGGTTCAACACAAACCTCACGCGTCCCTCTCTCTTCTCTCTTCTCTCTCGCCGTTCTCATGCTTCACGAACCCTAACCCTAACTCATACAATCTTGCCCAGAACTTCAAGATTCATGGCCTAAACACCTTGTATTGTTGTTCTAAACATGAATCAGCCACTGGAAATCACATTCATCCGTTGAATCAACGTGAATCTTGAGTTTTGCTTGCGGATTCAAAAGGTTTTGGTTCTTTGTTTTCTGGCTTGAATCTTTCTGAATCACTTTGTGTATGAATCCGTTGGATTACAACGGTTGTTTCTTCGTTGTAACTCCTTGGATCATTACGTTTTTTCGAAAGTTTTCTTTTATTCTTAGGGTTTGTTGATTTGAACCAAAACTCTTTGAATCTGCCATAGATTTACGTTGATTTGGATTCACTGATGTTTTTAAGCAAAAAAAGAAGTAAGTCTTTGATCTTTCACCTGGTTTTGTTCGGAGATTTGGATTCGGATCTTCGGAGTTCCTTGATTTGGTTCCGTTCTTCACTGATTCTTGTTTGAAATCCGTAACTGAACCGGTGATACTCTTTCTCTTCTTCGTTGGCTCAAAAATCTTCGAAATTCTTTCCCTCTTCTTCTCAACCTTTCTCTTCTGCGATCGCGCTTGAGTTCGCTATCCTTGATGGTGAATTCGCGCTTGAATTGTGGGAGAGATTAGCTCAATGATGAAGATTCACCTCTGAATCTCTGAGAGCAGCCATGAATTTCATGAATTTTGGCCTGAATTGAGCTCTGGAGAACTAGGGTTTGTGGAACTGTTCTTCAATCTTTTCTGAATTGGTTGTGATTTGATCTAACTGACAAGAGAGAGAAATTTCTCTTTCTGTTTATGACTTGGCATTGATGTGGCGCGTGATCCTGAAAGTTCTGACACTGTTCACTATTTATAAGCTGCCATGTGGCCTCTGAGCCAATAGAAATACGCCACCTGGATTGAACTGCCCGTGTGGCACTTGAGGACTAATCTGCAATTGTGTAAAAAAATTGGGCTGTTTTGCAATTATTGTAAAAATCAGGACTGTTTTGCAATTTAAAATTTGGACTATTTTAAAAGAAGTAAAAGAAAATAGACTGGGACTAAAATGCAATAAAATTTTGACATTTGGACTGGATAGCAATTTCTAAAAGATTTTGGACTAAAATGCAAAATTAATAAAATTGGTAAAAAAGTAATTTGAAATGCAACGTAAAGTGAAACGTTTAAAAACGACAAAACGGACTAAAACGAACAAACTACCAAAATGAGGTATTTTAAAATACCTCTCTGCCCAAAATTCAAATAATGTGAAAAGACTAAAATGCCCCTAGGGCAAAAATGACTCAGACTGACTCAGATGCGAACTAAGATGATTTTGTACAAAATTTGATTAAAGACTTATGCAGACCAGTTGAAAAAAGACTCAGGGACAAATTGTAGGGACTGAAAATGGGTTCCTTCGTAGGAAATGACCAAAATACCCTTTTGTATGATTTTATGCAAAAATTTAAAAGACTGAAGCAGTACTGTATGCAGTTGAAGCACAATAGAAAATACGGTGAACTTGAAAGTTTTAGAAAGTAGTAAAGGAAATTGAATGAGTATTTTTAGGTCCAAAATGAGGGTATGACAGCTGCCCCTATTTAAGTTTCTTCGTTTGGAGAGTCAAGAGACGGAGTCTTTGGCTTGACATGACGAAGATACTTAAATATCGACATTTGCACTGATTTTGGGCGTAAAAATACATTTGCAAGTGTTATGTATGCCATGCAACATTTGTGTTATGAATGCAAGACAAATTGAGAATTGAATTTAACAAAATATGTCGTATCCATTGCGGGATTGATAGACATTGACAGAATAGCAAACAGCAGAGTATGTCGTATCCATTGCGGGACTGGTTGACATTGACAGAATAGCAAACAGCAGAGTATGTCGTATCCATTGCGGGACTGGTTGACATTGACAGAATAGCAAACAGCAGAGTATGTCGTATCCATTGCGGGACTGGTTGACATTGACAGAATAGCAAACAGCAGAGTATGTCGTATCCATTGCGGGACTGGTTGACATTGACAGAATATCAAAAAGAATATGTCGTATCCATTGCGGGACTGATTGACATTGGCAGAATAGCAGATAACAAGACTCACTGGGGAGACTCGAAAGCAAATTGACAGGTACAAGCTGTTCTTGGGTGCGAACTAGCCACTTGACCGGGAAAATTGACAACAAAGGGCGCAAGCTGCTCTTGTATTTGAGCTGGTTACTTGGCTGAAAGAAAACATAGGAAGCACAAGCTGTTCTTGGACACGAACCGGTTACTTGGCTGGCAAAAACAAAATAGAAAGTACGAGCTGTTCTTGGGTCTGAACTGGTCACTCGGCGGATATCAAAAGGATAGGTACAAGCTGTTCTTGGATGCGAACTGGCCGCTTGACCGATAACAGAAACAAATTGACAGGCACAAGCTGTTCTTGGAGATGAACTAGCCACTTGGCCGTTAACAGAAACAAATTGTATTTGAAAAGGGATTGAATTTGATAGACATAACTGCAGGAGCTTGAATTTGACAAGGGTGTTGACAGGACTGTTTGAATTTTGAAATTGATATGACAGTAGACATTTATTGTTGGCAGAAGAAATTTGAAATTGACATGACTGATTTTGATTGCGATTAACATAGGAATTGAGAATGCAGATGCGTATGGATAGCATAACAATTTTACTAGATGCATGAACATGTAAGATGCATGATTATGCATGTATGGATGCTCTGGAATGCATGACGATTGGCAATTTGTAGACACAATTTCGCAGAGGCAGACGAAACATTGGAATATTGGGCACGTAATGGCTCGCGCTCGGACACATATTTGCAAAAGTTCCTTTTCTGGGGATGCCGCCGCTTGAAGATGCGTCGAGACCATCGTTGAAGGCAGGAAGTTGTAAAACAGTTTGAATGGTATCGCTGCTTGTCGGAACAGTCACGTAAGTGCCTTTGACATCGCATCTGTGGTCAATGCTTTTGCATGTTTGTTTTTTTTCTTTATTTCATTTTTCATCATCCCATTTTTGCCTGGACCGCCCTTTCAGGTTTTCGATCCACCGGGGAATAGTTTTTTTTGTATTGCCCCTGTTTTTGCCTGAATTGCCTTTGAAGGTTGTCAATCCATCGGGGTGCTCATTTTTGCCTAAGCCGCCCTTTCGGGTTTTCGACTTAGCGAGCATATTTATTTATTATTATTTTTTTTTTTTTTTTTTTTTTTTTTTTTGCTTTTCATTCTGTTTTTTCATTCTTGCCATTGACCACAGATCGTGACTGGGAGGAGGGCTTGCTAGTAACTTGAATTGGAATCGATATCAATGTAGATTTATTCATGCATGTTCATTTGAATGTACCTAGCTGTTCAGGCTTGTTTTCAAAATACTTAAAAAATTTCAGTTTTCAGAATGTTTATTCCAGACACATCATTATTAACATAGAAAAAAATTTTTTTTTTTTTTTTTTTTTTTGTACAGAGCTTTGAAAATAGAATAGGAAATGAGTGCCAAACAAAAGCATAGGCTCAAATCAATGTATAAGGGTGGTAGTCGGCCAAGAGCGCGACCCCACGGATTCATAAAGCTTGGAAAATGGTAATTTTATATTGGTTGGTGGTACATTGAACACAGTAACTGCTACGGCATCTGAAACTCTTGAATCCACAGGCGTCGGAACCTCGGATGAGAACGGTCAAACATCAATTGTAAAAATCCCAAGGGGGGTAGTAACTTGCCAGATATAGTCAATTGTCTTTTTATTTCAATCTCATTTTTGCATGAACCGCCCTTTCGGGTTTTCGGCTCATCGAGACGCTCATTTTTGCCTGAGTTACATGTAGTCTCAGCGAGCTTTTTACATTTTGTTTCTTGTCCCTTATTTTGCCTGGACCGCCCTTTCGGGTTTTCGATCCACCGGGAAGCGCATTTTTGCCTAGGCCGCCCTTTCGGGTTTTCGACCTACCACGCTGTTCTTTTCATATCTAGACAAAGTACTTTCTGACTACATCGGCATTCACAGGATTCGGGAGTTCTACACCATCCATGTGAGTGAGAATCAAAGCACCGCCAGAGAAAGCCTTCTTGACAACATAAGGTCCCTCATAATTAGGCGTCCATTTGCCCCTTGGGTCGGGTAGCCGACTCATTTTTCTTTTCAACACGAGTTCACCTTCCTTGAACATCCGAGGACGGACTTTCTTGTCAAAAGCATTTTTCATCCTTGCTTGATACATTCGACCATGAGCCAAAGCGTCCAGTCGTCTTTCCTCAATCAAATTCAACTGGTCGTACCGACTCTGGCACCATTCAGCCTCAGACAACTTGGCTTCCATAATCACACGGAGAGACGGAATCTCCACTTCCAAAGGGAGGACTGCCTCCATGCCGTATACAAGAGAGAAAGGCGTTGCCCCGGTTGAACTACGGACTGTAGTGCGGTAGCCGTGTAGAGCGTAGGGCAACATCTCATGCCAGTCTTTGTACGTTGTTACCATCTTTTGCACAATCTTCTTAATGTTCTTATTAGCGGCCTCAACTGCACCATTCATCTGAGGTCTGTAAGGAGAGGAGTTGTGGTGCTCAATCTTGAATTTCTCACATAAGGCCTGCACCATGTCATTGTTCAGGTTGGTACCGTTGTCAGTGATGATCTTGCTAGGGACGCCGTACCGACAGATGATATTGTTTTTGATGAATTTGACTACCACTTGCTTAGTCACGTTGGCATAGGATGCAGCTTCGACCCATTTGGTGAAATAATCGATTGCTACCAGGATAAAACGATGACCGTTTGAAGCCTTCGGTTCGATTCTTCCAATCACATCAATGCCCCACATAGAGAAAGGCCACGGAGAAGACATAATATTGAGGGTGTGCGGAGGCACGTGAATCCTATCAGCATATACTTGACATTTGTGGCACTTCCTGGCATATTGATAGCAATCGCGCTCCATGGTAATCCAGTAGTAACCAGCTCTCAAAAGCTTTCTAGACATGACGTGTCCCGATGCGTGGGTCTCGAAGGTGCCATCGTGCACATCGTGCATTAACTGTTCTGCTTCACATTCATCCACACATCTTAACAACACCATATCGAAATTCCTCTTGTACAGGACATCACCATCCAACAGGAATTTGCTAGCCAATCTGCGCAACGTCTTCTTGTCTTTGTTGGAAGCACCTGGCGGATACTCACGGCTTTGCAAAAATTGTTTGATATCACAATACCAGGGCTTGTTGTCCACCTCGCCTGAATCCGTTCGTACGATTGCATCACTGACAGTAAACACATGAGCGGGCCGGTCTAGGCGTCGTACCTTGATCATCGGCACGTGATTCCAATGGTTTACCTGAAGCATGGAAGATAAGGTAGCAAGAGCATCAGCCATTTGGTTCTCCTCTCGGGGGATATGGTGCAACTCGACCTTTGTGAAATACGTCAACAGACGCCTTGCATAATCCCGGTAAGGGATCAAATTAGCATGATGGGTTTCCCATTCTCCTTTTATCTGGTTGATGACTAATGCAGAGTCTCCATATATGTCGAGATGTTTGATCCTCATGTCGATGGCCTCTTCTATTCCCAAGATGCACGCTTCGTATTCGGCCACATTGTTAGTGCATTCAAACACAACCCGGGCTGTGAAAGGGATGTGATGCCCTTGCGGAGCCACAATTACTGCGCCAATTCCTCGGCCATAGGCATTAACAGCACCATCAAAGACCAACCCCCACTTGCTATCGGGGTCCGGTCCTTCACCGATTAGCGGTTCTTCACAATCTCTTGATTTTAAAAACATGACCTCTTCGTCGGGGAAATCGAACTTCAATGGTTGATAATCATCAAGTGGTTGGCAAGCCAGATGGTCGGCCAGAATACTCCCTCTAATGGCTTTCTGAGCTTTAAACACAATATCATACTCTGACAGTAACATTTGCCAACGTGCGATTTTTCCAGTAACATTCGGTTTCTCAAAGATGTACTTGATTGGATCCATGCGGGATATCAACCAAGTCGTATGATTCATCAAGTAATGACGCATGCGTTTGGCGGCCCAGGCCAAGGCACAACAGGTCTTCTCAAGCATTGTGTACCGAGTCTCGCAATCGGTGAATTTCTTGCTCAAATAGTAAATTGCATGCTCTTTCTTTCCAGTCTCATCTTGCTGACCGAGCACACATCCCATAGACTCATCCAATACCGACAAATACATGATCAAAGGCCTTCCCTCTACCGGCGGAACGAGGATAGGAGGTTCTAGCAAATAACTTTTGATGTTGTCGAAGGCTTCTTGGCATTCATCATTCCATACCACCGGTTGATCCTTCCTGAGCAACTTGAAAATCGGCCTGCAGGTTGCAGTCATGTGGGATATAAACCTGGAAATGTAGTTCAAACGTCCGAGGAACCCTCTGACCTGCTTCTCAGTTTGCGGGGCCGGCATCTCGCGGATGGCTCGGACCTTGTCTGGATCTACTTCAATCCCCTTTTGGCTGACAATGAAGCCTAACAACTTCCCAGACCTAACACCGAATGTACACTTGTTTGGGTTCAGCCGGAGCTTGTACTTCCTCAACCTTTCAAACATTTTAGCCAAGTATTCGACGTGTTGTTCTTCATCGCTCGACTTGACAATCATGTCATCTACATACACTTCAACCTCCTTGTGAATCATGTCATGGAACAAAGTGGTCATCCCTCTTTGGTAAGTAGCACCAGCATTTATTAGACCGAACGGCATTGCTTTACAACAGAAAGTCCCCCATGGAGTGATGAACGACGTCTTCTCCCTGTCTTTAGGCGACATTTTGATTTGGTTATAGCCCGAGAAACCGTCCATGAAGGAGAACACCTTGCACTGGGCAGTATTGTCAACGAGCACATCGATGTGAGGCAGTGGAAAATTGTCTTTCAAGCTTGCTCTGTTCAAATCTCTGTAGTCAACACACATCCGAACCTTACCATCTTTCTTCGGTACTGGCACGATGTTAGCAACCCACTCGGGATACTCAACTGTCATGAGAAAGCCCGCATCAATCTGTTTCTGCACTTCCGCTTTGATCTTCAGAGCCATGTCCGGCCGGGTCCGCCTCAACTTTTGCCTGACGGGAGGACAGTCTGGTTTTGTCGGTATCCGATGTTCTACAATCTGAGGATCCAAACCTGGCATGTCTTCATACGACCATGCAAAAATGTCTGAATACTCGCGGAGAAGATGGAAGATCCTTTTCTTGACCCCTTCCTCCAAGGCAGCACCGACTTTGATTTCTCTTTTGTTATCCTCAGTACCCAAGTTGATTAGCTCGATCTCTTCCTGGTGAGGCCGAATGGTTTTCTCTTCTTGCTCAAGCAATCGGGCAATCTCATCTGGTATGTCATCACTACCCTCATCTTCGGTCTCGAATACCGGGGATTCAACAGTTTGGAGAAGCATAGAGTTACTGTGTTCAACGGGCTCATTGTGGTTCGATCTGCGTGACATGATTTGGATGATTTTTAGAAAATGATTTTCATGCAGATCTTTAAAATTAATAAGAAAATGCAGACGTTTTGGTTTTTTCTGGCATTACCATTATTTCCAAGGGAAAAGCATTAAAGAAAGAAAAAGAGTCGTGAAAGAAACGACGTCTTTTATTGATAATGGCGATGTCGGAACAAACATGCCCTTTACAAAAGAGTCACTTCCGCCTCGGGCAAGACGGAAGGATTGTTATTTTGAAAACAAAGCCTAAACAGCAAGACATATTACTTAGAATCATGCACAGACACAGGGAGATTGATAACATTCCAGTTCTTTGCAATGCCTCCTGGTATCACAAATGCGGGCCTAGCCCCTCTTTCAGCAGCACCATCAAGAATTGCATTGGTAAATCCAGCACTACGGAACGTTCCAGTTGACATGCCTGACGTCGGAGAGAAACCGAGACCCTCTTTGTATTTGTTGTCCTGCAGCTGTATCAATTGGCCCCAACCAGCGGCTTGACCCTTCTGAACGGCTCTCTGCGCATCCTTAAATGAAGCCATGGCAGCACTAGCTCTCTTGGGCTCCTCACCTTCGATGGTCAAACCCTGGAATGCAGTTCCTTCGGCGGACTTAGCTTCGATACAAGAGAAGGAGGATAACTGACTGACCAGATAAGCTTCTTCTCCATGCACTGTCACAAGTTTGCCATTCTTCACGAACTTTAGCTTCTGATGGAGAGTAGAGGTGACTGCCCCAGCTTCGTGTATCCACGGTCTCCCGAGCAGGCAACTGTAAGAGGCATCTATGTCCATAACCTGGAAGGTAATCATGAATGTTTTAGGACCAATAGTCATGGGGAGATCTACTTCTCCGAGCACAGTTTTACGGGAACCATCGAAAGCCTTGACTAGAAAAGTACTCCTTCTCAAGGGAACTCCTCGGCAACTCAACTGATCCAAAGTCGATTTAGGCATCACATTCAACGACGACCCAGTGTCTACCAGTACGTTGGACAACATATCTGTTTTGCAGTTCATGGAAATATGCAGTGCCAAGTTATGGCGCTTTCCTGCCTCCGGAAGCTCATCTTCACCAAACCAAAGGTTACTGCAAGCAGAGATGTTAGCTACTATCCCACCAAATTGGTCTTCTGTAACTTCGTGGTCAACATAAGCTTGTTCCAACACTTTCAACAACACATTCCTGTGAGCCTCTGAACTGAGGAGTAAGGCCAAGATGGATATCTTCGAGGGAGTCTGTAACAGCTGATCAACGATCTTATAATCGCTCTTCTTGATTATCCTCAAAATCTCATCCAGATTGGAATCATCAACGGATTGGCCAGGACGGCTGGTACTTTTAA
Source organism: Medicago lupulina (assembly GCA_958299785.1). Taxonomy (NCBI): domain Eukaryota; kingdom Viridiplantae; phylum Streptophyta; class Magnoliopsida; order Fabales; family Fabaceae; genus Medicago; species Medicago lupulina. The sequence goes on from OY283144.1 coordinate 65,175,031, forward strand.
CAACAGCAGGGATTGTCAACGGAGTAGGCTCATTAGCAGGAGTTGTAACTTGCACATCATCTTTCTTCTGAAACAAAAGTGGTCGGACCTTGCCGCTCCTCAAAGCTGTCACTTCAGCGATACTGCCTACCGTGCTTGAGGATACCAAGGGTACTTCTTTCCCGTTTTCCAACATAGTTGCACTGTACTTGTACGGGACGGCTTTTGTAGAAGCATATGGTACTGGACCTGGTAACCGTATGACCAACGGCTCAACATCCCTTTGGACGGGTGCGCTCCTGACTGGGGTATCATGAAAGATCGGCACTATCATACAAACATCACTGGTAGTCAAGTAGTTGTCATTCATCAATCTTTGAATATCAGCCTGAACTATGCTGCAGCCCATGGGGTTCCGAAGACATTCACGGCAGGCGGCGTGGTCATGGCTGAACAAAGCAGCTCGGCATAGCTTGATGTGTAGTGGTACCAGGGGTGTAGCAACATTACGGACATTTAGACAAGGGATTTCTTCACAGACTTCGATCATATTCACCGCGGCATGGTTGGGGAGTGGATTGTCAAGTACATGTGGGACATTGTTTTCAAAGGACAGCTTTCCCTGGTCGATTAACTTCTTCACAATGTATTTCAGAGCGTAGCAACCTTCTACGTCATGACCTAGGGCGCCTTGGTGGAAATCACATCTGAGATCGGAGCGGAACCTGGGAGGTAATGGGTTTGGCGGAGGCTTGCCGGGCCTAGTGGTGCAATACCCCTTGTGTAACAAAGTTGGGAGTAGTTCAGCATACGCCATTGGGATCGGCGAGAAAGATGGTCTAGATTGCGGACCTTGTTGTTGTTGGGCTAGTGGTTGTTGTTGCATCTGTTGGGCGATGGCATTAACAGGGACCTGAGGCTGGCCCGGTAGTGGAGGGTATTGATGGTAGAACGGCGGATAGAACGGATGCTGGGCATACTGTAGGTACTGATACGGCTGAGGCAATTGTGTAGCATTGACGGGAGCGGCAGTGGCAGATTGATTGGTTCCGACGGACACCATCCCAACCTCTGATTCCTTTTTCTTATGGTGACCGTTGCCGTATTTCTTCGGTGCATTCGAAGATTCGCCCTTCTCAAACACGATAATTCCTTCTCGGACAGCTTCCTCCAAGCGAGTACCCATGGTGACCATCTCAGAGAAGTTGCTTGGGGCAGCAATGATCATTCTCTCGACGTAACCTTTCTTCAGGGTCTTCAAGAATGTTTGAGTCATTTCTTCCTCGTCCAAAGCGGGTGTGATACGGGCAGCTGCCCCTCTCCATCTCTGTGCGTATTCACGAAAGCTTTCGTCTTTCTTCTGAGAAAGAGACCGGAGGAACTCTCTATTCGGCTTGAGCCTGGTGTTAAACCCATAGTGGTTCTTGAAAGCAGTAGCTAGATCATCAAAAGTGTGGATATCATCCTTGCTCAAACCGGTATACCACTCCGCGGCATCTTCCATTAGACTGTCCTGGAAGCAGTGGATCATCAGTGAATCATTGTCTGCATGATTAGCCATCTTCCGGACGTATTTGATAATATGGTTCTGGGGGCAAGTCAGCCCGTTGTAGCGGTCAAAATTCGGAACCTTGAATTTCTTGGGAACATCCACCCTTGGCACCAAACAAAGATCGTGGGTTCGGACGAGGTCACTGCTCCCACGGTTGGCCTTGATCTCGCGACGGAGTTCCCTGGCAAGTTCTTCCATTTTTTCTTCCATAGTTCCCAACACAGGGGTTTTTCCACGGTGATCATCAGCATTAGCGCCCTGAGGCGTAGGGTGCACAATCGGCACTGTGAAGACTGTTGACTGAGGCAAGGTAGTGTGAAGAGATGTGAAATCTGGTGGTGGTGTCTGACCAACATTAGCGGCAGCGGAAGTCGCGGTTCCTGAAACACCGGCTGCAGTATTGGGAGCAAAATAAGGTGGGAGCCCATACGGGAATCCTCTTGGCATGGTGAAACGGCTGTCGAGAGTTGATATCGGAATTGCCTCAGTGGCCTCTGGAGCAGACGAGGCTGGTTGTTCTTGAGCGGCTAACAGAGCGGTCATGGCATCGAGAGTTTTGGCTAACTCTTCCCTCACGGAGGCCAGTTCAGCACGAAGCAGTGTATTCTCTTCTTCCATAGCTACTTGATTTCTCCTTCTGTACTGTCTGGTCTGATGTACTCTGGTAGGCTGATCAGTCCTTCGAGCACGAGCCACTTTTCACTCTGCGGCAGAAGAACCAGGAGGCAATGAGCACTTGGAAGTTTTTGTGACCGATGAATGATGCATATGATGCATGATATGCAAATGCGGATGTAAAAATGACTATTTTTGTTATCAAAGGGTTTTTTAGACAAATTAGAATCTTGCAAACATTTTTAGCAAGATGACGAGATTAGAAATCTGTCAAGACAAATCGTTTTGAAATGCTAAGCGAAAGGAAGTGGGATCGATTTCCTTGAACTTGTAGGACTTAGTCCCCTTCATGCCTGGTTATATTTGCAAAGAATTTTAGTTTGTCTATACCCTTTGATGAATGCATGTAGAAAATTTATGCATGAATGCATGTATGCATGATTTAAATAGCGGTGGGCTAAGGTAACAAGTGGACGCGGTGTCCGGTGAAACTAAGGCTTTTGATAGTAGTAACCAAGGTTCTACGAAGTTCCCAAACCACAACCTCTCTTGCGTATATCATGGTGGTACAAAGCAACGCTTGTCCATGATTATCCGTAAGAAGATTTAGTTTGGGTGTAGTATCGCGTGACGACTAAATTTCGAGACAACGCTCGGTTTAGCCACCGCACTACGTCCTAAGAAAGGCCAAGGATGGGTTTGGTAACTACGGTTCATAGCCTTCATCGGTCAATTGGAAGTAAAGTGCCTAAGCATGACAACACACGCCGGCAACATCACCTCCAAAATGCCTCAGCTATGTGAGATTGATCGCGTAATCCAATGCACGAGGCAACCCCCGGAATGGATTGTCGATTATATCTCCCCTAATCTTAAGTTCCCTCAGCCCGGGTATAGGGCTTTTGATATTCTCACCCCACACGTACACAAGAAAGTTTTACATGTAATAATAAAGCAAAGTGTAAATATATAAAGCGTGAAAAAACTAGGCGTAGCCCTAACTAGTCCCCAGCAGAGTCGCCATTTCTGTCATCGCGATTTTCGGGTGTCAAATCATTAATTGGATTTGAACCTTTCGATCATTGATGTCTCTATTTTTTTGGGGAAGGTAAAATTGAGAAAACCTTAGAAATCCTAAGTTCGGGGCTGATTCCATTACGGGAAGGTGTTAGGCACCCGCAATGGCTATAGTATCCTATAGGAACCGTTTTCTACGCTTTACGTCTATACTTTACTTTTATTGCTACTTTGTAAAAAAAAATCGGTTTTAAGAATGAGAGGGAGAAGATGGGGTTTTATTTTATTGGACTTGGAGAGATTTTGAGTCTCTTGCCTACATACCCTTTTAAGGGATCAAAATTCCATGTAGTTCTCTTCCAAAATATTTTTGTGAGTTTGGTTCAATTTTTAGTTTTTGAAAAATGATTTTTGAAGAAAAAGGTAAGAGGCCGTAAAGGCTTGAGATTAGGAAACGAATGAGGTTGGTTAATTATTTACAAAGAGGTTAAAGTTGGAAGTTAACACTAGTTTGGATTTTGATTAAGAAATAAAGAAAAAAAAGTGAGGTTTTGACCTCATTTTGTTTGCAAAAGAATTTGAGTTATGTGAGGCTTTTTACAAAGAAGTTGTGAATTTTTCTAAGTTTCACGCTTCCTACACATACATCTAGCGTAAAGTCATGCAACGTGTGTGCGAGTGTCGGTGCGTGTGTCGGTGTACATCATCATAGTCCATAGTTTTTTTTACATCGGGTCCTATTTTACATTCTAAAGTCTTGCATGAAATTAAAGAAAATAAACTAACCCTAGAGTATTACATGAATCAATGGAAAATTGCATAAGGGTAATTAAAGGAAGAAAAACAAATGAGAGTGAGGCAATGCTTGCAATGTGCGTGAGGCATAGGACAAAATGGTTAGTAATGAAATGAGGGATGATAGCATGAATAGCAATGCATAGTGGATGGAATTTCTTTAACAAAGCACTAAACTAATTGAAAAAATGAAGTGAACATGACTAAAACATTAAGCAAAAATGCAAGAGATCAAACACCCAAAATAAAGCAAATGACACCAAACTAAAACCTAAAATTTACACCAAGTCTCATGACCCAAAACCTTTACCAAAACAGCACCCCTTTTTCAAAGAAAACATTTCAAGAATCAAAGAGAAATTATAGGTCACACTAAACCCTAAAATCAACACATTGCAACAACAAAATATATCGCAAAATTAGCAATTAAACTTGCCCAAAGTGAAGCTCTCAATTAATTTTGCAAAGAGAAATTAACAAACAAAATTGTGGCATCGTAGATAGCAAGCAACTTGTAAAATTATTGAGCATTCGAACTAGTGGACTAGGAGTTAGATTGCGAAATAAGAAAGGATCCATTGAATTTGACCACCAAGGAATTAACAATTAGACATGCAAGAATGTAGAAACAGCATGAATTCAGGGGTGAACACATCACAAAATCACATATCAAATATCAATGCCATAGAGCAACAATTGGATCCGAAATAGCGCAAGAAAATTCGCAAAAAGCATCAAAAATACGTAAATCAAACAAAAATTAGCGCGCATGCTTTTTATCCACTTCAAAGTATAAAATTACCACAAAACAGTTGAAAATTCATCAAGAAACATATGGTAATTTTTTCAGGATTTTTTGCAAGAAAATTAATATGCACATGGGTTCAAGTAGCAAGAAATAAGGTGTAAATAGCAAGAAAGAACGAAAAGCACAAGAAAAAAGCCCAAAATCCAAACCCAGCAGACTGGTACCCATCTCACACGGATCCGGATCGAACCTGGTGCCCCCAGAGGCGTTAGATGAATCCGGATTAACATAAACCTAAATCTAAAGGTGGAGAATGCACATGGCATGGGTCGGTTTGAGCCCGACCCGGTTTGAGGCTTACATAAAAAGGAAAAAGGATCCGGTTCAACACAAACCTCACGCGTCCCTCTCTCTTCTCTCTTCTCTCTCGCCGTTCTCATGCTTCACGAACCCTAACCCTAACTCATACAATCTTGCCCAGAACTTCAAGATTCATGGCCTAAACACCTTGTATTGTTGTTCTAAACATGAATCAGCCACTGGAAATCACATTCATCCGTTGAATCAACGTGAATCTTGAGTTTTGCTTGCGGATTCAAAAGGTTTTGGTTCTTTGTTTTCTGGCTTGAATCTTTCTGAATCACTTTGTGTATGAATCCGTTGGATTACAACGGTTGTTTCTTCGTTGTAACTCCTTGGATCATTACGTTTTTTCGAAAGTTTTCTTTTATTCTTAGGGTTTGTTGATTTGAACCAAAACTCTTTGAATCTGCCATAGATTTACGTTGATTTGGATTCACTGATGTTTTTAAGCAAAAAAAGAAGTAAGTCTTTGATCTTTCACCTGGTTTTGTTCGGAGATTTGGATTCGGATCTTCGGAGTTCCTTGATTTGGTTCCGTTCTTCACTGATTCTTGTTTGAAATCCGTAACTGAACCGGTGATACTCTTTCTCTTCTTCGTTGGCTCAAAAATCTTCGAAATTCTTTCCCTCTTCTTCTCAACCTTTCTCTTCTGCGATCGCGCTTGAGTTCGCTATCCTTGATGGTGAATTCGCGCTTGAATTGTGGGAGAGATTAGCTCAATGATGAAGATTCACCTCTGAATCTCTGAGAGCAGCCATGAATTTCATGAATTTTGGCCTGAATTGAGCTCTGGAGAACTAGGGTTTGTGGAACTGTTCTTCAATCTTTTCTGAATTGGTTGTGATTTGATCTAACTGACAAGAGAGAGAAATTTCTCTTTCTGTTTATGACTTGGCATTGATGTGGCGCGTGATCCTGAAAGTTCTGACACTGTTCACTATTTATAAGCTGCCATGTGGCCTCTGAGCCAATAGAAATACGCCACCTGGATTGAACTGCCCGTGTGGCACTTGAGGACTAATCTGCAATTGTGTAAAAAAATTGGGCTGTTTTGCAATTATTGTAAAAATCAGGACTGTTTTGCAATTTAAAATTTGGACTATTTTAAAAGAAGTAAAAGAAAATAGACTGGGACTAAAATGCAATAAAATTTTGACATTTGGACTGGATAGCAATTTCTAAAAGATTTTGGACTAAAATGCAAAATTAATAAAATTGGTAAAAAAGTAATTTGAAATGCAACGTAAAGTGAAACGTTTAAAAACGACAAAACGGACTAAAACGAACAAACTACCAAAATGAGGTATTTTAAAATACCTCTCTGCCCAAAATTCAAATAATGTGAAAAGACTAAAATGCCCCTAGGGCAAAAATGACTCAGACTGACTCAGATGCGAACTAAGATGATTTTGTACAAAATTTGATTAAAGACTTATGCAGACCAGTTGAAAAAAGACTCAGGGACAAATTGTAGGGACTGAAAATGGGTTCCTTCGTAGGAAATGACCAAAATACCCTTTTGTATGATTTTATGCAAAAATTTAAAAGACTGAAGCAGTACTGTATGCAGTTGAAGCACAATAGAAAATACGGTGAACTTGAAAGTTTTAGAAAGTAGTAAAGGAAATTGAATGAGTATTTTTAGGTCCAAAATGAGGGTATGACAGTTTCTCTCCTTTTACTAGGCTCTCCACATATGCATTGTGCCACTTGGCAAATGATGATTAAAACTCTCAATTTTCATGACACTAATTATATAAGCAATGTTAATTAGTAAGATTAAATTTCTTATTTGACTTTTCTCTGTCGTCATTTAAATTTGTTAATTTTTTTTATTTGATCAATCAAAAAATAATAATTCTAAGATTGCTTGATAATCCTTTGAAAAAATAGTTATCAATCCATGAGGGTCAGTTGAACAAAAAAATTACCCTATAAATAAACGTGTAGAAGAATAGTGTCCAACGAAAAATTAAGGAGAGAATATTAGTGAAATATTAATTAGAATGAATCCAATTTTTAGTGAAAATGACTTACAAAAAACATGTAAAAAAAATTAGTAAAAATTATTAGAAAAACACGTAGTAAAATATTGGTGAAAATGAATCTAAAGAAAAAAAGTGCAGCAAAATATTAGTAAAAATTATTATAAAATTGTGTAGCGGAATATTATTGAGAGAGAATTGTGTTGACTTGAAATTGTCACATGATGTGATTTTAAAGCATATTCATTTTCATTAAAATCTAATTACCACAAAAAATTGACTTAACAAATCTACATCTCTAATTGTCCTATAAATAGGCTAATTTTGCAGGCACTTTCCACCACATCGTTTCTTCCGTCTCTTTTTCAGAAGTATACTAATATCCTTGATTTGATGCAAGCTTCTAAAAGTATCAGAATATACTCAGCAATGTATAGAGAATTTTATTTTATTTTTTAATGGGATTTTGAAGCTAAGGGTTTCTCTCCTTTTACTAGGCTCTCCACATATGCATTGTGCCACTTGGCAAATGATGATTAAAACTCTCAATTTTCATGACACTAATTATATAAGCATTGTTAATTAGTAAGATTAAATTTCTTATTTGACTTTTCTCTGTCGTCATTTAAATTTGTTAATTTTTTTTATTTGATCAATCAAAAAATAATAATTCTAAGATTGCTTGATAATCCTTTGAAAAAATAGTTATCAATCCATGAGGGTCAGTTGAACAAAAAAATTACCCTATAAATAAACGTGTAGAAGAATAGTGTCCAACGAAAAATTACGGAGAGAATATTAGTGAAATATTAATTAGAATGAATCCAATTTTTAGTGAAAATGACTTACAAAAAACATGTAATAAAAATTAGTAAAAATTATTAGATAAACACGTAGTAAAATATTGGTGAAAATGAATCTAAAGAAAAAAAAGTACAGCAAAATATTAGTAAAAATTATTATAAAATTGTGTAGCGGAATATTATTGAGAGAGAATTGTGTTGACTTGAAATTGTCACATGATGTGATTTTAAAGCATATTCATTTTCATTAAAATCTAATTACCACAAAAAATTGACTTAACAAATCTACATCTCTAATTGTCCTATAAATAGGCTAATTTTGCAGGCACTTTCCACCACATCGTTTCTTCCGTCTCTTTTTCAGAAGTATACTAATATCCTTGATTTGATGCAAGCTTCTAAAAGTATCAAAATATACTCAGCAATGTATAGAGAATTTTTTTTTTTTTTTATGGGATTTTGAAGCTAAGGGTTTCTCTCCTTTTACTAGGCTCCCCACATATGCATTGTGCCACCTGGCAAATGATGATTAAAACTCTCAATTTTCATGACACTAATTATATAAGCAATGTTAATTAATAAGATTAAATTTCTTATTTGACTTTTCTCTGTCGTCATTTAAATTTGTTAATTTTTTTTATTTGATCAATCAAAAAATAATAATTCTAAGATTGCTTGATAATCCTTTGAAAAAATAGTTATCAATCCATGAGGGTCAGTTGAACAAAAAAATTACCCTATAAATAAACGTGTAGAAGAATAGTGTCCAACGAAAAATTAAGGAGAGAATATTAGTGAAATATTAATTAGAATGAATCCAATTTTTAGTGAAAATGACTTACAAAAAACATGTAAAAAAAATTAGTAAAAATTATTAGAAAAACACGTAGTAAAATATTGGTGAAAATGAATCTAAAGAAAAAAAGTGCAGCAAAATATTAGTAAAAATTATTATAAAATTGTGTAGCGGAATATTATTGAGAGAGAATTGTGTTGACTTGAAATTGTCACATGATGTGATTTTAAAGCATATTCATTTTCATTAAAATCTAATTACCACAAAAAATTGACTTAACAAATCTACATCTCTAATTGTCCTATAAATAGGCTAATTTTGCAGGCACTTTCCACCACATCGTTTCTTCCGTCTCTTTTTCAGAAGTATACTAATATCCTTGATTTGATGCAAGCTTCTAAAAGTATCAAAATATACTCAGCAATGTATAGAGAATTTTTTTTTTTTTTTTATTGAATTTTGAAGCTAAGGGTTTCTCTCCTTTTACTAGGCTCCCCACATATGCATTGTGCCACCTGGCAAATGATGATTAAAACTCTCAATTTTCATGACACTAATTATATAAGCAATGTTAATTAGTAAGATTAAATTTCTTATTTGACTTTTCTCTGTCGTCATTTAAATTTGTTAATTTTTTTTATTTGATCAATCAAAAAATAATAATTCTAAGATTGCTTGATAATCCTTTGAAAAAATAGTTATCAATCCATGAGGGTTAGTTGAACAAAAAAATTACCCTATAAATAAACGTGTAGAAGAATAGTGTCCAACGAAAAATTAAGGAGAGAATATTAGTGAAATATTAATTAGAATGAATCCAATTTTTAGTGAAAATGACTTACAAAAAACATGTAAAAAAAATTAGTAAAAATTATTAGAAAAACACGTAGTAAAATATTGGTGAAAATGAATCTAAAGAAAAAAAGTGCAGCAAAATATTAGTAAAAATTATTATAAAATTGTGTAGCGGAATATTATTGAGAGAGAATTGTGTTGACTTGAAATTGTCACATGATGTGATTTTAAAGCATATTCATTTTCATTAAAATCTAATTACCACAAAAAATTGACTTAACAAATCTACATCTCTAATTGTCCTATAAATAGGCTAATTTTGCAGGCACTTTCCACCACATCGTTTCTTCCGTCTCTTTTTCAGAAGTATACTAATATCCTTGATTTGATGCAAGCTTCTAAAAGTATCAGAATATACTCAGCAATGTATAGAGAATTTTTTTTTTTTTAATGGGATTTTGAAGCTAAGGGTTTCTCTCCTTTTACTAGGCTCTCCACATATGCATTGTGCCACTTGGCAAATGATGATTAAAACTCTCAATTTTCATGACACTAATTATATAAGGATTGTTAATTAGTAAGATTAAATTTCTTATTTGACTTTTCTCTGTCGTCATTTAAATTTGTTAATTTTTTTTATTTGATCAATCAAAAAATAATAATTCTAAGATTGCTTGATAATCCTTTGAAAAAATAGTTATCAATCCATGAGGGTCAGTTGAACAAAAAAATTACCCTATAAATAAACGTGTAGAAGAATAGTGTCCAACGAAAAATTAAGGAGAGAATATTAGTGAAATATTAATTAGAATGAATCCAATTTTTAGTGAAAATGACTTACAAAAAACATGTAATAAAAATTAGTAAAAATTATTAGATAAACACGTAGTAAAATATTGGTGAAAATGAATCTAAAGAAAAAAAAGTGCAGCAAAATATTAGTAAAAATTATTATAAAATTGTGTAGCGGAATATTATTGAGAGAGAATTGTGTTGACTTGAAATTGTCACATGATGTGATTTTAAAGCATATTCATTTTCATTAAAATCTAATTACCACAAAAAATTGACTTAACAAATCTACATCTCTAATTGTCCTATAAATAGGCTAATTTTGCTGGCACTTTCCACCACATCGTTTCTTCCGTCTCTTTTTCAGAAGTATACTAATATCCTTGATTTGATGCAAGCTTCTAAAAGTATCAAAATATACTCAGCAATGTATAGAGAATTTTTTTTTTATGGGATTTTGAAGCTAAGGGTTTCTCTCCTTTTACTAGGCTCCCCACATATGCATTGTGCCACCTGACAAATGATGATTAAAACTCTCAATTTTCATGACACTAATTATATAAGCAATGTTAATTAGTAAGATTAAATTTCTTATTTGACTTTTCTCTGTCGTCATTTAAATTTGTTAATTTTTTTTATTTGATCAATCAAAAAATAATAATTCTAAGATTGCTTGATAATCCTTTGAAAAAATAGTTATCAATCCATGAGGGTCAGTTGAACAAAAAAATTACCCTATAAATAAACGTGTAGAAGAATAGTGTCCAACGAAAAATTAAGGAGAGAATATTAGTGAAATATTAATTAGAATGAATCCAATTTTTAGTGAAAATGACTTATAAAAAACATGTAAAAAAAATTAGTAAAAATTATTAGAAAAACACGTAGTAAAATATTGGTGAAAATGAATCTAAAGAAAAAAAGTGCAGCAAAATATTAGTAAAAATTATTATAAAATTGTGTAGCGGAATATTATTGAGAGAGAATTGTGTTGACTTGAAATTGTCACATGATGTGATTTTAAAGCATATTCATTTTCATTAAAATCTAATTACCACAAAAAATTGACTTAACAAATCTACATCTCTAATTGTCCTATAAATAGGCTAATTTTGCAGGCACTTTCCACCACATCGTTTCTTCCGTCTCTTTTTCAGAAGTATACTAATATCCTTGATTTGATGCAAGCTTCTAAAAGTATCAAAATATACTCAGCAATGTATAGAGAATTTTTTTTTTTTTTTTTGGGATTTTGAAGCTAAGGGTTTCTCTCCTTTTACTAGGCTCCCCACATATGCATTGTGCCACCTGGCAAATGATGATTAAAACTCTCAATTTTCATGACACTAATTATATAAGCAATGTTAATTAGTAAGATTAAATTTCTTATTTGACTTTTCTCTGTCGTCATTTAAATTTGTTAATTTTTTTTATTTGATCAATCAAAAAATAATAATTCTAAGATTGCTTGATAATCCTTTGAAAAAATAGTTATCAATCCATGAGGGTCAGTTGAACAAAAAAATTACCCTATAAATAAACGTGTAGAAGAATAGTGTCCAACGAAAAATTAAGGAGAGAATATTAGTGAAATATTAATTAGAATGAATCCAATTTTTAGTGAAAATGACTTACAAAAAACATGTAAAAAAAATTAGTAAAAATTATTAGAAAAACACGTAGTAAAATATTGGTGAAAATGAATCTAAAGAAAAAAAGTGCAGCAAAATATTAGTAAAAATTATTATAAAATTGTGTAGCGGAATATTATTGAGAGAGAATTGTGTTGACTTGAAATTGTCACATGATGTGATTTTAAAGCATATTCATTTTCATTAAAATCTAATTACCACAAAAAAATTGACTTAACAAATCTACATCTCTAATTGTCCTATAAATAGGCTAATTTTGCAGGCACTTTCCACCACATCGTTTCTTCCGTCTCTTTTTCAGAAGTATACTAATATCCTTGATTTGATGCAAGCTTCTAAAAGTATCAAAATATACTCAGCAATGTATAGAGAATTTTTTTTTTTTTTATGGGATTTTGAAGCTAAGGGTTTCTCTCCTTTTACTATGCATAAGGGTGAAACTAGCTATCATATTCTTATACTTTGATATGCCATAACTTTTTTATGTGTTATGAAACTCAATATTAGATGTATTGGTTTTTTACTAACCTCATGTACATGGGTATACCATTATATATTTGTGGATACGTTACTATTCATTTATGTATCGTGAGTTTAATTTTGTATGAAATCTTTATATGTATAGAATCAAAGAAAAAATTTAATTGATATAAGAATTACTTATCAATTCACTTTTAAAAGCTATTTTGTGTGTTTCCATAGGGTTTGCCACATGTATCAATTTTTTTCTTCATATTCTATTTCACATTGATGCATATATAGGAACTTTGGTTGGAGTTGACACATGTATTTTTTTCCTTCAATATTCTATCTACAAATAGGAACTTTGGTTGCAATCATTTGAATTAAAAGTTACAGTTGTTTGTAATTAATCAATAATTTTTTTGACAAATGTAAATAATCAGTAATAAATAATATAAACATACTATTAAAAATTAAAAATTGTCATTACATATCACACTATTCTCATTATAAGTTTAAGTATGAGATATCCGTTGAAATATAATGTGCAAACCAACAAACAAATAAAATGTTATTTGAGCTTGAAATATATTAATAGTACATGCAGTCAACAAAAAAAGTTTTTAATTGTTTTGAATTACCATTTCTCATTATAAGTTATTAATGGTTTCCATGTTATAGGTAGGAAGTTTCTCATGTCATTTAACAGTGACTAATCTTCGTCGAAGAATCTATAAATCAGTATAAGTTGTCCCTGAGATGATATTTTTTCTTATACAAATCTCATAGCACTCGGATCAATTCATCGGTGGTTTTTTCAATATTAATATTTATCAAAAAAATTATGGAGATATTCACAAATAAAACATATCATATATCAGTAAATAATATTAATAATTTAGAAACTTTGAAATAAGGTGTATATAGACATAATAATATACAAGCATAATTTCATATGTTACTTAAAAAAAATCATATGTTAATGCAATTTAAAATATATATAATGCAAGAATTGACCGATGATCGTCATTTATTAGTAAATTAAATGCTTTTTATTTTTGAAATTGATGCTATATTGAAAAATCAAATGGGGGCACTGATGAGAGTGGTCCATTTTTCCTATAAATATGTAAAATTCTAATGTGAGAAAGCACACAATTTTGCCATTTTTTTTTTATCCTTTGTTTGCTATCATGGTGTGTTTTTTGCTTTTTTATTTTGGCTCCTTTATTTATCAATTAGTCTCTTTTTAAGATTTAGTGTTTTTGTTGTCAAAAGTATATTTAATTATTTATTCGGTGTTTTGTTTAGGGAAATGATAATTCTTACAAATCAATGTGATAACAAAATGTAAGAATAACATTTTCTTTGTTTTCCTCTCAACAAGAAAAAAGAATTGTTTCTTACTTTCCTAACCACAGTTTCATCTGTCTCGATCTTTTTTAAATGGTGATAAAACTTGGTTGACCACTTTTTCTTCAAAATGTTTTCATATTCTCTTTTTATTCTGCAATAATTGTTATATTTTTATTTTTATCAGAAAAAACTTATTTATTTATTAAAAACAAATCATAAAGAGTTAATTATTGTTTTTGTGATTAATAATGGGTTTTTTTAATATTTGCAGTATTTCACATGTCAAAGCAATTAAAAGTAACAACTTTTTATTGAAAAATAAGAATTTTTTGCTAAATAATTATATATTTAATATAGAATGTATAAGTTCAAATACAAACATATGATTTTGAACTTCTGACATGCCTAAATTTGTATATGATAGAAAAACTCAATAATAATATATTTATCTTAAAAAAAAAATCTGTCAAAAAAGAAAAACAAAAAAATTAATACAATGTATATCACTCAGAAGCTATTATATTTCACTTTATTAACAAAATAAGTTATTTCTATGTTCCATAAAAAATCATAAGGAGCTTATTTGTTTTATTCATTTTCCTAATATCTCATCATATATTGGTAGATCACACTAAGTCTTATTTGTAAATTTTTATACTAAATAGTTTTCATTCTTTCCTATTTTTTCTTGAAAAAAATAGGGCTCCAAGATCAAAGAAATCTTTTTACACTGGAATCCCCAAGACATTCCCTAACAACAACCGTTTCTATTTTGATTGGGAAAAAAATGATAATACATGTTTTTAAAATAAAAGACAAGATATGCTTGCATTTTTAAAATAAACTATATAAATAATCAACTAAAACTGATAAGTTTGTGGTAGGAGAAAACTTGCATTTTCTACTTTAAAATTGAAGTTTGAAAATGAAAAAAAAAAAAAAAAAAAGGGATAAATCTTTAGACTCTCAAAACAATCTCCATAATCTCAAATTTTCACTTTTTCATGTCAAAACACTATTTTCACGATTTCTTAACTTTTTTGTTGAAACAAGGCATCTGTTATGTATTTTTTTTGCAAAGGGAGGAAGCATCACTTTTTATTATTTATAATATATAATTGGAGTAAAAACTGTTCATTTGACATCTACGCAATTGTGTTGCTTCAATATTACACTATATGGAGCATCTTATTACCTTTTTTTAGAAAAAATTATTACTTATTTATCGCTTAATAAAAATCTAACTTATTCTACATTTAATTTTCAACCTTATTCAAGTAGTTGATGGTATACTATATGGACTGTTTTTATGTTGATGATCGGTTCATTTTTCAGTTTTAGACACGGTTTGATGCTTTAATGGGCCACACATAAACTTTTCTGCTGTATAGTTTAATATTTGTAGACAGGATCATTTAATTGTTCCCATGATTAATGATTTTTCATTTATTTGTTAGGACTTATTAGGGTTGAATTAACTAGGTTGTTATGTTATGCATGCATGTATTATGTAGAGTTGATCTACATTGTTTGAATTTAATGGTGCATATTCTCTTCTCTAAAACAAAATATTTTCAACAAGAGACATGAACCAAACTTACCATCGAACCAATTTATTATTGGGATAATTGATTGTTTGTATTTTTTTTTCTACTAACGTTAATTTCTTACTATTTGAAATAATTCATGTTTGATTTTTTTTTTTTATAACAAAATTCATGGTTTATCATTTTCCATTTTTAGACCTGGGTTGGTACTTTAATCAATCACACGTAACCTTTCTTGCTATATGGTTTTATTTTCGTACACGGGTTCGTTGGTTTGCTCCCGCGATTAATGTACGCGGGTTCGCTAGACTACAATCATAGTCCTCCTTTTTATCAATTGTAACACAAAGAAGAAGGGGACAAAATGTCTAAACCTTCTAGGTGAACATAAAATGACAAAATAAAAATAAGACTTCTTTAATTGTAATGTTCCTTTTTTTTCTAGAATTTTAAGGTATTATTTATGTATCTCCTTCAGTCCTTAATATAAGAAAGAAAAGCGAAAATCATTAAAACCAATATAATCTTAATCAATGTAACTTTTTAGATATTTTTACTAATATACCCTCATAAAAAATACACCCACTAAGATTAAAAAGAGAATCATTAAATAAAGGATAAAAATATCTTTTAAGCAATAACTATATCTTAAAAGATGTGACATTTTTTTACAAATAAGATCACAATTTTTTTTGAAAATTTTCTTATAATAAGGACCACATGAAATATATTTTTTTAAATATTATTTAATATACACAAAATAATTTATGAAAAAACATTTCCCGTGCAGGGCACGGGTCTCAAACTAGTAATATACAAACACAAAATTTAGTCCCAAGGCAATTTATGAAAAAAGACATTTCGAAAAAATATCATCCTGCTACTATTATTACTGATAAAAGTATAGGTCAAAAGGTCTTAATCCTAAGGATGGATTTGGTTCGCTCAGATTTTGGATTTCCATTCAAATTTTCAAAAAGACAATTTTCTATCTCATTGTGTTTTGTTATGACAATATACAAAAGTCAAGGGCAATCATTGTCTAAAGTTGGATTGTATCTACCTCAACATGTATTTACACGTAGACAATTGTATGTTGCTGTGTCGAGAGTAACCACAAAGAAAGGGTTGAAAATGTTGATTTTGGATGAAGATGGCAACACATGCACCTCTATTGTCAATGTTGTTTACTCAATGGTGTTTGATAATTTGTAGAACATAGCTTACCAGGTATTTTGTGAATTGCATTATATATGTTGTATTTTGTGATATATTTTTAAAGAATCAAATAAATGCATTTCATTAGCTAATAGATGTCAAATACATGACGGTACATCTTCATAAAAATTGGGGCTAGGATTAGATGGGGCTACCCTCGCTAATTCGTGAGCGACCCCATTAGCTTTCCTCTTATTAAACTCGACATGAGAGTTTTGAAACCTATACTAAAATAACTGTCTACAGGCAGTAATAATACAACCAAGCTCACTATCATCATCTCTGTGAATCTAATACAAACTCTACATTATCAAATTAGAGGTTTGAGTCCCATTGCAGTGTCGTGTGTAAACCAACTGCTTCCCCTATATATTGTGACATCACATATATGAGAAAATCAATCAATTCTCGCAAGCACAAAGTCACATGTATCATCTCGGATACACATTCCAAGACCGACCCGATTAAGAGAGAAGGAGACATCTATAATACATTTGTACCTACCTCTCGCCGGTTTTTTACATTGGATTACTTCTTGTCGGCTTGGCTCCTAATGAGTTACTACTGGAGTAGTACCACATGCCTTTCTAATAATTTGAGCTAACTTCTAGTCCTCAAGAAGAGTCGTTGTCCTACCCAACACTTGAGCGTTTGTCTCAGTTTTATGTTGCCATAACTTTAAGTTCCTACTTTTCCAAATGCTTCACATAATTGTAGCAAAGAGAGCACTTTGAACTGGACTAAGTGTAGATAGCATATTAAATATTACGGCATCCATATTGTAATTTTATATTTGTTATATGTTGAGTAAACTTTGTCAACACCACAATAAAACTCTTTTCGTCCGGTGCGTTTTACAGTCAAAGACTAGTAATATACAAACACAATCTTTAGTCCCAAGTCAATATAACATGTTTTTTTTCTCTTTTTTAAGGGAAGTCAATTTATCATATATAAACGCACAAACATACAATGTGTGTCTGCATCAAATTCAATCAATGCAAAATGACCAATATTCTTCCTATGATATTGTTTGTTATTCTTAATCTCTTGTTCTTCTTTCAATTATCTACCACAATTGATACAATCACCCAATTTCAATCTCTTGATGAAGGCAACACCATAGTTTCTAATGATGGAACCTTTGAGTTAGGCTTTTTCACACCAGGTAGTTCAACAAATCGCTATGTGGGAATATGGTACAAAAACATCCCAAAAAGAAGAATAGTTTGGGTTGCAAACCGTGATAATCCAATCAAAGAAAACTCCAACTCAACCATGTTGATCATAAGCAATGAAGGAAACCTAGTACTACTCACCAACAACAATCAAACACTTGTTTGGTCAACAAACATAACAACACAATCTTTGTCTACTCCAAGTACTCATGTTGCTCAACTATTAGACAATGGAAACTTTGTAATAAAAGCCAACAACAATACTGATCAACAAAGTAATAACTTTTTGTGGCAAGGTTTTGATTTCCCTTGTGATACTTTGTTGCCAGACATGAAGCTTGGATGGGACTTAAAAACCGGTTTTAATCGTCAATTAACTTCTTGGAAAAATTGGGATGATCCATCTTCGGGAGATTTAACTTGGGGTAATGTCCTTCATAGTAATCCAGAATTTGTGTTGAAAAAAGGATCAGTTGAGATTCATAGGAGTGGTCCTTGGAATGGAGTTGGATTTAGTGGAGCGCCTCTGGAGATTGTTACATCAACTGTTGTAGTAACAAGATCTGTCAACAATTCAAATGAAGTTTATTACACATATAGTCTTGTAAACAAGAGTAATATTTCAATAACTTATTTGAACCAAACGCTTAGTCGTCACGAACGCATTATATGGAGTCCAGAGGAAAATACTTGGAGTAATATTGAGTCAGTGCCAAAAGATGATTGTGATGTCTATAATCATTGTGGCCCTTATGGAAATTGCATTTATAACCCGTCTCCAATTTGTCAATGTTTAGATGGGTTTGAGCCTAAATCGCCACAAAATTGGGACGCGTCAAATTGGACACAAGGATGTGTACGCAAAGGCGAAGAAACATGGAATTGTGGTGTGAATGATGGTTTTGGAAGATTTTCTGGATTGAAATTGCCAGATACAACACATACTTGGGTTGATGCTAATATGACACTTGAGAATTGTAAGAACAAATGCTTGGAAGATTGTTCTTGCATGGCTTATTCAAACTTGGATGTGAGAGGAGATGGTAGTGGTTGTTCTATATGGTTTGGTGATCTAATTGACTTAAAACAGATTTTAACATTCCAACAATATCTATATATTCGAATGGATGCTTCCACAGTAGGTAAATGTTACGTTCTTCTCAAACATTTATCCTTTATTTATTTATTTATGGATTATGTATGTTTTTAGTCTCTAACTATATAGTTTTAGTTAATACACTTCAAAAACACGATGATTTTCCTCCAGCCCCTACTGGCGGCCTCTAGACCCTCAAAGATACTGGTCGCTTTTTCGGCCGGAAGAGGCACCATAGTTAGACTTCTTTTTCCGATGGCCAACTCGAAATTTCTAGCTGCCAAAGCCTCCGCTACTATTTCCGACGGCCATGACACTCACAAATATAGAATAAAATACAATTTTGCAATATGCTAGAAGTTTGAAACTCGATATTAGACATATTACCAAGAAATTACAAAGATATTTTACTGTAAAAGAAATAATTACGAAGGTCACGTGACAATGTTTTGAACAAACTAAAATGTCTACTCCATACCATATATAGAGTATCAAGCATGTCATACATATAAATGTGGGGACAAATAGTTTTTATGAATGTTAAATTAATGAGAAATTTTGTGATGGACTATAACAAAAAAAATAGTTTTTTATAGAAATTAAAAAACTAATTTAAATCTTTCATTTAATTATTGAGTAGTGGTGGTCACTTAACAAGTATTCATTTCTTTGTTTAAAAGATTCAAGTGGAGATGTTTCTGGTGGGAAGAAAAATCATACTTTGGCAATTGCAGTCACTATTCCGTTGGTCATCATTTTGCTACTGGTGATCATAGTCTTCTACGTTTACAAGAGAAAAAGAAAGCAAAGAGGTATATTTCTTCACCCAAATAAAATATATTTCAATTCAATGACATAGAGTTCTTGAAATTTGTTTCTACAAAACATATTCTACCTCTTTTTTTTAGATATATGACCTTTTTCTTTCCTAATCTCTTTCTATATGAATGCTTTCAAATTATTAGCAACAAAAGAAACCTATTTAAATTATAAATGTATGTTGTAATTATATCTTTACCAAAATACCTTAATTATTGCAATTTTTTATAATACTATAATAGAGAGGTAAAGTCATTTTTCTTATGGAAGAAAGATAAATATCTATCTTAAAATAAGAGGGAGGATGAATGAAGATCGGGGATTTTAGAAATTAGGGTTCATGGTTCCTAAATCTAATTCTCTTTCTTTTTATAATTTAATTCATTTTTTCGATAATTAATCACTTAGTTTTTATTATGTGTCCAATTAATTATTTCAATTAAAGACATGAAAAATGAATAAGCCAACACACATGTCATGTCACTGCCACTTCATTAATGAGAGTAACAATGTTGAAAAAGTTCCAAATAAGCAAACAAAACACAATATTTCAACAAATTAACCCACTAAAATGTTGCATGATCTAATGCCTCTGCTAGGACTTTCATGTAATAATGATAAATAAGAATCTGCCATAATAAATACCACATCGCAAAACATTATGATTACATGGAAATTTTGTCCAACAAAAATTTATTTTTTTGAATTTTGTCCTACAAAAATTTATGTCAATATTGCATTGACGCCATTTACATATGGAAGATAATTCAGATATCAACACTTTAACCGAAGAGAAAGATGAAGACCAACAAGATTTTGAGCTTCCTTTCTTCAATATTTCTACAATGATAAGTGCCACAAATGACTTTTCAAACTATAACAAACTTGGAGAAGGTGGCTTTGGACCGGTATATAAGGTAAACATGTAACAACGGCCGTTTTTAGAGTTTTATGGCCTTAGGCATAATATAAGAAAAGGGCCCCATATATAATTCGTCATCATTTTTTTTAGTTCATTGTTGTAATTTTATTAGCTCTTCATTTTTTTTTTCCTGCTTTTTATTACCAAATATTTTTTTTACGCAACATCTGAAAATAAATCAAATACTTTATAGACACCAAAACAAAACAAAATATCGTAGAAGATAATAATAGTTACTTCAAAATGATAATGAATGCGTCTCAAATCAGTTCCATGACTATGAATGCTCTCGCATGTTCTTACACTATCAAATTCAATTTTGCCATCCTTTCAATCAATTCAAGAAATTTGACATTACAATATCGATATAATATTTTTTTTTTGGAACCTTAGAAAGTCAAGATTAAGATTAATTTTGTAGGCTCATTTTCAACTAAAATATAATTTGTTTTGTTATGAAAATTATCTCAATTTCTTGGATAATAAATATCACTTATATTTTTAATATTAGTGAGGCACATTATTAGGAACAAAGGGACCAAAAAAATATTTTTAATTTCATCGATAATAAATTTTTTCGCAAATTATTCAGAAAAACCATTTTTTTATAGGGAGGGTGTATAAAGAAATTTGTGTTATACGAGAGTATATATAACAAATCTTGCCAAATGGGCCTAAAACATTAACAAACTTGAGCCCAGCTCTTTATCTTGTTAATATTTCAGGCCTTTTAGTAAATTTTACTATATAAACCCCCAGAAACCCAGTATTTCTATATACACCCTGCTGTATAAAATAAATTTTAGGGCCCCTAACGGCATGGGCCCTAGGCCGTCGCACTCCCGGCCTATGCCTAGGGCCGGCCCTGCAACTTGAATGCAACACATGAGAAAGCTCTTGAGTCTCATTTCCTAACAATTTTTTCCAACTATAAAATTTAGGGTACACTAGCTACAAATGGGAGAGAGATTGCCGTCAAAAGGCTTTCAGGAAGTTCGAAACAAGGATCAAAAGAATTTAAAAATGAAGTTATATTATGTTCAAAACTTCAACACCGAAATCTTGTCAAGGTTCTTGGTTGTTGTATTCAAGGAGAAGAGAGAATGCTTATATATGAATATATGCCCAACAAAAGCTTAGATTCATTTCTTTTTGGTGAGTATCTCTATTAAGCTTAAACATATATATATTTGAATTTTGGAAAGAAAATAATAAATAAAATTGATTTTTAATAGATCCAGCTCAAAATAAACTTTTAGATTGGTTTAAGCGCTTCAACATCATTTGTGGAGTTGCCCGTGGACTAATTTATCTTCATCAAGATTCTAGATTGAGGATTATACATCGAGATCTAAAACCAAGTAATATTTTATTAGACAATGATATGAATCCCAAAATATCAGATTTTGGCTTGGCAAAAATTTGTGGGGATGATCAAGTTGAGGGGAATACAAAAAGAGTAGTTGGAACACAGTAAGTAGTTTTATTGATAATTTTAAGTTATTGAAAGAAAATAATAATTCAAATTAACTCATTTGTACATTTTTCAGTGGTTATATGGCTCCAGAATATGCCATTGATGGGCTATTCTCCACAAAATCTGATGTATTTAGCTTTGGCGTATTATTGTTGGAGATTGTTAGTGGACAAAAAAATAAAGGACTTACATTTCCAAGCAACAACCATAATCTTGTTGGGCATGTAAGTAACACAAACAACTTTATATATATATATATATATATATATATATATATATATATATATATATATTCCTTTAATGAAATAATATATGACAACTATTTGAATTTTTGTAGGCTTGGAGGTTATGGAAAGAGGGAAATTCAAAAGAATTAATTGATGATTGCCTAAGGGACTCATATATTCCATCTGAAGCTTTAAGATGCATACAAGTTGGTCTTTTATGTCTACAACTTCATCCAAATGATAGACCAAATATGACATATGTGCTTGCAATGTTGACGAATGAAAGTGTTTTAGGCCAACCAAAGGAACCCGGTTTCATAATGCAAAGTGTCTCTAATGAAGGAGAATCTTCAACGAAGCCTTTCTCACTCAATGAGGTTACTATTTCGTTAATAAGTGCTAGATGATTTTTTTTTATCTATTTGTATGTGATTGTCACTTACATATTTTATTTGCTCATGTAAACATGATAAAGTTGTTATGAGATAAATTAATTGAAACATGAGTTATCCAAATGTGTATCCATGAACTTTATCTAATATTTTATGATTTTTTGAATAGAGACTTGTGAAGAAGGTTTGAAGGAGAATATGGTATTCCATCCAAGAGACACTTGCTTTAATTTGGTTTAGATTCATACTTTTCAATAATAATTTATATATAGGATATTATCCGTTCCGACACTAAATCTGAGTCCAAAACAACCACGATAAAATAAACGAACACGTAGTGACCTCGGAGGGTCTGCCACCAAAACAAGTAAAATCTGAAGCACCACGGCCACTGGCGCGAACCACCACGATCCTTATGAAGACAAACGATCCAGAAGTTCATTGAAGGAGGATTAATCATGAATGAAAAAGATGCCACCACACGTACAGCCGTTAGAAACAAATCACACATATCGGCACCACACATCGCCCCCCTCTGCACCACACGTCCGTCATCACCACCGACCAACCCGTCACTACCTACACTCCACCCGAACCACCCACCAACACCGACACCTTCAGCCATCGAAAAACGTCCAAACACGGTACCACACTTCACCACCAGCACGACACCACTCGTCACTGTCACCACCACGCATCACCACCACCACACAAACACCATCACCACCTTGCCACCACTACCGCAGCCTCACCTCCTTGAACCGGATTGTGACAGATCCACCACCACACCACCATGAACCACCCAAACCTACACCACAAGAACACCAAAACATCACCACCATAACCGCAAACAGACTTCACCAATAACAAACTCTCCATTATGACCCACAACAGAAAACAACCAAGGTTCGGTGGTAGAGGAGAGACGCGAACCAAAGCAAGAAAAACGCAGAAAGAACAGCGCGTGTTGAACAAAAAACGAAGTTGAGAGGTGAAAACGGCCTAGATCTGAAGCAGTTTAGTAAAAACGTTATATCCAATGATTATTTCATTCTATTTCTTAATATGTGTGCCAGAGCCTAAAGCGACACACATTTTGAAACGGAAGGAGTATATAACACACGTCTATATTCACGGCCCATTCTTACTTAATTTAATTAACTTATCTATAACCTCAAAGTTAGAATGCAAAACTTAACCTCTAAGTCATTGTTTTATGTCTCAATTTTATTTATTTATGTTGATGGTCTAAGACGTCCAGTGAAATTAAAATGCATAAATGACATTACCCAAATTTGAACTTGATAATAGTAGAGGTTGAAATGGTCCAACCACTATGCTATATTATTGATTTGTTTGAAACATAAGTGTGCAAACAACTAAAATATTGGAAACTCGTTAATTAAAAAAGTCTAATTTAGTCCTACACATATTGTTATATAACCTGAGAGATGTCCAGGTCACCAAAAACACTTGTTAGAAAATGTCCATTGTATTTATTTATTGACACAACAACTTAAGAAAGTCTTATATTTTAAATTAATTAACAATAAAATTAGTCTGAGATGCTTATCAACGACTTAATTTATAAATTTGCTTACCAAGTTAAATTGAAACAGAATTTTCTCAGAAATCTCCATCTTGCATTACACGTTTTCCATTGATTAATTAAAGATTACACATTTTGCATCATTTTAAATAGCAAGTGAGGTTTCAAACAAAGTTCAATGTACATGAGGTCCTTTTGCCTAGATATAGTATTATTATTTTTTTAAACATCTAGATATAAAGTATTTGTTTGCTTATAAAATCCAATGAAAAATCATTTTTTAGTAGTCTTTCTTAGTCCGATGACGCTATGTCTTATGTCTTTGCTGGAGACCGGTCGTTCTTGACTTTGATAATCTTAAACTCTACTAATTAAAATAACATTTTTAATTAGATTTTTTTTGTATCATCTATATAGAAACTATTCAAATCACATCGATTTTCAGTAATTTTTTTGAAATAGTCTATCCACACAAATACTCCATTTGGTCTCGAATATAAAGTGTAGATTTATCCTTCAGATTTATTAAATAATTGATGCATCTGAGAGTAAATCATAATACTTAACTATTTGAATGGGTGTTCATTTTATCCCCACAGAAGGTTTGCCTACTATGATGGTATACACTGATTTGAAGTATACAATGTGGTTAGTGCAAAGTGATGATGTTACTGCACATCATTTTAACAATGGGTGGTCGTTATTTGTCAACATATGATCAAAGATGACTGTGGTGATGGTGACCGATGAGGACGATGGTGAGAGAGTATGGTGGCGATGACAAAGGCTAGCTGTGTGATGAGAGATTACAGTGGCTAGTCTGACAAGAGAGAAAAGAGAAGAGGTATAGAATGGAGAAGCGAGAGGGCAGATTGGATTTTTTACAAAATTGTCTGTTTTAATGTTGAAATTACCCATAATGTTGCAGTTTTGTCAAATGTTTCTTTTATCCACTACTACAGAAATGACATTTCACATCAGTGAAAATTGACTTTTCACATCGGGTCTCGACTGATGTCAATAAAGGTGATGTTGTATGTCAGTTACATGTCACATCGGGTATCGAGCCGATGTGATACATTTTTTCCACATCAGTTTTCGATCTGACTGAAGTGGAATCACTTTTTTTCCGAATCTGAACAAGTATTTCCCAACTGCATATTGAACATCCCCGAAGTGAAATCTACATATTTCACATATGCTATAATTGAAACCGATGTGAAATTAGTTATTTAATAAAAAAAATAATTATAAAAAACTTTTTTAATCAAGATAAAATAACAAATATTTTTTTTATTCAATGACTTCATTTTTTGATGCGTTAAAAGTCATAACAAAATAACATTAATTCAATGAGAAATAAGAAAATTCAAATTAAATTGGCGCACAGAAGATAAATTTAAATTAACACGCGTAAGTTTAAATTTAAACTGGCGCGCGTAAGTTTAGTTTTTTTTTTTTTGTGTTTTTTTAAGTTTTAAATATGTTATGTTTTAATTTTTTTTTATTTAAATGTTTATGTTGTTTAAAATGTTTCTTTTTCAGATTTGTAAAAAAACGTAAAGTAAAAGCCATTAATCATGGAGCTAAGATTTTATATCTCCGACGTCTACACGATAATCAGCACTGGCTTTACGGTCCACTTAGGGAGAGCGGGCTACATGATTTGGTGGGCTACGCTACTGTGCCTCATGTTTTGCTGATGACTTTATGCGAGAGGTGGCATGAGGAGACCAACAGTTTTCACATGCTGGTGGGGGAGATAACCGTTACTTTGGATAATGTCGCATGTCTTTTGCATCTTTCGGTTGAAGGGCGAATGTTGAGCCATCCAAAGAAGATGTCTCAGATTGAAGGAGCTGATTTGATGGTGAGACACTTAGGTGTGGCGCAGGCGGAGGCAGTGAAAAATTACAATGCAGAGTGCGGTGGTTATGTTAGTTATAAGTCGCTGAGGGAGTATTATGAGGGCCACCTCGATGCTGCTACAAGATTGTCGGGTCCACAGAATCCAGGGAATCCACGGGAGCTGGAAAGGGTGAGGACTACTTATGTGAAGTATTACCTTCTTTACTTGGTTGGATTCTTGTTGTTTGGTGATAAAAGCAACAAATGCATTGAGTTGGTCTATCTGACGACCATGGAGGACGGCTAGCGGGGATGCGTAATTATTCTTCCTGGCGACAAAGCTCTTGGGGGAAGCGTGACACTGCTCAATGTAAGAAATTGTCACATTTGTACGGATACGTCTAGAACGTCCCTAGACATTCGTTTGATGTTGTTTAGCTGTGACCGAATAAGATTGTGCAGGCATTCCTTGACTTTCGTACTTACATGATTAAGGAGCCTGATTGGGGTGAGCAAGAAGGAGAGGATACATGGTGGATGAATTATGGCTATGTACTATGGTACAATAGGGCGTCTCACCCTCTGATTTTGCCACTTATTCGAGGAGATCTTCCGAGGCCAGCTAATGAGGAGCATATCATTGCACAACAGTGGGAGCAGTACGAGGCGAGAGGCTCACCTGATACCTATGACATGGTAACTGGCGTTGTTGCATATGTTGATGAGTCCTTGGGTCAGGAGGTGATGAGTCATGAGCAATGGTCTGCGACCATACGCCATGTTAGGGAGCAGATCGCACCGATATTGACTAGAAGGCGAGCCCGGAGGCCGAGGAGACACCATGTCGAGCAGGAGCAGGAGTAGTGTTATGTTGTTAGTTTTAGGAGTTGTTGGTTTTAGGCATTGTTAGTTTCATTTTCAAAGATTGTTAACTTTAGTTCGTATTTGGTTCACATTATGTATTTTAACTGATGTTGGTTCATTTATATCTCATCGTGGTAAATTGCTATCGTGGTACATTTTTATTTGAATCAAATGTTGATAATTTATTATTGTCGTTGATGTGAAAATATTGGAATAGCCTGTGTTATGTGTTTAAAACACATAACAGGTCTAGAAGCTGAAGCTTCTGCCATTTCTAGACTTTAGGGCGCATCAACAGTTAACTGCTGAGGAAAAAGGGATTCGGCGGCAGTTAACTCCTAAGGGGCATTATGGTCTTTTATATGGGTGTTTCAGCTTAAACACGTGTGTGAATAGCAAATTTCTTTTTTCAAGTAAGCCAGACCTATTTAAGCAAAGCATGTCTCAACCCGGCTCATTCCCTAGTCCCAAGTCAATTTAACATGTTTTTTTTCTTTTTTAAAGGAAAGTCAATTTAGCATATATAAACGCACAAACATACAATTCAATCAATGCAAAATGGCCAATATTCTTCCTATGATATTGTTTGTTATTCTTAATCTCTTGTTGTTCTTCTTTCAATTATCTACCTCAATTGATACCATCACCCAATTTCAATCTCTTAATGATGGCAACACTTTGGTTTCTAATGATGGAACCTTTGAGTTGGGCTTTTTCACACCAGGTAGTTCAACAAATCGCTATGTGGGAATATGGTACAAAAATATCTCAAAAAGAAGAATAGTTTGGGTTGCAAACCGTGATGATCCAATCAAGGAAAACAACTCCAACTCAACCATGTTGATCATAAGCAATGAAGGAAACCTAGTACTACTTACCAACAACAATCAAACTCTTGTTTGGTCAACAAACATCACAACACAATCTTTGTCTACTACAAGTTCTCATGTGGCTCAACTATTAGACAATGGAAACTTTGTAATAAAAGCCAACAACAATACTGATCAACAAAGTAATAATTTCTTATGGCAAGGTTTTGATTTTCCTTGTGATACTTTGTTGCCAGGCATGAAGCATGGATGGGACTTAAAAACCGGTCTTAATCGTCAATTAACTTCTTGGAAAAATTGGGACGATCCATCATCGGGAGATTTAACTTGGGGTATTGTCCTTCATAGCAATCCAGAAATTGTATTGAAAAAAGGATCAGTTGAGATTCATAGGAGTGGTCCTTGGAATGGAGTTGGATTTAGTGGAGCGCCTATGGAGATTATTACATCAAATGTTATAGCTACAAGACCTGTGAACAATTCAAATGAAGTTTATTTCTCATATAGTCTTGTAAACAAGAGTATAGTTTCAATAACTTATTTGAACCAATCGCTTAGTCTTCACGAACGCGTTATATGGAGTCCAGAGGACAATACTTGGAGTGATATTGAGTCAGTACCGAAAGATGATTGTGATGTCTATAATCGTTGCGGCCCTTATGGAAATTGCATTCATAACCCGTCTCCAATTTGTCAATGTTTAGAAGGGTTTGAGCCTAAATCGCCACAAAATTGGGACGCATCAAATTGGACACAAGGATGTGTGCGCAAAGGCGAAGAAACATGGAATTGTGGTGTGAATGATGGTTTTGGAAGATTTTCTGGATTGAAATTGCCAGATACAACACATACTTGGGTTGATGCTAATATGACACTTGAGAATTGTAAGAAGAAATGCTTGGAAGATTGTTCTTGCATGGCTTATTCAAACTTGGATGTTAGAGGAGATGGTAGTGGTTGTTCTATATGGTTTGGTGATCTTATAGACTTAGCACAGATTTTAACATTCCAACAATATCTATATATTCGAATGGATGCTTCCACAGTAGGTAAATGCTATGTTCTTCTCAAACATTTATGCTTTTTTTATGGATTATATATGTTTTTAATCTCTAGCTATATAGTTTTAGTTAATACTTAATTTGTTTACCTAAGTTTTAATTAATACACTACAAAAACACCATAATTTTCCTCCGGCCACTACTGGCAGCCTCTAGATCCTCAAAGATACTGGTGGCTAGGATTGGCAATAAATCGAGCCAACTTGAACAAATTTCGAATCTCGACTCGACAATTGATTCGTTGAACTTGGTTCATGAATTAAATGAGTTGAACTTGAACCGAAAATTAAGTTTGTTGATCTAATAAACTGAACTTGAGTTATATATAGTTCGGCTCATTTGATCCATGAGTTAACTCATTATATATAATTCTTAAAAAATATTATTTTTGAGGGAAAAAAATTTATATTAAATAGTATGAACATGTATATACGGTCAAATTAATCAATTAAATTTAAAAGTTAGTACACAATACTAAGTCAACTAAGAGGTTTGGAAATGGAACAAGACTACTCTAATATTTATCTATGTTGATTAAAGGAACTACAATTATTGGTTTAATTAACAATTTAACAATTATAAAATAAAATAAAAAACCAAGTCCAACACTTACCAATAATCAATCAATAATAAGATGAAAGTGAGCTATATCCATGTTGATAGACAAACACGTAATAACAGACTGCATTAGTTTAAAGCTTTGAAGCAAATTGTCCCAAATGCTTGGTTTGAGGATAAATTACAACTTTTAATTACTTAGTATAATATCCTCATTTAGTTTTATTATTAATTTAACACCAGCCTATGGGAAAAAAGTTAAGACTTTTTTCTCCCAGAAGAAAAAAAGCTAAAACTTTTGATTTTAAAATTATGTGATTTGAACTAACGAGTCGAACCGAATTGTTTGTGAACTTTAATCAAGTCGAGTTCGAGCTTAAAAAAGTTCGTTTTAAACTCAAGTCTAGTTTCGAAACGAATCAAATTTTATCGAACCAAGCTGAATCAAGTTCGATTTGGTTCAACTCATTTTCAGCCCTACTGGTGGTTTTTTATGTAGAAAATGACACTAGAAGAGGCACCATAGTTAGACTTCTTTTCCCGATGGCCAACTCGAATTTCTAACGGCCTTGACACTCACAAATATAGAAGGAAAATACAATTTTGCAATATGTTAGAAGTTTGAAGCTCAAATTCCTCACTTACGTACATACCTATTAGACTACTTAACATACAAAATATATATTACCAAGAAATTTCACTTAAAAAAAAAAAAAAACGAAGGTCGCATGACAATGTTTTGAACAAACCAAAAGGTCAACCCCGTACCATAAATAGAGTATCAAGCATGTCATACATATAAATGTGGGGACAAATAGATTTTATGAATGTTAAATTAAGGAGAAATTTTTTGATGGACTGTAACAAAAAAATAGTTTTTTTTTTATTGCGTAGTGGTGGTCACTATTTTCTGAGATTTGACAAGTATTCATTTCTTTGTTTAAAAGATTCAAGTGGAGATGTTTCTGGTGGGAAGAAAAATCATACTTTGGCAATTGCAGTCACTATTCCGTTGGTCATCATTTTGCTACTGGTGATCATAGTCTTCTACGTTTACAAGAGAAAAAGAAAGCAAAGAGGTATATTTCTTCACCCAAATAAAATATATTTCAATTCAATGACATAGAGTTCTTGAAATTTGTTTCTAAAAAATGTATTCTGCCTCTTTCTTTTAGATATATGCCCTTTTTGCTTTCAAATTATTAGAAACAAAAGAAAACCATTTAAATTATAAATGTATGTTGTAATTATATCTTTGCCAAAATACTTTAATTATTGTAATTTTTTATTATACTATAGTAGAGGCAAAGTCATACTTTTACGGAAGAGAGATAAATATCTATCTTAAAAGAAGAGGGAGGATGGATTTTAGAAATTGGGGTTTATGGTTCCAAAATCTAATTTTCTTCTTTTTTATAATTTAATTCATTTTTTTAATAATTAATCAATTAGTTTTTATTATGTTTCACTGTCACGTCATTAATAAGAGCAATAAACCATCAAAAATGATAGGTCTATAAAAACTAAGAAAAAAAAAAGTTAAGACCCAACATAACCCCTCACAAAAATTTGCTCCAATGACGTAAATTCGTGAATTTTGATTCACTGAATATTGTAAAAGAAAATTTAATGGTTGTTTTTTCAACTGTTTTTGTTTCTTTAACATTGCGAGAAAAATGACATCTACAGAAGAAATTTTTTTGTCAACTGCACATACATTTCTTTAGAGAATTTCATATAGTTTTTTTTTTAAGAAACTTCAAATACTTGATGTGAGACCTTATTTTTCTTTAAGAGGCTAAAATGATATTAGATTATCAAAAAGTTTAGATTTTCCAACATAAGATGTGTCAGAAAATAAGGCTAAGTCAACAAGATAGAAAGTCCAGAAAGCGACTAAAAGGGGAAACAAAGATACAAACTAAGTAATAGCTTTCAAGCATAAGTTTGGATTAAGCCATCAAGAATGGTAATCAAAAGAGAAGGTAGAGTAATTTACTTTCAACCACCAAAAAAATTGAAGCTTAATTTTGTCAAGCAACTTAAATAAAGAGTGTCTTTATACTTGAAAATTCGGTTGTTTCTTTCACTCTAAATTACCCAAACACAAGATAATCAAAAGAGATGCAGAGTTAACCGTTGATGTGAGACCTTATATTAATTTAGTTAAAGCCCATTTCTTAGAGGTAATTTTAATTAATGTACTTGAATATTATACAATTAAGCAGACAATTTAAATATGACCAAAATGCTAAAATTTAATTTTTCCATCTTATATTTTATATGCAAAAAGATTTGTATTATATTTACTAAGAAATTTCCATCATCGTTTTGGTACAAACCAACATGGTATTGTAATTAGTCTCCTTTAATGAAGAAAATGTTCAACAAATTAAACCCATTGAAATGTTGCATGATCTAATTTCTCTGCTAGGACTTTGCATGTAATAATGATAAATAAGAATTTGCCATAATAAATACCACATCTCAAAATATTATGATTACATGGAAATTTCATTTTTTCCAACAAAAATTTATATTTTTGAATTTCGTCCTACAAAAATTTATGTCAATATTGCATTGACACCATTTACATATGGAAGATAATTCAGAGATCAACACTTTAACCGAAGAGAAAGATGAAGACCAACAAGATTTTGAGCTTCCTTTTTTCAATATTTCTACAATGATAAGTGCCACAAATGACTTTTCAATCTGTAACAAACTTGGAGAAGGTGGCTTTGGACCAGTATATAAGGTAAACATGCAACAACTTGAATACAACACATGAGAAAGCTCGAGTCTCATTTCCTAACAACTTTTTCCAACTATAAAATTTAGGGTACACTAGCTGCAGATGGGCAAGAGATTGCCGTCAAAAGGCTTTCAGGAAGTTCAAAACAAGGATCAAAAGAATTTAAAAATGAAGTTATATTATGTGCAAAACTTCAACACC
Source organism: Medicago lupulina (assembly GCA_958299785.1). Taxonomy (NCBI): domain Eukaryota; kingdom Viridiplantae; phylum Streptophyta; class Magnoliopsida; order Fabales; family Fabaceae; genus Medicago; species Medicago lupulina. Next base: position 65,207,284 of record OY283144.1, read on the forward strand.
GAAATCTTGTTAAGGTTCTTGGTTGTTGCATTCAAGGAGAAGAGAGAATGCTTATCTATGAATATATGCCCAACAAAAGCTTAGATGCATTTCTTTTTGGTGAGTATCTTTATTAAGCTTAAACATGTGTGTATGTATATATGTGTGTGTGTGTATATATATATATATATTTGAATTTTTGAAAGAAAATAATAAATAAAATTGATATTTTTAATAGATCCGGCTCAAAAGAAACTTCTAGATTGGTTTAAGCGCTTCAACATTGTTTGTGGAGTTGCCCGTGGACTGATTTATCTTCATCAAGATTCTAGATTGAGGATCATACATCGAGATTTAAAACCAAGTAATATTTTATTAGACAATGATATGAATCCCAAAATATCAGATTTTGGCTTGGCAAAAATTTGTGGGGATGATCAAGTTGAAGGGAATACAAATAGAGTAGTTGGAACACAGTAAGTAGTTTCATTGATATTTTTAAGTTATTAAAAGAAAAAATAATTCAAATTAACTCATTTGTACACTTTTCAGTGGTTATATGGCTCCAGAATATGCCATTGATGGGCTATTCTCCACAAAATCTGATGTATTTAGCTTTGGCGTATTATTGCTAGAGATTGTAAGTGGACATAAAAATAAAGGACTTACATTTCAGAGCAACAACTATAATCTTGTTGGGCATGTAAGTAACACAAACTACTTTATATTCCCTCAATGAAATGGTATATGATAACTATATTTGAATTTTTGTAGGCTTGGAGGTTATGGAAAGAGGGAAATTCAGAAGAATTAATTGATGATTGTCTAAGGGACTCATATATTCCATCTGAAGCTTTAAGATGCATACAAGTTGGTCTTTTGTGTCTACAACTTCATCCAAATGATAGACCAAATATGACATATGTGCTTGCGATGTTGACGAATGAAAGTGTTTTAGCCCAACCAAAGGAACCCGGTTTCATAATACAAAATGTCTCTAATGAAGGAGAATCTACAACGAAGCCTTTCTCACTCAATGAGGTTACTATTTCAGTAATAGATGCTAGATGAAAAAAAAAATCTTTTAACTATTTGTATGCCAATTACATATGGACTTATTTGATCAATATGTGAGTGTCACTTAGATATTTTATTGCTTATGTAAACATGATAAAGTTGTATATGAGCTAAATTAATTGAAATATGATTTATTCAAATGTGTATCCTTGAACTTTATTTAATATTTTATGATTTTTTTTAATAGAGACATGTGAAGAAGGTTTCCATCCAAGAGACACTCGCTTTAATTTGGTTTAGATTCATATTTTTCAATAATTTATATATAGGACATAATTCTTTCGTAAAGGTCCAAATAAAGTTGGCATACGTCATAAAACATATACCAATGGACTTTTAGGTCCGTCCACTTTGATTAGATATACCAATGGAAAAATTTCATCCCAATAGCCTATAGCTACGGTAGTTTCAGACAACAAAATGTGAGACTTATACCTACTGTCAACTACACTTATTGAATTATTTTACCCATAGCAGTTTTCCGTTGGTTGGTTTGAGAATATTATAAATAATTTTTTGACTCATAATTCTTTCTTATTTTTCCTTATGATTGAGACCGTAGGGAGTAGTACTTAGTATTATTATGCAATCCCTTAAACCACTTAAAAATTGTCGGGAATTTGAATCTCAACGTTTTACCATAAAGATTCCCATCATAACCAATATGGAGTTGTGTCGTGATCCAAAATCATTTTCGATATCCGAAAGGTGGACATCTTATCCATCAGCTTGTCACTTTTCGGCCATAATGACCCTCCAACAACAGCCAATAGCCTTGTAAACATTGTCATCTCTTTTACGATGTAACAACGCACAATCGGAAATGGGCGATGATCCTCTCTTGGATTTTTAATTTTGTCAAGTCAACTCAATTTTGAGTTGTTAGTGAGTACATCATTCAACATAAACCCGTAAGATTGTGCGTCCACATTGTCGGATATGTCAAAAGAGACTGCAGCACCTCCCTTATTCACATACTGCTCAACCAAACTCTTAAATTCTTGGTAGCTTGAAACATGTAAGTGAAGATAATCCATTTTTTCACTCTTTCTCCTGCATAAATTTGAAAGCAAATCAAAATATGGGTTTGACGCAATTTAAGAAGTTGTGCATAGAAAGAATATAATAAAAGAGTGAGAAGAAGAAGAGAACACACAGGGGAGGCTAGAAGATTAAATTACTTTTTGTTGTTTCTTCTTCTTCTTGGTTCACACAAGGCAGCATCGTGGCCATCCTATTCCTAACAGTAACAGAGAGAGCAGTCAATTAACATTTTTTTTTAAGAAGCAAATTTTATTAATAAATACAAACCCCAAAGCAAAAGAAATATTGTGCAAAAATAGAGTCCAATCAGTAAAAAATGAAATATGAGGGACCAACGCTACTTGCCTCAGTTACAAACATCGATCAAACGATAACCTCAACCTGAGCAACATTCGAGACAAATAGAAGCCAAATTTTGCTTTCTATACATGCACCACCCTATACTTATGACTATGAGCATTGTTGTTAAAATCCCGACTTAAATTCTAAAATCTATGATTTTGCGATTTTCTTCACCTTCAACGACTCAAATCCATAAAATCCATCGATTTTGATTGCGATTATACGATTTCTTGTAAACTAAGTTATTTATGCATACCACTTATAACATATATTTAGTTTTTTTTTTTTTTAGTAAAATCCATCAATTTTGACTGCGATTTTTAGATTTCTTATATAGTTTCTACGAAAGTAGTTGAATAAAATCCTTCCATTTTAGTTGCGATTTTACAATTGTCGATTTTGTTCTTATCTTTCGACCTGAACAAAAATCCCGATATTGACAACCTTGACTATAAGAGTTATTTCCAAACAATAGAGTTGGAGAAAACCCAGACACGGGAGCCAAAATATCAATGAAGTTGATGTAACTATGAACTCTTATACCCGCTCGTATGACCCCAAAGCAAATATTGACAGAATGAAGGATAAGAAAACACCAACAAATATACAAGGTGCTTGTAATCTATCTGTTGAACAGAAAAAATAAAGGGAATGCTCTCTTACTTTATTCAACTGCAATAGTAGCTTATATAAAGCCTTACAAAGAAAGAAAATAAATTAAGTCACTCCACTAATAGAAACGTGGAAAGTGGAGAAAACTAACTAAGTCCCACTAATAAGTCCTAAGAAGTAGAGATTATTAACTTAAAGATAGAAACAAATACTAGTAACTAAGCAAAGTCAGTTAACAGATATTAGTAACTATGACAGCAAAGGAAAGTCAATTTTAACCCTATCAGGTGCTGCCGTTGCAGTAAAATAATATGTACTCTTCTAACCTAATTGAATCTGTATGAAGGCTTTTGATGCGAACCTGGCTTACAGAAACAGTAAATGGAAGAAAAATATATCACAAATGTAAATAAATGAGTATTTTATTTATGAAAGTTAAAGGTAAAATGCAAAAGATGAATTTCTTAACTATCAAATGGTTTTTCCATAATTCTATCCTCCACCCTCTATAATAAATTCAGCTCTCTCCACTGATCTCTAATTTTCCTCAATTGGTTTTAGTCACTTGACAATGTAGAAGCTTGAGCCTCAAGTAAAATGAATGTATGTTGGGAAAGGAAACAATTAGGGAAAAGACACTTTAGTGCCCTCACCTGCTGGCCTTAAAAAATGGTACAAGGATGTAAAATGAGGGACAAAAATATGTTTTTTTTTTTTTTACTAATTTCCCGTCACAAAATTTGTATTGTATCAACATACTCTATCAATTTGAATGAATTAATATCGTTTGTTTTTATCAATAAAAACAAAAATATCTCTGTTTTTGTTTTACCCACAAAATTTCTCTCTTTTAAAACTTGACAAGTGAGCTTTCATTGAATTTATGTGCGGATAAAGTCCTTGTTTTATGTCTCTCAATTTTATTTATTTATGTTGATGGTCTAAGACCTCCAAGGAAATTAAAATGAAAAAAATGATGTTACCCAAAGTTGAACTTGATAATACTGGAGGTTGAAATGGTCCAACCACTATGCTATATATATTATATATCATTGGTTTAAAACATTGGAAACTCGTCGATTAAAAAAAGTCTAATTTAGTCCTACATATATATATTATTTCAACCTGAGAGATGAACAAGTCACCAAAAACACTTATTAGAAAATGCCCATTGTATTTATTGACATAACAACTTAAGAAAGTCGTGTATTTTAAATTAATTAACAATAAAATTTGTGTGAGATGTTTCAATTTTGCTTCTTCAAAACATAGTGTGAGATGCTTAAATTAAAACAGAATTTTCTCAGAAATCTCCATCTTACCTTACACGTTTTTTTTTAAAGAAAATCTTGATTTACACGTTATATCAATTTTCCATTAAACAGGATAGTTCTAGTAGCTTTTACTTGAGACTGGTCGTTCTTGACTTTGATTGTTTTACTGGTCAGATACTTAAATTATACGGTGATGTTGCTTTCAAAATGTTAAAAAATGTTAAGTTTTCTAATTCTGGTACTCTAATACGAATAAATCATATTCTAAATGTTGTCATTTCTCTTCTTTAGTAAGGGGGACACCATCTAAATTCTAAATCAATATCAATTTTGTTAGATTTTTTGTATAACTTTTATAGAAACAATTCAAATCACATCGATTTTGTTAAATTATTAGCCTATCCACATATATATTTCCTTTGGTCTCTAATATAAATAAAGATTTATTTTTCAGTTTTAATAAATAATTGATGTATCTGAGAGTAAATTATAATACTTATTTATTTGAGTGGATGTTCATTTTAACCCTAAGAAAAAAGTTTACCTATTACGATGGTATACACTGATTTGAAGTATACATTTTAGTTGGTCCAAAGTTCTGATGTTACTATGCGTCATTTTAACAATGGGATAGTTGTTATTCGTCAATATATTACGAAAGATGGTTGTGGTGATGGTAACCGGTGAGGACAATGGTGAGGGAGAATGATGGTGGTGACACAGGCTAGTTGTGACGAATATAGGACTAAAATTCTTTAACACTTTGAAGGCTAGCACGGAAATTCTTTTCAAATAATAATAATAATAGTTTATGTTATCATTCCCTCCAAAAATTAGTTTATGTTATCATATAGAGGTAACTTTAATATTAACCACCATCTTTTTGCTAGTATTTTAATTATAGAAAAAGACATTAGTTAATTTAACATGTTTTTTTTAAGCAAAATCAATTTAGCATATATAAACGCACAAACATACAATTCAATCAATGCAAAATGGCCAATATTCTTCCTATGATATTGTTTGTTATTCTTAATCTCTTGTTGTTCTTCTTTCAATTATCTACCTCAATTGATACCATCACCCAATTTCAACCTCTTGATGATGGAAACACCTTGGTTTCTAATGATGAAACCTTTGAGTTAGGCTTTTTCACACCAGGTAGTTCAACAAATCGCTATGTGGGAATATGGTACAAAAATATGCCTAATAGAATAGTTTGGGTTGCAAACCGTGACGATCCAATCATGGACAACAACTCCAACTCAACCATGTTGATCATAAGCAATGAAGGAAACCTAGTACTACTCACCAACAACAATCAAACACTTGTTTGGTCAACAAACATCACAACACAATCTTTGTCTACTACAAGCACTCATGTTGCTCAACTATTAGACAATGGAAACTTTGTAATCAAAGCCAACAATAGCGATCAACAAAGTAACAATTTTCTATGGCAAGGTTTTGACTTTCCTTGTGATACTTTGTTGCCAGAAATGAAGCTTGGATGGGACCTAACAACCGGTCTTAATCGTCAATTAACTTCTTGGAAAAATTGGGACGATCCATCATCAGGAGATTTAACTTGGGGTATTGTTCTTAGTAGTAATCCAGAAGTTGTATTGAAAAAAGGATCAGTTGAGATTCATAGAACTGGCCCTTGGAATGGAGTTGGATTTAGTGGAGCACCTGTGGAGATTGTTACTTCAATTGTTGTAATTACAACGTCAGTGAACAATTCAAATGAAGTTTATTACACATATAGTCTTGTAAACAAGAGTAATATTTCAATAACTTATTTGAACCAAACAACTAGTCGTCGTGAACGTGTTAATTGGATTCCAGAAGACGATACTTGGAGTGCTATTGAGTCAGTGCCAAAAGATGATTGTGATGTCTATAACCGTTGTGGCCCTTATGGAAATTGCGTTCATAACGAGTCTCCAATTTGTCAATGTTTAGAAGGGTTTGAGCCTAAATCGCCACAAAATTGGGACGCATCAAATTGGACACAAGGATGTGTGCGCAAAGGCGAAGAAGATTGGAGATGTGGGGTGAATGATAGTTTTGTAAGATTTTATGGATTGAAATTGCCAGATACAACACATACTTGGGTTGATGTGAATATGACACTTGAGAATTGTAAGAAGAAATGCTTGGAAGATTGTTCTTGCATGGCTTATTCAAACTTGGATGTTGCTGGAGATGGCAGTGGTTGTTCTATATGGTTTGGTGATCTTATAGACTTGAAACAGATTTCATCATTCCAACAATATCTATTTATTCGAATGGACGCTTCCACAGTAGGTAAATCCTATGTTCTTCTCAAACATTTATGCTTTTTTTATGGATTATATACGTTTTTAGTCTCTAATTAACTACATAGTTTTAGTTAGGCCAAGTTCCTCCCCGGGTCCTTTAAGTTTCATGTTTGTTTCAGATAGATCCTTTAAGTTTCTAAGATTTTAGATAAGTCATTTAAGTTTCGAGTTTGTTTCAGGTAGGTCCTTTAAGTTTCTAAAGTTTCAGATAAGTCCTTTAAGTTTCGATTTTGCTTCAGATAGGTCCTTTCTATCAACCTCCGTTAAGCCAAAGTTGATCTGTCCGTTAGAAACTTAAAGGATCTATCCGAAACAAACTCGAAACTTAAAGGATCTATATGAAACCTTAGAAACTTAAAAGACCTATCTGAAACAAACTCGAAACTTAGAAGACATATTTGAAACCTTAAAAAGTTAAAGGACCTTTAGTTAATACTTAACTTGTTTACCTAAGTTTTAGTTAATAAACTACAAAGACACCATGATTTTCCTCCGGCCACTACTGGCAGCCTTAGACCCTCAAAGATGCTGGTGGCTTTTTGGGCCGGAAATGACACTAGAAGAGGCGCCATAGTTCGACTTTTTTTTCTTCCGATGGCCACTCATAATTTCTAGCTGCCAAAGCCTTCGCTACTATTTCCGACGGCCACGACACTCACAAATGAAGGGAAATATAACTTTGCAATATACTGAAAGTTCGAACTTGTAATCCTTACTTATTCACCTACCTATTAGATTTAGACTATTTGACGAACAAAATATATATTACCAAGAAATTACAAAGATATTTCACTGTAAAAAAATAAAAATACGAAGGTCACATGACAATGTTTTGAACAAACCAAAAGGTCAACCTCATACCATATATAAAAAAATATCAAGCATGTCATATATATATATATATATATATATATATATATATATATATATATATATATATATATTGGACCGTAATAAAAAAAAATAGTTTTTTTTATAGAAATGAAAAAATTAATTTCAATCTTTCATTTAATTATTGTGTAGTGGTGGTCACGATTTTCTTAGATTTGACAAGTATTCATTTCTTTGTTTAAAAGATTCAAGTGGAGATGTTTCTGGTGGGAAGAAAAATCATACTTTGGCAATTGCAGTCACTATTCCGTTGGTCATCATTTTGCTACTGGTGATCATAGTCTTCTACGTTTACAAGAGAAAAAGAAAGCAAAGAGGTATATTTCTTCACCCAAATAAAATACATTTCAATTCAATGACATAGAGTTCTTGAAATTTGTTTCTACAAAATATATTGTACCTCTTTTCTTTGATATATGACCTTTTCTTTGCTAATCTCTTTCAATATGAATGCTCTCAAATTATTCGCAACAAAAACTAGCTTTCAAATTATAAATGTATGCAGTAATTATATCTTTACCAAAATAACTTAATCATTTGTCAAATAAAATACCTTAATTATTGTCATTTTTATAATAGAAAGGTAAAGTCATTTTGTACAGAAGACAAATAAATATCTATCTTGAAAGGTAAAAATTTAATATGATAAAAGTGCAGGTACCAATACATATTTAAATTTAATTTTAATTAAAACCATTTTATAGAGGCAACTTTTGACGCAGTTGGAAGCGTAGGCTAGCAAGCGCTAAACCTAAATTGAAAAGAACAAGTTTGCAAGCGACAAATTTGTGAAAATAGGTTTCCGAAATCCACCAGAAATTGAAAAAAATTTAAAATATTATTGATTGAATAAAAGTTCTGCTTTTAGGCTACATCTATTAGGCTTAAATAAGGAAATAACAAACCCTAAAATACTATAGAAAATAACAAACGGAAACAAAAACAGAAAATTACTGAAATTGGGCTAAAAGAAAATACTAATGAAATTATTATGGAAACCCTCGTACATCAGTCTCCTCCACCTTTAAAGAACTCGACCCCGAGTTTTTATTCTGATAAAAAAAAAGACCACCTCCAATAAACAAAAGACCACCTCCTAAATCCCATTGAGTAAAATGCAAAGAAGAAGATATGGATACCAACTGTGTTCCCTTTTGAGCAACCGCGTTCCCCATTATATAACCAGTTCTAATTCCTGTGACTAAAATATCTACTTTGCCTTTTATGTCCTAGTATTCTCAAAGTGCACCTTAATTTTCTGAGATAACCACAAACCGACATCTTGAACCAAGTCATTAGGAGAAGCATCTAGCTTATTAGATGTAACGTATCGCTACTAGGAATTAGCTCCTGGCCTGCACCTTCAGCTATTACTATAACCATGTGTCCTTGTTCTCTTTCCTCAACGATAGCCTCATTGAAGGAAATCTCATTATCTAAGAATACTACCTCGTGGGATTCCAAAAGAAGGGCATGATGTTCTTGATTTTTATTGGAATTGACCCCTACTTCGCTATCTATATAGTTAGATGGATGAACTTCATGTGGAACAAAAGGAGTGTAAGCTGTCTCCCTCGCAGCTGCAAAACTTTGTGCCTTCTGAAATTCTTTTAACACTGTCTGAAAATCTGTATCCAATTTAGCATCTTCTATCTTCTTGGTTGCATCAATTTTCTCCATCTTTGAAAAACTCGAAACCTCATTAGATTTTTTTCAACAACAGATGCATTGTTTATTTCTGTTATTTTATTATTGATGATGATAAATGTTTCATCAAATTTAACATTAAAATACCTTTGAATATATGTTATCAAGACATAATGTTTAGCAATATCCTTAATCGTTTTACGTGAGTTACCTGCCATTCTGGAAGCATGTATCAAAAGGTCGGTCAAGGAGTAATCTTTGTTGTAACAAAACAGACAACGATATATCGAACCAGAGATTTTAAACTTGTAGTAATCATCCTTTAGTTTGATGTAATATCTACGCTCATAGTATTCCAAATCAGATTCATGGCTATGTTCTGATTTTCGGTACGTAACAATAGTATGGTTGTTATTAAGAACCCTAATGACTGAAATTGATCCTCCTCCCCTATTCGGATTGTTTCTATTGTTGGTGGTGTTGTTGTTGTTGTCGTTGTTGTTGGTGCGGTTGTCAACCTTAGTTGTCAACGTCGTTGTTGTTGTGGTTAACGATGCCATCTGAGCCGTTGTTGTTGTTATCAACGCCGCTATCTGATCTGACAGAGCTTTGGCGGCCTCAATTAAACCGGCAAATTCTGCCTTCATAACCAGTTGATCTCCCATGGCTGATCATGTTAGAAAAAGAACAAGAGAAACCTGCTCTGATACCAAATGACGCAGTCGAAAGCGTAGGCTAGCAAGCGCTAAACCTAAATTGAAAAGAACAAGTTTGCAAGCGACAAACTTGTGAAAATTGGGTTTTGGAATCCACCATAAATTGAGAAAACTTTCTAAAATATTATTGATTGAATAAAAGTTTTGCTTTTAGGCTACATCTGTTAAGCTTAAATAGGAAAATAATAAACTCTAACATGCTGTAGAAAATAAAAACTGGAACAAAAACAGAAATTACATCAAACTAAAGTACTTGAATATTATGAGCGTAGATATTACATCAAACTAATTACATCAAATACTTTAATCAATTTTAATTAAAGTACTTGAATATTATATGAGCAGACAATTTTAAATATAAGAAAAAAGTGGATATTAATTTTTCCATCTCACATTTTATATGAAAAAAGATTTGTATTATTTTTTTGAATAATTTTTTTTTTGAATAAAAAAAGAGATTTGTATTATATTTACTAAGAAATTTCCATCATCGTATTTTTTTTTGGTACAAACCAACATGGTATTGTAATAATGTAATTAGTCTCCTTTAATTAAGAAAATGTTCAACAACTTAAACCCACTGAAATGTTGCATGATCTAATGCATACTGCTGCTAGGACTTTGCATGTAATAATGGTAAATAAAATTTTGCCATAATAAATACCACAATGCAAAACATGTGGTTTTGCATTTTGGTACCACATGTTTTGCTAAACATTATGATCACATAGCCTCTTGGAAGGGAATTAATATGCAGATTTTTTTAGTCAAACTTAATGTCTCATCAAATTTTGAGTTTTCCTGTTATGATTTTCTTTCTGCGGATCTTTTGATTTTTTTTTTAGAATGATGCAGTTGAAACTATTTATTTGAGAGAGTAACTCTCTTTTTGTTTCATTTGTTTTCCCTTTTTCCTCTTTTGTTTTAGCATTGTACAACAAAAAAATAATTATGATTACATCGAAATTTTGTCCAACAAAAAATTATTTTTTAAAATTTTGTCCAACAAAAATTTATACCAATATTACATTAACGTCGTTTACTTTTGGAAGATAATTCAGAGATCAACACTTTAACCGAAATAAAATATGAAGACCAACAAGATTTTGAGCTTCCTTTCTTCAATATTTCTACAATATTAAGTGCCACAAATGACTTTTCGAACTATAACAAACTTGGAGAAGGTGGCTTTGGACCAGTATATAAGGTAAACATGCAACAACTTGAATACAACACATGAGAAAGCTCTTGAGTCTCATTTCCTAACAATTTTTTCCAACTATAAAATTTAGGGTACACTAGCTACAGATGGGCAAGAGATTGCCGTCAAAAGGCTTTCAGGAAGTTCAAAACAAGGATCAAAAGAATTTAAAAATGAAGTTATATTATGTGCAAAACTTCAACACCGAAATCTTGTTAAGGTTCTTGGTTGTTGCATTCAAGGAGAAGAGAGAATGCTTATCTATGAATATATGCCCAACAAAAGCTTAGATTCATTTCTTTTTGGTGAGTATCTCTATTAAGCTTGAACATATATATATATATATATATATATATATATATATATATATATATATATATTTGAATTTTGGAAAGAAATTATAATAAATAAAATTGATATTTTTAATAGATCCAGCTCAAAAGAAACTTTTAGATTGGTTTAAGCGCTTCAACATCATTTGTGGAGTTGCCCGTGGAATGATTTATCTTCATCAAGATTCTAGATTGAGGATCATACATCGAGATCTAAAACCAAGTAATATTTTATTAGACAATGATATGAATCCCAAAATATCAGATTTTGGCTTGGCAAAAATTTGTGGGGATGATCAAGTTGAGGGGAATACAAAAAGAGTAGTTGGAACACAGTAAGTAGTTTCATTGATAATTTTAAGTTATTGAAAGAAAATAATAATTCAATTTAACTCATTTGTACATTTTTCAGTGGTTATATGGCTCCAGAATATGCCATTGATGGGTTATTCTCCACAAAATCTGATGTATTTAGCTTTGGCGTATTATTGTTGGAGATTGTTAGTGGACAAAAAAATAAAGGACTTACATTTCCAAGCAACAACCATAATCTTGTTGGGCATGTAAGTAACACAAACAACTTTATATATATTCCTTTAATGAAATAACTTTATATATATTCCTTTAATGAAATAATATATGACAACTATTTGAATTTTTGTAGGCTTGGAGGTTATGGAAAGAGGGAAATTCAAAAGAATTAATTGATGATTGTCTAAACGACTTATATATTCCATCTGAAGCTTTAAGATGCATACAAGTTGGTCTTTTATGTCTACAACTTCATCCAAATGATAGACCAAATATGACAAATGTGCTTGCGATGTTGACGAATGAAAGTGTTTTAGCCCAACCAAAAGAACCCGGTTTCATAATACAAAGGGTATCTAATGAAGGAGAATCTACAACGAAGTCTTGTTCAATCAATGAGGTCACTATTTCGTTAATAGGTGCTAGATGAAAAAAAATTATTTTATCTATTTGTATGTCGTATATATATGGATTTATTTGATCAGTATGTGATTGTCACTTAGATATTTCATTTGCTCATGTAAACATGATAAAGTTGCATATGAGCTAAACTAATTGAAACATGAGATATGCAAATGTGTATCCTTTAACTTTATTTGTTATTTTATGATTTTTCAAATAGAGACATGTGAAGAAGGTTTGAAGGAGAATATGTTATTCCATCCAAGAGACACTTGCTATAATTTGGTTTAGATTCATATTTTTTAATAATAGTTTATATTTATTTTTTTTAGGGAAATAATAGTTTATATATAGCGCGTAATTCATCTGTAAAGGTCCAAAAAAAAAAAATTACCAATGGACGTTTAGTTCCTTCATCTTTGATTAGATATACGAACAACAAATTTTTGTCCCAATACCCTATAGCTTTGGTTGTTTCAAACAACAAAATTTAAGACTTATACCTACCGGCAATGACATTTATTGAATTGTTTTACCCAGCAGTTTTCCGTTGGTAAAGATTTTGGAATATTTTATAGTATAAATAGTTACTTTGACTAAAAAAAAAAAAAATCAAAATAAAAGTATACCGATATTTTTTGTATAGTCCACTCACTAGATTTTTAGTACCTAAAATAAAACTTCAATTATGTTTTTTTTACAATCCAAAATGAGATATAATTACACTAAGAGCATCCACAATGGAGACACTCAATCTTGAGGTCTTAAACGGGTCTCACATAGACACATCACTTTTTTATAATTTTTTAATAATAGTACCTAATAGGTACTCAATCACTTCAAATGAGACCCACTAACAAAAAGTAATAAAATGGGTCCCACCAATAATTCTTTATCATTTATATTTCAACAAAAGTAACAAAAACAACTCAACAATGATTATTTTATCAAAAAGTAGTGTGGGACCCACTTAAGAATGAGTCTTAAGTTAGACCCTGGGTCTTCAGAGACCCCAAAAAAAAAAAATTCCACAATGGGGGTATTTATTAGGTACTGGGTCTTAAATGGTTAAGACCTCACCATTGTGGATGGCATTAAAGGAGAGTTATCTTTAGCACAAGATATGCCAAAGAAGACCTCAAAGTTTACAACCGAAACAAGTCACCAAAAAGAGTAAAACAAAAACGAATTTGCCGATACCGAAACAAACAAACGGGTTTGACCACCAAACATGAAAGCTTGAACCAATATCAACATGAGTAGCTTTTATCTACCAAAATGAATGCAACTTGACTTTATCTAACAACCGATGAATAAAGTTTTTCTTGTTCTTGAATAATCTATTATTTCTCTCATTCCACAAAACTCATGCGCAAGAAAGCCGGATAAGTTGCATAAAAGATCGACGAGCTCGCAACCCACTTGAGGAATAAAGAAACTGAAGAGTGATCTTGAATATGGTACGGTTCAGCAGAAGAGACTCCAATCCACGACGGCACTAAATTCCAAAGGGATGCAAAAAATAGTGCAAGATAGGAACATATGTTGTGTCGTCTCTATACCTCCACACCCACTTACACATGCTTGAGTGTCGCTATGGATGATTTCATGCGCCATCAAGTTATCCTTCGACGACAACCTATTCTGAAGAAGTCTTCAAGCAAAAATAAAAACCTTTAAAAAAATCTGTTTATGTCAAATTAAATCTGAAGCTGCATCAAAATTATGGAGGTACTGACTAGTAGGCATCAAAACTATGAAAACTTCAATTATATTGAAAAGGCAACAAGAATTTCAAACTACGAAATTGCCAAAATATCAACCTATAAGCACCACAATGTATTTAAAAGTTAATAAAATCATAACAATCTCAGTAATTGCAAAATAATAATAATAACAATATCATGTCCAATAAACTTTCAAATTTACTCCATCAATATAAAATTAGCTTCTAATCCTCATCTCTTCCATCTTCATTATTAGTGTTCAGACTTTGGAGAACTTGTTTGGTCATGGAGACTAGAACCATCTAGAACCTAATGAAAATAAAAGAGTACAGGCTAAAAACTCAACTTAATAGATGTTTTAATAATAATGAAATATGAACCTAAAAAGTAAAATATAATATACATATCTTAGGATTTGTGAAATTCCAATCACATATAAGCGCACGCGCACATACACACAAACATGATTTTAAGTAATTAAACAATAGACCTTTGTTCCAGCCTTTAAATTTCCAACCTCGGCACTAATATATGGGACATGAAACAGAAAGTGACAAAATCATCAAATCATAAGTACACAAAAAGGAAGAAGAAAAAAAGCAAATACTAATATTTGTATATCATATTTAATCAATATGTGATTGTCACTTAGATATTTCATTTGCTCATGTATACATGATAAAGTTGTATATGAGCTAAATTAACAGAAACGTGAGTTTTGCAAATGTGTATCCTTAAACTTTGTTTGTTATCAATACTATTTGCTAATTAGTAACAATATTTGGGGTTGTCTATTGGTGATAATTCTTGCAAATTATCATTTTAAAATCCAATGTTTGATGGTATAAGAGAAAGATTGTCTTCTTATGGAATTTTTATTTTATCTTAGATTTTAAGTGATGTCTTATATTCCTATGATGGACTTAGAAGATTGTATTTTGGCTGTATAGTTTAGGACTAACTCTCACCTTGCATAAAACATATTTTCCGTGGATAAAAAGTTTGCTACGTATCATTTCTCAAAGCTTTTTTGGTGAAAATCCTTTTTGGTTTAGTTTTGGGTTTTATGTGCATTTCCGATTCTTTAAAAACAATTTTCTTAAACTTAAATTGATTCAAAAGTCATAACTAAAATTGATTCATGCACATCAGAGAGATTTGAGTTATTTTTGAATGAATTTGAATCGATTAAAAAGTCATAAGCGGCTCTCTGAATCGATTCACTCAAGTGAGAGAATTTTTAGTTAGTTTTGAATTGATTCAAAATTGGATAGAAGAATCATCGAGTCATTTCAATCTTTATGGAGATCATCTGAATCGATTTGATTATTATCTTAATCGACTTAATCTTCAAATGTTATCCAGAATCAGTTTTACTCCTCTAAACTGGTTAAACATAAGTGTGAATCGATTTAGACATTTTTTTCACTAAAAATCAGCTTTCTTTCAACAAAGATTCAACATTTAGAAAATTGACATTATATTACAAAGCATTACATCAAAACAACTTAAAAGTCAAAAACATGACACCAAATATCTACTAACAATTTGGACACTTGTAGTTGAAACGTACCCAAAGATATAGCTTATTATTTTCAACCATCCATAAAAACATGGATATTACACCGCCATCATCCTTAAATATCTCAAGATGATAAACAATAGTTTCTTTGTCGTTATCATCCCCCAAATCTATGCACAGTACCCATACCAAAACATGATAAGCGGTTTAATTTTCACCAAAATGGACAAAGTGTTAGTTAAGTTGTGTCCACGACTCATCTAATTTGTCGACGGGGATTTTAAAAACCATATCTATCCTTTTGACAACTTCGTATTATACATGAACATCAACGTTCTCATCCTGAGACATGATTCATTTAACATAAGTAGGTACAAAAAAAATATAAAACTAAAATGAAATGAAACAAACTATAAAATGAATTGTAGATTAACCGAAGACATATATTTATATAAAATGCAGTCCCTTTTCCACCGCATAAAAGGCATATACTATATAATGTTAGCGGTATATTGACCACACAAAAAATGGCGTGCATTATCGACCAAAAAAGGTATGCACACCAACAAAAAAATGTCATAGCGTATTTAGTGAAATTGCTTCTTCATATTCTTTGTTAACTTTAATTTTTTTCATCTTCTTCATCTTCACTATCATACGGAATTAGATTGACTTCATTTGATTCTTTTTTGGAAGGTTGCTCACGTTTTTCAATATTCATGAGGTCTCGAACCAATATTATTTATCCAAAAAAGCATTTTTCCATTTCTTAGCTTCTTCTTTCCTCTATAACTTCCACTTCCTACACAATGGAGGTATTGGACAACCATCTTTCAAAAATACAAAAACAAAGTGATTGATGATTCAGCCAATACACATAATGTGGGTATTTGGGTTAAGTGGTGGGCGACCTCTAATTGGAAGGAAAAAAAGAAGTTTCAAAAATATTGTTTGCTTGTTGTGTCAAGTCAACTACAACTTTATTGTAGCAAGTTGCAATAATGTGATTCATATCTGGTAATAGGGCTGACAATGAACCGAACCAACTTGATTAAAGTTTGAAATTCGACACGGTAATTGACCCGTTGAACTTGGTTCATGAACTTAATGAGTTAAACTTGAGCCAAAAATTAAGTCCGTTAAATAAATAAGCTAAACTTGACTTATAGATAGTTCGACTCTTTTGATCCATGAGTTAACTCGATTATATATATGATATTGGGATGAATTCTTATCGGCAGTATATTGTGTCTTATCCTACCGAGTTGTTTTTATTCTAAGTTGTATTTTTGCAGTTTGTTTACGATGCAAAGCAACTATCTAGTATAGTTGCTAAGAAGATGAACAAAAACAGAATTGGATTATGAACTTGAATGTTAATGTTGTGCTTCATTTTCATTGCACAAAAGCCACTAACTATTTTAAACAAGGTTTATTTTCTTGAATTTACATAACCACACAATCTAAACAAACACCCACACTTCCTTGAGTCTGTCTCTTCAAGCTTAAATTTCTTTTTGGGTGCTTTGTGCTCACCACTCTTTTCACAAGCCAAAACTAAATTGGATTTATCTATAGTCAAAGTAAATCACACTTCTCTTGCTTGTCAACGAACCCTATCAATCATATCATCTCTAACTTTCTATGTATCTTCGGTAAAAAAAAAAAGTAATGCGTCGAGTCTACTTTATTATCCCCAAGTTTGAAAACTCGTGAACCAACAATATAAGGTTTCACATCAGTGGAAGCTTCAACAAAATATTGCATCAATAAACAACCATAACTATCATTAAACAACAAAAAATTGAAAGAAAAAAAGTATTCAAAGTTAATTCAAGCATTAAATACAACAAATTATAAATAAACACAAAAATTGTGTTGCTGCTTTAATTAATTGTTGTTCTATAACAATAGTTAACTGTCGTTGACACATACGGTTGTTAATTAATATTACGTAGGCATGTCAAATCAAAATAACATGGCAGAAAAAAGCAATAATTTAGCTAGATTAAAAGATGAAATATTTGTTTCTTAATGTCAAAAGGCTGTAGAAACCTTTTAGCAATCATTCTTCAATGATATGAGCCAGTTGTTGCAACAAAAGAAAAATTGAACTTTTTGAATTAGGGATAGAAGAGGGAAGAAAGATGGTGAGTGAATAGTCTAATACAAGTATACTTCCTCATATATCAAACATGTTTGGAACGATAGTTAACTACCAGTGTCGTATATCAAATGACAGTTAATTACCGCAAACAGTAGTTAAGCATCGTGGAGCATCACTTCGGGGTGCTTGAGAGCATATAGTAAATGTCTTAAGAGCATATACTTCAGCTCACGGTCTAAGGAAGGCCTCCCACGAAATTAAAATGCAACAATGACCTTAACTCAAAGTCGAACTGAAAGAAGAAAAAAAAATCAGTGGTTGAAATAAGACGTCCACCAACTGTGCTATATCATTTGTTTAAACATAAGTGTCAAAACAATTAAAATATTATAAACTTGATATTTTTTACTCCCTACGTTTCAAAATAGATGTTCATTCTGAAAAAAAAAATTGTTTTAAAATACATGTCCATTTTGATACATTTTGTCTATTTTACCCTTGTCTACTAATTATTAGTAGTAATTGGATTTTAGATTTTCCCCACAATAATTATTTTCTACTAATAAATGTTGACCCAATTTTAAGTTGATTTAGTCATGCACTCTCCCAAGAAATTACTCCCTCCGTTCCTTTTTAAGTGTCACTTTTTGACATTTTACACAAACCAATAAACTCAATAAATATTACTACTTTTGATACAATAAATTATCTTTTTCCAATAATAACCTCATTCATTTAATACCTTGTTTCAATTATTTCTCTCTCTGTAATAAATAATTAAGGGTAATATTGGTAACACAACATTTAATATTACATTGAACTTTGAAAGTGACACTTAAATAGAAACAAAACTTTTCTATAAAAGTGACACTTAAAAAGGAACAGAGGGAGTAATCCATTGAACACCAAGAAATTATTTTCCATGACTACTGGACTCCATCGCGAGAATCAACCCATTAATTGGGTTCTCTAATTTGTTTATAAAAATGAGAAATTTATAATTAAAACTCCAAAAAAAAAAAATGGAAAACAAAGAAAAGTCTGTGAAAGTTGAAGATTTTCAATGTCATTTACTATGTATTGGTATTGCCATTTGATTTGATTGACTAATTTAATTAATTTTTGTATTGGTATTGAGAGTAATTATGAGATTGGGTAAATAAATGTAAAATGGAGGAAATCAAAGACAAGGGTATAATTGAAACTTTTGTGTCAAATTAACTTGTCTTTGGTTACTACAATTTCTCTAAAATGGATATTTATTTTGAAACGGAGGAAGTATTAAAATTTGTTTTAAACCTACGCAACCATTGAGTCACTAACCGTTATTACAAATGTTAAACTGCACGTTCTCGTGTACTTAGATCAGTTGTTAAGAACAACACAATGCATAATATGTAAGGTCTGAAACTTAAAATTCGACCACCACAAAAAAAATGTCAAACTACACCAAAATACTTATTTTTTCCAAACATATATACATCAATCACTTATGCTAGATCAGATTGATTCAAACATTGACATAGCAACTTAAGCAAGTCGTATATTTTTAAATAATTTGTAAGGAAATGTGTGTGAGATGCTTTGTCCACAACTTAAAGTAGTTTATAAACTTACATCTTCCGGTCACTGCTATAAGCAAAAATTTATATTTTACATTCATTCAATTAATAATATATATAATCTTTATTATAGATTACATACATCATTTAATAGATAAATCTAAAAATGAATTTTTGTTTATATTAATGACCGAAAGATGTACATCCCAACTTAAGTTTTAAATAGAATTTTCTCCGAAATCTCCACCTTGCATCGCATTACACGTTACACCAATCTTCCATTAATTGATTAATAGTTTTCATATTAAGTCTATGGATTCTAGTAGCTTTTAAAGCTTGCCCGAGAATGGTCGTCCTTGACTTCGACTGTCTTAATCGTTTGATTAGACTGGGTTGTTACTTTCAAAATGCACATGAAAATAAGCTAGACAAAAAATAGTTTTGACTAATAATCTAGATTCATCCTTCACAATTTTCCTACAACATAATTTAGTCTCACCAAAAAAAATCAGAATAGTTTGATATATCTGTGTTGTACACGTTAGTCTCTAGGTTATTTTGACTAATATTTTAGTGGTTGATTGTTCTTTTTTAAGAAGTTAAAATAATCTATTTAAATTAACACCAAATAAAATTGGATGTGAGACTTTGAGACCTTGATCCATCAGTTTTTAAATTTTTCAATTTTAAATTTATCTATTGAAAGAACAAAATTAGTCCCTTATTAGTTTGGATTAAATAGGTTTCTTTTATTATTTATTATTTATACTCATTCCTCTTTAACACAAACTTGTATTTTTAACACTAACCTTATTTCTAACAAAAACATTTTTTATTTCACGCTTCTAACAAAATCATATACTGCTTCTCATCTTTTTAGCAGAAAAATTATCTGAGAAAGAAATGAATTATAGTCTCGTAATGATGCAATGAGATAAGCCAATGTTCAAATCTTTACTTAGAAAATTAGATACTGCAATGAAGACAACTTACAAACGGCTAAACCCTTTTTACCTCCCGACCAAACACTAAATTACCAAACTCTCTTTTCCTTAAGAAAGGTTAACACACACAAAAAAACTGTGTATAATATATTACTTTATATTATATGACTTTTTATCTCATGATCAATTCAATGAATTTGGTGTAAACCGATTTACCTTGGTATAAAAATTAAAATATATATATATATATACTCACATCATTTAATTCTTTTCTCCTTTATTTTTTATTTATTTATGAGTGTGTCCAAATAAATTTAATTTGAAGTTGTGCTTGTGTCCAGATATAAGGGAATTTACTATTTTGAAAAGCTTCAAAATCAGTATACATCCTCCTAAGGCTCCCATTATTAAAGAAATCATTTGGTCCCCTCCTATCTTCAACTGGATCAAAGTCAACACGGATGGTGCAGCTACCAAGAACCCTCCTAATGCAGCAGCTGGAGGTATTTTTAGGGATAATGCAGGCAATTGTTTAGGGTGCTTTGCTCAAAACTTAGGTACTGCCAATGCCTACTATGCTGAGCTTTTTGCTGCTATTTTGGCTATGGAATTTGCTCAAGGTAAAGGCTACAATCATTTATGGCTAGAGACTGATTCTCAATTGGTTTGCTTAGCCATCAAATCTTCAGCAAAGGTTCCTTGGGATCTTAGTAATAGGTGGCACAATTGTATGTTTTTTGTAAAAAGTATTAACTTTGTTTACTCTCATGTATATAGAGAGGGTAACGCATGTGCCGATGGCTTAGCTAACTTAGGTCTCTATTACTCTCTTAATTATTTAGTTTGGTTTGATAGTATCCCTGATTCAATCGGGGGGGAGTACAATAGGAATAGGTTGGGATTACCTAATTATAGGTTTGTTAATTGTTAAAAGGTTTTGGCCTAGTCCCCCTTTTTCTTTTTTGTACTTCTTTTCTCTTGTTTATTGAATTTTGAATGATGCTCCATGCATCATTTTTGCTTAAAAAAAAAAAAATAATAAATTACTCTACAATTCAATTGATGTGATCATATTATTTTTGTTTAATTATTTATTTTATGGAAATATAACCAAATATTATTGATTTAGATATGTGTCCACATAAGACCTGCTCTTAATTCTTTCGACTAAACATATAGGTGACATAATTAAAAAAAATATAGATGATAGAATTGTTATAACTATTGTAATTAGTGCTGTCACAGTTAGATACGTAAGATTGATTTGTAAAGATGAAAAATATTACATGTTATGGTCTCATTTTCTTTTCTTCCCCAAATGATCACCATCTTTCTCTCCCAAGCCGTCAACAATTTATTCTGAATTTTCCTCTGTATGTTTTCCTCTGTATAATTGAGAAGTTTTATTGTGGCGGCTGAAGTTCAAACCTCTGACCTTGTATATATTATGCATTATTTCTACCAACTTCACTAAACTCACAATGACGTATAATTGAGAAGCTAACAACACAAATTATGATTTGAATACTCTATACGTCTTAAATCTTAGTTTTACATTTTTTTTCTTACAATATCAAGAAACATTTATGTTATTTTCATAATGATGTACACAAACTAATTAATTGGAAAAAAAAAATACTATCACTAAAAAAAGACTAGTAATTCCTTTAAAAAAATTCTAGCAAGTGTCTTTAGAATGCTTGATAAGAAATTTAGAAAAATAAACTTTATCTTAAAAATTGTACATTAACATCTCTAAACTTTAAAAATTGATTTTTTTTTTATCTTAAATTTATTACTTATTTTTCATTTTTAACTTCTTAACAAGTGTTCTTAAGGTAAG
This sequence comes from Medicago lupulina, assembly GCA_958299785.1. NCBI lineage: Eukaryota > Viridiplantae > Streptophyta > Magnoliopsida > Fabales > Fabaceae > Medicago > Medicago lupulina. The sequence goes on from OY283144.1 coordinate 65,229,361, forward strand.
AGCACTTGTTAGCATGAGTGCATGACCATAAAAGAAAAGTACTAGTACTTCTTTTCCCTAGCAAGTAGTTGTGCCGTGTGTAGAATGTGATGCATCAATGTTATTGTCTGGAATTAGTGGTACTAATTGAAGGATATTTTCTCTTGTCAATTAAACTAAAGAAAACTTTTAACCGATAATCTTTTATGAAAATTTGTGTAATTAAATATTAAAAATTAAAATATTTAACTTTTTAATAAAATAATTTCTTATTTTAAAATTTCTAAAGAGTGAAATGAGGACAAAAAACCTTAAATTAAATTAAGTCCAAGTCTCCTAAAAAAAAAAAGAAGTTTCCTGTCAAAAAAGTCAAGTTAGCCAATAAATATCAATGCCCTCAGTTTTGCGCAAAGCTATCACCGTGACCCACACTTCACATTCCAATCCCTCTGCATCTAATTCTTTTTTAGTTGTGTTTTTCTTTTCTTTTTGTTTTTTTTTTTTTTACTTTTTATACTAGTGTATCAAGATAATTAATAAAATTTGTTACTTTTAATTCATAATTTATTTTCATAATACTTCAATTATTTATGATCTTATTTCATCAATTTCTTTTTATAATATTTTTTTTGAAGTCAAAAGTAAAATACAGTATAATAAAACTCTCCTCATTAAGCATAAGATGTCCCTAAAGAGAGACAATACAAAAAGTCAAAATAATAAAGATGATAAAATCAAGAACCACAAGTACAAAGTTGTGGTGTACCTTACATAGAGTGACGGTGAAGATCACCAAAAGGAAAATCAAGACTAAATAATTAATTATCTTCTTGAAATTTTAAGTTTCGTTAATTACTCTTCTGAAATTAACAAAACTTCAATTACTCTTTGAAATTGCATAACGTTTATCAATTTACCCCCTCCGTCAAATTTTTCTGTTAGTCAACATCACGTTTTGCAAATACCCCCTGAAGTTTTGCACTTATGTTCAAAATGCCCCCAAAACTTAAAAATTTATATATTTTTTTTTATCCTTACAAGGTACCAAAGCACAATTGTACCAAAGCATCAAAGGAGGGGGGGGTAAATTGCTAAGAATATACAAAACCCCTCTAATACATAGCTCTAACGTTGTTCGGTTTAGATAAGATTTAAAAAAGCTTATTTAAAATTGATTTAAACTCATATCATAGCACATGCTCTAGTGTTAAGATTTAAATAAACTGAAAAAAGTAAATTAAAACATGGATAAATATTTAATTAAGCTGTCTAGAATAGTTTATTGAATAAACGTTCAATTAAACTCTTGATTCAGCACAATAGTTCAAAATTTATAAATGCAAAACTTCAGGGATAACAGAAAAATTTATCCTGTTGAGCTATGCATTAGGGGGGTTTTGTATATTCTTAGCAATTTTACCACCTCCTCCTTTGATGCTTTGGTACAATTGTGTTTTGGTACCTTTTAAAGATAAGAAAAAAATATAAATTTTTAAGTTTAGGGGACATTTTGAACATAAGTGCAAAACTTCAAGGGGTATTTGCAAAACGTGATGTTGACTAACAGAAAAATTTGACGGAGGGAGTAAATTGATTAACGTTGTGCAATTTCAGAGGAGTAATTGAAGTTTTGTTAATTTCGGGGGGTAATTGACGAAACTTACAATTTCAAACGGGTAATTGACTATTTACTCTAAAATCAAAAGTAAAACATGGGGTTTATTTGTCTTTAGCCACCACAAAAAATAAACTTAATACTATCAAAAAGTTGTTCGTAGCATGATATTTTGTTGCTAAAAACTCTTGAATTACGTTATTTCTAAATCACTCAAAGACAGGCCAACCACGCAACTTAAAGCATAAATGAATTTCCTTTTTGAAAGTACGTGCGCCAAAAGTTGATGCATGTAACACCTAATATCTACAAGAACAACGGTAGAAATATCCAACCAGTGATAAACGAGATTTCAAATACTAGCAAAAAAATCACACTCCAAAATACTTAAACGGATATTATATGAAATGGATTTTGTGCGATTTTTTAGTTAAAACTACATATACATTGTCAACTCAACGATATCATACAAAACCTTGAAACTTTTTCACAATCCCAAACTTTTTCAAAACCTTGAAATTTTGTGCCACCTATTATTTTCTTGTTCAATGTCAATATTTTCCCCTTTTTTTTCTTTACATTTTCTTGTTTTATCGTCGTCAGCAATTTCAAATTGAAAGAAAAATTAACTAAAAAACTTAACGTGACATCAACTGCTGAACATTCTTTTTCTTCCAGATATTTTTTTTAATCTTTCAGTTTTTGCTCAACGTATTATTTTATGTATACTCATTGAAATAAAATGATTTCTTTTTAATTGTTTACTGTTCATATCACAATTTCACGACTCATTATTTATTTTTTAATTTCAATGTTTATATACATTCATTGATTATATTCTTAAGAATTTATCTATCATCAGTTTTATTCACTCTTTTAACTTTAAATTTTTACGAGTCTTTTATTTTATTTTTAAGGATTGAGAGTCTTTTATTCAAATTCATTTTTTTTTAAGGTGAATAATTGAGTTGTTTAGGATTCGAACCACGACACGTGTATTATACAATGTCTCTACCAATTCAGATAAGTTTAAAAGACAATATTAAAAGTCCTTCAAAATCTTATAAATCCGAGAAATGCTTTGACACAAGTGATTAATTAGCTCATGACACGGGATTTGAGAAAATTTGAGTATAACATTGTTTAATTAAACTTTATTTATTTTTCAACCGGATTTCTGATTATATTACTGGTGCCTCTTCTCATAAATCTATAAAGTATTTTGAAATCCTAGCCCATTTGGTGCACATGATATGATAGAGATAGGATATGATATGAAAATAGATAAGGATAGGAAATGATATAGACAAGATAAACATCTATCCTATCACATGTTTGATATACACATGATAACAAACATAATATCATATATATCACAATTAAATGACAAAATTACCACTGCAATTAATTACGTATATTTTAACCTTTTTTAATTAAATATAATTAAATTATCATTAATTATGAATCATCTTCTTCCTTTGTTTTAGGGCTGCCGTCTTCTTCTTCTTCAATATTCAAAAGTACAATAAATAAAAAAATTAATGGCTTCTTCAATTAAAAACAAAATTGTTTCTTCAATTACAACAAAGTTCTATCAATTAAAAAAATACAATCAGAGTCCAAGCTCTTAACCAAACAAATTGTTGTCTCTATTGAAGATAATACGAAATTTTTAAATCTTGTTTTATCTCTTTTTAAATTTGATTTGAATACAAAATAGATAATCAACAAAGAAATAGACAAAAAATTAAGCATATGGAGGAAAAAGTGATTGTAGGGTAGAATTGGGGTTAGATCTGTGACAAATAGAAGAGATGGTGTTGAAGAGTTATGGAAGAAGAGGTAGAGGTCGATGGATGGAGAGCAAGAGAGAGCATGAGAGATGAATTGAGAGAGGGCAAAATAAAGATTTTAGTGCTAATCATGATAGGATAATTCTAACCCACCAAAAACTAAGGATAAAATTAACAAAGGATGATTAGGATATGATTAGAAATAGGTTTAAGTTATCATTTCCTTTTAGCGCACCAAACAACAGATTAAACCAGGATATCATATCCTGTCTTCTCATCTTGTGCACCAAACGACCCCTTAAGAGTCTATGTTATAAATCTTTGATATCCATACTTACAAATTCTGATTGTGGAAAGACTTTTAAAAACAAACTTACAAAGTCTTTAAATTCTTCAAGACTTTTTCTCTTAAAATTCTATTCCAATACACCTCAAATATATTTTGTAGAGAGAACATATGAAAAAAAAAAAAAATATTGTATAATCCACACATCTATGGACGAGACAAATATAAACATAAACATACAAATATAACGTGTATTTGCATCAAATTCAATCATTCCAAAATGCTTTTAATTATTTCCAATCTATCATTGTTCTTTCTCTCTCAATTATCAACCGCAATTGATACAATCACCCAATTCCAATCTCTTGATGACGGTAACACCTTGGTTTCTAATGATGGAACTTTTGAGTTAGGCTTTTTCAAACCAGGTAGTTCCACAAATCGTTACGTTGGAATATGGTACAAAAACATCTCAAATAGAAGAATAGTTTGGGTTGCAAACCGTGATAATCCAATCAAAGACAACAATTCCAACTCAACCATGTTGATCATAAGCAAAGATGGAAACCTTTAACTACTTACCAACAACAATCAAACTCTTGTTTGGTCAACAAACATCACAACACAATCTTTGTCTACTACAAGTTCTCATGTAGCTCAACTATTAGACAATGGAAACTTTGTAATAAAAGCCAACAATAGTGATCAACAAAGTAACAATTTTCTATGGCAAGGTTTTGATTTTCCTTGTGATACTTTGTTGCCAGACATGAAGCTTGGATGGGACCTAAAAACCGGTCTTAATCGTCAATTAACTTCTTGGAAAAGTTGGGACGATCCATCTTCGGGAGATTTTACTTGGGGTATTGTCCTTCATAGCAATCCAGAAATTGTATTGAAAAAAGGATCAGTTGAGATTCATAGGAGTGGTCCTTGGAATGGAGTTGGATTTAGTGGAGCACCCGCGGTAAGTGTTACTCAAATTGTCGAAACAAAATTTGTGAACAATTCAAATGAAGTTTACTACACATATAGTCTTGTAAACAAGAGTGTGGTTTCAATAACTTATTTGAACCAAACACTTGATAAGCGTCAACGCATTACATGGATTCCAGAAGATAATGTTTGGAGGGTTTATGAGGAAGTACCAAGAGATGATTGTGATGCCTATAATCCTTGTGGACCATACGGAAAATGTATTCCTAACGAGTCTCCAATTTGTCAATGTTTAGAAGGGTTTGAACCTAAATCGCCACAAAATTGGGAGACATTTAATTGGACACAAGGATGTGTGCGAAAAGGCGAAGAAACTTGGAATTGTGGTGTGAATGATGGTTTTGGAACATTTTCTAGTTTGAAATTGCCAGAAACGACACATACTTGGGTTGATGCTAATATGACACTAGAGAATTGTAAGAACAAATGCTTGGAAAATTGTTCTTGCATGGGTTATTCAAACTTGGATGTGAGGGGAGATGGTAGTGGTTGTTCTATATGGTTTGGTGATCTTATCGGTTTGAAACAAGTTTCATCAGTTCAACAAGATCTATATGTTCGAATGGATGCTTCCACAGTAGGTAAATGTTTTATCTTTCTTTAACGTTTATTTATTTAGGTTATATTTGATTGTGTTTTTCTTAATCCCTATATAAATATTTAGGTTGCCAACAAATTTTCATAGAATAAATTCATATGACATCTTTGAAAATATGTTTTTCATCCGAATAAATAATCTAAATTACTTTCATTATCTTAAGAATTCATTTTGAACATCAATGAAACATTCATCAAGACTCTTTTATACAATTGACCTTTCTTTGTTTCACACCAAACCAATCAACTCTAAGAATATGTGATTGGGTCAAATATAACCATGTAAAATTGATTTGTGCGAAGATTCATCCTCATGCTCAGCACTATTGAGTTTAATGCGTAGATATAAATGTTGGATGGCTTGATAGTAGAAACTAAATAATAAATGGTCCAACAAATCTTAGAATAGAGTGATCTGATATCATTTTAAAATTTGCGATTTGGTCTAACACAACCCTTTAAAATCAACTAGTAAAATGAAGATTTATCATCATTTATAAATATTTGTTCGAATGATCTCTTATCCAATACGAGACTCATAACAACAGCAAGGTGATTCATGAACACACCTAAAAGGTGTCTTCCTCAAACACCCGCTTGGAACACTTGATGTTACCGTAACACTAACAATATTTCTGAATAAACATGACACAACTAGAAAAAATAAAAATTAGATGTATGGTTTTTAATTAGAGGGAGAAATGTTAAATTTGTATTTTATTTTTTTTGTTAACCACGTGGTTAACAAATATTAGTAGTAATATCTGCCATTAAAAAAATTAGTTGTTATGTTTAAAAAATATTTGTTATCTCATTCTATTCAATTTCATAATATTATACTTCACTCTATAATCATCAAACAAAACCTAATTGACCATATAAATATATTATCAACGACAATACAAATTTATTTTCTAGAATAGCAAAGGCAATAGTATATGTTAAGAAAGATTTACAAGAATTTCAAACCCAATACAAAAGCAAGGGAGCAACACTGCCAAAAGGTCAACCCCAATCCATAGAGTATCATATGACTATCAAGTGCAAAATGATCTCTCAAATAAAAATAATAATCATGTGTTAAAGGTGGCAAAGTTTTTTAACAGTTAATAAGAATATAGCATGAACTTTTAACCATTAGATTATTTGACAAAAAATATTATTGACTAAAACTAAAAAAAGGAAGATTAAAGAAATATAAAAATACTGTTTTTTGATTAATTATTGATGAGTGGTCCTCACTACTTTTTCAAGATTCGAATGGAGATGTTTCCGGTGGGAATAAGAAAAATCATACTTTGGCAATTGCAATCACTATTCCGTTGGTCATTGTTTTGCTACTGGTGGTCATAGTCTTCTACGTTTACAAGAGAAAAAGAAAGCAAAGAGGTAAATTTCTTCACCCAAATAAAATCTATTTCAATTCAGTGACATAGAGTTCTTGAAATTTGTTTTACTATATATATTTTTTTATTAACCTCCACAATGTCTTTCTATTTATTAATGATAAATAACACAATGGACAACAATATGATTATTTACTTTTACCTTAAACAAAATTCTTTTTGAGTCGATCTTCTTTACCTTAGTCCGAGACATCATTCTCTCGCCCTAAAATTTATGCATAAAAAAAATACTAGAGTGTTGATTCTTATATATCTATATCAATATGGTTTTAACATCGTTCAGGTGTGGAAGATAAATCAGAGAATATTAATTTAGCCGAAAAGAAAGATGAAGACGAACAAGATTTTGAGCTTCCATTCTTCAATCTGTCTACAATAATTGATGCCACCAATGACTTCTCAAATGATAACAAGCTTGGAGAAGGTGGTTTTGGACCGGTATATAAGGTAAACATGCAATAACTTGGTTATAATATATGAGAAAACCCTTGAGTCTCATTTCCTAACATTTTTTCTAACTATGAAATTTAGGGTACACTTGTTCTAGACAGACGAGAGATTGCCGTCAAAAGGCTTTCAGGAAGTTCGAAACAAGGAACAAGAGAATTTAAAAATGAAGTTATATTATGTTCAAAACTTCAACACCGAAATCTTGTTAAGGTTCTTGGATGTTGCATTCAAGGAGAAGAGAGAATGCTTATATATGAATATATGCCCAACGGAAGCTTAGATTCATTTCTTTTTTGTTAGTAACTCTATTAAGTTTGATCATTATTATATATCTTCATTTTGGAGGAAAAATAATCTAATCATTAAAATGGATATTTTTAACAGATCAAGCTCAGAAGAAACTTCTAGATTGGTCCAAGCGCTTTAACATCATATGTGGAATCGCTCGTGGACTTATTTATCTTCATCAAGATTCTAGATTGAGGATCATACATAGAGATCTAAAACCAAGTAACATTTTGCTGGATAATGATATGAATCCGAAAATTTCAGATTTTGGCTTGGCGAAAATTTGTGGTGATGATCAAGTTGAGGGGAATACAAACAGAGTAGTTGGAACGCAGTAAGTATTTTCATTGATATCCTTAAGTCATTTAGAATTATTTTTTTTAATCCAAATTAACTCATTTGTGATCTTTTTCAGTGGTTATATGGCTCCTGAGTATGCCATTGATGGGCTATTCTCCATAAAATCCGATGTGTTTAGCTTTGGCATATTACTGCCAGAGATTGTAAGTGGAAGGAAAAATAAAGGGCTTTCGTATCCAAGCGACAAACACAATCTTGTTGGGCATGTGAGTAACACAAACAACTAAATTTTATTCCCTCAATGAAATGTTAGATAACAATTGTTTGTATTTTTGTAGGCTTGGAGGTTGTGGAAAGAAGGAAACTCAAAAGAATTGATTGAGGATTGTTTCGGGGACTCGTACATTCTATCGGAAGCTTTACGTTGCATACAAGTTGGCCTTTTATGTGTGCAACATCATCCAAATGACAGGCCTAATATGGTTTCAGTGCTTGCGATGTTGACGAATGAAACTGTTTTAGCTCAACCAAAGGAACCTGGTTTCGTAATAGAAATGGTCTCTACTGAAAGAGAATCTACAACGGAAAACTTAATTTCTTCGTCCATCAATGAAGTCACTATTTCATTATTGGATGTCAGATGAAAATTTTCTTTATATATTTGTGTATCATATGAACCTACTTGGTCGAATTACGATGGACACTTAGATATGTCCTTTGCTCATGTAAAACATATAATACTCTAGTATATGATCTTGACTGAGACTTAAATTATGCATCTGAGTATCCTTGATTTTTATTTGTTTTGTATAATTTATGAATTGAGACATGTGATTATGTGAAGGGTTTGAAGGAGAATGTTGCTACTTGCTCTAATTTGATCTACATTCAGGTTTTTCTATAATGCTTTCTATGTAGCTCATAATCATATAACTTACTCGGTTAGTTTGGCATAATCGGTGCTCTCCAAAGCCGTTAATGTGGAGGAAAATCGGTCTAAAAAGGTGGTAAAACTTCTTCCTAATATTTGAAAATGTTGGGCACCCTCTTTTTTTTTGGTGATAAATGTTGGGCACCCTCTAAGCTCATTCTCTTATCCTGACAGTTATTTCGGGACCAATAAATAAAATAAATGGACTAACAAATGCTTTTAATTTACATTATTCATAATTTGAATTACATTTCAAGAAAGGACTTGATTTGATGATTTTTGTAGAACAAGTTTTAGTTTTTGCTAGAAGAGGTAAACTTATAGGTAGCATAAGCTCCAAGTGCAACAATTACTAGAATTGCAGCACCCATATTTGCAACTAAAGGCTTTTCTTGTTCATTCAATTTTCCTTCTCCTATTCTCTTGACAACTTGAGAAGCTGAAGTTGCCACTTCTTTGAAGATTCCCTTCTCTTTTGTATCCTTCTTATACCTCTTTGCTTTGTCAATTGTAGTATCCTTTTCCTTCTTTGCATCTTTTGGAGCAAAATATTCTTCTCCCTTTGATGACTCTTTTCTTGCCTTTATTTCTTTTCCTTCTAAAAACATATTGTGATCAACGTATTGTTGATCAAGCTTGCTTGACTCATAAGTCTTCTTATCTTCTTCAACTTTCTTATTTGTGACACTTTCCTTTTCGTCCTCGTGCAATTGTTTTTTAATTGTTTCTAATATGGACTTTTTCCTATTTTCCTCTTGAATTTTTTCATCATCTATTGCTTGGGATTTTGCTTTTAGCACATTAGTTTCCTCATAAACATTTTGAGGTCTAGATTCTACAAAGGGTTCTAAAGCTTTCAATTTTCCCTTAGGGCTTTGACTTGGAAAAGTATCTTGGGTACCTTTTTGTTCCTTCAACTTGTTCAAGTCATTTAACCCTGTCATAATATTGCTTGGAGATGAAGGAACCTTCTTGTCTCTAATTATAGGTTCTTCTACTACTCTAGTTGGAGGCTTTGAAGGAATATTGGTTCCCTTAGGTGTTCTAGGACTTGCCACACTTTTTTCTTTGGTTGTTTCAACTTGTGATTTAAGTGATGGGAATTTTTTTGGCATTGCAACAATGAGAGTTCCATTTTCAAACTTGCCTTGAAGTTTCTCCACCTCACAATTTTCTGGAACAGGATATGATTGGTCAAATAGGCTCCATTTGTTGCTACCAAGTAGTTGCCTTTCTCCAGCAATCCTTAGTGTTCGGGAGAGTCCCACAAATTTGATATTTATCCTCTCCTTTATAAAACCTTGCAGGACATGAGAGAGAAGTATATGATTCATTCTTTAAATATATATATATATATATATATATATATATATATATATGATTCATCAAATTTTACTCCCTCCAATCGTTTTTATAAGAGAGAAATGAGTCAACCAAAGTTGATGTATTTTGTTTACATTACGAACCAAATAATTAATTTTAGTTGACATATTTATCTCTTATAAAACGACCGGAGAGAGTATTAACTTTGTCTTGAAAATTAAAGTGAAATCATGCGATTTTGTAATTGTGTAAATAAAGTGAAAAGTATTAAACTACATTTTTTATATTTTATTTTTTCATTATTACTTCTTAAGACAAAAAAATTAAAATGATGTTCTCATTATCTTTTTATAATTATCGATTTCATTTATAATTTTAATTCAACAAACTAACATGCAACAAACAAAAAAAATGGGATCCTTTCTAATGTGGACGAGTAAATTTCCATTAAAAAAACACTCATAAAATAAAATAATATTCAATATTATTTTACTTATGAGTCTTTGAACCCTTCCAATATTAGGTAGAATTTAAAGTTTCAACTCAAAAAACAAAAAATACGCACCAGGAAGGTGAATGTGAAGAAAGTATGCTTCCTCATTTTCCTTCAATTCTGACTTGGGTTGGAAAGTTTCATACACAGGATTTGGGGAAGGTTTTGTTCTAGAGGTAGGTGTTCTTGATCTCATAGCCATGGCCCTTATTGCTTCTTGATTTATTCTATAAGTTTTGTGATCACCAAATGAACAAATTAAATGTTGGATATAAGATCCTATGTATGATTTTATTTTTGATTTTAATGTAAAATTATATATACATAGCCAGGCACAGTTTTCTTGTTGAAGGGACTATTCCTTTTTGTGTACATTGGTTTGTTGATGTAATTGGGATGAATTTTTGTATTTCCTATCTTGGTGGGTTGAGGTATAACTTCTTTTGCAAAAAAAAATAAAGAAAAACAATTGTTCTTTGTTTTTCCCGTACACTTGCAAAGCTAGCCTTGCACGTGGGAAAACTAATTAGTGGGGTTGCTTGTGGTTAAAGGCTTTGTTGCTAACCAAATTTGGTAATTAAGCTAAGTTTGCTGGTAGCTTGAGTAAAAAAAGTCAATTTGTGGCTTTCACTAAAACAAAATCTAAGTTTTTGAGATGCTAACCAAAAGAAATGGGCATGGTGGTCTATTGTAGACCGGTGTCTGAAAATTGTCAAAAATATCTATGACAATTGACATAGTCCTTTTTTTTAAAGAAATTGTTTAAAAAAAGTATTCAAGAACTAAATTAAATTACTTAGAAATATATTTGATTTTGGAATTTTAAAACATTTAAATATTATAATGACATCGCCTCATATATTTATGGGTCAAAATGGTTGTTATGGTTGGTTTGTTTGAAAAGATGGTCACACACTGGTGAGATTTGTTATTCAAAAAGGTGTAATTGTCATGTTGACTAATCTTTTGAGGATAATGTTTGATATGACGAATTTTGGTTCACGACCTCTAACAATGGCAATTGTATAAAACATGTGACCACTTTAAACACAATAGCTTCCGTTTTTCCGTGAAAGGCACAACATAATTGGTTAATATAGTTGAAATATCTCTTATACTCTTTATTCTGCAAACCCAAATTCAACTTTCTCAAAACTTGACTCATGTGTTTCGACAAATTTAAGTTTGATTTTGTTGAAGAATAATGCTACCAATATATATTTTAACACACTCTTTCTAATCCTCACTTTTTTATTGTGTGAAATACATGTATGTCTTACCACTTTATGTAAAACTTATTTTTAAAGTAACGTGACTCACATGTATTTAACCAATAAAAGAATGAGTGTTTAAAAAAATATGTCAAAATTTATCTTACAAGAATTACTCTCTTATCGAAATATAGGAGAGTGGATGAATTTTTTCTTTAAAACAAATTTGAGTTTTCTAAAATTGAAGGGGTAGAGTAAAATTTGAGAGTGTCAAAGGAAATTTCTCTTTTTCAAAGTAGGAAATATGATTCATTCGTTTATTTTTCGTATTTACACAACCGTCTCATCTTCATCGATCGAACAGTTAGTTTAAAAAACATAATTAATTTTTATTGTTAAATTTTTAAATAAACGAGCTCAAATCAGAACAGTCGAATCTTGATCGAACGATCACTAATACAAAAAGTGAAGCCCTAATGTTGGATCTCTCTCCATAGCAGAGCAGAGTGTGAGAATTAGGAATCAGACATCAAATGGCGATAACCAATTTCATTCTGACGGTTGCCGGTGTAAGCGCCGTGGTGCTTCTTCTACGAAGCGATGTGAAGAAATCAGCTTCAATATTCAAACAAAACGTTAAACACATTCGTCACTGGCTTGAAGAAGAAACCGCTACTTCTTCTTCCAAGTGAGTTTACCTAACATCACTCCCTTTTCTTCTAAAGTTTCGATTTTTATTAATGGGTTTTCTTCGTTTTTCGTTTTTCTAATTGTTTCCACAACTGGGTCTTTGTTGTTTTTTTTCCCTTCTTTTTTATTGAAATTTGTATACATACAAGTGAAATTTGAAGAATGCGTTTAACCAAATTTTGAATGACAAAAGTAAAGGAGAGTAGGAGTGAAAGTTTTCAATGTTGAATTAAGATAGATGTTCATTGTGTATGAAATTATGATCATAAATTATAATTAGGAATTGGTGCATTTAGGGTCTGGGGAATGCTTGTTTTTCTCTTCTAAATGAAGCAAGCTATAAAATGTTTCTGAAAATGAATGAATGAAGTGTGATTGAATTGTTATGTGATCATATATCATAATATTCGCTCAATTTTTGTAAAATTTCAAATATATTAAAATGTAGAAAACTATTCTCCAAAATCCCCCTTATAAATTTATGATAGCATATGGCAAACCTAGGTTTGAATTCTGGCTGATGACACCCTTAGAAATTTTGTACTGGTGGAAAGGTTTATGTCTTTTCACTTCTGCTCTCCCTTTGACTTGAAAGGTTGATGAGAATATGAGGTATTTTTTGTATGATGAATAATTTAGGCTTGTTAACTATAGTGTATGTTTGGTTTGGCTCTTGGAGAACCTAAAATCCATTCCAAACGTATAAAATTGATTTAAACTTGTTTGGATGTTTTCTAGCAGAATTGATTTTGCCTCTGAAATTGATTCTAACTAGAAGCTATTTTAGCTTTTGCTTACAGAACTGATATATAGCTTTAAATTTATGCTTCTACTCACTTTAAGATGAATATATCTAAACACAAGTCACTTTATATTCAACTCACTTTTAGCCAAAATCAAGTTTATAGAATTACCTCATTCAAAATCAAATTTTATCGAAGTAGAAACTAAACACACTTGTGATTGATAGTCTGTTAAAGTTGTTTTGGGTGATATACATAAGCTATGGTGTTGGAGTTCGTATTTTCCTTTTGCTTGTATGAATTTGGCCATTTGGGCCAAATTATGAATTATTTCGAGTTCTTCAAAATCAACAACATAGTGTTAACTCTTTTGGCTATCACAACTTTAGTCACAGTTGTCGATGGTTTTCTGACTTTTAACTGATATAGATCTACCCTCTTGTAGAAGAATCATGTATATCATGGAAACTTCCCTCTTGATTGAGAAGAAATTAAACTACTGTAGTTGGTTGAACTTAGACCCATCTTCTTTTTTTCCAAGTAAAATGTCCATCCAAAGATTTTGTTACAATTTTCAAATGATGTTTTGGTTCATTTAGTCAACCCTATAAAAAATGTAAGTTATGAATCTTTTCGGATAATGATTTGACAAGTTTCGGTTGGATTTGATTATTCTCTTTTGAGAATGTTTATGCAATGCTTCATAATGAAATGAATTTATAACCTATATAATATTTAGAGAAGTTCTCAAGCTTTATGATTACTTATGTGCGATTGTGCCAACTATTTTTAATCGAAAGGTAAAATGGTTTTGTTGGGAATAGGTTGCATTGAGTTTTATGTAGTTTAATGCCTATCTGTTGAAATCATGGTTTATTTCTAGAGTTGGATTAGTTACTTGAATGCATTGTTTTATTATGATTTTGAATGTCAATTTAGTCTGCAAAATATCAACCTCTCGAATTTACTCCCTAAAGTATATAAAAATAATAAGTGGTCCCAGAAGTATATGAAATCCATCATTTTAGTCCCTAAAGTATATGAAAACTTGTCAGAATTTCATATACTATAGGACCACTTATTATTTTTATTCTTTCGAGGGACTAAATTAGATAGTGATGTTTTAGGGCCTAAATTAGTGGTTTATTCATATAGGTAATGCTTATTAGATAATAAGATAATTCATAGGTTGTAATACGATATGATTTTTGCCATTTTTTCAGGGTTCAGAAAGAACTACAATCAAAGGTTCCTCCTCCAAAAGACATACCCAAGGAGGATAAGCACTAGTGTGTATGCTGGTAATAGGATGTTTAGCATTATAATTTTGTTTTATATGAGTTTCTCTTGCACTGTACTTGAACACATAAGAGTGTTTATTTTATCCAAAATAAATTTTTCATCACTGTATTATGTTCATATAAAGTAGTTTTTCTTTAGGTTTCTCTTGGTTTTTGAAGATCCTTGTATTCGGATTCTTATCTATATGAATAAAAAGGAAATTATGGTTATTCCACATTCTTAGTTCATAACATATTTGCATGATTTATCTGCTGAGTGAGAAAGCTTTGACACCAACACAACACTGACACTGACATGTAGATATTGGTAATAATTTGAGAAAATGGAAGTGATTATATATAATCAGACACCAAACACACCTTCAGTCTGAAATCTCGATGCTAAACACTGTAAACTATTTTGTTGTTACCATTCTTAGAACAAGTGCAATGTTTGTGTCAATACTGCAAGATGATATAGCATTGGATCTGAAAGGCCTAGATCCTTTAATGAATATTCTATTTCTCAGACCTGCAGCTAAATTATGCTTTACTTATATTTCACTCTTTTCCTTTTGCTTTGGGGTACGCAGAGTTTTGGGTCAACCGATGTAAACTTGCTCAAACCAATCTAATCCAGAAATAGTGGGTTGGAAGTTAGATTGATTTTGCAAGTTCGTATAGTCTGAGATTTGAGATCGTTGGAACCATTGAACTTGGGAATTTAACTGGTTTAGTTGTTTTTCAATCTAGTTTGATGAATTAGTCTTTGTTTTTAGTTGCGTGAGAAGGATACTCTCGAACACCAAACAATAAAAGCTAGATCCTTGTTAGTAGTAGTTGTAGAGTGGATTCAGACTGGATCATTTCAATGCTTACTGGAGTGGAGTCACCGCTCTTTACAACAATAGGTTGAACTTTGCTGTCCCTGTTTCATTCATATATTGTTTGTTTATAGCTTCTTTTTTCAGTATGGTTGCTGCATTTTCATTAGCTGAAATTTGTTTATCTTATCCAAGTTCTTGTGATCTTGCACTATTAGAGTGCAAAGATTTACTAGTGAGCACACAACTTTTTTTCTTGAACTAGGCTGTACTAAACTTGTTTTTCAAAATTAGACAAAATCAGAACTTTTTTGACAAAATCAGTACTAAAACTGGTTGAATCAGTTTTTTGTCCGGTTTTTTAATTTCCAAATTATTGGGATGCAGATTTATTTAGTAGCAGGAATCAAGCTCTAGACCTCACAGAATAATCCTTCAATATTTCAACTCATATCATTAGACTACTCCTTCCAGAACTGTCTGACTGGTTGTTGAAATAGTTGTTAACTAAATTTTGGATTGATTACATAAAAGGACATTCCTAAACCACTTCACAGGTTTCTGAAACAAAACAAAAAAACTTCACAGGTTAATTCAACTCTTTTCATTTATTAAACATGGCGATTAGTATAAGTAATCACTGCCTTTGTTAGGGGGCTACCATATTCACTTGTCAGCGAACAAACTTAACCTCAAAAGTTGTAATTTAAACCAACATGTCTAATATTAGAAACAAAAACATTAAACTCTGAAATGCCTTTTATGTCTCACGTTAACAGCATCAACAAGGATTTGCAAGTCGGACTGAAACATGATCTTGTGGAGTCCAATCTATTGCGCCCAACCGACTGCTTCCAACAAGCGAAAAGCCTCTCCTTCGTGAACAAGCATTTCTAGTTGATAACCCAAATAAATTGAAACAGGCGCTCCTGGCCCGTCTCTTATACGTAATCCCGATTGTGCGATGAAAACTTGCATCGACGTTACATAAATAAGCTCCATGAATCGGAGAACTCTGCTGTATTATGTTTCTGCTGCTACTATCTTCATTATCATTGGCATTATGAACTTGTGTGTCACTCTAGTTATCCCACAGCCTCTGAACTGTGTTACAAATCTGGGTTGCACTAGCATTCTTATGAACTCAAAATCATGCTGTTTCGGTTTTGTCAAATCCCCCATATCATCATCAATGTTCGAGTCACAGTAGCTTCATCCTCTTTTGAACACAAATTGAGTCACAGATTAATAACCTATAGTTAATGGTTTGTGTCTTTCTGATAAAGTCTACCACTAAAATATTCACCAAATAGCACAAAGCTATCTATGTTGTCATTTTGACTTTATACATTATTAGAATAAACCGTCATATCAGTCCTTCGAGAGTTGTATATCACTGTAGTAGTCCTCTATATACCATCGCCCGTTACTAAAAGACATTCTTCAAAGATTTGTCCCTAAATTAGTTTAATATTACAAATACTAAAGCACTATTTAGCCATTCAAACAAACTTTCTAAATGAAATTAGTTTTTCAGGAATAAAAAAACTCTCAGCAAGTTTATATGTTAATATTCTACTCTTTCGTATAGGTAAATAAATCTGATGAAAATATGTGTATATTTAGGAAACAATTTGGTATTTTTTTGTAAGAATAATATGCTGATGTTATGATATGAGAGATTAACTTCATGACAAAAAAATTTCTTCAGAAAACTTCATGACAAATTTTTGCTTGTTAAAAAAAAAAACCTTTGTAGAGGACTAATAGTTTGATAATATCTTAATCTTCGACTCTAAAGTATGTAACGTTTTTGCACAATTTCCTGCAATCAGCAGAATGAAATATTTGTTGAAAATAAAAGAACAATGTAAGCAATCAACGAACCTTCAAAAAAAAGTAACCAACGACTTGGTTTCAGCTCAATATATCTTCATCGTCCAATTTAATAACAATTGGTTAAAAACATCGAAAGATAATCAAACCTATTTCAAACGTCAAAATTAGGCTTAGCTATTTTGTCATTCATACTTCGTTGACACCAATTTTTAAGAAAATTGTATTGCACTGATACAAAGTTTACATCTGCATTTTGAACTGAGAAGATTCAATTACGATTACAGTCACATGTAATATTTGGAATAGTAGAGAAAATACTTTTCAAAATAGAAGATAGCCTAAAAGGAATAGAATTTCCCTACTGTCAAGAAAGCAATCGTCAAAAGAATTCTACCACTAAAATTGAAGTAATAGCAATAGTAAGAAAACATGAAAACCTAGTTTCATCTTAATACTTGAATACTTGAAATACTCAAATGTCATTCATATTCATCCTTTCAGTCATTCGACGCATTAAGCCCTACCAAATATGAGCGACATTTGTGATTGGAATGAAGTAGACTCTTGCTACTAATTTTCATCGACAAATTTCCTATTTTACTCTTGTTTTATCTTTTTAGTTTCTTATCAAAAATCAAAAATGAAGTTAAAAATTAGAGCTACGTGCTCCATGTGATTCAAGTTCTGACAAGTGCTAACCAGATAAAATATAAACAAGAGTAGATCACTGAATTCGACGACATTGGCACTCTATCAATATTTAGAGAAAATGTAAATAAACAGCTAACATAACATGTAAAGAGTAATATCCGTACCGATGAATAAATTTAAACTACGGATTCAAGAAACATCAAACTACACTCAACAAAATTTAGGACTCTGTCCTTAAGAATGGCCTGATATGACTAAATGAGCTCGGGCCTGTTTAGGATCACACCTTCATATTTACCTTGGAACCACTTTATGGCATCATCCTTTGTGACACGATGCTGGATTCCAAGACGTGCCTTGCAACGGGGACGACGTCCCACACGGTTACCAGGGCGCTCCAAGACAACAAAGAAATTCATTCCATAAATACCAATAGAAGGATCGTACCTAAAGCATAATTTAAAACATCAATATGGTAAAAATAAAAAAAAATCATCCCTTGAATTATAAGAGAACTACAACAACAGCAAAAAGAATACAGAGGAAAAGGAATTGATAAACAAAGACAGCCATAGATTCAATTCATTTTTTTTCAAATTAAAAGTATAGTAAGAAAACCAATCAAACTGAGTTAGAGATGGTTTGCAAAAAGAATTTCAAAATAATTATTAAAAAAAACGTAAAGAAACTAATCCGCAACAAAAACCTAAACCAATTAGTATTTTTTGTATGATAAACCGATTAGTGTTGGTAGTTCCTATTGTGGAACAAAACATGGTTTAAACTTCCACATAACAGCGTGTGATGTCGCAGCAGGATCTAAGCTAGCCACCGCCACAAAATGATATGACCAGATCAGATCATAAACAACCACAATCACATTACTACACATTACTACACATTGATTAGTGGAAAAAAGAAAGAATTATGCAAGTTTTCATCATAATATCAAGTGTATACAAACTCCACGTATCAAAAAATCAAATATGTACGTCAAATAAGAGGTGTGTTTCAGCATAAGATAGAAGTGTTTTTTCAGCTTACTTGAATCCCAATTCAATATGATCCTGAATACCGAAGCCAAAACAACCGTTATCACTGAAGTTTCTCGTCAACAGTTTATATTCCTTGACCTTCAAACCGCTCTCCAAAATCTGCATTGCCTTGTCGCCTCTAACAGTGACGTAGCAAGCAATCTTTTCATTCCTTCTATTACCAAATGAACGCACGTTGTACTTAGCTGTCAAAAAGCACCAGAGTGAAAGAAGAAACAATCAGAACACAAACCCAAACCCTAATTGTCCAGTAAACATCTGAACTATGTTATGGACTTGTGACAGTCATAAGTTTACTAGTCCTAAATGATGAAAATTTTGGTCAAAGCCTTGGAAGAAGTATTTTGTGGATCAAACTAGTTACTACATCATGTATCTTGAGGCTAAAGCCCATGTACTCAAGAACCAGAAAAGGGCAGGCTGGTTCACTAAAGCTCCCGCATACGCAGGGTCTGAGAAAGGTCCCACCATTTTGGTGTATTGTACGCAGTCTTACTTTGTTTTTTTACATAAGAGATGTTTCCAGAACTTGAACCTATGACCTTCCATCAGGAGACAACAAATTTAGCGTTGCGCCAAGGCTCCCCTTTTATTATATTTCCAATTGACATTGGATCTCAAAAAGAAATTGGCGCAAATCGGTTATACTCCTCGCACACAATTGTGTAGACTAATTTCCCGAGTCAAGTAAGACCTAAAATGGTAAAACTCTCCCTACGGAGCTGTATAGTTAATTCAAAACGTGCTTTCAAACCTAAAAAATAAAACCTATGATAAATTAAGCACCCATTTCAGCATAATTACCTTTAGAGAGAACAGGGGTTTGACCGCTAAGGTGGTGAAGAACCATGGCGGCTCTGGTGAGACGATGTCTACTTTCACCACCAACGGAGATGTTGAGTACAAGCTTTTGCACTTTGATATCCCTCAATGGATTATTCAACAGTTTCTTTTCGTAAGCCTGTCATTTCATCTTTGATTAATAATACATACATTTGTACATGTGAATGTTTAGATAAAAGAAAATATAATAATGATCATGCATCAACTATGAAACACAGATACTCCTCAGATTAGGTGGTGTGTGCCGGTGTTGGAGACAACCCTGACACATGTAATTATTATTATATGATTTTTTTAAATTATCAGCAGTGTCGTGTATCCGTGTTTCATAGTGCATCAAAATGAGAACCTGGTGTGGAGGAGCGATATCAGCTAGAAACTCCATCTCGTTTCGGATAATTCGCAAAATGTTGGATTCAAACGGTGATCTGGTAACTGATTCTGCAATGTAACTTCTGCTGTTACCATAACCTAATGACTGAGAGAGAACATTACGAGCTCTTTGAATTGTTCGAATGAGGATAGACATAATGTTTAGATTTTTGTTATACGGCGAAGCGAGACACCACAACTGAGGGTTTGGTAACACGACGGTGTTTTCATGTTATACATGTTTGAGATGAATGAGTTACTATATTGAGTTAGCGGTTCGGTTTGGTTGTTCGGATCACAAACCAAAACCATTAGCTCTACAACTGAGGGTTCGGTTTGTTTATTGCTCTTTTACTTGGTTGGTTAAATGGTCTTTAGAGTGTGGTTTGATTTAGTTTTGATGTTAAGTTCACCCGAACCATAAAATAAAAGGTGGACCAATGTGGTTTGGTTTGGTTGTATTAAGAAGGATTTAGAAGTCTCCGTGAGCAACTCAATTGACGTGAACAATATATTGTTATATGTAGGGGTCGAGATTCGAACTCCGAACATCTTACTTATTCACCTTAAAAAGTGAATTCTAGCCACTAGATTACTTGGAGAAAAAAAAATCTTACATAGAAGGCTACTACCCATTAGCGATATTTGGCTGATGTTGTTATATATGATGTAATATGGTATGATATTCGCTACCATTTCAAGGTTCCAAAAGACACCAGTCAAAGGTTCCTCCAAAAGACATACTATTGTTTATGCTTGTAATAGGATGTTTCACATTGGAATTTTGTTTTACTTTTGGTTTCTCTTGTACTGTATTTGAACACTGTTATTTTACTTAAAATAAGTTTCCATCCTTGATTTATGTTCAAATATAGTTTTTCTTTGGTTTTCGAAGACCTTGTATTCAAATTCATATCTATGAATAAAAAGGAAATTATGGTTATTCCGCATTCTTAGTTTATAACATATTTGCATGATTTTTCCTTTCAAAAAAACATATTTGCATGATTTGTCAGTTGAGGAGTGAGAAAGCATGGACACGGATACAACACCGGAACTTACATGTAGACACAGACAATAATTTGAGAAAATAGAAGTGATTAAATATAATCACGTGTCGGTGTTGGACATTGAACATACATCAAACCAAAAAATTCTTGTGTAGAAACGCACTTAATAGATGTCATTTACAAACAACTAATAAGAGCGTGACACATAATTAACTTTAAAAAAAAATTAAATAAATTTAATAAAAATCGGATGCCTCTCTTCTCTTTCTTCCGCCATTGTTTCTCCCTCTTCAACCATTGTTTGTTGCGTTTAATAATCAGACTACTTTATTTGAACTTAGAAATGAAATCATCATCTTCTTCCTGTTAAAGCTAGTGACTAGTGACTACAATTTCTCCATCAAACCGCCTGAGTTCAATGGTTCCAACGATCTCAGACCTAAACAAACTTGCAAAACCAAACCAAACCATTATATATGCGTTGGATTGGTTCGAGGTTTACATTTGATGACCTAAATCACTAAAGAGTCTAATTTACATTTGACACTCTACTTACTCCATAACAAAAGAAGAAGGGTGAAAATATAAAGCATAGATTAGTTTGAAGAAGGCCAGTTAACCCAAATACTGCACTTACATTTAGTGGCCGTGGTAATTCTAGTTAGTGAGGCTGATAAACATCTCCAACAAGGAGCAACTGATAGATCTAAGAGATATCAAGATCTTGAAAGAATTACAAAATAAGATATTGATTTAAAGTGTTAGGATAACTGTGGCAATGTTCCACTTTATTACAATCACAAATGTCATTCGATTGTGATTGTAATAAAGTGGAACATTGCCATAGTTATGATCCAAAATTTCATGGTTTACTCGAATTTTTCGATTTTTTTGTTTCATATAAAAAATGAAGTAAAAAATAGTTATTTTCCTCGTAATTCAATTTCTAGCAAGTGCTACAAAGATAAATGCAAACAAGAATAGATTAGAGACTCTGTAACATAAGCTTGCAGTCCGTTTTGATGTCAAAATTTGATGATATTGGGAGAAAAAAAAAAATTTAAACAAACAGCTTACATAACCGGTCAAAAGTAGTATTCATACCAATGCAGAGATTTAAGCTACTGATTCAAGAAACATCAAACTACACTCAACAAAATTCAGAACTAGTACTTAAGAACGGCCTGATCTCACTAAACAATTGCCTGGGACTTGTTTAGGATCACACCTTCATATTTAACTTGGAACCACTTCATGGAATCATCCTTTGTGACACGATGCTGGATTCCAATTCTTGCCTTGCACCTGCGACGACGTCCAACACGATAACCAGGGCGCTCCAAGACAACAAAGAAATCCATTCCATAAATACCAGTGGAAGGATCGTACCTGAAGCATAATTTTAAACATCAATATGGTAAAAAACAATCATACTTTGAAAATAAGAAAATTACAACAAACAAAAAATATATACGAAGGAAAAGAAATTGATTCACACAGACAGCAGATTGAATTCCTTTTTTTTTTTTCCCAAATTAAAAGGTTTCATAAGATAAACCACGATTGAACTGAGGCAGAGCTAATTATGATAAAAAATAAAAAATTATACAAAAGAATGAAAGAAATGACTTTGCAATAATCATGAGTATTCTAACAAATAACTTCAGCATGAATAGAACTGTTTTTTCAGCTTACTTGATTCCCAAATCAATATGTTCCTGAATACCGAAGCCAAAACACCCGGTATCACTGAAGTTTCTCCTCAACAGCTCATATTCCTTGACCTTCAAACCGCTCTCCAAAAGCTGCATTGCCTTGTCACCTCTAACAGTGACGTAGCATGCAATCTTTTCATTCCTTCTAATACCAAAGGAACGGACAGTGTACCTAGCTGTCAATAAGCACAAGAGAAAAAGAAGAACCAATCAGGACACAACCACAACCCAAAATATCCAATACACATGAAAACTATGTTATAGACACAATTGCCATATTTAAGCTAGTCTGTGAGTCCTAACTTAACTCAAAACCTTGAATTATGTATTTTAAAGCGTAACGGAATGCAGAAAACAAACCAAGGCGGAAGGCCAAAGACTCTATTTCAAGCCGAAATGGCATTGCCATTCTTCACAAATTAGCCATAGCCGGTGGTAAAAAAAAAACTCCACCACAATCTTCCATAGCCACTATTTGACAACACTGGTATTTTGTCGATCGAAATAGTTACAACACAGTTTATCTTTGATTCTAAGTCCTGGAATGAAGTAATTTTTTCTTTATGGGAATTTGTCAATTAAAATAAGTTAATGTTCTTTGCTTATGAAAATATATGTACAAGTTTTCGTTTAAAATCTAAAATGCGAGCAAATATTGATACATAATAGTTATGTTTTACACTCTGCAATAAGAATATATCAAAAAATAATTATACCAAAAAAATGAATATAATAAAAAAAAAATGTAGGGTCTATGATTTTCAAATTGATATCAAACTACATGTTAAACACAATAGGAATATAAAATTCAAATAATAGAAAGGAAAAACATAAAAGAGAGATGAAATTATAAAAATAAAAATAAATAAATACCTTTGGAGAAAACAGGAGTTTGGCCACTTAGCTGTTCAAGAACCTGTGAGAAACAGAAAACATATTAGTAATGAAATTGAAAGGAAGGAATTGAGAGAGTCTGTGAAAATGATACTGAGAAAATACCTTAGCAGCTCTGGTGAGACGATCTCCACTCTCACCAACGGAGATGTTGAGGACAAGTTTTTGCACTTTGATTTCCCTCATTGGATTCGACAGTTTCTTCTCTGACGCCTATCATTATCATTATTTGTCAATTTCATTCTGTCCCACTAATATTAAACCAAGTAGACATTGGCCCATGCAATGCACATTTAAATTCTATGGGATTTTCATCGTTAATCATTATATATTATAAACAAACACATTGAATGATATTCTTTTATTCATTTGGAATGTTATGATAAGAAAAAAAGAATAAACCATCAATTTAGTCTCTAAACTATTAAAAAAATATACTAAACAGTCCCCAAACTATATGAAATCCATCGATTTAGTCCCCGGTATTGAGATATTGGGGATTAAATTGACAGATTTTCGTACACTTTCGGGACTAGATCGATGGATTTTGTATAGTGCATGGATTATTTAATATATTTTTATAGTTTGGGAGCTAAATTGATGTGAGTGATAGGTTAGGGACTGAATTGATGGTTTATTCAATAAAAAAATATCAAAACTAAGCATAGAAATTTGTTTTGCAATCATTGTTTTCAAATTGAATATCATCAATATAGTAAAATACATAGACTTGCATGTTCAAAAATAAAAAAATATGTTAGACATTAACATTTGGTAAATGTTCCATACATTATAAGAGTCTGTTTGGATTGGCTTATTTGAGTTTAACTACTGGCATAAGCACTTACAAAACTGTTAGAGAAAACTAATGAAAACAGCTTATCGCATGTTTACAAGTTGCTTTCAGCTAACTTCCATAAGAAAACAAGTTATAACTTACATGAAAAACAGTTTGACTTGATTTTATCTTTTGTTATACATAAGCACTTAATTAAAGTGTTTATCCAAACATGGCCCAGATACCAAACCAGATTAGCTACACTAGATGAGCCAAACAGATCAAAATGTGGAGTACCAAAAATTCATTAACAATTTAAAATTAACATGTCATAATAAGATCCAAAATCATGTTGCTTCTAATAATAGGACTCGGAATCTAAATCTAAAATAAAATTAGTGTAACATGATAGATGAATCAGATAAACAAGTTTGAAACCCTAAAAATTTATGCAGTTACGTAAATTAGATTAAATTGAAAAGAAAGAAAAGTAATCTAACTATTACTGAATAGAAAGAAAGAGAAATGATTTTACCATTTGGAATGAATTGGTTGTTCTGACAGAAACGAAAAGAGAACGGCGCGAATGATATATGGTGTATTACTAACTAGGGTTTAGGAGAACCAAATCACATGCTTCAAACTTTTCATTTCATCCTTCAAATTCTATTCTCTTAAATTATGATTTTGAATTATGTTCACAAATATTATCTTTTTATTAATTTATTTATATTTAATTCACTATTGATTATAATACTTATTTTTTAACAGATTAAATTTGGTAAAAATAGTGTGTTAAAATATGATTTTTTCATCCTTGAATTATATTACATATAAAACATTAATCTCTCTAAATCATTGTAGTTTTTATAAATTAAAAGAAAATCAAGTTTTCTTATATCATTTAAAATGAAGTTAATTTTTGCCTATTTGTATATTTAGGGGATAGAGGGGTTACCTTGACGTAACTTATAAAACTGTAGTCATGTGACTGAAAGGTCACAGGTTTAAGTCCTAAAAACAGTCTCTTGTGTAAAAAATATGGTAAGGTTGCGAATAATATACCAAAAATAGTGGAACCCCTTCCCAAACCCTGCATATGTACAAGCATTAATGCATCGGGTTGCCCTTGTATATTTAAGGGACAAATGTCTGATCCCTTAAATAAATGTCTTTTTATCTATTCATTATAATCTCCGTTCTTTATAAAGAAATTAAAAAAATAAACAACTTAAAAGAGAATGAGTATTATTCAAAATAAAATGGGTGGAAGAGTGTTTGTAAATATTTTTTAAGGAAAAAAATATCATTGATCATTAAAAAAAAAAAAGCCCCGTACTAGCATAGGAGGGAGGGTGGAGCTGAGTTGTCTTCATGCATAATAGGCAAGCAAAAGCAGAAAATGCATTAAGATATAAAATCACTAAAAAAATCATATTTACCTATCAGGCTACCAACAACTTCCACAACACTTTCAGCAGTAGAAGATGAATCAACACACTAGCATTTTAGAATCTAAATACTGAAGTTTCTTGCTCCAAAAATTTTGATACACAATGAAAAATAATCGCTAGTGAGTACTGAGAAATACTTCTAGGTCCATTCTTACAAGAAAACTATTGCTTCAAAAGAAAGCCTTGGTGCTGACTGGACTGGTATCACCACTCTTTTACAGCTGGAGGTTGGAACTCACGTTTCCTAGTACACAATTTATTTTTGAACTGGGTTAAATTGAACCAGTTTATTCAAAATTAGCAAAAACAGTTCTTAAACTAGAAGAATAACAAGGAGCAGCCGATATATCCAACAGATTGTAAGATCTAGAGATCTAGAAGAATAACAAGATATTGTTTTCAAACATTCTTATATCACCTTTATGGGAAGCATAGGCCAATCTTATCCAATTGTCAAAAAAGAAATGGCCAGGAATATCCATAAAATAAAAATTGTTCCTCTGGATAATAGGATCAATACAGACACCAAATACTAAGCATATAAATCAGTCAGAGTTTGCGTTCCTATTGTCATCTAATCTAAGATGTTAGTAATACACATACATCAAAGGGGCAATGTTTCCAACTAATAAACCTAGCCTACACTTTATACACAAGCAGAAGTTACATCATAGCAGTTCTTTGATGGATCAACTTTGTTCTTTATAAGGTGTCCAAATCAATTTGCTAACATCAACGTCAAGACCCCCTCTGCCAGCCGCTTTGAGATGGCGATCCAAAACTTTTGGATCCGCACAAATGACATGCTGTCCTTTCCTGTACTGAATCAGTTCTAGGCTCTGAAGAGTTGTTAATATATCTTCAGCTTTAATGGCAGTCATATCACTCAGCTCCTGCAAAACAAAACCTTCTTCAATTACCATAGCATTGACAAGTAGAAAGAGCTAATGCCTAATGCATAAACTTTCATATGATAAGTGCTTAATTAAGTTGTTTATCCAAACATCTCATTTATCCCAGCAAGTAAAATATTAAAAAAAAATTAAAATCAAAATTAATCAACATAAAAGTAAGTTCAACAGAGACCGAAATATCAAATGAACTTTACTTGTAAGCATATAAACATGAATTTGCCATTGACAAATTTTAAAGAAGAAAATGGAAGAGGCTTACCTTGATAGAAATGTTTCCCTTATGCTTTTTCAGAATGTCTAAAAGAACCCTGGTCCAATATCCTCTGTAGCTTAGCAGTCCAAGGTCTGAAAGGGGCCTTTCAGGTGTACCAACTTTTCCCTCCTTCTTCGAAAGTTCATATGCTGTCCAATGTTTCACAAGATAATGAATTTTACTTAAACTGTTACATATAACTCAAACAAATATGAAGAGGCCTGTTTTTCAGGAGAACTTACAGAAAGCAATTAGAAATTTTCCATAGCCTTTCCTTTGGTAAGGTGGGAGGGTGAGGATACATGCCAAATTGTAGGATTCCTCAGAATGTTTTTCCTTTAAGATAAAAATGTAATCAATATCAATAAGGTTGTCCATAATGTCAAACAAATAATGAATAAATTATTACTGTAACCAATAGAATTATGGAAATTGAAGATAAATTATATTCAAATAAAGTTCATTTTTCAAATTACAACCATCATTAATGTCTGTCAAAACAACTTTTTTTTTAGGAAGTCTGTCAAAACAACTTAGATCCTAAAGAAAAAACTCCTAAATAAATAAAATTATAGTAATACAGCATGATAACTGTCCCTGCTACTTAAAAGACTGTACTAGTACAAATAGAACAGTTCAATGGGCTTTAGATGTAAAAATAAAAAATAAAAAATTACAAATATCTAACAGCGAACAAAAATAATAAAAATATGTTGTATTACCTTCGAAAAATATCCAACCATGTGGCATCCTCTTTCATCACATTCACACAAAACATAGAACAGAAACAGGTCAACATCATAGTAGAGGGTCTTGTGATCAAGAAATAACTTGGCCAAATAACAAAGATTCTGCCCATAAACCTTGTTCTTCTTGCCATCAACCTGTTTTCAGACACATAGTAATAAATAATTAAAAACAATAGCAGAAATCGAACTACACACCGACTCTCTTGCACTCGGCAATTTCCTGCCAGACAACTATGTGTTCTCAAAACTTGGTTATCGTTACCTCCCGAAACTCATTTCACTCAAAAACTCTTTCAATACTTAGGATACTAGAAGACTAAACCATTGAAATTTGGAAGACGGGTAACACTATTCTCAACAAATATTTTAGTAATTTTGAAATCCTATTGCGCCTAAAAAACCACATACATCACAGTAGAAAGAATATTTATATCTATATGTGTGTGTCGGCGCGCACACACACACACAGAAATATATATTAAATACCAAAGTAAATATGAAGATAGAGACGATGAGCATTTGGAGAAGGAAAAACATCACATTTAGTTTACACTTTTACAGATTTATAAATGTCCATGACTTCATCAACAAACATGATAACAAGAAAGATTGTTTAATTTACATACACAAGGCATTCATGATACACGATAATTTATAGAAAAGCGAGACAAGAAATTGACAATTATTTCAATCTCCAAAATTGAACATAATGGAAAACGGTGACATCTGACAACAAAGAACAAGAAAAGAATAAAGCCAGAACTTGTATCAATGTAAACAGCATTAGAGTTAAAAATGTACCTCAAACATTGACAATGTACCACTTCTGTATATCTCATCACCAGGGGGATGCTTAAGATCACATTTTTTCTGCAACAGGAAGGCGCAGAAAATGGTGCATTGGTATTCAGTACATAAAACTAGGACATTTTTCTAAAGATATTTTTAAGCCTTTTGGGGAGGATGGAAGAAACACCAATAACGTCATTCAACAGGCCATTTCATATGACTCACTAGTCCAGTACCCTTCTATTAACTCCAAGTGTTCCAGAAAATAATGAATTGATTAACCAAAAAGTTCATTTTCATATAAATTACAGTATTAATAAATTTAAAGATTAAATTATTAGTCATAAATATAAGTATAGAAAACTGCAGCATGGAGTTGGCTTATTTGCAATCACATAATGCTACAACAGATAGAACTGCAACAAAATATTGGCATGACAGGAGCATATTATAAGATAAATAATAACTCAATCGTATAGGGACCATCACGAGGACAACTGCAGTAAAATTGATAATGGTAAAACATAAAAAATAAAAAACAACTTTTTCCATATACAAGTTTACTGCCATAGTGTTTATAATAATAATACATGAACAATAACCAAGCTTTATCTGACTAGGTTGATTAGCTACATGGATAAAAATATGTTAATTTTGTATCATAAAATAATAAGATTAGGAAAAACCCACAATCGTTATATGCAATACCAAGGGTTGCTGACGAAATATGTATGTGTGTCTGTAAGTCATTGAAAAAACTAAAGCATGGGCATGTGTTTGGATATTGAATGATGGGCGGAATGAATGGAACAAAATGAAACTAGATTAACAAAACTACCACTTAATGTTTTGGATATTTTAAGATGAAACAAGATCTTTCCCATTTCTTTGAAACAAAATACCAGGTTCTGTGGGAGAAATTCAAAAAATAATTAATGGCATTCCACTCCATCCTTCGAAACAAACATAGCCCAATGTAAGATAATAGAACCAACCAATCTAGTTGAATACAGCTTGGTTGCCATTGGTATATCATCACACAAGGTTATAAGTAGAAATATAATTATTATAATTAACAATTATCATATAAACAATTTTCAATTAACAGTTATCATAAAAACAAAGCACCAATTAGAAAAAACTGCAAAATGACTGAGGAAAAACAAAACATAAGAATGTTGCATACAAAATACCAAATACATTAATCAAATGTAAAACATCTTCAAACAAGGATAGCACAGCAGAAAATAGCCACTTTTCAAATAAAGGTAAGTGAAGGGGGGAAAAGGATTATTTCATGCACCACTCACCATATGCCTCTGAAGCTGCTCTTTGCGCTTCATGAAATTGAGGCAAAACTCACAAAAGAACAGCTTCAAACAGTCAGTGTATTCTGATGGAAATGGGGAGAAGTACCATGTCTCGATCTCATATCTTCCAAGTTCAATAGTAGCTATATTTTTCACTTTTGTAAACTCCTCATGTTCTCGTAAACTAGCAGCATCAAGCTCTTCATGGCCCTATAAAATTAACAGTGGAAATGTAAATTAGAAAATATAGGGAATGCAGTACAGTTTGAGAAAGGAATATCAGCCCATAGAGTACACTGGTTTCACATTCAAGAAAGCATTCACAAGCATCAATCCCCAACTAAATAATATCACAATTACTTGTTTCAAGTGACTTCAATTTCATAATAAAAACTTCAAGTATGAAAACAGGTGTACTGCCAACTGACAAGTTATTCAATTAGAGCAGTCTGAACAAATACTTGATTACCTCAAGTTAAAAACATTTATTTATTTTCAAGCAAAACTAGTACAGATTATCTTAGGTTCAAATAGCAACTGCCCACACTCAAGTACATGTAGAAAAGAAAACTTGAAGGTTTGAAATTTAGCATGTAATCTTCTGTGTTTATTTCTGTCTACTAGCCTAGGTTTGTTATAATATAATTTAAAAGCAAACATTCAATACCTCAACATGTGTCTCATCGATCTTCCTCTTCTGGTGGCGTGTCATCTTCAACCCTGATGCCCCCTGGAAAATTACAAGAAAAGCTTTTTAAATGAGTTTAAGAGAATGCATGTTTTGAAATAAGAAGAACATAAACCAAAAAGCAGGCACTGCTCGTTGTATTAAAATGAAGAACGGCCTGTCCAAGCAACTAATGACTGCACATCAATATTTAATTTCAGCACCATAAAACAAATATTCTGGAACTTGGCTAAAGTTGTAATGTCATATGACGCACAGAGCTGACACCATCCAGTGGGAAGGAAAAAAAACGTGAATTATTGTGGCTGTAGAAAATGAAACAGATAATAAAAGGCAGACAAAGTCTACCAGAGGCAAGCCTAAACCTCTACTTTCCCCTGGAAAATCTAAAGTGCGTTTTTGGCTGATTTCTTGTTTAAGCTGAAAATGTCACTAGCACAACTCTTCATGACAGCGCCTTCTATGCCTACTGCTTTTGCAAATGAGCATCTGAGAACAATCCCGTAATTTTATTCTTCGATTGTGCAAACCAATTAACCAAGACACCTACTCTTTTATGTTTTATGAACAGCGTGAATTCATGAGATGCTAAAGAGGAACTGGACTAGCTAAAGAAATACTTACTTAGTTTCAAGGATTGAACAAGGTTTTCTTTCTAAGGAAACATCTATATGAATCGTTCAAATAAAAAATACAGTCTAAAGTAAATGAAAGCAGACACTTAGAAGATATAAATCATTACCTTCTCTTCCACTTTCTCATCAACAACTGCCTCCACAGAATCCAGATCAAGCTGGTCAAGTTTCACCCACTCATCAAGCCTCCTATTGACTGCCAAAAAAAAAAAAAGATTAAAAAATGACCAAAACAATTAGCATCTTAGCATCCCTGCATACAGAAAATAAACATAGCAAGTACCGAATATATTGGAAGGAGTTAGGAATATTAAAAAACAAAAACAAAAGCTCAAACATAATCCATATATTGATATTCATATGTTCGCAGATAAAAATTCACAAGTTTTAATAACAGAACCAACACTATGTTGGTTCAAAGTGGAATTGCTTTATAATAAAAAAAAGTGGAATTGAACTCGGATCCCCCAAGTAAGGTCTCTGGTTTGGGCCTTGTGGATGGAAAAAATGTGGATAAGAGGGAACACCCTACTGAAAGTGGCCAGTCAGGTTTCCCAATATATATTAGGCACTGATAAAGTCGAAGGATACATGGCAGTGGCACCAATAGCATGGTTACCACATAAGAAAATCCCAATAACAGGCTCATACTATTTGTGATAGTATACTTCAGTCTATTCAAATAAACAGATCATACATGATAGATTTCGCAACAAAACATTTTACATCCTCACTTATGGGAACTACCTTAATTAATGAAAAAATTTAGGGTTGGGTCCCAATGACTCACAAAGGTTAGAGAAGCCCTGAAAGTACCTAAAGATTACGAGATTCTTGCGCCACTAGCGGGAGTTCAACTCACGCCCTTAAAGGGTGTGAGTCAACTCCTTGCCGCATAAACCAACCTCTGTTGGGAAATGGACAAGTTTGATAAAGCTGGTTTAGATTCTACAACCGATTACATCGTTTTTAATGGTCTTCCTTCTTTTCCTTTGGATGTTGTTAACTTAGACTTTGATGGAGTGTTGACCCATCAGTCATGTTAATTTCATTTCTGTTTCGTGGAGCTTAGCCCCTTGAAACTCATCAAAAAAAAACGCAAGAAAACATTTTACAAAAAATCAATTCAATCGACATTCTAATAAATATACTAATACTAAGTGAATACAAAATTTAACCAATTCTCAAAACCACAAAACTCAAAATCAAACACACACTTCAAAATTCAAAACCCTAAAAATCCTAATTTCATTCATTGAAAACTTGAACCAAAAAGAAAACATTTTACAAAAAATCAATTCGATTGACATTCTAATAAACACTACAACTAAATCAATACACAATCCAACAAAGTCTCAAACCACAAAACTCAAAATCAAACACAGAATTCACAATTCAAAATTCAAAACCCTAAAAATTGAAAACCCTAAATTTCATTAAATTGAAGTAGAAAAATGAACAAAGAATGAAAATTAGGATCATACACTCAGTATAATGGACATAATACTCATATTCATTAGGCCCACAGCCATGAACTCTCCTTCGTTCGATGACTTTGACAGGATGATACTTTCCATCCCTCCAACGGCACATCACGCGCGTCCCAACTTCCAACGGAAGCACAGAAGATCTCCGCCGCTTCACCAATTCGTACTCCGGTACCGAATCTGACGGAGGAGCGCGCATGCCGCCATCGGTTAACGGTGATTTGCCGTGACCGGCGGCCGGAGCGGTGCCGTTTTCCGCGCTGATTGGTGCGTCGAGCGAACCCATGAAATGGTTTGCGTTTTTTTTTGGTTTTCGTTTTTTGGGATATAAAGGAGAGTGTAATCGTGTGTGGTTCGAGTCGGTGTGTAGAGTGTGCTATAAATTGGGAGTTTTTATTCCCATGGTAATTTTATTCCTATTCACAAAAACTCGTCAGAGTCATGTAGATCTCAAGAACCGTTTGTAGAAGCATTGATGCATCGTCCGCTAAAGAGTTTTTTTTTTTTTTTTTCTTTTTGTATGTTTGAAAACTCGGCTAATATGTCATTCTCGCATTATGAGGCAATGTCGCCGCTGAAAAATAAAAGTTAGAATGTGTGGCTTCTTCCGAACGCACGTCTGCGACAAAGTAACCATCAAACAAACACTTTTCTTTCAATTTTATTAGGTTTAGGATTGATTTTAGATTTCATTACAATTTGACACTAAAATTTGTAAATTATTTTACGTGTTTTAATCTCATTAAGGGTTTGTTGTATATGGCACAAGCACTAATCGTGATAAATATTTATGCATGGCCTACAAAAGTTATTTTTATGGAAAAAGATAAAATATAGTTTAAATTGCTTTTGTTTATGTTATGGTAAGTTATATTGAAGAACTTACAAAAATAAGGTGAAAAAAACTTAAGAAAATTGTCATAACTAAGTCTTTCAACAACAAAAATTTGTCATAACTAATTTTATAAGTTCTTTTAAACAGTCTCACAAAACTTATGTTAGTAGATTAGCTTAAATAGATCAATTCAAACATGCCCTAAATGAAGTGGCAACATATTATTGTATGTCTTTATGAAATATTTATAATATACATAAAAATAACTTTAAAAAAAAAAACATTTTAAATTTGGTGCTGGCAAAATATCGAACATGTGGTAAACAATATCTTATTAAGATGTTTTAAGAAGTCTTGTAATAAAATGGTTCCGTGACAAGATGTTATTAGAGGCCCCGTTTAGCGTGCTTGACCTTGATAGGTATCTTACTATAAGAGAGCAAATAATTTTTTTTTGGCTTTGGTCCACCAAAATGACCTTTGGTGTCGTAAAATCTTTACCTAGTGTAGAAGGTCAAAAGCAATTAAATAATTATGACAATAATTTCACTCAAATATTGTTGTCATTAGTATTAAAGGGGCAATTAAGGAATTCATATTAATTAAATCATTGTTTTCCTTCATTGAAACTTAGATCTCCCAAATTATTGGCCGAAACAATGTATGTTCGCCATGCTTTTATGTGACAATTTCATTTCTTGCTTTAGACCTGGAAATCAAACCGTGCTTTGAAGTCCGAGTAGATCTGGAGGTACAACAATTGATCTTGGTTCAATCAATTACAAAGGTTGGTTCTCACATGGTGTCCACTGTTTTAATCTTGTAAATATGAATAATTATTATACAGTAATTTAGAACTAACAAAACAGTTATCGAGTAGAAGTGTTACCAACAAACTCAAGCAACGGAAAGCGCATAGAAATTGAATGAGGGAGAGTTTATATACAAATTACCTTTGCATTCAGACAAAAATGATGATGTTAACGCATCTTGATGACCAAATTGCTACTCCAAATCATATTTGTGCCCAAAATGGTGTGTTTCTAGAGGTATAGAGAGTGTTTGATGATAAAGGTTGTGAACTTCAGCTAGGCTCTATGTTCCCTATATATAATCAAAGTTTTCAGATTGTATAATCCGAAAGCTTCCTAAGGTTTTCCGCTTTTTTTAAAATGCAGTTTTTTTAGAATATATAATCCGAAACACATTAAGATATTTCAGATTATACATTCCAGACTATCATACACCCTAATTTATGTCAATGATGCAAAGCTTACATGATGGCCTTCATATTTTGGATGTTTTTGGATTTTATAATCCAAAACAAGTTCGGATTATAAAATCAGAACCAAGGGTAAAATTGGAAAAAACACAGGGTGCTGAGAAAAAGTAATAGTATAATATAAATACGAGGCATAGAGCTAGCTTGACAAGGTTTTAGGTACGGTGCAGCGAATAGTGTATTTGTTTTTGCTCTGGTTTGACTAAATACAAGGATGACAATTTTTTTTATGTTATTTACGATCTAAATATATGATTTTTTTTTATTTTGCATTTGTTTTACTGCCCATTTTTATTATTAGAACCTGACTTCCAATTTAATCGGAACGGCCTTGAATTCATAGCCATAGGACAATGCATTGCATCTTCATGGTGATAATGATAATTTGTATTATTATTGGGTTCCAACCTCCAAAGGAAGTACAGAAGATTTCGGCCGCTTTGTACCGAATCGGACAGCGGAGTGTGTATGCTGCCATCGGTTAATCGTGATTTTCCGTGGCCTGCGGCCGAAGCAGTGTCGTGTGTAGAAACTCAGAAAGATATTGAAAGACATTTTATTGATATATTTCTCAAATACAAGGAAGAGCTCCTATTTATATTATAGGATAGGAGACAGAAATTAATTACATATAAAGGCAAATTAATCCTAACATAATTACAATATAAAATACAATAATGAGATAATCACAACATATCGTAACATCCCCCCTCAAACTCAAGTGGGTGGAGCACTAATCAACTTGAGTTTGGAAACTAAAGTGCGGAAGCGACCGGGAGCGTGAGGTTTTGTGAATAAATCAGCCGGCTGGTCAAGAGTGCCAATGGAGATAAGATGGAGTTCACCACGAAGGAGATGCTGACGAATGAAGTGACAATCAATTTCAATATGTTTTGTTCGCTCATGGAAAACATCATTGTGGGCAATTTGAATTGCACTACGATTGTCACAATATAGATCAGTTGGTGAACACTGTGATGTTTCTATATCAGCAAGAAGCCAACGAAGCCATAAAATTTCAGAAGTTGTATCGGCTAGAGCACGATATTCAGATTCAGTGCTGGAGCGGGCTGTCAAAGTTTGTTTCTTGCTACGCCAAGATATAAGTGAATCTCCAAGAAAAATACAAAAACCAGTAGTGGAACGACGATCACTAGGATCACCGGCCCAATCAGCATCAGAGTAAGCTCTAAGAATCAAGGAGGATGTAGCTGAGTAATGAAGACCATAAAATAAACTACCCTTGATATACCGAATAATCCGAAGGACAGCAGCATAATGTGTGGAACGTGGAGAAGCCATGAATTGGCTAACAAGATGAACAGCATATGAAATATCCGGCCGAGTAACTGTGAGGTATATCAGACTACCCACGAGTTGCCGATAAGGAGTGGCATCATCAAGCAAAGTACCGTCTTGAGGAGTAAATCGAACATTGGGTTCAAGAGGAGTGTGTTCAATTTTGGAATCAGTGAGACCTGCTCGAGAAACAAGATCAGAAGCATACTTAGCTTGTGAGAGAAACAAGCCATCACTTGAAGATAATACTTCCAGCCCCAGAAAATAACTTAACGGTCCAAGATCCTTCATCTCAAAATTTTGACTCAAGAATTGCTTAAGCTCTTCAATTCCAATAGAGTCATCCCCAGTGATAATCATGTCATCAACATAAAGAAGCAAAACAACAGTACCATTGCTAGTTTTTCGAGTAAAGAGAGCGGAATCATGAGCACTGGCAGAGAAATTTAATTGTATGATAGTCTTGTGAAATTTGGCAAACCAAGCTCTAGGTGCTTGCTTGAGACCATATAAAGCCTTTCGAAGGCGACATACCTTTTTTTCTTGACATGTATATCCTGGAGGCGGGCGCATGTAAACCTCTTCTTCTAACTCGCCATTGAGGAAGGCATTTTTTACATCCATTTGGGTAAGTCTCCATTGGCGAGCGGCAGCAATAGCAATAAGAGTTCGAACAGGGGTGATGCGAGCAACAGGGGCAAATGTTTCCTCATAATCAACACCATACTCCTGAGTGAATCCTTTTGCCACAAGACGAGCTTTGTAACGCTCGATAGATCCATCAGACAATGTCTTTATTTTATATACCCACTTGCATCCTACAAGAGTTTTATCTGAAGGAGGATCAACAAGGTCCCAAGTGTGAGTTTTCTCCAATGCCTGTAATTCTTCTTGCATAGCTTGCTGCCAAAGAGGATTTGCAGAAGCTTCTTTATAGGACTGTGGTTCATGATGGTGAAGCATAGTGGAAAAACAATGGTAGTCACGAAGATATGGAGGTGGATTTCTTACCCGTGGAGGAAGCTCAATGGTGGGAGGTGCAGGATCAACAACCGGAACATCATCACTAGAAGTGGATGGAACATCGAAAGGGGTTTGAGGCTCACTAGAGGTACCTGCATGTATGTTAGAATCTGCATATGTGTCACTATGGAAGTAATCGACATCAGGATTAGTAAAGAGAGGGGTGGAAGTAGATGGGATTGATATAAACTTTGACAAAGAAGAGAACATTATGTGTTCCCAAAAGACAACATGACGAGAAATGCGAATGCGTTGGGATATAGGGTCCCAACATCGGAAACCTTTGTGTTCATTTCCATAACCTAGAAAACAACAGAGACGGGCACGTGGCTCAAGTTTAGTATATTCATGGGATTGGAG
This sequence comes from Medicago lupulina, assembly GCA_958299785.1. NCBI lineage: Eukaryota > Viridiplantae > Streptophyta > Magnoliopsida > Fabales > Fabaceae > Medicago > Medicago lupulina. The sequence continues at coordinate 65,266,801 of OY283144.1, forward strand.
AAGAACAAAACAAGCACAACCAAACACCTTAAGTGAGTTGTAATCTGGTGTAGTGTGATATAGACGCTCAAAGGGTGAGACATTACCAAGGACAGATGAGGGAAGACGATTAATAATGTGGACAGCAGTTAGACATGCTTCACCCCAAACACGTTCAGGACAAGAGGCTGAGATAAGCATGGCACGAACGGAATCAAGAATGTGACGATGCTTTCTCTCAGCGCGACCATTTTGTTGAGATGTATAAGGACAAGAAAATTCAGACAAGGTACCCTGCTCACCAAGAAAAGATAAGAGTTTAGAATCACGGTATTCCATTGCATTATCTCGGCGAAAAACCTTGATTGTTTTAGAAAATTGTGTTTTAATCATTTTTGCAAAGTTAATATAAATTTGAGGAAGCTCATGCCGATTTTTCATCATGAATATCCAAGTATAACGAGAATAATCATCGATAAATAACACAAAATACCGAGAACCTCCCATAGAAGGAGTAGGAGCAGGACCCCAAATATCAGAATGTACAAGATCAAATGGTGAAGCTGAAAGAGAGTTACTTTTATTAAATGACAACGCTGGTTGTTTAGCCGTTTGACAAGAAGTACAATTGAAAGACTCATTTGTAACAGATCCTAAATGACCTTGAGACATAAGGGGGCGCATTTTTCCAATAGAACTATGAGCAAGACGACCATGCCAAAGTTGCATGGAAGAATCTTTGGAAGCGGCACATATATTGGGCACTTGAGGAACATGCAATTTAGTGAGCTCAAATAGCCTTCCGATCTTACATCCAGTCCCTATGAGTTGTCCCGTTCGTGGATCCTGCACACGACATCCAGAGGAAGAAAAGGTAAGTTCATAACCAAGATCACATAATTGACCAACAGAGACAAGGTTAAAGCGTAGTTTAGGAATGAGATATGTGTCAGGTAAGCTTAAATTAGACAACGAGATAGAACCTTTATGGCTTACAGGCATAAGAGACCCGTCAGCAGTGTGGATAGAATTAGTGATGTCATTTTTAGACACGGAAGAAAGCAAGTGGGATGCAGATGTCATGTGATTACAACAGGCAGAATCTAAATACCATTTAGAATTACCTGATGCGGTGGAAAGAGCAGCAGGAGTATTACCGTTACTGGACGAAAGAAGTTGTCTAAGGAGAGACTCAAGATCAGTGACAGAGAAGGCAGGCTGAGAGGATTCTGGAGAATTGGAAGTAGTTGCAAATACAGACTTTGAAGAGTTGGGACGCTGTTGATTCTTATTCTGATCATGCCGCGGAGGACGAGTAGGACAATTCTGAATTAAGTGTCCAGGTGTCTTGCAATATTGACAGCAATTTGAAGCAATATGACCTTTTTTCTTGCAGTTATGACATTCTACATTGGGACAATCAGAAAAAGAATGTCCAGTCTTGTGGCAAACTCGGCAAAATTTGGGAGTTTTATTTGTAACTGCGAAGGCAAGATTATCTTGTGGACGATAAAGTCCCAATCTAGTTTCTTCAGACTTGAGACAAGGAAGAGCATTCTCTAGTGTAGGTAAAGGGTTCTGGTGCAATAAAGATGCTCTAACTGGTTCATAATCATCAGTGAGAGCCATTAAAAATTGAATAAGACGAATGCGATTGCGATGAGTCTCATATGTTTTCAGGTCAGTTGCATCTTTCAGGGAAGGCTCACATGAGGCTAACTGATTCCATATAATTTCCATTTGTGCTAAAAACTCATAAACAGGTTGACCAGGTTGTTGTTTCAAATTGCTAAGATCTTTCAATAATTGATATTGATGAGATAAATCAGAGATAGTATAACGTTGTTTTAAATGATCCCATACCTCTTTGGCATTCTCAAATCGCCCAAATTGCAGATGGATACTCGGAGTTGAAGTATTGCGACACCAAGTAATGATTTGATGGTTCTGGCTATCCCATTCCTCTAATTTCTCAGCAAAGGCTTCTTGATCTTCATCAGCACCTATCGTTGGACATTCTTTATCACCTGTCACGTATCGCCAGAGTCGTCGACCTTTCAGGAACCCACACATTGCTTCAGCCCACTGATTATAATTAGAGCCATCGAGAGTTACGGTAATAGGAAGAGTAACTTGAGATTTCTCCATTATAATTCAAAGAATTAATTGGAGACAAACAACACAGTGTTGGTTGGTAAACAAAATTTGGATAAAACTAGAGGAATCTCACCCACCAATATGAAGGGACACGTAATATTTGGTGGAATGGATTTTTGATGTAGTGATTGGTTTGTGAGATAGAGTAAACACACCGATGGATGATGGCGGTGATAAAAAAAAAAAAAAAGGGATACTCAGGAGAAAAAAAAAATGATAAAAAGAAAGAGACAAAGGAAAGCCTAAGCTCTTGATACCATGTAGAAACTCAGAAAAATATTGAAAGACATTTTATTGATATATTTCTCAAATACAAGGAAGAGCTCCTATTTATATTATAGGATAGGAGACAGAAATTAATTACATATAAAGGCAAATTAATCCTAACATAATTACAATATAAAATACAATAATGAGATAATCACAACATATCGTAACATCGTGTACTGCTCTGATTGGTTTGTGTTTTTTTTTATAACCAAGATATTACCGGGCACCGGGTGTTTTCTTTTATAACCAAGATACTGCACCAGAGCTCAATAGAAACACATATCCTGAAGTACTTTTCCTATCATCCAAGTCACCGCATAGTCACTGTTTGTGTACGCGACTAGCTCTTCATTGCTTCCCTTCTTGTAAAACACTCCATGGTCAACTGTCCCTTTCAGGTACCTTAAGACCTTCCTTGCTTCTGTAAATGTACCTTAGTAGGCTGCTCCATGTATCTACCGATGAGGATAACAGCGAACATAACATTCGGCTGAGTTGCATTGAAGTACATAAAGCTTCGTCTGCTTGTAGTAAGTACTATCAATCTTCATGCCATCATGATCCTTTCGAAGCTTCTGTCCAGGAGCAGTTGGATAGTGGACAGAATTGCTTTTGTCGATTCCAAACCTCTCCAATACTTCCATCACATATCCTTTTTGACTAATGAAAAATGCCATCAGTCGTTTGCATTACTTCAACGCCAAGAAAGTACTTAATCTTTCCCAAATCAGTCATATCAATCTCAACCATCAAGGGTTTTTTGAATTCAGCAAACATTGACTCATCAATCCCAGTAAATATCAAAACATCAACATACAAACTTACAATTAGAATTTTACCTCCAGCACCTGTCATGAGAAACAAAGTGTGTTCACGGAAGCATGTTTCAAAGCCTTCTTTCAGAAAATACGATTCTATACAACTGTACCGTGCACGTGGAGTTTGTTTCAGTCCATAAAGTGTCTTCTTCAACTTATACACCTTATGCCCATTGCCGTTAATTTCATATCCGCAAGGCTGTTCCACAAACACTTCTTCATTGAGGACACCATGCAAAAATGCTGACTTTAAATCCAATTGATAGATTGTCCATCCCCTCTAAGCAGCAAGTGCACGCACTAGTCAAATTGTATCTAATCTTGCTACCGGTGCAAAGACTTCATTGTAATCGACACCATGTTATTGAGCATATCCTTTTGGCACAAGTATTGCTTTGTAACTATCTATTTCTCCATTCTCATTGAGCTTTGTTTTGAATATCCATTTCACTCTAATCTTCTTTCCATCAGCCGGTAAATCTCCAAGAGTCATTATTCTCAATTGATTCTATTTCCATGTTCATTGCATTTCTCCATTTTTCACTCTTCACAGCTTCCTTTCTAGGTGAACTATACTGCTAATCTTCTGCACAACTTGTGCTTAATAATACCACTACATACCAATGAATTTTGCACCTTAACAAAGTGATAATTTATGTATGCTGCAAATACCAAGAAAATACAGATAATGTGGAGAGAAAAGCGATGTAACTGATTTTACATATATGTCATTCTAAACTCAAAATTAAGATCTTAAAACGGTAGTGCCAAAAATGATACAACAATAACAAAATAGTAATCTAGAAATGTTTTTCATTACAAACTTCCTCTAACATAGCTTAAACAAACAACACAAAGTTAATGGTTCTCATTCCTCATGCTTAATTACTTAGTTTAACAAGTGACAGAGACCATTCGTTAGAGCAGATGTTGAGCTTAAAGCTGCCTTCAATATGCTGTAACTCTGCACAAACATAACAATGTGATATCAGCAACTGCTGCATAATCTGTCTAGTGTGAAAACTTTAAACAGTACATAAGCAAAATAGTGAAGGTGACAAATCTATATAGTTTTAACTCTTTTATATTTACCTCTTCGGTGCCAATAGTGACAACTTTTTCCTCCATATCATCAAGAGGAGTTTTGAAACAGTTATGCAAATATAAAGATGAAATTGGAGACAACCATGGTTCTATGACCAGATCATCCGTAACCAAATACATTTGTGATCTTTTGACATAATCTTCATCCGTAACTAGTTCCATTTTTGAAAAAGTTCCACCACCTCTCCAATCTTCATCACTTTTGTAAAGTTGAACATGAATAATTCTGTCATCAGGAGCATCACTTTGATAATAACAATAATATTGCAAAAGGCGTAGCTCGAGAAGCCTGTTCTTTGCTTCTTTGGAAGTCAAATACTTGTCTTCGTTTAAAGTAGTTAAGCTCTTGTGCAATCCATTAATACTACCTAAAGAATTATTCCCTTGTAACCTACCTAAAACCCCGCCAAGTGGAAAGGTTAGAAGATTTATAATTAAGTTTGCAAAATCATTCCCCCCTAGAGCGTACAATATATTGTCATCTGATTTTCTTACGACCAACTTGATGGTGATTTGAACATCACTGCAAAATATGTTTTCAACATCACGAGAGGAAATCATTGATTGCATCATTGGTCGCTCAATAGATGGTTTCTTTCCCAAAAACAAATCGGTTAGAGGTGTCTTGGAAAGCAAGGAACACTTAAGCAGATCCAATACCTGTACAAAACTAGCACTAATCAATCAAAGAAAGTAGGGAATTGAAAAAATTAATTAGGAAACAAAAATGAATTGCAAATAATACTAAGAAACTAAGAACAATGGTTTAGGAAACAAAAATGAATTGCAAATATAAAACCTTTTCCTTAGTAACATTGACGGTCATTTCTTTTACTGAACTTGTGTTTTTCATTCCCAAGTTCTTGATCAGTTCCAATAATGTGTGATCGATGGAGTGTGGCAAGACAATCAGATCATCAGTAACGACGAAAGTCGAAGCACCTTTAACAAATCCATTGCACAATTGTGCTAGCAAAACTGAACGGTTCAAACGATTACCACATCTACCGTAAATATTTTTAGTACCTATGCTCAAATATGGGCAATGATGACCGTGATCTTTCGAACACATGAAGTAATTTGTAGGGACAGTATCATCAATATTCATTTTGAGAGTGCTGCAATAATCTTCGGATGAGTTATTAATCGGCAACAATCCAATATTTTCGACACTTCGATAGAGAGAGTTGAGACAACCAATTGTAACCGGTCCCATATTTGAATCTTTCTGAACAAGTCTTGCAATGGTACCTAATGGTAAGGTTAAGAAGCTACATAGAATGTCCACAAAATCTTTGCCTGCTTCAGCAAATAAAACTTTGTTGGTTTCTGTGTTTACCAGAAGTTTCAAAGACACTTGCTCCTCAATTTGAAAAACAGTCATGGTAGCATCTATCAAACGAGAAACAAAAGAAAGAACCATAATGTTATTGCAAATTTAGATACTTCAGATGAAATGTAGTACTGTATACTGTTTTCAGCATTCATATATAGTAGGTGTAAAATACTCCAATTTGTTAGCTATTGAATGTGTCTTTTGAAATGACTAGGACTAGTATAAATGATTTCTTGGAAAAAGGGATTGGCATTACATAATGTGCATTGGTGGTGTAAATTAGCCCTTTGTATTTTCAAAGTAACGTTTATGTGACCGATTACAAGACAACCACTTGCCAGTCGACATAATAACTTCTTCTCTTTTACAGTAAGATTTTTATTTTTTGGCAAAAAAAAAAAATATCATGATAAAATAGACATTAAGAAAAAAATAAATTGAAAAGACCCTATTGTGAAAGAAATGAGGCGTATCTGAAAAAAGGCATAATATAGTTACTTACTAATTGGGTTAAAATTTAATGGAAAATATTAGGTATCTATACTTACTACTAATAAAAGGGATACATGATTTTTTCCGTGTAACTTATTTTCAATATACTTAAATTACCCTCAAATGCTATTAGTAATACAAGTTTTTTTTTTTATGTAGGCTATTTTCACTGTATTAATCATCAAACAACTTTAGTCTTAAACTCAGTTAATTCAAACTTTAGTTCAACTGAATTTCATTAAGCTGCATGTAATCATGCTTGCAACAAAATATTGTGCTTGTATCCTTCAAAAAAAATATTGTGCTTGTAACAAAAGGAGAGAAAATAGAGATATCACTAGACATTTGAATAAAACATAGATCCTCCTCATATAGCAGTACAAACAAAAAATAACATTCAATCTGCCTCGGACTCTCAGCTGTAGATTATATATCAGGTAGCATAAACTTATGAAGGAGCTCAACAAAATATAATGCTGAAGTAGCAAAGACCATTTATCTGATACTACTTTCTGTTCAAAAAAACTAACTTGGTAGAAATACCAGCATCAACTGAAATATTAAAAACAAAATTGGAAAAGGATAAATATAATAAAATCAGGTGAAGTGAATGCCAGATTCGTTAAATAGAGAAAGCAGGTATAGGAACTCGTGCAAGGTGAGTTTGGAAGATCTCTTCTCTTCATAATCTTTATCTTTTAGAACACCTAAAACTTTGTCTTTGAATTCAGATGGCCCCCCATCTTCAACATCCATTCCATCCTCATCATCATCATCTACTCCATCATCATCCATCTCCGTGCCTTGATCATCAACAAAATCAGCAAAATTAGAGAAGTCAACTTTAGTGTCTGCTTCCTTCAACAAACCTTCTTGCGAGAGTTTTAGTGCCTGCACAGTCTTGTAATTCTTTTCAAGCATAGATATCACATTCTTTTGCCTGAATATTGCACCAAGTGTTTTGTTCTTTCTGTTAAAACAAATCCTTAAAAAGCCATCCCATTCTTTTTGATTAACATCAAAACGGGGCTTTCTAGGCTCAATACGTACGACGGAAGAATCAACCTTTGGTGGAGGCCTGAAATTGTTTCTTCCAACTTTAAGAAGGTGAGAGATTCGTGCATGGAGTTGAGTGTTTACCGTAAGACGACAATAGAGTTTGTCACCTGGCTGAGCAACCAATCTCATGGCAAATTCTCTCTGGAACATTATGATTGCACACCTAAATGTAGGTTGGTGGTTGAGTAGCTTGAATGTGAGAGGAGAAGATATTTGATACGGAATATTCGCCACACATATGTCAAAATATGGAAGTTCAGTCTTCAGCACATCACCTTGGATAACCTAAAATAATGATAAAAAAGTAAAGATAAATTAACTTAAGATGGTGAGTTAAGGGATATCGAAGGAGTTTTAGGAAAGAGGTCCAAGATTTAAAACCTGAAAACTAACATAACAACCAACTAACTATCGTTTGCCTAAAAAAAACTTCAGATGCTAAGTTTAAACAACCAAGGAGTATATTTTGTTTTGGGGAAGTTGGGATACTTAGAGAGGCAGAAAGACATGTGCAGTAGAATACAAACTATCAAAGCCACCTAATGCAAATCAACATAGCATATCAAAACCACAATACAAGACATTTGCATCTCATCGCACATAATTTTATACAAGACAATAGCAAAATGTCAATTCTTTTCAAGTGAGATTTGAAAAGAAACATGAACTTTGGGTTAATGCTTTCATTTCTAGCCAGCTAAAAGCAGAAAATGCATTGAAAGAGTATCGTAATAAAATTCAAACACTTACCCAGACTAGCCATGATCAGCTTTGACTACAGGTCAATAACTTCAACAACATTTTCAGCAGTCAAAGATAAAGTAACAAACATTTTAAAATACTCACCTATTAGTAAAGCATTAGAAGCAAATTACTGTCATGCTGAAGCCTCCAAATATTTTTTCAAAAAATAAAATAAAATAAGCCTCATATTAATCTAAGCATTAAAGCAGACCACTACATCAAAGAAATCCGAAGTACGTACTTTTGGCTAAAGAGAAAAGTAACAACCCCGAATTTTTCATCACAAGTACTCATTAATAATCTTGAACCCAACACAAAGCTCTCATTCCAGTCAAATAAAACAGTCAACTAGAATCAACGACACATGCTCTAATTCCTAGAACCAGTCAAATAAAACAGTCAACTATAATCAATCAAAGACACAACTAATTATTTCAATTTTTTATATGGATGGCTTCAGGTCAGTTGATTAAACATCAACGAAAAAAATCACAAAAGCATATACCGCCAATTGTAGAAAATCTCAAAGAACAACACTCGTTATTCTCACGCACCACATTACTCCTTCAAGCGTGGCATTATTTTGGTTTCCACAAGCTCGAAATGGCAGACTCTGTAGATCTCCGACGCCTAAACCACAATTTTATTCGCATGGACCGGTTCTTTTTTTTTCGATCATTCTTTAGTTATGAATAACTAAGATTATCAATTATATTCGCTCGGACCGGTTCTTTCATCATCAATGCTCACTCAGTACGTTTCTTTCTTACTTTCTTTTTTTCCGATCATTCTTTAGTTATGAATAACATAACTAAGGAATGATTGTAAAAAAGAAATAAAGAAACAAACTAAGGGAGCAAAGAAAAAATGAATGGTACAACTAAAGCTGCCATTTTCAGCTTGAATAAAACAAAAATGAATGACAGATAGTGTTGTTCTTGGAGATTTTCTGGAATGGACAGTGGTGTTATTTCTCCTTCACCAAACACTGTCAAATGGCAAAAAGAAAAAAAACTCTTGCTATGGGGAAGTTCGGATAGTTAGAGAGGATACAAACTGCAATTAGTTAGAGAAAAAAATCACAAAGAAATGTGCAGTAGGATACAAACTGTGAAAGCCACACTTCATGCAAATCAACATAGTATACCTAAAACAAATACAGGATAATTACCTGACGTCATACATACTTAATTTTATGCATACATGTAAACATTACCAAAATGCCAATTCATTCAAAAGAAATGTGAACTTAAGGTTAATGCTTTCTTTACTAGGCTCATTGTAGTCCTATCCTGTCTATTCAATCACGTGCAGACCATAAATAAATCAATATATAAGATGGCCACTCAGAATAGCTTTTTTATTTTCCTTGCAAGTGGAAATAAGGCCATAACCAAAACAAAGAGACAAAATGAAATTACATAGAAGTGAACAACCCATGTAGGGCAGAGATAATAGAGCCCACAAAATGTCAATAATTCCAAACCAAGAGACAATGAATGATACTCTATAATATCAAACCCTTCATACGTGTTCCTACATCATAATACCTCACTAAGCTCCCAATACTACTCAGAAAAAGCTTAACATAATCACACACTCTCCAGTGTGCCAACTTATTATACAAATAACCATCAAATGTCATCCTTTGCACATACTCATCACCACAAAGCTCCACCAAAGCTTCCCTAGGCACATTACTACGATAAAAAATATAAAAAAAACCTTTGCAACAAATCCAAAAACATTTAAGTAGATAATGCATTGAAACCCTTTGCAACAAATCCAAAAACCTAAAAGTAGAAAATGCATTGAGATAGAGAACTAAATCATACGTAAAATTCAAACATTTATCTAGTCTAGCTATGACCATATTCAACTGTATACATCAATAACTTCCACAACACACTACCATTTTAAAATCCTAAATATTGAAGCTTCTAGCTCCTAAAATTTTGATGCACAAATAATCTCTATATTGGGTACTACTTCTAGTTCTAGTACTAAAAGAAAAATCACTGCATCAAAGAAACCTAAAGTATGTCCTTTCGGCTAAAGAGACAAGCCCCCCAAAAGTTCTCCACAAATACTCATTCATCTGAATCCAATAATCTTTCTCCCGTCAAAAAATACTTTTTTCAAGTGACTCAACTTGTAAGGAGCACAAGTCCAAAGAAAAAAAAAAATCAACCCAGGCAAAATCATGGTGGCAAGGTGCACCGCGATTTGTGAAGCTACAAACCGTAGCTTTTGCCAAAATCATGATGGCTCACTCACTATGATTCTGCCAATCTCAGCGCCAATCCAAACATGCCTGTAGTTATATTAAACCACTTCTATTTTCTTAAATGTATTATCTAACATGTGCATTTGGACATGATATTGACACTGGTAGTTACATTTTCGGAATTTATTATCAAAAACATGCTTGTGGACGCCAATAAAAGGCTAACAAATTACACACCAATACAACATTACAAATGTAATTAATTCCATTCAATCACGTCTATTTTCTTAAACTATAAACTATTATTAGTAGTGTCTTATTTTTTAACAGCCAAAATTGTATTCAGGCACACCAAATCCACTCAAGGCGAGACCGACATAGCCCGATATATCCTTGTGTCAGTGTTGTGTCGGTATCAGTGCTCCATAGGAGCTAAAACAACTCGATATATCTTATAAATGTGACAAATTTTTAACATTCAACAAAAACCAAACAACATACCCAACAAAAAAAAAACAATTTTTCATTCAAAAACGAAAAAACAAAACCATACCATGAGGCGGCTAGAGGGGGTTCCTTGAAACCTTTTATTCAACTCAAGAACCATACGAGGATCAATTTCAACAGCAATAACCTTCTTACCAGCATCCAAAAGCTTCTTAGTCAAATTCCCAGTACCAGGACCAATTTCAAGAACAACATCAGTAGTTTTGATACCAGATTTTTGCACAATAGTATCAATAAGTAATGGATTTTTGAGAATATGTTGACCTTTTGATTTGTGAAAGGAAATTCCACCTTGATATGGTGTGTGTTGTGAAGAAGGTTTTCCCTTTTCCTTCCTTATCTTCCCTCCTGCCATTGTTGCTACGATCTATCTAACGAATCCGCAGAGAGTTCGTAGCAAAATTGTGGCGCCGCAGAATAGTGAGGTGTGTAGCTCAAAAACCTAACTCATAGAATTAATTTGACTATATATATATAGAATGGGCTGCTATTGAATGGGTTATGTAAGGGCATAATAGTCAAACAAAACTTGTTTTTATCATACCCCCTGTCCTTTGTATTGCATACCTAGATTTACAAGAAAAATGATAGAAAAAATAGTGAATAAGTGATAAGTTAGTTTATAGCAGATAGATAATAAAGTAGTTTATAATTTATAGCGGATAAGTTAGGTTATTGAATTCGTAGTGTTTGATAAAATTAACAGATTTTTTTAACTAACTTGTAAATATAAAATGACATAAAAGTGATATACTTAATTTTTTTTCTTTCAATTAGGATAAACAATGATAAGTTATAAGTTTTAAACAATAAGTTACTTGGATTAGCTTATCGAAAAACACTAAGCTCTTAAAAATAAGCTATAAGTTCATGACAATGTGGCGGTTACCAAACATGTTTTCTTTTTTAGTAAAATGAGTTTATAAGACATACTTCATTTAGTGTCAATTATAAACAAATTTCTATTTTTTAGATTCGTTCAATAAACAATGTATGTAGTCTATAATATATACAACATAAATCATTAATTGAAGGAGTCTAAACATATATTTAGTAGATAAACGAAATTACTATAGGTGCTTGAGAACTCGTATACATAAGCGAACGAGTTAAGGTTTGAATATTGATCACAATATTTGATCTACTAATTTTAACATTTTTGTCAGTTTAGCCAAACTTGTGAGAGTTTAAAGCTACATTTTAAAACGGTTAAAAAATGATATTTTTACTTTGATGTAATTAAAATTTATGGTACAACATAAAAATAAGGGTCGAGATTCGAACAACAAACATCCTATTTATTTACTTTAAGAAATCAACTTTTTTATAATATTCCATTGATAACTAATTTAGTTATTTATTTTTTTTTAAAAGAACTACTTTAGTTAGTGGAGCGATAAAAATAAAATTATCACTAAATTTGACTCTAAATCTATCTATTAATCGGGTACAAGAAACTCCTTTGACTCTAAATTTGTTGGGCTATCGATTTTGACCGGACAAAGAAATTTAGTTTTAGGTGTACGATGCACTTCATCAATTGCGCCAATCTTCGTAAAAAATTATTGCACAAATCTTTATCTTTACGGCATATACAAAGATAAAGTTAAAATTGGCAACAATGATGGCTGTATTAGTGAGAATGAGGAAAGTTGCGGCGGTGACTTGTGATTAGTTAGCGGTGACGGTGTACTGTATATAAAATGACCAGAAACAATTGATCTGAATAAGAAATAAAAATAAAAATTGACGCCAACGAAGCATTTGATAACAAGCAAGAAAAAATTATAAAATTCCCTTACCAAAAAAAAAAAAAAGTTTATAAAATTCTATAAAGTACAAGGTCAGTCCATATTTGACGAAATCGTCTCCAACTTGACTGGCTTCTAGGTAAACATGGGTCTAAGTAATAATACTCCATTTTTTTAGTAGCTTAGTAGTTATAATTTGTATTTTTCAAGATGAATAAGTGGAGTATTCAGAGTTCAAACCCCGGTCCCTAGTTATATTCACGGAGACGTAATAATACTCGATTTATCGGTAATATTGTGAATATTCACTTGTAAGAGTCATATGAGTATGAGTATTATTACAAATATAACTTTACAATACCAATCAAACATTAACATTGTTACTTTGGATATTTTCGTCCAAATTTGAATTAGGCATCTCATAATTATGTGTAAGTTTCATGTGATGTTTATCACTTTTTTTTTTTTGTCGAGTAGCCTAATGGCTGGAGCTCACATATTTTAAATGTGGAGCAGTAGGGTGTCAGGGGTTCGAACCCCTGCCCCTGCATAAATTATGCAATGTCCCTTCCAACTGAGTTAAGCTCACGGGGACTATCACTTTATCTATCAACAAAAAATGTAATGCACCCATAAAAATAATAATGTAATGCATGAATTATATTTTTTTTGTGGTGGCCGATGTTTGAACCTCAGACTTTGCATATAATATGTATTGTACTTACCAACTAAACTAAGCTCACGAGAACATATAAATTATACTTAAATTTAACCAATGAATTTTCAACCCAAACTTTTATTCTTTTTTAACAAACTCAAACTTTTAATTTGTAGGAAATAATGTTACTTGATGAGTTGAACTCAGACGACGCATCAAAATCCGAGCATACTTTTTTTGGTTAAACTAATATGTATTTACAAGGTTAATATCCTATCCATTTAATTTTTTCTCCATTTCTACTATCTGAAGAGATATAAACACAAAATTTTTTGAAAATAATTAATGCTAGTAAAACTATTAAATAATATGACCCACCACTCATTTTATGTGTTTATATCTCTCCAAATGGTAGAAATGGAGAAAAATTTAAATAGAGAGGATCTTAACCCGTATTTACATACACCCTCCTGTCACTATTATAAGCAAAATTTTGTATTTTAGATTCATTCATTAAATGATGTATGTAATATATAATAAAGATGATATACATCATTAATTGAATGAATTTAAAATACAAAATTTTGTTTATAATAATAATAATGATCAGACGATGTATCATCTATTAAAAGATGTTTATATCAACATCAACGATAAATTGAATCCACGATATTATGGCGAGTGAACTTCTTACTAACCATATTGATTTTGATTGCCATTTGCACAAAGTATTATTTTTTATTTTTTTTTGAAGGATTTGTACAAAGTATTTATTTATTTTGGTTGGTTAATTAACATAACATAAATTAAATTCCCGCAAAATTATTGACCCGGATATAAATAGTCTTTCTTTTTTCTCTGCCTAAACTCTCTCTCTCTCTCTCTCTCTCAGTTGATTCTGAATTGCGAATTGCAGAAACCTCCTTACCTCACCCTCCTTCTAGATCGACTCAGGTTCAATTCAATTCATTTCATTTTTCATTCTTTTTTTAATTTTTCTCAAATTTTTGTTTCCATTTATCCATTTCCTAAAAAAAAAAAAAGATTTTTATTTGTTCCTCGATTACCCTTTGAATTTTATGATTCATTTTCGTTGTTGGGTTTTTCTCGTTTTGTTGCTAATTTCCAATCCTCTTTGGGGGTATGATTTTAGGGTTCTTATTGATTTGGAACTTGATTAGTCTAAATCTCATTGATCGGTAGGTAGGTGAATTTTGCGTTGGAAATGGAAATGGAAATTGAATTGTATCAATTTCGTTTTCTCTGTTTGTATTGAATTGGAAATGAAAATTGAGTCAATTGTATTAGATTAGTTAGTACTTATTTAATTACTAATTAATCTAATTGTTTTTGTTCTTTCAAAATTGGCATTCATATTCACATGTGCTAACTCTGATTGCTATTTGCTGCATTTGAATTAGTGCATATGTTTTGATTGGCGGTGACTTCCGTAGAATCACGATGAGCCAATGTGATTTTTGCAACTTTGGAGTTTTAGAAAAATCAAAGGTGCTACTGTGATTTCGTCAAACTCACCGGCAATCCAAACATGTGTAATTAGTGGTTGCAATTTTGACATTATATTATAATTTTAGTAGTTGAAAGTAGTGAGGTATGTGATGACCTTCTCTGGGCTCAAAGTTTACACTGATGTGCTTTGTTAGTGTAAATAGTCAAACTAGTTTTACACTGATGTCCAATAAGAATGGAGCATTTGATAGTTATTTTCAAAAAGCAGTTATAAAATAGACATACATGACAAGGTAACAACATGGTGGTTCTTATTGGACGATAGTTTAAAACTAGTTTACGCCGTCAATGCACATCCATTAAACTCTTTTTCTATTTGGATTTTTTTGGTAGCATTTTAGTAAGTTTTTAACTGATCACCTGTTCTTTCTTTGTGTGTTAGGGTGTCTTATTTCATTTGGAGACCTGAGATGGTGGCTGAGTGATGGTGGCATTTTAAGCTGATTTCATAAACTTTGCCCTCTGGTTCCATTGGATGTTGAACCATATTAGTGATGGACAAAGGGCGGCAATGATTGAAGTCAGATGAAAATCCAGGAGATTGGTGTTAGTACTAGAGAGGCTGAAGTTATTAATAGTAATGGCTGTGAAGTTTATAGCAATTTCGGCGGTTTCTACGGTGTTAAGTTTTGTAGGTCTTCAGTTTTGCACAGATTTGTCATTAGAGAAACTTAAATCAGATGGACTAATTGGCTGGAATTCAATTCACTTGGACAATGTCGACCATGACATTGAGTTACCTTTGGGTTTGTATACCACCATAGGGTTACTGATGAATTGTATGATCAATGTATTCGTCCTTCTTAATCTTTGTCTCAAGGTGAGTTTGTTATGGAATAGTAGTTACTAATATAAAGTATAAATAGATTATGCCCAATGGGTCATGTTGATTTGTGGTGGTTTGTATGTTCAGTACTTCTGGTAGACTACGTGGATTTTAATAGTATTTGCAGAGTTTCTCGTGCTTCATTTTAAACTAAGATAGAGGGTGAAACAAGTAGTGTTAAAGTAGAATGGCTAGGTGCTTGAGTGTAATTTTCATTCTTTTAGGGGGGCGTTGTGATATATATATTCAGATCAACTGAGATATCTATATATAGTATTCCTTTACTTTTGAATGATCCAAACATAGATTATGGATGAGTTGACTATAATTTAAAGAGACAATTCTTTGTTTCGTCAAGCTTACCAGTTTGTCCATGACATACAACTCCAATTTATCAACCAAAGCGCTCATAGCCAGTTCTGGTGTCTTCACTCCAAAAATTCATAGTTCATCGTAGGACATGAGTGGCAGCCTTATTACTTATCATATCATGTTGCTGGTGGGTTGATAGAAGAATAAGCTCACAAAAGTTGTTATGGTCAATTGTTGTCACACATTTTTACTTCCTGCAAACATGTATTTTTATCAGAAAAGAGATACCATAATGCTTTACACCCCTCTCTTTCTTTACTTTTGAAGTAATTTAGTAGGCTACAAGGGTGTCCATGATTTTTTTCCATGGTATATCGTTTTTCCCTATATCAACATTGTTCTTTCTGTTCATGGTCCTTCTTATCGCATGCAGGCTATGTTTTTCTCAGAGTTGTACCCTTCTGAAACTCGTAAACTGATTGAACGTCTCGTTAATTATGTCATTTACAAGGTTAGTTCTTTTCTTTTTCTGTGATTTATGAAATGTGTTGCCCTGCAAACTGATTCAGACTATTTATTGAAAGTGAAACTTAGCAAAGTAATTGTTTCTTCAAAATATTGAGTCTAATTTGTAATGCTTTTGATTGCAAGACACTCCATTGGTCTGGCATCCCTTTCTTCATCGCGTTCCTTATTTTATTTTATTTTGAAAATTGAATATTTTCGTTCATATGTTGGCTTAGTGTTAGGAACAATTTATGAGCTAGTTGACATGGTTGCAGGAATACTAATGATTTTTTTTTTTTTGTGCTTCAAACTTCTACTTTTCATCATTCTATAATGTGCAAGTTTGTTGACTTATGGAAAACATTTGTGAGCACCTAGTAAATATATATTGTATCAACTTTGAAATGTTTAAACAACTTTGAAAAGTTTAAATGTAATGGGAACAGTTTGATGTTGATAAATCACATTTATGCTACTTAATTGTTGTTTATTATGTCATTGTGGATGGACAGGGGACATTTCTTCCACTGGTTGTGCCACCAACACTTTATCAAGCAGGTCTTTGGTCAATTTGGTTGGCCGTACTTTGTTCTTTAAAGGTATATATTATACTAGAAGATAACAGATTGAAGTAATTCTTTTGAGATTTGTTATGTTCAAAATGTTCATTAACACGTTCTTGCACATGATTTACGTATTTTGCATAGATGTTTCAAGCTCTGGCTAGAGATCGATTGGAGCGGCTGAATGCATCTCCATCTGCCACACCCTGGACATATCTTCGTGTATATTCAGCATTGTTATTCATTTTCTTGGTTGATGTTCTCTGGTACTGCTTACCCTTTTCACTCCTCTTTTTCAATACAATGTTTGTTTAACATAAATGACAGCTAGGGATCTGGAAATCACGCTTTTCCTGTTTGAGCATGCTTAGATTTAATTTTCGTAAAGGCTTGAAACAATCGATGTCATTATTGTAATTTTATAGCTTGGAATGCTTCTGACACTTCTCTTTTTATGCTTCTAGGATAAGGCTTTGTCTTGAAATATATAGCACACATGGGTCCTCTATGTTACTGTTACTTTTCTTTGAGCCTTTGAGTATTGCTTTCGAGACACTGCAGGTATTTAAAATGCATCTTTGCAGATTTGTGATCTACTCATATCATCATGCCAGGTTTAATTAGATTGTTTATGGTGTAATATGAATTGCAGGCCATTTTGGTGCATGGATTTCAGTTACTTGACATATGGATTCATCATTCGGCTTGCAGTGGCAGTGATTTCCGAATACCTAAACTGCTTGATACATTAACCACAGGTAGTTTGGATAAAAGTCTTATCCTGGAACTTATAATAACTAATCAACTCTATTGGGGGTATAAAGATATATGCATTCCTGTTTTATATATGATTCTTTTTGCATTACCTAGGCAGAGCATGTGTTGTATCGTCATTTTTAAATTCAACTTTCTTGTTCAGAATAACCTGAAGTCTTTTAATTTTTATTGTTGCTGCAGACAACATATTTGGTTAACATTGCCGAAATAATCTGATTACTGTGAACTTGTTTTGATCTTTTTTCCCGATAAGTGATAGCATGTCTATTAACTTCTGCATTTGAGCTTCCTAATTATGTGGTATAACTGTAGGTTCTTTATTGGAATGGAAGGGAGTACTTATCCGGAACTTGGGATTTTTCCTAGATATGGCCACATTTTTTATGGCACTTGGTCATTACTTGTATATATGGCGGCTTCATGGCATGGCTTTCCATCTTGTAGATGCAGTGCTATTTCTAAATATACGTGTAAATAATTTTGTATATCTCTTGTTCTTAATTTGCATAAATCTGGAATATCTCTGATGAATGCATATTCTGCTACCTGTATTTATTGATTTTCTTTTGAGCAGGCGTTACTTAGTGCAATGGTAAACCGCGTAAAAGGCTTTATTCGACTAAGGATAGCTTTAGGAGCACTTCATGCAGCTCTTCCCGATGCAACTACTGAAGAGCTTAAAGGATATGAAGATGAATGCGCTATTTGTAGAGTATGCTAGTTTGCCAAACCTGTCTTTCTGACCAATCTTGGTGTCAGTTGGATATACTTTTCAATAATATTTTTAATTTGCTCATGACAGGAACCTATGGCTAAGGCTAAAAAGCTAAACTGCAATCACCTCTTCCATCTTGCGTGTTTGAGATCTTGGTATGATTTGATTTTATGAACTTTTATCTGTTTCTATTTGCGTTCATTTTAGTGAGATGATGTTATATGTTTCTGAACTGATTCTAGGTTGGATCAAGGCCTGACTGAGATTTATACTTGTCCAACATGCCGAAAGCCACTTTTTGCAGGCCGGCCTGAAAATGAAACAAACTCTAGTACAGGGGTAATATCTAGTGATGAGCAACTTGCACGCCAAATGAGTGCAGGATTTGATCGTCAAAACTCAGCTAGACATAACATGCCTGCAGGATTGTTTCCAAATCAGACACTCAACAATGCCGAAGGTGTTCCTTGGAGGTAAAATCTTCACACTCCATGCTACATGTCCTTCTGTATTTTTTTTTTTTTTTGGGGGAGTTGTTGGTTTTGAACAGTTATTATGCAATATGTACAAGAGGATACAAAATCCTCCTAGCTCAGCAATCAATCAATGGAAACAAACACTATAGTAGTAAAAAGGATCGGAAACGTGTCACGGATATCAGGGGATATAACCCAAACTTTTTATGCCCACAAGTCTTCATTTATTTATCTGGCCTCTTATTTGATTTATTGCAAGATCAGGATGGTTGATTACTCCATTTTAGCTTCTTTTTTTTTTTTATTTTTTTTTATTTTTTTATGTAGATTTATTATCTTTTATCTATTGATGCATTTTTTTTTGGCGATTTGGCTTTTTCTTATCTAGGGGCGCAGGACTGGACTCAGGTTGGTTGCATTCTTGGCCAAATCAGGGTGTTGATGGAGCTGGTCCATCTACTGCTATCAGAACAGTTGGTCTCGGAAGAGTTCAAATGATGATGAGACATCTTGCATCTGTCGGAGAAACCTATGCTCAGACAACCATTGATGATGCTTCTTGGAACCTTTGGCCTAGTAATCCTTCTCAGGCTTCCGTGAGTGGTCCAAGTCAGGCGACCACTCCTTCCCCTGGTGTAAGACTGCCAGGAGGAAATGGTGGTTTACATATAAGGACCGCTTCACGGTCTGCAAATGATAATTTAGCAAATGTGCTTGCTATGGCTGAGACTGTTCGGGAAGTTCTACCTCATATTCCAGACGACATAATATTCCAGGTATGTTTTAGATTTTTTGCATTATATAATGTATACGTCAGTTTAAAACATTTTTTGAAGTAATTTTTTCTGAACTTTGGGTATGTATGAATGGTATGATAACTAATGGGTGATAAATGCAGTTTATGAAGTAAACCCAGTACTTTAAGAATGCAAACTAGTGTCGCAAACATGAAAAATTGCAATGGAAGGACGGCTACATATGACATGACTAGAAATGTAATCATTAGAGAAAATTGAGGTAGTCACATAGTAGGAAAGATGGTAGAATTTCATTTGAGGAACGAAAATATGTATAGAAGTACATTTGAAGAGAGCAGATCAGATAGACGATAGTCCAATTGTTGTTAGTAGAGGAAGACATGTGAAGAGAGTAGATTAGATTGGTGATATTCGAATTCTTGAGGGTTAAATATGCTTCCGTTCAACAAAATAATAAAAATATAATGCTTAAAATTGTAATCAACTGAGTTTTCCATCATTTCTAGCTGTTCAGCATGCTATAACTTGTACAAGTTGACACTTAGGCCAAGATTCCAAGATCCAAAATGTTTAAGGGTTGTGTTGTCAATCGGGATTGCAGAAAATAGCGTGTAGTTCATATTTCGAAGCGCTACAGTGCTATAGCACCTCAATAGTCACTATTTGGCAACAATGTTTAAGGTTTTAATTATTAAATATTATATTTGATGGAGTGTATTTGCAATCATCCAATAGTCGAAGCCATGAAGGAGTTCACTTATTATTTTGGTCCTTAATTTTATTATGCAGAAAAATGAATGCTTGATATATATTGAATCTAAAGCTTTTGATACTGTACAGGACTTGCAGCGGACAAATTCTGTCACAGTTACTGTGAATAATCTTCTCCAAATGTGATTTTATTAAGGTTTTATTTTGATGATAAATTTATTGAAGCATCAAGGACTTAGAGCTACAATTGTCCTTGGAGAGGCATAGGCATCATTTTCATGTATATAGGAGTCAGCACATAAAATATTTGTACCCAAGAAAGATAGCAGAAAATATATATAGGTTTTTTTCCTTTTCTTTGTTCACCTTGAGTCCTGAATGTAGTAAAATAAATAAATGTGGTCTTTTTCTCCAAGTTGGGCACGTTCCTATCTGTCATTGTTTGTCTTTTTTAATTAATTTGTAATTGTAATTTGTAATAGTAATTGTTTGAATCTTCTGCTGCCTCTAAATATATTGCAATTTTCTCTTCCTTTGCCTCACTTGGTGTGAGGGGTGGGAAAGAGAGTGAGGTCTCTCAAATTATTCAATTCAATTTGAGCCATGTCATTATCTAACTTGAATGCCCTAAACTACATACACAACTATAAGAAAGTTCTCTATCTGGTGACATTATGAAGAAGTCATGTGCATTTGTATTCATATTTTGGTCCGGTTTGGATTTAAAACTTAATTAAGTTAGCATAAATACTTATCATTTAAGTGTTTACATATAAGTTGTGTTTATAATAGAAAATAAAATAGTCAAATTGTTTTTGACATAAGTTGTAAGCTATTTTCATAAACTATCCTAGTTGTAGCAATATCTTCTGCATCTTTTGCTAAGAATGGTGATAACTACCAATACTAGACAATGCACTTTTGAGGCAATTAACGGTGTTTTGATATTTGTCAATGAGTTTCAACCATTGTATATACAACTAATGCTTTTTGTTGCCATTAATCACCACTCAAATATGTCATATGCCATTTGATCAATTCTCAAGTCTTACAACTCTCAAGTCTTACATTTGATCTAAATTCATTAACATTTTTCATTCTTCTAAAGTTTACAAAACAATCACATATGAATACCACAATAAAGGTTAAAATCCAAAATTGTACTCCAAGAATCATGTAAGTCGATCATTACGAATAAGTTATACAATCTTCCCTACAACTCACAACCAAACAATGTCTAGTTTTCTGTAATAACACTACCATATCAATATCACAACCAAATTTTGTAGCTAATTACAATCCAATCCACATTCTTCTAAAATTGGACCAGTTGACTTAGGTAAAAATGGATCAATTTTTACCCACAAGACAGAGAAGAAAGATGCAAGCAAGATTGACCAAACAAGAACAATGGTAGGAGTCCTATTATTCCTTCCAGTCATACCTTTAAGGAATGGAAACAAGTGAACAATCACCCAAAATGAAAACATTAGTTTCCCAAATAATGGTCCCCATGACTCAAAACCATTGTTAATTGCATGTGACAATCCAGCAACCATAGCAATTATGTTTAATATAAGCAATGTTGTTGGTATGATTAATAATGTTGTCCACTTCAAACCAAACATTATCTCATTATGTTCCTTGTCTTCACCATCTCTTGTTGATTTTGATGTTACAATGAAGTTGCTATTTACACCTGTTAGGACTTTGAATAAACCTACAAATACAGCATATAAATTTGCTGAAATACCTCCAATTACCCAAAATTGCTCATTTCTCCACCATTCATCAATTGTAACTCCACTCCACCTCATCTCTAGCATACTTGTTGTGAAAATGCAAATGAAAAGTGAAATAAACCACATTCCAGCTGTATTACTAAGCTGCAATGACAACAAGAATAACATTAATAAGCAGAGATAAATTTTGCTAAACTCTGATAACAAAAGTTGTTTTGCTTGCACTGCAAGAAAGTCACAGATTTCCTAATCCTACTGCCAAAAAGCGCTCGAAAATAAATAACATTATAGGTATCAAAGTATATATCAACCTAATAGTAAATCAAACAACTGAATAGCTTTTTTGGATTAATAAAAGGCTTCATACCTCAGGAATGATAAATTTTCCAGTAAGCAAGCAAACAGCAGGAAGAGTACAATATGCCACCAAAGGTATTGATGTCCAAGGATATACAATAGCATTTATGTAAGAAATCCTTTCTAACCACTTTAATCCTCCTTTATATCCATACCAAATAGGACAATGTTTACTCATGAATATGTCAATGGATCCAAGGGCCCATTGAAAGACTTGTTGTAGACCATTAGAAAGGTTATTTGGTGAAGATACCTTAAATGCAGTTCTTTCAGGAATACAATATATAGATCTCCATCCATGACAATGCATTTTGAAACCTGTTAATATATCTTCTGTAACTGAACCATAGATCCATCCAACCTGAACGACGAAAAAGAATTTTATATAGTCGAACAAGACTTTAAGACTGTTTGCATTGGATTGGCTTATTTACTCGCAAAAACACTTTTAAGACTGTTTGTGAGATATTACGAAAACAACATATGATGTGTCTATAACTTGTTTTTATTATAGAAGTAACTTATACCTAAACGCTTATATGATAAGTGCTTAAAATGAAGCTGTTTATCCAACAAGACTTAGAATAGAAAAGTAATGGAAACAAATTATTTACCTCTTTTCCCCATTCTGTTTTCTCTTCATAGCCACAACTAATGACATGTATGGCTTCTGTAAGTTGAGAAGCAATCCCACCATGCTTTAGTGTCTCACCATCAACCAATTGAGTAGATGCAATGAAAATAGGAGATTCTCCAAATTTCTTGACTAACTTTTGACTTGAGAGTAGAGACAAGCCATCTTCATCTTCATTTCCTACATTTGAGATTTTATAAGTTTAGATTAAATGAACGATGTATTTATAATATCATGCATGTTCTTGTTGAATAAGATTAGCATTACATGCATATTTATAAAAAAAATTAAACGTGAGAGATTTCCCAATAGGCATGCCAAAATTTTATTTGGATCCGGAAAAAGTCACATAACCTAACATTTTCGCATAATGAAATTAGGTATTCTTAAAAAAGTATTTCTCATTTGAGTAATATTTAAAACAAAAGACCGAAGATCGTACTAGTGAAACCCGTAAGTTAGGTTTAAATGATTCAATCGGTTTAACGTTAATAGATTCAATCGGTTCAACTACGATTAAATCGAATGATAAATAAAATGCAAAAAATGAAAACCGTTTGAACCAACTGTGGTTCAAACTCAGCTCAACTAAATTGCAATATAACCGACATCAAACCAATCAACAAATTGACCGGTTCAATCGGTTGAACTTTTCGGTCTGATTTTTAAGACATTACTTTTGGATAGAATCCTAGAATAGTCATTATGGTGAAGATATATATTCATAATGTTCAAGTCTTATTTTTTGTGTTGAATATAACATGTACCAAATACTAGAGAGTTTACCTTTAGTACTCCCAGCAACAGATGATTCAGAATGTACTTTTCTATGACTACTATCCATTAACTCAAACTTAGACTTTTTCATCTTTTTCTTCTTCCTCTTTCCCATGCAACACAATCCACAACAGCAACACTTTAGCCAACAATTACATGTCTTGTTTTGTGCCTTCTTTTTCCTAGGAGCATCAAAACCATAAAGTGCTTGCCTTCTAAATACACATCCTGTTCCAACATATGTAGGTCCTTGAATACCATCCAAACCTTTCATGTTTATCTATAAGAAAAGAGAGTTAGCTTATTATAATCTCCATTCAAAATTAATTAAGTTTTTTGAGAGTGTGACAAGAGTTTACATACATCAACAAATGTATTTGTTTGATTGGCATATTGGTCATTACTGCCAATCCCATCAAATCTTTGTGAGAATTGAACATAGCAAATCCTTTTTCCTACTAATGGATCCATCATGAAACACATTGCTTCTCTAATAGCTTTGCTATTGTTGATGTAATGATTATAGTCTAAGTTCAACACAAAAGGTGCATTGGAAAGTACAGAAGACACTCTAACCTGTTTCATAGAATTGTCAACTGTTAAACAAATAAAAAGGGATTTGGATTCCATATGGTCAGGAAATTCTGCGATCAATGCATTAGAGACGGTTTAATTGGAGTCGGACGGTCCAAATTTAAACCTCGACAAATAATATAAAAACAATGTAAATCGCCGATCAAAATCGTCTGACACATATCTTCTTACGGTCGTAATTTGACGGAAGTCAACACTAATGTAATAAAAAAGTCAACACTAATGTAATAAATTATAGAATAATTTTTTTTGAGAATTTTTCTAGCTTATTTTCATTTTCATTTTCTTCAATCTATTAGGATGCTATTTCATAGGTATTGCTTACCAATGCATTTAGGGCTCCTGCTTTTTTTTGGTGATTGAAGTTAGGCCTCTTTTCTCTAGAAACATACACCAAACGTGGCAATTCATTTCCATCCATGTCACATCCCCCATTTTCACCTAAGAAAACCTGATAAAAGTATGACATTTACAATCAAATTCTTGCGTAAAAATTAACACATGTATTATAGACTATAGAGATGGTAGTGCAGAAGGATTTTGTACAATTATCGAATATACCAAAATAATCAATTTATGCATGAGGAATACCGTCATAAATAAAGCAAAATATAGAGACTAAAAACTAAAAATGTATCTAAGTCTGCTCTATCACTAACCTGTATCATTCCTGGATGATCACGAATATTATTTCCAGGCCACAACATTCCATCTTGCATTGTCCACCCTTCTTCTGGAACCTTCTTAGCCTTTGCAACTAGAGAATTAATTCTAACCTTAAATTCTTCATATTCTCTCTGCAATATGATCAGTAAATTTTTACCATATAATAGGAAAATTCAGAAATTATATTTTCACACATAAAGTTGATATCAAATTTTTGACATCACTTTGGATGGTTAACACAATTCAAATATCAAGTTCGCCGGATGATTAATAAATATAACAAAGCGAGGCAATTAATTAACCATTAACTCAACACATTTAACCACGTATGTGAATGTGGTTAATTATAATTTTTCGGTGTTCAAATATATATATATATATATATATATATTCATTAAATTATCCAAATTATGTCAAATATACATGATTTTCAGGTGTTCAAATATGCATGATACCCTGTGTTTTAAAATGAACGTTGTTTAAGGTTTCTGCAAGTGGACGATAGAATTGAACCAAGAGATTACCTTCATTGCTCTTCTCTCTTTCACAAATGATGAATGCACCTTATCTTTTAAATAATTTATTTTCTCAGCAAAATACCATTCTGGAGCTCTAGGCTCAATGTTGAACGTCTTACAAAAAGGAACCCATTTCCTTGCAAATTCAGAAGTTTCAGATAAAGCCTCAAATGTTAACATTGCAGCTCCATCATCAGAAACATAACATGACACCTTTTCAGCAGGGTAATCTATTGCTAGAATTGATAGAACTGTATTTGCTGTCACTAGAGGAGACTCTTTTAATGGATCACTTGTAGTCACAAATATATCAATTGGTGAAAGTTGTGAAGGTTGACCTTCCTTTTCATACCTATGTGAATTAGAAAAAGTTGTTTGAAAACATAAACATAAACGTAATCATGAAAAGAAAGTATTTCTTTTTGTTTCAACCCATTTTTACGGGATATGGACCATAATATTTCAGTATCTGATCGAAAGTAAGTAAAGTCCGGTAAAAAATTATACCAACTAAGATTTCAAATTAGTATTACTAAAAAAAGTCGATTTACTAACAAAAATCAGAGATTGGGAAAATGAATCCGTCTCTAATTTGATCGCTAAGCATTAAAAACAAAAATTATTGACCAATTTTATTTTCATTCAAATTGTAAAGGTTTTCGTCAATTTAGTTTCTTAAATTTTCAAAATAGCAATTTATTCCCTTAAATTGTACGTCTATCAATTTAACATCACAATTTTAAAGGTTCTATGATAGTCTTAATTAAACCCTTAATGTTGCACAAGACTATTCAAGTCAATATGTAAGCATTTCATTGGATTTGAAAGACATTTATTTTGATGGAGGAACTAAACTAATTGACGTTCTTTAATTTAACGGACAAATCTACTATTTCGTAAATTTGAGGATTAAATTGTTTGTCCTTTATAGCTACTATTTATAAACTCTAATCGGTCCGCTCGAGTCCGTGGACTCAAACTCTCCACCACTTATAAACACTTTAGTTTTCCTTCTTTAATTTCCAAAAAACAAAAATGCAACAAACTATTTGTAGATTACTTGCCTTAAGGAAAGTCTGTCAAGATAGGTTTCTCTCATGACAGGAAACCACTTTGAGAACTGATCAAGAATCCATGAAAGAGTGAACCAAATCTCACATATTACTGACACAAGCCACAAAGCATAAGCATTGTCTACTGGATGCATGATTCTATATTGGAAGAAGAATCCAAGAACAATCAGTCTTATTATTATGATCATACGGTAAGGATTGATTTGACTTGATGGAATTGGTAACTTCCTTGACAGTGGTTGCCTTGATTCATCCATTCTGATCATTTTCACAAGAAAATGCAAAATCTCATTAGAAAACAATTGTGTTTATGCATCCATGTATAATCTTCATTTTAATGCTAGTTTTCTTTTAGAAAGTGATCAGGTTCGATTCCACCTGATACCAATTTCGGTGGGTAAGCCCATACCAGAGCTTTGCTCTGGCTTTAAATGGGGCCCCGCAAGTGGGTGGTGGGATTTGTCCCTCGGATTAGTCTATTCTTAGATTGAATACCGAGTTTAAAAAAAAAAAAGTGATACTTACAAAGGAAATTCATTGTCATCATCCACACTCTTATCCAAGTCTTCATTATCATTATCATCTTTTCTCATATTACCAAGTTGGTTCTGTCTCTGCTTCCATGTCTCCATCCTATCCTTCCAAGCAACACTTCCATAGCCATAAGCAGATAGGTCCTTGGAAGGATCCATTGGTCTTGCTTGCAATAAAGTTATCTCATTTCTCAAAATTGTTGAACTTAAAGGAACTATAGCTTGGTGCTCTTCAGACAGTTCCTCACCCTGTTCCAATGAGTGCATGCATGCAAAATAGAAAGTATATAAGCAATAATTTTTTTTCTCCTTCTTTTGATATGACAAAACTTTTTTATTTTGTTATAATAGTGATATAGAAATTTAAACCTCTGAAGGTAACAAACACACTTAAAATCCACACATACAACTACTCCGAGGTTCCAAGCTAGAACTCGATAAAGGTGACCAGTCTAACAATATCGACATTGCCATTTGAACTAAGCTATAAGCTATAGTGACTTTTTGATCCATAGAATGTTAGAACATAAACCACAACAAACAAATAAATTTTGAAGCATTACCTCAGGAGACATGGGAATTTGCATATGATCTTGTTCATTTTGTCCATCAAAATCGAATTCGTTCTCTAAATCATCAATGTCATCCTCCTCGTCATCTCCTTCAACTCTAGCACACCCTTCAAAACTCATACAACACCCGGTCAATTGAGAAAAAAAAGTAGTACCTCCATTTCATGTTTTTTTGGTTGTTTTATCATTTTGTTTTTGTTCCAAATTATTGAGTGTTTTAAAATCCAAACATATGTAACATTTGTCTTTCAATTGTTCTTAGATATAATGAAGATGGTTTGATTTTACAAGACTTTATAATGAAGTAGTGCTAACACTTTTACTAGATATGTAGTCCACTACTTTATGTGGTACATACTTTCAAAATTGTGGAATTCATGTATATTTCATCTCATAAAAGAGCAAATATTAGAAAAAAAAAAATAGAGTGGATGATATCAACATTTCTCTTATATTCTTTACAAGAGATTCAAGGTTAAACCGACCTATCAAGTTGTAAAAAATACAATACTAGAGACAGAGGGAGATAAAAAAAAGTAATAGTATTGAAATTGAATAATTGTTACTCTGTTCTTTTCTTTATACTTTTTGCTTCAAGATTATTAACAATAAAAAAAAAAACTCTTGTATCTTTTGTAGAAAAAGTGGTCTTCTTGTTAACTTGTTATTTTTAAAAGTTTAATGCAACCTTGATTATGATTTTATCATTAATACCTTTTAAGTATTTATTACAAAGAGCAAAATAGGTAGAATGAGATTTTGTCAAAGAACAAAGTAGAATGACATAATAAATTACTAAGAGTTTATAGAAAAAAGATAAATAGTTTGACCAAAAAGAAAACAAAAAAATAATTTTATTAAAGTAACAAAATTTATAATTTTTTTTATTGTTAATAATCTTGAAGCAAAAAGTAAAAAGAAAAGAACAGAGTAACAATTATTCAATTTCAATACCATTACTTGATTAAATATACTTTGTATATATGTGCATACCCTTGAGACGCTTAAATTTGGTTTTGCATTGAGGACAAACTTTGTTTCCCTCCCTTCTTTCATACTCATAACAATTTCTACAAACAGGAAATGCACATTCATTGCAAGCAACAAAGGGGTCACCATCTGCATTAATCCCTATGTCTTCTCCACATAGTTGGCATGTATGACCATCCAACTCTTGCAAATCTGTCCTCTGTATAAGTAAACCACACCAAACCATCATGCATATATAACTATTTCAGTGTAAGTATACTACATGCTTTGGTTGTTTACATGTTTTTCTATGAGTTATACGTGCATGCATATATTAATCTTGAGGTTTAAAGACATTTTTGGTGTTCCCATTATTTTCACTTTTACCATTTTGGTTCAATTATTCCACTTTTCACTAATTTGGTCTCTAAACATATAACTTTTCATTGTTTTAGTCTTTGCATTTTTAATTGCACTTTTAGTCTCTCAATTTGTTACACTTTTGGTCCCTTTTGGTCAAAAAAGCCTCCGAAATTAATGGTTTGAAAGTGTGTTTAAACAATTACGACGACCAAATTCACATAAATGATATGTATGGAGACCAAATTTGTGAAAACTAACATAGGAGAATTGAATTTGTGAATTTGAAAAAATGAGAGTATAAAATTGTATTTATGCCTTTAACTAAATATATAACAAAGTATATCACTGTATCATTAGAAAAAAAATGAATAAATGACAAAAATTTACATAAACATTGTCTATAATTTTGTCATTCAAAGTTAGATCGATGCCAACATTGAATATATATATTTTTTACATCAAAAAATATTTTTGCCAAAATTGAAAGTTAAATTCATTTGTGTATTTAATTTACTAGTCTATGTATATATGCAGGAGATGATATATAAAAACTTGTTATTACTTACAGCATAGTCACCATCTTGACGTATGATAATGAATTCATTCTTGTTGTGAGAGCCTGCAACTAACCCAAAATTGGTTTCCATTTAGTGCTAGCTATGCACCACTACCTTAGCACCATTAATATTTCTAATCACACTATATAATAGTGTTTCATTTCATGTTCACTACATTTATATAAATTCTTTGCCTTTAAACTTAAGGAAGATACATAAATGTACTTTACTTGAGCTAGAGAAAAGCACCGTTATTCCTTTTTCTTATCCAATAAAAACAAACAAAAATGTTACAACAAATTATTATTCCAATCAATGATATTCTTTTCTTCTCTATTATATTATTTAGCCATATATTTCTCCGCCCTTATTTTGTTGCATTTGTGACACATTTGCTTCCTAAACTTTTTTTAATCATTTGTAACTCCGCCAACAAAGCTTATGCGTCATCATATCCAATCTAGAAAGGAAAAAGTAAAAGGGAAAAGGAAAAATTAACTTTCCACATGTCTTGTATCTGTGTCATTTTGTGGCTATGATGTTAATTTATTACCACTAATCCATAGAGAAAAATAGCATTAGAGACATTATTGTAAGTCCACTGCGTTCGTTTGAAGAAATATTCATTACCACTAAGCCACGCTTGTGATGCTAAAATTGAATGAATTATTTTATTAGTTTGTTATTGGTTAATCTATACCTACTATAGGATACTAAATTTATAGCAGTAATCTTCTTTTCTTTCAATTTAATTCTTCATTTAGATTATTTTATTTACAAATTTATATTTTTACTCAATTAAACACCTATTGTTCTCAAACATCTATAGAGGATACATGTTTGTTCTTCTAATTTTATCTTTCTTTTAAACTACCGGGCGGACAAGTTTGTTCTTATGTGTGGGTTTCATTAAGAAGACTCTCTATCACTTTCTCTATATTTGATAGTCGTTGGCTTCATTGTGGGTACTTTTGATTTTAGGGTTTCACATTTACGGTCTCTTGATGATACATTGATTACGAGGGAAAAGATTTGGTCCAACATTAGAGCGATAAAGATCAATTTTTTATTTCGGCTCAAAGTGAATTTTCATAAAAGTTTTTTTGTTGTCGTAAATGTGCAAGTTTCTTGGCCACAAGAAGTTGTAAATATGTGGAGTTGGAGTTAATTCTGCTACTTGGCAGACTACTTTCATGGCAGCATGCTAGTATTTGTGGTGTTGGTAAAACAAATCTATTTTGAAATAGGATTTCAAAGACCAAGCAATCCAACACCGATAATTCAAAAGTTTACTAGAAAGATAGAAGACAATACGAAGATGATGCATAAAAGTCCTCATCAAAAGGAAACTATATACATTGGTTGGATGCGACCTCTGATTGGTTGGGTTAAGCTTAACTGTGATGGTGTTTGGAAGAGATCTGATACTCTTGCAGGGCATTGGAGGGCTTCTTCGGGACTCTCATGGCAGATGAATCAAAGGCTACTTCAAGAAGATTATAATGTGTGATGCTTTTCATGCTGAAATGTGGGGCGCGTACCTAGGTTTGGACATGGTGTGGAGGGAGAACACCACTCATCTTATAGTGCAGAGTGACTAAAAGATCTTGGTCGACATGATTACTGAAAATTGCAATTTTAGTGGAACGACTCCTACTTTGGTCAAGCGTATTCGAAAGCTTTTGAGTTTGAGTTGGACTGTCAAAATTACCCATACTTGGCGTGAAGGCAACAAAAGTGCAGATTGACTTGCTAATTTCATATTTTGGAGAGTCCCCCTAGTGAGCTTCAGAGTCTTTTGTTTGATGATATTTTTGGGGCTTACATGCCTAGGAACGTCCATTTAATCTCTTTGGGGTTTTCCCTCTTTTGTACAACAAAAGAAGAAGTTGTACATATGTTGAATTCAGTACTCAGCCTTTTAGTCTTAGATATTGAGGCTTAGCGATTGCTGATAATACATGGAAACTACTTTTTCGAAATCCCGCGATTGAGAGGATTTGAAGTAGACTCTATGTGTGGAAGTCTTGCAATAGGGATAGTAGTCACTTTGATCACTAAATGTGTAATGAGTAATCATAATAATCTTTCAATGTATAATTTTTTTTAAATAGTCCTTGATTGTTCACTCTGTTAGTCAAAATAGTCTCTAACGCTAAAATAATCTCTCAATACTCACAATAACTCTTTTCATATAGGAATTAAAATGACAATAAATAAGTAATTATAAGGACTGATATCACAATAAATATATTTTAATAAACATAAATCCCTCAACCTTGATCAAGAAGTTGAAGACCGTATTAATAATTTGTTAATCGAGTCATCTGAAGATGAATCTCATAAAGAATCTTCTGAAGATTTAAATCAAATTCAGAACGACGATTTATCTGAGGATGATTCAGGTTCCTCTAGTCAAATTAATGTTCTGACTAAAGAGCAAGACCTCCTTTTTGAAGCCATTAATGCTATCATTCATCCTCTTGACAAGAAATTTTATCTTGAAAAGCTTAAGTCAACTCTTGAAACTAATATAAAGAGACTAAATTAATATATATATATATATATATATATATATATATATATATATATTGAAGGACTTATATGATAATATTAATGAAACATTTTAATATCAATAACTATTTTAACTAACGACGTGCACAATCAGAGACTATTTTAAAATTTAAATACATTGAAGGATTATTGTGGCTACTCGTTAAACCTCTGGGCGATCAAAATGACTATTACATGTCCTTGGGTGGCCATATTAAGATTAAATAATAAAATTTAATGAAAAATGTATGTTAAAATAAAAGGATAAATTATAATATGGTTAAATATAATGAAAATCTATGCTTATTTTGTTAAGATGTTTATGTTACTTTTTTTAAAGAATGATGTTTATGCTACTTAAAACATCAAATTAAGTATTTAACAGATGATATCGAATTAATATATGTTTTTTTTTAAAAAATAAATTAAATATATGTATCTTGATGAAATATTTATGTTAAATAGAAAATAAATTTTGACACAGAAAAAAAATTAAAATAAATTTTATATGGGAGTGGCACACATACATAAAAACAACAAAATAAATATATAATATAATTTACAGTTGAATTATGATTAAATTTAAATATATAATATAATGGAGGCCCATCAGATCTTACAATGTTTTATTAATTTAGACTCATCCCTTGATCTGAGTACTAACACGTTGTTTGCTCGAAATAACTTTTATGTTTGCTATTGTTCAGAGAGTTGTTGACACTTGAATTTTGTTATCGAGTTGACGGTCGATCCATTCATCATAATTACACTCTAACTGTTATTTGCAGATGTTCGCTTTTCATTCCTTTTTGTAATCTGGTTTCGCGCCCGTACGCGGGTTCGCTGGGTTGCGCCTGTGAATTTTTGTTAGGATAGATTATAGTAGATCCACTTAGGCAGATTTATCATAACGAGTTTTCCTGGGTGAGATCCTATGTCCCCCAGTCTATGTATCTTTTTCTTTTTATTTAATATATTTTCTTTTTGCTCAAAACAAATTGGTGATATACTGTTGGATATGATGGACTTCCTTTATCCAACGGTTTTCTTTTTTATATGTTTAAAACTAATAAAATATGACTAAATTAAGGACGAAAACAAAGATAAATGACCAAATTAAAACTTTTGCTAGTTATGACACCAATTAAAAAATGAATTAAATTAAAGAACGAGATGATAAATTAAGCCTATAATATAATATAATATAAAATAGATTTTGTAAAGTTCCATAGTAAAAAAATTATCCTAGAGGGCGAATAGGTTTTTTTTTTTTTTTTTAAGTTATAATTGTTTTTTTAACAATTAAAGTAATAATCGTTGATTGTTGGGAAAAGTTGTGATGACTATTATGAATATCACCGGTCAATATAGTTAACATGACTAGTATATGAATACACCGGTCGATATAGTTAATCTTCCAAATAACAAGTTTGAAAGTTGGGCCATCTTTGAAATTTAGAGCATGTTCATAAGTCTTCGTGTATTACTTGTAGACTAAGTAATGTGCTACTATAAATAGAACTCCTAGCCAAGCATTCTCATTACAAAGGAAGAGCTAGAGTTTTCAGCTATATTACTATTTTCTGTCCTAATTTGTGCAAATTTAGATGGAAAATTTACTCAGGTATGTTGGAGTACTTGTTGTGATAATTGCATTATTGATAGGAACAATTGAATGCCAAAACATAAAAGAAAATAAATTAGTTCGGGGTGCTGAAGGAGGTTTTGGTGGCAGCAGTGATGTCAAAAAAGAACTTCGTGCTGCTAAATATGGTGGTAGTTGTGGAGATGTTGGTGAATATGGTGGTTGTTCCGATCTAAATTCAAAGGGTGACTCAAAAAGAAAGGAATCACAACCATAAATTATTTAAGGGTTATACTAATAAGTACCCTCATTTTCCATTATTTAAACATGATTAATGTTGTAGAACCTTTCAAAGTAAATAAATTGGCTTTGAAATTATACTTTGGGTTTAGGAATCAATTATACAAAGGGCAATTACACTTGTCTATCCTGTTGTATTCTTAAATAATAATAGTTATACCTCTCTAGTTTTTAAGTAAACACTAACCTCTCTTATTTATTATACTAATATACTAATAGACAAAGACCTCCCTTTTAACTTAACATCGTCTTTCTTGGTTAACTAATGTTTACATTATCCTCTCTGTTAATTAACTCCTTATAAATGAATCATATTTTGTTTATAAGAAGCTTTTAGAGTTGCCACCTAATCAAAATGCTTACCTAAGAATAACTCAAGGTTATTTTACACACACACACACACATATATATATATATATATATATATATATATATATATATATATATACCAATTTCTTTTAAAGAATCTAATGGTAAAATCCAAACACTTAATGATAAGTAGAGCATTACAGGTTAACCCTAATTAATAAATATTGATTAATAGATTATAATTATCCTCTTTGACTATATGAGTTTTTCTTTTTTGCAAAGGTTAATCTCCT
This sequence comes from Medicago lupulina, assembly GCA_958299785.1. NCBI lineage: Eukaryota > Viridiplantae > Streptophyta > Magnoliopsida > Fabales > Fabaceae > Medicago > Medicago lupulina. The sequence goes on from OY283144.1 coordinate 65,301,473, forward strand.
GTGACTTCACTTTTCTTTGAGCTTAGATACCGAAGCATGAGCGGGGGCTGGAGGTGAGGGATCTCGTCAGGTCAATCTTGCCCTTTTAGCTAAGTGGCGCTGGCGGTTCCTTTTGGGGGATGGTGGTATCTGGATAAACATCATCGATGCCCGTTATGGAGGGTGCCACCCCTCTCCTCACCTAGGAGGTAGGCCCTGTGGCCTCCGTGGGGTGTCCTCGTGGTGGTCTAACATTTCCCTCCTTGGGGGAGATAAGGAGGCCACTAGGGACTGGTTATCGGATGGAGTGGCTAGAGTGATCGGGAATGGTCTTTCGACCAAATTCTGGCATGATCCGTGGTGCAGAAAGATCCTCCTTAGAGTCAGGTTTAGTCAGCTCTTCCAGCTCTCTCTCTCTCTCTCTCTCTCTCTCTCTCCAGAAGGAGGCTATGGTTGGGGACTTAGGAGCGTGGGAGGAGGGTGTTTGGCTGTGGGATCTTTCGAAGAGGAGACCTTTATTCGTTTGGGAGTCTAACCTGCTTAATGATATACTTTTGGTGGTGGTCAGGCATTCCAGTTCGGATAGGGAGGATAGTTGGTCTTGGACCTTGTGTCATGAGGGTCGGTATTCGGTGAAATCAGCCTACTCTCACCTTTTAAAAGGTTTGCCGAGCTCGGGTGCCCCCAAAGGGGATACTCTTCGGGCGGTTTCCAGGGTTTGGAAGTCTCGTGCTCCTTTGAAAGTTGTTGTCTTCTCCTGGCAGCTAATCCTTGATAGGATCCCTACTAGGCTCAACCTTGTTAATCGTGGTGTTCCCCTTCTGGATGGGGGTTTGGGGTGTGTCTTTTGTGATGCTCCGTCTGAGTCCTCGGTGCACTTGTTTCTTGCGTGTCCATTGATCCTTCCGGTGTGGTATCAGGTGTCTAGCTGGTTGGGGTGGGTTTTTGTGTCCCCTATAGGTCTTCCCCAGCAGTTTCTTTCCTTTGCGGGTTTAGGTGGGGGGAAGAGAGTTAGGCTAGGTTTGCTCCTTGTTTGGCATGTTGTTATTTGGACCATCTGGACATCCAGGAATGACCTTATTTTCTCCGACGGCGCCCTCCGAGAGGAGCCTTTGGTGGATAGAGCGAAACTCTTAGCTTGGAAGTGGTTCCTGGCGAAGTGTCCTGGTAGTTCCTGCACTTACCATGAGTGGAAGGTGCAGCCCGTCCTGTGTTGGCTTCAGTAGGTTTCTATGGCGGTGGCTCTCCTGGGGTTGTTGTAGGGGGGGGGGGGGGTGGGCGAGAGTTCGCAGCCTCTACCTTTTCGGCCTGGCTTCTCGGGTTCCTTTGTGTGCCTTTTTCCTTGCAAGTGCTCGTTTGGTGTTTGTTGCTTCTCTTTATATATATATATATATATATATATATATATATATATATATATATTTGCCATTCAAAAAAAAAGAAAAGATAATTCAACTATTAATAAATACTAAAAGATAAAATAAATGATATAGCTATAACAAGTATGTAGAAAAATTGAATTGAAGCAAAATCTGTCAACCTATGCTAAAGCATATAAACCTATGCTGACCGCAAGTAGGGGTGGACCTGGACTTGCAATATCATTGTGGCAAAAAAAAAATCGTCAAATAATTAAATTATATTAAATTTAATAAATCTCAGTAACCAAAACCTAAAAACTAAAATCAATTTCAACACTGCTTCTCATTATTTTGATTCAATTTCAATTTTATGATTCAATTACTCTCACTACTACTATCAATATATATATATATATATATATATATATATATAGAGAGAGAGAGAGAGAGAGAGTTCATGTGAATTCCATGGCTTGAATTGAACGAACCAGGATCTGTTGTTTATGTGAATTTTGGAAGCATTACAGTTATGACTCCGGAGCAACTTATGGAATTTGCTTGGGGTTTTGCAAATAGCAAGACGCCACTTTTGTGGATCATTAGGCCTGATCTTATCATTGGTGGCTCCGTGGTTTTGTCATCTGAGTTTCTGAATGAAATTTCAGATAGAGGCCTAATAGCAAGTTGGTGTCCACAAGAGAAAGTGTTGAACCACCCTTCAATTAGTGGATTCTTGACTCATTGTGGATGGAATTCAACCACTGAAAGCATATGTGCTGGAGTACCAATGTTGTGTTGGCCATTTTTCGCGGATCAGCCAACAGACTGTAGATTTATTTGTAATGAATGGGAGATTGGTATGGAAATCGATACGAATGTGAAGAGAGAGGAGGTGGCGAAGTTGATCAATGAATTGATAGCCGGAGATGAAGGAAAAAAGATGAGGCAAAAGGCTATGGAATTGAAGAAGGCAGAGGAGAACACTAGACCAGGTGGTTTCTCATACATGAACTTCGACAAAGTGATTAAGGAAGTGTTGCTTAAACAAAATTAGATAGAATAATATTGTTTTCTGCAATGCAGGATTTAATATTTTATTGAGCTGGAGGTTTTGTCTAAAATTTCAAGCTATTATTATGCCTTGTTGCACTGTTTTAATTAATATTCTATTTGAGATTAACATTATGCAAAGCTTCAATTTGGGAAAACCGACCGATTTGTCAGTTGGTTTGATCCTGGTTATATTGTAATTTGGTTGAACCGGGGTTGAACTGAGGGAGAAGGGTCGATATATACAAAGTTTGCTAGCGAAGATTCTTTCTTATCTTACTTTTAAATGATTTATTCTATTGAATTTAGAGAGAAAATATAGGATCAAATGAATTCTTAGAAGAAAAAAGCTTTGCAACATACCAAACAATGTTTAAAAAATCGGACTAGAGACCGAACCAGTGAGACCTCTAGAACCAGAGATCCTTGTTTTTTATACATTGCTTAAAGCAAATTGATTTTGACATGAATATTCTTGTTAGTGAAAATAAGGGATTATTAATTAAACCACCAATAATGACCATTTTATCATTGTCCATAAGGAAATTTGAACTTTATCCTTTGAGGTTACAAGCCCAAACACTTACTATTCACTTGATAATAAAAGAAAACAATCTGAATGAAGTGAAAACGTACACAAGTGAAGAGAATGGAGGGCTATCTTGATGATAGGGACAACACATCCATCACTCTGCACAATAAAGATGAATTTGGCATTTATGCAATTGTTATTTTGGAGATAATCTTGCGCCCTTGACCAAAAAAATAATAATGATACTACATCATTGATCTCCAGCACATATATATACACATATAGTATTATAAATATGATGTTAGAGTATGCTAGTTAGATTACATATTATAGATAATATATGCATCTCTCCCCTATGTGTTTTCTTACTCTATTTCTTCTATTTAGCTTCATTTTTGGAAAACAGTACTTCTATAATGTTATTTCCTCTATTTCTACTATAATTTTATTTATTATTTAAAATAATAATAACAATAACAAAATTTCTTCCCTTCTAAAAAAAAAGTTCTAGTCAATACTTTTTTTTTACAAATAGTCAATACATTTTTGAAACACTTATTTTATTCTATTTTCATTTTAGAAATAAGAAAATCCACAAAAAAAATTATTGTAATATTTTAAATATATTTATTGTTAGAAATTTATATGTAAATATTGCCTCCACTACTTAAAATTCCTAGCTCCGCTACTGAAGTGAGTCCTCAAAGTTTCTCATAACAAGAACACCTTTTCTTATTTCTACTTGCTAGACTGCCCCTTCGCGGACATCCGATAAAATTGGAACGTTACTTGCTAGGTTGTTGTAGTTTGCTGTACTTGCTAGACATCTATTTTCTTGAATTTTACTATATTTTTTCCTATTTTATTTCATGTATTTTACTTTCTGGGGATTTATATATCAGAAAATATTTATGAACGGTTCATGTGTTTGATCCATTTTTTTTTCTTTAATTTGGAGAGTATGTCATGTGGATTAGAAGGACTCATATAGCTTAATGTCAAAATATCATGAAGTTCATTTCAGAATCTAGTAACAAACAATATGGTAAAAGAACATCATCAGTATGGCAGGGATCAGCATGTTACAACTAGGGGTAGGAATCCACTCTATCTATTTGTTGGAATTAAGTAACAATCAAGTCATTCAGAGTTTGGTTAAATGATACTCATTTAAATTATGAGTTTGTGGGGTTTTACACCCCTTCAGCTGTTGAGTAGTACCAGATTCACACGTGGGTTAAGGTGCTATACGGTTATATAGTCGTCGTTCCTAAAGTGTTGCCGCATGCATTCACTAGGTTGTAGTGAGGGGTCTTACTCTCTCAGAGGTCAACACTGAGATGTTTAATTATGAGCGCTTCAAAAGCAACTTTATGTTCAAGACTAGGAGAAAAAAATGAAGCAATTACAGGAGGTTAACAAGGAATGTTATGAGAAGATGATGACATTGGATTTGAAGTTGTGGACTCGGTCGCATTTCAGTTTTTACCCGATGAGTGATATGCTCACAAATAACATATTTGAAGCTTTTAATGGAAGAATATTGGGGTAAAGTACACAAGAAAGATTTTGCCAAAGCCTAAGAAGAAACTTGGAGAAGGTGGCTTTGGACCGGTATATAAGGTAAACATGCAACAACTTGAATACAACACATGAGAAAGCTCGAGTCTCACTTCCTACCAACTTTTTCCAACTATAAAATTTAGGATACACTAGCTACAGATGGGCAAGAGATTGCCGTCAAAAGGCTTTCAGGAAGTTCAAAACAAGGATCAAAAGAATTTAAAAATGAAGTTATATTATGTGCAAAACTTCAACACCGAAATCTTGTTAAGGTTCTTGGTTGTTGCATTCAAGGAGAAGAGAGAATGCTTCTCTATGAATATATGCCCAACAAAAGCTTAGATTCATTTCTTTTTGTGAGTATCTCTATTAAGCTTGAACATATATATATATATATATATATATATATATATATATATATATATATATATATATGAGTCAGGATCCGTTGACACCAGGTGTAAGTCAAAAGACTTACACCAAATCTCAACCGTTCAATCTAATTAATCTAACGATGTGTAAGGTTCTAAAAATTTAACAAGAGGAACACGGTGTGTGTTAATTTCTTTATACTTTTTCTCCAATTGTTTCATGGGAATGAAACAAATCCTAAACCTATTGCAAACTCGACCAAGCAGCAACGCATGATTCTTTTTCTTTCAAATTCCAATTGCTTTCACCATGTCTTGTGGGATTCATTCCGGTATACATGGGTGACCATGCTGCTTCAGTTTCACTTTTATTGCCCTTCCATGAAACTCCATTAATGCATCGTGACAAAAATCCCCTATGTGGTATTAATAAATAAAATTTCAATTGAAATTCAATTAGGGACTAAATTGGGTTTCAACGGCTTAATGTTGTGGAACTTACTTCATAGTCTTCATTCTTTTGTGTGTTCAATAACAGAAGACCGTCGAGGAAGACGTTTAGGGATCATGCGTTTTTGTTTTTTTTTGGAGTAATTTCAGGGATTAAATCAAATCAACAAATTATTATTGTATGATACACACATTTAAATTTTTAGTTTCTATATTTTCAACCATTAGATTAGTTAGATTGAACGGTTGAGATTTGGTGTAAGTCTTTTGACTTACACCTGGTGTCAACGGATCCTGACTATATATATACTACCTCCGTCCCAAAATATAAGCAAAAATTGATCAACGAAAGTTAATGTATTTGGTACAAATTTTTAACCAAATACATTAAGTTTTGTTGACCAACTTTTGCTTATATTTTGGGACGGAGGGAGTATATATATATATACTTGAATTTTGAAAAGAAAATAATAAATAAAATTGATATTTTTAATAGATCTCGATTCAGATTTTGACGATTCCATTCTCCACGCTTCTTCATGCATTTTACATGTTTGATCAAATTACTCTTCCAATATCTCTTCATGTCTTTCTCATTTTAAACCTGAAAATCTTATTAACGAGTCTGGATCTGCTCTGTTCCTTATGAGTCTAGTTATCCTGTTTGCATATCAGCATTTTTTTTATGAAAAATCAAATAAACAACTATTTAGATGAAACTTTGTGAAGGATTGAAATTTACTACTACTATCCAATTTATAATTATCCCTTGTTGTTTCGTTGAACAGTGGTGAGTGGGTTTAAATTTACTACTACTTATGAGTTTCATTAGTAGTGAAAAGTGATTACAACATGCGGCTATTCACATTGCTTGCTTAGTAAGCTATCTAAACAAACTCAAGCTAGTTCTCTATCTAACTTGTAACAAACTCCTAATAATGTGTTAACCTAAACAAACTTAGATTAACACTAATCAAAACTAAGTGAAACTTGAATTAGAAACTAACATCCTCCCTTAATTCAAGTTTCCAATTCTACCATACCAATCAAGCTTTTAAGCTTGTTGGATCTGTCAAATTGGGGGAAACTTGGTAATTGATAGATTTTGCACTTGGTAATTGGGTGTGTAGTTTTATGCTGCTATTGTTGGTACGGTTTTGCTTGCATTCGATAGGTTTTGGAGTTAATGTGACTTCTTCATTTTAGCGATTAAGTGTTATACTGGTTGGTTATTACTAGTAATTTATTTTTGTAATTGATGTTATCAGTAATTCTTGCTAGGGATAGAAATTACAATTGATGTTTGAATTTTCTTAGTATAATTTGATTGGTTTAAAGTTTTGTGCTTTATTAGTAGTTGATTTGTGAATCGTGCATTTTTTAGAGTGATGCAATGGTCAAATATAAGAAAATTGATGCATTTTTCAAAAGAAAAATTTCAAACAGAGATGAAAATTGTATAGCTTCAATTCAACATCGACCCTTGAAATTGACCCTTCAACTTCGACACTTGTTAATTTCAATATCACTTGAAATTTACACTTGAATCTTGCAAGTCACCATGGATACATTTGGCTGGTGTTCTATGGCGTTTTTGCCTTGAATCGACTCTTCGTAATTCTTTTTTATCTAATATTATTTGATAGTAATATTAGTTGCAATTAAAAATCAAAGTTAATATTTATGTGATTTTGTCGTTCTTTTTGATTCAAGTGTTTCTTTGAATTCTGGCAACCTGTTTTTTGTTTGTTTTTATTATTCAAAAGAATTGCTTTACAAATATAACGACAGTAACAAAAATCTTACAAGAGAAGTAAATGGTTATGACACGAGTCACATGCCTTTTGGCTTGCAAGTATTCTACTACCCTTTTTTTCCTTCCATAGCAGTGTAATCAGTTTGTCCGGCTCTGTGCTTGAATGGGATAATGCCTTTTCTAGCCACTAAATGGCCACACCATACTATTTTGTATCCATGGGTGCACGGATTGTTTGTGCTCCCTAACACAGATGATGGTCACCCAACTGCTTCTACCATGGATGACAAAATGAACACAAACCATGCTCCTAATGTTATATCACCCATGTTTCTCAGCAATTGGTCACCGGCAAGGTACCTATGGAGGGGATTGTCAGTTTTAATCCTAGCAGGGCAGGAAATTATGAAGATTTTAAAGGGAAAGGTTCATTGGAGGAATACTCTTCAACAACTTGAAAGAGTTGGTCCAAAGTCGGTTGGAGTATGTCTTTAAACCTCAGCCTTTGTTGGGATGGCCTTCACGATACAATTTGTGAGGGAGTTCACTAGGTTTGGATTGAATAGATCTGTAGGCGGCGCTTTAGCTCTGGCTTTCTCTAGGGAACTACTTCCTGTGGTTACAGCAATAGTTTTCTCTAGGAACTATGCAGGTTTCTGAACAAATTGACACATTAAGAGTTCTTGGATCAGACCTGTTGATTATCTGGTGACACCAAGAGTGATTGCTTCTTGTATTGCCTATTGCGTTTTACATTAGGGTCGGCATCTAGTGCCCTACTCGCCGATGGTGTTTATGGAATTAGCATTAACATTATATTGGATTCGGCCCAGCGATCTCTCAGAGCATGGGACATTATTAGTGCAATGATCAAGTCAGGGGCTTTTGGTGCTATCATATCTATTGTGAAAACCGATTGAAAATAACTAATTTTTAATTTGTTTTGGTTCATGTAATTTGCTGTAGATCCCATGCTATCAAGCTCATTTTATGCCTTTATAGAGAAATAATTATACATTTATTTTTCAGTAATTTTTTAATCCTAATCCTAGATGTTTCATGTCTTATATTGCAGCACCATCTCCTTCTCTTAATTTTTCTTGTAAGAAAAATACTGTTCAGCAGTTTTCATTATTAATGAAAAAAAAAAAGCAATCATTCACTTTTCTATTTTGTTTCTTAAAGGAATGTTACTTTACTATCTTTTAAATTGTTTTTAATCAAATTTGCCTTTACATTTTTTTTATAGAGAATTTGTCTTTGGATTTGGATCATCTCCAACTATTTCTCTCATGCTGTTTTTCAACGGTTTTTTTTTGTTCTGTCATAATTTAAGTTATTTATTCACTTTTTTCTCTTTCTTTGGTGCTGGTTTTTGTTCATTATGAGTCAATCAACCATTAGATCAGAAAAAGAGAGGGGGGTTGCATAAAAAAGGTGCGGGAGAGGATACAATTCCTTTGCCTATCGCTAAATACAATTTAAGTCAATTATTCACTTTTTTCTCTTTCTTTAGTGTTGTTTTTTGTTCATTACGAGCCAATCAACCATTGGATCGGTAAAGGAGAGGGGGTTGCACGAAAAAGGCAAGAGAATATACAATTCCTTGGCCTCTCACTTGGTAAAAAAATAAAAAATTGGAGAGAATTCGTTCCCTCATAAATTTTTTTTGTCCCTTTAACACGAGATAAAAAATTTCAAAAATAACCAAATAAGTTGGTCGTATGCTTATCTGTTCGAGTTTGCCTTTAACAATATAACTTCTTTTGTAAACAATTTTAAACAATTTTTAACGACAATATTTTTTTCTCTTCTTATTAGACAATAACAATTGAGAAAAAATATAATAAAAGTACGAGAGAGTTGTCACAAAATTGTTCCATAAGCTTAGCATTAATGTTAGTTTTAGTTGAAAACGGATGAAAAGCTGAAAACCAAAGAGCAAAAATACATGTAATTTAGTTGTGTGTGACCGTTAATCACGAGGAAGAAGAAGAAAGTTGAAAAGTGTATCACACACAATTCTGACTCTTAGAAACAGCTACTAGTTAAAAACACCGTCCATGTTCCACGTCATATGGTACCAACCAACCAGTGACTAAGTCTATGTCTATGTAGCAGCCAAAAGCCAAACCAACCAACCAACAAACCAAAACCTTCTTCTCTTCTCTTCTTTTGTTTTGTTTCTGTCAAACAGTTACTTCTTTCAACAATGGAGGAACCAATACCAAGTGCATGGTGGGAAAAATGGGTCGAAGAAGCACTAACAACCCTTGATTCTCTCAAAGTGCTTCGATCTCTAAGACCCATTTGTCTCCAACGTGGGGTAGATGATGATGACGATGCGTTTCAGGTGTTTGATGAAATGCAGCAATGGGATCGTTCTTCTGTTGAGGTTCAAATTCGTGAAACCACGTTTAGGAAATGGATGCATGATACCCCAAGTTCTGGTAAACTATCCCTTTGCATTAAACTTTTTTGTTGTATGTTTTTGCATGTGCAACTACGAAGGACCAAATACACCGGACACTGGACATGACACAAACACAAGGAAATGACAACACCTATAATAGTTTGAGAAAATAACATAATATCATAATTCAATGTAGTGTATGTTTGTTTTGTGGTGATAAAGAATTGATTTTGAGAGAATTAATTCAGACTAAAAGTTAGTGGAAGGTAAAGTGATTGTGTTTGAATAGGTTCTCATGCAATATTTAAAAGAATTTACTTTGAAGAATAATGAAATTTGTGATTATAACCTATGAGACCAACTGTGTTACTATTACCATACCGACTGTTGGTATAGAAGCCAACACAAGAATACATGTAGCAAAGATAAGAATGCTATCCTACATGAGTGAAAATGCTAGACGAGATAGAATTACAACTGATAGCAAAAAGTGGTTGAATCTCTCAACGTGGTCATGTGTGGCAGAGGACCTGTAGATTTCATAGTAAGAACTAAGAAGAGCAGATTAGAGGGATGTCACTTGTCAGCCCAATCGGTAGAAGCAAAAGAAGGTGAAGAAAAACTATAGTTAAGATAGATTTAGAGGTCAATGGTTTGCTGTAGTCATGATTTACTATAGAACATAATGATCTCATTTGTATCACAAAATCGATCACACCTAGTCGAATAGGACTTGGCTGTTATTGGAATTACCGTGCAAATAGAGTCGTTAAATAAAGAAGATTTGGTTTAACCTTTAGATTCCGCTCTATTCTTGTTATTTGCATAAAGGGAATTTACTTTGTTTCCTCAAGTAATATTGCTCGTATTTGTGTTTTGTTATGTTGTCTGGCATTAACCTCGAACCTTTTTTTTCTTCTTCTGGTGTGATTAGGTGAAGAGATTGTTTATGGTGCAGCTTCTGGTGATGATGAACCAGGGGTATGTCCTGGGAAGTTTAGAAAATTAATTTTATTTTCTGGAAATGATTATTTAGGCCTGAGTTCCCATCCGACTATTGGAAAGGCTGCTGCAAAGGTATGCCTTGTGAATTTTGAATGGTATTTTTATCTTATTCTGAATTTTAATCTACGGGTCTTTGTTTCTTTTCAGTTATCGTAGTCTGAGATTGATGCCATTATTTTGATTGTTCCATATTAGGCAGCTCAAGAACATGGGATGGGACCAAGGGGCTCTGCTCTTATTTGTGGATATACCAATTATCATAGGCAGCTAGAGTCGAGCTTGGCAGATTTGAAAAAGAAAGAGGTAAGGACTGGCTTTTGACAACTCCTTAAACTGTTCTGGTTTTGTTATTGGTTCTGCTATGTACCCTAAGTAAAGTATACTTAATCGATGGCTGTCATTAATCTTGAGAATGAAAAATCACTATATGCAGTCTATATGGAGGAAAGTGATGTTCAAGGTGAATGTTTTATTGACTAACCTAGGGGAATTGTTATTGTTTTGTCAATGTTAGTGAACAACTTAGTTCAGTGCTTGATGTTCAAGGTGAATGTTTTATTGACTAACCTGGGGGAATTGTTATTGTTTTGTCAATGTTAGTGAACAACTTAGTTCAGTGCTTATAGCGTAAGTGTTTATCATATAAGTGCTTATGTATAAGCTATTTCTATAACCGACGATAAAATGAAGTTAATTTGCTTTTAAATCAGTTGTTTGGATAAGCTATAATGTATAAGCTGTTTCGTGAGCTCTCCCAAACAGTCTCACACGTGCTTATGGCCAGTTGATAAGCTCAAATAAGTCAATCCAAACAAACTCTTAATACTTGATATGTGTGAAATAATAACATTTACCTTCCTTTTATTGCCATTTTCAATTATTTATATTTCTGGGATCAGTGATCATGATTGAATTTACATATCAGTGGCTAAGTATAAAATAATCCTAATGGAGTCACATGTATTTTCCCTGCCCTCCTTCTTTTGAATTTAATGAACTTAGGGTTTACGTTCTTCTCAGACCCACCTAATGAATAGTGAATTAAAGGATGGGAAAATGTGTGTAAGTCTAGATTGTATGAAATGCTGACCTGTTTTTGGTTTAAAATCCATGCTATAGGATTGCCTTCTTTGTCCTACAGGATTTGCTGCCAATATGGCCTTGATGACAGCAATTGGAAGTATTGGTTCTCTCTTAGCTGGGAATAGCATACCTTCAGATGATGAAAAGATTGCTATCTTTTCTGATGCATTAAATCATGCGTCAATAATTGATGGTATTCGTCTTGCTGAGCGGCAAAAAGGTGTTAAACTGTACATATATAGACATTGTGACATGTCCCACCTCAATACACTCTTGTGAGTTTTAACTTTTCCTTAAATTTACATTTTATTCATTCCCTATTCCCCTTCTGGTACAGTCTATACTAACATTTATGACTTCGATGATTTTTAGATCTCATTGCAGTATGAAGAGGAAACTTGTGATAACCGACAGGTTAGTCATTCTGCTACTAGTGAAATAGAACTGGAAAATTGGTTCAAGGTTTGGAATAACTCGTGTTATATACCTGCATTTTCTCACACATAGCTTAAATACTGTTTCTGCTAGACTGCATAAATATCTCCTACATCTGTTCTTGGATAATCTCTGGGGTTGACAAGTTTATAGAAGTATGTAAAAATTAGTGGATCACACGTGATGGATTTTATTTATGCAGACACTTGTTAAATTTTCTTTGAAGTTGTTATTTATGCTTGCTGTGGACGGCATTTCAATTTATGACCTATTTTATTAATCTTATTAGTCAAATCTATGCTAGTGGAATACAATTAGCTACGGTACAATATAGTTGACACCTGACCGTATCTTGAATTTCTTGATGTAATTGTGGTATTTGTATATCTAGTATCAGCATCCTATATAATGTATTTGCATCCGTAGAGAAGACACAATGCTTGACAAACATCTGTTCTGTTTGTTGTATATAAAATGCTTTTAAACAGAGCACATTTGTTTTGAATTATTCCTCTGTGATGCTTCAATAAAATTATAAAAGTCAAAACTGTTTCATGAATATAAATCAAAACTTCTCCATTATACATCACATGAACTAATTCAAAACAAATGTACTTTGCAACAAATGCAATAAGGAAAAGGAGGACATCATATTGTTATGCTTAGAAGATATTTTTACAGTGATGGTGTATGCATTATGGTTCATCTGATTTATTGCAGCTTGTTTAGCATGGATGGGGACTTCGCACCAATGGTTGAGCTTGCAGAACTTCGCAAGAAGCATGGCTTTTTGTTAGTCATCGATGATGTAAGACCTCTTATTGGTTTGTTTAGGCAGACTTTTTTTTTCTTCTGACAACTGTAATGTGTTGTTAGGTATATGGTTCTGATCCCCGGACTAAGGTTAAGACCTAAGAAAGGCTTAAAATAATAACCATCGAGTACCGATTCCTTACCATTTATACTCCTAGAAAGTATTACTCACTATACTATATATATTGTTTTCCTGAGTAACTATTTATGTGATACAAGCAAAATATGTCTTCTCTTTGGTTAGCTTGCTATTAAGTACAATGTAACTATACGCTAACAAAATAAAAATGTCATTTCCAGGCTCATGGGACGTTTGTTTGTGGCACAAATGGCGGCGGTGTTGCTGAGGAGTTCAATTGTGAGAAGGATGTGGATATTTGCATTGGTACACTAAGTAAAGCTGCCGGCTGCCATGGAGGATTTATAGCTTGCAGGTAACTTGGTTTTGAAATTAACGTTATGGTTGATCGATTTCATGCTTTTCTTATGTTTCTGCACTACATCAGGACAAAAAAGCAATAATGTTTCATGAGTAGTTCATCAATAAATTTTGTTATTCTATGAATTCTTATAGCACATCGTGGAAGTTATTAATACAGTCAAGAGGTCGTTCATTTATATTTTCAACTGCTACGCCGGTTCCAGTTGCTGCTGCTGCTCATGGTGAGCTCCAGTGTTGTACTTGAGTTGATATATCTTAAATATTGAGGCTTTCCAAAAAGCAAAACATTTACCATTTGTTTCTATTTCTCAATATTTTTTTCTTGCCCATATCCTTCATACCAATCGTTATATCCTTATATCATCCGTGTAACATGTGATACATTTCTTGTCTATCCCTCTCACTTCTAGCATGATCTTATAATTTAGTGGATAGTTCTATTTACCTGATTGTTGCTTGCATTCACAATATTGGACCACCTGAGTTCATATGAAGGAATCAGTAGACATTTATTTATGCTTACTTTTGAATACAAAAATTGCTAGATAAGAATTAGTTATTTTTCCTTTTTAAAAAAAAGAATTAGTAATTTTAATCTGATGCAAAGAAAGAAATGTCTGGTGTGTGATGGTTCAAATATTTGATCGGAGATTAAAAAATACCGTCATTTCTTTTTACAATCGTTTGAGTCTCCTCTTGTAAGAATCACATATTTGTTAAAAATATGATGTAATTTTGCAGCTGCTGTTAGAGTGTCAATACACGAGACATGGCGTAGAAAGGCCATTTGGAACCGGGTGAAAGACTTTCATTTGCTTACAGGAATCCCTGTTACAAGTCCCATTATATCCCTAATCGTTGGCACTGAAGACAAAGCACTGCAAGCAAGCCGGTATGTATCCCTCCCTCACGTTCCCTCCCATCATTTTTGGTGCCCAATGAAGAACTAAGTATTACATGAGTCCACTGCTTCAGATGCTGATCATGCATGCCTTGCAACACTAAGCATTTTATGTATTTCTGGAACAGGCATTTATTACAAGCTGGCTTCCACGTGACTGCAATCAGACCACCAACTGTGCCTCCTAACTCCTGCAGGTTAGTACCTTTATTTACCTGAATTACAATTTAAAAGATAAATAGAACTTATTAGAGGTGTTAAAATGGGCTCAATCTTATTAGTTTGATGTAAAACATGAATTGATTTACCAAAATTTAAGCTCGTAATGAGTTCTACCTCGGCCTGCCCCTGCTAAAAACTTCACGAGCCAGACACTGATGACTCGGTCAACCTGCGTTGTCGACCAATATTTAATTACTTGAATCCATAATTTTAAGTTGAATTTGAAATTAAAAAATAATATTTTTCGTGAGAAGCGACTAAAGAATAGAGTAAGGGATAACTGGTATATATATGATTTAACATTAAATTACTTATGTTGTTTGGTTTTTTTTTTTTGGTGTCCATGGTCTCGTTTTCTCAAATTTTGTAAACGGTTAGGTTAGACTAGCAAATTATTGAGGGAACTACTTCCTACCCACCCTCACTACTAATAAAGCCACATCTTTCTGGAAGTGCACAATCAGACTGCACAAATTGTCCAGAAATTTGGTAGTTTTTCTAGATGCATACTTCTGAACTGATGTAGCGAATGCTGAAAGTACCCTGCAATTATGGACCCCCAATAAGTTTGGCCTAACCTGCTCTAGCCCAAAAATATGCTGTCCAGCCATTGAGGCCGACCTGATGTGCATGGTGAACTATAATTTTGGGTTATGGAAGTTGAAGCTTTTCTACCTCTGATTATATATTTTTCCATGCCAACATCTTTTACTTTTCTTTCTCACCTCCATGTGTAGGCTGCGAGTGGCCCTCAGTGCAGTCCATACAAGGGAAGATTTGGAAAACTTGGCAGCTGCACTCTCCCATTGTATCAGCTTCCAAGATACACAGATTTACGGCTTCAATGGCTATGCAAGATTATAGCTCTCCATTCTATCAGGATGAATTGCATCAATGTGATTAATTATCCTGGAGTAGTACACCATTGCTAGCATTATTAAGTCTAATTTAAGGACATTGCATTTGTAGTGGTTTCTTCTCCTTATTTTATTCCATAACGACAAGCTATTTTGTCAACATTCAGATTCAGATAAATAATTTTGTTACACGAAACGATATTTACATTTTTTATTTATTACTACATGCTTTTAATTTTGATCAACTGTTAGTTTACATTTTTCAAATACTATATCTTTTTGTTATGCATAACTAGGGATGAACACCGGAAAAAGCTATCCTCAATGGATAGTTTTTTTTTTTATCAAACGAGTTTTTTCAGATTTTTTTTTTTGTTAAAAAAAAAAACGTTCTGTGAAGTTTATGATGATCTTTGAACATTTATATTTAATTAATTATGGGTTATGAGGGCAATAAAGATGTTATTGATTCACATTAACAAACAACTCTTGGTGTGATGGTGGCTAGAAAATAACCTTACCGGTAGATAAAGGAAACGAGAAGGTATTCTTCTACGGTCACTAGCATATTAAATAGTGTTTGGTGTGGACGTATTTTAATTAATAATATGATATAAGTACTTATCCCTAAACAAAATTCGAACTCTAAAATTTAACGGTACAACCAATGGATGAAGATTCTCTTCGGTAAACTTTTCACTGGATGCATTTCAGCGTTAATCTCCTACCATCCAATGGTTATTTAATGATTTTGACCAAATCAAATAGAGGAAAATGTGTGTTTGTGATTCCACTGCACTCTCCCATCATTAGAGACAACCTGGTCCACATTTATAGTTGGCTATAAAAAAAACAATGAAACTTGTATCACCGACACTTTCGATCAAAGACGTGTCCTATATGTGTGAGTATTAGACCAACACATATAATTACAATCAATTAATTTATTTTTTAAAATTGTCAATGTCGTCTTTCATATCCTTATTTGTATGTCCATGCTTCATATCATTGTAATGATCGCCAAATTAATAATTGAGTTACGTGAACCTATTTCCTTTTCTTAGAACCTCCTAGATTTTATCTGTTTGGACTTCTTTGTATCTCCTTTTTTGTTCTCTATTAAAGCACATGCTTATCACTTGTTTCTCAACCTCATATCTTGCACACATAACATCCAAATGGAGAATTATAAAAAATGGTAAACTTTGCAAACACAAAACCACATGCTGTGTTGATTCCATATCCAGCTCAAGGCCATATAAATCCATTGTTCAAACTAGCAAAACTACTTCACCTTAGAGGCTTTTACATAACCTTTGTCAACACCGAATACAATCACAAACGCCTGCTTAAATCAAGAGGTCCAAATGCCTTAGATGGTTTCACTGATTTTAGCTTTGAAACCATCCCAGATGGTCTAACACCACTAGAAGGTGATGGTGATGTTAGTCAACATGTTCCTTCTCTTTGTCAATCTATAAGAAAGAATTTCCTTAAACCCTATTGTGAACTTATTACTAGACTTAATCACTCTACCAATGTTCCACCAGTTACTTGCTTAGTTTCTGATTGTTTGATGAGCTTCACTATACAAGCTGCTGAAGAATTTGCACTCCCAAATGTTCTCTTTTTTCCATCAAGTGCATGTTCTTTATTGAATTTTATGCACTTTCGTTCCTTTGTAGAAAGAGGTATCACACCATTCAAAGGTACTGCTAAGTTTATTTTCTTGATAGATAATAGTATGTGTACTATCTATCTATCTATATATATATATATATATATATATATATATATATATATATATATATATATATATATATATATATATATATATATATATTGTGTGTGTGCGTGCGCACATGAAAGTCAACTTACTTCAAGAGTAAGTCTTGACATATAGTTGTTCCATTTTATTTTTCTAAAACTACTTAAGTGGAGAAATTATTTCTAATGATAGATAATTTACAAGGTCAAACTCTTACCACTGAGTTGACACCTTATAGATTAGTTAATCGAGTAATTAACAAGTAAACCGTCAAATTAAAAACTCTCATTGAAAAGATGACCTGCACAAAATTTTATAAAACTTCAACCCTAAAATTTATACTTTAACAAATAACTCTCATTGAATGTATAATACCTTATATGTGTGTTTGTATATGAATCTTCAAACTATTAACTTCTGTACTTATAATATGCAGATGAGAGTTATCTAACAAATGGATATTTGGAAACAGAAGTAGACTGGATTCCAGGTTTGAAAAATTTTCGGTTGAAGGATATTGTTGACTATATCAGGACAACAAATCGAAACGATATTATGTTAGAATTCTTTATTGAAATGGCAGATAGAACTCATAGAGACTCTACTATTGTTTTGAATACTTTCAATGAACTTGAGAGTGATGTAATAAATGCTCTCTCCTATATGTTTCCTTCTCTTTACCCTATTGGCCCTTTACCTTCATTATTAAACCAAAATCCACAAATTCATCAATTGGAATCTTTAGGTTCCAATCTTTGGAAAGAAGATACGGAGTGTCTTAAATGGCTTGAATCGAAGGAACCGGTATCTGTTGTTTATGTGAATTTCGGAAGCATTACAGTTATGACTCCGCAGCAATTTCAGGAATTTGCTTGGGGCTTGGCAAATAGCAAGACACTATTTTTGTGGATCACTAGGCCTGATCTTGTCATTGGTGGCTCAATGATTTTGTCATCTGACTTTGCGAATGAAATTTCAGATAGAGGTCTAATAGCAAATTGGTGTCCACAAGAGAAAGTGTTGAACCACCCTTCAATCGGTGGATTCTTGACTCATTGCGGATGGAACTCAACCACCGAAAGCATATGTGCTGGAGTGCCAATGTTGTGTTGGCCATTTTTTGCTGATCAACCAACAGACTGTAGATTTATTTGTAATGAATGGGAGATTGGTATGGAAATCGATACGAATGTGAAAAGAGAGGAGGTGGCGAAGCTGATCAATGAATTGATAGCCGG
Organism: Medicago lupulina; assembly: GCA_958299785.1. NCBI lineage: Eukaryota > Viridiplantae > Streptophyta > Magnoliopsida > Fabales > Fabaceae > Medicago > Medicago lupulina. The sequence goes on from OY283144.1 coordinate 65,319,712, forward strand.
AAATGAAGGAAAGAAAATGAAGCAAAAGGCCATGGAATTGAAGAAGAAGGCAGAGGAAAACACTAGACCAGGTGGTTGCTCATACATGAACTTCGACAAAGTGATTAAGGAAGTGTTGCTTAAACAAAATTAGATAGAATAATATTGTTTTCTGCAATGCATGATTTTAATATTTTATTGAGCTGGAGGTTTTATCTAAAATTTCAAGCTGCTATTATTATTATTATTATTATTATTATTATTATTATTATTATTATGCATTGTTGCACTATTTTAATATTCTATTTGAGATTAACATTATGCAAAGCTTCAATTTGGGACAACCAACCGATTGACAGTTGGTTTGATCCTGGTTATATTACAGTTTGGTTGAACCGGGGTTGAACCGAGGGAGAAGGGTCGACATATACAAAGTTTGCTAGTGAAGATTCTTCCTTATCTTACTTTTAAATGATATATTCTTGATCAAATGAATTCCTAGAAGATAAAAGCTTTGCAACGTACTAAACAATGTTTAAAAAATCGAACCAGAGATCGAACTAGTGAGACTTCTAGAACCAGAGGTCCCTTATTCTTGTTAGTGAAAATAATGACCATTTTATCACTGTCCAAACAAAAATTTGAACTTTATCCCTTGAGATTACAAGCCTAAATACTTACTATTGACTTGATAATAAAGAAATAAAATGAGTAAATAAACAATTACCCCCTGAAATTGTAAGTTTCATCAATTACCCCCTTAAAATTAACAAAACTTCAATTACCCCTCTGAAATTGCACAACGTTAGTCAATTTACCCCCTCCGTCAAATTCTTCTGTTAGTCAACATGATGTTTTGCAAATACCCCCCTGAAATTTTGCACTTATGTGCAAAATGCCCCCTGAACTTGAAAATTTATATATTTTTTTCTTATCCTTGACTCAAAAGATATTAAAGGCAAACAATTAACAATTAACTTAGGTCACTTTCATTGTTAAATGTCAAAATGAAATATGGAACATCTTTATATCACAAGGAACAAGGAAGAACATATGTAACATCTTCTTATCTATAACATGTTTCACAAAGAACAAACTTTATATCACCACAAGCCTCACACCCACCATCACCTACTTCAATGTCATCAATCCTTTCACAACAATCAAACAATTTCTCAAGCTTCTTGTCATCATGAAGTTAAGTAACTCTTTAAGCAATTTCTTGAATCATAAATGCATTTCTCAAGCTTCCTTGTTTGCCTTTAATATCATAAGTCAAGTATAAGAAAAAAAAAATATAAATTTTTAAGTTCAGGGGACATTTTGCTAAGTGCAAAACTTCAAGGGGGTATTTGCAAAACGTCATGTTGACTAACAGAAAAATTTGACGGATGAAGTAAATTGATTAACTTTGTGCAATTTTAAGGGGTAATTAAAGTTTTGTTAATTTCAATGAGATAATTAACGAAACTTACAATTTCAGGAGGTAATTACCTATTTACTCGAAATAAAATACATAAAACACAATCTGAATCAAGTGAAAACGTACACAAGTGAAGAGAATGGAGGGCTATCTTGATGAAAGGGACAGCACATCCATCACTCTGCACAATAAAGATGAATTTGGCATTTATGCAATTGTTATTTTGGAGATAATCTTGCGCCCTTGTTGAAAGGGACTGATATTTGTGCCTGATTCAGGCATGGGGAATAATAGCCAATAGACTATGATAAAAGAATAAGTGGCCATTGTTTTTTTTTTTTTTTTAGGGAAAATAAGTGGCCATTGTTGGTTACTCAATTTGCTCATGTTTCTTTTGTACGAGGGGAAATATCTTATACTTGTGTTGTTACCTCCGACACCCACTCCATTGATGACGATGTGCGTACTCTTCTCCATTCTATCTCAAAAGCATATGTTCTTTATATTAAGATATTTTTATTTATTTTTCGGTCGAATTCTGGATTATCATGATTTTTTTTTTAAATTGGAGTGTTAACAAAAAAATAGTTATTAAGGTACCAACATTGCAACTTATATTTCAATTTTAATGCATGTGTGAATACATTTCTTTGTGATTTTTGGTTTTCTATCCTCCCATTCAAAACTCTGTGTCATTCTATCTTTAGCTTTTCCCATTTTGAGTGTACTAATGTTGATATTATTTTTAATTCTCTAGAAGAGAAGTAAATATTTTGAGAAAAAGAAAAACAAAATCAGTTCTAGGACGGATTACCATGAATTTGATAGAGGAGGTATTTAATTTTTTGTGGGGGAGTATCAACCTAGGTCATCAAGGTTGAAGAATAAATTTTCAGTTACTTGTCCTCAAGGAATTTACTTTAAAATGAAAATTAACAGTAGAATAGCATTAACCTCATTAATGGTAATATCAAATGTTCATCTTCTAGTTAGCATTAGTGGGCTAACTTGCTTGCCAAAACATCCATTCCACAACTTCATGCAATATCATGGATAAAAGGGTACACACAGTCGACATACTAATCACTATATTACCAAAACTTGAAAAGCTTCTAAACATCGATCAAAGTTACATCACAATACACGCTTTTAAGGACTTTCAGGGTGTAACGGGGCTAATGTCACAGGTGAGATTATTTTGGGAAGTAGGCTTAATATAACAAATTGGAGTTAAACATTTCCTACTTACTTTGGCAAATGGAACACCACAACCTGAAATAATTTACTCAAATTTGAGAACTAGAAAACACAACAGAAGTTTCCGGATCACTAAATGTACAAATCTTTGTCTCAATTTATTATATAACTATATACACATTTTTTATTTTTAGTTGATTGATTTTTTTTTTTATCAACTTGATTGAATTTTTTTCGTTATATATATATATATACATATATATTTCATTTATGAATTGAGACAATGTGATCTATTTACTCATGTTATCTATATCCCTCACCCCCAAACTTAGAATTTTATAAACACATCACAATTGCCTAACTCTAAAAATTGGGTTAAAATCCTAAGATCTCTAGGCTTGTAATATGGTTTGTCATCGAAACAACGGGGTCTAACCTATTGGCTCAAAAATTGGCTTAAAATGGAAATATCCAATGCAACAGGTAGGCTTCAAAGGCTCAAGGTACAAGCACTTTAAACAATGTAACCAATTGACATAAAGAAAATTCGCAAGTCCCAGAAATAGTATCAGCATGGTACACTCATATTTGTGAAAATTGTAAAACAAAATTTTGGTTTTTAAACTTACAGGTTGAGGTTTATGGAAGTTGTGGTTATCTAAGCATTCTCATTGTCGTACACTTCAACATAGAAACCTCATGCAAACTCTTCCTCCTTGAACTTTTGATACACCATTGATGGAACAAATGCTACTAAACTGGTAAACTTCAAGAAAAAGCAAATTCATTAATAATAAACAAATGCAGATGCAATTACAACACATAGGGGAATACATAATTCATAACACTAGCAACAGTCACAAACATTTTTTTATTTTTTTTTTCTTTTTTCTTTTTAAAAAGAAATACTAGCCAAATGTACGAAATTAGAAAATATGATGGGTTGCCTCCTATCTAGCGCTTTCTTTTACGTCATTGAGCTTGACGCTTCAACCACTATTAGGGTGGCAAATATGACAGAAAGAATATGTCACCCTTCTTCTTCCTCTTGTTTGGTAGGAATTCCATGAACTTCATACAAAGCAGCAAATGCTCCCATGCACTTACCATTAAATCTTTGGAATTCAAACTCTCCCACCTTAGAGAAGGACTTGTATCTATTTGCACATGAGTGGTTTCTTTAAACCCCATTGAGTGAGACTTCAGGTAGAGACTAACACTCCTCACTTGTTGATTTTCTTCCACCGCAACATGACACTCAGTCTCCACCTCAACCAGCTGCTTCTCACATTCATTCGCTTTCCCAACAAGATCACCACACCGAACCTCAAATTTATCAAATGAAACTTGATTTGATCTCAAGAATTCATGTAAAATATTATGAAGTTCAGTGTTGTAATAAATGTTGATTAGGTCTTTCTGACGTTCCCAATTTCTTCTCTGATGATCTGCCCCATAAAAATCACTTATCGCCTTTGATCTTGAGATTTTGTCATCCCAATGTTTTATCTTACGGGAAAGCAAGTATTTTTCATACAACAGGGCAATAACCTCTTCTGTATCACCTAGGGAGATCCTGTCTATCATTGCTACAAAACTCGAATACAATTTTTAGTAGCAAAGAAAAATGAAATAGACATGAAGAGCATAATTCATAATATTTATTTTTTCAAACAAAAATTTAAAAGACAAAAATCCTAAACAATAATGAAATTTCCAAGCTGAAATTAATCAACAGTTCCCGACAACAACGCCAAAAACATGATACAGAATTAGCAAGTGTACTAACTTATATCAAAGTAATAAAATGTATAAGATTCGTCTCCACAGGGACTGTTTCAACTTCTACTCAGTAGTGTCATTATTATTAAGGATGTTTGTAAAATGGGGGGTGCACTGAGGCAAATTGGTTTTGAGTGCAAATGTAAATAAAATGGTTAATAAAAAATTGGTTTAAGAAATAATATGGAGAGATGACTAGGTCATTCGATTCATCTGCTCATCGCTCATTAGTAGCATGTTTCTTAAGTCTACGAATGCTATAATGTTTACGACAAATTAACAAAATAGCTTAGGTCAATCCCTTGATCCTAAGCCCCCTTTTCTGATTATAATTCCCTAATCCCTTAGGTGAACCTATAATCATCAAAGGTTTTAAGTCCGTTAATTCAATTATCATAACCTAACAACGCTCCATCCCTAGATTGTCCGTTAGATTGAACAATATAGATATTTCTGAGTTACACGCTAGTGTCAATGGTCATATAAACTCTTGAATCAGTTATATTGGGTCAAAATCATAAAAGCATTAAGAACGATTTATATTGAATAAACTAGCATGACATTCATAAATATTAAGAGTTACAGGTTACATAATAATGAGTTAGAACAGATTCATCTCTTAACCTAATCACAAAGGATCTAGCTACTCATGGCTAAAGCACAAATAACTAATATGAAAGAAGGATTCATTACATGAAATTGGTAACCGGATATGAGTTTTGATGGTCTCCCACCTTCTCTCTAGATCTCCAGCTCCAAAAGTCTGTTTCTTTCTCCAAAATTTCCAACCCTTGGCTTAGAGTACAACTTGGCGTTTATAAGAAAAATTCTGATTCACGAAAATCGTACTACGATGCTTAAAATCGTAGTACGATGCCTCATTAATTGTAGATCTTGCTCAGACGCTCCTTCATATCGTAGTACGATGCTTGAAGATCGTACTACGATTTTTCCAGTAACAATAGTTCTTCAGAACGTTCCAAAATCGTACTACGATGCCTAAAATCGTAGTACGATCCTTCCTTTGCTTGCGCACTTTAAATACACTTTCTGTTGCTTATAACTCATGCATAATCACTTGAACTCGACTAAAATTACATAAAAACTATAACAAAAATACTATATGACCTAGTGTCATCACATGTGTGAATACATTTCTTTGTGATTTTTGGTTTTCTATCCTCCCATTCAAAACTCTGTGTCATTCTATCTTTAGTTTTTCCCATTTTGAGTGTACTAATGTTGATATTATTTTTAATTCTCTAGAAGAGAAGTAGATTTTTTGGGAAAAAGAAAAACAAAATCAGTTCCAGGACGGATTACCATGAATTTGATGGAGGAGGTATTTAATTTTTTGTGAGGGAGTATCAACCTAGGTCATCAAGGTTGAAGAACAAATTTTCAATCAAGTAATTTTATGGTAACCAACAATATTTGATTGATTTACATATAACATATTGTTTTTTATTTTTAAGGGAAGAAACTCAATGCATTTAGTTTTTTTCAAAAAAAAAAAAAAGCTAAATGCATTTCGTTAGATAATAAGTCACATATACATGGTGGTACATCAGTAAACAAGAGGGAGCTAGCGTTTAATGGGGCTACTTGCAATAAAAGCTAAACTCAACCATAAATTTGTGAAAAGAATCACTAAACAATCGCTAACAATGATAAATGATGTTGTCAAACTCGGTGCAGTTGTCACTACCACCGTTGAAATCATCGATACAAAATATTTACGAGATTACAAATATTGACGGAAAACAAAAAGATTCTCACTTTAGAGTATCTGTAACATTTTGCTTTATCATTTTAGGGATAAAAAATGCTAATAAAATTTTGTTACAGGGACGACAAACACTAATGGAAAATTTTATGAATACTAATAATGCTGGCAAAAAAAAAAAAAATCTCGCTTTGACATAACTGCAGCTCAATATTTAGACAATATTTATTCTTATCAAAGACAATACAACCTACACGTTCTCAAATTATTCAATAATACAAGTAATAGAGTACCTTCTTATTGTTACCATCATCCAGCACAGTAATATTGTAAAACAATTTCATTCAAAGGCAGCAGATGCAGGGGGTGGAGGATCAACCAAAAATTTATCAAGAAGTTGATCAATGGAAATGTAGTTATAATCAGGATATAGTTGTGAAGCTTCAAGGTCATCTTCCCCTAGCTCAAAGTTCACAAGGTCTCCTTTAACAAATACACTATGAAGAATGGAAACTGGTATATTGTGTGGAGGGGGTAAAACTGCATCACAAATGTTTTTTTTTACCATTAATCAAGTTTAATTACTCAATTTTAACATCATAATAATGAAGCTGTATATGGACTTATATAATAAAAAAAAAAAAATTGAACTTGTATTGATCAAAATTTCATATAAAGTGAAAAAAAAGAGAGTAGTATGTTGAATAAAAGAGTCTTACTTTGTGATAGCTTGACAATCTCTTCTTCTGGAACAAAAATTTTGTTAAAGATTTGACCATTTTTGAGCTCCCATAGTGATATCAAATCATTTTGTGTTATAAAATTCTTCAAAGGTCGATACACAACAATTCGATTGTGTGCTCTTGGATCATTTGCCACTTTAATAGTGTACATAGCAATATCTTCTTCATAATTTAGTACAGCTATACAAAACAAATGTCCCAAAAGATTATTACCATTAGTATTTTGTTTGGACAAATAAAGAGGTAAAGGTCCTGTGCTAAAAGAATCAATTGAATATGTTTTCTTAACATAAAACATTATGAATATCAATATTTTCTCTATATCTTTTATGAATTTGATTTGGAGCCATGGAACTCTTTGATTACCAACAACTAATGGTTAGTTTTGTAAAAAAAATAAAAATACAACTAATGGTTAGTGTGCCTCTTCAAAAAAAAAAAAAACTAATGGTTAGTGTCACATATAGGTTTAGCATGAATATTATTTAGTAAGAATGTTATTTTTTGTTTCGATCTCAAGTCCGTTGTACTATTTTTTTAGGTAAATATGGTTGTTAGTCTTATTTTTTCTCCTTTTTTTTGGTTGATAAATACAAACGCGATTTCTATAAACTATCATTGATTTCGATTGCAAAGTATTATTGTTTAATCAATGAGTTATCCTGAACAAACCGACAGATAAATATTTTTTATCATGCTATACTAGGCCAAAAATAATAATTTATTTAGATATTTTTAGGGGTTAATTTAAATTTTGTTGATTCATACCTTTAGTTTCACCAGTGCCATAGACCATAATATCCTTCTTGTTCTCATACGGATGAAGCAAGAAATTCACAAAGTATGCACCAAAACAATTTGCAGAGACAAAAGTATAAGGAATCCCAGATGCTTCAATTTCCCTTCTAATTTTTCTTTTCTTATCAAGGAAAGCTTGGAATGGAGGAAGTGGTTTTATTCTATCTTCTTCCACGCCAAAATCGGATGGAAGAAATCTCTACAAAAAAATAATATAAATTTTAAATAGCCAATTATTTCCATATTCCTTTTGGTGTAAACCAGGTATCCTCCGCGCGTAACTGCGGAGACTAATCCCTCGAGCATTGTCAATTATTTCCATATTCAATATCATATATTTTATATAAAAAATATAATTGCTAAAAAGAAATATAATAATAAACAATCAATGATTGAAAGGGATAATTTCATCTATGTTTAGGAGATACACTTTCCTTATCCTTAAATATGAATTTGGAAGTATTCATTACCTTGATATTACCAGCAACTTTGATAGCATCAATAATTTTGAGTTGCTCCATCACTTGAGGATATGCAAAAGTACATATCACAATGTCTGCTTGTTTAATAACTGCCACAATTTGATCATGCTCAAGTTCTCCCTGCATTTATTAATTTTTGGGACTCATTATGAAAATTCATTCTCTAACTTCATCAGAAATCAATTGGACAAGACTTACCTCCACAAGTGTTACTCCCATGGAGTTGAATTCCTTGCAAAGTTGTATCTTGGAGATAGGTGTTTGTGAATTAATTGGTCGAGCATACACCAAAGTTGGATAACCTAAAGAGATGCTTGCCTTCACCATATATTTTCCTATGTAACCAGTTCCACCAAATACAAGAATTCTACTCCTATTAGCTTCCATTTCTTTTTTGGGGTATACTCTTTGCTCTTGCAAATGCCTAACTCATTGCTTTGAGTATTTGTAGTATCGTAATCATTCACATTTATTACTTAACATTAAATTAAATAGTACTTCATCCGTGTTAAAATAATAGTATTCGTTTAAGGTTTGTACACGATTTTTAAAAAAATTATTAATTGTGTTGATTTTAATGATAAAATTGATATCATTTATTAAAATACATTTATGAATTATAGTTAGTTGAGTAGTTAAATTGAATAAAATTCAATACATACGAGTATAATAATAAAAAATAATAAATATTACATTGATATTCTAAAGCGTAAAATAATTAGAGCCCGTCCAAACATTTAACTTAGTACTATTCGGTGGATTCTCTAATGATGATAAAAAAACAAGGAGTACATTAAAAAAAGGAGGACCACTTGCATCAATTCATTAAATATAAGACAATGCAAAAGCTGCACACCAATACACCGTAAATGCAGTGTTGTTTAAAAAAAAAAAAATACACCGTAAATGCAAAAAGTTGGCTATGTGATTTATGGGTGTAAATCGGTTGTTGTTCGCGTGTATAATTATGAAGATTAATTTTTGAGTTTTTTGGGGTTTAAATGAACAACGAACTCTTTAAACGTTTTAACTTTTTTTTTTTAAAGAAGTTAAACTAACCCTCTTAAATTAAACGTTTTAATATTACTGTATGTTAATGACTGAATTTGAATCTAAGACTTTGATTAAACTAAAAGTAATTTGTGTCATTGCCTAGACCTGTGTTGGAGGTTGTTTCCCCTGTAGCGCACGCTGACGTGCACCCTGTAGAAGTGATAAGGTCGCATCAGACATCTTCGGAGGAGTTGGAAATCCCAACGATTAATGATGCTACTGATTCGCTTATGGATGGTGTGGAACTTATTCATGTGAGCCCGCGAGAGTGGGTGGAGAGTCCCAAAGGTGCTCATGAGAGTGCCCCACACTCATCCCCTGTTGAGCATGATGACATGAATGAGGTGCCTGTTGATTTTTTTCAAGAGCACGCGGATGATTTTGTTGCGCAAGAGGTTGAACATTCTGGTTCGCGCAACATATCACTTGTTGACCGCCCCATTGATCCTCATTTAACTTCCCATGAGGCTTCTGACGGGTTTCTGGATGGTGACGTGGGTCATGAGATTAGCACTCAAAATGGTACATCGCTACCTGTTGTAACAAAGATTCACACTAGTGTTAGAATTCAGCAAGACCTGGAGTTATGGCGCAGAATTAAGGAGTATGATCAAAAAGCTGCGGAAAACCCTTTTATTCCTGTGTTAATTAGAAAGCAGAAGCAACACCTTAAAAAGACCACTATTGGTAAGCCTTACAAAACCCGTTCTACGAGTGTTAATTCTACCTCTGATCAATGATAGTTATGTATTGGAAGGTCCGTGGTTTTGGTACTTCGGAAACCAAAGTTATCTTGAAAAATCTTTATGTCTCTCATAAACCTGTAGTTATTTTCTTGGTTGAACCTTTGTCGAATTTCAGCAGGATCTTTATGCGGACTGGTGTGGATTACCTCGGTTTAGATTTCCGTAGGTGGTTGTTATTTTGGCTCTTCTTATCTTTTGTCTGTTTTTGTTGGTTTTTCGTTTTTTTTCTTTCTTTTCCGAGGGTTTTGGTCTAGTTCCCCCTCTTGTATTTCCCCCCCTTTTTTTTAATAAAATTTGAGATTGGCGGTATAGGATGGGAGTTCATCGGGGTACCAATCTAGTTGGGATGTCGTTGCTTCTCCTTGATGCATGTCCTCTCTTCTGGTTTACCTAAAAAAAATAAAAAATTGTGTCATTTCACTAAACGTTTTTCGGGTTAATCTCCGCCATATATAAATGCATTTCTACCTACTAAGTTAATAAATCTTTTAATTAAATTATGAGATTTATTTATTAATCTAAATGATATAGTAACTAACTTGTAAATGATGCAAAATTGATCTCACTTGCTCATTAGAGAACTAGCCATTTTAAATTTTCCCCGCATGTTCTTCTGGGGTCAGAGACAACTATATTTTACTACATGTTTTAAACATGTGCATATTTCAATTTTAAATAAATCCTTTATAAAAATAGGTATAATATTATCTTGATAAAATTCCATGCACCTCACTTTTATTTTTTTCATACAAATATTCAACATTCCTAATTTTACAAGAGCAAAGACACTAATTAACCTCCTCTGTCTACAACAAAATGTTAAAATTGAAAATAATATTAGAGATTCAGAGAGGAATCACATGAGCTTGGAGTATACCCAACCCACCTCTATTTATATGTTTGCGTAGTGCGCTGCATGTTTGTAGGGTCTGAATCTATCCCTTCTGCTTTGTCATGTCTGTTGTTAGTGCATACTAGTTCGGGTAAAAATGATATTTGAACATTTATTTGGTGATAAATTTTGTGATAACTTTTTCTTTCATAGTTACATTATTGTTTACTTTATCTCTATATTTGTTTTGGTTTTGGTACAAATACCTACTTTTTCTTTGTAAAGTATGATTGTCACATAAGTTGTCAATTAAATTGGTTGTTTAAATAATACTCCTCTTTTTTTAAATGAAAAATACTAATGAATTTATAAAAATTTATTTATCTAATGCATTGAAAATTAAAATACTTAATTTTTTCTAAGGAATAAATTTTAAAATTTAAAATTCTTAAAAAGTATTCTAGAGACACTCGATACCAACATCTTCCTTAGAAAAAAACATCCTTTTGAAATTATGGTTCAGTGGTCCTCATTATGCACATTGCAGGTCTTGTGTTTTTTCTCGGAAGATATTATCGTCGTGGGTTTCTTATACACCTTTCAATTATTATTATTATTATTATTATTATTATTATTATTATTATTATTATTATTATTATTATTATTATTATTATTATTATTATTATGTTAAATATTGTTTTAATTTTTTTATAAAAAAATTCATTGAATAAGCGCCTCTAGAAAAAAAAAATCATTGAAAATGTGATGTTAATATACAATATTATAAGTGAGACATAAATCTAACAAAAAACGTTACTTAGTGATTAAAACACTCGTTAACATTTCTTTTAATCTGTTTCTGAAAAACTAAGATATAACTTCAAACCAAATTCTTATATTAAACAATACAAATACCTAATTTATTTTAATTGCAAACTCATAGTTCTCAAATATAAACCGCCTAATTCTTTCCCCTACCAAAAAGCACCTTATCAACCTTCTTCTTTCTATTGTTTGAAAATTAATGTTTTGAGCCCTTTGAGGTTCAAATGGATAGTAAATTTTTCGTAAGAGTTTTAAAGTTACTGTATGGAAAATGTGGATAGTGCACTTTTCATTTAGATGTACTTTTTTTTTTTGGAGCAAATATATAGATGTACTTATACTATGATATATTTAACGGATAATAATAAATAAAACAACCTTGTACCAAAAAAAAAAATAATAATAAAACAACCGTTTTCCCATGCACTACTAAATGGAAGGAATGACTTTGCTTTTTTCTATGTTTTTTCACTTTTCTATTATAAAAATGCAAACTAAGTTTAGTTACTTCGATTAAAAATGATAATGTATAATTTTATGAGGACTAAAAATGTTGACGTAAAACAAAAAGATTCTCACTTTGTAATATGGTAACATTTTGCTTTATCATTTTATTCGAGATAAAAAATGCTAATGAAATTTTGTTATAGGGATGAATAACACTAATCAAAAAATTTACGAAGACTAAAAATACTAACAGAAAAAAAAAAATCTTGCTTTGACATAATTGTAGCTCAATATTTAGACAATAATTATTCTTATCAAAGGCAATACAGTTTACACGTTCTCAATATAGATAATGTAAAACATCCAACACAATGATATTGTAAAACAACTTCATTCAAAGGCAGCAGATGCAGGGGGTGGAGGATCAACCAGAAATTTATCAAGAAGTTGATCAATGGAAATGTAATTATAATTAGGATATAGTTGTGAAGCTTCAAGGTCATTTTCCTCTAGCTCAAAGTACATGTCGCCTTTAACAAATATGCTGTGAACAATAGAAATTGGAATATCTTCTGGAGTGGGTAAAGCTGCATCATAATAGACATATTTTATACCATTAGTCAATTTTTTGCCTTATAAGCATATTTTAAAATTAATATTATGATTTGATAAGAGTATATTAATATGATTTTTTCGACAATAGATTATAAGCATGATGATGAGTTTGCATAAAACTTCTTTCATTATCACTAAATAATTTTACACTCTAAAACTAGTAGTAATTAGTTAATTAATTTTGTGACAAAGCTAATTGGTTTATAATGAGAATGTAAGCTTATGTATTATATTTATACATTAGTCGAAATTTCAGATATAGGAAAAACATTATTTAATAAAGATATAGTAAAAAAAAAAAAAATTGAATGAAACAAAGTCTTACTTTGTGATAGCTTGATAATATCTTCTTCTGGAAGAAATACTTTGTTAAAGTTTTGACCACTTTTGAGCTCCCATTGTGACATCAACTCATTTTGTGATATGATATTCTTCGAAGGTCTATACACAACAATGCGATTGTGTGTTCTTGGATCATTTGCTACTTTAATAGTGTACATAGCTATATCTTCTTCATAATTTAGTATAGCTAACAAAATATAAAAATTTCTCGTCAGATTGCTAACTAATTCATTTGGATGCAACAAAAATATATAGAAAAAAAGTAGTTAAATAGAAAGGTATATTATGTTAAGAATAATTCATATAGTTAGTCTAAAGGTTTAGTGTAGGGATAAATAATATTGTAAACTAACTATTTCTTACCCCTCATCTATTACACTCAAAGTCCATAAATTTGTACCATCATATATGGTTTATATCACCTTATGCAATAATTTTGAAAGGTCTATTATGTGTGTAATTTTCAATCACATTTTTTCCTTCCTAAAAAAAAAATCACATTTTTTCCTTAACACATGAGTCATGACTATATATCTAGCTGATGGGAAAATATGTACCTTTGGATTCACCACTGCCGTAGACAACAATATCTTTCTTGTTTTCATAAGGACGAAGCAAGAAATTCACAAAGTATGCACCAAAACAATTTGCAGAAACAAAAGTATAAGGAATCCCAGATGCTTCAATTTCCCTTCTAATTTTTCTTTTCTTATCAAGGAAAGCTTGGAATGGAGGAAGAGGTTTTACTCTATCTTCTTCCACACCAAAATCGGATGGAAGAAATCTCTACAAAAAAATAATATAATTTATAAATAGTCAATTATTTCCTATTCAATATCATATAGGCTTAAGTGCAATTTTGATCCTCCTATTTTCAAATTTGCGAACTTTTGATCCCCTATTTTTAAAACCGACATTTTAATCCCTCTATTTGGAAAGTCAATGTAAATTACTAGTCCCCCTCCACTTTAGATAATGTGGCGTCCTCGTTAATGACATGGGTCCTACATGACATTGCTTACGTAGTGAATTATTTAACAACTCATTTCCACGTCATTTAAATTAAAATATTATCATACAGTTATCATACAAATAAATAAAAATAAAAATTGAAAAAAAAAAGCATGGAGAGGATAAATTATAAACTCTAATATGTTCTTATTCCCAAATTAATATATATATATATATATATATATATATATATATATATTTTAAAAAATTAATAATTAGAATTTATAAAAAAAATCTGAATAAAATTTTTCTAACTTGAAGAACCCTAACTTTGCAAAATCTCCAATTTGATTTTCCTCCCCATATTCTTCCTCCTTCCCCGCGTTAATCTCTCTCTTCACCCAGTTCCGTCACCAAAATTTCTTTCCGTTTCTGTTCTATCACCCAGTTCCGTCAGATTGAAGAAGAAACAGATAAGTATAGGAAGAAGAAACAAGTCAGTAAAGATTAAAAAAGAAGATGAAACGAAGAACACGAATGCACCTCTTCCTCTTTCGATAAAACGAAGAACATGAACGCAAAGGTTGAAGAAACGATGAAACCCAAGTCGAGAAACACGGCAAAGGCAAAGAAAAATATTGAAGGAAGGCATAGGAAATGCAAGAACCGGGAATTTGGGAATAAGAATGGTTTATAAGTTTATATGCATTCCGTTCATTAAATTGAATTTGTTTCTGAAATCTGTATCATGTTAGTTTTGAACTATTAAGTAATAACATTAGTAGTTCTACTAGACTTTTGACCCGTGCGACGCACGGATATTCTCGACTATAATAGAGATCAATAAATAATCTTTAACTTGTAAGATCGTGGGTCGATCAATAAACGCAAATTAGATTATTGGAGATACAAATATTACAATCAAATGATAATAAAATAAAATTATAAAGAAAAAAGATAAAAAGAATACAAAATTATATTGTTGCACGGGTCAATTTTATTTATTACTTTTATAGTTAAACATAAAAAATTAATGCAGTTCATGGTTCCTAACATATTATTTAGGGTAGCCGAGTTTGCATGGAAATTAGGGTATTATGTTTGTAAAGGTATTAAATAAGTGTACAACAACTTGTCAAAAAAAAAAACTACAGAAGCAGTAGGTTAAGTTGCTGCAGACCTAATAAAATTAATAAATAAGGATAAGGATTAAGATATTTATTAAATTTTTGCTTTGAAAAATATTCTTGTTTATTAGAGAGAGAAATGAAAAACATATATGATGCAAATTTAGAACCAAAATTTAGGAGATTTATGCCTTCACCATATACTTCTTGAAAAATATCCTATGTGTTTAATGTATTGCAAAAATATTACCCATATTTTTGCCTTCACCGTATACTTTCCTATGTAACCAGTTCCACCAAATACAACAATCCTACTCTTATTAGCCTCCATCTTTTTGGGATATTACTCTTTGCTTTTGCAAGTGTCATAATTTGCAAAAGTATATATAACCCATATGCACATGTATTACTAGACATTAAATAGTACAGATATCTAACTTAATTGTTTAATCTGTCTTGTTAACGAGTGTCCTAAAAAGATTCTTTAAAAAATTTCAATAAGAAAATTATTTATTCAAAAAGTTAAATATTTCAATTTTCAATACATTAAACACATAATTTCCTTTTTATAAAAATTTATTATTAAAGTCGTACCCTTAAAGCATTCGTTAGCATTTTTCTATAATTTTGGTTTTAAGAAACAAGATATAACTTCTAGCCAAATTCCTATATTAAATAATACAAATACCTAATTTATTTTAATTGCAAACTCAATAGTTCTCAAAATAAACCGCCTAATTCTTCCCCCTACCAAAAAGCACCTAATCTGCCTACTTCTTTCTATTTTTTGGAACCAAATTTTTCGTTCACGATAGAAATCCAAATCAATAAGAGGAATCTACTAGCCACTTCCTTACCAGAATGCATTTTTAATCAATAAAGCTAAAAAAAGTTTAATGTATTTTTTACCAGAATGCATTTTTAATATCTCTCTCATATTCATGAAGAAAGTTTGTTACAACAACTTTCTTCATCTTTTCTCCACTGATTCTCTGTGAATCTTCTTGCTTTATCTTTGATTCTTCGTAGATTTTGTGGTTTTTCCTCGAATATTTGTTGCTTTATCTTTGATTCTCCATTGTGTTGCATTTTCTCGTCTTGTTTATCTTTTAACGATTCTCAATTTTTGAAATAGTCACAGTACTATCGACATGGATCAACACAACTGGTAATTGTTTTTCCATAAAAGAATCTTTACTAGCAAGCATGTTTACCAACTTTCATCTTCACTAGTTGTTGCTAGTGTTATCTTCTCAGACTCGATAGTAAAGTGAGCTAATATAGTATGTTTCTTATATTTCCAAGAAACAACTCCTCTGATGGTATATAAATATATATTCACTGGTCGTTTTGGAATCATCTAATAAGGTGTTCCAATCAACATCTGTGTATCTTTCTAGGACAACTGAAAACCTTTGATAATGTAATACAAGGTTCATTGTTCCTTTTTTTAGGTATCTTAAGACCCTATAAATAGCTTGCCAATGCTCATTACTAGGTCTACTGACAAACCTGTACAACATTTCCACGACATAGACAATGTCAGGTCTAGAGCAATCAATGACATACTCAAGGCTACCAATGATGCTCTCACACTTTCACCAGTGTTCTTAAATAGTTTTTTTTTCCACCTATATCATAAGGTGTGCAAGCAGGTTTGCAGCCAAAGTATTTATATTTCCTTAAGATCTTCTCAACGTAGTGAGATTGATCCAAGGAAATTCTCTTTTCTAACCTGGTAATTAATACCCATAATTACATTATCTTCTTTGAGCTATTTCATATCAAAGTTGTTAGACAACAATGATTACAAAGCATTCACAACATGAAAGTTTGAACCAAATATGAGTAAGTCGTCTATATAGAGATATATGATTGTGCAAATGTTATTATTCAATTTATAATAAATAAATTTGTCACTTTCATTCACTTTAAACTCATTTCGTATCATTAAGTTGTCAAAATTTTCGTGACATAGCCCATGGACTTTTTAAGACCATACACATACTTATCTAACTTGTAGACCTTAGCTTCTTTCCCATGGATTGCAAAACATTCAGGTTGTTCCATATAGATTTCTTCTTCAGTTCACCATTTAAAAAAAAGGTTGTAACATTCATTTGGTGTACTATCAAATTATGAATAGCAACAAGATCGATTTACACCCTTGTGGATGTTATCCTGGTGACTGAAGAAAAAGAGTCGAAGAAATCTATTTTTTTCTTTGCCTAAAACTCTTGGCTACAAGGCAAACCTTGTATTTATCAACCGTTCCATCAAGTTTTATTTTTCAAAATCCATTTACAACATATTGGTTTGCAACCAAAGGACATGTCTACCAAATACTAGGTCTTGTTAGACTCTAGAGAATACGTATCATCTTTTATGGCTTCTTGCCATAAGTCAACATTCAAGGAAGACAACACTACTTGAAAGCTAGTTGGATTATCTTCTAATGTATAGACCATGTAATCAGGTCAATACTCCTTAGCCACTAGTGCTTTCTTACCTCTTCAAGGTTCTGTTACGTTTGATGCGATGTTTTCATCACCACTTCTGTTCACTGGATTGTGATCAGTTGCAATGCCCCCACTAGTGCCCCCACTATTTTCTTAATGTAAAGGGGAATTTAATTTCATAGAAATCATCATCGTTTGATTCTATAATCACATTAGCATTTAGGTCATAAAACCTATATGTTTTCCTGTTAATTTCATACACAATGAATACACATTCATAGGTTCTACTAGTGAGTTTTACTCTCTTGAGATTTGGTATCCAAAGATAGGCCAGATAATCCAAGTCCAAAAAATTAGACAAGATAGATTGTCTTTTCTTCAAAATTTCATAGCTAGAAATTTTGTTCTTAAATTAAGGCACTCTGTTTAGCACAAATCAACTAGTTGATAAAATTTTCCCAACAATGAGATGCACCGCCAGAATTAAGCATGATGACAACAACTGACTCGGTAAATGGTCTAATTCTTTATTGCTACTTTACTGTTCATTTCATGAGAGTAAGATGCAGTTGTTTCATGAATAATTTTGTGCAGTTTATAAAACTCAATGAAGTGTGGGAATTATTTTGCTTGTTTTCTTATTGAATTGATTTTCAATTTCAGTTACAAAAACTTTGAACTTGTCAAGCGTATCACTTTTATTTCTCATGAGATATACTTAAGTATAGTCTTGAATAGTCATCAATAAAAGTGATAAAATATATTTTCATATCTAGTCAAGTTACCATCAAGGTCGCATACATCATAATGAATTAAATATAAATATATAGATTATCTAAATAGTGATTTATGCGACTACTTGATTATTTTTAACTTGAATACAAAAAGTCATATATTTATTTTTCTTAAAAAATATAACATATCTCATTTTACGATTGATGTAAGATTCTTACACGTCAATTACCTAACTATACGTGAGTATAATATGATCGTATCCACAGAGACTAGCGTATACCATATGCATTTCAACGACATTTATCTTATAGGGCGATTTCGCTTGGGGTCAGAGACACTCAACCAAGCCTAACAACTGCAATCTCTCGATCAAATAACGGATTCTAGCTTTTTAAACGATATTATCAAAATCACTCGACAATATCATTCGTGTCCAAATGATATCGTTATTTCTAAGGGATCGTTTAAATGTTCGTGTCCAAACTATTTAAACGATCACAAAGTCAATTGGATCATTTAATCGATGATTTCTCGTTCTCATTAATTGATCCAAAAGCATTAAGTCCTAGATTAAAAGTGATTATAAAATATTAACATCTATGTCTAGAATGAAAACTTAAATAGATTATTATTTTATTCCTAGATCCAAAACTATTTGTCAATATCATTTCAAATCTCATAAAGCTTTGAAAACAAGAATAACAACAATATTGAATAAATAAACTAGAACCATATATTAAAAGATCAAGAGTTACATAATAGCTTGTTTGAATACCTCAAAACCCACAAGGTAGATGTAGCTACATATGTCTATGATAGCTTTGCAAAAGATGAAGATTCCATGCCTAGATCCATGATGTCTCATTAAATCTTGGGTTGAATCTACTCTTAACTACCTTGCTTTGTGTTTCTCTCTCTAGAAATGCCCTAGTTTCTCTCTCTAAAAATCAGAAAAAGAAGAGAAAACTATTTATATGGGCCAAATTCGTGAAATCTCGCTTAAGCGAGGTGAATCTCACTTAAGCGAAAAGCCTAAGAATCACACTCTGACCAATGAAGACATGCCACGTGGACCTTATCCCTTGAAGTTGCTAGATCTCGCGTAAGCGAGTGGTAGACTTTTAGCAAGTGTACTAAAAATGCATCGAAGTAATAAAAATAAGTTCGTATCCACGAGGACTGTGTTAATCTCAATTTGGCAATAAAGTAAATATTTAGGATGTATAAATTATTTTGTAAAAGTATATTTGATTTGATTGAATAAAATTAAATAACAGAAAATATAGATTCAGTTAGAAAATATAAATTCGTTTAGAAAATATAGATTCTGTTAGAAAATATATATTTGGTTAGAAAATAAAGATTTGATTAGAAAATATGAAGAGAGATGAGATCAGGTCTTTTGAATCCTCTAATGTTCCCCTAATTGGTATACTGCACTCTATTATTATAAATGATTCCCTAGTCCCACGATAGTTAACAAATTAGTCATAATCAATCCCTTGAGTTAGGACCCTCTTCTTAAACTACAACCGCTAATTCCTTAGGTGGTCTAATAATCTTCAAAGGATTAAGCATGTTAATCTAATATCACTAACAAACGATTATCCATTCCTATTGAATAACTGTGTAAAATACTGCCTTTACACCGTTGGTGTACAACAATTGTAAATAAAATAAAATAAATGAAATTCTTGCACGTTAATAATGGAATAAAATTAGTCTTACAAAAAATAATACATTCATCATTCACTCAATCTCAAGTTATTATTCAATAGAAGTACACAAAATAGATAACATATGCATTATCAAATTATTTAATAGTAGTACTCTCGAAAACATTTTAATCTAACCAACGTTAATCAATAACCTCATTCAAAAGCTCCATAAGCAGGGGGTATAGGGTCGACAAGAAATTTATCAAGAAGTTGATCAATTGATGTATAGTTGTAATCAGGATATAGTTGTGATGCTTCAAGGTCATCTTCCTCAAGCTCAAAGTTTGCCGTGTCACCTTTAACAAATATGCTATGAATGATGGAAATTGGAATATCTTCTGGAGGTGGTAAAGCTGCATCATAAACATATATGTTACCAACATTAGTAAAAATTTCAAAGAAAGTAAAAACAAATTGAATGAAAACAAATTAAAGTCTTACTTTGTGATAGCTTGACAATATTTTCCTCTGGAACAAAAACTTTATGAAATTTTTGACCACTTTTGAGCTCCCATTGTGATATCAACTCATTTTGTGATATGATATTCTTGGAAGGTCGATACACAACAATGCGATTGTGTGTTCTTGGATCATTTGCCACTTTAATTGTTGACATAGCAACATCCTCTTCATAATTTAGTACTGCTAAGAAAAATCAATGTCCCACAAGATTTGTGAACATTGCTAACTAATTAATTAGTTTGGACAACCAGAAAATTCTAGAAGAAATATGATGACTTAAAGGTTACATGAGTATCTTTTATATATCCTTTAGAGGAAAAATTAGATAAATAGAAAGTAACATATTCTTTTATATATCAAGAACAGGTGACTGATGGTGTTATTTGTGATGTTTGGCACAAATTGGTTCCGACAAAAGTTTCTCTTTTCTCTTGGCGCCTACTTCAAGATAAAATACCTACGAGATCAAACCTGGTACGACGACATGTTCTTCAACCAAATGACAATTTATGTATTGGAGGATGTGGGGTAATAGAAACGACGGATCATCTTTTTCTAGAATGTGAATCTTTTGGAAGAGTGTGGGTTTTAATATGTCATTGGCTTGGCGTTTCTTTTGTATCTCCATGTTATATTAAAGCTCACTATACTCATTTTATTCACCTGGCGGGGCTGCCGAGGTCTACTCACTTTTATCTAAAGGTTATTTGGTTGGCTTGCGTTTGGGCAATTTGGAAGGAGAGAAACAACCGAGTTTTCACAGATAAGGTTATTGATCCTCTCTGTATTGTCGAAAAAGTAAAGTTAAATTCCTTCCTTTGGCTATCTTCGAACTTTGTGCCTATAGCTTTTGGTTTTCATGATTGGTGGAGACACCCACTACTTTGTATGGGTGTCATGTAATGTGTTTTGAGTTTTTTTTTTATTGGTGTTGGCACCTTCATTTCGTGCCATGGTGTTGTAACAGATATTATGTGATTCATCACTTTAGCACACCTTGTGCGGGGTAAATCACTTTGCTTTTGAGCAATATATTCCATTTTTATTTGTTAAAAAAAACATATTCTTTTATTTCCAAGGCTAATGTGTTATGCTAATCTATGTCAAGAGTAGATAATCTATGTGTTATGCATATTTATCATTTATATAATGTAACCAACATTAAACTCATCCATAGTCGTTGTGAGACTAACCACTAAGTCTTTAACCCAACAATATCCCCTTCAAATGTGAGTCTCCCACATCCTATATCATATCTAATACCAGGAACTCACTCATGCTTTCCCCTTGCCCCAAGCCAAACCAGGACACTCATACTACTTGTGGGAGAGTATGAGGGATAGTCATGAGCAACAATGGAGCAATGCTCTAAGACCACAAAAGATAAAGATGTCACATCTCTATCCAAAACGATAAGACATACATCTTCACCCAAAACTATAAGAAATTAGGTATATGGGTCATAGTCTCCCACATCATATATTTGATCCAGATGCTAGGATCCGACTCCCCTCAAGATGAATCAGAACTCCGATACCAGTTGGTGGGGAGCGCAAAAGTAGAAACATGCCAATGCCTCTTGACAAAAGAGAGTAGGGATGGAAGTAGGAAGGCCGGACTAAACTTTAACTTAAATATGTCTGACATGTTTTAAAATTTGAAATCTCAAGTTTTGTCTATTATCCGTCATATGCCATTTTTTAAGATCTAGTCTAACCTTATTCGAAGGCTACATTGACATGAAAGTCTATTTTATACTAATGCCTTTAAATATAAACATAATTAAACAGGTCAATAGGTCTAAAACTAAGTAGGCAAAAGGTCAAAAGGTTTTTCCAATCTACTATCACTATGCTAAATAGTCCCTCAGTCGATGTAATATATATATATATATATATATATATATATATATATATATATATATATATATATATATATATAGAGGGGGGTTATTTTGACTCCAAGAGTAAGTTTGTTTACTTACTCTAAATCCTAACCTTTAATCATATTATCAATTGATGGCTTAGATTGATTAATAATAAGTGATATTGTAGACTTTAATTTTCTTCTCTATTGGAGTTAACATTCATTACCTCAAGATGCCAAAAAAATTAATGACTTTTAATGTTCTGTTTTTTTATTCTTCTCCCTTAATTTTCTTTTTTGTACATATAAGAAGAAAAAAAATATTGTTAGAGATTGTGAACTAAAAAGTTGGAGTTTGTGCACACGTATTATATTGTGCAGTATCAAATTTAATCTATTATCGAATTTTGTCACTTATCGCAAATAATTGGGATGAAGCTAAAAAAAATTCCTCAAACCATAACAAGTAGTACAAGAGTTTGAATAGTTCATTATGTGAAAGTTTTAACTGATAATGGAAAATTTTACGATGATTGCTTTTCTACCATGCTTTGTTTAAAAAAAATGGTTATCTTTTCTTGTCCTTGTTTGTTAATAAGAAATTCTTTTAACAGTTTTACATTTTCTATATTTTTGCCATCATAGAATTTTTAAGTTTTGTTGATAAGCTTTTACCATTTTTTTTCTTTATCTCTACAAAAAAGAAAATTATTAGGAAGAAGAATAGAAAAATCAATCCATTAAAAGTCATTAATTTTGTTGCCATTTTGATGTGATAGTGTTTACTCTAATAGAGAAGAATACTAAAGTCTACAATATCATTTATTATTAATCAATCTAAGCCATCAATTGATAATATGATTAAAGGCTAGGATTTGGAGTAAGTAAACAAACTTACTCTTGGAGTCAAAATAACCCCCCTCTATATATATATGTTTACTATTTTTATTTTATATTTTTTAATAGCTCAAGTCTATAGATAGGTTTTTTTAAGCCTAAATTCGGTGTTGTTACTAAACAAGTTGTGTTGAGCTAGGTGTGAAACATAAATCTATCTATCTATATATCTATCTATCTATTCTATTCTATATATTATTATCTTTGAATTAGAAACTTGATTCATTCTAATGATAGAATTTTGCCTATGTGGCACCTCTACAAATGCTTCAACATTGTAAGTTAAACATAAGTCATAAGCCTTTTCTTTTTCCATTTTTTTCCATCTATTTATTACTACATATTTACATTTACATATATTCATACATTCTTATAATTCATAATTATGTAACTTTTGTAACTCCTTCCATCAACTCTTACATTTCATTCTACTAAATGTGACTCTCTCTCTCTCTCTCTCTCTCTCTCTCTCTCTCTCTCTCTCTTGTTTTTTTCATGGTGTACCCGTTTTAATAATTTAGTCTAATTATTTAAAGTACAATATTTTTAAAAATTTGTTAGCCTTTCAATTCCACATTACTTAAGTAAGGTCGAGTCAATTGATTATATCAGGGTGCCTAATGATTAGTCTTTCAATCTTTTTTACTTCGGATTTAACAGGTGAGACATTGAAGTGCATATATATTGAGTTTATTATTATTATTATTATTATTAACCTTTTGAACTACTATTTTTTATTTATTCCATAACTCATATTTCTTAACTACAAACATTCACTCACTCATTATATATACAACCACTAATATGATTTCAATACTTTTAGTTTCTACTAATGAGACTATTTGTCATACATTGAAAAAGATTGTGTATATAAATATGTGATTTTTGCACCAAATTTTGGGTTTTGTTCATTGCCACTTTCAAGCAATAATTGGATAGAACATCTTCAATTTTGTATTACTTCTTTTCTACTCACTTCTACTCTTCATCTCTTGATTATCAATTGGTTTCTATGACATGATAGGGAGTCAAGCTACTCTTAGATTGGTCAAATATTTAAGCTCTACTTTTTATTTATTTATATAATGTTTGTTAGTCTATTTTTCCGACTTTTTCTTTCATATTTTATTTTATTCCTTAATGTGTATGTGATTTTTTTTTTATGTGAATTAAGAAAAGAAGATAAAGGATACTTTTATTTTTATTTGGATGCAGCGGTTGCTCAAGAAGAAGTTTATGAAAAATGGTTGTTCATCATCACTCTTTCCAAGAAACTATTGGATGGTAGCGCTCTTCAATTTGATATTATAATTTTTCTTCTGCTTTTTACTCTTCATCTCCTAGCTATTTTTTGGTTTCTAGGACATGATAGATACTCAAGTTCCTTTTAGATCGATCATATAGTTTGAATAAAATTCAACAATTTATAAATATAAATTTGAATGAATTGTTTTAATTTTTCGAATTTAGTTTATATGAACATAGTGATAATTATTATCATCTATATTTATTTTCTTTTTATCAAAAAAATATGTATTTATTTGCACACTTATATTTTTAGTATATTTTATTTATTTATCATGTTTATATACTTTTGAAAAATATAGAACACAAAAATGTTAAAGTTCATTAAATAATAATATTATTATCATGAATTTTGCAACTTAGATATTTTAATATTATGTAAAATAAAATACAGAATGACAAAATAATTTTTTTGTTCTCTTAAATAAAAAATTGTAGAAAAATGTTACAAATGAACAAAATAAAATGATCACTCAAATAATATATTTAGCCAAAAAATAATTATATTTCTTAAAATATTTAGAAGAGTTTAATAAAGGTTAATGAAAGGTTGTAAGTTACAAATTAAAATAATTACATTGATAAACTCATTAGTTACATTTTTATTAATTACTAATGTCTTATTATTTTTATAAAGACTTTGATACACCAACCTTTAAACTACTATTTTTCATATTCCCTAGCTATGATAATTTACTCACTTATTGTATTAATGAAATTTTTTAATGAATAAATTGGTTAATTAGTTACAAACTTACAATTGTTTAGTAAGTTTCAATTTTCATTTGGCTTAATTACATTTTTGGTCCTCTTATTTTGACCTGCTCGCGAAAATGGTCCTGTCTCTTTAAAATCGAACAAAACTGTCCCTAAACTATATTTTTGCTGCAGTTTTGGTCCTTACCCCCATTTTACCTCTCAAAAACGCTGATGTGTCACATATTTTGATGAGGTGTCCAAAAAAGCATTTAGGTGGCAATTCCAACATGGAAAATCACATTAACATGTCATCAAATCAACTTATTTTAAATTAGGAAAATCATTTTAACATTTCAAAAATTAAAAGTAAAAGAAATTGAATTTTTCATAAGAACAATTGAACCCTAATTCCCAAATCCTTTTCAATTCCTTTCATCTTTTTCTCCACACTCCACCATCGATTTCCCTTCTCCGTTCTCTTCTCCTTCCCTGTTTTCCTTCTTCTCACATTAAAAATGGAGCTACTGAGTTTTGTTGTTGTGGGGCCAGATCTGAATATAAAAAGGAGAAGATTTGGGTGTATAATAGTTTAATGGATTGATGTTGTTGCAAGTTGTTACTATTGTTGGTGGTGGTGTTGTTAAAGAAATTGATAGTGTTGTTAACAATGGATTTATGTTGGATCAAGTTTTCTCCTTTGTTACTGTTGTTAATGAAATCGATAGTGTTGTTGATGATGGTGCAAGCTGTTAATTGATTAATCCATACGATGATATTGTTGTTGCAAGCTTTTCCAGAACAAGAAATTAGAGAAGAAGCTCACGTGCCTAACTTTCTAATTCCTCTTTTTTCTTTTTTTCTTCATATAAATTTGAACTTGGAAATAAAAAGAAAAAAAAACAATAAGTGCTTTTATTTTTTTGAATCAGATTAAATGCCACATGGAATTGCCACCTAAGTGCTTTTTTGGACACCTCATCAAAAAATACGACACATCAGTGTTTTTGAAAGGTAAAATGGGGTAAGGACCAAAATTGCAACAAAAATATAATTTAGGGACAATTTTGTTCGATTTTAAAGAGGCAGGATCATTTTCGCGAGTAGGTCAAAATGAGAGGACCAAAAGTGTAATTAAGCATTTTCATTTATAACTCTTAGATTGACCAAGTATTTAATTTGATATAATGTTTATTAGCCTACTTTTCTAATTTTCTTATTTCCTTTTGTTACTTGATTTGGATATGATAATATTTTCTCGTGAATTTGTAGAAGAGAATAAAAAAAAAATTGAAGGAAGTAGAAGAGGATAAATGAGACTTCTATTTATGAAGTAAGTATAATATATTAAAAAATGAAAACTACAATATATTTATGTAGTCTAAACTTAGAGTCTTTATGTAAATATCAATAATATAGAACATGAAGTAAAAGTTCAATTCATTTTTGTTCAAATATTTTCGTTCAAATATTTTCAATTAAATATGGAAAATTGTATCTTACGTGAAAACAATATTTTAGTTTATAAAGGTGAAGACTACACGTGTCTACCATTTTTTCTTATAAAAACAATAAAAAATATATTATAATATAATTAAGACATGGATAGAGAGAAGGTTAAAGGATATGATCCAACTTACATGTTTGTAGCATTTGCTTATGAAAAACATTAAATGAATTTATACAATAAAATTTTAAATTTTGTGCACATAAAGTTAATACAATTCATTGAGAAAAATGATTCAACAAAAATAAATTTAAACCATTAACTACAATTGACTTGAAAAATTTATATATGAAGGTGGTTAAAGGATAAACTGGGTCTCATTTGCACGTATTATAGTCCCGGCTAATAAAGAGATTGTGCTAAAACCATATTCCATATGTTTTTTAAATAAAAAATTTGTTTTGTATTTAGCACCAAAATGCTAAAAAAAAAAATTGAGGACCAAAATGCTAAATATAATATGCATCCTACGTGTATGTTCTAAAATTAAATAATGAAACTATAATTATTCAAATTAAATTTTAATAAATAAATTATTTGTAAAAGGGAGGAGGAGAAGATGAATAATTATTTTATTGTTTTTACTTAAAAACTATGTTGTCATGAAGTGTTTGAATGGTACATATGAAAATGAGTCATTTAATTTATTTATTTATTAAAATTGAGTTATTTCCTTCTATTTTCTTTAAATAAAATAATTCCATTGACTCAAGTTAGAATATAAATTTGATAATATCTAATTATAATTCATAATTTTTTTTCTTTCTAAAATCCACAAATGTATTAAAATAAAGTAAACAAAAAAAGGAGATATAAACTAAACCAAGAAAATATATTAAAAGAAATTTTTATTAAATTCTATTGATTTCAAATAGAGGTGAATGATACACCGTTTATGTCAAAAGTAATTTTTATCTACTTTATACTCTATATTCATTGGACGAGAGAATAATAAGTTTAAAAATATTTTAATAGCTATTTTTAATTTTAATTAAAAAATAATTCAATAGAGATTCACCAAATTTATTATTTTCAATAACTTTAAAAAATAAACATTGTAATCAAACCCGTGCAACGTACGGGTTGAATGCCTAGTTTTTAATAGTTTTCGTCTTACTAAAGTCCGAATTTAATTCCTTTAACTCATCTAATTTTTTAAGCCGTCTGGAGTTCGAACTCTAACCCCTACATATAACAATGCATTGTACATAATATCGTTAATTTCATGTTAATTTTTATTTTATTTTAAAATGCCTCACTATAAAATAATTTTTTTATTTTATTTGGACCGGTACCATTTGCATTTCCCTATTAATATATTTTAGATTATAAAAACATTTACTCTAAACACCTCACTTATTCACCTTATAAGGTAAATTCAAGCCACTAAGCTACCTGACCAAAAAAAAAAAAAAACATCTTCCCCGTCATCTATTTCACTCCTTTTGGTATCTTTGTCATGCATATATGGTTTATATATATATATATATATATATATATATATATATATATATATATATATATATCTTCTTACATGAAAATTAGCATTTCATAATAACAAATATGAAATTATAATCTACCACTATTTTGAAAGGTTGATTTTTTTAGTTTGTTTTGTTAATTGAAGTTTAACAACCTAGCATATATACTTGTCTATAAGCCAATTCACTTGTACAAAAAATATATACATTTATAAAATGAAATATATACATTTATAAAATCAATTTGATTACCAACATTCGTCTCCGTGATTTTTGTTCACTTTGTTGAAACAGAGAAAAAACAATATCAAATACTACTTGTACTATTTTGTCGCGGTCGTTTTCAGGGTTATAGACCATTTTTAAAGCCTTGGCAATCATTAGTTTTTTTTTTTTTAAAGAGATGATAATCATTAGTTAATAGGCATCCATGTTATAGATTACATGCAAACCAAACAATCAAAAGTAAGCCTTACTAAAAAAATAAATCAGACACACAAAAAAAAAAAAACTAACATATAGAGTGGGGAAATGGAAATATTTTTTATACCTTGATATTACCAGCAACTTTGATAGCATCTACAATTTTGAGTTGCTCCATCACTTGCGGATATGGAAAGATACATATCACAATGTCTGCTTTTTTTATCACTCTAACAATCTGGCCATGTTCCAGTTCTCCCTGCAATTAATTATTTTTTTATATTTATCAAGAAATTAATTAAAATGAATTGTTATTTTCATTGCATATATACATAGAGAGAAAATTAACTATTAAGCCTTAACCAAACGGTTGAGAATAAATGGTTAATAAACTTTAATTAATAACGAATCATTCGAGAGAATCTCATTACAAGTATCAGCTGAAATAATTATCAATTAGACTTTAATTAGTCGACTTATGACCGAACTTTGGATTTTCACGGTTCCCACTCTCTCAGAAACTTGATGGTTAAGAAGAATAAAGGAAAGAATTAAGAAGACTTACCTCCACAAGTGTTACTCCAATGGAATTGAATTCCTTGCAAAGTTGTATCTTTGAGGGAGAAGTTTGTGAATTAATAGGGCGAGTGTACACCAAAGTTGGATAGCCTAGAGCGATGCTTGCCTTCACCACATACTTTCCTAATTGATAATTGGAGGGGAATTCTCCATATTTTGAAAACATTGAATAATTTTCTCATTTTCAATACCAAAAAAAGTATATCTCTATATAAGTAACTAAACAATTAATTAACCATTCATATGTGATGTTGTGTCAAAGTGTGTGTTTATGTGTGGGCCAATAGAAAAATGTTTTGTGTTTTGTGTGGGCCATTTAGTCAACATTTCAACTATAACTATATATTACTGTATTACTACCACCTAAAAAAAAAAATATCTCAAAATTTAGTGCAGGCACAAGCCTACATACCACTATGCTTGCATCCGTCCCTGAGTCTACTCAAACTCTTTCTTAACACAAGAGGGGTCAATACTCGCTTGTTGATTAATGATGCAACGAATAGGCGAGCTTTTGGCCCCTGTGTGCGCATTCTAAGTCGACATTGACCTTTCCAAAAGAATTTTCGAAGAGGTAGTGGTTGAACTTGAGGGTTTTGCGTTCTATGTTGGCATTGTTTATGAAAGACTACCTAAGTTTCGCACCAATTGTTTCACCATTGGATACTCAATATCTCTTTGCAACAAGTTTCGCCCCAAGAACAAGGAAAAAATGGTGAAGCCGGATAAACCCATAATGAAGGGTGATTCTTCTAAGCGGCCTATCCCCATAGAAGATGAACAGCCTCGTAAGGAGGAAGATAATGATAATGCTAGATCTCATGAGGACCTCCATGAGGAGGCACATATTGCACATGAGAAGCATCTAGAGGCTATGGAAGATCAACACATTGTCCCAAACAAAGAATTATTTGGACATTACACTCGTATTTTTATGCAATATTGGTGGAACGAGACGACTTTGCTTTCAAATTGAAAGACATGACTGGTTCCCTGATTTTTGTTCACATTACCAAATTATTGATCATGATATCACGACTTGTCGTTGGTTGATCCCTCAGAAGGTTATGGAAAAGGTAGATCGTGGTAAGAAACTTGCACATGTTCTGGAGAAAACAATTCAGAAATATGTTGAAAAGGAGAATACATGCGGCATAGGATCCTCCAAGGCTTTTGAAGCGCTGGTAATTATTCCTACAACACGTGTTATTACTCATGTTGAAAATTTTGTTAATAATGATGACATTGTTGATGCAAATAACGTGACTTATGATGGTACTGTTGTTACTAATGACGATAATGTTGATGCAAATGTCGTGACGAAACTGTTGTGACTAATGATGAAACTATTGCTATTAACGAAACACCCTCCTTTCAATCGTGACACAAAGGTTCATATTGAATTGTTTACTGCCTTTGAGGCAGATGCACAAGCAACACAAATTGTCCCCAATGTTTACTCGGATTGAGCAGCATCCTAAGGCAAGCAATACTTTCCACTTCAGCTATGAAATTGTGGATACGTCCACATTGGTTTGACAACCAAGTATGAAACCCATTCATGAGCCAGTACAATCTGAGACCGTTGAAGTTGAATCTCTTTTTGAGAGGCCGCCCCATAAAACTTTGAAGCATGTGGGAATTCATATTCCAGATGTTGATATGCATCGAGATTTGGTAACAATGGAAGGTGCAACCAACATGCCTGCTCATAATCTATCCATCTACCCTCTACATATGTTTTACAAAAAGACTTTGAGTTAGCATAGAAACTGAACAGTAAAAATGTTGACTCCTAACATCTCGATGAGCGAGATGTGTTTCAACTTATATTTATTGATTCCTGAGAATAAAATGATAGAAATATATATGTTTATATTTGTTACAAGTTTATTAAATTTTATTCTCGCATATAAACAAATTTTGAGAATAAAAAAAATTTCTCAAAGAAAATGGTGGGAATAAAGTTCTCATGGAGATGAGAATAAATTCATATGTAGTTACCTATTATAATCTCTATTTTATAGTTCCTATGAATATTATAAAGTTAACCAAATATATTTTTTCTAAATACCTTAGAATAAAATTTCCATCTTTAAATTCTAAAAAATGTTATTCCTAAAAATAAATTTGGTAAACTTGAAACAAACACACCCTTATTTGAGTTGCCTATCAAACTGGTTCTAGGGGTTCACCTCAATGAATAGTTATTTCATCACATATATTCGGGGAATGTATTGAGAGTGTGCAGATTTGATGGCAAACCATGGGCACAATATAGTAGTTGAGATTCTTGGATGGGATATTGTGCCATATTTTGTTAAGTAGGTTTTTTTCGGAGTGTGTTTGGATGGAGGGTTTAAGAGGGGAAGAGATGGGAGGACTTACTTTTATTTTTTAAATTACGAATATTATAGAATAATTTTTAGAAAATTGAATTAACAACATGATAAATGATCATATAATACTTTAAAAACACATAATTTGTTTTAAAAATACATTTTACATTGTTCACAATTTAAAAAATAAAAGTTAGTCCTCCCCTTCCTTCCCCTCCTAAACCCTCAATCCAAACACACCCTTAGGGACCGTTTCAGTTTGCCCAATTTCTTGTTTTCCTTTGTTTACTTTTTTTTTTTATGCTTTGTCTTTTTGAAAGGAGAACTACAAATTAGATAATTAATGTTATTTTTTTTGTGGAGATCATTAGTGTTATTTTAATCTAACCTTAGTCGTTCTTAAAAATGAATTTTAAAAAAAAAATTATATATTTTATGAAGAAAAAAATTACCCGTTCAATTATTTTATAGCTAAACCCGTAGAACTTTCGTTTTTTGAGAAGAACTATTCTTACATAATAATTGTTTTCAATTGTTCGAAAAGGTGAAATATTGTTTTTCATGTCATAAAATTTGTAAATGGGTTCAATTTGTAAATTTATGTATATACTAAAAAAAAAACCATGAAAAAATATGCAATTACGGCACGTTGATAATGGACCAAAATTGGAATTACCAAAGAGAATTAATATATTCACTCAATCTCAATTTATTCAATAGAACTCACAATAGACTTTGAACCAAAAAAAAGAACTCACTATAGATAGCATTTTTTTTTTTTGGTTACAACAATAGATAGCATATACGTTCTCAAATTATTTAATAGTACAATCAATATTTCAGTATACCTACGAAATTTATTAACCTAACCAAACATCAAATTAAGGTCACTATTAATAAAATAGCTTCATTCAAAAGCAGCAGATGCAGGGGGTGGAGGATCAACAAGAAATTTATCAAGAAGTTGATCAATGGATGTGTAGTTGTAATTAGGATATAGTTGTGAAGCTTCAAGGTCATTTTCCTCTAGCTCAAAGTACATGTCACCTCTAACAAATATGCTATGAACGATGGAAATTGGAATATCTTCTGGAGGGGGTAAAGCTGCATCATAATAGACATATTTTACCATTAGTCAATTTTAAATTTCACAATCATAACAATAGCAAAATATTTATTTAATTTTTGACATATATTAAAACTAATATTATGATTTGATAAGATTATATCAAAATGATTTTTTTGACAATAGATTATAAATATGATGATGAGTTTGCATAAAACTTCTTGTACTATCACTAAATAATTATAAACTCTAAAATAAAACTAGTAGTAATTAGTTAATTAATTTTTGGTGACGAAGCTAATTGGTTTATAATGAGAATGTAAGCTTATGTATGTATTATATTTACATTTACATACATTAGTCGAAATTTCAGATATAGTAATAAAAAAATTGAATGAAACAAAGTCTTACTTTGTGATAGCTTGATAATATCTTCTTCTGGAAGAAATACTTTGTTAAAGTTTTGACCACTTTTGAGCTCCCATTGTGACATCAACTCATTTTGTGATATGATATTCTTCGAAGGTCTATACACAACAATGCGATTGTGTGTTCTTGGATCATTTGCTACTTTAATAGTGTACATAGCTATATCTTCTTCATAATTTAGTATAGCTAACAAAATATAAAAATTTCTCGTGAGATTACTAAATAATTCATTTGAATGCAACAAAAATATAAGGAAAAAAGTAGTTAAGTAGAAAGGTATATATATTATGTTAAGAATGATTCCTATAGTTAGTCTAAAGGTTTAGTGCAGGGATAAATAATATTATAGGCTATAACTATTTTTTACCCCTCATCTATTACACTCAAGGTCCATAAATTTGTGCCATCATATATGGTTTATATAACCTTATGCAATTATTTTGAAAGGTATTTTATGTGTATTTTCAATCACATTTTTTCCTTAACGCATGAGTAATGACTATGTATCTGGCTGATGGGAAAATATGTACCTTTGGATTCACCACTGCCGTAGACAACAATATCTTTCTTGTTTTCATAAGGACGAAGCAAGAAATTCACAAAGTATGCACCAAAACAATTTGCTGAGACAAAAGTATAAGGGATTCCTGCTGCTTCTATTTCTCTTCTAATTGTTATTTTCTTATCAAGAAAGGCTTGAAATGGAGGAAGAGGGTGTACTCTATCTTCTTCTACACCAAAGTCTGATGGAAGAAATCTCTGTAGGGAATATGTACACAATTATTAAATGAAAAATAGTTCCATATTTCAAGATATTTAGTTATATTAAAAAATTAACAGCAACAATTAAAGAAAATAAAATCTAAAGATGAGGATACAAAGTCAATGCCTCTTGTTATATATATACACTATATATAAAGTAAATACATGAGTTTGTTCTGATTTTTTCCTTTCCAATTCTACCTTTCATTTAAAATATTTTATTTATTATTCCTTTTTAACAGTATTTAAATTATTAATTAAAAAATAGATAAATATCATTAAAATATCCCACCATAATAGGAACAATATTATTAAAAATTTATAAAGAAAATATGATATTTTGGGTTGGATTTTCAGTATTTCAATTATACTCTTAAATAAATTTAACTAAAAAAATATTATATTGTTAGTATCATTAAAAACGATAAAAGTTTATATTATATTTGCAATATTGATTTGTAATCCAAAAAGATAAGAATGATTTTTTACAATGCCCGTCAACTGTATATGTTCAGAAAATTACACATTAGTGGAAGGAAAGTGGAGAATTGTTGTGTTTAACCTAAAGAGATGCCATTCAAACATTTTTAGTTAATGGAACTTTTTTTTTTTGAAGGATAGTTAATGGAACTTTTATCACCTTGATATTGCCAGCAACTTTAATAGCATCTATAATTTTGAGTTGCTCCAATACTTGTGGGTATGGAAAGGTACATATCACAATGTCTACTTGCTTAATCACTTTCACAATCTGGTCATGCTCAAGTTCTCCCTGCAATCAATTATTGTCCATATATACTTATCAAGAAATTAATTAACTAACAAGAATAATTTAATTTCATTACATAATAGAGAGAAATAAGATTTACCTCAACTAGTGTTACTCCAATGGAATTAAATTCCATGCAAAGTTGTATCTTGGAGTTAGGAGTTTTTGAATTAATAGGGTGAGTGTAAACAAATGTTGGATGACCTAATGAGATGCTTGCCTTCACCATATACTTTCCTATGTAACCAGTTCCACCAAATACAAGAATCTTATTCTTCTTGGCCTCCATTTTTTTTGTGTGTACTCTTTTCTTTTTTTGATAATGATCTTTTGTGTACTCTATGATCTTTGTAAATGATTATTATCTTACTGCTTCGAACAAATATTTATAGTGTCACATTGGCGTCTATCATTCAGCATTTTAATATTGATTACTATTAAAAAGTATATGTTTTCTTTGTTTTGTAGGAAACTAACAAAGCTATCTATCGGTACAAAAATGACCAGAGCATTTTTTTTATATCAAAATATGGCACAAGTGTGACATTTCCATTAAGCCGGCTTCTATGTGGTTGGAATATTAGACCACACCAAACTCCTAATTAAAGGGATGATCTTATATTTTTTTTTTTAATTACAATCATGGTTAAAATAGAAAAAACTGGATTCGAAGTGTCAAAAGGAAGAAATTCAACCCCATACCAGTTGTACTTTTAAAGCCACATTCTTCTAAAAATTAATTCAATGTTACTTTGTTAAAAAAAAAAAAATTGAAGTTGATCGTAACACAAATCTACAAATCAAACTCTTAAAATTTGTGGTTGGACACAATCCAATAAAACCGGTATGTGAGATGAGAATTGTTCCCACTTTTTTTCTTTTTAAGAAAATTATCTCTACGTTTACAGGTAAGTTTGCTTGAGGACAAGCAAAATTCCAAGTGTCGGGCTTTGATCACAAGAAATCATATAGGGTATTTAGTACACTTTTAGAGTTATTTTAGAGATGAAATAGTTAGTTTATATCTATTTTAGTCGATTTTTTTAAAGAAATTCAAAAATTATAAAAGGACAAAAGAAGAGAAATAGTCTTGAAACCATGAAAGCCCATCCCAACCTCACAACTATGTAAACATGCTATGCTTTTTACAAGTTAAATAAATGATGATACTTGAGGCATAGTCGTTATGGACGTTTTGGAGAGAAGAAATAGAGCAAAGAGTGAAGAAACCAAAGAGTCGGTTATAGTTGCTCTCTAGGTTTATAAGTTGTTTTAGATAGTTTTGATTGATATCTTTTGAATTAGCTTAGTTTTTTTTTTAAAAGCACCCTTTCACTCTAGGTCATATGTTATATTGTGTTTTTGAAAAGATCTCTCTTGCATAAAAACTTTGGGTGTAAGTTGGTTTTGAACAAAATATGATTGGGAAAGTATTTTTCACATGTTTTTGAAGTTTTGTACTTAAGATTCGAATCATCAACCCTTTTTTAATATGATATATCATTTTGAAGTTACGATACTAAATTTTTCAAATTTTGGGAGGTACAAAATTGTATAAGATAAGAATTTTGAAGGGTTTATATATCATCAATTCTTCAAATTCAATTTATGTTCTTATACAATTCTTAAAATTAAGTCTTCTCAACAAAAGAAATCGTAGGATGTGTATTTTTTAAGGTTACCACAAACATTCCTATTATAATGTGAGGTTATGAATTTTACATTTGCATGTTTGATATAAGTTTAAAAAAAAAAAATCGTTCTCATACTTATTACTTATTCTGAGGAATAAAATTTACACACAACTTCTCAACTTTTTATTCTCAACAATAAATTACAACTACCAATAACCACCCACTTTCTTCTATTATTTTTTTATTTCTATTTTATATTTTAAAACTAGATAATTTAAAAATAAAAAAATCGTACAAATATAAAAATAATAATAATAATAATACCAAACATATTTGTGAGAATTATATTTCTAGGAATATGATTCATAGGCAAGTTAATCATGGGAATAAATTTTGAAACATGAAACAAACGCACCCTAAAAATATATTCTTTCAGAAAATATGAAAGATTTCTTTAATTTTCCTTATGTTTTTCACCTCCCAAACAAAGTCTAAGTAATTAAAAATAAAAATTCATTAACTATTTAAATTCAACCATTAAATTTATTGCTTATTAGTCAAAATAATAAGAAAATGAGAGTTGCGTAGCTCAATTAGTTTGAGCTAAAGAAAAAAGAGTTAGAAGTCATAGATTCAAACTCGGGTAAAGAAGTAGATATATTTAACAAATTAACTACTAATATTGATGTATGTCATTTCTTCTGATTTAGCAACAAAAAAAAAGTTGTAAATAATATATTTTATACAATATTAGGATACTTTTTAGTTGTTCAAACAACATTTATCAAAATTAAAAGAGAAATAAACCAACTACTTTTAAAGCAAGACTTCCATTCTCTTACATCAAAAACAAAAGTAGTGGATTATTATTTTTATCAAACAGTTTAATTAACAATAAAAAACCATTGTTAAGATAAATAAGTAAAGAATTTAAGGTATAAATCTTGACTTTTGCATATATTATATAATATTTTTTTAATGATATTTTGAAGGATTTTTTTTTTTTTAATGATTGTTGACTCTTATTTTTCTGAAGATTAAAAAAAGTAAGATGGCTTGTACCAAAGAAGAAGAAAAAAAGTAGATGGCTTTTCTCTGATAAATACACATGTTATTAGAATAGAAGCATGGGCGTGCTGCGTGCATGCAAGTTTGACCCTATTAGCAAGGATGAAAGTAGGTCATGCAGATTAAAGGATTACGTCAGCATAGGTGTCATGCAGATTAAAGGTTTACGTCAGCATATCAATGTCTATAAATAAATGTTAAATCTAGGATCTAATAAGAGATATTTGACTTATCAAGCATCGATCCCTAATGGATTTATTTCTTTATTGGAGAAAAAAATTAATTGGTGCTTACCGAACAAGAATGTTCACTTAAACACATTTTTTTCGTAGGTCTCACAATATTTATTTTTTTGGTAGAATTTCACAATATTTTAATATTAAAGTTTAAATATTCAAAACGTTTATATAAGTTTGCGTGTTTTTGCAATTCGTCTTTGTGTCTTTTTTTCTTTTCAAAATCGTCAATATGTAAGTTGTTAATATATGCGTTTTATCCCTCCCGTTAGTTTTTATTAAAAAAAAAAAATACATGTAGCTAACGGAGGATAACATGACAGACGACGCTGATGTGACAAACTGGATGATAAGTCACACAGGAAGAGGGAACAAAACCAAAAAAAAATTGTAGAGGGACCAAAACCGAAAAAAACAAAAAGTCAAAAAATTTAAATTTAAAAATAACAATTCGACCATCTTCTTCATGTCTTTCTTCCACCATTTTCATCTTAACCTACATATTCACCATTTCTTCTACTCATATCCTCCATTCATGCTTAAAATTCACATATAAATTAGATGCTAAATTGCACATATAACCAAGAAAAAAAATATTATCATAAGAATGTTATTAATAACATATTATCATTATCATAAGATAGTTGGCTATGGGAGAATACCATCCCTCAATTAACACAATATTGATAAACAATTTCTTTTCATATCCAATAGGTGTAGTCATAACAATTTCATGAAGTTGACCAATGATTTGTACAAATAATAACAAAATTATAAGTTCAAGTTAAAAAGTAATCATAAAAATATTAAATGGTGCAGTAAAAATCCCAAATAGAATAACTTCACCATATAAAGTATCAGTTTTGGACTTCCCTAGTTGAATTTTCTTGAAATCTTTGAAGCAAAACTAATGAAATGGAATGTCCTTCAATGAATCATATTTTTGTAGTTTGGTACCATAACCACTGGCGGAGTCAGGATTATTGTAAAGTCTAGAAAAAAATTTGCAACACATTTATATGAGTTTATATAAGAAATTGCAAACAAATAATAAAAAAATCTAAAAAAATTTCCCAATTTATAAGGGTTTATATAAGAAATTCATACGAATTTACATAAGAAAATGCAAAAAAATTGGCCCGGAGCCCAGGCGAGTGCCCGGGGTCGGCGGGCCTTAGAACCGCCCCTGACCATAACCTAGAACCAGTGGCGTATCCAGGACCTTGAGCCAGGGGGTGCAAAATTTTAACCCTGATATATATGTATATTAAAATAATACAATTTTGAGTGCAAACACAAATTAGTCCTCGACTTTTTAGGCGGTCTCAAATAGGTTCCTCGAATTATAAATGTTTTAAAAAGGCTCTGACTCAATTAAACTGTCAAGTTGGTTCATATATGTAACAATTTACTATCAATTAAGTTCCTATATCTAAACAATATACTATGAATTTTTATTCCTTATATATTAAACAAATTACTATCAATTTAGTTTCTAACATACAAAGAAGACTAATATAAGTGAAATTTGACCGAAAAATGAATCTTTCTAAAATACTTATAGTCTTCGAGATTGATAAAATGTTAGTAAGTGTACTAACTTATATCGAAGTAATAAATAATTCGTATCCACAGGGACTATTTCTTCTCAACGAGTAATAGCATTATCATAAAGATGTATTAAAATTGGGGGGTTGCCCTAGGCAGATGGTTTGAAATTGCAATAAGAAATAAATTGCGGAAATTAAACTTGGTTGAAATATAATTTGAAGAATGATTAGGTCATTCGAATCATCTGTAAATCACTCATATGCAACCTGTGTCTAAAAGTCTATTCATGTCACAAAGTTAACGACAAATTAACAAAATAACTTAGGTCAATCCCTTGATCCTAAGTCCTCTTCTCTAATTATAATTCCCTAATCCCTTAGGTGAACCTATAATTCTCGAAGGTTTTTAGCACGTTAATTCCAAAATCATCACCTAACAACGTTCCATCCCTAGATTGTCCGTTAAGTGAAACAGTATAAGTATATCCGAGTTATACGCTAGTGTCAATAGTCATATAATCTCTTGAATCGATTATATTGGGTCAGAATCATAAAAGCATTAAGCATAAAATATACTGAATAAACTAGATTGACATTGATAGAGCAAATAGAGTTTCAGGTTACAAGCATGAGCTATTACAGATTCATCTCAAGACCTAATCACAATAGATCTAGCTACTCATGGCTAAAGCACAAATAACTAATGATAAGGAAGAATTCATTACATCAATTGATAACCGGCTATGAGTTTTTGATGGTCTCCCACCTTTTATCTCGCTTTCCAGCTCCAAAAGTGTGATTTCTTCTCCAAAATTCCGAACCCTTGCCTCTGAAAACAACTTGGCTTTTATAGGGAAATTCTGTTGTACGCCAAAATCGGAGCACGATGCTCAAAATCGGAGCACGATGCTCAAAATCGGAGCACGATGGTTGAGACGCTCCTTCAAATCGGAGCACGATGAAGTCTCATCGTAGCACGATTTTTACAGTGTTGAAATGTCTTCAATTTTCTGCCAAATCGGACTACGATGATAGAAATCGTAGCACGATTTCTTGCTTCCTTAAACACTTCAATTTTAGTCTTTTATACCTTCTAACTCATACAAAATCACCTGAACTCAACTCAAAACTCATAAACATGGTACTAAAAACAATATATGACCTAATGTCATCAGAGATCTATTTAAAAATTTCTACAAAGTCAAAGCCTAGGAGAGATGAGTAGTTCAACTTGTTTGACTTAAAAGAAAAAAAGTTAAAGGTCTTAAACTAGGACAAAGGAGTAGATATTAATTTATCAAACTAATTAATAACATTTATCATTTCAAAGAAGGAAAAAAATGTCTAGATTAGTTTTGTGGTTTAACTAAAAAA
The DNA here is from genome assembly GCA_958299785.1 of Medicago lupulina. Classification (NCBI taxonomy): domain Eukaryota; kingdom Viridiplantae; phylum Streptophyta; class Magnoliopsida; order Fabales; family Fabaceae; genus Medicago; species Medicago lupulina. The sequence goes on from OY283144.1 coordinate 65,360,135, forward strand.
ATAAAATTTATGTGCCACTATATGAGTTATTCAGTTTACTTATGCAACTTTTAGATGATTCAAGCATTAAATAAAGAGGATTTGCTGTATTAAATTAAGAGTTAATATGTCTTTACACCCGCTAATTTGGGCGAGTTCCAGTTTACCCCTATCAAAAAAAAGTTTAGATTCCAACCTTGTAATTTAATATTCTTTCACTTTAGACCCTGAGACCATCTGACTAAAAAAAATGTTGACGTGACCACTGACTGTGCATATCTGATTATGTGGCACAATGACTGTATAATTAAAAAAAAAAAAAAATTAAGGGCACACCTGGCATTTTTCCTATTTTTTTAAATAATATAAATGAAATTATATTAATTTAAAAATAAAAAATAATTTAAAAGATCTGAAAATTAATTTTCGAAAATAAAAAAAAATCGTAAAAAACAATATATTTCCGAGAAAAAAGAAACCAAATTTTCTAAAAAATATTGAAAATTCTGGAATTTAATTTTAAAAAAAAAATTAGAAAAACAATTTTGAAATTAAAAAAAGGTTCAGATTTTTTTCAAAATAAAAAAGTTTTTTAAAACTTTTTCTACCAACATTAAAAATTCTGGAAACTTTTTTTATTTTTTAAAATCTAAATATAATTATTTTATAATTCATAAACAAATGAAATGAAATGAATGAAATAAATTTTTTAAAGAACTATTACATAAACAAATGAAATAATCGCTTTTATCACTTTTGTTACCGGCAGATCCCCAGACGTAATACTCTCCTTTTATCAAATAATATTAAATAATATTTTTCTTGAATCTTGTTCGTGAAATAAAAACAATAAGTTTTATATATTCTTCTAATTTGTATGTCTAGGAAACTACTATAGGATTATATTTTTACTAGACTTTTCACCCGTGCTGCCGCACGGGCCATATACATTGTAAGTGTAGTAATAAAGGACAAATATATATCATATAATTTTATGATCGTCGCATACAATTGCAATGCATCAGTTTTAATAATCCATAGAGTATTTAATTATTATAGATTGCGGAAAATTTCCTGGAACACAACATGTGTAGTGCTATCAATACAAAATCTTCAGGCCATTTCTTGACGTAACTTTTGATATTGTTACATACAATTGACCATTGTGAAAAGACTGGTTGTAGAAGGTATATATGAGCTTCATATATAAGATTATAAACAGATGATCTTCATCTATTACGGGACGGAGGAAGTATATCACACTCTGCATCTTCCAATGTATATAAAACTGACATCAAATGATGCCTTTTCACGTAGGATTATGGGGAGAGAACAACTTCTGAAAAATTGATAAGACTCAACGATAATGAGTTTCTTGCTACAACCATACACCCTTCGATCATTAATATAAACAAAAGTTAACATTTTACATTCATTAATTAAATAACATATGTGATCTATAATAAAGATTACATTCATCATTAATTAAATGAATGCAAAAGATAATTTTTTGTTTATATTAGTGACCTGGAGGATGTATATGTCATCATCCTATGTCTCGCACGATCAAATCAGAACCCATGAGAGGTTGACAAACTATATTACGAAAATACACCACCCATCTGAATCATTCTAAGCATAAAGGACCAACAAAAATAACAATGTGTCACCTCTACATAAAATGAAGTAATATATATTAATTATGCAACGTATTATATATATATATATATATATATATATATATATATATTGTTAAGATGTGGACTATTTTTCATCTATTATCTTATATAACATATTAGCATATTATAAGTTGTTGATAAGCACCGATTTTTTTTTATAACTCAAAAAAATTGTTTCCAATTACTAACGTAAGAATAGCAAGTTTTGTTCCTTCGTATGTGACGTAGTGAATATAATATTTCAATGTTTTTTTTATTGACACATAATAATATTTCAATGTTAGTCTAACTAACTCTAGTACATGTGGTTCCCTCAAAAAAAAAAAAAAACTCTAGTAAATGCGGTTTAATGTAAATTATGTTTCCAAAAAAACATGTCCCCACTAAAATGACTTGAGCAGGCAGAAAGTTAGACATTAGTAGGTATATCCTCAATCATGATATATAAGCTAATTAAAGTTTCCAGCTGCCAGCAATATTGTCCATTATCTTAGATTTTATTAACTTCATATATTTCTAAAAAAAATCAAAAGGAATGGACAACTTCATAATTTAGAATTACATCCAAATTTTGAAAACTTCATATTTTAGAGTTCATTAACTCTATCTTTTAAAAAATAATTAGTCACGATAGGAGAAGTTTTCCATACTGGAATATGAAAGCGAATAGGCACGATAAAATACGGGTCATAATGGAAGATGAACGCGTGTGTTGTGTTAGAAAACGTTTCACATCAGTGATTTTTTTTTTGGTTACATTTTTTTTTAATTTAACATCAGTGAATGATGATGGTAAAAATTATCTTGTGTATATTCTGCTAAAAATATGTCTCTGAATACCAGCATAATCATTTGAATACGCATACTCATTTGAGATATTCAAGCCTTAATGGTTCAACATATTGAGATAACCTTCCATTTGATTAATTGAAATTGATAACTAAATAATTAGAGAAGAAAGTTGCATAAGCAAAAGTTAATAGCAGAAACCCCTGGGCAACACAAACTAAACAAAACAAAGAAACCACATAACCTAAGGGGACATTCAGATATTGGGGATTGTAAAAACCAAAACAACTCAAAACGTTAAAATAGAGTTCTGACAAAGATGGACAACACATCATTCTAATAACGCATAACACTAAAGAAAATATTCTCATTCCTGCCAACATATGGAGCACCAATAATGACACGGTTACCATCCTTAAACCTCCTAGCCTTGACCATCCTGTTCCAGCCACACCTATCTTAAAGTGTGGATGAGGGCGTGTCCCATATTCGAGCGTGCGATTCCAGATGCAACCACATTCATCCACCAAGTGCAGAGCAGAAGCCGTCTTGTCCAGATACCACCAGGGTCGCATACCTACCTATCTGATCACCAAAATCAGGAGCAAACATTGTTGGCAACATAACAGCGCCCTACAATTCAAAGGAAGGTGTCAGCAAATTAGCAAAAACTTGGAGAGCCACTGAACAACAATGTTAGACAAACAACTCACATATTCGACATCAAGATAAACCATATATGTCCTGTAGTTCAAACACATCTTGTTAACGATCCTATCCAGCTCACCAACGGGGTTCAGATTCAAGGGTCGGCCATGAACACACAAATTTTGTTTATGTAAGTATGAATTCAAGTGTATGATAAGAGTTTGTATTTATGGAGATTGCATATATAGAGAAATTGTACCAGTCATAGCATGGTATGCGAGGAAGGCATAAACGTTGCTGTGAGCCATTGTTTGATGAAACAGATTGTTCATTGCTTGGATATATATAGATGGATAGACTACCAACTAAAGAGTTATATGGTGCCTTGGAAATACTCAGAAATTAAATGCCTGTAGTAGAATACGAAAGGCCTCATAAGAATATGATTAGTTCAAGATATTTGGAGGTACAATTTTGAATTTCAAATTTTGTAATCAATTTGCATGGCAAAACGTGTCATTAAGTTTAAACATCCAAGGTCATTAGTGTAGATAAGCTGGCGCCAAAGTAAGTTTTCAATTAGGGTTAGCATATGTACCTTAGGATTAGATATAAAGTAGATTACTAGACTTTTCACCCGTGCTGCCGCACGGGCCATATACATTGTAAGTGTAGTAATAAAGGACAAATATATATCATATAATTTTATGATCGTCGCATACAATTGCAATGCATCAGTTTTAATAATCCATAGAGTATTTAATTATTATAGATTGCGGAAAATTTCCTGGAACACAACATGTGTAGTGCTATCAATACAAAATCTTCAGGCCATTTCTTGACGTAACTTTTGATATTGTTACATACAATTGACCATTGTGAAAAGACTGGTTGTAGAAGGTATATATGAGCTTCATATATAAGATTATAAACAGATGATCTTCATCTATTACGGGACGGAGGAAGTATATCACACTCTGCATCTTCCAATGTATATAAAACTGACATCAAATGATGCCTTTTCACGTAGGATTATGGGGAGAGAACAACTTCTGAAAAATTGATAAGACTCAACGATAATGAGTTTCTTGCTACAACCATACACCCTTCGATCATTAATATAAACAAAAGTTAACATTTTACATTCATTAATTAAATAACATATGTGATCTATAATAAAGATTACATTCATCATTAATTAAATGAATGCAAAAGATAATTTTTTGTTTATATTAGTGACCTGGAGGATGTATATGTCATCATCCTATGTCTCGCACGATCAAATCAGAACCCATGAGAGGTTGACAAACTATATTACGAAAATACACCACCCATCTGAATCATTCTAAGCATAAAGGACCAACAAAAATAACAATGTGTCACCTCTACATAAAATGAAGTAATATATATTAATTATGCAACGTATTATATATATATATATATATATATATATATATATATATATATATATATTGTTAAGATGTGGACTATTTTTCATCTATTATCTTATATAACATATTAGCATATTATAAGTTGTTGATAAGCACCGATTTTTTTTTATAACTCAAAAAAATTGTTTCCAATTACTAACGTAAGAATAGCAAGTTTTGTTCCTTCGTATGTGACGTAGTGAATATAATATTTCAATGTTTTTTTTATTGACACATAATAATATTTCAATGTTAGTCTAACTAACTCTAGTACATGTGGTTCCCTCAAAAAAAAAAAAAACTCTAGTAAATGCGGTTTAATGTAAATTATGTTTCCAAAAAAACATGTCCCCACTAAAATGACTTGAGCAGGCAGAAAGTTAGACATTAGTAGGTATATCCTCAATCATGATATATAAGCTAATTAAAGTTTCCAGCTGCCAGCAATATTGTCCATTATCTTAGATTTTATTAACTTCATATATTTCTAAAAAAAATCAAAAGGAATGGACAACTTCATAATTTAGAATTACATCCAAATTTTGAAAACTTCATATTTTAGAGTTCATTAACTCTATCTTTTAAAAAATAATTAGTCACGATAGGAGAAGTTTTCCATACTGGAATATGAAAGCGAATAGGCACGATAAAATACGGGTCATAATGGAAGATGAACGCGTGTGTTGTGTTAGAAAACGTTTCACATCAGTGATTTTTTTTTTGGTTACATTTTTTTTTAATTTAACATCAGTGAATGATGATGGTAAAAATTATCTTGTGTATATTCTGCTAAAAATATGTCTCTGAATACCAGCATAATCATTTGAATACGCATACTCATTTGAGATATTCAAGCCTTAATGGTTCAACATATTGAGATAACCTTCCATTTGATTAATTGAAATTGATAACTAAATAATTAGAGAAGAAAGTTGCATAAGCAAAAGTTAATAGCAGAAACCCCTGGGCAACACAAACTAAACAAAACAAAGAAACCACATAACCTAAGGGGACATTCAGATATTGGGGATTGTAAAAACCAAAACAACTCAAAACGTTAAAATAGAGTTCTGACAAAGATGGACAACACATCATTCTAATAACGCATAACACTAAAGAAAATATTCTCATTCCTGCCAACATATGGAGCACCAATAATGACACGGTTACCATCCTTAAACCTCCTAGCCTTGACCATCCTGTTCCAGCCACACCTATCTTAAAGTGTGGATGAGGGCGTGTCCCATATTCGAGCGTGCGATTCCAGATGCAACCACATTCATCCACCAAGTGCAGAGCAGAAGCCGTCTTGTCCAGATACCACCAGGGTCGCATACCTACCTATCTGATCACCAAAATCAGGAGCAAACATTGTTGGCAACATAACAGCGCCCTACAATTCAAAGGAAGGTGTCAGCAAATTAGCAAAAACTTGGAGAGCCACTGAACAACAATGTTAGACAAACAACTCACATATTCGACATCAAGATAAACCATATATGTCCTGTAGTTCAAACACATCTTGTTAACGATCCTATCCAGCTCACCAACGGGGTTCAGATTCAAGGGTCGGCCATGAACACACAAATTTTGTTTATGTAAGTATGAATTCAAGTGTATGATAAGAGTTTGTATTTATGGAGATTGCATATATAGAGAAATTGTACCAGTCATAGCATGGTATGCGAGGAAGGCATAAACGTTGCTGTGAGCCATTGTTTGATGAAACAGATTGTTCATTGCTTGGATATATATAGATGGATAGACTACCAACTAAAGAGTTATATGGTGCCTTGGAAATACTCAGAAATTAAATGCCTGTAGTAGAATACGAAAGGCCTCATAAGAATATGATTAGTTCAAGATATTTGGAGGTACAATTTTGAATTTCAAATTTTGTAATCAATTTGCATGGCAAAACGTGTCATTAAGTTTAAACATCCAAGGTCATTAGTGTAGATAAGCTGGCGCCAAAGTAAGTTTTCAATTAGGGTTAGCATATGTACCTTAGGATTAGATATAAAGTAGATTACTAGACTTTTCACCCGTGCTGCCGCACGGGCCATATACATTGTAAGTGTAGTAATAAAGGACAAATATATATCATATAATTTTATGATCGTCGCATACAATTGCAATGCATCAGTTTTAATAATCCATAGAGTATTTAATTATTATAGATTGCGGAAAATTTCCTGGAACACAACATGTGTAGTGCTATCAATACAAAATCTTCAGGCCATTTCTTGACGTAACTTTTGATATTGTTACATACAATTGACCATTGTGAAAAGACTGGTTGTAGAAGGTATATATGAGCTTCATATATAAGATTATAAACAGATGATCTTCATCTATTACGGGACGGAGGAAGTATATCACACTCTGCATCTTCCAATGTATATAAAACTGACATCAAATGATGCCTTTTCACGTAGGATTATGGGGAGAGAACAACTTCTGAAAAATTGATAAGACTCAACGATAATGAGTTTCTTGCTACAACCATACACCCTTCGATCATTAATATAAACAAAAGTTAACATTTTACATTCATTAATTAAATAACATATGTGATCTATAATAAAGATTACATTCATCATTAATTAAATGAATGCAAAAGATAATTTTTTGTTTATATTAGTGACCTGGAGGATGTATATGTCATCATCCTATGTCTCGCACGATCAAATCAGAACCCATGAGAGGTTGACAAACTATATTACGAAAATACACCACCCATCTGAATCATTCTAAGCATAAAGGACCAACAAAAATAACAATGTGTCACCTCTACATAAAATGAAGTAATATATATTAATTATGCAACGTATTATATATATATATATATATATATATATATATATATATATATATATATATATTGTTAAGATGTGGACTATTTTTCATCTATTATCTTATATAACATATTAGCATATTATAAGTTGTTGATAAGCACCGATTTTTTTTTATAACTCAAAAAAATTGTTTCCAATTACTAACGTAAGAATAGCAAGTTTTGTTCCTTCGTATGTGACGTAGTGAATATAATATTTCAATGTTTTTTTTATTGACACATAATAATATTTCAATGTTAGTCTAACTAACTCTAGTACATGTGGTTCCCTCAAAAAAAAAAAAAACTCTAGTAAATGCGGTTTAATGTAAATTATGTTTCCAAAAAAACATGTCCCCACTAAAATGACTTGAGCAGGCAGAAAGTTAGACATTAGTAGGTATATCCTCAATCATGATATATAAGCTAATTAAAGTTTCCAGCTGCCAGCAATATTGTCCATTATCTTAGATTTTATTAACTTCATATATTTCTAAAAAAAATCAAAAGGAATGGACAACTTCATAATTTAGAATTACATCCAAATTTTGAAAACTTCATATTTTAGAGTTCATTAACTCTATCTTTTAAAAAATAATTAGTCACGATAGGAGAAGTTTTCCATACTGGAATATGAAAGCGAATAGGCACGATAAAATACGGGTCATAATGGAAGATGAACGCGTGTGTTGTGTTAGAAAACGTTTCACATCAGTGATTTTTTTTTTGGTTACATTTTTTTTTAATTTAACATCAGTGAATGATGATGGTAAAAATTATCTTGTGTATATTCTGCTAAAAATATGTCTCTGAATACCAGCATAATCATTTGAATACGCATACTCATTTGAGATATTCAAGCCTTAATGGTTCAACATATTGAGATAACCTTCCATTTGATTAATTGAAATTGATAACTAAATAATTAGAGAAGAAAGTTGCATAAGCAAAAGTTAATAGCAGAAACCCCTGGGCAACACAAACTAAACAAAACAAAGAAACCACATAACCTAAGGGGACATTCAGATATTGGGGATTGTAAAAACCAAAACAACTCAAAACGTTAAAATAGAGTTCTGACAAAGATGGACAACACATCATTCTAATAACGCATAACACTAAAGAAAATATTCTCATTCCTGCCAACATATGGAGCACCAATAATGACACGGTTACCATCCTTAAACCTCCTAGCCTTGACCATCCTGTTCCAGCCACACCTATCTTAAAGTGTGGATGAGGGCGTGTCCCATATTCGAGCGTGCGATTCCAAATGCAACCACATTCATCCACCAAGTGCAGAGCAGAAGCCGTCTTGTCCAGATACCACCAGGGTCGCATACCTACCTATCTGATCACCAAAATCAGGAGCAAACATTGTTGGCAACATAACAGCGCCCTACAATTCAAAGGAAGGTGTCAGCAAATTAGCAAAAACTTGGAGAGCCACTGAACAACAATGTTAGACAAACAACTCACATATTCGACATCAAGATAAACCATATATGTCCTGTAGTTCAAACACATCTTGTTAACGATCCTATCCAGCTCACCAACGGGGTTCAGATTCAAGGGTCGGCCATGAACACACAAATTTTGTTTATGTAAGTATGAATTCAAGTGTATGATAAGAGTTTGTATTTATGGAGATTGCATATATAGAGAAATTGTACCAGTCATAGCATGGTATGCGAGGAAGGCATAAACGTTGCTGTGAGCCATTGTTTGATGAAACAGATTGTTCATTGCTTGGATATATATAGATGGATAGACTACCAACTAAAGAGTTATATGGTGCCTTGGAAATACTCAGAAATTAAATGCCTGTAGTAGAATACGAAAGGCCTCATAAGAATATGATTAGTTCAAGATATTTGGAGGTACAATTTTGAATTTCAAATTTTGTAATCAATTTGCATGGCAAAACGTGTCATTAAGTTTAAACATCCAAGGTCATTAGTGTAGATAAGCTGGCGCCAAAGTAAGTTTTCAATTAGGGTTAGCATATGTACCTTAGGATTAGATATAAAGTAGATTTTCTATTTTACTTTAATTTCTTTTATTGTCCTCTTTAGTTGTATTTATTTTTTTTCATTTAGATTAAAAAAGTTACAAAGTATATATTGTTTGAAGATCGAGGTAAGTAATTCGAAAAATCGATTTTATTTTAATTTTCAAAATCTTAATTTCTGATTTTTTATTTATTTTTTGAAAATAAATCTGAATTTGTTTCTGATTTTTTGAATTTTAAAAATTTCAAAAAAAAAATCTGATTTTTTTTCTTCTGATTTTTTCAATTTTGAAAAAGATAATCTGAATTTTTTCTATTTTTTAAATCAATTATACAGTCAACGCACCACATCATTCAAAGTTGCTAACGCAGCGTGTGTAACGCCCCGAATATTAATCCAAGACATTACATCTATTTCTTTCTTTTAGAAAAATAAGAATTTTTTTTTAACAATAGTCGAGCATAATAAACTCCTAACTAGAACTTATTAACAAAAATAGTTAAACTAGTTTAATTACAATTCAGAACAAAAAAAATAAAAATAAACCCAAATTTTTTTCCCGCGGGCAAGCTTCAAGCAAAACATCAAACACACATCATATCTTCTTTGGCACCTAAAATGTTGGTTGTAAGGGTTAGTCTTCAGCACCCATGAAATAAAATCAATAATAAATTACAATATCAAATAAGAATATACAATCATCATCTAGGAATCGTGTTAAGACATTTATTTTCACTTTAAAATATTTATCACTATAGAATAATTTATGAGAACAAACACAGACCCAAGACTCAATGCTTATGCAGATGCATGAAATGCAACTAGACCATGATCCGGATATCGCCCAATTTGGCATAACAATATTAATCGCCCAATTTAGCAAAATAGTTTTAATCGCCAAATTTGACAAAATAGTTTTAATCGCCCAATTTGGCACATGCATATGAATCGCCCTAATTGGCACATGAAAAACAATCACCCAATTTGGCACATGAAAAACAATCGCCCAATTTGGCACATGAATATGAATCGTCCAATTTGGCACTTGACTATGTTATGCAATGTTATGCAATGCGATCTTTCTTTAGTTTTACTCATAAACCACATATCTTATCAATTTCACAAAATCACCAACTCCTCGTGACTAAATAAATTTATTACCACATCTAAAAACAGAATCAATGAAGAGTCACTTAAATCAATAAATTCACAATTTCACACAACAATAATCACATATACAAATCAACAAATCATCGATCATACATATAATTACCAAAATTCACATATTCTTCAAAAACAATACTTCATCCGTCCCAAATTATATGTCGCTTTGGGGAAAAAAAATTGTCCCAAATTATATGTCGCTTTACAATACCAATGTAACATTAATGTTACTTTTCCTATTATAACCTTAACTATTTATTACTCTCTCTTCTTTCAATTCTTTCATTTATCTTTCCCATATTATTTATTAAGGACAATTTTGTAAAACAACTCATAATATCTCTTTTCCACACAATATTAATTGCATTTCTTAATATGTGTGAAATGCTCAAAACGTCGTACAATTTGGGACGGAGGGAGTAGCAAAGTTTACTAAACAACAATAATTCTAATATTTATTAATAACCCTTAATCTCTCCACTCATCCATTAAATCAAGAAACATATCAAATTTAATATAATAATCTATTATTTTCATTTAAATCATGGTCAAGACTAGAGCCCTTACCTTCGCATCAGCACCTCCTAACCTTCTCTGGTAACGACCTTTGTTCCACTACCTATATACCTTCACATTTAAATATTTACTAGTTTAATTCTAAATTTCACTTACTCATAATCTTTACTCAAGCCTTGAGGTTTGATAAGGTATTACTCAGTAGAACTCTTGGCTAATTTCTTATCAAAATAAGACTTTCCAATATACATGAGTACCACGCTATGAACTACTACTTCGGTCTTTAGCAAGAATACATGTTAGTATTATTTTAAACACAACCCAATACTGTTTTAACTAAGAACATTAATAAGTTAAGAGTCGTCTTTAAAAATCGGACTAGATTATGCTTAGGTAACTAGCATTGATTCGGATTATGTCCAAAGGTAGTTATTTTAACATCATTCATAGCTACTTAATAAACAAATAAATTCTACTTAATTAAGGCTACTAAAACAATAGAAAAATTTGCTCATTTACTAATCTTAGACAAAAGTATGTTAAGTGTGAGAAGAATTTTCAAGAAAGCTGGAATAGGGCAGAGCAGCAAGTGACTCGCTTACTTAGTTTAACTCAACTCATGGTCATTATATATATTAGTCTTCAAGGATATCATTTACAACCACTTTCAAATTTTCATTAACCAAAACTTATTTCTAAGAATAAATTTCATAAACCAAAACTGATTCTAAGAATAAATTGTTAATGTGAAAAGATGACAAGAGTAAAATATTCTTACTCGTAGCTTGTATCGAGTCTAATTGTTAGTCTTATGGTTGATCTCTTGTTCTCTTTTCCTTCTCCTTCAAGTCTCTTTCTTTATGGTTCTCTCTTCTTTTTCAAGTCTCTCTCTTTAGGGTTCTCTCTACATGTTCCTATCTTCTTTTTTTTGTAACCGATAGTTGAGTGGAAAGTAGAGTTGACCAAGTAATCAGAGAGAAGTTGGAAATCTAAGGCCACGCAAAGCAATAACGTGTGAGAATGAGAGAATTGGAATAGGTGTGGCTTGTTTTTAGGAACAAAATAACATATGAAGGAGAGAGTGTTAACACTAAGAAGAATTTCGGTTGTTCCACGTTTGAATCCACGAAGTAGCACATAGTGGGGATGTTATGAAAGTTGGCAGACTTGCTTTGTGGTTAGTCAACAAATTAAGCTAACAATAAGAAGATTATTTACTTTTTGAGGTTAGACTATATGGTCCTACTAACTCCTCGTTTTACTCCTTAATACTTACAAAAGTTTGTTCTCATTTTTCTTTTCTATTGTTATTCTACGATCAACTATACTACACAAACTCTATTACTTCTATTAAGATTAAAGTACCCTATTTTCATATAATTTATAAATTAAATTAACTTACCTAGTCATAGTCATAGAGATAAATATGTAGAAGATCATCATTTCATAGCCACATTAATGGATTACTTAAATTAATTTAAATTAAGTAAAACTAAAGGTTCCAACCGCTTAATTAAAAATAGAGGGTCTTACAGCGTGCCACGTGTGCCACGTCATCATGTTTGCACAGTCAGATGACCTTAGGATTTAAAACGAAAGAATCTTCAAATTACATGGTCTATTTCAAAAGAATCTTCAAATTAGAGGGTTGGAATCTAAACTTTTTTTTACAGGGGGTAAACTGAAACTCGCTCAAATTACAGGAGGTAAAGACATATTAACCCTTAAATTAAAGGTCTTGTTAACGAGTGCATCCGAGACACTCTTTAAGGATCCTAATTGTAGCAATTATTCTTTCAAAAAGTCAACTATTACAGTTTCTAATGCATTGAATACACAACTTTTCATATAAAATTTACCATTTAAAGTGCTTAAACACTCATTAACATTTCCCTTAAATTAATAACCAAAAGACAAAAGCTAATATAAAAAGTAAAAGACAAGTTGATATGAAAGTCCTGCTACTCCATGCTTCCACCTCCCGTAAAAACACAAGAAACGCAAAAACTTACGCCCTTCGGTCACTATTATAAGCAAAAAACTATATTTTGGATTCATTCATTAAATGATGTATGTGGTCTTTATTATAGACTACATACATCATTTAATGAATGAATCTAAAATATGGTTTTTTGCTTATAATAGTGATCGGAGGGTGTACTTTGAAACGCTGACTTTAAAGTGCAGAAAGTGGGAGAGCCGGTCGATTGGTGCAAATTAAATAATTGAGGGCGTGCAAAGTAGTAGTAAAACTAAATAATAGGGGGTAATATAGACAATTTCAGGGTGTGCAGGTGCACACCTTCACCAAAGGGTAGCTCCTCCCCTACCTAGAACAACCTTAAATGGGTGGTCAACAACTTTAAATGCAATATCATTGTCAATGACAATTACTCCCTCTGGGTCTAAATATAAGCAAAATTGACTTTTTAGGTTCATTCATTTAATGATGAATGTGGTTTATAATATAGACCACATTCATCATTAAATGAATAAACCTAAAAAGTCAAATTTGCTTATATTAAAAAACAGAGGGAGTATGCATGATATAAGCCTTATGTTCCTCAATAGGAGCTTTCCGATGCTCAAATTCTCTATATTGAAATGACATAAACTCGGTTACCTTGAAATTCAGTTGACGTGTTATATCAACTTTTATTTGTATAAATTCATAAAAAAATAAACAAAAATCTTTTATACGAATATAACCTTGGCATCAACAACAATTAGGTCAATATGTTGATTTACATTGCTACTAGTAGCAATCCATGAATCAACGACTCTTACACCAATTTTCTAGATTTTCCTATTGAGATCCTTAATGTATAAGTCAATCAAATTATAAGCAAAATACAACATAAAAAATATTGAGAGGGTAATTTAATACAAAAACTAGATAGTTAATAGATTATGGATAGCATTTGAGTGATATAGTTTTTGTTGACATTGTTTCTATCTTTCTCTTAATTAATCATGGAAAAAGCTATTTCTCTTGAAAAAAAATTCACGACCGTGTTAAATTAAGTGGAGCCCAATCCACTTTGTATTCTATCCACCCATATATTGTGACAGTTGTCAATCTAACGGTGATAAGCTATTCTAGATAATTGAGTCAAATTGTTTTCGCTAAAAATAGCAAAACTTATTAATCATTCTCTTTTATCTAAATAATTTATTTTAATCGTTTATCGATCATTTTCTTTCAACACTAATGTCACAATGTTATAAAAAAACTATATCACTTGAGTGTTATCTGTATATTAATGAAACCCAAACTCCAAAGTATTATAAGAAATTTCAACGTTCAATCCACTTACGGACAATGCATAATACAAAGTGTATAATAGTCAAGAAAGGCTGCACTGTATGTGTTTTAGTCTACTAGTACACTTGAGGATTGGATTTGGACACATACATAAATCAATATTTATATGTACTAATAATGAAGGAGAAACAGAAGTGAAATTTTTATTAGGAAGAGCTATGGCAGTAGTAGAGCTCCCAATTCCAAGCAATGGAAGAGGATACAATGGAAAGATGACTCCTATTGTGATTCTCTCTTGTATGGTGGCTGCCACTGGAGGCATTATATTCGGTTATGATATAGGAATTTCAGGTGAATCTCATACCATTGAACTTCATTATCTTTTCTTACAATTATTAAATCACAACTTTTGCTTTTTTGGAATATACACCACAATCAAATAAAGATTTAAGTAATATTTGTTCTAATTTATTTATTTTTAACTAATATAGTTGAGTTATTTTTATTATAATGAGATTTAAAAGATTTTTTTAGTTAAATATTTAGTTAATATTATAAAAAATTTAAAATTTTAATTATAATAGTTTAAAGAAGTATATAATTGAAAAATATCAAAAGACCACTCCAAAATTATCTATCCCTTGTATAATTATAGGTTAATTAAGTAAATGTTTTTTATAAATATTCAGAATTTTTTTTTAATTCCTACAGAATAAAATCACACTTTTTAACCCTTGTAAAAATTTTCATTTGCATTTTAAGTCCCCGTGAAATTTTCTATCAACAATTTTTGTTCCTATAAAAAATTTCCGTTTGAAACTTTGGTCTCTAAAAAGCTAAAGGAAAATGTTAGAAGGACTAAAAAGTGTGATTTTATTTTGTAAGGACTAAAATAAAATTTTGAATATTTATAAGGACCATTTACTTTTTTTTTACAATAGAGATCATTTACTTAATTAACCCTGTAATTATTATAGATACTAGCGTGCAAGCAGATAATTTTTGTCTTTTTTCCTCGATAAAAATCATCAAAATTACGAAGTGTTTTGCTATTATTAAGACTTAAAACCTTTAATTTTTTTCTTTTTGCAGGTGGTGTAACATCAATGGTGCCATTTTTGGAGAAGTTTTTTCCAGATGTATACACCAAGATGAAACAAGACAACAAGATAAGCAATTACTGCAAATTTGATAGCCAACTCCTAACAACATTCACTTCATCACTATATATAGCTGGCCTTTTAGCATCTTTATTTGCTTCATCAATCACAAGAGCCTTTGGTCGCAAACCATCAATTCTTGTAGGTGGTGCTGCATTCCTTATTGGAGCAGCTCTTGGTGGTGCTGCACTTAATATATACATGCTAATACTTGGTCGTGTTCTTCTTGGAGTTGGAATTGGCTTTGCTAATCAGGTATAATCTTTCTCCAATTACAATGTTTTTTAAATTTATTTGATTTGCATGTCAATAATGAAAAAGAGAGATAATGGCACTCTTTAGGCCACATATTTATAAATTTTAGTGATAGTGACATAAATATGTAAGTTAATATATGGCTGCCATTATGACACGCTGCTAGGACAAGACCGATCTATTAGGTGGAAGAGTTTCAAGGCTTACGTACCACAATGAATATTTTTATCTAGTCGGTGTAGAGCTCCTAACACACTTCACTTTTTAATTTTAGACTATAATAGATGCACTAAGACGATGAGGGATGTCTTAAAATTTTATGATAGGATCTCTTAACATTTGTGTTGTCTCTAATTTAAGCCTTTGAAACCGACTTGTAGAGGTGAGGGATGTCTCTAACTTAATTTTCATACAATATTTCATCAAACGTCGAACTTCTCAAGACCCCCTCACCCCCAAACCCGGATAGAGTGTTCGTGAGTGGCTCGATAGCGGGCCGGGTAGCTCAGCGGATTTCGGATAACCTTTAATACTATCTTAAAATTTGGGTTGAGTCTAACTCAACCATACAAAACCGACTTGTGAGATGAGGAATGTCTCTCACTTTTAAACTCATTTTCAGGTAATATCTCATCCAATTTTGAACTTTTAATCGTCATTATGTCAGTGTAAAACATGTTTAAGGAGTGAATGTATAGTTGTTAAGCTCTTCAATTCTTTGGATTGGAAACTATTATCTTGGTAACATTAACATAAACTTTAGATGGATCAAAAGTTTCTTTTCTTGTGCAGGCAGTCCCATTATATCTATCAGAAATGGCACTTCCAAGATATAGAGGAGCAATCAACATTGGCTTCCAGCTTTGTGTTGGAATCGGTGTTCTGTCAGCAAATTTAATCAACTTTGGTACAGAAAAGATCAAAGACGGTTGGGGATGGCGAATTTCTCTAGCCATGGCAGCAGTTCCAGCTTCAATCCTCACTTTAGGAGCATTTTTCCTTCCAGAAACACCAAACAGCATAATCCAAAACAGCAAAAACCATCAAAAAGCTAAGTTAATGCTGCAATCCATAAGAGGCACACATGATGTTCAACAAGAATTTGAGGACCTTATTGAAGCAAGTATCATGTCAAATTCTATCAAACATCCGTTTAAGAACATCTTACAAAGAAAATATAGACCTCAACTTGTTATGGCAATAGCTATACCGTTTTTCCAACAATTCACAGGAATCAATGTCATTTCCTTTTATGCTCCGATCCTATTTTTAACCATCGGATTAGGTGAAAGTGCTTCACTTTTGTCTGCAGTTATGGTAGGGATTGTAGGTACAACATCAACATTCATATCAATGCTCATTGTTGATAAACTAGGTAGAAGAGTTTTGTTCATATCAGGTGGAATTCAAATGTTCTGCTCACAAATTCTAATAGGAAGTATAATGGCATCACAACTTGGTGATCATGGTGAAATAAGCAAGAAATATGCATATTTGATTCTAATTTTGATATGCATTTATGTTGCCGGATTCGCTTGGTCGTGGGGGCCGTTAGGATGGTTGGTTCCTAGTGAGATTTTTCCATTGGAGATTAGATCAGCCGCGCAAAGTATTACAGTTGCAGTGAACTTTCTGTTTACTTTCATTGTTGCTCAAACTTTTCTTAGTATGTTATGTCATTTCAAGTATGGAACTTTCTTCTTTTTCGGAGGTTGGGTGGTTCTGATGACAGTGTTTGTTTATTTTCTGTTACCAGAAACAAAGAATGTTCCAATTGAGCAAATGGATAGGGTTTGGAGAGAACATTTTTTTTGGAAGAAAATTGTTGGAGACAAGATTGAAGGCAGACAAACAGTGGTGCCTTAACTAATTTCGCATTGACAAAATATGGATACGACACTGACATTGACACGGATAGTAATTTGAAAAGGTGGAATATTTTAATGTAACCAAATATGTCAATGTCGAACACCAGACACGTCTTCAATTTGAAGTGTCAATGCTACATAGATAATTAATGTAGTAAGTACCGAAATGTCGTCTCCGACCTATTGGTTTCCTGGTTGAACTATTTTTTTTTTTTTTGATGTAAGGTTGAACTATTTTGAAACACTATTTTGAAACATAAACATATACATGAAGTTACAAGTTAGTAGCACACTATTTTGAAAGAGACATGCCATATGCAAGGAAGCTCAGTATAATATATGCAACCCTCTAACAGAAATTAGGCCAGAACTCGTATCCACTTTCAAATACATTATACAAGAAGGAAACATATACACCATAACAAATCAGAAAATTTCATCACCAAATGATACTTACAAACAAATCAAAGTAACAAAGAATGCATGGTTTATGTAAACAACTAGATGAACTAGTGTTGGCAAAATCCAAGATTCAACAAAGCATTAGGCGACAAAATAAACATCACAAACCCAGTGGCATTTCTGTTAAAAAAAATGTGACATGAAAGTAATTACACATATAACTCAATGTAGTAATTACACACCTAAAAGCAATATTGGTTTTAACAATTCAAACATCATGAATTGATAAAAATCAATTTTACATGTATGCACCAAACATAAATAGTTTTACATTCAACTTAATTTTAACTAAAATCAATTTTGATTAGGGCAGAACCAAACAACTGCTTACTTTCCTTACATAATATCGTGCCAACAAATGAAATGATACTCGGTAAGGGTCTCGCTCTGATGGTCTAGCTCTATTAACAATCAAATCCGCCTTCAAACCGTGGATTTAATTGTTAATAGAGCTAGATCAATGAGAGAGACACGACGAGATGGAAAAAGAAAAGAAGTGTGAAGAAGAGAGTAAAGGCCGTTTTGAATTTGCAGTGAGGTTTTCTAGAGAGAATGGAAAGAAATTTGTTGGGAATGAATGAATGAAGATGTTAAAGATTGTATTTATAAAGAAACGAAAAGAACAAAGGAATCAAAATGGAGTATTGGCTAAGACATGAAAGATTCCTTTCTTCTCAATAGAGGCACCTTGGAAGAGAAGAAAGGAATTGTTTTGTAGTGTCCAAAGGTAGAGTAACATTGAAGAATGGAATTGTTTCACATGGCAAATCATAGCTCCAACAAAACCAGTAGACAAAATAAAAATCTAGGACAAATGTTTATACACAACACAATTACGAATTATAGCCTTGTTTTACTAGGTAAAATAAATCATATGGGTCAATGACATGATAATATGTAATCATAAATCTCACCAATCATATTGTATGATAGACCATTTATATCCAAATGTTCTTTCACATATAGTTTTCCTTTTTTTTATGAAACATATAGTTTTCTTTTATCTTTTTCTAATTCTAACTATTAAATTAATATCAGAGTCTTGTTCAAAGGGTGAAAAGGGCATGCAAGTAGTGGCTATATATGATTGGTGAGATTTGCGATTGAAGATTCAATCCTTCCTTTCTAAACATATCTTATATTCATAGAATCTCAACTAAACGTGTGGTGTCCCTTGTAAAATTAAGATATTAATATGCCAAAATCCATAAATCCTTGATGAAATTGGTCCCAACCAGCCAACCATCTCCTTGTCAAATAAATCACCAATCAAATTGTTGGTTTTGTTTCTAAGCATATGGTTAGAAGCAAGTCCACGTCACACTCAGCATACATACAATTATTTATTTTTCTCTATTTTAAATTTTAAATCATAATAAAGTACATTAAAAGTCATGTTAAATTATTTCAATATTTGCTTTAATTTACTATCACACATTTGGCAAATAATTGAGTTTCTTAAGTGTGTGGTTGTGAGTGCGTATAAAAGAGCACTATTATTGGATAATCTATTTTGTATTTGTAGGAAGCTTAGTTAAGTGATTATTTAGAAACTAATTTGAAAAGCTTACAATTTTTTTTATCTTAATTCTCCGATTCTTAAGAGAAAGAAATCTCGATAAACTGGAGTTTGGTCGAAAGATAATGAATTGTTATTGATTTCAGCAGGGTTCGAACTATTAAAAAAAAGAAAAAACTTACTTTGAAATAAGATGAAAATAACTTTTTGTCAATTCTGTTTATGTCGTAAAATAAGCCCCAATATATTTCCAAACATTCTACAAAAGTTACTCCAATGACCAATATGTTGACATTCAAACCAATCAAATGTTCTAAGTTTACCATACCCCACCATTATTTTGATTTGCTTCAATCCAATCATTATCAAAAAGAAGTTAAGGTGTGACTGGTGTGTAGAGAACATTTGTTTTGGAAGAGAATTGTTGAGACAAGAGTTACGGTAGGAGATCAACATTGGTGTCTTAACTAATTAATGTAGGTTTAAGTGCTACCAAAATGGCTTCTCAAACCTGCTGGTTTTTGGAAGAATATTGCAAGAGAGAACAAAGAAAACAGAGTTATTTTCAACTCATTACATACATATTTGCATGTGGACAAACATATACATGAATCGGACCAGTTGATATACTTTTTTATAACAATATTATAGCCTTACGAATTAAATAATATCAATTACGAATTGTTAGTCATACAAGCTGGATTCTCCCCTTTCAATGACGTTTTCTGTATATGTAAGTTAGAGATTGAATCCTTAACTACGTGTTTAAGGTGTGTGAGCCCTTAGAAGTAACAAAATGAAAACCAGAAAATATGACCCCATTAATTATATGTAGAAGATTAGATGGCTACAAAAAAACTTTCTCCAACAAAAATAGATTGTCTACATTCACACAATCATGCTATTGTAAATCTTGACTGTTTGATCAAGATTGGTGGTTCACATTTCGAATTTGAGTTTTGAACTTCTTTTATAAAGTCAAAATGCTAGTATTTCAAATGAATCTCATAGTTCAAAGGGGATGTAAATAGAGGCTAGGTCCTACATATCGTCTCTTTTGACAAATCAAGGTATGTCTTGCGCACAATTGTGAAGACTAACCCTTAAAATAACTTAGATTCACTTAAGAAGTTGATCTCTTTCTACATATCTTTTTTCAAATGCACCAATCAAACATCGAATCTTAGATAAAATGGTTGAGACTCAACATATCATATGACTCAATTAATTAATATACTGTATTTAATAAATAAATACTGATTACCAATTTATGTCCATATCATATTAGAAGTCACAAGCATTTTTATTTAAATAGATATTATTGGTGAGATTTGCATTTGAAGATTCAACCCTTCCTTTTCCACTCTTATCTCATTCATAGAAATTCAACTAAACGTGTGATGTTCCTTGTAAAACTAGGATATAAAATATTAATATGCCAAAATCCATAAATCCTTGATAAAATTGGTCACAACCAGCCAACCATCTCATTGCAAAAGAAATCACCATTCAAATTGTAGATTTTGTTTCTAACATATGGTTAGAATTAAGTCCCTGTCATACTTGGTACACATACAATGACAATGATTTTTCTCCAATTATTGTAGAGGCATTGCTGATGTGCAACTTTGACCTTACAAAGTAGAAAATTAGTACCAACTATTTTGAAAGAGACATGCCATATGCATGGAAGTTCTTTTAGTATCATCAATAAGTTATTATAGGAACTTACTTAAGTGTTTATGTAAAAAAACTAATCCGAAAAGCTTACATAGAAATAAGTTGTGAGCAACTTAAGGGTATACTCCTACTAGATAAACTCTACATAAATTATTCCATCAATGACCAAAATATGTTGAACATTCAAACTAATAAACTGTTTTGAAGTTTACCATACCCCACTTGGACTTCATGTTCATTGCTACCAATTGACTGTGCAAGTCAAGAGACATTGTTTTCTTATTTATCTTTGCATATGCAAACCACGAACTCTTTCTCTTCTAAGCTTCTACTTGTGTAAGCTTAAAGAAAAAAGTTAATAATGGCAGTTGGATTGGCTATAACATGTCCAAGTGAACAAAAGAACAATGGCAGGATAACTCTTTATGTTGTTCTCTCTTGTATGATGGCTGCTATGGGAGGTGTTATATTTGGCTATGACATTGGTATAACAGGTGGAGTGACATCGATGGAACCATTTCTGAATAAATTCTTCCACAACATATATCTTAAGATGAAATCAGATGATAAAGTTAGCAACTATTGCATGTTTGACAGTCAACTACTGACTTCTTTTACATCCTCTCTTTATGTTGCTGGTTTTGTTACTTCCTTCTTTGCTTCTTATGTCACCAGAGTCTTTGGTCGCAAGCCGTCTATCGTTGCAGGTGGTGCTGCATTCCTCGCCGGTACAGCCCTTGGAGGTGCAGCTTTTAACGTGTACATGCTCATAGTCGGTCGACTTTTGCTTGGAGTAGGGGTTGGTTTTGCTAACCAGGTAGCCAATCTTTCTTTCCTGTCATCCTTTTTTTTTTCAAACACTTATAGAAATACTAAAACAGTTTCATAATAATCAAGAGATTTTGAAACAATAGTTTTTCAAATAAGTTGAAATTAACTTCTATATCTCAATTTTCAGTGACTCTCATTTACCACTTCTGAAGCTTACAGGGAGTGTGTGAATAGGGAGTTTTATCACTGAAACTATCAATCAAATTAGTCCTTGATTTTCACTAATTATCAATTTCGTCCTTGAAATTGTAACACGTCAAAGTCACATTTCCAAAGAGAAAATTGCTTGTTATAAATTGTTGGGTATAAGGCAAGGAGTTACTTTCCCAAAAACATTTACCCTGATCGAACCCCATAGAAAATCATGTCAAATAGCGAGGAGACCAGACACTTTTTCCCGTAGCGACATGGCATGGATATGGAATTCACGTCAAGTGTCACATCTTCATTTAAAGTATAAGTAATTAATCCAATCTGAACCAAACAAATATCTAAGAAGTTTATCTAAATCTCTAACATAGACTTGTCTAACATAAATTGTCATGCTCTAATTACAGTTAGACTACAACTTCTTTCACATTATGTCCTAATTTGGCAGGCAGTTCCTCTATATCTCTCAGAAATGGCATTACCTAGATTTAGAGGGGCAATAAACAATGGCTTCCAATTAAGCATTGGTATAGGCGCTTTGTCTGCTAATCTAATCAACTATGGAACAGAAAAGATTGAAGGCGGTTGGGGTTGGCGAGTATCCCTAGCCTTGGCAGCAGTTCCGGCCTCTTTCCTAACACTAGGTGCACTTTTCCTACCAGAAACTCCCAATAGCCTAATCCAAACCACCCAAGATCATCAAAAGGCGAAGCGAATACTTCAACGAATCCGAGGCATAGAAGACGTGGAAGCAGAACTCGACGACCTCACTAAAGCAAGTTCTACTTCAAAAACCAGTTCACAACAACCATTTAAGATTATATTGAAAAGAAGATATAGGCCCCAACTTGTAATGGCAATAGCAATACCATTTTTCCAACAAGTAACGGGGATCAATGTCATTGCTTTCTATGCCCCTTTACTTTTCAGAACAATTGGGTTAGGAGAAAGTGCATCGCTTCTATCATCTGTCATGACAGGAATAGTAGGTACCGGTTCAACGTTCATATCAATGCTCATAGTAGATAAACTTGGAAGAAGAACCTTGTTCATAGTCGGAGGCATTCAAATGTTTGCGTCACAATGTATAGTTGGAGGCATAATGGCAGTTCATCTGAAAGATCATGGTGGATTAAGTAAAGGGTATGCTTATATGGTTTTGATAATGATATGTATTTATGTTGCTGGGTTTGGATGGTCGTGGGGTCCACTAGGTTGGTTAGTACCAAGTGAGATTTTTCCATTGGAGATTAGATCAGCTGGACAAAGCATCACAGTAGCAGTGAGTTTTCTCTTCACTTTTATTGTTGCTCAGACTTTTCTATCCATGCTTTGCCACTTCAAGTCTGGGATTTTCTTCTTCTTTGGAGGTTGGGTGGTGGTGATGACTGTGTTTGTGTATTATTTCCTACCAGAGACAAAAAATGTGCCACTTGAACAGATGGAGAAAGTGTGGCAGGAACATTGGTTTTGGAAGAAAATAGTGGGAAAAATAAGTGATGACAGAGTTAAAGGGGAAGTATAATGAGATCCAATTCTAATGCTATATGGATGATAGCAGAAAATGTTTTGATATTACATGCACATGTTAATCCTGCCTTAAAAGTTAGCTATCAAGGAGATGAAGCAAGTCATTTAAATACTCGACCGAACATCACATACTATTCGAGCACCCCCATGATAGCTGAATCCCTATTTTATCAAGATTTCCTTTTTGCCCTTTTGAATTTTGTCCCTCCGTTTTTCACTTCTACAACCATATCATGGAAGAGAGATGTTAGTGCAAATAGTTATGCAGGTGAGTGTGATTAATTTCACTTCTCACACTGGCAAAATTGAAATGTAGTCTAAAATTTTCATGCAAGCATTGATGTTGATAGAAATGAGAAAAGATCGATCGATCTTGCACAATCCCTGTTAAATGCTCAATTAATATCACAAAAGTTGTAACATTTTAAGCACATTTGTTTGCATCAAATTTCATCAACCAATACTATTAATAATCACTTAAATTTAAATGTTGAACGGTACCAATTTCTTGAACATGCTATCTTTCAGGGTAGCACAGTAAAGACTTTTACATCTTTCATTGCAGGGCTCCTTACTGAATATTTAAATGTCCAGCCATGGCAGGCACCAGCATGTTCCCCAATTTTATTTAGGGCAACAACAGCTCCCACAAAGTCTGGAAATTTTTTAGTTACTCGTGCTATTGCATCCTTAGCAGCAAGTTTGGGTTCCATTCCCAACCTCATGCTTTCCACAACTTGATAGCTGAAATTGAAATGAAGTGTTAATCTTGAAAGTTCACACGAGAAAACACATAAAATGATTGATAAAAGCTGTAACTTTACAAGAAAAACGCTAGTCGAAGTTGAAACTATCAACAGGGTAAAGAAACTACCAACAGGCTACTTGTAGCTTGGCTACACGTTTGTTAGGACCAGTAATTACTATACAATTTTAATATTGAGAAGGAAAAAAAATCAAATGCAAAGCAGTTCAGAGTCTAAACGAAAGGAACTACGGAGTTTCCGTACTACCATGGAAGGAAGCGCATCATGATGTCGCCATCCCCAGTTGCACAACATGCGCCAACTTCGTCTATTGCATATGCTGAGGATCCAGCAATGGGACCATCGCCTACCCTACAATCAAGAAAAAAATTCAAAAGAAAACTCAATTATTCGAAGCATCCATAGGAAAAAAATATATATAACAGTGATTGATATCATTTGCATGGTTATTGGTATCTTATGATACATGCAAGCTGTCGTCTCATCGATAGGATACAAAACTGAACTCAATACATACAAATTTCTAGTATGTATCCATTTTGGATCATATGAATCACATTTTGAATCCCGGTTCACTGTGAAGAATTCGGATTCGTTCCAATTAATCACTACCTAAGTTCAGTCAGCCCTTTTTTGTCAACTTTGTATAGTCAGCCACTTTTCTTTTATCATTTGATTTATGACAACAATCTTGAATTAATTTGTTATGTTGCTTTGTTTTACTTTAAATGTCACATTTTTATCGGTAGTATATCTTTCAATTCATAATAAGATTCGATTCACGATTCAGAAAATAAGTTTCCGATTCACAATTTAAATCTCAATTTGATAACCATGATCTTCTGCATTAGCAGTGTGTGTTGTATCCTGATAGGTCTGCTATTGTTAGTTAAGAATTTGTTACTTGTTCGTTAAGTTGTTTGTTAGTTAATAGGTTAGTTAGTGGGTCTGTTAAGAAATAGTTACGCTAAATAAGGCATGCTGCCTATAATCATCCTGTCGTTTTGTATAAACTTGGGACCTTTTGGCATTGGGAGAGTCTAGAGTCTATCGAATACTCTAGGAGTTCTGCTGTAATTTGGGATTTTTCCTATGTCTTCTAGTAGGATCAGTTGGTGTCTATCATATACATTGAGCAGTATGTGTATTTGGGAATTGATAGAAGCAATTTGCATGGCTCAAGTGGAATAACTTCTGCCATTGAAAATATAATAAAACGAGTCGATTTGCTAAAGCCAAACATATCTCAAGTACAGCAGAGATGAGAGCTAACATGGATTTGTTACAATTGAAAAGATAAAATTAAAATATAAATAAATGGATAGTGGCTTTTGAAAAATTAAAAAGAAAAAAATAGCTTGAAACTTTTGGCCATTCAAGAAATGAGATGATCTTCCAACTTCTAATATTAACACCGACAAGATTACCTGCCAGGAATTTTGAACGTTGCCCCATTCGTTGATGTACCAACAGCAATGTGCCCCATCTAAACCACAAATAAAGAACTGTCATTTGCAACGACTTTAAGCTGTATTGTTAAATATCAATTTTTATGTTGTTACGATGATCTTACTCTATCAATAACAGCCATTGATATAGTATCATGGCTGTGAAGACCAACATGAGGTAATCTTAATATTTGATTTTCATAAGTACTTGAGCATGTTTCATCAGAAAGTTCAAGATAGTTAGTTGGACGATACGGACCGCAATTATTTGCAGGTAATACATTTTTCCTGAAATTCGGTTGGCAGCTACTATTTTTCCATTTGGTCCATTTCTCTATAGATTCTGATGAACTCAAGTTTGTAGGTCCTGGAAGACCCATTGATATTGCAAATTCTGATGCTCTCTCTCCTACCAGCAAAGTGTGCTCAGTATGTTGCATGACTAGCCTAGCAGCTTTGATTGCATCCTTTACATATCTCATGGCGGCAACAGCTCCAACTTCCATGGTCACCTATGCATTCCCTTAGCAGAAGATGTGACCAAATATCATGCCAGTGTATGAACAATTAGAATGAAAGACAGAAAATAATTAACAGCAACACAACATGGTAATTGGTAGTTACCCCATCCATGACCAGAGCATCCATCGTTGTTTCTCCATTCTCATCGGGACTCCCACCCGGACCAACTGTTAAGCATAGGATACTCAGAAGACATGCCCAAACACACTTAACATGAACAAACAACCTCAAAAGAACTAAATCTTGAACGCGTGCGCACGTGTGATTAGAAAGAGAGTGTAAAAAACCATGTTCGAACAAATAGCTAGATTAAGTGCTTGTTGAATAAGCACTTACAATATTAGTGCTTATGAAGAGGTTGTTTCCATAAGAAAAGATAAAATAAAGTCAAATTGTTTTCTTATAATGTATAAGTTGTTTTCATATGCCATCATGAAGAGGTTATGAAAATAAGTTGAAAAATAGTTTATGAACATGTTATAAGCTCTCCCAAACAGTGTCACAAGTTGTTAGGTCTGTAGATAAGCTGATCCAAACAGGGTCGAAAAACAGTATCAATATTTTCTGAGCCAATTCTCCTCTTCTTGTCAAGCAACCATAACTATCAACATTGATCTTCTATGTAAGTTACTTTCAAAAGCCACAATAAAATGTTGCAGTTTAATAACAGGTTTGCTGAGATTCAAAGAATATATAAATTGTCTGTTATAATACTAAAGCATATCAAAATAACAAACTCTTGCTATAAAGTCATGTCAATAACATTCTCCGAATAAAATCAAGCATGCAGCAAGAACGGAACACGTTATTACTCAAAAGTTCAATTGTTTATAAACAAGCATGCCATAAGATGTTTTCAACTTATTTTTATATGTTCCTTGCAATAGCTTATAGAATAAGCGCTTATTGAATAAGTGCTTAATTAAGTTCCAAAGATTCAAATTCACAACCTGTTCCATCACACCTGAGTTTCTCACAAGTGGAGCAACCTTCAACAACAGAATCAACGGCAGAAGAGCCAGCATCAACAGCTTTCCATGCAGCTCTTACAGCTTCAATAAAAGGCCATGTGCTCACTACCAATGGATACTGCTCCAATTCCACACTTTCACAACACTTGCAAAACAACACCCATCACATCAAAATAAAACCCTAATTTTTTTTCAGAATAAAAAGGGAAGCCCAATTAAGATTTTGGTACAAAGTTGTTGAATTTGAGTTTTGGAAAATTAAAAGTGAGAAAAGAGAATGTTACCAAGGATAGTAAAGAGATGAAGAGTAGAAAGTTGAAGAAGGGCTTTGAAGCCATGGAAAAGCTCAGAGAAGATGAATTATCAAAGAATCCATATACACAAAATAATCTTAATATAATGTTCAAATAATACTCCCTTTGTCTCATTTTAATTTTCCCTTTTGAAGAAAAAAAATATGTATAAAAATAATTGTAATTTTAAAATAGCCTTAACGGTGTTTTACATCTGAAATATAAGCCACTTTCGAGTTTATCCTCAAAAAAAAACTATTCTAAAAAAAATAATTTTAAAAAAATTTACAGGAGTAAAACACTGTTAACTCTTTAAAATACTAATGCAACTTTTATTATTCTTTTTTCACTAATACACTCTTATTTAATAGAAGTAACAACTTCATTAACTACGATTAATAAGAATACTTTAGTAAATAATATTAATTTTATAATTGAAACTAATTCAACTAATTATATTCTAAAAATCACGCACAACTCTAAAGAGACAATTAAAATTAGACAGTTGATTATTGTTTTTTAAGGGTGAGAGGGAGTATTGTTATTTATTCTTATAAAATATTTTTATTTTATTGATTATATTTGACATTTGCACATAGTCAATTCATATAAAAAGAGAAAAAAAATATTATAGTATATGTGATAAATTTTTATGATAAGTATCAAAAAAATTAACACATGCATCGATCCAAAATACATTGACTCAAATTATCTTGAAAAAGATTTTGTTCAATGTAACCAGAAACTGATTTACACCATCATTGCACTACTAACTATATCATGGAAGTCTATGGCAAAATGTCATAAAGGATGATAATCACATCATGGTTTGTCCGTTCAGAGAGTCTCTATTTGTAAAATCATAACACTTACTCATTGCTTATAATCTTGTTTTATATTTTTCAACAACTTCGGTTGTAAGAACTGATAGAGAACTGCAGAGCGGAACACATGTTTCTCAAATTCAACACGTCGGTACTGGTTGTCTTCGTCGGCGGAGATTTTTGATGGACAACATTCTCATTCTCGCTAATTGCACCATCAGTGGGTGGACAGAAAAAAGTAAGGGGAAGCATATTGTTGTTCAGAGGGCGAAAAGAAAACGCAGGTCTCTTGCGTTGCGGGATAACCGCCTGATAAATGGGCACATAACCCATTGGTGGCAGAGAGGTGGTTTTCTCGACAATGAACATATTGATTTCATAACGAGGAAAAGGGAGAGGGTGATGATTGTCGGCGACAATTTTCGACGGAGGTAGACTATGCAAGGATCCCATTTTGAACGGTGGTAGCGAAGTGGTTTTGTGAACGAAGGCGATGAGGTGAAATTAACTCTGCTCATTTCAAAGTAAACATTCAGATCTCAGCTTGATTTTTTTGTACACTTAATGGTCAAATTTAATATTGGGGACTAAATGTGGCTAATACATTTTCGAGTCAGAGACAAAAAAAAATCCTTGAGTCGGAGACTATTATGGCAATGAGATGCACATCCAAAGACCAAATGGTTTTTTTATTCAACCTTGTCAAAAAAAATTTGTAATTTTTTTCCTCTTTAATACGAATATCATAAAACAAGTTCAAATGAACTGTAGGCAAGGTTTTCCAATCACACCGTTAAGTTATTGTTTAAAGTCTCGATGAAGAGCATTAAATTGGTTTGGTCTTTTGTCAAATAAATGGAATTTTCATTTTTAATATTCATCTATTGGAGATCAAGTTGCATTAGACAATGGACGCTTTCCTTTTCCTTTTCACGAAATTTTCGATGGTTTGGTGTTTTGATGATCCCTACCTTATTGACCGCAACTTCTGTATTTATTATCGCTTTCATCGCAGCCCCTCCAGTAGATATTGATGGTATTCGTGAGCCTGTTTCTGGATCTCTACTTTACGGAAACAATATTATTCCTGGTGCCATTATTCCTACTTCTGCGGCTATCGGTTTGCACTTTTACCCGATATGGGAAGCTACATCCGTTGATGAATGGCTGCCGAAGCTGTGGGATGTAAAAATGAATCGGTAGGGGAGCGTTCCGCCTTAGAACGAAGTACCCGCGCGAGCAGGGTTGGACGAAGCGGAAGCGAGAATGTCGGCTTGAGTAACGCAAACATTGGTGAGAATCCAATGCCCCGAAAACCTAAGGGTTCCTCCGCATAAGTTTTTTTAGGGAATCTTATTTAAGTTAAAGGACCAAACTAAACTTTTTAGATAAGTTAAAGAATCAAGTTGATCGATTTTAAAGTTAAAAAATCAATCTAAACTTTTAAGATAAGTTAAGAAAGAACAAAGTGATATTTAAACCTTAAATTAAAAGTCCAAACACTATCTATTAGCCGAACAAAGTGATTTTTTTTTCAAATTTAATTTTAAAAACAACATAAAATATAAACACAGCAAAATATAATTGAAAAAAATGTTGATAGACAAGCATGTAGTGCTCGTTTTTCAGCTAGTCGTACATAAATGTAATAGAAGTTAAGTTTTACAATCATTTTATTTTTTTAGGCGCACAAACATTTTGTATTTTTAACATATAAAATATTTATTGTCAGATGACAAACATGACTTATAGAGATATATTTAATACATTAAGAATGAGAGAGATATTGGTGTTTCGTGCATATAGTTGGTAGCATGTTGTTTGTGATTGGAATTGTTAACTTCAAGAGTCGTATTTAATACATGAAGAATGAAAGAGATATGTGTTCTTTGCAAGATATATCGGTGGTTCTTGTATGTAGTTGATGGTGTTGTTTGTGAATGAAACATGCGTGAAATCAAGAACTACGTTTAATTCCTGAGAATGAGAGAAAATCAATTGTGTATGATTTATTTAATATTTTCAACAAAAAAAAAGTTTAAAATTAATGATATTTTAATTTTGTATTTATCTTTTGTTTAATTAATTAATAGAGAGCGAAATATACTTTTGGTCCTTACGAAATTGTGACCTAAATTTAATCCCTTCTAGAACCCCATTTATTTAATTATAAACAAGTTTTTTTTTTTATAGATGATAAACAAGTTGTTTAATTTCCAGATCATTTCATATCAACCAAAGAAAAATGAAATATTTATTGGAATTCAGATTTTGTTAGTTTTGACGAAAAATGCCGGTGATGTTATCGTATGTTGTTTGTTTTGACGTTTCTTAAATTTATTTATATGATATGCGGTATTTTTAATTTGGCTAATTGTACATGTAGTCCTATTAATGCTATTAACATCAATGAATTTTCCTTTACTTATTTCTTTTTTGTTGTTGTTGTAAATTTGTAGCTTAAATTCTTTGTAATCACTTTGGTACCCCATGTTTTTGTTCAAACTCCAAGACTATACACGAATGAAAAATTCTAATAATATGATATGATTAAGAGGGGCATTGTTATTTTTGTTGGCCCTTGACACTGAAATTCTCATGACTAGCCATGGCACACCTCAATTCTTTATGAGAGACAATATTGTTTAAGTGTTTAACAAGGTACATTGACATCTTGGTCCTCTCTATCAAAAACCAATTTTTTGATTTCTATCTAAAATCTGTTTGGGTTGCGCCTCCATCCCCTCCAAATCCAAAATTCATCTACCCCATGTAGTCTTCGTGGGTGGTGGTGCGACAAGATCCTTCCTTTGCGCCACCTCTTTGCCCTATTGGAGTCGTTTTAGCCCTAATTACTTATAGCAGCCTTCATCGCTCCAACACTCCATTGTCGTTCTTCATGTTTCATCGCTATTTGTGTTAGTTTGTATTGATTCCATATTCATTTTTTTAGTTGGTTGGTTTGCGAATTTGTGTGTCTGGTTTTTGTTTTTCTCGCAATCTACATCTTTCAACCTGTTTGCGTTTGGATTTATCTAAATTCGTTCGAGTCTAGCTTAAACGCTGTTGCTCGCGTCATTTTTCTAATATCTTCTTAAATAGTAATGTTGGTTAGTCTTCGCCGTTGAGCTTTGTCGTAGGAAAGAGATAATAATTTCAACATCGTGTTGGTTGTGTTGTGGTTAGATATTTTGGTTTCTTAATCAGGACCAATTCCAGTCCTAGTTTTGGATTGATTGGTCTCAGAACGTTGATGCTTTTTGTCGTGGTTTCGATGCAGTGAGTTGTCGGTGCGTTGATTGGTTCCCCTGTTGGTGGTTAGGTTCACTCGTTGCAATTTTTTTTGTTTTTTCAATTTAGTTTCACGTTTATATGTGGATTCGTTAGATTGTACATGTGAAATGCATTTGTTTGCTCCATATTTGAACTTACTCGCCAGGTTTGTCTTATTGTGGTTTCTTTACCTCTTTTGGGTTGGTTCAACACTTTTTAGTGTTTTTTTTTTGGTAAATACTTTTTAGTGTTTTTTGTTTTCATTAGTCGGGTTTATGTCCCCATAACTGTAATATTCCCTTTTCATTTTAATATACTTAGGATGGTACAGATGGTTCATTATTTACACCTCATTTGCCTTAAAAAAATTATACTCACATCCCATAAACTTTACCATATCAAAATGATTAATAATTTTTCATGTTGCGAGTTTCTTGGTGGAGAAATCGCAAAATGGAAATAAGTGACTGAGTGAGAAAAAAGCATGTTATGTGTGTACACTAATGAAAATAAAATGAGGAAGAATATAACGTTGGAAGTAAGGCCAGCTCAACACTAAGCGAGTCTTAAAACGAGTTTCGAAATAAGGACTTTCATAACCTTTTAAGGCTAGTATTTTTTTAAATAAAAAATGCTACTTGTAAATTTTTTAAAACAATAATTTTTAATAGCATTTTTATTCACATAAACAAGTAATATATATTTTTTGTCAAGTAGCTTAATGGCTAAAATTCACTTTTTTCACGGTGAATAAGTGAGATGTTCGAAGTTCAAACTCCGACCCTGCATGTAATAATGCATGTCTATATCAACTGAACTATGCTCACAGGAACGTTATACATTTTTTATTTAATCTAAGAAAAAACACCACCAAAAAAAATTAATCTAAGAAAAAAGTAAACCAAACAATTCCGTTAACATCAATATAATTTTTTGACAAACCTTTATCTGTTACGTTACATAATTCACTCTTCTTTATTATATAAATAAAAGATAGTACTTTGCATCCTAAAAATTAAAACGTATATACTTTGTGACATATCTTTGTTGATAAGGACATTTTTGTTTGTAATATTGACCAGAGATGTATGAGGATTGATATCCATCTTTCTTATTGAAGAGCATTAAATAGATTTAGCTTTTTTATCAAATGTAATTCTAGGAATGAATAAATTTTTAATATTTAATTACTTTGAATTAATTAAAGAGATATTTTCTCTGAACATCAATTTGACAAAGTGATAAACTAATTTGCCTTATACATGTATGAAACTTGACGTTAAAGTATTAGTATTAAGAAAAAATTGGAACGAAAAATATTAGTATTGATAGTTTTTAAGTTGGGTTGGATATCGACCTCCTTAACTCTCCAATCCAACTACCTGAATATTCAATTTTTCTCCATAAAAATGTAGAAACCACCCCAAACACACAAGTACCCTTATGGCTAAATGGTTGATAAATGACATATCATGCTGAAACAACTTAAAAAAGCATTCAATCTCATCGCTCACCATTTGTAATTTGCATTTAGTTATTCTGCAATTATCAAAGCTTTAAGATCCAAGTTCATTTCTAACTTTTGTTTTCAGGAATAATATGAAACCTTGCTCAGACTCAGATGAGATAGGATCTACAAAGTAAGAAAAAATAAACATCTGTCTAACAAACGAGAGCCTCACGACAATGATCCAATCCAAGCATGCCATGACATAATATCATTGATCCCTGAAATGAAGAAGGAGATTACTAAGGGGGCTTAGCCATAGTTAAATATCTTCGGTTCAAAGTATTGAAACAATAGATGACTTTAACAGGCCTAAACATATAACATCCTGATAATTAATACCAACAAGGCAATAACATAGAGTGCAAATGGCAAATGGAAACACAATGATGTTTATCTCTTAACATATAACCAAAACAACTTAATACAATGGAATGAAATAAAGTTTGTCCATGCGTCAATATTTCATAACCAACAAAGTACTTTTTCATAAATTAAAAAAAAAAGTGTGGTGTGCATTAACTTCACAAACTGGCAAACATAAGTCAACTGGAAAAGTAAAAATAGATACAAACTTGGGTATTGTATGCAAAAATGTGGATGGACAATTTAACAATCATGACAATTCATAACTAGGGTTAATGATTTTGTTCAGACTACGATACTTAATATGTACTAAATATTGGTCATGGGCATGCAGATCTGGTTATGGCCCTTCCCGTGACAAATATGTCATGTTCCCCAAGTTCTCAAACAACTAGTCATTTCTTATTGCACAGTGTAGTAGATTGGCAGAAGTGCAGTAAGTTGTTTGGGCATTTGGACATCACTTTTCAAGGAATTTTCATACTTAACTGATGCAACTTACACGGCAAGCAAATCAAATTGAAATGCGTAAGACATAAAACAGATACTCAACCTCTAATGCAGGCAAATCAAATTAAAACCACAAAAATGCAAGAACCAAAATAATGTGATTACCCTCATCAACGTGAAGGATTAAGAGCCATGAGCAAGTTCTTTCCACCAGGAAGGTAAGAGACATTAGGAGACTTGGCCAAAGTAGCTGCAATTTCCCTGGAAGCCTCAATCCTCCTAAGCTCAATCAACCCCATACCAGCAACAGCAGTCGCATCAGAAATCAGCTTTGCAGCATCACTTTCTCCCTCAGCACGGATGATAGCAGCACGACGCTCCTGTTCTGCCTTCATCACAACAAACTTAGACCTCTCTGCCTCTTGCTGTGCCACCTGCTTCTGCTCAACAGCCCTGATATTGGATCATACAGAGAATCAGTACAGAAAGGCCACTTCAGGAATGTCAAGCTAGTTTAGAATATTGGTAAGTTGGTTCCAGTTAACAAGTAAATTAAGAGTCAATTTGTAAATTAATCAGTATGTTAAAGTTAGCTAGTATGGTGAGTTAGCATAGTTAAGAGTGAATGCTAAACTTGGTCCCTAAAACAACAGGCACCAATAAGTTAGTTCTTGAAATTAAAAATATTGGTAAGTTGGTTCTAGGTAATGAGTATGTTAAGAGTCTATTTGTAATTAATCAATTTGTCACAGTTAGCTAGTATGGTGAGTTAGCATAGTTAGGAGTGAAAGCTCAACTTGGTCACCTAAAACAACAGGCACCATTAAGTTAGTTCTTGTCTTCTTGATATTAAAAAAAAATGGCAAACATTTGAAAATCATAAAGTGTCGGTGATTTAGTTCAAATGTTATGTGTTGTTGAAAAACATTTCAAATTAGTTCTTGAAATTAAATACCTGACATCAAATCAGTCCTAAGGATTACTCATGAATCAAATTAGTCATTATATTTGTAATCTAAATCTCAGATTGTTACCTCTTGATTTGCTACTCAAATGTTGGACACTCGACACCACGCGACACCGACACATTAAGTTACATTCAAAGCCCATTTGTTACATGTTTGCAAGTAAAGTACTTTTCTCAAATAATCAATCATTTTGTGATTTTAATCATGTTTGTTTAAGCCTTTTCTAATTTAATCAAATGATTGTATTAGATGAAAGTGTAGATTAAAATTATGATTGCTATAAACAAACACAAATCAGTTCTAGTTAAAAAAAAAAAAACTAATAATCTCTAAAAATATTATGTAAACTCATTTCCAGATTGTATTGTATTTGAAGCACTTTTTAGATTATTTTCAGATTCTTGTTTTTTTAAGAATCTGTAACAATCTCATGAAAATTTCCAAACGTGACTTTTTTACAAAATAAGCTGCAACAAACAGGCTTGCCTGATAATCACTTCAATTATAATATTAAAAAAAAAAACCATAATCACTTCCATGATTGAAAACAAACAGGCCCTTAATCTTAAACAAACAAATCAATAACTACTTCAATTTCTTTAATCATTATCAGTTTTATGTGTTAGTGTTCGTGGTTCATAGCATATATAGTTGATTAACAATTTCAATATACACCAAGAAACAAAAAAGAAAGAAATATACCTAGAGAATTCACCACCATAAGACAAATGAGTAATAGCAACATCATCAAGAAGAATATTGAAATCCTTGGCCCTTCTCACAAGACTATCCCTAACAAGAGCCGAAACCTGAGGCCGGTCAGTAAGAAGCTGATCCGCATTAAACTGAGCAACAACAGCTTTCAAAACCTCATTACCTGTTAGAGATGTAAAATTTAGTTACACGTTAATGAAGAGTTACTTGTTCTAAATAGCAACATATAAGATTTATCATCCTAGGTTTAAATATGATTTTTTTTTTCAGTCCCTGTAAGTTTCTGTTGTTTTTTTTTTCCGATTCAGACCCTACAAAACAATTGCTTTTAGCCCCTGATGTTAGCTTGTTGGGTTGTATGGCGTGATACATATTTAAGCTTATAGCTTATAAGCTGGTATGACTGAAAAATACCCTGTTTGGCGTTTGGTAGCTGTCATTTTCTCACAAGCTTATAGCGTTTTTTGATAAACTAACTCAAGTAGCTTATAGCTTAAAGCTTATAACTTATCACTTTTTATCTCAATTTTACCCCTGCAATCTTAATTGGAAAAATTATAAACTACTGCAACAGCCAAACACTACAAATTCAACCAACTAGCTTATCTATATCAACTACTCCCTCCGTCTCAAATTATAAGCAGCTCTAAAAGAAAAAAATTGCCCCAAAGTATAAGTCACTTAACAATACCAATGAAGTATTAATGTTAATTTCCCTATTGTACCCTTAACTACTTATTATTTTTTCTTATTTCAATTCTTTAATTTTGTAAAACTATTTTGAATTACTCTTTCCCATGACATTGTCAAAACGACTTATAATTTGTGATGGATGGAGTGGCTTATAAGTCATCCTCTATAAGCTAGTTTAGCATTTATCCACTATAAATTATTAGCTAGCTACCTTATAGCTAAGAGTGGATAAGATAGATCAATAAATTCATAGTGTTGACTAAAATTAGCTGTTGAACTGGCCTACAAATATGAAATGACATAAAAATATATGTTGAATTACTATTTTTTTAATTAAGGCTAAGGGTAAAATTGAGATAAAAATGATAAATCATAAGCTACTTGAATTAGCTTATCAAACAACACTATAAGCTTGTGACAAACCAAACAGACCCTAAATCATAACTAAACCTAAATTGTTAAGTTGTATTAAGAATTGTAATGATATTACCGATGGAAGGAAGAACTTTCTCGTCGTATTCAAGACCGAGATTCTGAACAATAGTAGGAAGACGTTCGGTATCAGGACGAGAGAGAACACGAAGAGTGAGATTCACCATCTGAAGATCTTTGGTACCGGAAATGGATGAGAATGTGTGAGGACGAGTACGAATATCGAAGACGTAAGGCTTTTGAACCCATGGGATGAGGAAATGAGTTCCTTCACCAACTGATTCGGAAAGGATGCCGCGGAATCTGTCGAAGAGGACGGCGCGTTGGCCACCGTCGACTGTGTAGAGAGAGGAGTTGACGGCGGTTGCGGCGGCGCCGAGACCGAAAGCGACGCGTGCGAGGTTTGAGAGGATGTTTGCTGCTTGATTGCTTCCCATGGTGAGAGAGAGAGAGAGAGAGAGAGAGGGTTTTAGGGTTTTGAAGGAAAAGGAAGAAGAAATGAATGAAGTGAAAAGAAAGGGTTTTGGCTTTTGTTTTAGATGATTTTCTTTTTTTTTTTGTTATTTTTTAATGGGAAATGAAAATAAGTGAGTGAAGTGGCTTGTGGAAGAGGAAAAATAATTTTATTTTAAATTAATTAATTATGGCAACAAAAAAGTGTGACTTGTTGGAGGGGAAAAATAAAGTTGAATGAAATAAGGGACCCGGATCCTCTGTTGTCGTATGATGGTGCTGCGCGATCTGAACCATTAATTTCCGTCAAATATATCAGTCAGCAACACAAATTAATTAATGGATGGTTCAGATCAAATAGCAGGACAAAAGGCATGAGAGAAAGGCAGGAGAGGATCTGCTTCCATGAAATAAGTGTGTTTTAATTGATGTGCTTGATTTACTTTCGTTTTAATTTTTTTATTTTATGTGAGTGTGTCTAAATCTTTTTGATTTGGGGTTGTGACTATGTTAGACTTTCTCTTTAAATTGCTCAAAAAAAAAAGACTTTCTCTTTAAAAGAAATTAAATGCTATAAGTTGAGTTTCTTTTAGAGATAGATTATTGAGTTGAGAAACAATTATAGATATATTGGGCTGGGTACAGTGAAAACATCAAGACTCTTGGCCAAGGAAAGAAATTCGAAAAAATGGTAAAACTTGAGGTTTGTTATTGATGAGGTGGTTGAAGGCTAATTTATTGTAATTCTTGTATCTATTTCTAAAGAACTCTTTGAAATGAATATGGAGATCTCTCTCTCTCCTTAAGACTTAAGTTAAATTTGAGCCGATCGAAGCGAACAAATATTGATGTAGTGTTTCTTTTCTCTACAACTCTTTGGTCTTGTTGTTCTTTGGTTCAATTGTGGTTTTGCTTTAGAGTGTTGTTAGATTAGTTGTTATTGGTTGCGATTGTTTTGGTTATTGGTTGTCGTTGACCATTGCTCTACACATCAAATTCTATTGATGTAAGTTTTGATATCTAAGTCAACAACAATATGATCGAACAATAGACGATCAAAACACAATGAGTGCTTGAATCGAAAGGATATAAAGTTAACAATGGTGTCTCCAAACCAAACAAGAAGAATAATAATAGAAAATCAAAATATAGATAAAATCACTTTCAGACATATGAATAGTTAAGTACTCCATCGATAGAAATCATATGAAAATTATTTTGTTTGGACTTTATCTATTACTATACCAATAGTTTTACCATATCCAAAATGTGTAGGGGTCAAACAATCTGATTGCAAAACAAAATATAGTTACGATAATTGCAAATTTATTTAATGCATATTAACTAAATCGCATGAAAACATTCATTCACTTTCTTTCTTTGAAAAATCAAACATATACGAATTAAACTGCATGACAAAAACCATTTTTGTCATTACATACCTAAATTTAAATCAAGATAAAATATTCACTCATAATTTTTCAAAAATTGAATAATAAAAGAACAAATGAATAGTTGTTTCATTAAGATTACATGAAGCCACACAAGAAATCAATGCTAAATTTTGCATCTCTTTTTCTAGTATATTATCGTTGGTGGGAATACAGTTAAGTAGTAATCTCTAAGCAAAGAGAAACCAAACTGTTTCAAATGACCTTATATAAGGGTGCGTTTGAAAAGAGGGTTTAAGAGGGTAAAAGATGGGAGAACTTACTTTTTTTTTTTTTAATTTAGAGACATTATAAAATGATTTTTAAAGAATTGAATTAACAACATGATAAATGATCATATAATACTTCAAAAATACTTAATTTATTTTAAAAAGACATTTTACATTGTTCGTAATTTAAAAAATTAAAGTGAGTCCTCCCTTCCCTTCCCCTTGTAAACCCTTAATCCAAACACACCTAAAGGAAAATATGTTATTTCTACAAAATTAAATATCAACTTATAAGATTCTTTTATTGAATACATACCATTGAAATAAAGATCCAAAGTTCATGTATCTTCCACATTATCTTGCAAAGAAACGTTAGACAATAAAATCTTTCTTATGAGAGTAACCAATCAAAAAGTAATTAATAATTACAACACACAATTATTATTTGAGTATCTTTTGATTGTGTATCAATGTCAAAATCATTTTAATTGTTGGATTGTTCCTCTTCAAAAACTTGGTTTTCGTTGATTCTAACAATTAGAGTATCTTTTGATTGTGTATCTTCGTCAAATCCTAGAAATTTAAGAAATTGTTTTGCAACTAAATATGAAAATATAAATTATTTTTTGACAAAAAGAATAGGCTAAAAATACTCCATTTTACACTAACTTGTTATTATTTACTCTCCTATTGCATGAAATTATGAGTCCCACCATTTTATACCCGCTCTAGCGTATAAAATGAGATTTGTCCCACCATTTACACCACATGAAACTCGCAGAAATTGCGATGTCTCGTTCAAACCAAAATGTAGGTGTTCAATATAACAATATTGACATTGACAAAACTCATTAGGGCTAGTCAAGTGATGTTGGCCTGTGACATTGGAATATGCTTCTCTCAAGGTTTCATGTTCGATTTTCTCTGCTGCCAATTTTAGTAGACTAAATCCATCTAGAGCTATGTTTCAACTTTAAACGAATCCTCGTACAAGTGAACTTTGAGATTGAATTACTTAGATTAGTCGATTTTTAAGCCGAATACCGAATTAAAAAAAAATCGACATTGATAGTTGAAATAAACATTAAAGACATCATCATCAATCTCATTTTATTTCCCTAAAAAGAAAATCAATCTCATTTTATTATTGAGATTATTAAGACTAATTATTTTGCTCAAAATATTACTAAATCAAAATGAGACATGCATTGGAGTATATTGTTTAATGTAATTCCCTTCAATTTTGATGTCAAACTTATGTGGACCATTGTC
The DNA here is from genome assembly GCA_958299785.1 of Medicago lupulina. Lineage (NCBI taxonomy): Eukaryota > Viridiplantae > Streptophyta > Magnoliopsida > Fabales > Fabaceae > Medicago > Medicago lupulina. Next base: position 65,400,521 of record OY283144.1, read on the forward strand.
TCGTGCTAAATCTAGTCAATTCTTTTACCCACAAGTTGTTTAGAATACAGAAGCCGCCTAAAAAAACATCTCATGTTATGATAACAAAAACAAAACGTTGGTGTCTGCTAGAAAAACCTCAACCTTAACCTCAATCAACAAACCTTCAACAACTTTTGTCTGATTGTTGAAATTTCAATCTTTGGTCAAATTATTGAAAATCTTGTCTTTCAATATACTAAAGAAAATCACATAATCTCGTTTCCTTGACTCTTCATTTGTGAATGGAGAGAGAGGGAAACGATGGTGACTTGGGAGGAGAGAGAGACAAATCTCTCCCAGGTACATCCTTGGATCGTAAAGCTTCCATTTTTAACTCAACCCTTTTGTTGGATCATGTTGGAGAGGTCATTCTTAGCTTAAATTCATATGGGTTGTCTTGGAAATCCGTGGAGCCTTTGGAAAATGTATGTTTTTTTTTATTGCTCTTAATATGTTTGTGAAATTTTCTGGCTTTGATTGTGAAATTGTATATGGATATTGTCTTGTATATGTTGGTTTGGTTTGGCACCCTTTGTTTAAGCATTCAGCTATGCTTGGATGGATATGTTTTTTGATTTAGGCCTTGTTTGGATAAACAACTTAATTAAGCTCCTATAGCATATGCATAACACTTATCATAAGTGCTTATATATCATAAAGTCAAATTGTTTTCGTATGAGCTATAAGCTGTTTTCATAAACTATCTTAGAGAGATTATGAACATAAGGAAAACAAAGAAATCCTGTTTTCATAAACTATCTTAGAGAGAATATGAACATAAGCTGTTTTCATAAGCTATGCATGAATTAAATATCGTTTTTCCTTGTGAGTAGGCCTGCGACTGCATTTGATGCAGTCGCCATTTTATACTTTATGATCAAAATAATCCTGTTTGTGTTTTATAAAATGCATCCATGGATGAAATATGATGATTATAGTCACTGAAGGGAAGGCCTATGTCACGATTCCACTAACTAGTACCATAAATTTCTCATGAACTAGTTAATACCAACTTTTCCTTACATGTTGCTTCTTCCAAAATTCTAATTAAACGATTAACTTCATTGAGTTACTTCCTAATTTTCCTTCTTCTTAATAAGTTACTTCCTAAGTTTCCTTCTTCTTAATTTTCTAAATATTTAATGGAACAGGATGTTTCAACTTGTTTAGGCCTTAAATACGTTTCCAAGGTTGCTTCTGAGATCAAACTTTCGGACATATATGCTGTTGAGTTGATTGATAACAGTTCGATTCACAAATCAAATCTCCCTCGTGGCAATGAACGTACATTTTCGAGTCATGATATAAAGGTTTGTTCTTGTTCTTAGGTATGCAGTTATGTTCTTTATATGTTTACCATGTTTCATAGTTTTTTTCTTCTTCTTACAATTATGCAGATGTTCCACTTTACTGTGCACGGTTTTATAAAGAGCAAGAATCAACCTTCACAGTGGATCCTGGCTGAATATACCTTCGGGCATACAAATTTGAAAACATGTCAGATGTGGGTAAATCAACTTAATTCGTCTTTGAAACTTGAAGTTGGAAGACCAAGGAATCTTCTGGTATGCTCTGATATTGATCAAACACCTGCTTTATAATTTTTCTTTTTATTTTCATTGATTAATTAAAATGAATTTTCCCAGATCTTATTTCTGATTCACTAGGTTTTTGTTCATCCGAAGAGTGGAAAAGGTAATGGCTGTAGAAACTGGGAAGCTGTGGCTCCTATATTCTCACGCGCCAAAGTAGAAACGAAGGTGAAATTTTAGCATCTCTAGTGATTTCCTGATTGGATAGCTATTGATAAAATTATAATATATTTACATGTATGGATTAACAATTTAATTAATAGCTTATAGCATAAGCGCTTATCATCTAAGTGCTTATGTATAAGAAGCTCATAGAGTCTTCAAATGGGCCTTCAACTCCTTGTGAAATAACTTTTCAAGTCTTATTTTTGAACTGTGGTCAGTGACTAAAACACGAATAACTACATTTGCATTGATTTCATGGCACTGAGTTATGATATGATTAACTACTCCGTGATATGTTATGTTATGTTATGCATGTTTAATAATTGTGAATATATATGATTGAAATGAAATGAATTTGTTGGTAATTACTAGTAAAACATAAACTTATTCAATGCAAACATCCATTCACATTTTGGAGGAGAGGTCAAAATGAAATAGTTTGATATTATGTCTGCATTTGTTTTTGCAAGTGAGATTTATTGATCCCTGTTTAAGCACAAAAAGATTGTGATAGGTAGTCTTATTATGCTTGATGATTTGCTTAAAATGGATAAATTTTTATTTTATTAGTTTGAATTGATCAATGTTTCTGTTCCTTTTTAGTTGTCACTTTTGTGGAAGAATTTTATTCCTATTTATATGTCATTTTCAAAATTTAATACAATATTAACTATTGTTTTGCCCAAAATAACCTTAACTATTTATTGTAGATAGAGAAATAAATGGAATGAGATAATCAAGGGTATTATAGAAAAAAGACAAATAATTCCATCAAAAGTAACAAAGTTTATTGATTGTTTTGGTATGTGTAAATAATAATCTTATAACGATAACTAAAAAGGAGCGGAGAGAGTAGTATTTAACTTGGTTTTTCTTTGTTAGTGACCTACTTTCGACTCTGCTAGTATTTGTGGACATAAATCTATTCATTTTCACATAAATGCTAAAGTTTTTGCTCCCCCATTATTTCAATCTAGAGCCAGAGAATATCAACTTTATGATATATTAAGTGGTAATGGTAACTGATGATCAAATAAGATTGTTGACGGGATCCAAGTAATCGATTTTTGTTTTCTTCACCAGGTGATTGTGACAGAGAGAGCAGGACAAGCATTTGATATGATGTCATCTATAACAAATAAGGAGCTTAACTCATATGATGGTGCTATAGCTGTTGTAAGAACTTAACTCTAATATTTTATGTTGTACTATATTTATATTGAAATATTGCTTTTGATATCAGACGGTGTGGTATAACAAATAGTGGTAGTAGGTTTGTAGATTAAAAACGAAATCTAGAATATCTTGGGAAATTCAGGAAGCCTTGTTCTCTCTCATGTTATCCCAATTTAAGCTTTCTCTCCATTATCTGACTGCATAATTTCCTGCCCTCAGTCCCTCACACATTCTCATCACAATTCCTCCTAATGTAGTGCATTTCATAACATATCTTTCTTTTCAATTCCTTCTCGTGTTTTAAATCCTATGCAGTTTAATCTCATAAGGATGACTATTCTAATTGTTTGCTTTTATCATACATGTCTCGACTGGTTAATCCTACTACTTAGTTTTAGTTATAACTAGGGCTATTAACATAGAATCATATTATATGCATATTCCTATTATGAATCTAATTTTTTTATATGTTATTGATATGTTTATGATGAGGTTTCATGTTATTGAAGTTTTAAACCATGATTTTCAAGTTTCCTTGTTGCTTTCAAATTTTAAGTGTCATTTTTAAGTTCTTTTGAGTTATTGTATTCTTCTAATTGAGGTGGTTCCAGGGTGGTGATGGATTTTTCAATGAAATCCTTAATGGGTTCCTTTCTCCCAGGCTGAAAGCTCCCTACCCACCAACTCCTCCAGATTTTGTTCATTTGGCTAAAGATAAAGGTGATTCCTTGGTTGTCGATGAAAATGAAGTATTTGAGGAGACTTCAAGTCAAAGTGAAGACCAGTTTCCTCTGATTTCAAGTGCAAATCAATCTGGGTCGAGAATATCAAATTCTAGTGAGTTCAGTTTATCTGCACTTCAAGTCCATTTTTTATATTTTTGAATGTCTTCGAAATTACAGTAACTAAAATGAGCTGCGAAATGGATAAATTTTGAAAGTAATTTGTAAACTGCTTGTGATTTGCATCGGCATGTTGATATATAGGAAAGAATAAGTACAATTACTAGTGTATTTAAAAGAACAATAATTAAGAATTGAGCTATTCTCTGCATTAGTTACAATCTTCATTCCAATGTTTCATTATTTGCATTTTATCTTTTTATATGTTTGTTTTTACATTTGTTAGCAACTACTATGAAATGTTGTGTTTTTGCAACCACCATTTTCTATGGCCCCTTTATATGATCAAGTTTATTTCATAGAATACAAAACCACGATGAAAAGTAAACTGTAAAACAATAATAACAATTCTATGCTTCTTTTTTTGTGGCTTTTGAAGATTCGGAAGATAAGGCTCCTGAGTTTCCTGTTCCAAATGAATGGTTTAGATTTGGGATCATCCCCGCAGGTTCAACCGATGCCATTGTGATATGGTAACTTTTTTCTTAGTATTTTTGACGACCTTTCAGTTCTAGTTCTGCACAAACAAAAGACATGATTGTAGTGTATCCTTGTAGTTTTCTGTTACTATTCTTGTGGGTTATTTGAAATTCTGAATACAACACTGTGTATTTTGTAGTACAACTGGAGCTCGAGATCCTGTAACTTCTGCATTGCATATTGTCCTTGGTAAAAGGGTACACCTTGACATAGCTCAAGTTGTGCGATGGAAGAAAACTCCTAGATCCAAGGTTGAACCTTTAGTGCGCTATGCAGCTTCCTTTTCAGGGTAATATTCCTTCCTTTTTGTTACCTGATGAAAAGCAAATAGGCGTTCTTTTATTACATAGCAACTTGCAGTTATTTTAAAGATTTCTTTACTAATTTGTTATTCTATATTAATGACTAAAGGTATGGATTTTATGGCGATGTTATCAAAGAGAGTGAGAAGTATCGCTGGATGGGTCCCAAACGTTATGATTATGCTGGAACGGTGGTATTTTTAAGGCACAGGTATTGTCCAAGTGGATATAATCTCAGCTCTAAATATCATTTCTTGAATTGCATGCTTTTCTTCTTATACACCTTTTATTTCTTTGCATGGCGAACTATGCCGTGTGAATGCCTTTTTAGTCTTGAACCACTATACCCCCCCGACTATGTGCTGAAATTTATAACTTCTTATTAGATTTGATGAATATGGGATACAAGGATCTAACTCTAGACCACTTGGTCATAGATGCTTTGATATCATGTTATCAACTAACTATCCTAAAAGTTCAAGCTGTCGGTGAAGACACTTTAATGATTTGTATATTATATCTCTAACAAATTCAAACTACTAACCTATCACAAAGCTAAAACAACACACATCTCATGAATTTTGTAATTACAATGTTCAAACCATTGACTTTATTAGATTCAACATGTTGTTTATGTGAAAATTCAATCCATTTATTAGATTCTCTTCTTGAGGTTCAGATTCAAATGTCTTGTTAACATGCATTATTTGTTTAAGGAGTTCTCTATCTAATTATGCAATTTTAGTTTTTTGGACTTATTTGAAAATTTATTTTATATGCTAATGGTTGTCTCTCCGCATAGAAGTTTCGTTTTGTATCCGAAAGTAGTATTATCAGTATCACCCAGTTGCGTTGTGTGTTACTTATTTCAACTATTGGCACTTCTTGACATCTTGCTTATTTACCTTTACCTTTCTATTTTTCGTAATCTGTCTAAATATTATTCAGGTCATATGAGGCAGAAATATCATACCTAGATGATGAATCAGAGGAAACCGATTCGACGACTTCCAAAAGGAGTCGTGAAAGTAGCCTGTTACGAGGATTGAAATCTCCACGCAGATCAGAAAGATGTATCTGCCGTATTAATTGCAGAGTTTGTAATGAAAAGCCAAATAATGCAGCTGCTGAAATTTGCAGCCTAACACCTCATTTAAATTCAGAAAATAGAAGATGGGTGAAATCCAAAGGACGGTTTATTAGTGTTGGAGCTGCGGTAATCTCTAACAGAAATGAAAAAGCACCCGATGGTTTGGTTGCTGATGCACACCTTTCAGATGGCTTCCTTCATCTCATAATGATTAAAGAATGTCCTCACGCTTCTTATTTATGGTAAGCATTGTCTGTCTTTCTTTCCACACTAGGCTATGTTTGGATAAACACCTTACTAGCATAAGTGCATATAGAAACTCATTTCCATTCTAGGAAGTAATTTTTAGACAACCAACCATAAATTGTAATTATTTTAGCGCTACTTTTTAACACCTGAACCTGAAATAACAAATGTTTTCTGCACAACCATGTGAGGAGTATGTACTCACTCTTAAGTAATTCTGAAAAACGCCAAATCCCCTTAATTTAATTCTCTATTCTCTCCCTCTCACATATCGTACATAGTTTAACTGTTTGTGTTTTATTAAATATGTAATATGTATGCCCCATTATTTCACAAAATCAAATATAGCTTGCATACTTAATAACAGTATCATTTCTTTGTTTGCTTGTTGAATGATACAGGCACCTGACTCAACTTACAAAAAGAGGGGGAAGCCCTTTGAATTTTAAGTTTGTTGAACATCGCAAGGTTAGTTTTTGGCCCTAATCCACAGAACCTTATTCCACTGCTAACTTACTAATTTTACTTGGCACCTGCAGACCCCTGCTTTTACCTTCACTTCTTCCGGCAATGAGAGTGTATGGAATGTGGATGGTGAGATGTTTCCAGCACACCAGCTCTCTGCTCAAGTGTTTCGCGGTCTTGTATGCATGTTTGCAACTGGTCCTGAAATTTAATTGAAGAGTTTTGGTTATGGTATTAAATGGAACCATGATAAAGCTTATTTAATACCAAGTAGTTTCGTGTATATACTTATCTGTAGCAATGCTTAATTTTCCTTTAAGTAGAAGATTTGGATGATCTCTAAAGCCATGTTTAGGACATGTAAGCATGGCGGGAACATTTTGCTACATTTGAGTTTTTGTATGTAACCCTTGGTTCATGATTTTATGTTTTTATAAGGGGAATTCTTGAGGATCAAAATGCAACTCACCTTGATATTGGGTGGGAGCATCATGTGATCTTTTATGGATGTTGTAATTTTTAATGAATAAATATAGATTACAATTAGCCAGTAATCATGTTCAATGCATGAGTATTCTCAGTTGATATACGAAAGGCCATTATTAGTTTTATTAGTTGCAATTAGATTAACCAATATATAAATTATTAGGTTTGTTTTCAGGGTTAAATTATGCGTATCCCTCATATTTTTTTATGTTGAATGAAATGTAATTAGTTGATATTTTCCGTTGGGTGATTGCATGTCTATGTGGTTATCATGGTTTTTCATGTGATTGGTTTTCTAATTCTATTTGTAAGGGTATGCCATCACTGTGTGTCATATGTTGCAGTGTATAATTATGCATTGAACCATTAAGTATCAAGCTTTGTTTGATTGCTTTGGTTGTGGTAATTTATTTGTGGTTTTCAATTGAGAGTTTGTTATATTATCTTTGTTGGTAAACTCACTTTGTTGCTACACCCTTTTTACCTTGATGCATGTCATTTACATTAATCCAATCCCATCTTAATTCATATTTGATATATATTTAGTATTGATTTGATAATACTAATATAGGAATAGATTATGTAGGAATAATTATATTTAGTGTTTTCCCGTTGTTAGGTTTAACATGGATTATTACGATTTGTTCTCATAGAGACATAGATTAAATCTTTGTCATGGTTTTTGTAATTGTTTCTATTGAATAAGATGCTATTTTTATGGTTGGTATTCGTGGGCATGTATTTTGTGTTGAAGTGGGATAATGATTTGGTTTTTCGGTTTCTGTTGTGATAAAAGACCTTGCAAGATAGCACATGGAATTTGGTTACTTGTCATGCAAAGTTGGTCTCAGAAGCTTTTATCATCTTACCTATCAAGTCCTTCTGTTAGATTTTGCTGCAATTGCTAACAAAATGCTTACATGGTCCATGATTTTCATTTTCTATTAGCAATTGGATGGAAGACTAATGGGATGACTTGATTGCAACATGATGAAAACTTAAGGAAACTCAAAAATCGCACAATCGTGACACTTAAGGGACCAAAGCTACAATTAAACCTATATGTGACAAAACAAGTAATTCAACGAATAATTGTACATATGTATTCGGATAACAGAAGATGATGAAATCTTCAGTAATATAATAATGACCAGCTTTAATCCCTAAAGCACATACACAATCCTACAATAGAATCAAATTTATTTACACTTGAAATTCAATCTTCCTCATGTAACCAAAGAATAGGCATGATGCACACAATGTAACCAAGTAACTATCACATGTTGAACTTTCTAGTTAGCCTAGCTACATTAAAGGAATCATTTAACTAAATACATTAACACAAAGATAATATAGTATGCCAGTATCATATGTTATCAGGTCTTCCATTCCAAAATTGCAGATAGAAGTGTGTAATTAGGAATTAGATACTTATGAGGTAAAGCCATGTTTGTCATTGGTGATTTGTCATTCTCCTCAAGCCACTTTTCAATTGCACTACGATCGTATGTATATCCGTCTGCAGCAACACAAGGATCGTCCATCACATCCTGCATGAAATCAAATAAAATACCTTTACTAAAAATGGAACCCTATAGGATATCGAGTTCTATTTCTACCAATAAAAAAGCATTAGCAGCTCAACAAGATAGCTCAAGCCATTAAAAAGGAACATATATTAGTTATGTTTTAATCAAAGTCTAAAATACCTATACTAAAAATGGAACCTCATCCACAATCCATTTCTTTTTATTGTATATATTAGAAAATCGGTGTAATGCCATTATAGAATATTTGACTACCTGAAGTATAGGGCATATAAAATGGTTTGGAGGTCTGGATTTTATAGTAACTATTGAAGCAGAATGTTGAGCCTTATCAGCAACTTCTTTCAGCCTGTCTAGCATTGGTAGGACATGGTCATTCAAATCAGGTCGATCTTTACGCCGCATCTCCGCACAGCCTAATGCTAACCGAGCTATGTCTAGTGTCTCTTGCAATGGCCATGGTCCTGCTTTTGGATCCAATATATCTCCTAAATTACCACCATCAATAGCTGTTTCAACTATATGAGTAAGTGCTATGGCTGGTTTTGCTGTCAGTAACTGTAAGATCACTAATCCGAAAGCATAAACATCTGATTTCGTTGATATTAAACCACTCCTTTGATACTCAGGATCAATGTAGCTAAGTGTTCCAACAGGTGCTGTGTCCTTATACATGGCAGATAATTCATCTGAATCAAGGATTGTAGAAAGGCCAACATCACCAATCTTGCTGACAAGGTTACCATCAAGCAAGATGTTTGCGGGTTTCAAGTCACGATGGATGATTGGTTGTGGCTTTGAGCTGTGAAGAAAGGAAAGAGCTGACGCAATTTCCCAAGCAATTCTAAACCTATCAAACCATGGGATTGGGTTATTACTGTTTTTCTGGAGCAGTCTATCCTCCAAGTTACCATTTTCCATGTATTCATACACAAGGCATCCGTGATCAGGACATGCACCAAGAAGAAGAAGCAAGTTTGGATGATGAATTCTGCTCAATATCTCTAACTGCAAGCAAAGAGAAGATACAAGTCTTGTTTTGCAGTTCAATTGAAGTTTCATACTATTACTAGATGAACATTTCTTATTGTTATGAAGATGTCTCACAAGAAATGCAAGAATATTATGTTGAAGGAAGTAATACTTTGCAAATAATAACTATCCACTTTTCCATGTATGGTCAGCAAGAACTTGACCGATCAAATATCCTATTTTCATGCACTCTTATCTGTTTTTTTTAGAAATGCTTTGTAAGAAACATCACTGCTCTTACTAGATAGGCAATCATTATTTGTAAAGTTTGTTCAAGTGAAGTTATGGGATATTAGTGCCACAAAATAAGAAGCATGAACAGAAAAAACTTAGAAGGAAACTGCAACCAATACTTTTGTAACACATTTTTCAACAAACTCTTTATTATTGGGTGAAATTCATGTGTGATCCACTAAATTATATGGGCTTCATTCCCAATTTAGTAGGAGCCACTCCATTTTTGGAGACGAACATCACCCAATAAGAGCGTCTTAAAAAAAGTGTGTTGCTAACATTTCTCAAAGTTACAATGCCTCCACCAACTTGATTGAATTGGCCGGTTCGCACTTTGCAAAAAAGAATGGAAGATGACAATGAACATATAGAAACCTTTGTAATGAAATGGAAATGGAAGTAATGTTGAATGGTTAATCTTAGGGGCACTATTACACAATTTAACAAGAAAACATCATACTTGAAATAGGATTTTCAAACATAAGAACCAATGGGAAGATATACTGTCATATGATGTGTAAGAAAGCTCTACAACAAATTAAGGTAATATATACTTTTTGTTTGGACTTACAATATGGAACAATGTTTACCTCTTGTTGGAATTGCTTGCTTTTGTGGTTTCCAGTAGAATGGAGAACTTTAACAGCAACAGTTGTGTGATGCAAAGTGCACTTATACACAATTCCATATGCACCCATTCCAATTCTCAGATCTTCGGAGAAAGATGAAGTAGCTGAAACTATTTCATCCCACGTAAAAATTCGGTACTGAGGCATGGAACCACTCAGAGCATCCTCAAGTTTTTCTTTCTCTTTGGCAGCACGGATAGCTTTAAATTCTGTTTCTTTTCGTTCTGCAGCTTCTCTTTCAGCACATTCTTTCAAATATGTAGCTTCTCTTGCTGCAGCTTCATATTTCTCTCTTTCTTGATTCGCTAATTCCATGGCCATCTCCTCCTTAGCCATAATCTCCTTCATTTTCATGGATTCTTCTAACCTTCTCTTGTTTAGTTCATTCAGCTGCTCAAAGCATTAAGAGATGTTATTTCTTTTGACAATACCAATCAGAACATTCAATTCCAGGCATGTGGAAAGAGAATCCAATCAAATATATACCATATTATATCTTGATGATCACTAATAAGAATAAATATGATTTAATTCTCCGTGAGTTTGTTTTATTCTTTTTTTATTTTTTTATTATGTTGTTATTGGTCCTAACTAATGAGAGTTCCTTAATTATTAGATAGTACAAATGGTAAAGGAAGAGAAGCTAGAAGTGTTTTTGACAAAAAGAAATAAGACATTACCTTTTGTGATGCATCAATGTTCTCACTTTGAGCTACTGCATGCATTCCTTGTGCATGTCTTAGTTCAATTCTCAACTGTTCCAGCTCAAGGTTAATGTTTTCCTGATTATAAACAAGGATAGAGGATATTAAACTGAAAATTGAAGCGATAACCGTTTTGAATTACATATATATCTCAACATAGGATTGCATACTAATCAAAGCAAGCCTTGAACATATCATACTCCAATATGATGAGCAAACATATTTGTATTTGCCAGATATGGGAGCAAAAACAAAACTATAGTAAAAAGATGAAACTATTATATTACACCATGAAAAACATAAACTGAATTATTTATATATCCCAATGTTAATTTGAATGACAATGCTTATCAAGATAGATCCATTCACGAAGAGAGCGAGTTGTAAGCAAGTACCATTTCATTAAGTCGAAAGTAAAGGAAATTCAATTACCTGCCTATTTGATGGTGGAAGTCTATTAACTCGTGTCGCATCCTTGCCATGATTTTGTTCATAAAAGAAAGATTCGGTATCTGAAATGCTTCTGAAACTAGAGGCCTGACGTAGAGCATGGTCGATATCTGAGTTTCTGGAAGAACTTGCAGCAGCATTCTTTCTTCCAAGATCTAGGGACTGACCTCTAAAATGATTAGTTTCATTTAAACTAGGACTTGTGCTTAGAAGGGTCTGATCTATACTCGAGTGAGCTTTAACTCGTCGGGTTTCCTTGGCATAGGAATGTAAAGCGTTACTTGATGCAACTGAGCCAGTATCTGATATACATTCAAACACTGATTATCTACACATCAAAAGTCAGTTTTGATGTTTTTATGAAATACTCGCTAAATTTCCATTCAATCGGTAAGCAAATATTTTAAAGTTGAAATCAAGCATACAAGAGTTTCCGCTTTCGTTAACAATCTATGTGAGTTATATGAACATCACATACTATAGAATTTAACGTATTAGAAATACTGATACTTCTGTGATGATAGAAATGACAATTTTTACATGATATCTATAGATTATGCTATGAGTTTCATAACTATACAAAGAAAGTGTAAATACATTTACATAAACATCTGGTTAAATTTCATCATCTTACCATAGTGGAAACATGTATACAGAATAATATTATGATGTCGTAAGATGATAAAGTATGATTGCACATCTATGTAAAATATATTTACACTGTCATGGTAAAGAAATTAGGAAAAAAAGACTTGAATGTTCTGTTAACACTTAATAAGGGTTAAAAAATAGTGCTGGGAAACTTATTCTTCCTACAAGGAATTTTGTTCTGAATCGTATACTGAAAATCTTACCTTTTTAACAACAGTATTGCAAAACTTGCCATGTATTTACCTGTCTGAGAGGTGGAAGTGTAGTTTGATGAGCTGCTGGAGGAAAAACTGGTTTCACTGGTATTATCTATAATGCTTCCATCGACCTCTGTGTCTGACGGCCGTATGGACAATTTTCCTTTGGCAACGGCATAAACTGTACAAAATCTTGGAGTGCATACCGATATTTTTGCAGAAATGCCCTTATGTTTACTGAAAGGAGTTATTCAAAAGGAGTAGGATCAGATAAAGATCATAAAAAAAGTCAATGACAGTAAAGTGCATATTAATAAAAGAGAAATATAATAGTAGTAAATAGAGATATATCCATTCAAAGCTGTTGGTGCACATGTATGTAACCTAATGCTACAAATCTTTCTTGTATTTTCTGAAAACAAATTTTTTAGCTACTTTTGAAGTGTTTATATCTCTGCTCCTTCATTTTCATTAATAAGAATGTGAAGGACCTTGTTATCTCCAACCTCCTGTGGAGTATGATGATGGCTCTAGCCCCTTGAGCTGTTGGAGATTGACATTGGTGACACCAAGGTCCATCACTGTTGCCTCACCACTTCGCTACCCCTTAATCGAATGTTTCAATTTTTTAGAATGAACGCAGAGGAGCAGAATGAAACAGAATGAAATAAAGCGGATTAGAATGAAACAAGACACCAGTCACAGTTGTACGACAAGCCAAGTGTTCTTATACTTCTGTGACAACATTCTACTCGAGTTAAACAAAAAATATTCTAAAGTGCAAAAATAACATAACCATACTCCGCTTCATGAGTCCATCTCATTCCAACAATCCAAAAATACCCTACAGTGTCAACAATTTATCTATCTACTACTATGTTAACCAACTTCCCCTCTAAGATGTTCATGTTAAGGTACCATTCTTCTGACTTTTGAAAATGGTATTTAATATGATAATGGCATTTGAATAAGTACCTTCTAAATATACCAGAAGATGAAGCTCCAAGAACAAGTTTGGTAATAGCATCCCTTGCTACTTCCTCTGCTACTGCAGTTGCTATATCATCAGATTCAATAACTACAACATCTACATGCACCTGTACAAACAGTAGTATAAGAAATTAAGAATGTAAATCATATACTACAGTCCATTAATTACTGTGATTAATCTCCAACGGCAACAGTATCTAACCTTTCTTTGCTCACACAAACTCTTAAATGGTAGAAGCATTTGATTTGTTTGCCACTCCACTTCCCTTTTGAAAGCAGTTGCTACATCATTACGCACTTGTGCAAGAGGTAGTACTTCTCCCACTGGCAAAACCAAAACTTTGAACTATCATATTAATCTCTATAGTATGTAGCCTATACTAACTTTAGTCCCTAGAATAAGTACTATATGAAGACTGATTCCACCAAGGATTAAAAGCAACATTTCCTAAGTTTCATATTATAGAGGCTAAAACCAAATCAACAAGGACCTAAAGCAAAAATTCTTTTACAGGACTAATAAAACCAGAAAAATATGTAGACTACAGACTACAAAATATAATCAAGCCTAAAATAAGCTTATAAATTGTTAGGCAGTTAACTCATAATTACCTCCTATAATCACTTGTGCAGAATCAAATTAAGTGTTATATCAAAAACCATAGTGTAAGCCACATAAGTTTCCAATCCTCTCATACTGATAACTTTAAATAGTAAAAGAAAAAATAATATACATGTAAACATACTTTAGGGCTTTGTCATGTAAGAAAAAGTAAGATACCTGGAAATATTTTAAAATAACAACACTGTTATTTTTTCACTTTACATTTTACTAGCTTTAGAGGATTAAATCCAAACACAAAACAATTATATCTTACTTGGTGTTGGGACTCCTGTTATAACAGCTCTGACATGTATAAGCTTGAAGATACTTATCCCTTCATGAACAAATTTATCAAGTGCCCATTGTACAACATATTTGCTTTTCTTGTTACCCTTGATTGCTAGACCAACAACTGAAGATTTATTATTTTCATTTCCCTCTTGAATCCTATCCATCTCTCTTCCTTATTATAAAGAAGAAAGTATAATTACCTATACAAACAATGAAAAAGAAATAATTAAAAAACATAATTCGCTATTAATTTGTTAGTAGTAGAGATCGAATCCTAGACATCCTACATAATACACATTCGGAGTCCTAAGCCATCCTAAGGGAAGAGTGTCTTGGTAATCCAGAGGAGTTTGGTCACGAGGTAAGTAAAACCTAGCCATACATTTTTTCAGCTAGGATTTGAACTCGACCGGGAAGTGAAGATTTTGGATTTGGAGTACATGAAGAAATGAGTATTAAGGATTGTGGAAAGATCTCAAAAAGAAAAAAAAAAATCACAATTAATAGAAATGGAATAAATAGTTAAATCTAGGACAAGGGGTTTCAAGCTTCATTCAAACAATTGAACTCTTGAATTTCATGAGGTCAAACTTATATATATATATATATATATATATATATATACCCCAGGAAATCGTCAAGGATATTTTTTTATTATTTATAATGAAAATCCTCAAGGTTAAAATGGAAATTTGAACCAGATGAACACAGGAACAAATAGAGTGGGTAAGATTCAGAAACACATATAGCAATCTGGTTATAATACAGAAAATTTA
Organism: Medicago lupulina; assembly: GCA_958299785.1. Lineage (NCBI taxonomy): Eukaryota > Viridiplantae > Streptophyta > Magnoliopsida > Fabales > Fabaceae > Medicago > Medicago lupulina. Next base: position 65,415,551 of record OY283144.1, read on the forward strand.
CACATATACACAAACAATAACAAACTTAACAGATAATTAACTAACCAATCAAACAGCTTTGAATTGCTCATTTCCTCAAATCTTAGCATGCTCATATACTCATGTTGAATTATACACACAAAAAGAAAGAAAAAAAAAACTAATAACCATATTAACAGATTTAAAAACTAACCAATGAAACCAACTTGCTTTGAACTTTTCAGTGGTTGGCTCAAAATCTTAGCTAGAAAAGAAGATAATCTCGTTTTCCATCAGCACTTTTGTTCTGAAGGAAACAAATTTTTCAAACTTCAAATAAAAACACTAATAGTACTAGATAATCCAAAACCTTTGAAAAGTTTAGTTTGTCTTATTACAGTTTTAAAACGATTATACAGTAGTTTTGGTCCTAAAACATGTGAGATAGATTGTTAATACTAACATATGAAATTACAGAAACATTTTTTTTACTATATCTTCTGTTTTTAATTGTGTGGATCAAATAAATTAGTAGAATATTCATTAAAAAATTAAACAAACTAATAAACATATATATAAAAATTAAACTAAAGACTGATACAGTAACATGTGACACATTCAACAACTCAAAATGAAACTTAACTCCTATCTTTAAAAAGAAAATTCCTAAAAAGACATCGCTTTCTATCACATTAATGACGACAACTAATAACCAATCCATTCATGCAATTAAATAATAAAAAAATAAAGGAGAAAAATGTCACAGTCTATGTAAATTGGACTTTAGTTTAAGATTTAAATAACTTCAAATAATATCAAGCCTGTCTTCAAGTTGAGGCAGTTAATTACTGACATGTCATGTCTACTCTATGAAGGAGTCAGCCGACAAATGTAGTTCTAATATATTAGAACCAATAACCAGCACCAGAACTTAGTTTTTAATCTCTTTCAAATCTAATGAATAACTAATATATTATTAAAATTTCAAACCAGTATATAATTTTACATTTCGTTAGTAAAAAAGTCTTCGACGTCCTTTAAAAAAAATAGTACATGAGTAATATGACGTTAAAATAGTTATTCAACGGTGATATTAACTTTTATTATATATAGATGAATATTACAGTAAACAATAAGTAAGTATATTAAGAGATTAATATGATAATATTAACGAAACATTCTTACGTAAGAGATTATTTTAACTAAAATAGTATATGATCGATGACTATTTTGAAATTTCAATACATTGAAAAATTAATATAACTACTCGTTACATATTCAAGAACTAATCACTATTAATCCTAAGTAGTTTTTTTTACCTGGCATATTATTTCTTCAACCAAAGGTTGTTAATTTTTGGATGTTTATGTATTTGTTAGGGACTAATGTATTTTGAATTAGTATTTTTTTATTTTTATTTTATAAAATAAGGTGTCCCCATGTTTAATTTATAAGATTGATTTTTCAAGAGTTGAATGAGATCTATTCAAGGAGGTTGCATCTCTCAACATCGTTTTTCATACTACTGCTACATACTATGTCACATTATGTTGGTTTCAATTAATAATATAGGTTGCGTTTTTTTGAGCTTTAAAAAAAATAGATTTTATGTTAAAAGAATTTAGAGATTCTTTTTAGAGATTTTAAAAAAAAAATCTGAAGTTATTTGTGTTTGTCTACTACTCATAAAAATTAATTAATTAATTTTTTTTAAAAAAAAGAGTTTATATTGTACATGTGTTACCTCCTTGTTTTTGAAAAAAAAAATAGATTTTGAGAAAAGCTAATCCTAATAGCTTTTCATTTTAGGGTCAAAACAGATTTTTTTGATAAAACGATTTTTCTAAAAATCCTAAACAAACACTTAAAAAATGACAAAAGTGATTTTTTTAAAGAAAAAAATAGATTTTTTTTTGAAAAAAATGGTAAACAAACACACCCATGATTGATAGTTTGTAGGAGAGGAATATTAATTTCTTGCTATATACAATTTGGTTAAATTATTTATTTGATCAAATCCGTTAATTCCCAAACTTTGTTTTAGTTGAATGACACCCTTGCACGTGCGTGTATGTTGAAAATAATACTGCACACATAGAGAAAAAAAGAAAATGAAAAGAGAACAAATACAACTTACAAAATTTAAGTTTTTAGACGAACAAAGTAAGATAACCTTTTGTGTTGAGCAAAAAGCAAATAATTATTTTTGTTTTATTATTTGACCTTCACCCTAGGATAAACTGTTGCCTTATATATATCTTGAAACTCTTGTTTGAGAGTATACTTTCTTTCTGAGTCCATTGCATTTGCTTCTTATATAGTATATCTTGGAACTTAGTTGAGATGGTTCATTGTGAGTAAAGTTCTAAAAACTCACTCTTGCAGTCTTTCTACTGGTAGGCACAGCCAAACAATTAATATATGTCTTATAATTATAACTCTCGTCAAGCTTGACTTTCCTTTGTATCTTTGATGAAATTATGTCAATCATTTTTTTTCTTGTGATGATTTACTGGTCTTATTTGTATGCACCTATGCACCTAATACTAAGCCCTTTAGAGACATATATTTATAAAGAAATCTAGCTAGAGAGTAGAGACTATGAGTTATTTAATTGGTGGTCCAAACTAATATAAACCTGAATCTCAACCATCCTATCCTCTATCATAGAGGGAGCACTTCCTTGTAAGACTTCAAAATTCAAATAACACAATCAATTAATACCATGTACATTTGTGATGTACTTTAAAAATAAATTGTACAATTTTGTGAAAATATTGAATAGAATGCTGCTTGGAAACTTGGTGAAAATGACATATATAATACTGATTGACCTCACACTTGTTATTCTTATTTATGATAAGAAACTATATTATTCTATCCCAGAGTTGAACATGGCTGCCATGGAGGATGAGTGTAATAAATGATTTTGATTAAGAAGCCAATTAGGAAATGTAGAGTTGAGACTACAAGATGCTAGAGACAAAGATATTAAATAAGTACATTATTACTTGTTTTATATTTACAAAAAATACTTATTTTTATAATTTTAATGTTATTTTTTTAATTAACGCTCAATTTTTCCAAATCAACACTTAAAAAAATACTAGACTTTAGACCCGTGTGACGCACGGTCTTCTCGACTATAATAGAGACCAATAAATAATTTTTAATCCGTAAGATTATGGGTCGATTAATAAACGCAGATTAAATTATTAGAGATACAATATTACAATCAAATGATAATAAAAAAAATTAATAAAGAAAAAAGATAAAAAGAATACAAAATTATATTGTTGCATGGGTCAATTTTATTTATTACTTTTATAGTTAAACATAAAAAATTAATGCAGTTGATGATTCTAACAAATTATTTAGGGTAGCCGAGTTTGCATGGAAATTAGGGTATTCTGTTTGTAAACGTATTAAATAAGTGTACAACAACTTGTAAAAAAGAAATCTACAGAAACAAACAATAGGTTAAGTTGCTGCAGACCTAATAAAATTAATAAATAATAAGGATAAGGATTAAGATATCTATTAAATTTTTACTTTAAAAAATATTCACGGTTATTAGAGAGAGAAATGAAAAACATATGTGATGCAAATTTAGAGCCAAAATTTTAGGATAAAGTTGTTTCAAACCTAATAAGGGATTAGTGGAGAAAAAAAATTAAGTTAAGACTTAACAAAATTAATAAATAAAGATCAAGTAATTTCCATCAATAATTATGTTATTACATTTTTTTAAAAAATCTAATTTATTTTAATACATTCATTTTCTCAAGGGAGTCCACGGAAAAGTGAAGAGAGAAAATGACACTTTCATAGGATCTTCTCCACCACGGTGCATTGCCAAATGCGGCAAATGCACCCAATGCATAGCAATGGTGAGGAATGTCGGAATTTCGGCCGAATATTTCCTTATAGCTTGGCAGTGTTATTGCAGAGGAAACTTCTATCATCCTTGAAGTATGCTGCGAGAAGAGAACCACTGTTGTGATTAGTTAGAAGTTTGTTATATAAGTTAATTACATTAAGATCATTATGTAAATTGAATTCTACTTTGTCTATCAACTTCTTCATATTATCAATTAGCAAGTTACTCAGGTTTTTAGTGAAGGCAACATGGTTGCTAATGCTTTGTATTCCTCCTGCTTTTATTATTTCTTTGCTTGCTAGAGACTCTCTAGGGTTACCTTTTTCTAGGGTCTCTATGGATTAATGTTGTAAGTGGTTCAAGCTGCTCTTGATGTTTTCTTTAATGCATTTTTAGCTTTATCAAAACAAAACAAAAATATTAGAAAGTTAATCGTTCTATTATTTTATAATGCTACTTGTGTGTGTGCGCACGTGCGCATGCGTGCGTGAGTGTATATTGAAAATAATATTTAATATAGCCATTATTTATCAATTGTTAGAAATCTTAAAATAACAAAATAATATTTAAATAATACAAATATAAATTACATTTTTTCTTTTACAAATTTTGATTACACACTACTTGTTTTAATATATTTAAAACAATCGACATCGAATTAGATTGATAGGAATATGAAGGCAAAAAGAAGTTAAGATTGAAATAACCAATAAAATAGTTAGCATTGAAATCAAACTTGCAACATAAACTATAATCCTCATTAACATATCACTTGAGCTTCGAGTAAGCATATTTACAAAATTTGACGTACAAAAATACTTTAAAAAGAAAATACAAGGCGTAAAAAAATCGGGGGCCTAAAGCCATTGCTTTAGTGGCATCCCCCCTTAGGCCAACTGTGAGATAGAGATCAACAAATACAATAACGACATCTTCTAGAAAGTTTTAGCTATTATGAGTCATAGGAAGTCATGTGTGTATATACATACATATACGTAAAAAAAACATAGAAAATGTCCCACAACATTTATAATTACTTTTCAAGTTTCCTTATTTAGCTATTATGAATCGTAGAAAATTATATATAAGAATTTGCTAAAACATACCCACTAGTTTTTATGGGAGAGTATATATATAGGGGGGTTATTTTGACTCCAAGAATAAGTTTAATAACTTACTCCAAATCTTAACCCTTAATTCCAATTTTGATTAATGGTTTAGATTAATTGATATGGTAGACTTTAATACCATTTTATATTGTAGTCAACACTTATCACTACAAAATATCAAACCAATAAATGTCTTTTAATTGTTTGATTTTTTTTCTTCTCCTATTATTTTTTTGGTTTCACGCTAAAATTATTTTTGAAGGTTAACAACAAAACTTAAAATTCTTTTCTTGAAATAAATTGCATAAGAAAAAAATTTGTTATTACTTCAAAAAAAATTGCATAAGAAAAAATTTGCATATAATTTTTTACGCGACAAGAATTTTTTTTCTTCTCCTTTTACTTTTTTTTACGCTAAAAAGAGTTGCATATATATTTTTTTTTAAGAAAACAATTGTAAAATTTAAAGAATTACATATTTTTTACTCCCGTTAGTATTTTTCATACGACATATTTGATTTGGTTTCTTAATTATAATTCTGATCATTTTTATATTTTTTGTAAACACACATTTTTGTACTAATCTATCACAGAAAAAAAACTAGAGGAAGTAATCCTGGTCTTTTCTTATATCCAATTCATTTACAATACTTGCATAAAAAATAAATAAATTTGTGTATTTTCTTATATAAACAACAACAAATGAAAATAATCATCTCCATTTTAATTAATTTTTGTTGTCATGGACATATATAGATGATGATGTTATTTGAGAAAGAGCTCATCAAACAATTGAAAGACATTTATTGTTTTGATATTTTGTGGTGATAAATGTTGACTATAGTATAAAATTAAATTAAAGCCTACCATATCAATTAATTTAAACCATTAATCAAAATTAGAATTAAATGTTAAGATTTAGAGTAAGTTATTACAATTACTCTTGGAGTCAAAATAACCCCATATATATATATATATATATATAGACACACACTTGAGAATTTTATAGATACGAGAAATAAATCTTTTACATATAGCCATATGATTATAATACAGAAAATTTACACAAACACAAACAATAATAAACGTAACAGATAATTAACTAACCAATCAAACAGCTTTGAATTACTCATTGCCTGAAATCTTAACATGCTCATATACACATGTTCAATCATACACACAAAAAAAAGAAAGAAAAAAAAACTAATAACCATATTAACAGATTTAAAAACTAACCAATGAAACCAACTTGCTTTGAACTTTTTGAGTGGTTGGCTCAAAATCTTAGCCAGAAAAGAAGATAGATAATCTCATTTCCCATCATCACTTTTGTTCTGAAGGGAACAGTTTTTTCAAAATTCAAATAAAAACACTAATAGTACTAGATAATCCAAAACCTTTGAAAAGTTTAGTTTTTCTTATTACAGTTTTAAAAGGATTATACAGTAGTTTTGGTCCTAAAACATGTGAGAATGTTAATACTAACATATGAAACTACAAAAACATTTTTTACTATATTTTCTGTTATTAATTGTGTGGATCAAATTAATTAATAGAATATACATTCAAAAATTAAACAAACTAATAAACATATATTTTGAGGATCATATTGACCGAAAATGATTTGACATAACAAAAAATGCTAAATTTAATTGACAAATATAGTTTGTGTAAAAAAGTTTTACACATGTATCTAATAATATGTTGTTACATTAATTGATGTGGTAATATATCATTAAATGTATGTATAAAACTTTTATACACCGACGGTGATGTATATAATATATAATATAATATGTATAAATTAAACTAAAGAATGGTATAGTAACATGGGACACATTCAACAACTCAAAATGAAACTTAACTCCTATCTTTAAAAATAAAATTCCAAAAAAGACATCGCTTTCTGTTTCTGTTACATTAATGACCACAACTATTAACCAATCCATTCTTGTAAAAAAAAAAAAAAACCAATCCATTCATGCAATTAAATAATTCAAAAAATAAATGCGAAAAGTGTCACTGTCTATGTAAATTGGACTTTAGTTTAAGCATTTAAATAAATTCCAATATTATAATATCAAGTCTGTCTTCAAGTTGAGGCAGTTAATCACTCACATATCATGTCTACTCGAAAAATTTATATAATAGTTATTTTGATGTTTGAAGGGGTAACAAGTACTAGAAATAATTTTCTATTAAAATTTTAAAATAGTTCTTGGTCATACATTTCCTTAATAAAAATAGTCTCTTACGTAAAAATAGTCTCTCAATATTGACATTGATTTTTTTTTTTTTATATGTAAGAGACTATAAGTAAGTACTTATAGAGAGTGATATGACAATATCAACGAAATATTTTTACGTAATAGACTATTTTGACTAACATAGTGCACGATCATGAACTATTTTGAAATTTTGATACATTAAAGGATTATTATAGCTACTCGTTACACATTCAAGAGTCAAAATGACTATTTGACTACTCTTTATACATTCAAGGATCAAAATGATTATTAATTCTAAATAGTTTTTTACAGGACACATTATTTTCTCAACCAAAGTTTTTTTTATTTTTTATTTTTATTTTTTATGTTTACGAATTTGTTAGGGGCTAATGTAATTTTGAATTAGTATTTATATTTTTTTGTTAAATAAGGTGTCCTCATGTTTAACGATAAAATTGATCCTTCATTCAAGAGGTGAATGAGATCTCAAGTGAAGAAATGGACTATTGATAAAATAATTAAGGAACTCAAACATCTATTACACATAATGTCACATTATGTTAGTTTGAATTAGTAATTTTCTTGATAGTTTATAGGAGAGGAATATTAATTTCTGCCTATATACAGTTTGGTTAAATTATTGATTTATCAAATCAGTTAATTCCCAAACTTTGTTTTAGTTGAATGACACCCTTTTGTGGGGCTGTGGACCTAATTATAGTCTATAAGGGATCATTAGTTATGTTAGTTTGAATATTATAAGTTAGATAGTAAAATTGATTTGAACTTAAAGTTAAATTAAGAGCTAAAAGATTGAGATTCAAACCTTGATGAAGAAGAAAAATGGTAATATAACAACCAATATACTAACATTTTTCTATAAAAAGAAAATGTTAGTTTGGATATGATTAATCAATATTTGAACTTTAATACATATTACATACAGAATCAAACAATAGAATCAAATTTATCTACAATGAAAATTCAATCTCCCTAACCAAAATCTGCAACCAATATATGAACTAATACATGTCATACAGACCTACAAACTGAATTTGTAAGCCAAGCTACATTAGAGACACTAACTATTTTTCTCAATATCAACATTGAAAAAGAAACAATGAATTAATCATATTTCTTTGGACTTCCACTCCAAAATTGCTGATAGAAGTGTATAATTAGGAATTAGAATCTTATGAGGCAAAGTTATGTTTGTCATTGGTGATTTGTCTTTCTCTTCAAGCCATTTTTCAATCGCTTTGCGGTCATACGTATATCCATCCGCAGCGACACAAGGATCGTCCATCACATCCTGCATCAAATCATACGAAGTATGATAAGCATCATCCAAAATATTAACAACCTATTGTCCATGAGGTGTTAGTCGAGTGGTAATAGTTTGACTTTGTAACTTTAAGGGACGGAGTTTAAATCTCCATTCTTCCAGTTATAAAACGGTCATTAGTTCTACTAATTCAAATAATTACTCCTAACTGACATAAAAAATACTAACTGATATAACTAGCACTAACTACTCGGAAAGGATTAACTAACTCATAACAAATAATTAGCACTAATAGTAGATTATAAAATGAATGTAGTGCCATCATGGAGTATTATTTGACTACCTGAAGTATAGGGCAGATGAAATGGTTTGGAGGTTTGGGTTTAATAGAAACCATTGAAGCTGAATGATGAGCCCTATCAGCAACTTCTTTCAACCTCTCCAGTGCCGGAAGCACGTGATCTAACAAATCAGGTCGGTCTCTACGCCTAAGCTCTGCACAACTCAAAGCTAATCTAGCTAAGTCTAATGTCTCTTGAAATGGCCATAACCCTGCCTTTGGATCTAATATATCCGTTAAATTACCGTCTTCGATTGCTGTTTCAACCACATGAGTAAGTGCTGTTGCCGGTTTTGCTGTCAACAATTGTAGCATCACTAATCCGAAAGCATAAACATCAGATTTTGTAGATATTAAACCGCTCCTTTGATACTCAGGATCAATGTAGCTGAGTGTCCCGACAGGCGCTGTGTCCTTATACATGGTAGATAACTCATCTGAATTAAGGACCGTAGAAAGACCAATATCACCAATTTTGCTGACAAGGTTACCACCAAGCAAGATGTTTGCAGGTTTCAAGTCACGGTGGATGATAGGCTGTGGTTTCGAGCTGTGAAGAAAGGAGAGAGCTGACGCAATTTCCCAAGCTATTCGAAACCTATCAAACCATCGGATTGGAGTGGTACTGTTTTTCTGAAATAGTCTATCCTCCAAGCTACCATTCTCCATGTACTCATACACAAGGCATCCATGATCAGGACATGCACCAAGAAGAAGAAGCAAGTTTGGATGACGGATTCTGCTCAATATCTCTAACTGCAAGCAAAGAGAAGATATTAGTGTTGTTGGGAAGAAACATCATAGAGAAGTTAGGAACACAATAACCACACAAGACTTTATCGTTAAAAACTCTAAAACCGGATAAAAACCATACCTCCTGCTGGAATTGCTTGCTTTGGCTGATTCCGGCAGAGTGGAGAACTTTAACAGCAACAGTTGTGTGATGCAAAGTGCACTTATACACCATTCCATATGCGCCCATTCCGATTCTCAGATCTTCAGAGAAAGATGAAGTAGCTAAAACTATTTCATCCCACGTAAACTTTCGGTACTGAGGCGTGGAACCACTGAGAGCATCCTCTAGCTTTTCTTTTTCCTTGGCAGCACGAATAGCTTTCAATTCTGTTTCTTTTCTTTCTGAAGCTTCTCTTTCAGCACATTCTTTCAAATACGAAGCTTCTCTTGCTGCAGCTTCATATTTCTCGATTTCTTGTCTTGCTAATTCCTTGGCTACCTCTTCCTTAGCAATAATTTCCTTCATTTTCATGGATTCTCCTGATCTCCTCTTGCTTAGGTCATTAAGCTGCTCAAAGCAATAACAAATGTTACTTACTCCATTCAAAAATTCCAATCCGACGATTCAATTTCATGTATGCAGAAAATATTCATCATCTAATCGTTACTCTAGAGTAGTACATCCATCTGTTCCTTTATAAGTGCCATTTTTTGAAAAAAATTATTTCTTTTTGTTCATTGTTTTTAAAAAGTAACATTGACCATTGTTTTGTCAAAACTATTGCTAACTATTTATTGAAGATAGAGAAATAGGTGGAATGAGATAATATATGGCTAAGGGTATTAATTGAAAAAGAAAAATGATTCCATGAAGAGTAATAAAATCTATTAGTTTCTTTTGTATGTGTAAGTAACCTTAAAATGACAACTAAAAAGGAACGGAGGAGAAAATAGCATCAAAAAAGGGTTAAACTAGGGGGAAGGGTTTCCTACAAAAGATTATAGTTTATACTTATTAGGTAGTACAAATTGTTGAAAAAAAGAAGGTAGAAGTGTTTCTGGTGAAAATAAAATTGACCTTACCTTTCGTGATGCATCAATGTTCTCAGTTTGAGCTACTGCATGCATTCCTTGTGCATGTCGTAGTTCAATTCTCAACTTTTCAAGCTCAAGGTTAAAATTCTCCTGCTAGATAAATCACCACAAAGAAAGTTCATTTGCAAATGGAAGTTTGATGAAGCAATATGTTTTACTTATAAAATATAGCTCAATACATAGGATCGCATATTGATCAAAGTGAATATTACAATATCATACTCTGATATGATGAAACACAACAAACATATTTGCCAAAGGGCTTTTAAAATGATTCTAGTTAAGATGAAAATTTATTGTATGGAATTCTTTTCAAATAAGAGACACAGTGAAAAACATAAAAAATATTTATTTATCCAAAACTTTATTCTAATCGCGAAAATATAATACTAAGGACTATTCATCAATTCTAAAGAAAGAAAGAAGTTTCAATTACCTGCCTATTAGGTGACGTAAGTTTAGAAGTTAGTGGAGCATCCTTTAAAGAATTTTGATCATAAATCCAAGTATCAGTATCTGAAACAAAGCTTCTGAAACTAGAGGCCCGACTCAGTCCACGATCAAAATCTGAGTTTCTAGCGGAACTTGTAGCAACATTACCTCTTCCAAGATCAATGGACTGACCTCTAGAATGATTAGTTTCATTCAAACTAGGATTTGTGCTTAGAAGGTTCTGATTCATACTTGAAAGAGCTTGAAATCGTTGTGTTGCCAAGGAAGAGGAATGTAAAGCAGCATATGATGCAGCCGATCCAGAATCTGATATACATTGAAGCATTAAGTATTCGACAAAAGGCTAGTAAATCCTTTTTAACCACAGTTTTTCAAAACTTCCTTTTTTTTACCTGTCTGAGTGGTAGAAGTGTAGTTCGATGAGCTGCTTGAGGAAAAACTGATTTCACTTGTGTCATCTGTAATGCTTTCATCAATCTGCACATCTGATGGTCGTATCAACAACTTTCCTTTTGAAACAGCATACACCGTACAAAATCTTGTAGTGCATACTGAGATTTTTGCAGACATACCCTTATGTTTACTGAAAGCAAGGCAATGAAGGCATCAGTCAAAAGGAGTATGATCAGATGAAGAGTGTAAGCATTAAGCAAAGAAATATGAAACATCGTGTCGAGAAGATGAGAATTTGCGTTGGATAGTCATACTAAAAAACATATGATTAGAAATATATGTTTCTAAAGGATAAAAATGAGACAAATTATTTGAGGAAGAATGCAGTTTGATCTTAGCCCTATTGGTGATAATAAATCTTTATTAGTAGCCAAAATGAGTCGAGCTAAATGCTAAAATGATCTTGTTATCGTTATAGAAGTACCTTTTAAATAAGCCACCAGTTGAAGCTCCAACGACCAATTTCGTTATAGCATACTTCGCTACTTCCTCTGCCACTGCTGAGGCCACATCATCTGATTCAATCACTACAACTTCTACATGCACCTGTTTCAACAATAGTATAAGAATGCAGTTCCTACAGTGCACTATTTGTTCAAATTAATCTTCATGAACAACAATATCTTACCTTTCTCTGCTCACACATTTTCTTAAAAGGTAGAAGCATTTGATTTGTCTCCCACTCTATTTCCTTTCTGTATGCAGCTGCTACATCGTCTCGCACTTGTGAAATTGGGAGCAAATTTCCCACTGCAAGTACAAAAATGTTGAATTATCATAACTAGATAATAATCTTGTAAAATCTTCCACAGCTATATCATAACAAGCAGCTATAGTCACTTATGTATAATAAAATCATTTGTTATATAGTAAATATCAGAGTTAGCCATGTAATTACTATTCCTATCATGCTGATAAGTGACAACTTTATAAATGGCCAAAAACGTATTCTACAGTTTTATCGTTGTTGAGATCCTCTTATTCCATAAACATTATTTCACGCTTCAGATGTTCGGCTCTAAACATGTTGGCCATACACATTATTTCAATATCGTTGATTTGTTGTTACATATTGACTAGATATGTGACCTAAGTTGTGTTTATAAGGCTTGCGCAGTTCTCCTCACCTGAAAAGTCGGTTTTGCGAGGTTGAGTCATGTTAGCAAAAGTAAGGGAAACATAAAAGTTCCCGGATTTGATACAGAATGCAAGACTGCCAATCATAAGTCACAACAGCCCTGGAATATGTTAGACCAGCAAACCTGATTCTACGGTAAGCATATAAATAAACGCACCAAAACGCAACAATTGATAATAGAGTTTGGCCAATTGTTCCTACGACGGTGATCAAACTTCATTAACCAATCTCTTCAAGATACAAATGCAAGTTTTAGCAGTTACCATAACACTCAAAAAGCCTCTTAATTCAACAAAAAAGTTTTTTCAACTTTTAAACGCATAAAATTGTTACTTTGTATTGTAAAAGAAAAACAAAAATTGTTAATTTGTGAAACACTATAAACAATTATATTACTTGGTGTGGGAACGCCAACTATACCAGCATGAACATGTATGAGCTTGAAGATAATCATTCCCTCTGGAACAAACTTGTTAAGTGCCCATTGTACAACATATTTGCTTTTCTTGTTACCCTTGATTGCTAGAGCTACAACCGAAGCCGACGAATGCCTAGTTCTTTTACTTTCATCTCCCTCTTGAATCCTTTGAATCCTATCCATCTCTCTTCCTTAAGTATAACAAAATTGAATTATCTGCAAAAGTTGAAAAGAAACAATTAAGAAAAAAAATTGGTCCACCAGAATAGCAACTTATAAGCACATACTACGAAGCACTAACATAGACACAGAAACCAAAAATAAGACTGACACTAACGCGTAGATACCAAACACGTAGACACCAAACATGCCTTTAATCTGGAGTGTCGATGTTACATATTACATACAACATAAACAGTTAAATAAAGGACAAGGGTTTCAACTTTCAAGCTTCAACTTCAAATAATTGAATTCCTGAACTTGATGAACACAAAGCACTCAGAAAAGAAGGGTAGGTAGATTCAGAAGCCTAAAATGCAAAAAAAATTACTACAGAAAAAGAAAAAAGAAAAAAATAACTACCTTAACAGAATTTTAACTAACAAAACAAACATACCAGGTTTGAAATTATTGAGTGTTGGAAAAAACCAAGAGGTTTAAATTTGTGTTGAATGAAACCATTTATCTCTTAGCCTCAAATAAAAACTACAAAACATGGAACAGGTTTGGATTGTTTTTAAAAGTCTTAAGGAAATTGACAAGAAACAATGTGAAACGGGACAAAGTGAATAGTGGACCCCACAATTCCATCATGCTTTACGTTGAAATTAAATTTTTCAACTAATGGCAATGGCTTGTTGGGATTAAATAATTCAACTACTTCCATTAATGTCAAGTCAGTGCAGCTATTTTATTTTCAGATCATTTTCTTTCTTTCATACTCACTTCATATCTATTTATATAAGTTCTATTTGATAAGATTTTATATATCTAAATATAAGTACTCTTTCAAATCAATTATCAATACTTCTATGTTTTTTTTATTGTTGAATTTTAGAAATTGTTTGTGTTCTTTTTATTTGTGTTTGAAAAGTTTAGTAATAAATTTAGTAACATATATATGTATGTATTGGTTATATTGCTAATTTTTTTAATATATGTAAAATTTGACAAATAGTAATCTAAGAAAGGACAGATGCATAGTTTTAAGAGCTTCCAATTTTGAAAAAAGTTGTCACACATCACATGACATATCAACTCAGTCAAAGTGCCAGCCGCCAGGGGCAATCTGTATTTTATTCGTGAATAGTGATAATAATGATAATCTAATAATAGAAGGTTTTTTTTGACAAAATCTAATAATGGAAGTTTAAACTTAGACATGAAAATATAATAATAATGAGGCAAAAATATGAATTTTGATTTTTTAAGTTGGCTTAATTACACTTTTTTCCCCCTAAATTTTCTAAAGTTGTGATTTTGGTCCCTAAAAAAACAACTATTTTCAGGCTCTCTAAGTTTACTTTCTGTTGCAATTTTGACCCCCACGCCAATTTTGACCCAGTCAATGGGCACGTGGGCGCCACGTGTGTAATTTTTTTTATTTATATTTTTTAAATTATTTTTTTATTTAAAAAAATATAAAAATATTTTTGTAATTAAAAAAAATGTTTTTTTAATTACAAAATTAAAATTTAATTTTTTTAGTTTTTTATTACAAATGAAAAAAATTAATTACAATTTTTTTTTGTTTTTTATTACAAAAATTAAAAATAAAAAAATTATTATTTTTTTAATTACAAAATAAAAAAAATTATTAAAAAATACAGAAATATTAAAGTGGGCGCCATGTCAGCGTTGACTGGGTCAAAATTGAGTTAGGGGCCAAAATTGCAACAAAAAGTAAACTTAGGGGCCTGAAAAGAGTTGATTTTTTAAGGGGCCAAAATCACAACTTTGAGAAACTTAGAGGGCCAAAAGTGTAATTAAGTCTTTTAAGTTTGATAAAAATATAAAGATAGTTTTTTTTTTTTTCACAAGAATAGTTTTTTTTTATGTTTGTTAAGTTTTAAATAAGTCATTTAAATTTTTTTAAGTATTTATTTGGTCGTTTAAGTTTTTTTTAAGTTTTAAATAGGTCTTTTAAATTGTTAATTTAATACACCTATATATTTGAAGTCGTTTAACCTTTTAAATTTTAAATAGGTTTTTAAAAAGGTAATATAGACCTATTTAAAACTTAAGAAACTTAAAGGAGTAACTTGATACTTTTGTCAAATTTTAAGAACTAAAAAAACGTATTTATCCTAGTAAAGTAATTTGGTGGAAGTATTTAATTTACCAAGTTTGTGTTTGTGTGGTGGTCACACTCACATGTACGTCTCAACCATTAGGCAAGTAAAGTTGTTGCTTTAGACTCTCATATATGTTAATATTATTATTAGGTCAAATACTTTTATGGGTCATTTAAGTTTTACGTTTGTTTCAGATAAGTCCTTTAAGTTTTTAAGGTTTCAGATAAGTCTTTTAAATTTCAAATTTGTTTCAGATATGTCCTTTAAGTTTCTAAGGTTTCAGATAGGTCCTTTATGTTTCGAGTTTGTTTCAGATAGGTCATTTAAGTTTCTAACGGATAGATCAACTTTCGTTTAAAGGAGGTTAATAGAAATGACATATCTAAAACAAACTCGAAACTTAAAGGACCTATCGAAACCTTAGAAACTTAAAGGACCTATCCGAAACAAACTCGAAACTTAAAAGACCTATCTGAAACCTTATAAACTTAAAAGATCTATCTTAAACAAACATAAAACTTAAAGGAGCCGATGAAGTATTTCGCCTTATTATTATTAGCGATTGATAGAGCAATGAGAAATTATCTTGTTTGAGAAGAAGGGATTTAAAATGAGGTTGTGAGAAATAGAGAAACGAGGCAGTTGCTTGTAACACAGGTAAAATGTCTAAAACTTCTCTAATCAAGATAACTACCTAACTAACTAATGGGTTACACTTTCTAGTACACCTCCTTAACTCATTAGTTAGAAATATCAACTATTTCAAGTTGCTTCTCAAGCTTTCAAAGCTGCTAGTCTTCAAAGGTTTTGTTAACAATCTGTTCTTTAGTCTTGCAGTGCTAGACTTCCAGCTTATCCTTATTAACTTGATCTCTAAGAAAACGAAAAAGTGTTTCTATATGTTTACTTCTTCCGCGCCACTGGATGCTTATCCAAATCAATAACAAACTTGCTAACAATTAGCATCATCATTTTCTCTTCTTTCAAATTCATTTCCAATATAAGCAAGTTAATTTACTGAGCTTGACAATCAACCATTGCGCTATAGTTTCGTATAGCTTTCCGGCAAACAACTTGTTTACAAGAAAACAAAATAAATCATTTTGTCACAACAATAAAATAAAGATAAATGGTTGAGAAAACAGTTAAACAGACTTAGAAGTTAAATGTTGGTTTAAACAATGAATTAGTTATGACAGAGCTTCACTACTATGTACAGAGCTATAGCTTTCTATGGCTTCCAGGCAACATGTTGGCTTTTAGGGATCTGTCGACTCAGCTATCATGTTAAAGCATGGGAAGACACACCTTCACTGGGATACAATCACAATACTTAACATGCAACATTGCTAGGTTGAGTCATCAATAGCTCTCCAACGATGGAAAAGGCTAAGCCTTGGTCTATGACAAGACTCCTAGTTAGATCTCAACGCTTCTCTCGGCTCCTCTAAGATATAATTGAATTCAAACAATCTCTTTTGTTCCCGTCACCTTAACCGGTACTTAGGGATCTAACTCATATCAAACAAACATTTTCCATTCCCATCTCAATTAAGTATTAGAGAACTTGGCAATAAAAATAAAAGTGATCAAATTTTACTTCTAAAGATTTAACGTAAAACAATTTGTTTGAAAGAATCATGAAACTATAGCTTTATGAATCTTAAGGCGAAGAATATCATAACATTATCATGTCTAAATCATAAGAAGTTGTTTAACTCATGACGAGCTTAACCATGAAGATGAAGATGAAATGAAACACAAATGAAAACATGAAAAGCTAAAATGATAGATAACGTAGAGTTAATAACATATTACAACCCAACAAAGAAATGGGTGAGCTTGAGGCATCACCTAAGTAATCGAATAAGTTTGGACTTGTTTTCTTGATAGCAAAATCACTCAGTAGTAATTTATGTTTTCCAATAATATTTCCCTTAAACGTTTCGCAACCACATCATTAGTCTGATCCATACTAGGATCCTGCTTCCGCTACCCTATCGAGCCCAACCACGCCTTCGTCCAAACATAATATACACATTTTTCAAATATATAGACAATTCACAAACACCCACCGGCCTCACCTCGGACTATAGTACTACTTAGTGGGAGAGCAGGAGTGAGATCCCGATGTTTGCATCGAGTATAGCATGTGAAAACTCACACTTAGGGATTAAAATAGCATACGTACTTGGAAGATAATATTTTTCTTTAGTTTAGTGTTGGATTTGTATTGTCTCTCTTGTTTTGCCGACTCCATGACCGGTTTTACTTTTTAGAATCAAACAATGCACAATTAATTTTGTTTTGTCATGTCTCTTCTTGTTGCCAAAACATACTTATTTTTTCCTTGTGAGTTTAACTCAATTGGTAGGGACAATGCAAAATATATATAAGGTCTACAAAAAAAAAATTTTTTTTTATTCTTTTTCGGAAAGTTACTTAATATTTAACTTCAAATTTACAATTAAAATAAAGGTAAAAATGTTAATTCATAAATAAAATACAAATAAAAACAAAAAGTAAACCCATAGTTACATGGTCTGCTTCTAGAATAAGAATATTCGTAACACCTTCCTTTTCTTCTTTTTGAGGGGTATATCCTTATTCAATTTTATATATTGCAACTCCATGGTTCAGTGATGGTCAACTGGCAATGATAAAAAATGCTTGCGTTTACATTGTTCTTGCTTGCATGCTTTGGAACTCCCGTAAAGCAACAAAAAATCAACGACTTTTTTATTTTAATGCATCATTATTACTTAAATTTAATGTATATAAAGAATAATCTTGTGTTGATAATAGACAAATCCAAAGTTGATTATTTGAACCAATCATAAATGAAGTAGTAAAATATCTTTTCTAAAATAAATCATATATCTCATTGGAATATAGATATAAGAATACAACAATGTTAAATCTTGAGTGAATTCTATAATAATCTTTGCAGTTTCACATATAGAATATCTTATTTACATAAAAAAAAAAAAAAAAGCTAGCTGATTGATAGAGATGACGGTGGCTGGAAGGTGTAATGTATTAAACTTGATAGCTTGCAAGAATCAATAATTTTAAACAAAAATTGCAAAGTGATATTTTGTGACTACCTAATTTGGTGGCCCAACTTAGACGAAGGCTGAAAGATAGTTGAGAACATGTATTTTGTTTTGTATTTTCTTACAAGGTTGATTGAGAATTATGTTGTTGAGAATTATAGTTGAGAACATATATATATATATATATATATATATATATATATATATATATATTGGGTTGAATCAAATTTAGATTATTGATATGGTTTAGTGATGTTTAATACAAATTAGAAGAACACTTAAAAATGACGTGAGATACTGAAACTCTTAAATGTTTGCGAGGACATTGCATACATGGTAGTAGTCAAAGATTCCAAATATAAGCATTTTCCACGAACAGTCTACTGGGTTTTATTTTATTATGCAGTCCAATAATTCTGATTCTAGATGACATATAAACCATAAGGAAAAAAATATATAAATTTTTAAGTTTAGGGGGGCATTTTGCATATAAGTACAAAATTTCAAGAGGGTATTTGCAAAATGTAATGCTGACTAATAGAAAAATTTGATGGAGAGGGTAAATTGATTAACGTTGTGCAATTTCAGAAGGTAATTGAAATTTTGTTAATTTCAAGGATGTAATTAACGAAACTTACAATTTTATGGGTTATTGACTATTTACTCAAATTACTCCATTTGTGACTTTGAGGAGAGAATAACTGAAAATAAAATATAAAAAGATGAGAGAGATAGACACATAAAGGTGGTACTACCTATGAATATGACCTAATTTATACCAATCTATTACGAAAAATTAAGATAATATTGAAAATTTTCAAAAGTTTATTTCGCTACAAGAATTAGTTAGAGTCTAAAAAAAAAAAAAGATTTATCAGCCCAATCTACTTGAATAAATATAAAATTATATGAAGGACCACTGATATATAATTTTTATTTTGCTCTGTGTTAAATCATAAATTTGTTAACATTTTTATTAATTTAAGCATATCAATCTACATAAACTTTTGGAATATTCCTATCCAGCAAAAGTAAGCAGTGTTAGCAAAGAGCATGTATGTGGAATGTAATCTCTACTTTGTTGAGTACGACCATCAATATATCGCAACTGTGTTTGTGATTTTGCAAAAGCTAGATGTGAATAAACTTCCTAGGTTTAGTGCTTTGATGTGGAGTGTTTGGAGGCGCAAAAAATAATAAGATTTGGAATGATCTCACTTATGCTTGCCAAGTGGTTAGATGGCAAGTCCATCCACCGCCAACCTCTATAGTAGATCCGCGTTGGAGTAAACCGTCAATTGATATGTATAAATGTAACGTAGACACTTCTTTCTCAAGTGGTCTGAATAAGTTATGTGTTGACATATGTATAAGTGAAGACCGAGGGGCGTTTTTATCGCTACAAACATAGTGATTACTTTAAGTTGATACAAAAGAAGCACTTGGGCTTCTAATGTCTATGAAATGGTTGAGAGATTTACGATTGGTTGATATGAACTTCGAAGTGGATTAAAAGGTGGTTGAGGATAATATCTATGGCAAAAAAGACAGTGTCTCCGACTTTGGTGCAATTATTAATGATTGTAGGCGTTTGTTAAGTATGGAACTTGTGAACTTGCATTTGAGGTTCATTAGGAGACAAGTCAATGAAGCTACTCATAGTTTAGCTAGAGTGATTCCATCCTTAGTTAGTTCCCATATTTTTACCAGCATTCCAACGTTTATCCAAACTATTATTTTAAATGACATGAATTAAGTTTTTTCTTGTATTATTTTTTTGGAATATTCAATTATATTACTATAAAATAGAGTTTAATTAAGATGTTAAATATATATATCAGAATAAAACTAGAGAAAGTGCGTGAAAGGAGCAAAGATCCACATGAACTTTTGTTCTCTCAGCTCTCGATTTCTCAGTCAAGTCAATCCAGAGGAAGTGTTTGAAGAAAATCATATCTCTAGAATCTAAGATTAGACACATGGTTGAAAAACCGTAGTTTTCCGATCGTAATATTATTTTTTATTTTTTTGGAAATACAAATATACTAATTAGGTATTAGGTATTTGCAATGGTGATGAACAGGGACGGACCAAGGTTATGCTATGCATGTGATAGGGTCCCCTTGTTTTTTCGAGAGAAAAATGTTAATACTTTTTTTTAAGTGGTTAAAATGAAATATATTACCAAAAACAAATTGTCTTTTCTAATACTATAAAAAATTACCAATGGAATATATAGACAATTTGAGTAATTGACTAAGTTGTTTACACGAAAAATTAACTTATGTTGCAAATCTCTTATTCTCGTGAATGTTAGTTATTTATATAGAGTGATATTTTTCATTGACAATTAAGAAATGAGAAAATTATTAAATATTATCGTAATATAAAAAATTGTATAGAACAATTTGGATGTGTGTTTATGTTTTAAAAAATGTACTGCTATATTATACTCGTCGTCACTCGATGCTACAAATTTATTATTTATATATATGCCATCCTCACTACTCAAACTTCTTAATCTATCCTTAATGATAAGCATAGTTTAGAAAAGCGATCACTCAAAGCCTATTTTTTCATGACACCAAATTTTTTTTTTGGGTCAAGCCAATTTTTTTTTATGTGGTAGTATTATAAATATCAAAATAGAAAAGTAAACGATACTTAATCTTTGAATGACGAAAGGAATTGAGATTATTTCTGAAATCACATGAGAAAATTGAAGAATGGAGATGAAAAAATTGGACTCTTGGTGTCTTTTCATGCCTTATACTACTTCTATGTTCTATGTTTTTGTTTTTTTTGTTTTTTTTTATGTTTACTCTGTCAATGTTCAAGTAGATAATGAACTTGAAAGATGTATCGTTTTGTATAGGTGATATGATTTATCTCAATATTTGTTGCAAAAAATACTTGATTAAAATCTCTTTGATTGTATATAAGAAAACATTGAGACCACTAATTCTCTTTTAATTTTATTTAGTGGTAAAAGACTTGGACCATCTGATAAACTACCATACGAAGTGACCATTCCAACATCTTATTATGTTGTTGAAAACGTTCTCTATATCATTTGTTATTCGTGGTTTTGAACACAATGTCAATATGAAACATACTAACTGATTAACATAAAATTATATACAAATGTTTCAAAAACTAAATCGGACATCAAGTTAATGAGATTGTGTTATAGCTTGATCAGTTGATTTAAACCGCCAAATTGGGATGTAAACCTCACCAATCACCGTTCAACTTGTTGAACCGTCTGATTTAGTTTTTAAAACATATTAGCTTATGCATATACTTGTCCATTTAAACGGTAACTTCTTCCACGAAATGCAATTCCGTCTCCCTGATTTTGCTGCTGAGGGGAAGAAGCATTGCTACTTGTCTGCGGCGAAGCGCTTCTTGTTGTTGTTTGAGTTCCACCAAGACGGTTGCTTCTTCCTCTGAATATAATTCCAGCTAATGGATTGCACTGGACCATTTCTTTGGGTACCCTCTCCCCAATATGCCACTATTTTGTGACTATAGTTTACATAAGTTAAGGACTATCTAGGAATGTATCAACATATTATGAATAACTATTGCAAGTTGATACATATTAGAAAAGGATACACTAAGAGAGGAGTGTTGAACTTGAACTTTCCACCAGCAAGAGGATGAAGCACTATTAAGAAGTAATACAAGTGTCCTGCAACAATCCCTAGAATGGCTGGCTTTGAAGGATTTTCAAATAGCAAATCAAGAGCTAGCGTAACCCATGGAAGGTAAAAACCCTGCAGAACAAAAAGTATTAATTCAATCTTAATAGTTTATGACTGGTTTAAGGATAACAAGAGATCGGAACACCGCGTCTCCATCCAAAACCTACTTTAAGAAATTGGAAATATGCGTCTCCTTTTGTATACTTCAAATATTGACCTCATTCATAGTCAATGTCAGACTAACATTCACACGTGAATACCAAAACACACTCCTCCACCAAGTTGAACCACTTATTAGGGAGTTCGAGGAAGCATTGAGATTCAGGATCATCAAGAGAATGAGACACCACATCTCCACCTAAAACCTTATAAGACATTAGAAATATGAGCCACCTTATTGAGAACATGGATAACAAGGTAACTTGGGATAATGCATACTTAGATCGTGTTTCCTAGTCGGTCCGATCACAGGAGCAAGCAGTCTTTCAAGGAAGCATTACTGGATTGATTCAGACATGTTTTGATAATTAAAGAAATTCACTTTCGAAAGACTTTGTGAGCTAAGTTAGTGACTAAGTTGTTCTATTCTACTCTTGGTGGGGTTCATATCACACCTCTCTTATATATTCAACATCAAACGCATTCATAATCGATGGAGGACTACCATTTACACTTAAATACCGACACATTCTTATTTCTTTATCTTTTGAGGTCATATGAGAAACAAATCTTGTTTCAAACCTTTCTTAAAATATGCTCATTCATCAAACTATTTGATTTTGATACAACAAATGTACTAACATTAGCAAATGAAGAGTAATTGAAATTCACCATACCTTTAACGATACCAAGTCATAAATGTCTATTCGTGCATCTGGAAATTCACGGCTCCAAACATAGACAATCATGGAAACTAAAGAAATTTCCATGAATGGAGACCATAAGTATGGCACAGCAGCCATCACCTAAGAGAAGGATCAAACTAAATAAAAGGAACAAACAAAATGGGAGCAATGGAAAAGTCATTTTCATTGCAGAGACATTGCATAACATATACATGGGCTGATGTTCTGAACAAAATATTTTGGTTGACAAGTGCATTCTGCTACAACCAAGGTTGGTTCACAAGTTACAAAGAGTTGCTGAGTCCAAGTTCCATAGTGTGAAGAAGTTGATGGGAAGAGGAAAATTGGTACAAGGGTGGGAGGGTTCGGAATAAAGATACAGAGAGAAGAGAGTTGTGTGTACCGTAGAGGTTAAGTGAAAGTAATAGTTATTTAAGGTGAAAGAAGTTGAGAAAAATTAGGTGAAAAAAGTTTAGTAAGAAATTGAGAAAAACTAGGTGAAAAAGTTTAGTAAGTCTTACTCAAAAAAGAAGGATAAAAAACCAGCCCTCGTGTAAATGGAACAAACATATAGAACAAGATATTTACAACACCCATATTAAAACATATTTTTCTTCTTTTAAAATAAAATAAAAGATATTTCTCTATTTTTATATATAAAAAATTAATATTTCCGTAGATAACAACTTCCTCAGCTTTTTCTAGAGACTCTGAAAAAATTTAAACCCTATTTTCTCCACAAATTAATTACTCTCTAGTTCTTTTTATAGGAAATAAATGTATCTCTTTAAAAAATTAATTACTTTCTTGATGGATGTCCCTAAAGTTTATGTATATGTTGAGTATCCGCAACTATTTGAAGTCTAGAAATGTCTCATTTTAAGTTGTGCAAATATGCAAAAGACTTTTCGAGTTTCTGATTGATGGAAACAGGTTTATGGACATCATTCAGATGTTAGAAACGTTAAAAATACAGAGGATACTCTATCCAAATTTATGTAAATATTATTTTGAAGTAAAATTTGTTATTTAAAGATTACTAAAATGTCATTTGTCAATTTGATCGTTAGGACTAAATTCATAAGCCCGTGCGCCTGTCATGATTATTGTTTTTGGGTCGTGACACTAACCCCTTCCGTAGACCATTTTTATTGCATCTGTCTTTCAAACACAAGAATTCAGAAAAGGGGAAGATACAGGTAGCTTGCATATACCAACCAATTTCTTTTTTTTCTTTTCTTTTTATATTGTTAAGAAGAAATGATCAAAAATATTATAAAAACGACTTGTATTTGTATGTTAAATATTCACACTCGTCATTAATTTGAAGCATTTTTTTTTTAATGACAATTTATTAATAATCAAATCCCTGCACAAAACGAACACGTAGACAGAAATTTGAAGCATACTTATGTGAACATTCAAAGAGGGACACAACTTATAGAATTTATTTGTGAACCAAGATGTCTTTTGAAGATAACGATGAACCTGGTCATAACATCTAAATTAGCCAATGTCCTCATGGAAGATGGGTACTTCCATGGTGTTTGCATGAAACAATGTTTTTTCAACCAGTCTACATGCAGAATTGATGGCCATAACATATGGCTTAGAATTGGTTTGGAGAACACAGATTCTCAGGTAGTTCTTTCTCTTCATAAGGATGTGCATTTGTTCTTAAAGGTATCAAGGACTAGCTTAACTAAGACTGGACTATTACAACGACTCTTACTCTAAGGGAAGGCTATTGAATCTACATATGTACAATAAGTACAAAGTATAAAGAAAATGAATAAATTTGATATGGCATGTCCCTAACACTGAGAGTAGAAAATAATATAGTGCCACAGCATTGGCTGTTAGAGAAAAGAAAAAGGTCCTACATATCATCTTATCACATTTTTTCATGAAACATAAATAAACAAAAACATGACAGTAAAGAGAATCAAAATCAAAACCTTTATGGTGATTGTGATCTCTAGCCTTATGTCTATCTTATTCATATGATACAGCCTTGTCCTCCGGACTTAATTTTCACGGACCATATCACCACAATTCAACTTCTAGAAACTTCATGTAGGCCATTTTTCCGGCATTAATAAATATAGATAAGAGTTGAAATGACATAGTAATGCAAACAAAGATAAAATGTCACGAGGTTTCAAAATGAAACATGCAGAGATCATCAGAATCAAACACACAACATTGCCATGGGGGTACCCCTAACATAAACATGTGGAACAGGAGAGTACAACTCTTTTTCTGTTACAACAAGAATAGCACTGAAACATACAATTCAAACAGTTAATTTAGACTTTCAAGATTGTATTTTTGGTACAAACATACAATAAAAAAGTCGGAGACAAGTTTTTCCTAACTATTCAGAACATATAGTTTTTTCACCTCATCTAGTTTGACTCCACAAGAAATAATTAAACTAAACTTAGGAATTCCACAACATTATAACTATTACCCTTTTTCACCGCCATCTTCAGCAAAGCTCCAAGCCACAAAATGAACCTAAGCAATTCAGGCAGCCAGCAAATAACCCTTGTATTGAAACGAACAAACACAACCAACCTGAAAAAGAGACATTTCAACTATGATGTTATAAGTCTATTTTGAGGCTTCAGGTGCAATTAAAATAAAATTATTGAGACATTATAAAGCAAACACACATATGGAAATGAACATCATTAAAATCTCGGACACTATATCAATCATATTTAGGCCATTTCACCAATACTATGGAATTGTACACTGTTCCGTGCGTGTAAGAATTCAATAATATCATTTGCACAGCAATATGATGACCATATATATCTTAGCAGCAAAACAACCTTAAAACCCCTGCAAATAAAAGTCTAAAATATACAAAACTTTAATTTTCAAATTAATAATTCAACAAGAATAATCGGTTATGAACATGCAAGTTTGGCAACACATGTCTGAGAGCAGCAAATCAATAGTTGAGAGCAAAGCAGTTGCTGAATGGGTGGGCTGCAGCAAACAGTTGCAGATTGCGGATTAACAGCAATGTTTATGATGCTGATACACATACGGACAGTCAACAGTTTAGCAGGCAGCAGTAGTGCAGAAATGCAGCAGGGTCAGTTTAGGCGGCAAAAACCGAGCAGGGGTAGTTTTAAGTGCAACGTGGATGCATCCTTTTCGGCTCACTTAAATGTTGTTGGTTATGGTATGTGTATCCGAGACGAGGTCGGGAATTTTGTGAAGGCAAGGACGATGTCGTCAAGCCCCGTGTGTGTATCGGATATAGGTGAAGCATTGGGTCTGCACAAGCTATTCAGTGGGTACATGAGTTACAACTCCCAAATATTGATTTTGAGATGCCAAGAGGGTTGTAGACTATTTTAACAAAGGAAACAATGACATCTTTGAATTCGGAGCCATTATTGATGATTGTAGGCAACGGTGTATTTCTTATTTTGAAAACACTAAGGTGGAGTTTTGTAGGAGACAAGCGAATGAAGTCGCTCATAATTTAGCTCGAGAGGCTACATTCTTAGCTAGTCCCCGTGACTTTAATGTTATACCTTCTTGTATTGGTTCTTTGATTTATAATGAAAAGCTATAAGCTACTTTCTTTCAAAAAAAGAAAATAATAATCGGTTATCTTGTAATCCATTAAACACTATCAAAAAGCAAGAGATAAAACATAAAAACCATAACATTTTCATTGTCGATTTGAATTTGTGCATACTATCAAGGTTATCAAAAATCAAAATCACGATTTAAATCGTAAGAACGTGAGATCTTAATAGTCCCCCACAATAGATCCTGTACAAGATCACTTATACAGGTCACCAATAAGAAACTATTGATTAACAATGATCCAACAAGTCACCAATAATAAAATAAATAACACAAACAAACATAAATAAATCTAACCATATATATGTTGCAGTTGAATCCCAGCTTAAGGTGATATCAAACTCTCAATGTAGACTATTGGGCACCTCTGATCATAGTTGTTTTGAAACTCAGGAATATTCAAAGTACCAGTTTTGGAATTGTAAAGAACCAACTTCATGGTGCTAAATTCAGCCTCCATCTCATAACACTGCACCGGTAGTTGATCATCCTCAGAAATATACAAAACAGTATAGGCTTTTAAACCCCGATCTTGCATGTTAGGAACAGTGTACAATTTAGTCCAAGACTCCTTTTTTCCATACTCCTTCATAATCCAAACATCGAAAAACATATGACTAATTTCAAAGACACACAAGCAATCCTTCAAGACACCCAAGTTCCACGAATTATTCTCATTCTCGAAACCAGGTAGGAAAAGCTGTTGATATGATATGACTCCTTGTCTAAATCAAGAGAAAGAACCCGTCTAAGACGATGACCCCTCCCCAGTCTTACGCCCGTCGTCGCGTCCCCTTTCTAATAGAAGGGTGCGCCACCTCCCTCTCTGCTCGTGCACACTCCCGGTCATAGTTTCCTTATGAGTCTCTTCCAGTTTGGGTTGCCAGACATATCTACACAATATAAAACAATACAAAAAAATTAATCAATTTTTTAATGAGACATTTTATCAAACACGTAGAGACCATAAATATTATGAGTTCATTGTGCCATTTCAATCTCTAAAGTACCATATTGCACTCAAACTTACTATAATCAATATCAACAATCTAATTTCTAACTAATTTCAACATTAACATGCAAAAAATTAATCAATGTTTCATTGAGACAATTTATCAAACGAGTTCAACATAAACATTGTGTCATTTCAATCTCTAAACTACCACATTGCACTCAAACTTACTATAATCAACATTAACAATCCAATTTCTAACTAATTTCATCCTGCAAAAAATAATCAATTTCATCAACCCTAAAAACCTAACTTTTTTTCAACTTTTATAAATAAATAAAAAATCAAACATTTAAACAAAAAAAAAACAATGCAAAAGGATAATAAGCACTTACTTGTAGTTGAAGTAGAAGTTGATAAGGTTGAGATTGATGAAATTCGCACTTTGCTTTGTTTTGAAACACAATGGTTACACCGGTTGCAACAAAATGCAAGACAAGTTAACTCATACTGATACCGAATTGAGTTAACTCCCATTAAATTTCTACGTGAGTTAAGTCATGTTGAATATCGAGCGTGAGTTAACTCACATTAGGATTATTTTTGGAAGTTTGTGGTGGGAATAAGTAAAATGAAAAGTGAGAAAAGCAATTTTCACATAAAAAAAAAAAAATCAACTCTAACATATGTTCTAGTTCGTGTAAGGATTTCTATACTTGTAAGAATTTTGCTTTTTACCCAACACTTTTTGCTCATTCATAACTGAAATATTAATATTATCCCTGTGTATTAAAAAAACGTGACTTAACTTACACATGTGTCATGCCCTGTGTGCTAGTTTTAAAATTGAATTGTGGCACCTATTAATGTTTATGTTAATTTGACGGTGATAAAGTCAAATAACATTTACACTTTGTCAAAAGATAAGCCTTTCCAAACCTGCAATGTTGTAATCAATTCAGGCAACTTTTACTTTTTAACCAAAAAAGTTTCAAATCAGATAACCACTGAAAAGACTTTAGTCCAAGAAATTCACGATTAATGAATTTTGAATACACTACATCCAATTCCAATTCTTATTGTGCTGTGTTGATAATTTATTTTGTCATCATGTAAATCTTCAGATATAGAAAGATCATTTGTGGATGAAGATGAATTTAATATGAGAAATGGATGAGGATGAAGAAAATGGAAAGAGTGTTATATTATGTTGGCTGAAGAAGAAGAAGAATAGAGAAGGATCTGCCAAAGCAAAGAGGAATCGATCGTATCACGTTGTGTTATGTTGCGTTTTGTTTATCATTCTTTTCTATGTAGGCATCACAATTCAATTTTAAAACTAGCGTGAGTTAACTGATGTAAAGACATTTTTAATATTTCAGTTGGAAGCGAGCAAAAACAGTTGGGTGAAAGCATAATCCTACTTTTAAACCCCACAACCCCTCTCCCTGCTTCATTTGAAAGGCCAAATTCATATAGGAGGAAAACACAATTTTTGTTCAAATTTAATCACTTTTGGGACAAAAGAAGCAGATTTAAACACATTCTGACAATAATTAAATAAGTTTAGTTGTGGCTCAATTATCCGATACAATTCTGAAAATGTTAATCACAATGGAGAAAAAGAGATAAAGTACATTGCAAATTAAACTCATGGTCCCAAGAAATGTTAAGAACATCACCTTCTATTGATGAAATGATTCTCTAAATCATTTGTTATTTAATTACTATATGATTAACATAATATAACATACTAACTGATAATCATAAAACGATAGACCAATGTTTTAAAAACTAAACCCAACATCTAGCCCATGTGACCTTCGTATTATAGTTCAACTACTTTAAACCGTCTGAAACGGAATAAAAATGCAATCAAACTTTTAAATAACCTAATCGTAAACGTCTATTAAGACACATTAACATATACTCATCGATTTAAACGATAACTTCTTCCACGAAAAGCAATTCCATCACCCTGATTTTGCTGCTGAGGGGAAGAAGCATTGCCACTTGTTTCCTGTGAAGTGTTTCTTGTTGCTGTTGTTTGATTTCCACCAAGACGGTTGCTTCTTCCTTTGAATATAATTCCAGCAGATGGATTAGATTGCACTGGAGCATTTATTTGGGTACCTTCTCCCCAATATGCCACTATTTTGTGACTATAGTTTACATAAGTTAAGGATTATCTAAGAATGTATCAACATGTTACATATGAACAATCATGAATGATATATTATAAGAATCTAATAAACTATTGTAAAAATATAAGCTAATTTAACATAGAACTGTGTTTGAGTAACACTTTTTGTGGATTTTAGTGTTGAAAAATATGCTTCGTTTATGATCTTGAGTTCGAATTGTTAGAGGAAACCCGAGTTTGAACCTTGACTAAAATAATTATTAGTCAGACTGTACTTACATTCAGATCATTTATCCTGAAAATCAATGAAAGCAATTTGATATAATGATTGTGACCATTGCAAGTTGATATATAATAGAAAAGGATACACTAAGAGAGGAGTATTGAACTTGAACTTTCCACCAGCAAGAGGATGAAGCACTGTTAAGAAGTAATATAAGTGTCCTGCAACCATCCCTAGAATGTCTGGCTTTAATGGATTTCCAAATATTAAATCAAGACCTAGCATAGCCCATGGAAGGTAAAAACCCTACAAAAGAAAAATGATTAATTAAATCTAAATCATATTCTTTTATGGTTGGTTAAAAGCATAATGGTTCTTTGCTAAACAAAACATAATGGTTCTCACAGAGTATTCATGATATGAGTGACATTATGCTGCACCACATTAATTTAAAATGCATAAATATTAAAATATTAATTGAGATATTTTAAAAACTAATGGTTTGGACTCAATTGGTTGACGTGTTTTAGTGAAGATCAAATGGGTCGAAATTAACTGAGTTGAAATCTTAACTGAAACGATTAATGACTAGACTATTTACGTCATGACCGAACACTAAATTACCAATGTCCATTTTCCCTAAAAATCAAAGAGTTGATAAAAAAACGGAAATATTTTTAAAAATAATACTCCATCAGTCCT
Source organism: Medicago lupulina (assembly GCA_958299785.1). Classification (NCBI taxonomy): domain Eukaryota; kingdom Viridiplantae; phylum Streptophyta; class Magnoliopsida; order Fabales; family Fabaceae; genus Medicago; species Medicago lupulina. The sequence goes on from OY283144.1 coordinate 65,446,180, forward strand.
ATAATTATTGTGACATTTGCACACAAAAATATTTTGAAAAGAGTGTCACTTTTAGTTTCCAATACACTTTTATTTTCTCAATTGCACCCTCTAATTAACATTATTAATATTTTGCATTTCTATTGTTAAATTGTTGGTGCATAATCCTAATTTTTTTTTATCTTCTCAACTCACAAGAGAAAAAGTCTTGTTACAAACCTTTCTTGCAATATGCTCATTCATCAAACATATTATTTGATTTTGATGCAAGAAATGTAGAAGCTAGACAAATAATTAGGGTTATGTAAGATGAAATGGCTCATTATTCTCAAAACAAAAGAGTCAGAACTAGCAAATGAAGAGTCGTTAGAAATTCATCTTACCTTCAATGATACCAAACCATAAATGTTGATTCTTGCATTTGGAAATTCACGGCTCCAAACATAGACAATCATGAAAACTAAAGAAATTCCCATGAATGGAGACCATAAATATGGCACAGCAGCCATCACCTAAGAGAAGGATCAAACTAAATAAAAACAAACAAAATGGGAGCAATAGAAAAGTCATTTTCATTTCTCAAATTGAAAAAAAAGTTAAATAAATTATCTCTCATGAGCTTAATTCAGTTGGTATGAGTATTGTATGACATATATATACATAAGCCGAAGTCCGAACCCTGTACACCTACTTATTCATCTTAAGGTGAATCTTTAACCACTAGGCTATTTGAAATAAAATAAAAAGTTAAATTAACTGTATTTGTTCTCACACATACCAAAAGTGAGAGTGCACCAAATATCAGCATCCAAACAAAATCTGCAGTTCTCTTGTCAAATGGACCTCTTTCCAATGAAACACCATATTTTGCTCTGTACAATTCATTATGCAGACCATTACAAAAAAAAAAAGACTATATTGCAACATAATGAGTAGTAAATCAATAATTTTTTTTCCTTGAAATTGTAAGTTTTGGATTAATCCCTCAAATTTACAAAATGCCAATTTAGTCCTTGAAATTCTGATCAGATAATGTAACATGGACTAAAGAGAATGTGTTGTTTTTGGATTTCCAAACTGTTGTATTTTGGTTTTCCAAAATTCTATTTTGAAACATAATATCTACCGAAGTTGTTACTAGGTTGAGTCACGACCAGGTCGCTCTCTTTAAGACGTTTCGTGGCACTGCCCAAAATTGTGCAAGACAGACTATCAACCACGCCGCCTCCAGGATAAAACAAGCCCAGCTACAACTGTGCGGTTAACTACTGCACTGTAGAAAACCGTTCGAGAATTACACCTTCAATATGGTACTAAGGCCACTCTTTAATACTGAAACCAATATGGTACTGTGACCACTCTTATGGTGTTGAGACCACTCAAATATGGTGCTACCACCATTCTAATTTTTAACTTCTCCAAATATCAATATGGTATTTTAACCACTCAAATATGGTTCTACGACCATTCTAACTTCTCCATGAATTGAAGAAGAATATATAAGTTTAGGATCATTCTTATTATACCGAAAAGGGACTATGATCTTAAAATATTATTTATTCTTAAAAGACATAAATAATTGAAGGGACTATGCTCTTAAGACCTTTATTGATTCCGAAGGGACAATAAACCGAAAAGGGACTATATGGTCTTAAGAACACTCTTATTTCCGAAGGGACAATAAACTAAAAGGGACTATGAACTTAAGACCATTCTTAATTCCGAAGGGACATTAAACCGAAAAGGGACTATGGTCTTAAGAACACTCTTAATTCCGAAGGGACAGAAAAGGAGATGAAGAGAAGAAAGACTCGTCAACACAAGTCAAGAAAGGGAGAAGAGAGAAAGAGTTCCCGATAACTCAATGAAACTCTTTGGTGTATCGAATGCACTATGTGAGTTCTCTATTTATAGAGAAAATTCACAACTAATAAGTGAGAAACTTTGGGAGCAAGTAATTCACATATTAGATCTAGTACAAAAATATCTCAATTGAGCACCAAAATATATTATATTGAGTACAAAAATATATTATATTATGTACCAAAATATATTTCAGATCAAGCACTAAAATATATTAGATTGCCTACCAAAATATTTTAGATTGTGTTCCAAAATATTTTAGCAAAACTTGGGGACTAAGAAAGCACTTTCTAATAATAATTAAATTAATTATTTAATTTATCATTTCCAAATAATAAAATATATATCAATATATATTTTTTCTCTAGTGCTTACTCCGTTCACGTAACTATGTACCCCCATTAATTAGAGGTACACCCCCACTATATAAACACTACTAATGTGTGTGTTCCATCCGATATGAGACTTCCACTTTTTTCAATTCACACAACACTAGTTCTACCCAACATGGGAATTTGTGTTTAGTCTTTTTACTCAATTTCCACAAATGTTCCAACAGAATGTAACATGGTTATGAATTTTGATCATTATTTCACAAAAATACTGCAGAATGAGATGTATAACAGTGTAAGTAAGTCACAGAAGCTATTTACATCATTATGAGACGAACTGCAAATGGAAATGAAAATGGTCCAAGAAAGAAGAAATTTGTGATAAGCCTCCAAACCTGCAATAGATATAAACAAAAATGTTACACGATCAAGAAAATTAAATGGTGAATGAAGCAGAAAATGAATTTTCAGTCTTGCTCATAAAGAAATTTTTTTGGATTACAAACCTGAAGTCGTTTAAACACTAAGCCATAAAATAGTGCTATGCTCTCTGCATCATAAAGATTAAGATAATATGCAGCTGTGGTCATGAAACATGCCACTCCAAAAGTCTTGCTCACTGGTGGTAAAGACCAGAAGTATCTGAAACATTAAAGAAAATTTCATTAATTTGTCTAAGAAAACTTAGAGAAATTCATATAATAAAAAATATGGTATAGCAAGGAAAATATTATATTTAAAACTAAGCACAAACTTCTTGTTTAATCTCAAAAGTAAGTTTGCAGCCATACTTAAACACATCTCATAACAATCATGGATAAAAAAATTAATAAAATTATAAGATATATGATAAGCAAAATTGATACATAGTCAAGACATAATTTTGGTGAAATTTTGAGTATATAAATAACATTTGATTATAAAAACTCTATACATAATTTACCATTTATATTTCATATATGCAGTAAACTACAAGGAAAATCCATATAAATGTTATAAATTATCAATAATCATTAACTTTATATGTTGTGTTGAGAGAGTGAAAAAGAGATTACTCTGCTGGTGTAGACATTATTGAACGAAATAGGTGTTAGTAGTGCAAAGAGACTAGAACACGATGAAGCACAAGAAAGGAAGATATGTTTATTTATTTTTTGAATGGCAATGGAAGATAACTTTATATATTTTGGTAATTATGAAAGAAGAGATTATTCCACATTCAGAAGTCAAGCACCAAATGACACTCCAATGTTTTTTTCTGCATTGGTGGCATAGAAATTGACTTGGTTGACTTTGAAATAATCTTTGCATAGTTTGCCACTAATCTTTCTCCGTCACATAGTTGTGTCCTCATTCCCCCACTGAAGTTTGTGATAAGCCATGAAATACATATGGACATATACAATAATACAAATGACATAATAAAATATTAGATTAACAAAAAACTTTATAAATTTAGTCTGTATAATAGCAGTTCAATAAAATATGGGTATTTAAAATGTATTTTATATTCTAAATATATAGTAAAATAAAATGAAGTAACGTGTCCTTCAAAAAAAAAAAAGAATTAACGTGTAGTATATTCTTAAGGGATGTGATTGTAATCCGAACATATCTTAGGGGTTGAAATTATAATTTATTTTAGATTTTTACTTTCAAGAGAGAAAAGGGTATATTTTAACGTAAGAGATGAATGAAATGTAATTTAAGATTTCTTTTAGGGGAGGTAATAAGTGTCAAACAACCATTATTTTCTCTAGCCCTTATCGACTTGTTTTGCAAGTAATCTATTATAAAACCCCAAATTATATGCAAATATAGTTTTTTTATTATAAATTATGTCAGAAAGCTATTACGTTCTATTTCTCACACCTTTTGTAGGTTTTCGACATGATTATACTAGAACGAAGCGATGCAAGTGCACTTGCTGGAAGCCAAGCCAGAGCATCTAAAAAACATTTGGGCAAAACCTGATTTGCCTAGCTACTGCAAACAAAACATAGAATTTCAGGGAGATTTTCCAAAGTCGGTTCGCTAAGCAAACTGAGGAGGTTTTAGAAAAATACCAGAAGACATCTCACCGGTGCTCCGTTCAGAATGGCCCCAGGCAGCGAGGACTAAACAACCGCAACTAAGAGGCAACAATTGACAACTACCTCTACTGAAACCCTAACATTGTCGTCATTCCAAGCGACACAACTGCCTACACTCTCGTAGCTGAAATTCTCTGCAAACTCCCTGTGAAGCTCCTCCTTCAACTTCGGTGCCTCTGCAAGTCATTCAATTCCTTAATCTCTGATCCTAAATTTTCAAAGAAACACCTTCTCTTGTCACCCACACGCCACCGCCTCATTGAAAGCTCCGGGGACAATGACAATTGCTTTGATGAGTTATTTCTCTTTGATTCCCCAATTCCCTCCGTCTTTTCAACCTCTTCTGTCAAACACACACAATTCAGTTACCCTAATTGTCTCAAAACTGGATATGATATTTCTATGTACTTGTGCTCTTGCGACGGCATCCTTTGTTTCACAATGGATCAAGGTTCTGCTGTTTTGTGGAACCCTTCAATTGGAAAATTCAAGATATTACCTACTCTGAAAATTATGCAAAAAGGAGATCCTTCACCCTTATATAGCTTTGGTTATGATCATTTCATTCACAATTATAAGGTTGTTGCTATTTCTTTCTTAAAAGATAAAAAGGAAGTTAATGTTCATAAGTTGGACACGGAGTCTTGGAGAAGGATACAAGACTTCCCATATCCTTGTTCTAGAGATTTTTCAGGAGTATTTGTAAGTGGTACTGTTAATTGGTTGGCATACGATGGTTGTTCGAGTATTATTGTTTCTCTTGATTTAGAGAAGGAGGCGTATCAAAAGCTTTTGCAGCCGCCTGATTGGAGATGAGTTTGCAGACCTTGGGGGTGTTGAAGAATTGCTTGAGTATTTCTGCAAATAGTGGTATGTTTTTGGATGTTTGGGTTACGAAGGAATATAGAAATAAAGACTCTTGGACTAAATTGGACCATATTTCTTTCAAATTCATGGTGGAATTGAGTACGAAGACTTTATATATTTCCGAGGATGACCAAATGCTAGTGGATTTTTATGAGTCGGGAAATCCCAGATCGGAGTTGTGTTGTTCGATTCCAAAAATGATACTTTGAAGATTCCCAAAAATCAAAACATATTTCATTGGATTGACCCATAAGTCTACGTTGAGAGTTTGATATCACCTTGTTCTAAATGTCAAAATGTTGATTAATGTTTATGTTATTTATTTTTGCATGTATTGTCGGATCATTGTTAATTAATGGTTGATGGAATCTTTAGGTTCAAAAATTTTCCGTTGATCTGAAAATCTGATGGAATCCTTATTGGATTGGTAAATACAATTAAGTAATTCAAATTGGGCTCCTTTACTGTTTTATTTATATATGTTTTGTGATAAAAGTTACTTAAGTTCAATGATTTGCTAACTTAAATATTTTAATCACCAACCACTCAACTATGTCATTTACTGGTATAGTTATGCTTCAATTTATGTTTTTTTTTTATTGTTGTGAATTGTGATCTGAGATGGAACCTGCTGCCCTATATTGTCATCTTTTTTTTTTTTTGTACTAGGGAAATCTGTATTTGGAACTTCACATTAAGGTTTAGATTTTTAGGAAGTTGGTCCTCAACAATATAGGTTTATGAGGATCAAGGAAGGGAAGCTTGATCTGCGTATAGATGTTTGTTCTACATTTGCATTCATATTTCTTGTCCATCATTTGGGTGGGAAAATAATCTAATGGCCAATATTAACATGGTGTAGTCGTGTAGAGAACTGAAAAATGCTTTTAGTCCTAGCTTTCTTGAGATGGAAGTCAGGAATATTATTTGATTAATTTATATAACTGAAGCTATTGTGTTTGTTACCATGATAGTCAATGCTTGCAGCCTATATATTTTTCAGTTACCTATGAAGCACAGATACAGACACCGGACGCGATGCGGACACCACTAATAATTTAAGAAAATTACATAATTCAATATAATTATATGTGTCGATGTGTGTCGGTGTCGGACACAATGCGTGTCCGACACTGGGACACTTCTAATCCGATCAGTGTTTGTGCTTTACAGATTGTGATAAAGGAGATAGTCAAAGATTGCACATTTTGAGGTGGAGTTAGGTTTCTGTATCAAACTCTTGTAATCATGCATTCTCATTTAGCAAATAATACACTCTTGTTATCAAACTCTTGTTTCTTCCAATTTTTTTAGGATGTGTGTCTTGTTTTCTTATCTAAAGTTCTATATACTTTGTTAAAGGATACTGAGCCTGATCTACTCAATATTTTGTACACCATATGCAGATCATATCGAGACAAATAAGAGCAAGAGGTTGTAGAAATGTGTGAGTGTGTGCTTTGACATTTGTTAAATGTCCTTTTTTATTCATGGTTTTTGTGATTACTTATTATGATTACCCTTTTTGATGTGGTGTTTTAGTTTGAGATTTATTAATGGTGTAAACATTAGTAAGGGTTTACACATGGGTCAGAAGGTAAATTCATATGAATCATTTACCATTGATGCAATAGGTCAAAAGTGTTTATAACATCAAACAAGATTACTTATTCGCATTTTTTTCTTCTTGTTCTTGAACTCAAGCCAAATTTTACAAATAATTATTTCATCAACAATATTATAAGTCAAATAATCGATCAATTTTATTTTACATCAAAACTAAATAATACACATATGAACCTTCCTTTTTTTTTTCTTCCTCTCTCTCTCTTCTCTTCTTCTCAAACCCTAACCGTCACCTTCTTCTTCTTCTTCTTCTTCTTCTTCTTCTTCTTCTTCTTTTAGAGTCAATTTTGACCCAAAAATCACCCTTCTGAGTTGTTTTTTCTTCTTTGAATAAGTGATTTCACATATTTTATGTTTTTTTCCGTTTGTTTTTGTAATTTCGTCGTCTCTGAACGACTCTATTTGTTTTGATTTCCTGTCTTTGTGCGGTGTGTTTTTGATTTCCTGTCTTAGTGCGGTGTTTATATGATTCAGGTTGAAAGATTAGCTTTAAACAAGCGTAGATCCGATCAATGACAATGACTTTGGAGTCGTCAACGTTGTAGATCCGGAGACATGAGTGTTCTGGAGACTTGAATATAGTCATATTAGTCATATTTGTAGGCATAAATACTTTGTTGTTTTATGCTATTAACTTAGATGTTGTGAGTTTGTTCGGAGATTGATCCTTTCTATTTTTAGCGAATTTAAATTTGTATTGTATCAATGTACTCTATCAATTTGAATGAATGAATATCGTTTACTTTTGTCAAAAAAAAAAAAACACATATGAACCTTCTTTTTGAGAACGCTGAATTTATAAAGATATCTTTTAACATTAAACATGCACGTAAACACTTTTTAATTAAGTTTGATGAAAATAGGGTCATTATGCAAATATTTTCTTACTTAAATAATCAATTTATACAAAAAATATTAAAGAATTAACTTTTTATTTACATTGACCTTAAAGTATTGCAAATAATATCTGGTCTACATATTTTTATAGAAAAATTAAATTTTTTTCAAAGAGTTTTTTTATCCTATATATATTTTTCTTATAAATGACCTTTGTTAACGTTCCTTTTTTTTTTTTGACAAGACATAATAACGTTCCTAATACGCCATAATCCACTTTGCGAGGAAATTTCATTTTCAGATCTTTATATTTTAATTTTGGTGACCCACCACACCGCAATCTATTCATTCATAGATTTTAGATCTATCTAATTCTAAACACACCGTACGCTTCTCTTTGCGTCTTTTTTGCCACTGCTCAGCATAAAAGAAAGTAACTGATTTTTTATTTCATTGTGTTGGATCAGAGATGGATGAACGGAGCCGTTACGTGAAACTGACTAAAGATCAGAAACCTGTTGAACAAGATATCCAGCCTGGTGAACTTAATCAACCCATTCATGTTCCTCAGGTTTTAATCCTTCTTTGATTCATTGAAGAATGTTAGATGTTGTTTAGTCAATTCACATTCAATGTCTGTAACTTACACTGACACATATACCAGACACGACACTGACACTGACACACTGATAATACTATTAAAAAATGAGAAGAATTGAATGTAACTGTATGTGTCCGTGTTGTGTTGGTGTTTGACATTGATAAGTGTTGGACACCAAACACGTCTTGAATTTGAAGTTCTCTAGAGGGACTAAAATTGAATCTACATGTGTAGAATTGATTGTGGTATGTTTGGTTTGCTTAAGAGTAGAATTGATTTTTGTTCAACTCACCTTTACATGAATGCATCAAGACATAAATCACTTTTCCTTCAACTCAATTTTAGTCAGATTCAATTGTACATAGTCAATTTACTCGAAATCAATTTTTTCCACTGCAAAACCGAACATAGACATAGTCTCTAACAATGTGTGGGTTCTTGAGTTTGATTATCATTAAACACCTCCATGGAGAGGGGTGAGGTGGTTTTAGTGTGAGTAAGCCTTAGACTGGAGATTTGTCACGTAGTCGGTCAAAGTTGAAGGATGTGGCGGTACTTGGGGTTGGAGTTCTCAAAGGTTGACTTGCTTCAATTTTTGGGAGAAAAAACCCGAACCAATAAAAATAAGTTGGTTTGGTTTGATTTTTGCGATAGTTTTTTTCGAAAAAAGTGGAAACATGAAGGTAGGGGCATAGTTTATTTATGTTTTGCATTGTTCATTTGATTTGGCTATATTTTTATATGTTTGGAATCACTAGTTTAGGACTTTTGGGTGATAAAACTATGTTTCAATGAATTCCACTAGTTAATGTTCATTAATTGGTACGGTTTAACTCACTGGTTTTATGGTTGGATGTCAATGAATTTAGCCTCTACTGTTTGCATATGAAGGATTGTTCTTTAAACCTGTGTTGGTATGAAACTGGCAAGTGAGAGAAAGGGAAACCCAAATCCTGTGTTAACTATGAATCTTGATAATATTTTATATGTTGTTTATTTAATACTTTCACATAATACCAATCTCAACAAATCCTGACTCTAATACCAATGTCAATATACCCACATTTGTTCGAGATAAAAGCAATTGTGCCTTTAAGATATTGCAACAGAAAGCAAAATGCACATTTTGAAAAAGTGCGATTGTGCTTTTTTTTGGGTGAGTTTTGATTTTTTTTGTTAGTATTTGGGTAACTACTCATTTTAATAAGTCTTTGCAGTTGGCCGTTCCGAAGTGCATGGAATGTGGACAGCCACTACCCGAAAGCTATGCACCTCCTGCTGATGAGCCTTGGATGACTGGGATCTTTGGATGTGCTGAAGATAGGGATAGTTGTAAGTTATTGCATGACTAAGCTGTCAAACTTTACTTTAATTAGGGTGTAATGTATTATCTATATTGGACTGGTCATTTGAGCCTTTGTACTGAAAGTGATCTAACTTTCTATGTTTCATTTGACCAGCATCGTTACCGTCAAAATTGCTTCATACTTTATATGTAAAATCAGTGTTGTTAAATAGCAGCTATAGCATAACAGAATTTTAACAAACCGCTGTTGTTCTGAGATATGCTATTTAGTTGAAAATGTTCTCAAATAGCAGTGCTATAGCACTGTTGTGTAGCGGTTTTGAACAATTGTTCTGAGATATGCTATTTGTATGAATGTATTAGCAATTTAGCAGTATCTGTTACTGTAATGACTAAGCAAGAAATCACCAGCTTTTGTTACTGTTCCACCTTAAATGCAGGTTTGACAGGACTGTTTTGCCCCTGTGTTTTATTTGGCCGCAATGTTGAAAGCTTGAATGAAGAAACTCCTTGGACTGGACCATGCATTTGTCATGCTATTTTTATTGAAGGTGGCATTGCTCTGGCAACAGCGACTGCACTCTTGAATGGTGTCATCGACCCAGGGACATCATTTCTAATTTTTGAGGGTTTATTTTTTACTTGGTGGATGTGTGGCATATACACTGGTCAGGTTCGACAAAACTTACAAAAGAATTATCACTTACAGGTATGTGTTGAATTTCTTCTTCACTTGTACTAGTAAATGTTGCTTCTGATTATTGTTGATGTGAATATAAAATCCATTAGATGTTAAAATCAATGTCTCTTCTGTATGAATTTCTGTATATATTGTAATACAAGCATGTTTTGAACTTCTTATTTTAAAAATTTAACAAAGGTGTGCATACTGGTCTAAAAACATGTTAAAAATTTCTGTATATATTCGTGTCTCATGTTGTATTTGTGCTTTTAGGCTAAGAACCCGAAACACCACCGGCTAGTTATTCTTTTAATACTCTGACTATAACTTTTTTAGCATCTCGCTTTGCATGTTAGATGGCTGAGTTTTTAGAGATTCCTTTTAGTCATATATATAAGATGCTTAGTTGATTTGAGCATGCTTAGAAAAGGCCCACAGAAGCATCAGTAAGGAGGGAAAACCATATGAAGGATAGTCTAATTCCAATAGCTAGGGATCCAGAGAGACAGAAAAATTATAGGTCAAATTATTAAGGATTTGGATGTAAAGGTCGACTATATGAGTAGGGGATCCTCTCCATTTCTCAAAAGAAATGAAGGCCTGCGTCACTGTTGTTTTGGGTGCGTCTAAAAGCATGTTCTTGGAATGTGTGCCTTTATACACCTAATATTATAATAATAGAGTTTCCCATTTCATTGGAGATATGGAAAGGATCCTACTCCTACTGATCTCGACATTATTCATTACATGAAATTATAGCATTATGTTATCTATGTTTCATCACTGAGTGAGAAAAGACATTGGCTGTTGTTGTATGGCTAAAATGCTAAGACATGTTTGCCTCACCCGAGCAAAAGCAAGAGGCATCGTTCTAAGAGGCCGACCCCATCTGGTGCCTTGCCTTGGGCACACCTTTTGGTGCCTTTTTCTACAGTGCATTGTTTTGCATATCACCTCCCTCTTATATAGTGTCTCCTAAAGTTGCGTCATTTAAACATTTGAAATATAATCCTTGTGTGAACAGGTCTATCTGTTCTTTGCTAGATGTTATTTTTCACAAAAGGAGAAGTGATTTAGGTTCTAATGATTAAAATTAGAAGAGCCAAACCAAACTTATAATAATACTTCTTTCGTTTATGGTAAATCAAAAGCAGATTTTCATATTCAAGGTGGTGGCCAAAGGTATTAATGACTGCTTTAAAATTTCAGTGTCATGCGGATCATGTATATTCAAAGCATTTTACCTGTGTTTCCTAGTAACTTGTACTTGCATTGCATAATATTTTGATAATGATTTCCTCTAGCTTCTATGGTCTACACAGAACATAAAACCTTGTCTTTCTTTACAACTGTCGTACTTAATCTTTTGATGATTCCAGAATTCGCCTGGTGATCCTTGTTGTGTTCACTGCTGCTTGCACTGGTGTGCCTTGTGTCAAGAACACAGGGAGATGAAGGGGCGGCTCTCGGAAAGTATTTCCTCAGAAACCACCATTGTAAATCCTCCTCCGGTTCAAGAAATGAAGTCTGCTGATGAAAAGGAGACTCCTGAATCCTCTTCTGCTAACAACAGTGACCATACCAATTTAGAAATGCAGGCTCTATAAAGTATTACCATTGTTAACATCCAAAAGAGTAACATGTATTTTGGAATTTTTCTTGGTAGAGAATTATTTTCTTATACCTTTTGGGCTGAGTTCCCTGTGTTACGTTAGACATGTAGATCACATATGGAGACCACACTTTTCTGCCTTCAAATGCTAAATTATACTAAATCAATATTTTCAAAATTTCACTGATATTTGGCCTTTTTAATCCGTTGTCTTATCCATCTTTTATTTTTATTATTTCTATTGAAGTGTATGCCAATTGTGCAGAATTTGGAGGTTTGTTACAAGCAGTTAATCAGTTATTTAAGTGCATCTGATGTAGAATCGGTTAATCATGAGTTAGTTAACGAGCTAGTTGACAGAACTCTGGTTATAAATAATTGATCCCTTGTAATTCCAAGCCGAGTTGAATGAATTTTCAATTGTGTTAATTTCTTTTGTGAATCAATGTTCTCTGTTCTATATTCTGATGCCATTTTCTTGTGTGATGCTGTTAGGACATAGGATAAGTGTATTGTTGGTTAATGAGGTTGTTTTGGTTATAAAGATATATGGTTAGGGGGAATATCATTCAAATTTGTAAACATTGTGAATAGAGTAGTGGCTTGTAAAAGGGGAAAACCCTTGGAGAAGAGTTTTCTCTCGCATTCTTTCATATTTTCTCAATAAAAAGGTTCTTTCATATTTTAGTCATTAAGTCTAAGTAGTTAAGATTGATTTTCAATATGGTGATGAAAGAATGGATAGTTATATCATATTTTAGTCATTAAGTCTAAGTAGTTATTGTTGTTACATAGGCTACTCGATTGCACAGGTAAAAAGGATTGATCACCTCAATAACTTGTTAGTGGTAGGAAATCAACTATAACTATTTTGGTAGGTATTGGTATGTGAGTTATTTGGTTGGTATACTTGGTCGTTTAGGAGTCAGCTAGGGAAGATACTAGCCTCATTGAGATTATCTACTCACTTAACAATGAAGTAAAAGACACTGATAAATTCATTCAACATTGAAGCAACAAGAAATCAACCAGAATGAAACAGTGATCTTGTGTTAAGGAAGCCAGAGAGAACAAATAGGACATTCATACAGACCAAATAATTCATGTTACATCACCGTTGTGAGAATTATACATGTAACTTGCAATGAACAAAGAAACTCTTTCAACAAATGGTTCAACATGGTGGCCACCCGTTGTCGTCGTCATCAAGACTTAAAGCACCCTATTCATCATCATCAAGACTTCTGGCACCCTATTCAATATCATTAATTAAAAAAATCAGAAAAAAAAAATCAATTAAACTCAAGAAGAAGAAGAAATTAAATACATTTAACATTAACAAAACGAAAAATAGCATCAAGAATCTAGTGCTATGTGCATACCATGATTCTCCCACACCAAAAAAATACCAAAGTACCCCCAGGCCGCAGTTAACAGTAGTTGGCCCTTACAAATACTAACGAGAAAGTCAGTGCAATATCTCTCCAATTCCCTGTTTTTAGACTCTTGCTTCTTTAACCTTGAGTGAGATAGGCTGGAGAAATGAACAAACCACATCGACCTGCTGCAGTTCTACCGTTCCTTTCAACGTGCATGTAGCCACCCATGCCTTAACCATTGTCGTAAGTATTATGGATGATCTAGAAGTCTTTTCCACCAAAAGATCCATGTACTACCACCAAGAGGGATGTGTTTTACGCAATAACCACGATTATGATTTAAATATCCCATTTTTGTACATAAAGAACCAGAGTCCAACAACTATGTTATCAGAGGATAATTCATCTCAACTTATCCCCTCATCATCACAATCTCAACTAGTTGCAACAAGTCACCAAGAGTACTCAACGACTTCAACCAATGCTAGTTAAACTGATTTTAGTTGGTTATGAGTTAGTTACAACCGGTAACTTTCTACGCAAGTTACTCAACTTATTCTTAGTTTGTATATGTATAAATGTTGTAATCACTTCACATTCTTAGATCATTCAATCAATCTAAGTTTTATTCTTTTCATTTCTCTCAATTTTGATCTCATATACATCATTTGACTGTTTAAACAACCTTTATTAGGATAACTTCATCTTAATAATTCAATGCAATACACCTAAAATTCTTGGCATAAACTTTTTCTTTCGTTTATTACACCGCAATAATGGTGCTTGGGGGCATCCAGGTAGTGGTCCTCCATACAATGTCATTACACCTACACACCCTGAGTTTTGGTCATCACAATCATTAATCTCTTGTGGGAACAACCTTACCCACGAGCTCTTAAGATATTTTGACTAAGCTTTCAATGAAAGTTACTGATGCCTTTGCATTACATGCACCACAATTCTTAGCTTGATTGTGTATGTCTACTTTGTACTAATCTAACTCGAGAGCTAGATCTGACACATCTTGCTCTACATATGTATGTTCTTTGCACAAGTTTTTCCTAATCTGCACAAAGTTGAGTTCTATATTGCGAAAAATATATGTCATACATATAGTGATAAGAGAGATAATATCTCCGATAAGACTTGAAATATGTTCCAAGAACCTGTTAGTAAATCTTTTGAAGTTATCAGTGACACGCTCCACCTGTGTCACAAGTTTCTGCTTCAATGTCTTATCTCCAAGAATCTTCATTGATATCTTAGCACACTCTTTCTCCATTTTTCGTTCCATTTTTCTTCTCATACGGACTTGAGAAAGAAAGTAAAAGACTGAATTGATTTATATTTCCCATTCATCATATGATCCATGTATGATGAAAGTATTGTTTTCTTAGTAACTCTTTTTGGTGAAATGGATTAGTTGGTTATGGTAAAGAACAAAGGACATGAAAAATAGTTCTATGGTTTTCACATTTGCCCACCGTATATGGTTCCCAACAATGCCAAGTTCTAATATCCTGCGATTTGGATCTTAATTTTAAGGCTTAGTTGCAATTTTGGTCATTCAATCATACTTTTGAATTAAAAAATCGATGATGTGATATATTTTGAAGGTTAAATTGTTGTTTTGGTCTCTTAACTATTTTTTATGTTTCACTTTAGTCCTTTAACTAGTGTTTGTTCCATTTGAGTCCCTTAATTATATCTTTGTTACTCAAGTAGGTCATTTCCGTCAAGATTCAACCCCACATGTCTAAGGTAGACCAACATTGTAGGTGGTACATCAAAGACTTTATTAACTTTTTTAATCTTAACCTATTGAATTTTGGATGTCTATTGTATGTAATATTGCACATTCACCACCTAATGTTTTCCCCTTTTCTTCATCTTCTTCGTTTTTATTCATGTTCATCATTCACTTTCATGAACCTTCAACATAAAAACCCAGCTAAAAAAATAAATAATCAATGACATGACTCAATCAATAACCAAGTTTTTAATCAAATCCATTTCAAAATTAACAAGAAAAACAAACTTTTATTGAATAAAGATTGCAATAAAGATTGATATAACCAAAAGGTCACAATGTTCATTTTTGCAGACATCCACTTCAACAATACATCAACTCAATTTTTCAGTAATCTTGAGTTTGGGGTAATAGATAATGGGGAAATATTTGGGTGTTATAGTTTTTTGGTGTCATTGGTGACATAAGTGCATTTTAGATGTGAGAGAATGATTAAAATAAATTATTTAGATGAAAGAGAATGAGTTGTTAAGAGAGAGGTAAAGACAAAGTTAGCTATGACACCCAAGTGCTTTGGTGAAACCTAACGTCAAGCTGAAAGAGAAATAGGTGGCGCCACAAAAGCAGAAACCTCCATGATCTTTAGTTTGTATAAAAATTGGGAAATGAACGTGGAGATTTTGCTTTGAGCAATTATGTTTTTTCCTACGGAAGTGGTGATTTTTTAGTGGAAAATTGGTTATTTGATTGAGTTATGCCATTGATTTTCATTTTTGTTCGCTGATTTTTGTCTTGAATATTCACGAAGGTGTATGATGAACATGAAGAAGAAGAGAAATGAAGGAGTTGAAGAAAAGGGAAATAAAATTAGGTGGTGATAGTGCACTATTACATATAATATAATAGATATTCAAGATTCAATGGTTTCTTTTTAGACAAATAGATCAAACGGTTGCTATTAAAAAAATTAATGAGGTCCTTAATAAAAAAATTAATGAAGCTCTTAATGAATCACCTATAATATTGGTCTACCTTATACATTTAAGGTTAAACTTGACATGAAGGGCCTTTTTTAATAACGAAGATATAATTAAGGAACTCAAACGGAACTAAAACTAGTTAAAAGACCAAAGAGAAACCTCAAAAATAGTTAAGGCACCAAAACAACAATTTAGGCTATTTCAAATGACGTAGTATATTTCCATCAAAAATAAATAAATGATGTAGTATATGATATGATGATGGAAAAATCAAGATCGATGAAATTGTAAAAAAAATCTCTTAAAAGCTTCATTTAAAACATTTTGTATCACCATATTTTAAACCAAATATTTTGAGAACCAATATATTGTCATATTCTAAAGGGTTAATATATGTTTACCCTATGTAATGCTAGAGAAAAATTATTTCAGATTCCAACCTTGTAATTTGAATATTTATTGGTTTTTGACCTTCATGACATCAAATTTCAAAATTTGAGCGAATTTCGATTTACATCTTATCATATCATCGATTTTGTATAGTCAAAATTCATGAAGATCTAAAACTAAAGAATATTTAAATTATAAGGTTTGAATCTATTTTTTTAATGGGTAAACTAAAAAATGCTAATATTACGTGGATGAACATATGTTAACCCTATTCTAAAATTGTGGGACGAAAACTGCAAAATAGTAAAAATAAGGAGATGAAATCTATAATTAAGTGGCCTTTTTCGTATTAGTTTTCATCTTTGTCATGCGAATGTTCGAGAGTAATGTCGTTAAATTCCACAAATTCATGTAACAATTGTGGGGTGCGCTCACAACATTTTGATTAGAAACATAATTGTAGCACTACTGCCTCACACATTCTTTTTGGTACACTACCTAACACTTTTTTTTTTTCCTAACACGTTTTTTTCGATCATTAGAAAAATATTTGTCTTTAAACACACGAAATAAGATTTCATTTCAAATACATGATTGAGCAATGCTACAGGGGTAGTTTCCAGCATCATACCTCATGTTTGTTTGAATCAGATGCACTTGAATGCCATTTTCCTTTTCCTGCAATTAAGTATATGGAAAATTATTGTTTATCAATTAGCAAAAAATGCTACATTTGTAAGTTAGAAAAGAAAACTTCAAAACAACTAACTGAATAGATGAATAGAATTTTCAGTGTGTAATTGTATTTAACAAAAGAATACTCTAAATCTCCTTTAAAAGGAAAAAAAAATACTTAGGATTTTGGTTGCGAGTTTGGAGGAGAGGGGAATGAAGAGTTTGAAAAAAAAGAAGGAAAAAGTGGAAAGAATATAGAGTTTTAGGAGAGGAGGACTTTAAGTGATTTAGTTTTCTTCATAATACAAAATCCTTCTAATTTGGTAGAACTAAAAAATTGTATTGGACGAGGCTTTCGAGGAATTTGGCTAAATTTTCCAAATCCAATCTATGTTGTTATAATACTTGCAAAATTAAAAGTACATTATTTATGAGTATTCATTTATCATTCACTACAAAAACACTTTCTCAATTTTTTTAAAAGATTTCTCTCTTTTTTTCTCTAAAATCACCCCTCCAAAACTCTCATCCCTTTCCTTCAAACTTTCAATAAAGCCTAAACCTCTAATGTTGTGAAACCCAAAGCTATATATATATATATATATATGCAATTATTAAATTCGTCTAGATATTAATATTTTGAGAATAATAGGTATCAATTATGATTTTTGGATGCCAATTTTGAAAAATAAAATTGAAAATAATATTGTATGAGAAAGAAGGAAATAGGAAGACTTAGTAAAGAAGCAATAATAGGAGCAATGCCCACAAGCTCATGTAGGCACTCCTCTTCTTGTCTTGATGTGGTAGTTAGTTCTGTAACTTGATAAAGAATTCTCTCAACCTGCTGAAGTAGCATCAATCATTACTTGTTTTCAAAATTGCAATTTTTTTTTTAATCAAGACTCGCAATATTAATATTAATATTAAATTTACATTTACATTTACATTCAATTGATATGGTACAACTTCTTTACTATGACTTACGGTTTTATTTTATTTTGGCTATGACAAAGCATCATTTTTTCCCACATTCTTTTTTTGTGAATTTATTACTTTGACATATAGGAGAATGGAAAACTAAGCATTATATAGGTTTTTGGTGATACAAAACATAAGCTAAAATTATTGAAATGAGGGAAAAATAACCTGTGGCTGATATTTCATGATCAATGGCTCAAAACTCTCCATGACTTTAGTGGCTGTGTTCAAGGCTTCAGAGATGGCATCTATGTCTACCTGTAAAGAGAATTAAATTAGAAGAAAGTATCCAATTTTATATTTTTTGAGTTATGCATACAAACAAAATAAACACACAAATATAGACATTGGTCTAAGTAGCATTACCTTGAGACCATGAGTTAAGGGCACGATGGTGGATAATGCTAACAACTTCTTTGTTAATTTGTCTATTGATTCTTGATTCTTTCTTTCCAATTTTTGCCATTCAATTAGAAGGGAGAGTTGACCAATTAGAGTATGTTAAAGCTTGATCGTATGTTTGACCTTTTGTACTTCTATTCCCGGATTGGTTTGAGTTTATATTGAAATTATAAAGAATAGCTTACGTAGATAAATAAGTTTTTATTTTAATTTATAAGCTCTTATTAATGAAAATTGTGTTTTTATAAACAATTTTTTAATAAACTATCTTAAAAACTTATAAATAATACATAAAAACTTATTTATCTGCGTAAGCTGTTTTATATAAGCTCTAAAATAAGCTAATCTAAACGGACAACTATTCTCTTTTGTATTATGATCTTTCTTAGCATTAGGATTCTAAGCCATACAGAAAACAAGTTTATCTGATATTTAATGAAAAAGGAGAAGAGAAAATTAAACTCAATTAGAAAGATTAAGTGCCAAGAAAAAGGATAACACATGTTATTTATTTCACATGGGTTTTTTAAATATTTAATTTATACTCTTAAATGTCTTAATTTAAGAATAATAAACTCATGGCTATCACTTTTTCCACCCTATTGCATTTTCACGCATCTTGTAAATTTTCCAAAAATGTCTTTGTGCAATTTGGATTTCATAATTCGAATTCATGTTTCATTAATTCGGATTTTATAATCCGAACTATGCTTATGTATAATCAGCAATCAGAATCTCTCACATTTCAACAGTTTTGAATTTTGTTTTTAAAAACAACAAAAAACAAAGTTAAAAAAATGCTAAAAACCTGTCAAATAAAATCATAAAAATACCACCAAAAAATCTAAAAATCAAATAAAACTAATGCAAAAAATTTTGGATTTATCTGAAAATATGAAAAAAAATTAAAACAAAATTAAAATTGGGTATAAACGATGGAATTTGGGATTTTGAGGGACAGAGTCCCGTAAGAAAAGGGGAGTCTTGATCCTTGATTTTTTTTTCTTCTGATTTTCTTGGAAAGTCTCGGAACAATTCGATCAAGTAGCCCGAAAACCCAATTTTTGACTAAGAACAACTAACAATGACCCAAAACAGAAGGATAAGAGTTAAGAAGATTAATATTATCCATAAAATGACAATTTATGTTACAAACATGTTTAGAATTTGTGCTGATACAGTTTGGATTATATAATCTGAACTATTTTTCCCTTGAAAAAGGGTATTTAAGGGGTGTTCGGATTATATAATCTGAAAAATCAAGTAGTGCACCCTCTTTTTTTGAAGCTTTCGGATTATATAATCCAAAAAAATTCGTAACTCATTTTTTTCACCCTATAACAAAGGAAAAACTGAATTCAGATTATGAATTCTAAAAATTTCAAGGGCATTTTTGGATAAAAAAGTAGGGCGCGCGAGAAATGAGTAGGGTGGGAAAAGTAATAGCCTAAACTCATTCTCTATCTATTATTGATGGCCTATGTGGGAAAGTCTCATTGTGTTGGATCATCATATTGAGCTAAAAGCAACCACCAAGTGGTTTATCCTCCCTTGTAATTATTTTTCCCTTTTTTAATAATATTTTTGGGCAGGTGTTAGAGGATGGAGGAGCGTTTGGGGTATCAACGTAGTTGGAATGTCCATTTCACCTCTTGATGATTTTCTCGCTCTTGATTCATTGAAGAAAACACTACTCCTTATTGTGATGTGAGAAAAGAGTAAAAAATATGTTTAATTTTCTTTTTTGGAAAAACATAAAACATGTTTCATTAGGTTAGTTGGCTCAATTCTTCTTGATGTGTATATTTTGTTGGTTATGAGGATGATATGGAATTGGATGATTGTGTTGTGGTGTTATAAACTTATAACCTATATTGGTCATGAAGGACGACTAACTCAAGGGAAGTTTGTGATCAGTTATTGGTTAGGGGAAACCTTGTTTTGGGAAGGAGTGTGTTTAAGATTGGATTAATTTTATGTTTTATTTGTAAAGTAACTGACGTGCATATATCAAACAACACATCAATGAAGATTCAAATAGCAATATGAGACAATAAAATTGAAATGTTGGTCAACCAAACATGAAAGTACCGCTAAAGTGGGAATAAAAGAGTAGTTCACATAGAAGGTCACATTTATACTAAAAAGAAAGCTAATTCAATTTCCTCTCTAATTCACTAGTTTTTTACTTAACTTGAATGTGGGACAAGCTGCATAAATGAGCAAGATACACTGGTCTGTTGCCGGCAATGACAGACCCAAAACTTTTGTACAACACTGGTCTGTTGCCGGCAACGACGGACCAAAAACTTTTGTACAGTAAAGACAAAATTTACTTATAATTTTATAATCTTAATTAAACATTTTGAATGGATAAATAAAATATTCTTCTAGTCAAAAGAAATAAGTAAACTACTACTTGTATATTGATTAGTCAACAATTTATCAACGGCATAAGGCGCATAAAATGGTTGCATATAGTACCTTACATTTTCTCTTGTAAACTAGAGATGAATGCGACTCTATGCACGTCAATATATACATATAATTGATGTGAATGTCATTGTCTACACAGCTAAGAAGATTCGTTCATAATGTAGCTTCCTTCCACTATTCTTATCGAAATGCATTTAGCCACCCATGACCAACATTTTGCGATGATTTAAAAGTCTTTTCACCCGAATATCAATGACCTACGACCAAAACGAAATATGTTTTACTTACATAGTTAGTTTGATTGGAGCACAAGCAAGCAGCACAAGCAAGCAGCACAACGCCAACTTTGAATGAACCACTCTATATCAAGAGGTAGATCCGACATATCGTGGTCTACGTACTTATGCCTTTGTTCTTTCCACCAATTTTCCCTAATTTCACAAATATATGTTACTTCATCTAATGATAAGAGATATGGTAGAGAGGTAGTATTCCAATAAGACTTAAAATGACATTTTTGAAGTTATAAACTAGTCGCTCCACTTGTGTTACAAGTTTTTGGCTCAATATCTTAGCTCTAAAAATCTCTTTTGATGATTTAGCAGACTCTTTCTCCATTTTTTTTGTTCCACTTTTCTTCCCATACTAGCTTGAGAAAGAAGGTAAAAGACCGGATTGATTTATACTTCCTAACCATCTTATGACCCATGTATGTTGAAATCCAATTTTTTTTTCTTAGTATCAATTTGCGTCTAAATGGATTAGTTGCTTATGGTAGAGAACAAATGTATAAGAAAAAGGATTATAAGTCATTCACATTTACCCTTAGTGCATGGTTCGTAGCGGTGTGAGAGGTTCCAATATCTTATGATTTGACACTTAATTTTATGGTTTAATTGTGTCATACCCCAATTTTTGACCTAAGACACCACTGACACGTGTCGTCTGACGCTGAATAATCGCTGACTTTTCAAACGAAATTTTGACAGAGAGGTATTTTAAAATACCTCATTTTTTGTTCCGAGTCGGGCCCTCTTCTCTCATTTTTTATTTATTATTATTATTTTCTATTTTTCATCTTTTTATTCTTTTCAAAAATCGTCCAAATTTAATCTTGTTTTTATTTTATTTTAAAATACCATTTATTTTATTTTTATTTTTACTTTCATTTATATTTTTAATCTTTATCCTTTCTTTTTCTTTTTTCCTTTTTCCTTTTTATCTTTTTATTATTTGTTATGTTTGTCCAAATACGGTCCGAATACAGTCCGAATACGCTCAGAATACGGGCACGCTGCGAATCCGGGACACGGCTCACGCCTAACAAACTTCATCCCAATCCAAAATCACTAAATTCTCTGCCAAATTCTTTGCTTTCGTAACAAACCCTAGAACCAAATCCACCACTATAAATCACAACCTGCACAACAGCAAAAGGGGGATGGTACCAAAGAACACAACGGACAACACACGAAACACACAGCCGTACCGACGCACACGAATAAACATAAACACACAACGCACGCACAGTATCCAGCACCCAAACACGGCATACAACAGCACAGATACACACACGGGAAACAACACATAATTCCAGCCTTCAAATCCAGCCGCACGCGGAACACAACAATCCACGGCCGTCGACCGTTTACGGCGCAGGACAGACCCACACTCATAGCCGAACACAACACACAGGAGCACCACGACTCAGCCACAACGCGCATAAACCCAGCAGTGCACAGTCACATCAAACGCGGCCCAAATACGCAAACACAGCCGAGTCCCTAACAAAAGGTATATTTCCCTCCCGTTTTGTTTCTTTTAGATCTAGAAGGTTAGGGTTCGTATTTGAGGAATTTGAGTTAGAAACGAGAAGAGGGTAAGAAAAGGGTTGGGAAAGTCGAACTTTTTTTAAGAAAAGGAGAGTTTTTCTCTCCGACGCGGTGGCGCCGCCACTTTGGCCGGCTAACCACCGCGCCTGCCACCGCGGCTCCCACCGGAGAAGATGAAGATTCATCGGAATCTTCATCCCAACCCAGCAAGCGATGAACAGTAGAGAGAGAAGGGAGGGGCCGGTGAGAAAGGGAATGAAGAGAGAGAAACATTTGAGAAAATGAGAAGAAATAGGGTTTACACCCTTATATATCTCTGGGTCCGGTTCGACCCACACACCCATGAACCGACCCGGTTCGTTTCTTAGGGCCCAGCTTCCTTGCTTACTTCCTACACCCCCCATAGCACTGCTTGCACTTCCTGCATCTCATTTTTATTTCTTTCATGCATTTTAATTTCTTTTTGCACTATTATTTTATTTTCCTTTGCATCTTATTTCTTCATTAGATTAAACTTATCATGCTGCATATTTTTATTTATTTCGTGTTTTTATTTATTTCATATTTATTTTTCGTCACATGGACTTTAAAATGTATATTTAGGTTTAATGTAATTTATTTATCTTTCCCGCAGACTTTAGAATGTATTAGTAGGTTTTTTTTGTAATAGCATAGGATATATGTGTGCGTGAGTGTGTGCATGCCTTCTATTTTGTCGTAGCTTAGGTAAAAGTTTCTCGTGGTGGTCCAACGCTACCATGAGTCACTTGCGTTTTATTTCTTTCCGTTCCGTTAACTTAATCATTCAAAAACAAAACAAAAAAACAAAAACATTCAAAAAACAAAAATCCAAAAACATTTTCATAAACAAACCTTGATCTTAAATTGAGTGATCGTTTTTTTATTTTATTTCTTTAATCAAACATTAAATCAATCTAACTCACACTTTAAGTCATTTTCTTTCAACATAAAAAACACAAACCAAATTCATTTTCGCCACTTTGGCTTTTCCATTTAAAACCTTTTTTCAAAACTAATAAAAAACACTCAACCAATCAAACGGAAATTTTTACCCCGAACTACGAGGTTCTGATCCCTCACGGGTACGTAGGCAAAGGACCTGGTCCTTCCGAATCAATAAAATGTAGATAATTAGGTCTTTCTTTCTTTAATCATTCTTTAATTCCATTTTTTTCAAAACAAGCAAGTTTATAGCACAAAAACTAAAATAAAGTTGAAAGGTTCTCGTAGAGTACTATGAACATAAAGGGTGCTAACACCTTCCCTTTATATAACCAACCCCCGGACCCCACCTTTAAATAAATTTTTTCAATCAAAAGTCGTGAAATAATTAGTGAGTCAAAAGCTAATCAAATAGCCTTGATCTCCGAAAAAATGGCGCGACAAATTGCAATCTTGATCCTCTTATTTTTACATTTTTTTTGTAGATTTGATCCTTTTATTTTAAAGCATACGGTTTTGGTACCTTCGTCGTTTTTTTGAACTAAAAATCAATGATATGATATATTTTAAATGACATGGTATATGATTTGATGAAGGGAAAATTTCAAAATCGATGAAATTGTAAATAAATAAAAACTCTTATAAACCTCGTATATTTTGGAACAAAAATTTGATAAGGAGATCAAATTTTTCATATTTTAAGATAGGAGGTTAAATCTATAAAATAGTGGGACCAAAATTGAAGTTAAGTTTAGAGTAAATTACACTCCCCTCCCCTCAAAGATGCTTGAATTACACTCCCCTCCCCTCTTATGTTAAAATATACATTCCCCTCCCCTCTTATTCAAAACATATTAGAGAAAAATACATTTCCCTCCCCTAAGAAAAGCTTGAATTACATTCCCCTCCCCTCTTATGTTAAAATCTACACTTTACTCCCTCAATATATATTTTTTTATTTTTAATAATCTAGCAAAAAAATAATAATCTAATACACTTCGAAATTAACAGTATTGCAGGTCTATTTTAACATAATAAAAAATTGAATACATATTTTTTTGCTATTTTTTATTCACAATTTCATTAACATGTAGTTTTAAACCCTATTATAAAATATGAAACAAGCCAAAATAAAATTTAAATATGTGAAAAATTACTAACGACAATAAACCATGGTTATTTAAAAGTTAATTTTAAACTCTAAATTATAAAATCAATAGCAAAATATTTAAATTTAATTATCATTAACATTTAAATTATAAAGAAATGAATTAATTTTTCTTAAAGGGTGGTTTAAAATTAATATATATCATAAAAATATTTATTTATGTTAAAATAGATTAAAGTGTAATGTATATTTAATTATCAAGGGAGGGGGTTGTAATTCAAGCATCTTATAAGGGAGGGGAGTGTAAATTTTATTTTTCAAGGGAGGAAATTGTATATTTTAACATAAGAGGGGAGGGGAGTGTATTTCAAGCATCTTTGAGGGGAGGGGAGTGTAATTTACTCTTAAGTTTAATTGTGAATATCATCAAGTTGTTAAAAAAAAAAAAATCGAACTATGCAGTAAGTAGAGTTTTATGTGAAACATTAGCCATTCCCTATTAGTTTCCTTGTTTGTCATGGGAATGCTTCAGAAATAATGCCGTTAAATTCCACAAATTCATGTAACTATTGTGGGGTGCGCTCACAAGTACATTTTGATTAGTCACAAAATTGTAGCAGTAGAACTACTACCTAACACATTAGAAAAATATTGGTCCTTAAACACACGAAATGAGATCTCATTTCAGATACATGATTGAGCAATGCTACATGGGAGTATTAAACCCCATGTTTGTTTGAATAAGATGCACACGAATGCCATTTTCCTTTTCCTGCAGTTAAGAGTATGGAAAAATTCCCGTAAAAAAAGTATATGCGAAATTATTATTTATCTATTAGCAAAAAAAACTACATTAGTAGATTAGAAAAAGAAAACTTAAAAACAACTAAGTGAATAGATGAATAGATTATTCAATGTGTAATTGTACTTTAACAAAAAAATAAAAGGTAGCCTTCCCAATACGCCTGCCTATGGTAGCTTTGCTATACATAGCCGCTATCAAGCCCAAATAAAGAGAGAGAGTTGTGTTAGGTTTTGACAGCTAACTAAAACTTTATCGAATCTCTATGACATATGCAGAATATAAAATAGTGTGAATGTTAGGTCATTGTTTGGAAACAACACGTTGTATAGCTCGAGTACAATGATAAACGAGCAAGCGTCACTGCATTGTTGTCTGGATACAGTGAACAATAAGCAAGGGTTCCCAGTTCCCACATCTTCTTGAACAAACGAGGGTAAAGAAGTTAGTTCATAAGATTATGATTTGTTTTGAAACATGGAAAATAAACACTCTTACATGAAAATCTATGGAAGTAGTGGACAATATGACTAGGATGAAGACTAGTTTTATATGCATGCAAGAAACCAAATAGGTGGGTGAAAAGTCAAAAGAATGAGATAGCTCATGATTTAATCTTTGGTACATTGGTAAAGTTAGATTGAGAAATGAGGAAGACACAGGGTTGTTCCTAGAGTTTTAGAGGTCTTAGGCATAATATGATAAAATGGTCATTTGCATAATACATCATAAAATTTGTTAGCTTATTGTTGTGATTTTATTAATTCGTCATTTCAATTTTTTCCGCTTTCCACTACCAAATAAATAATTTTTTAGGCAACATCTGAAAATAAATAAAATACTCCATAGACACCAAAACATAATAAAATATCGTAGAAGTATAGAACAATAACAAATGCGAAGTAAACTGAAATTTTAACACCAAAAAAGTAAAAGTATATCAATACGTAATTAACTAAATTTTAAACTTTTGGATGCAAAATTCAACTATGTAATTTATTTTGTTGGAGCCTTTGGATGACAAGATTAATATTAATTTCTCTAGTAGGTCCATTTTCAACTAAAATATAATTTGGTTTGTTATGAAAATTATCTCAATTTATTGGATAATAAATATCACCAATAGTTTTAATATTAGTGAAATACCTTATTAGGAACAAAGGGCCCAAAAATATATCTCCAATTTCTTCGATAATAATTTTTTTGGCACATTATTAAAAACAACCAATTTTTTATAGGGAGCGTGTATATAGAAATATTTGTGCTATATGGGGGTGCATATAGAAAATCATGCTAAAAGGGCCAAAAATATTAACAGACTTTAAACCAACTCTTCATCATGTCAATGTTTGGGGCCTTCTATGTGAACTTTGCTAAATATACTCCCATAAACGAAATATTTCTATATACACCCCTCCCCATAATTTTTTTTGGGTCCCCTACCGGCAAGGGCCCTAGGCCGTCGCACCCCCGGCCTATGGCCTAGGGCCGTCCCTGGGTAGACACTATTGTGGATAATAAGCAGAATAATGATTAATGTTAAAAGATAGGAGATTAGATTATATCCCTAAAATTGTGTAGGGGAACAAGACACTTTTAATGTTATTAGCACTTAGGCACCTCGGATAGGGTTTGAAGAACACCTTAAAATAAAGTTTTGGATGGAGTTAGAAGGCTTAATTCAGGATATACTGTTAGGATAAACAATTTTTTTCTCGGAGGGGATTTACACGACCATGTAGGGAGTGTTTCGAGAGGTTTTGAAGGCTTACTTGGGGGAGGGTATGGTTTCGGTAAGATAAATGTTGAGGGTGAAATCATCCCTACATTTTTTTTCATTGCCTTTTGATCTTACTATAGCTAACTTGTGCTTTAAGAAAAGAAAGGAGCGTCTTCTTACATACTCCCTCCGTCTCAAATTGTATGACGCTTTAGGCATTTCACACATATTAAGAAATGCAATTAATATTATGTGGAAAAGAGATATTAATGAGTTGTTTTACAAAATTGTCCTTAATAAATAATATGGGAAAGATAAATGAAAGAATTGAAAGAATATATAGTAATAAATAGTTAATGTTATAATAGGAAAAGTAACATTAATGTTGCATTGATATTGTAAAACGACATATAATTTGGGACAAATTTTTTCCCTAAAGCGACATACAATTTGGGATGGAGGGAGTACAATAGAGTGAAGAGAGAGCTATTGGTTATGGTTGTAAGAGTTAAGAGTAAAGCAAAGAGAATAAGCCACAAAATTTAAAGGTTGAAAAATAAAGAATTCATCAACACATGATCTTAGATGAAGTTATCAGACAACTACAAAGAAGCACAAACAATATATGGGACAAGAAGATATATGAGATTTAAAAAGTAGCAAAAAAGATATGTTGGGAGAATAAGAGGTTTTGGGCCTAAGGTTAAAAAAAATTGGTGGTAGAGTAACAATGTTTATAGTAAAATTCAAATTAAAATAAAATGTTTTAAAGATTGATTTAGGTGTAAAAATGCTGAAACTTGAGAAAAATATAAGATAGCTAAGGAAGATACCAAGAATAATATTTTGACTATACGGTTAAGAATTTTTTTTTAGTATATAATATTTTGAGAATAATATTGTATGAAAAAGAAGTGGAAATAAGAAGACTCACTAGTAAAGAAGCAATAATAGGAACAATGCCCACAAGTTCATGTAAGCACTCTTCTTCTTGTCTTGATGTGGTAGTTAGTTCTGTAACTTGATAAAGAATTCCCTCAACCTGCTGAAGTAGCATCAAACATTACTTGTCTTCAAAATTGCAATTTTTTTTTAATCAAAGACTTGCAATATTAATATTAAATTTACATTTACATTCAATTGATATGGTACAACTTCTTTACTACGATTTACAGTTTTATTTTATTTTGGCTATGACAAGGCATCATTTTTTTTCCAACACTTTTTTTATGAATTTATTACTTTGACATATAGGCAAATGGAAAACTAAGCATTATATAGGTTTTTGGTGATACAAAACATAAGCTAAAATTATTGAAATGAGGGAAAAATAACCTGTGGCTGATATTTCATGATCAATGGCTCAAAACTCTCCATGACTTTAGTGGCTGTGTTCAAGGCTTCAGAGATGGCATCTATGTCTACCTGTAAAGAGAATTAAATTAGAAGAAAGTATCCAATTTTTTATTTTTTTTGAGTTATGTATACAAACAAAATAAACACACAAATATAGACATTGGTCTAAGTAGCATTACCTTGAGACCATGAGTTAAGGGCACGATGGTGGATAATGCTAACAACTTCTTTGTTAATTTGTCTATTGATTCTTGATTCTTTCTTTCCATTTTTTTCCATTCAATTAGAAGGGAGAGTTGACCAATCAGAATATGTTGAAGCTTGATCGCATGTTTGACCTTTTGTACTTCTATTGTCTTTTGTATTATGATCTTTCTTAGCATTAGGATTCCAAGCCATACAGAAAACAAGTTTATCTGAAATTTAAGGACAAAGGAACAGTAGAGAAAATTAAACTCGATTAGAAAGAGTAGGTGCCAAGAAAAAGGATAAACACATGTTACTTTATTCACATGAGTTTTGTGAATATATATTTTATACTTTTTTTTTAGAGAATTTTATATTCTTAAAAGTCTTAATTTAACAATAGTAAACTTGTTTATTATCTATTCTTTTTGGTCCTTTTCAAGGAATCTCATTGTGTTGGATTATCATATTATTGACCTAAGAACAACTACACAAGTAAAATTTGACATTACATTTTCATAAAAAAATCTAAAGACATTTGGTTTATAAGTCTTCTCACTTATATGTTGTTCAACTTCAACTCTTCCATCTAATATGCGACTTTAACTCACACCGCACATCACAACATCTTTCCCTTAAGTGTGAGACTCACTATGTCCTTGATCCAACACTATGAATCTCTCACTCCCTTGGTCAAGTCATATAAAAAGCTTCGTATGTCACTGTTGGGCCACAAGAGAGAGTCTCAATAGGTTGGATCGTCACAATGGTTTAAGAACATCAACACAAGTAAGATTAAGCAAAACATTTTCACCCAAAATCTTGAGACATAATATTTATGTGGGATCTCACTTATGTTGGTATCTATCTATATGATGATAAAAAATTCGGTACCTTATGTGCATATAACTTCAAAGGAATTTCATTTTAAAACTAAAGATAAATAAATAATGAAATTCCCCCCTAAAAAATATAATGAAATTCCTTCAAATGCATCAATTCATGTACGTGTTTTAAAAAATATAATATAAACAATAAATAGTAGGAAAAAATATTTGTATTATAAAAATACAATATCATAAAAGAATGATTAAACTTTAATGACATTTGTCGCTTAGCTCAGTTGGTATGAACAATGCCTGATATATATGTAAGGTCCGGGGTTCGAACCCGACCATCACAAAAAAAAAAAAAAACTTTAATGACATTTTATTACCTTTTACTATTTTATAAAAAACATTCTAGAAAAATAGTTTTACCAAAAAATAGTTTTCTTCTTTACCAAAAAAATACTCTACATACCTTGCCCAAAAAAATAAAAAATTCTTATAATATTAAAATCACATTAAATATAGTCAAATACTTTTTTGACAGACAAATTTTTTCAATATTGTGAAATACTTTCTTTTAATGACATTTTATTACCTTTTACTATTTTATAAAAAGCATTCTAGAAAAATAGTTTTACCAAAAAATTAGTTTTCTTCTTTACCAAAAAAATATTCTACATACCTTGCCCAAAAAAATAAAAAATTCTTATAATATTAAAATCACATTAAATATAGTCAAATACTTTTTTGACAGACAAATTTTTTCAATATTGTGAAATACTTTCTTTTAATGACATTTTATTACCTTTTACTATTTTAATAAAAGCATTCTAGAAAAATAGTTTTACCAAAAAATAGTTTTCTTCTTTACCAAAAAAATATTCTACATACCTTGCCCAAAAAAATAAAAAATTCTTATAATATTAAAATCACATTAAATATAGTCAAATACTTTTTTGACAGACAATTTTTTTCAATATTGTGAAATACTTTCTTTTAATGACATTTTATTACCTTTTACTATTTTAATAAAAGCATTCTAGAAAAAATAGTTTTACCAAAATATAGTTTTCTTCTTTACCAAAAAAATATTCTACATACCTTGCCCAAAAAAATAAAAAATTCTTATAATATTAAAATCACATTAAATATAGTCAAATACTTTTTTGACAGACAAATTTTTTCAATATTGTGAAATACTTTCTTTTAATGACATTTTATTACCTTTTACTATTTTATAAAAAGCATTCTAGAAAAATAGTTTTACCAAAAAATAGTTTTCTTCTTTACCAAAAAAATATTCTACATACCTTGCCCAAAAAAATAAAAAATTCTTATAATATTAAAATCACATTAAATATAGTCAAATACTTTTTGACAGACAAATTTTTTCAATATTGTGAAATACTTTCTTTGACAAAATATAGTCAAATATTTACTATCTATAATATATGTTTTAATATGTATTATTTATTAAAACAAATTAAAGAAAATACCTATATATACATTCTTTTGACAGACAAAAATTTTCAATATAGTCAAATACTTTTTCTTTCACAAAATATAGTCAAACACTTAGTATCTATAACATATGTTTTAATATCTATTATGTATTAAAACAAATTAAAGAAAATACCTATATATGCCCATTCATGCATCTGTACAGTTTGTAAAAAAAACTATTCTTAGCTATGTTGGAATACATTTTAGCCATGGATTTGCTGCAAAATTGCTACAATTAATACTAAAAAATAAAAAAAAACCCTCCTAACTGACAGGATATAGTCATAGATTAGTTGTTAACTTTTAGCTGCAAATTTGTGACGAAATTGTTATGTTAAGTCTTAGCTATGTTGCTATGGATTTATCGCGAAGTTGCTACGATAACTCTTGATTTTTTTTGTTTTGTTTTGAAACAACGATAACTCTTAATTATGTTTGTTCAGGATTAACGAAATATTTGCTAGACATTTTCTTCTTCTATTTATTGCGGATTTACTATGAATTATTTACCTTGAAAATTTCTCTCTCAATCTAGATTATGGCCAAATCAATAGGTGTTTTGCTAGCAATTAACTACGAATTAGCTACAAATATTGTCGTAGCAAATGACACATAGAAAAGTAAATATAATCAATTGATAATATATATATATATATATATCCCCATTCATGCATCTTCACAAATTGTTTTAAGGTATTGCATTAAAAAAGTCAAAGTTGAATATATAGTTAAAATTAAATTAATTTGAATTATGAGTTTTTTGTAAAATTATGTTTTATATCATAACATTATCCATAAAAATATATCATAACATTAGAAATAATCGTGAAAGTTTGTTTTTTTTACGTTTTACTATGTTCTTATAAAAGATATTAAATCACATTATATATAGTCAAATACTTTTTTTGCGGGGTGGGGAGATGGGTGTGGGGGTGGTATAGTAAAACACTCATTATCTTCTTTTCTTTTTTTGACAAAAAAACGATATTCATTCATTCAAATTGATATAATATATCAGAAACAACATCGCTAAAAACGTAAAGGATGAATATGCGAACAAACTCACAACACCCAAATTAATAGCATATGACGGCAAAATGCCTACAGAAAAAATGATAAAATCTAAATCACGAATCAATATATTTTCTATAAGATAAAAATACTATGAAGATTATTAACATTTCTAACAAATACTTTTAACAAATATTTTTCTAATGACTATCTAGCATTAGAAAAATATTATAAAATACTTTATATGTAAAAAAAAAATTATATTGGTGGACATGCAAATTAAATACTTTTTGCATTGTTTATATGTTTTCTCTCATGCTCATATGCTTCTAAAAAATAATAAATAATATTTTTTGGCATGGGAAAAAAATAGATAAACAATAGAAAACGTATTGTAAAAAATAAAAATATTTAATGAAACCACCCTAATTGATTACTTTATAATTTTCGTGTCAACCAATATTTCTTAACATATTTCCTATTTTTAAAATTTATTAGTTTTTATATACTTTTTCAAATATTTGTCTTGACAAGTACTATAATTCTAAAGTATATAAATTTTTCGTGTAACATCACTAACACGAGTAGAAATCCTTTCCTTTTTTAAAAAATAAATAAATGGAGAGATAGATCACTGAAACAGTTTTAGAATATAAGTGATATGTACATATCGTTGTGTGTGTGTGTGATGGACATCTTTTAAAAAAAAATAATAAAGAAATTAAGAAGATCTCCACTCATTTAACACCCAAATACCGTACTAGCTTTTGTTTGAATTTGTCAACGATATCCATTTTTATGACTGGCCTCTATAATGCGAAACCCTTGATGAAGAAACTAGAAAAAATGTTCATAAAATAAAGTAATAAAGTGATTTGAGGGTTTAAAAAGAGAAATATAAGGGTGGAAGAAATAATAGATTATACTTCAATTTTCCTACTAACATTTCTAACAAAAAATTATTAATATTTTTCATCAGAAAAAAATACCTCAGCTGCATTTTTTACCCTAGCCATGGAAGTATCAGCTCTAGCATTAATAAATCTCCATTGCAAAAGTCTGTTATGCAAAATCTTGAACTTATGATACACTTCTTCTTGCATGGATGTCACTTTCCTTTGTTTGAAGTAATTCAAGACTTTATTGACACTATTACCAACTCTACCACCACCATTGCCACCGTTGCTTCCGACTGCTTTAGGAGGTGGCTCTGACCAAATCGGAGAGCCAAGGGATTGCCTTCCCGGTGAAAGCGCCCACGCCGAAGGCAATGTAGCCCTCTTTGAAGCTCCATTACGATCGGGGCTAACTCCGTATTGTAATAACTTGCTACTTTTCTTCTTATCAAGAAACTTTGCATTCCCTTCATTGTTTTCAGTTCTTATTTTCGATGTTGATTTTGAACGGTGGCTATTGGTTAATTTTTCACCAGAGCTGAACCTCCGTGAGGTTCTTTCTGGGGTGGTTATACTTGCAAGACTCCCGCTACTTTGAGTACGGACAAGCCGTGGTGATGGCGGCACCACCGTGAGTTGGCTGCGGCCGGAAAGAGTGCGAGCATTTTTCTCCATTAATGATAAATGTGTATGGTTTAGATAGGATACGTATACATGAAGAGAAGAGGTAGGAGTTATATTTTTTTTTCTTTCTTATTTTGAGAATAAGAGTGAGGGGTTTAGAAGTTGAAAGCACGTAGCATATACTAAGGAAATGGAATAATTGACCCCACGCCATATATACATGCAAAAAGTGTAAGCACGTATTTGCTGAAAGTTCAACGGGGACATGTATTTTCTTATTTGCTGAAGATATTTATATGCATGTGGCCTGTTATTAATGGTGGGTAGTATTCTTTAAGTGACAATTAACAGTTGACTAATTTCTAACTAACTCCCTCTACCTATTAAAGTCAAGTTTGAATATTAACAAGTTTAGTAATACTACATGCAAAGAAAAAAAAAAACTCTAGTCATAATATGCATATATTAATACGAGAGACCCCGTCCCTAAGGCCAACTTGCAATGCCGGTGTTTTAGATTGGACATCTTTAATTGGGTTTGAATTCGAGATTTTATGTTGTTTGCACGTTTTAGGTGTTACTTGTTACTTGGTTATTGTTCTGGACCGGTCACAAGACCACTCCCACGGTTACAAGTGGACTACAATACGCCGCCTTAAGGCTACGCATTTTAGGGAGCACATCAACTTGCCTGCACCGTGTCATCCAGGAGTACGCCGCATAACTTGGATATGGTTATGACCAACGCGCGCCTATGTAAGGGTGAACTTGTTTCACCCTCAAGGTACACATCACTTTTCACAACACTTCTTACACACACTCTTTCAGTTTCATTACTGACTTGAGCGTTAGAATGCTAACGTGCATGCAGACACCTTTCGTTCCACCGTGAAGACTCATCGCCACCACATCAGAAGTAGTTACCGATTCACCAGAGCATTTTCTACCACCGTTGCGACTCAATCGTTCTCACCGGACATATCAGTTATAGACCGACTAACGAATATATATATAGCATGTAGAGAAAAGGACTACAATACGACAAGGTTCGAATACCATCTGAGAGAGTCTATAAGAAATTAAAAATAAAGATTTGTTTTTGCAATATTTATAGTAATATTGTGGTTATTAACAACAATTTAAAAAGGATTATTTGGTTTTTGAACACTCGTACACCATTTTAACACCTTGAAATGGAGTAGATGAACGTTGGTTCAATTGGTAAGTAGTTGACTCGTACTCTGCAATGGCGACAAGTTCAACTTCTACTTTTAGCACGAGGATCTCTTTGGTCGATGATTTACAAGTACCTTTGTAAGTGCTCCCTTAACCTTGATGTCTGACTTGGTTAGTTTTCGAAATTCAACTCACCTAAAATTTTCATAGAGAAACCCGTGTGATAGATTGGTGATGTGATATGAATGTAACTATAGATATAAAAGGTGTTGAATTGGTGGTGGTGAAGACAGCTATTGTGTACACATCTGTTCCTATTTTAATAAACAACAAGGCTATATAATGCGAGAAAAAAACATCCCTCATAAAATCATTGTAAGAAAATCCATTGGGACAGAAAAAGAAACTATTTTTGAGAGTTGATAAATAAGTTACTTACACCTCCCTCATAAAAAAAAATTAATCATAGACAAAAGTCATATTTAATTTGTATCCAAGAATAAAAATGGAATTGATAGAGAAGAGTCATTGTAACTAGATATGGGGTTCTACCAATTGTGAGTTTGCTTTTAAACCATCTAAAGGAAGGTCCAATGGATTGTTAACAATGTTGGACAATCACCAGGGATCCAACGTTATGGTTAGATGGGAAGTAGAGGGAAAGGCGTGTTTTATGGTTGGACTTCAATGCAATAAGGGATGAAGCTGAAAGAAGAGTTAATAATAGCGGAGTAATATATCTGCAACTTCATGGCAGTGGAAAGATATGAAGGTGAAGGGCGTGGCATTATCATGCTCTAAAGCAAAAGCTTAAAATGATCAAAGATGGAAAGTCCTAACCTATCTATTAGACTTCAGTCTTATATGAATAGTCCTAGCTAATTGATTGGAAAAAGAGAAGTTGATTGACACAGCATCCGTTTGGATAAAACTTATTTTGAGCTTATCCAAAACCGTTTATGCAAATAAATGACCACTACCAGAAAAAGCTGGCGGAATTTAGAGACAAAATATTTTCGTCTCTAACAGAGACGGAATTAGAGACAGAAAAAAGCAATGGTAGATGAAAATTATAATTTACGTATTTGTGACGGTTTTAGAGACGAAAAATCCCGTCTCAAATATTTTCCGTCTCTACATAACTATATTTATAATTATTGCTACAAAAGAACATTTAGAGACGGAATTTGAAGAAGATCTTTTCCGTGCCTAATGTATTTTGTCGCTATTTCCATCTCTAAGAGGTCAAGTAGTTATTGAAATAGTCAAACTTTTGGTCGAGACAGAAATAATTTGTCTATGACTATGTCCGTCTCTAATGAAGTTTTTTTTATTTTTCCGCCATTCTCTTTCATTACCCGTCCATAATTGTTTTAAAGAGTCCGCCCAGGTCAAGCCTTTTGGTTTACACTTTTTCTTTTTTTTTTCTTTAATAATAATTGATCGTACCTGATCAGAAGGTGATTACCGTGCAGTTTATGTACGGTGGTTATACGGTGGTGGAATGCTTCAGTGATAACTGAAACGTTGGAGAGTGTGTACTTGCAGACACTCTCATGCTCAAGTCAGTATTAGATCAGAATGGGGGTTTAGAAAGAGATTATGTCCTAACTTGGGGACTGCAAGAGTCCCCTTTATATAGAGGTGAGTGTTTGCAGAGCTGTTGTAAGGCACACATGTGCTCGGCGGTTACGAATTCGTAGGAAGTGTAACCGCCGAGGAAAGATTCGCGGGAGCCATGATGGTGATCGTTACAGTTCGTTTGAACTGGTCATTGTTGCTCTGGGAACCCTTCGCTGTACTGGAAACACTTTTCACCATTTTCGTATCCCTGCAACCCAGAAGTTTCAGAATTCCTTACCAGTTTTTAGTGCATTTTGGTTGTTCAACCCTTCACTTCCGGATTCAGTTCATCCTCAACACATAATGTAACGACCCAAAATTTATATAAGTCATTTTTAATATATTTGTATATTCATCTTTTATTTATTTCAAGATGTTATTAGTGAGAAAAATAATTTTTTTTTAAATGGTTAATTATGCATGGTTGGCGTGTCACTACCTTAGTTTTTATTTTATGATGATGATCGTAGTGGCCTGTAGGTATGAATTTTAGTTAGCCTTATCAAAATGAAAATCAAATTTGTATCTTTTTTCATTTGTTTACACGATCAGTACCCATGCTTTCTCTCCTTCAATACTTGGCTTTTATTTATTTTTGTATATAGTCAATACTTGGCATTTAAATGTGAATCAACTGTTCTAATTTTAGAAGCATTTCAATTCATTTCTATTTTATTTGCTACCTTTGTGTTCTGGATGTATTTATTAGAAGAGGCAATTATAATTATTCCCCTTTATTTTTGCACGTTACAGTACCTCTCCATAGCCTATTTTCAAACAGTTGCCTTACCTGCCTTTCCTTATTTCCTCTACGACCTAGGGCTGAGCAACAATCCGTGACCCGACAAAACCCGTCTAAACCGATTGATTTTCGGCTGATCGGGTCGGGTTTAAACGGGTAACAGGTAGAAATTTATGGTTAAATAGGGTATTAACGGGTGTTTGTGGTCGGGCACCGTTCAGGAAAAGCTAACCCGTCAAAAACAAGGCCCAACTGAGAATGCAATTTAAAGAGAACATTTACACTATATCGGTCATAATCATCCTACTTTCATGCCTTGCCTAATGCCTACCACCTAGTTTTCTTGAGGCTCACAACAAAAGTTATATTACCATGTTGCCACCGTAAAGATGTTGCGTCGCCGGAGATGGGGTGGTTTCCACCATATTTTTTTATTTTTCTCTAGAAAGCTGCCAACTTTTATTTTTATTTTTTCGATCTGTTTCATTCGTGATGATGCTTGATCCCTTCCTTGTCACGATCAATATGACAGGTGAAGGAACGGTGGATCTGAATGTTAGGTTCATTTTTTCTCTTCCTTCTCTTTCAGGTTTGATATGGCTAACAATCCCAATGGAGATTAGCCCCTGGAGTCAGTATCGTCGTTTGCGTCGGACGGAATGGCAGAGATTCCTTTTAGCTCTGTGGGGAGGAGCGAGGATTGGGAAGTTTTTCTCCTTATCCAGAAAATATGTTTCCCATGTACGAAGTGGTTTCCAAAGATATGGAGTTCAGACTCCCTTTTTCCGACTTTCATCGGAGTGTGCTCCGATGGACGAAACTGTCCCCTTCCCAACTGCACCCGAACTCTTATGCCTTTATGAAGGCTTTGAGCTAGTCTACCAACACCTCCAAATCACCCCCTCCAAAAACGTATTTTCCACCCTCTTCACTGTACAGCGAGGAATGGAGAAGGGTGGAGGGCAAGGTTGGGTATCCCTTCGCCATAACAAGAAGAAATTGAAATCTTTTGGAAAGCATAGCCATCTTCTCGGCTTCTGGATCTTCTTCAGAACCTCAAGAAGAAGACTCGTCTTCAGATTCATCAGCTTTGAGAGCTTTTGAAGACTTTCCCTTTGACTTCAATGCTATAGATTTGGATTTCTTCACATGTTCTTCTTCATTGAGCCCTATCTAATGACATTTAAGAGAGTTTATAAGATCTTCAAGGCTGAGTGTATTTAGATCTTTATCTTCCTCAATAGCTGTCACCTTAGGTTTCCACTTAGCAGGTAATCTCCTTAGAATTTTCTTCACATGATCATCAACTACATAACTTTTCTTCAGAATCTGAAGTCCAAATACTAGAGTCTGAAACCTTGAGTACATAGCCTCAATGCTTTCGATCTGAACATTTCATATTGTTGAACAAGCATAGTATCTTTAGCTTCTTGTTGCCTTCATAGTTAGAACATAAGGACTTGAACATAGCTTTAGCAGTAGATTTGTCATTCATCTTCAAGTATTCTTTGTGAGGTAACGCAGAAACAAGAATTCCTCTGATCTTGTGATGTTTCTTATAGAGCTTCTTCTGAGCAGTTGTGTGTTTCTCTCTATCAACAGCTACACCTTCTTCATCCAAAGTAAGATCAACATCATCTTCAAGAATATCTCAAAACTCTTCATCTATGCCAATAATGTGATTGTACATTTTACTTTTTCGCCAAGAAAATGTATCAGGATCACCATTGAACATAGCTGACTTGTTTGAACCAGATGACTTATCATCAGTACCATAATCATATGATATAGCAGCTCCAGGAATTTCAGAATCAGCACTAGCACACATGTTTTTCTTAGATCTTTTTTGTTTCATTGTTAAGTTCTAGAACAACATAACCAGGCGCTCTGGTACCAACTGAAGGTGAGAAAAATACAAGAAGGGGGTCGAATTATGTTAGCTTTTTCTTCACTATTAACTAAGTCCAAAGTTCATAATTTGATAGAGTTCAGACTCTGAAATAATGTTTAGAGTCAAATACAGCGGATGTAAAAGAGCTAAAGAGATAAAAAAGAAAAAGGCACAAACAATTATCATGGTTCCTTCCACAATCCGAAAGTAGTATAGTACCCCTTGCATTTCCAAGGAAATTTTTCACTATAATCACACAAGACTACAATTGCCCAAGCACACAAGCAAGAGTCTTCAAATACTCAAGCACACAAGCAAGAGATTTCCTATGCTCAAGCACAAAAGCAAGAGACTTCCTAAACAAACAAATTACAAATAATAAGTTTGGTCGAACACTTGATATACAATCAGTGGTGTTCATAATACAAAACAGTTCAGACTCTAAGACTTAAGAATTTCTAAGATATGAAAGTTGATAAGAAATTCTAAGTGATTTGATGCACAATGATTTTGACAGAGTTTTGGCACTTGTAAAATATTTCAGAGTCTCACTATGTATTCAAGTCTTCATTCCTTTATATAGAGGTATGAAAGAGACGTTGTAGAGGTGTCAGCATATCAAAGAGTCGT
This sequence comes from Medicago lupulina, assembly GCA_958299785.1. Lineage (NCBI taxonomy): Eukaryota > Viridiplantae > Streptophyta > Magnoliopsida > Fabales > Fabaceae > Medicago > Medicago lupulina. Next base: position 65,485,864 of record OY283144.1, read on the forward strand.
TGTAGAAGCTTGATCAATCAACATTGATTTGTTGCTTGATTTGGTTAATGTCCTATGAGGGAATAATTTGAAAACCATTCCTTGATAGGGAATTAACCGTTCGAATCGAGCAGAGACACAACTGTAACTTGTACTATGCGCAAGAAATGTTGGAGTAGTGGAAGTAGTGGTTGTACAATTGTATTATGTCCTTCATTGTCCTTTCTATGTGAATAAGCATCCAAAGCATTCCAAATCTTCAGAATATTCATTGCTTCAGTCTTCTATTCCTTTTGCGTATTTGTGTCTTCAAATATCCATAATAAATAACTTCGAGTTCTTCATTCCAGCTTCTGATGAATCTCAGACTCTGGGTGAACTTCAGACTCTGACAGTCAGCTTCTGGATAAACTTCAGACTCTGACTTCTTCAGTTTCTGACTAGCAACTAAGTTTCTCTTGTAAATTCCTTTACTCTAATTTGTTCTTTCAGAACCACTGATTTTCTTTAAGACATATAAATTTTAGTCTATGGTCCTGCACACTTGAACAAATATTAATATATCCAATTGTACTTTTAATACTTTGTTATCATCAAAACTTAAGAGGCATTGTTAAACTCATTTTGTTCTAACAATATCTGGTTGTGGAGTGTTGAGATAATGAATTCAATGAAGGGGTCTTTTGTAAGTAAGAATATCACCAATGGAGGTATTATCATCATCATGTAACTTGATGGAAGTATTAGAAGGTCTTGATATAGGTTTAGATCCAAGCAATCTTCAGTCACCAAGTAAACCTAAGTAGTATTGTCCCATAAATTTATGTTCATGTTTCATCTAATTCTATCTCGTCTAGTCTTACAACACACCCAACACAACTTCCTTATCTCTAAAATGCTTAATTTATGTTTGTGTTGGTTGTTTACCACCAAACATAATTGGTTTTACTAATGTTCGATAAAAAAAAATGCTTCAATGTGAGCGGTACTTTTGCATCACATAAAACACACGAGACATTCCTCAATTTCAACCACCTAACTAGGGTTTGATGATTTACATTTCCTTCGATTTCTTTGTTGTTTTTCACTATAAACCAAAAATATTTAAACCATACAACTTTTGGTATGATATGATCTTCAACTTTCACCTCTAAGCTAGAAATGATTCACCTCTTGCTATTCTAAAAGTATCTAACCTCACTAGTAATTCTTCTCCATACTCTCCAAGTAAGACTATATCTTCTGCAAAAAGCATATAACTTTGTGCTCGCTCTTGGATGTGTTCCGTAAGTAATTCCAAAACTCAAATGAAAACATGAGGTCTTAATATTGAAACTTAGTGCTATCCTATTATTATGAAAAAATCCTCGGGGTCCCAACTTTTTACGATATCACTATATATTCATATTGAAAATTAAAATTTATAAACATTTAGTAAAGAAATGAAGAAAATTAACAAAAACATAAAATACATTGTATTAATGTATTATGTCAAGTTAAAAAAAAACTATATACATGCATAATCTAATGCCTTAAAAAATTAATAAAAATATTTCCCATATAAAAATATCGTCAATTGGTAAATGTAAAATAATATTTTAGACAAGGAAAGTTTCAAATATGCTAAAGTAATAACGCGATACCATTTTTTTAATTTTTTGTCCAAGCATTTCTTCTTTTTAGTCAAAGAAGACACATGACCTAATCCAACGGATTGTATTCAATTATATTAAAAAGTTAGATGCCAAGGATCCATTTTGCCTTTATAAAGGTCTGAAATCTTACAACTTCACCACACAAACAAAAAACACAGAGAGAGAGAGAGAGAGAGAGAGAGAGAGAGAGAGAGAGAGAGCGCAAAGGGGGTGGAAGTGTGGGATTTTCTCCAACTATGGAGAACAATGGTAGAGTGTGTCTCATTTGTAACAGGTCATTTTCCAACGGGAAAGCTTTGGGAGGACATATGAAATCTCACTATGCCAAACTACCAATCCATCCAAAATCCCCAATCCGTCCAAAACCCCCAATCAACAACCACATACCTGAATACTCAGCTGAGTTGGCCAAACATCCAACTCACTCTATCTCTACATCTTCACCATCAATTGTTAATCCAAGAAATAACTCAACATACAATCCTCAATCTTTGAAAGTGAAATTCAAATGTACCATGTCAAACTATGGTAGGAATAATGTGTTTCAGTCTTATCCAACAAACCCAACTGGAAAAAGATCAAAACGCAAACCAAAACTGTTTCAAATGGCTGAAAAAGGAGAAGAGAATACACAATTTAACATGGCTGAAGAAAAAGAAGAGAACACAACATTTAATAAGGCTGAAGAAAAAGAAGATAATACACAATTACAATCAGTGTATAGTGATTTGGATATAGAAGCTGCTGAAACACTAGGTGTTATTCTTAAGAAAGAATTGAAACAAATCGAGGACAAATACTACACTGAGAAGAAAAAAGCAAGTGAAAATGGAAACACTGTGTTTGAGTGTGATATTTGTCATGAAGTGTTTCAATCTGGCAAAGATCTTTTCAGACATGAAGAGATCCATAGGAAAACTAACAATCTAGCAGGAGAGATTGGTAGAAGTGGAAACATATATGATGTCGTAAATGAAAAAGTGCATAAGTGCGAATATTGCTTTGACATCTTTGAATCTGGTCACGAATTGGAGGAACACACGAAGGTACACCTATACAATTATTATGATTCTGACCCATAGAAACATGATTTCAAATTGTGGTTGCAGTCGTTGGTTTAGTTTCAAATTTTGTTGCATTTCTTAGTTTTGAATAATGCTAAACATTTGGGTTTACTTCATTTGATTATCATGTAAGAACTTTTGTTGGTAATTTTTATATTTATGGGTATTACTTATCGTTGTTTTCTACAAGAATTTCGTTTTAAGCATGACATCTTAATTTTCAACCTTAATTTCTTATTATAAAATTATCACGCATTTACAAGCAGTAATCAATCTCACTCATTGATTTGATATGGAATGGTGTCGGTTACACCACTCGTAAATCGGTGTTATACAATCTCGAATATTGATTTTAGATCAGACGATCGAGATCTATTTCTTTTTGATCAGTTACAGCACAAAATCCAAATTTCTTAATTTCTAACAAACCTTTTATTATTCAATACAAAAAAATTGTAGTTATTGATTAGTATAGCTGAAATTAATTTTGAATTTGTGTTTAGATGTATCAATGTTCACGTATATTTATGTCAATTAAGTGACCAAGTGAAGATAAACAATATATATTTTTTCATAATAAAAATTTAGGGATGCCTCGGTCCAAGGTAAGAAAGATATTAAAACTTCGAGAGTACTCACAAAATATTATTGTTTCTTTCCTGTGATGAATATTAGGCCTGAAACGAGTTGGAAAAGGTCATTTTCATACACATGTAATGACTTAAACTGCTAATATAAAAATATGTTGGTGCAATCTCAAGTCAAAATTAAACATTAGCATAACAAAAAATAACATTGAAATTTATGGATCATAGTCCAACTTAAGTTGGTCATATGTTCAAGTATTTTGATAAAATATTGTTTTCTATTCCCTAAATAGATCATTCATATTTTTAAAAGCGAGAATTATGTGAGGAGGATGAATGTTGTCAAAATCAAGTGTTAAAACGTAAAATTACCCGATATTATTTTTTTAGATGTGAATTTCACGCTAAATCGTTAGTAAAACCATTTTTAAGTGAAATCGAAACTCAAACTAATTTTAAAAGATTTAAATCGTGGTGAAATTGAGTTAATTTATTTCAATTTTTACGATTTAGAAGGATTCTAATCTTTTTCTTTAGTTTATTTTAAATTTTAATAACTTCGGAAACTTATTAAACTGTTGTTTTTTGGATAGTTTTTTTGCAATTTTTTTATGATTTGGTGGGATAATTTATGATGTTTGATACAAGTTTATGAGTAAGAATTTTTTTTGATCAAATAATCTAATGAGTTAGAGTCACACATTTTAAATGCGGAGAAGCTGGTAGTCTAAGCCCATGCATATCATTGTCCTTGCAGCTACCAACTAAGTTAATACTTACATGACAAAAACATGACATTTTATTATGACTAGTTGTTATGTTTTTTTAATATATAATTAAGTTATAATTTTGGATTATTGACGCATTTGTAGTATTATATAAGTATATATGTCATGTGTATACTAAGTTTAAAGTTATTTTAACATGAGTTAAACTCGTACGAGTTTACGAGTCGATTCCACTTAGGCAAGACGAGTTTATGCAAAAAATCAAGTTTAAAAACTTTTGTATAAACATTTTGCTGGATTTAGAATCACAATTGAGTAGAAATTTATCACATGGTAGCACACATCTAATACATGTGTGATGTTATATGTTTGGATGTTACCAATTAAAAGTTTTTTCCTTTTAGAATTGATTCTAATTTGAAGTAAGGATCTACATTTTTATCTCTAAAATTGGTTTTTATTTTTTATTCTATTGTCCAACTTACTTTCACATGAATGTATTAAAACACAATTCATTTTACATTTAACTCAAATCTAATCAAAATCAATTTTATCATCACATAGCCAAACACAAAGTAATAGGCACGTTTGAACACATGCATGTGCACTAACATCAATTTTATCATCAATTATAGAAAAATGTTGTTTGAACACATGCTTAAAGTAAGTTGCAGTTGCACTAACATGAAATTTAAGATTAGTAGATTGAAAAGAACCAACGCCTATATTTTACTCACATTATACTTTTTCACCTAAGATATTTTAAGGCACGTTTGTTATAGATTACGAAGAAAAAAATTAGCATTCAGTAATTTAGATATTATTTTTTAGAGATTTTAAGAAAGTATATACTATTTTGTATTTGTCTGTTTATTACAATAAAAATTAAGTTAACAATTTATTTATCAAAAAGTGATTGTTACGAGAAACTACTCCAAATAACTTCTTATTTTGAGCAATATTTAAAATATAATAATTTTTTATAACAAAATCATGAGAACTCATAAAAATAGTTTTAAAAAAAATAATACATCATACGGGACTTAAAAGATATTAATAAGGAAACTAAAATGTTATGGTTGATGTCCAACCATGTGGTTAGAATCTAATATTGATATTGTTTCAAATTGTATGGTATAACCAACATAGTAATGAAAGTATTGGTAATACAACTTTCCTCCGGGATAAGAACTTGAGTTCGATTTTGAGACTCGTCTATGTGGGAGGCAACCCAACTTTGTATAAAAAAACAAATTTTTAGTTGTCGACTAGGATAATAGTTTCATGATAAAACCAAAGTGTCTACGTCGTGAATGTACTTTCATAAGAAATTCATTATTATTTATACCTATAACAAGGTCAAGTATCAGACCAATTGTTTAGTCTTATAATGAGTTGCATTGTTAGCTCCATGTACAAGTAAGAAAGAGAAGCAACTCTTGATGCATAATCGAAAACCATCTCCAGATCTCTAGAGTACTTCAAGTATGTCACATCAATACATGTGTCACTCTTGTCAATGAAGAGCGTGATATCCACCAAGTAGAGCAGATAGATGCAGACAACTTGATCCCACTTCAGCCACATCTCTGCAACATCACCATCTTCCTCAGCTTCAGCTGCCTCCTTAAGACGCTTTTTAAAATTCTCACTCTCAACCAGCTAAAACATGCATGCGTACTGATGGACGAAATTGACAAGTGCACCAAATCGCAACAAGTAATAAAGTAGTAAGCTGTATTGTAACACCATATTTCCCGTGAGAATATTATAAATATTAATAGTAAAAATGATTACATTTTTGTTAGCAAGGATGTTATATAACTCGAACACATTAACACTAAGTTAGCATACTAAATCCTTCCATAATAAAAATTGCACCTTCATAGAATAAATTGTTAAAATGATTTATGATAATAATAATATCTCATGCTTGTTCTTCGATATTCATAAATAAAATAAACAAGGTTCTCATAAGTAATTCAAATTTGCAATCCAAGACATATAGTCGATTTCCCCAACCTTAGTGTTATAGGAATCAGAGCACGCAACGTCTACATTTTTATTTTCAACTACTAAAAGAAAAGAAATTGATGCAGAGAGCATCTCTCTTCGCCACCTTCTAAACGTCCCAAAGTTACTCTTCGTCGACTTGAGTGTCTGTACTCACGATACAATCACCATAAAGGAAACAAACACAACAAAAATAAGGGGTGAGAAATCATGTCGTAACATAATAATAGGGAAAAGCACGCATTTTAATTAAATAACCTAAGAATACAATCTCTACTATCTCCTCAATTTTCAACAGTTATTAAGTATAATCTCTCCTCTTCAAAAATCACAGCAACACACCAATTTCACATTTCCAAACACAAGCACAAACATCGTCATATACAATGCATATACATAATCCTAATGACCTAAATGAACGTGGTACCACATCCATTCTCCATTTTGACAAAGTTATGTTACTGGACTTTTCTCTACATAATTTGTCAGAGGTATGTTACTGGACAAGGAAATCAATTCGACAAGTATTACACGTATACACTTAATCACACATAAGCCACATAATTATGCATGTATCCCTTTAAATGCACGACTCTAATTCAAGGACATAAAACATTATCATCACTCCCACCATCATTATAATTTATATGTTATCAATTCTCTTTCTCATAACAACATATAGAATTATTGCTCTCCTCGTCATCAAACTCCATCAAACATTAGAACTCTTACTTTTACTCTCCATACTAACGGATTGCTTAAATTCACTAATGCTCTCATAGATGCTTGGGAGTCCACTGGAGGGGTTACGCTGAAAGTTCATTGGAAAATGTAGCATGACCCACATGCTGTATTTCAATCATAACTCAAGTTATAAAGGTTCTAAAGGATTCCAACCAAAGGCAATTGAAAGATAACATTCATACCTACAACTTTCAAGAAGGAACCTTAATCCAATTCCAAACATAAACTGGTGCAACAAATTGGTTTTTTTAAGACTAGGAGAGATTCACAATTATGTTGACCCATGTATAGTACTTTAATCATAACTTAAGTTGTGAAAGTCTGAATGAGGTCAAACTAAAACAACAATAAAGCTAACATTCATATCTAAAAAATTTATGAAGAGATCTAAATCCAATTCGGTATAGAGAAGGGTGGAAATATTGGTTTTCTTGAACCTAGGCAGATTGCATGATCGTGTTGACCCTTGTGTGGTATTTTGATCATAACTCACGTTGTAGATGTCTGATTGAGGTGAAACCAAAGCCATAGCAAATCTTCCATCCATACCTGCAATTTTTATGAAGACGCCTAAACTCAATTCGGAATGAAAAGTGGTCAAAAAGTGGTTTTTCTAGACCTGGAATGAGTCCACAATCGTTCTTCCCTCGGGGCACAACCGTGCGCCCCCAAAACAACAAAACAGGAAGCAAGCTAAGAACGGGTCATGCTCCCAAGTGGCACTAGTTTGCGTGGGTGACAGACAACAGAAATTGCAGTTTTGCTACGATTTCGCTTAAGGGGATCGTCCAGAACTCCGTTTTCGAGCTAAAACTCACCAAACTCGTTCCTAATCATCGCATTAAAGTTACCCTGTCATTCAAAACCTAATTTCCATTAACCTACCGAATCACAAACTCTTTTTATGGTCAAAACCTCAATTCAAAAATCTTAAACTAGGTTCCCTTAATTTTAATCTTTTAGAAACATTATTCATCTTTTCATCAACGTTTTTAATCAAATTTTTCATCATACAACAATAACCTCATAAGATTAATTAAAAAAAACATGTCATGGTTTAAGATACCCTAGAGTGAAATGAATCTCCCCCTTACCTCAAATTCGTTGGTTGAAACCTCCGGTTTGACTTGATTGCAACTAGAGTTATGTTTTCTTCTCTACTTCTCTCTTTTCTCCTTTCACGTTCAGCCAAAAAGAAACTGACCAATCTATTTTCCTAATGTTCTATTTATACTCAGGCCAACACTCATCTTAAATTCTTCTAGTGCTAGTTACTATTATTTTACTCTTTACCTCCCCCACTTGATTAAATCTTACTTTTTGTACACCTGTCACCCTTTATCTATTTTTGTTTTGAGTTTCTCCTTTCGTCTCATTTAATTCCTTAAACCACTTCTCACTCAACATTATTACTCTAATCATTTCTCACCACGACTCGCAACATAACAACACGGAAACAACAATAATATCAATCCATTCACTTACTCACTACACTTAACATAATAATACTAAACTTAAAATAAAGTGGGGTGTTACATGTATCGTTCTCCACATGGATTTTCGTTCAACTCAATAATTAGCAAAACTTATTTCATAAACAAAAATTAAATAAAGATGATTAGAATTGCAGGGTTTAATTGTCATGTACAATGCGAGATTACGTTTTTGTTATTCAGATGATTAACAACGATTAGGGTTTCCTTGAATCCCCTCCTTCGTCTTTGAATGGAATTTATCTTTTGAGAAATTAAATAACTTATTTCGTGATCATTAATTTAATGTGCCACGCCGATATTGCTCATTCTAAGTTCCTAAGTTAACTTGTAAAGGACCAATTGGAGTCGTGTACTAAACTATTGAAGGAAAAGCAATACCGAGACAACACAAACCTAACCTCTAAGAGATCAAGTCATTAAAAAGGCCAATGAACTTGAAGATTTCAGGTTTTCAGTGCCTACTTCTATCCTACAAATCAATCTACAAGGTTACTCTCGTAGTTAACCAATTGTATAAGCATTAAGAACGGGCAGCAATCTAATTTAAATCTCAACACAAATAAAAGAAAGCCTAAAAGAAATAAATTGATTGAAAATTTTACTAATAAATTCCAACAAATAAGAAGAAGGGGTTCACAGTGGAACCCTAATCAAGAGATTTAGTTGCCTATGGCAACAAACATCATAACATACCCTAGAAAGAATAAAAGGAGGAGAAATTCCGCCTTGAATCTCTGATGTTTGACCCTTGCTCTGAACCGCCAATGTTTCTAAATGAATAAAATAGTGTTCAAGGGTCTCTATTTATAGCATTAGGTTACTTGGGGATTAAGAGATGAAAATTGGGCTTTATCCGTCGATCCAACTTGGAAAACAAGCAAAAAGTGGATCTTTACCTGGTACCAGGCATAGGGGGCATGGCTTATGGGTGCAAGGCTCCTGGGGCATAAAGGAATGCTCTTCCCAGTCGCAAGGTGTAACGTCCCAGCTGCTATTTTACTATTTTTGGTTGATTTTAATATGTTTGGTGTATTTTATATGAAAATGTTGATTTATGTGAATATTAGTGTGTTGTTATTTGATATATATTTTATTATATAATTATTTGTAGAATTTTATGAAAATAGGGGAAATAATATTTATTTTAGATAAAGAGGGATTTATTTGGAGTTAATGGAATTAAGGAGGGTTAATGAGAAATTTAATAAGATTTAGTGAGGGAGTAAATAGAAAAAGGAGTTATGTTTTGGTTGGTAAGGAATAGAAGGAGGCAGACAAAAACTTTGTACGTACAGTAAAGAAAACATAGCTTTTTGGGAGAAAGAGAGAAGAACCAAGAGCAAAGGAGGATTAGCCAAGAGGAGAGATTTGCTGTAGCTTTTTATTCATCTAATCAGGTAAGGGTGAGCCTAACTTCAATAATCTTAATTGTGAATCATTTGTTCTTGATTGGCATAGGGTTTGAGAGGAATTGGGATGGGTTTATGAACTAGGGTTAAGATGAATTTGTGATGAATTGATGAGGGTTTGATGTGTAAGGCTGTAGAACTTGTTACAGAACCTAGATTATCCCCTAGGATGACATTACAGATGATTTAGGGGTTTGATTTGAGAGAATTGGCATGTTTTTGGTGAGATTAGGTCTGAACCCGTGTGAGTTCTGAGATCGCTCGCCTGTGGCGAGTGATCACTCGCCGTGGCGAGTAGTCCTTGTTTGCTCGCAAGGCGAGCAGCACAGCTCGCCGTGGCGAGCTTGTCCCTTAATTTTAGGACTTTGGCCCAAGTGATGATGGTTTTGAGTGCCCTTATATTTATAGAGATGACCTGTGAAGTTGGTTTAGCCAAATTGGATTTAGAGAGCTTAAAAATGAAGATTTTTGGTGAAAATGTCAAAAGGCCAAGAGCACCCAGGATTGCTCGCCTTCAGCTCGCCCCCAACTCGCCTTTGGCGAGTGAGCTGATGTGAGTACTCGCCAGTGGCGAGCAGGTACTCGCTGTGGCGAGTTAGTTAGTAGTTTTTGGACTGTTTGTTGTTTTGCGATTCTGCTTTCGCATGGGACTTGAGAGGGACCCTTGGGGTAGTGTTGGAGATGTTTTATACCTTTAGATGAGTTACGTAAAGATGATTGCTGATGGTTCCTTTATGTTGTGAATAATAGATGTATTGTTGATAGTAAGTGATGTTTAAATATGATGATTATGTGATTGTTATGATGTTACGTGTTGCGATGTATATGATTAATGAGATGATATTCTGCCATGTAACTATTATACTTGCATGTGTCAGTTTTGCATTATGAATGATGTTTTGAGACGGTGTATTAAGTTGTTAAATGACGAGTCCATGCATTTGCATATTTATGAGACGGTGGAGCTTTATGCTCAAAGCGACGGTGGAGCATTTGCTCAAAGCGACGGTGAAGCATATTAATGCTATAAATATATGGTACCACATGCATGATGTCAAGATGTTAGAGTTGCATTAGTTGAGTCAAATTGTTGACATGTTATGAGACGATGTTTTGAGACGTTGATGCTTGATATGATATTGTTATGATGATGCTTATGATGATGCTATGATGTGTTATAATGTATATGTGATGAGTTGGATTTATGATTTGTTAATCTTGACGTTTGATTTATATATTAATATTATTGTTGTGAATCTCACCCCTTCTGCTGGAATTGCCGCCTCGTGGGCAAGTGCAGGTAGCGAAGAATAGATAGGAGTTGGCTCTCGTGTCGTAGGCTCTGATACGTAACGGGATGGGGATTTTGATGTTTAATTCTTTCATTCCTTTATGTATCATTTTATTTGAAGGACATGTTGTTGGAGATTTTATCTTTATGAAATAAATTGTAGTATGATGAGGCCTTTGTGCCAAAGACGTTGATGTAGCTGTTGATTATGATTTTTAAATAAATATTCCGCTGCAGATTTTATAAGATGATTTATTGAAGTTAAATAGTTTTATATTCTATTTAACAAATTTTGAAAAGTAGATGTAATACTCCGTTGTATGTTGAAAACTCTGATAATTATACCTGTTCACGTTGTTTTGGGAAAACGGGGTGTTACACAAGGCGCATAGTTACAGGCGCAGAGCGCCTGAGGCAGCCCCTCATGTGTGATTTCTTGTGTTTTCGTTCCATTTTTTACCGTTCTTTCGTCTGAAAACTCCTAGGAACTTGAAATAAATTTTCTTCACTTTGTATTGTCTTCAACAACCTTCTAAGAACCCTTGACCTTCAACTCTTCATCCTTGATCCTTCACATGATGTCTTGATTTGATTATTTACATGATTCTTCACTACGAAACACTCAAAATATCTATGGAGTTGCATGATCTAGGATATAATTGAATTACAACAACTCGAGAGAAAAAACACAATATGTTCCTCAAACCATTGAAAACTCCTCTAACTCTCATCTTATTTGTCTTCAAATGCAAAGAAAAAGTACTAAAAACATAGCCAAAATGTCATATGATGCTCTATCATCAAGCACCATTCATTTTTCTCACCAGGTACCCAACCTCAACCATATCAACCCCCAATAGCTCCACCATAAAATCAACTGCATAATAACTATATAAAAGGGAATTTATGTTACAAAGTTCGTTCCATCTGTTGACACTTATCTTTCATCCTCTAAAAAAAACTATTTTTTGATAAGCTACTGCTAACATCTTCTTTGATCTGTACGATGAGAAACTGATGGAGGCAACAGTAGCGGAAAGCGCCCTGGTACGGTTGCGAAGAGTCTTCACGGTGGGACGAAAGGTGCCTGCAGGCACGCTAGCACTCCAACGCTCAAGTCAGTGTAAGACATGAAATGGAATGTGTGAAACATGCTGGAAAAGTGAATCGTACCTTGGGGGTGAAACTAAGTCATCCTTATAAAGGCGTATGTGAGAATAACAGTCTCAGTGAAGTGTGGCGCCTCATCAAGAGACCGTTAGAGGACACGTGTACATTGTTTGATGCACGAAGGTGTGCTTAGGTGGGATGGCGTGCACCAGAGTTATGGTGTTCACCCAAGCGACGTGAATTGATTCGGTGGGTTTCTTGTCCACTTGCCAATGTTAGATTGTCTTTATAGCCGGTCCAAAACATATTTTCATTTGAAGTTGTTTTAATTTTTTTTAGATTCATATTTTTTTTTTATAAGTTGTAACAAACAAGTGTAATACTCTTAAAAGTGATTTTATTTTTTCTTAAAAAAACTATAACAAACGGGCTCTAATAGAACCTTATCAAAAAATAGATTTTTTTTAGACGAGAGAGAAAATAAATGTCAAAAGATTTAGATACTTTTGTAACAAAAAATCTCTTTTACATAGTACCATCCAAACAAATTAAATCATTTTTTAATAAAAGACGATATTTTACTACTATAAGCAAACACAAAATAGATTCTGATTTTTTTAAAAATCACTAAAAAAATAATCTTTAGAGCTCCGTTTGTTACATATTAAAATTAATGTGATTTTGACATGAAATGAGTATATTCAATGAATGAAAATAATATATAAATGATTAAAATAAATTAGACTTAAATACAATTTTGATCTCCTATTTTTAAATTTGTTAACGTTTGATACCCCATTTTCTAAAACCAGGTTTTTGATCCCTTTATTTAGAAAGTCAATGAAAAAAAAATTGGTCCCCCTTATTTTTGCATAATGCGGTGTGCTCATTAATGACATGGATCACACGGTCTATCATTTGACACCTCATTTCCATGTCATTTTAATTAAAATATAATCATAAAATTAATTAATTAAAATTAAAAAAATCTACAAATAAAATATCAATATTATTCAAAAACTCTAACACTCTTCTTGGGAAGTTCACTCTTTCTCATACCTTCTCCATTTTTCGCTTTCTGCCACGTTTCTTTGCTAGAGGAGCGGGTATAGAGCCCAATAGAAATGAAGCATCAATAGAAGGAAGAAGTAGGACGACATGAAGACTAATTGAAAATCAATTTCATGAGGTGTTGGGATTCTTGAATTATATTGGTATTTTTTTTAAAGATTTTTTTAAATTCTAATTAATTAATTTATGACTATATTTTAATTTAAATGGCATGGGTATGAGGTGTCAAATGATGGACCATATATGCAATGCTATGTACGATCTATGTTATTAATGAGTACGACACATCATTTAAAAAGAAGGCACACAAAAAAAGTTCGTTGACTTTTTAAATAGGGGATCAAAAACTTAGTTTTAGAAAATGGGGTATCAAAAGTTAACAAATTCAAAAATAGGGGGATAAAATTTGCATTTAAGCCAATAAATTATTTTGATGAAAGAGAACGAATGGTTAAGAGAGATAAAAATAAAGTCATCATTGTCACAAAAACTCAATGTCACCGAAGTAGAACCCTCTTTATGCGCTACAACACTGCTTTTATTAAATCTTATATGTTGTACTTCTATTCAAGTTATTGGTCGTTGTATTGTCTTGATCTATGAAGCACATATACTCATTCGAGAAGAATGTTAGCAACACTTCATTTTCAACACTCTCTTAAACACCCACTCTATTAATGGGTTAAATCAATATATGTCTCATCATTTTCTGTGGGTTCCATTTTTAAAACGTAAGACTCACATTCATTTAAGCCAATTAGAGAAAGTATTCAAAAGATAATGCTGCTAGCACTACTCACTTCTTCAATTAAAAATGTTTCAGTGTCGGATATGTATTGTATTAAATATTAAAATATATGATTACGTTGAATTATATATTTTTTTCAAATTATATTGTGTTCGGTGTCTTTGTTTGAGTTGTTGACACATTGGTTTTGATGTATAAAAGGATTTTTATTTTTTTTTCACCTTTACTAAAGACCAAATTTTATTCTTGACAGTTTCAACATGAATCAATCAATGAATGAGATATGATATCACTTGATATCAAATGCAACCTTGCTAAACAATGAAACAAGACAAAACTTCCGTATGCAAACGTGAGAAGGTTTAGAGTGAAAATCTATTTCCAGATAAGCTATAATTGAAAACAGAAAGAATTTCCACATTCACATAAACTCATTCTTCTATATTTTTTTTGAAGAGCTTTTCCAATTAATCTCATGCCAAGTCCAACAACTCTTCCAAGACTCAAATGCATTTCACTCTTAAATTCTTTTCCCAAACAAACCCTAACAAACAACAGCATAAAACAAATTCATGCTCAACTAATCACCAACAACCTCAATTCCCCCAAACTTTTTTCCAAACTAATAGATTATTACTCTTCCACTTCATCAAACCCTAACATTCTCAATTCCATCTTTTACTACTTTCACCCCCCTCATTTATTCCTCTTCAATACTCTCATAAAATGCACCCCCCTTAATCACTCTATTCACATTTTCAAAACCCACTTCTCAAAACAACTCATTCCTTTCGACCATAACACTTTCAATTTCATCCTTGGAGCTTGTGCTCGTTCACCTTCATATCCAACGTTAAAACTAGGAACACAGTTACATTCCTTGATTATAAAACAAGGATTTGGTTACAATGTTGTAGTTCCAACTACATTAATTCATTTTTATGCTAACAATAGAGATATTAAGTTTGCACGTAAGGTGTTTGATGAAATGCCTGAGAGAAATGTTGTCACGTGGAATGCGATGATAACTGGTTATTGTTCGTTAAAAGATGGAAATGAAAAGAATGCTGTGAATGGGTTGTGTTTGTTTAAGGAAATGTTGATGGTTGGTGGGATTGAAGTTAGACCGAATGATACTACCGTGGTTTGTTTGCTTTCTGCGGCTTCTCAATTGGGAATGATGGAAATTGGTGGTTGTTTACACGGGTTTGCGGTGAAGGTGTTGTGTAAGGTTGAAGATGATGTGTTTATAGGGACAGGACTTGTTGATATGTACTCGAAATGCGGATGTCTTGAGAGTGCTTTGTCTGTTTTCTGGCGGATGAAATGGAGGAATGTTTTAACTTGGACTGCGATGACTACTGGGCTAGCTATTCATGGGAGAGGGGAAGAGGCGTTGGAGGTTTTGTATAAGATGGGAGGTGATGGTGTGAGACCGAATGAAACAACTTTTACTAGCTTGTTGTCGGCTTGTTGTCATGCAGGGCTTGTTGAAGAAGGGCTTCAATTGTTTCGTGATATGGAAGGGAAATTTGGTGTGGTGCCTCGGATACAACATTATGGTTGTGTTGTTGATCTTCTTGGAAGAAATGGAAACTTGAACGAAGCTTATGATTTTATCATGGCAATGCCGATCAGTCCTGACACTGTAATTTGGAGGAGCTTGCTCAGTGCTTGTAGGATTCATGGGGATGTTGTGATGGGAGAGAAGGTGGGGAGATTTCTTCTTAAGTTTAAAGAGAAGAGTTCTGAAGCGTTTGCTCATAAGAGTGAAGATTATGTTGCTTTGTCAAATGTATATGCTTCAGCAGGAAGATGGAATGATGTTGAAGTTGTAAGGAAGAAGATGAAGGTTAAGGGTATTTTTAATCAATCTGGTCTTAGCTCAGTTCAATCTTTGAGCAATGATACATTGTAATTAACAAATAAAATTATGTTAGCAATACAATAATTTTGAACAAATTGTAATTTTCCGCAATTCGCGATTTATTGTTGATGCCACACATTTCATAAAGGACTTATTTGTATGACTATGTTAGTATGATTCGTTACTGTAATGATTAAGCAAGAAATCACTTGCTTTTGATGCCGTTCCACCTTAATTACAGGTTTGACAGGACTTTTTTGTCCTTGTGTTTTATTTTGACGCAAAATAGAAAGCTTGAGTAAAGACACTCCTTGGATTACACCATGCATTTGTCATGCCATTTTTATTGAGGGTGGTATTGCTCTGGCAACAGTGACTGCAATCTTTAATTGTAGCATTGACCCTAGGACATCATTCTCATTTTTTAGGGTTTATTATTTACTTGGTGGATGTGTGACATATACTCTGGTCAGGTTCGGCAATCCTTACAGAAGAACTATCATTTAAAGGTATGTGTTGAATTTCTTTTTCACTTGTACTAGTAAATATTGCATCTGATTATTGCTGATGTGTAATGTAGAATTCATGAGATGTTAAAGGCAATGTCCCTTCTCTAGGAGTTTTTTCTACTAGCAAACCTTGTCTCTATATTGTAATACATGCATATTTTAAACTTCTTGATTTAAAAGTTAACAAAAATGTACTCACAGGTCTAAAAACATGTTAAAAGAACTATTTAATGAATAATGAGGTTTTCCGGAATAAAATTGTTTTGGTGCTTCTGTTGGAAGTTTAAGGAAAGAAGCTTAGAAAAGATCTAAAAAGGGCAATATATAATAAAAGCACCTGTTTTCAAAGCTAATAAATGATTATGATGTCCAATTTATAAAATCTTAAGCTGCTTGCTCGCTGCTAGGAGCACAGTTCAGAAACTTTAAAATAGTAGCTGTATTTACCCACTTCTTGGACACCTCAGAAACTCCTAGTTGCATTTTATAATTCTTTTCAATTTTTGAATTTTTATAACAGAAAAAAGATGGGATTATCACAATAAATAAAGAGGATCCCTACTCTTACCATATCTCGACATTATTCATGACATGAAGCTATGACATCATGATGATGATATCTATGTTACACCCCCATGTGAGAAAAGACTTCGGTTGTTATATGGCTAAAATGCTAGACATGTTTGCCTCACCTGAGTAAAAGCATGAGGCGCCGTTCTAAGAGGCTGGCACCTTGCCTTATTGCCTTAGGCACATCTTTTGCTGCCTTTGTCTACACCGTTTTGTTTTGTTTTGCATATCATCTTCACTCTTATATAGTCTCCCCTAAAGTTTCCCAATAAGAGGAGTGGTTTGGGTAAAATTAGGAGAAGAGCCAAACCATAATTGATAATCAGTTATTCTGTTTGATAACTTGCTACTGATGCTTCTTCCGTGTATGGTAAATCAAAATGAGATTTTCACGTTCAAGGTGGTGGCCAAAGGTTTAATGGCCGCTTTAGAATTTCATAGTGTCACACACATTCTGTGTATATTCAAAGCATTTTACCTGTGTTTCCTTGTAACTTGTATTGCATTTTACCTGCACTCATAACCCGTGGGTTGGTTCGGATTGGGGGTTTGGACCCAAACCCGAACCGAACCGACCCTATGTCCAGCCCTAATGCAGATGAAGGGACGGCTCTTGGAAAGTATTACCTCAGAAATGAATGCTACTCCAATTTAAGAAATGAAGGAAGTCTGCCAAAGAAAAGTCCTGAATCCTCTTCTGCTAACATCACTGAGCATACTAATTTAGAAATGCAGGCTCTATAAAGTACCATTGTTAACATCCAAAAGAGTAAAATGTATTTTGGTCTTTGGAGTTGTGCTTGATAGTGAATTATTGTCTTATACCTTTGGGCTAAGTTCCCTGTGTTATCTTGGACACGTAGAACGCATACGTAGACAACACCTTTCTGCCTCCAAGTGCCAAATTATATTGAATCAATAATTTTAAAATTTTATTGATTTTTTTGTTGTCTTATCCATTTTTTATGATCGTGTTTATTGAAGTGTGTCAGATGTGCAGAATTTGGGGTTTGTTACAAAATTATTCAGTTACATAAGTTAGTTAGCTTTAGAATCTGTTAATCCATGAGTTAGTTAGAGAGATAGTTGGTGAATTCTAGATATAAATAATTGATCCCTTGTAATTCTAAGCAGAGTTGGGTGAATTTTCATTTGTGTTAATTTCTTTTGTGGAATTCATCTGGTCTGTTCTATATTCTGAGACATTTTCTTGTGTGATGGTGTTAGGATATCGGATAAATGTTTTGTTAGGATATGAGATAAGGAGGTAGTAACGAAAGTTATTGGTTAATGAGGTTATTATAGAGTTATCATGTATAAATAGAAGGATATATGGTTACGAGGGGTAGCATTCAGATCTGTAAAGTAAACATTGCAAACAAAGTAGTGGCTCTGTTGTAAAAGGGGAATCACTTGGAGGAGAGTTTTCTCTATATTCTTTCTCATTTTCTCAATGAAAGGTTCTTTCTCTTCAATGCAATTTTTGAGTTCTTAACAGATGGTTTCATAGCTCAGTCATTGAGATGTGTTGTGCCATCTTGTGCAATGCCAAGAAACAATAGTGAAACTGGAAATGGAAGCCTGCAGATGCCGGTGATTCCTGCACTTACAGATCCATTGCAGAATCCCTATTAGGTTAATCCAAACCAGGAGCGGTTTCACTGCCCGGCGACCCCGGGCGGTCGCCCGGACTCGATCGATGATTTTTGGACATTAGACCCAACTCAAAAGGCCATTAACACACTTACAAAAAGAAAAATTTGGGCAAAATCTGAAAATTCTCACACGCAAATAGGTTTCGGAAAAGACATTTCCCTCCTAATTTTATTTAGCACACTATTGACGAATTCATCTCTCTTATTTTAACGGGTTAATTATTCAAATTGACCTTGTAATATAATTTATGTCTGAAAAAATAACTCTGTAAAATACAAAACATATATTCTAGCATTGTAACTTGAATATCTTCTTATTTTTTACCACCCTATAATATACGCGTAGTCTAAAAATGTGACCCATAGATTGAATTTTTTCCCTATTTTTTTCATACATGATTAGCACGTTAAATATAGCTTTACACAAAAAATTAAATTTCTTCGACCAGGGATAAATTAATTATGAATTTTTATTCCCTCATAATTATGAATTTCTTAAACAATTTATAATTAATTTGTATCTCGTTTAAAAACTACAAAATTTCATTTTGAAGGTTCTTATCATGTTCTAGTCATGCCTACAAAATTAGGGAACTAAATTTCAATTTTGCACGTTTTGGTTGAAAAATCAAAATAAATTTAAACGACTTCGAAATGCTATTAAACTTTACAGATCCTTTTTATGTATTTTTATAGATGTCTCTGCAAATAATGAGCTCAAAATTCGATTCATAGATCGAGATTTCCGTTGTTTTATTTTTTTAGTTTTTGACACTTTAAAAATTCATAATTAATTTGTCGTTTGTCGAAAATTTATAATTTTTTTTGTGTAAAGCCATTTTTTAACGTTCTTAACTCGCCTCTAAGAAATCATGAAAAAATTCAATCTCTTGGTTGCTTTTTTGGACTTCGCGTATATTACAGGGTTATAAATAATAAAAATCTCGAATTACATGGTCTGAATACATGTTATTTAATTACAACGTTAATTTGCAGACTTCACGTATATTACATGGTCAATTTCAATTAATAACCCTATTTTAAATTGTACTTTTGTTGACAAAATGAGAAACCTCTTTTATTTCGATTTATGATTGTTTACATATTATGTCCCATGTGAATTTACGAAAAAAAATTTACCCGGACTCCATAAATTTCCTAGCTCCGCCACTGATCCAGACGAAAATCCTACAACACCTCTACTTGACCCCTTGCTAATGGCTCTTAATGTTTGTTGCTTGCTACAATCCTAGTTACTATATAAATATGATTAATTTCCTAATTAAATTATGATCCGAACTTGTGTGGTTTAAAATGTTTGTAATGTCCGTTTGAGTTGACCTACACTCTTGTGTGGATTTGCTAGGTTAGATTTTGTGTCTCCCCAATTTTATTTTATTTTTTAATAATATATATTAGCATTTAGCAAGCATTAGAGTTATTCTATCTCTATGATGCCATTGTGTTTTTAATTTAGCAAACAAAGAAACTCAAATATAAATAAATAATAATAAGGTTTTTTAAATATTAATTAAAATATATTGTAAAATTATACTGTAAGTAAGAAATAGCAGAGAAAATAAATATTAAAGATTAGAAAAATACTATATCATAACATGATAACAAAATTAATGTTTACTCGAAAATAAAATAATGAAAATTTTATTACCTTTACTATCTTAGAATTGTTTTTAAGAAAATTTAAATTGTCAAATACTTATTATCAAAGGGGTGTAGCTCATATGGTAGAGCGCTCGCTTCGCATGCGAGAGGCACGGGGTTTGATTCCCCGCACCTCCAAATGAATGCTTATTTAACTTTTAAGATGTCTTTTTTATTTTTTTTAAAGATTTTAAGATGTTGCAATTGACCCATTGTTTATACATTCTGATTTTAACCAAGAGGGTGCCGAACAATTATATAAATATATATATATATATATATATATATATATATATATATGTTTTTTATTAACTAAATAGATCACAATTATCTCAATGTATTAATCTCTACCGCTACATGCATGGATGTTATGATTTATTAACAAAAACAAAATTATTTTACTTCTATTTATTAGATTTTTGGATTCTTCTCATACACAAACCACGTAAATAATTTGGCCGGTCCTAATTTTTTAGTGAAAGAAACTTCAACTTCTCTCTAGGTTTTCTTTCTCTTTCAATCATCGAGGAGGGGTGGTTTTAGGTCATTTTTGACCTAGAATCACCCCTCTGCATCTTGTTTTCCCTTTCTTTCGATTTAAATAAGTGATTTCCACTTAGATCAAGTGTTTTCTTTTGTGTTTTTTTCTTCGTGATTTCGTCGTCTGAGTGCGGCGTTGTGTTGTTCGTCGTCCTGTACGGCGTTGTTTGATTTCGCATCTTGTTGCGGTGTTCGTTTGGTTCATATTGAAAGATCAGCTTTAGTCAATCACATCACAAATTCAATCAATGATTTGGACATCAACGTTGCAGATCCGGAAGCAAGAATATTCTGGTGATTTAGATTTTATTATATTATTTGTAGGCATTTTGTCGTTATATGCTATTAACTTGGGTGATGTGAGTTTGTTCACAGATTCACCTTTACGTTTTTAGCGATGTTGATTCTGATATATTCTGTCAATTTGAATGAATGAATATCGTTTTGTTTTTATCAACAAAAAAAACCACGTAAATAAGTTGAACAAATGACCTAGATGATAACCGAAAAATTTATGATTGATCAATATTTACAAACATTAAAAGGCTGCACATTAAACATATCAATACATGTTTGAATTTAATATTGTAATTTTGTTTTTGGTTTTTCATATATAGGTTTCTTAGTTAATAGGTTTCAGACACTGAATATAGATATCTTTTAAAAATAATTTGATCACATATTACAATTGTAATTAGAACCTTGCTTGAATTAGTTCAAAATTTCTATAACTACACTTAAAAAAAACAAATACAAAAGAAGAAGAAAAAAAATCTAGATTGTAGCATATTATTTTTATTATTATCAAAGTTACACTAATAACTATTTTGCAACCGTCCCCCAAGGAATTCAAACTTTGTACTTTGAGGTTACAATAATAATCTCTCAATACTAAGCTAGCATCTCAAGTGTAATGATTTCAGCAGATGAGGATGTTAACTATTTTACAATGTCAACCTATCATATTTCATCATTATATCGTTTTTCTATATTATATTCTACAGTATTTTAATAAACATCTATACGGTGAGATATGATTGAGTAAAAATGTTTACATTATCATTAGATATGCATATTAAAAATTAAAATTAAACATATAATGAAGAAAAACGATATTAGTGAAGGAAATGTTATCAATTTGGTAAATATTAAATTATTTTATTAGTGAAGGAAAACTTCATATGCTAAAACAATAACACAATACCGTTTTTTATTTTTTTGCAAATTTGATATTTTTCCTTTCTTTAAGGAATCAACAACGTTTGATCGAACGGTCTACATTGAGTTGCGCCTAAAAGCTGGTTTATGCTGATACATTTTGTCTTTTTAAAGGTTCAAAATCTTACGAGCTTTTCACAACAGAAAGAGGGTAGACAGTGTAAAATTTTCTCCAACTATGGAGAACAATATAAGAGAATGTCGCATTTGTAACAAGTTCTTTTCCAATGGGAAAGCATTGGGAGGCCACATGAAAACTCACTTAGCTAAATTACCAATCCCTCTAAAATCTCCAATCAACAACCAAACACCTGAATACTCAGTTGAGTCAACCAAACATCAAATTCACTCTATTTCTACATCTTCCTCATCACTTGCCAATCCAAAAAACCCTATACATAATCTTCGATCTTCGAAGAGGAACTTTTATCATACCCTTGCAAACTTTGGTGGGAATAGTGTGTTTGATTCTTTTCCAAAAAATCCAACAGGAAGAAGATCGAAACGCGGTCGTAGACAATTTAATTTGGCTGAAGAGAATACAATATTTAATATGGTTGAAGAGAAAGAAGAAAATACAAGATTTAATGTGGCTGAAGTAAATGAAGAGGATACACATTTTAGTGCAGTTGAAGAAATAAATGAGAATACACAAGTTAAATTAGTGTATAGTGATTTGGATAAAGAAGTTGCTGAAACACTCGTTATTATTTGTGTGAATGAATGGAAACAAGTTGAGGAGAAATACTACGGTGAGAAGAAAAAGGTTAGTGAAAATGGCAACATCACGTTTGAGTGTGATATTTGTCGTGAAGTGTTTCAATATTGCAAAGATCTTGTTAGACATGAAGCAATCTATAAGAAAAATAACAATCTATCTGAATAAATTGGTATAAGTGGAAAGGAATATGATGTTGTAAATGAAGAAGTTCACAGGTGCACATATTGCTTGGAAATGTTTGAATCTGAGCATGTACTTGAGGAACACAAAACGGTACACTTATCCAATTTTCCTGATTCTAACCTTGAAACATGATTTTAAATTAAAATTGTAGTCATTGGTTTAGGTTTTAATGTAATTGTGTTTTATTTGTTTTGAATAATGTTAAATAGTTGAATTTACTTCATTTGATTATCATGTAAGAATTCTCGTTGGTAAATTTTATCTTTATAGTGTTACTTATTGTTGTTGGCTACAAGAGTTTTCTATTGATCTTGACATTTCAATTTTAGACCCTAACTCCTTGCAATAGAACTATCATGTAGTTACAAACGGTAATCAATCTCAATCATTGATTTAATGTTATATGGTGTAGATCACACCGTTAGTAAATTAATGTTAGATTAGACTATCGAGATCTATAACATCGTGACATAGTTGCAGGTCGAAATCCATATTTTTATATACAAAACTTTGAAATTGTTGGTTAACATAGCTAAAATTAATATTGAATCTTTGTTGGGTTCTATCAATGTTCGTGTATATTCAAGTATTAATGTCAACTAAGTGACCATGTGAGAAGAAATGCTATTTTTATGATAAAATTTTACGATTATGGATGCCACTGTCCAAGGTAAGAAAGACATTATACCTCAAAGAGCACTCGCAATAAAACTACACTTGCTTCCCTCTCATGCGAGGCATGTAAACTTTTTGTTGGATTTGGAATCACAGTAGATTAGCAATGTACATGTGGTAGCGCACAACTAATACATGTTTGATATTTATGTTTGAATATTCTCAATTATAACTAGATTGATTTTTTGAATCAATTCTAATTGTAAGTAAGAATTCAAAGCTTTGTCTCTAAATTTTATTTTGATTTTATTGTACAACTTAGTTTTACATGAATGAGTTCAAACATAATTTATTTTCAATTCAACTAAAACCTAGTCAAAATTAATTTTTATCATTACAAAACTAAACACAAAGTAATAGTTTCATTTCTCATGATTCTACTACTAAAGATAATATATTTGAACATATGCTTACAACAAGTTTTAATTGCAATAACATAAAATTTAAAATCAGTAAATTTAGTAGAACCAACATTGCTATTTTACTCACATAACACCATTTTACCTAAGATATATACTTAAGGCAAGTTGATTAGTCAGATTGTCCAGCTACAAAATCGAGTTTGGATTGTTAATTTTCAGCATACCCTCCGTCAAGACAATGTGTGTGAATTACCTTGGTAAGCATGGTGCTTCTTCTTCAGATATTATAAAGTCTTGATGTTTTTTCCCTCCTCAACTACATCATTCCCTTATGGATGATGCTCTTGGAGTTACTTACTTGAGATTGTAGTTTTGGTTTTGTGTTGTTATTTCTTCTTGATAATATATATAGACACACACACTTAAGGCAACTTTGATGCAGATTAAAAAATATAAATTAGAATTCAATAATGTATATATTATTTTTTAGAGATTTTAAGCGAAATATATACTATTTGGTATTTGTTTGTTGGTTTAATTGGACTTTTAGTCCCCTAAGTAATTTGTTGTTTTCATTTTGGTCCCATAACTCGTAAAATCAACGTTTCAGTCCCTCAAAAATATCTCCGTTAGTTAAATTAGTCCCCTCTGTTAGTTTATTAATGTCTAAGTTTTTTTATATGATTTTAACCATTGAATTGCATATCCATTGTAAATATAGTGATCCATCAACACCTAATTTTTTCACTTTTGATCATCTTCTCTCCATTTCTTCATCTTCTCCTTTCTTCTTCTTCATCATCAAATTGATAAACATTCATACAAAACTCAAAATTTCCAGATATCATCATCTGTGCCTCAAACACAACACCATTAATTCATAAACCTCTCTCTCTTTTTCTCCCCTTAACTTTACTGTACCATTTTCTTCTTCCTTCCACATATTGAAGCTTGCAAATCAATTGAATTGAAGGTGGAAAGAAATTAAAACCAGAACAATAAAACTAGTATAAACAGAAAAGTAAATTAAAACCCAAAAAAATAATATATCTCTTCTCTCTCTTCCCTTGTCTTCCTCCTTCCTCCTTCTCTTCCCTCTTAATGAAATCACACAGAACCATGACACTCCCCACTGTTGGTGACTACCCACACATCAATTTATGCGTGAATAAAGAAATAATTTTGTAAAAGGGGTCCTCAATGAAAAGCACCACAAAAACGAAAACACCAGCAACCGCCAAAGGACGAACGAAATCATCTCCACAAAGAACGAATCAACTCCATAAACAACGAAGACAAGAAGAAAAAACATAAATCCAAACCTCAACAACCAACCGCCGCCGTTGAGAGGCGGCGCCGCCGTGACAAAACCCCAGACGACCATACCTATTTTACCCCTAAACCACTTCGAGAGAAACCCAGTTGAGCGACCGCAAGAGGGTTTGAGGTTGTGCAGAGGCAGAGCTCGTCGCACCACCATGAGTTGGGGCTACATTGGATAGAAGGATTTGGATTTGGAGGGGGCGACATATCTGAGCTAGAGAGAAGGCATAAAGTTGTTTGTTGTTTTTAAGATAGAGAAAGTAGTTTATGATGATGTTTGTTGTATATGTTGTTATCGTTCTCGATGATGTTTAATTGACTATGGGTTTTCAATTTTTTTGGGTTTTTTTTTTATGAATGTCTTTGAAGTTGATATGAATATGATGAAGAAGTTGAGGACGAATATGAAGAAAGGGAAAATTAATTTGTTGTTGTTGACTCACCGTAAGATAAAATACACTTGTGTAATCCAATGACCCTCCTTTTGCAAAATGATCAAACGGTTTAAATTAAAATGACTAACGGGATCTATGGTGGACCACTCATAAGGCTGGTTCACCATAGACATTTGAGGTTAAAGTTAACAGTCAGGGACTGTTTTGACTAACCGAGCAAAACAAGAGGGACTGAAACGTTGATTTTACGAGTTATGAGACTAAAATGAAAACAACAAATTACTTAGGGGACCAAAAATCCAATTAAGCCTTGTTTGTTTATCACAATGGAAATTGCGAATAAAATAGTATTTTTTTTAAAAAAAATTAAGAGAAACCACTGAGAAATTTATTTTAAGCAATTTTTAATATTTTTATAATGAATGGATAAAAACTCATAAAAATAGTTTTTAAAAAAATATAAACTGCATCATACCGGACATAAAAGTTATGAATAAAGATGCTAAACATGTTGGTAGATTTCCAACCATGTGGTTAACATCTATCACTTCAATTGTTTCAAATATTATGATATAAGCAACATAGTGGCAGGAGTGTTGGTAATGTGTGACTTTTCTCCATGACAAGAACTTAAGTATATAAATATCCAAATATTAAAATTGTAGTGTTTTTCTATCTGATGTCATATAAGCAACACAAGACATGTAAGATTAACACTATGATTACTTACATCCCAAATCAAACTTTTAGTAAGAGATAAAAAATGAAAAACAAGTCAGACTAAATTTATTTCGAAAAAAAAGTTTGTTTTGCTAAAAAATATATTAGCACTATGATTTTCTTCTATGAAGATAAGATAAACCTTGAATTCATAGCCATTAAACATGCAAGGCCAATAAGACTTCAGTCTTAGGATTTCTCAAAAAAAAAAAAAAAGACTTCAGTCTTAGGAGTTAGCCCCCTAATTTTTCACTACTATTATAGACTACTAATATATCTCTTAGACATAGATAGATTGATAGTTTTGTCTTACCAAAGCTCATACGTACACATGTTTGGCATTCCTTTCTGTAAACAAATAAACAGAGTGAATTATAACTGGTAGTTGAAAATTTAAGTAAAAAAAACATTTAAGTTATATGTAACACTTTTTTTTTAACAAATAATTTGGTTATTATGTCATGAGCCATAATTCATAAATGTGCTTGTAAATCAATAAATTTTTTTTTTGTTGAAAAATTGTAAATAAAAAATATAGTGATTGAATATAGACAAAAAAAATATAGCGATTGAATTTATAATGTAAGTTTTAATTACATTTTCCATTTTCAGAATGTAACGGTGTGTACTCCTCTTCGTTGTGATTGTTTTAATGTGATTAAATGAGATGACGAGTAATTTAAGTTAAGTTGAAATTTTAAATGAATAGATAATTAACTTAATAAAGGTGTAAGTGGTGAATTTTTCTTTTATTTTGTTACAAAGGGATTACAAACTTTAGTTCTTTCCATTGTGGAATATTGACCCTTTTTGCTAGACAAAACTCGTGTTGTTGTGGGAGATAAGACATGGCAATTTTTTTTTCTAACGAAGATATGATAAGGTCTAAAATTCAAAAGATGGAAATATATAAGACAATTATATTCATATTTTTATCAATGAATATTTTCAAAGAGAGAGAATTAATATCTTAAATATATAATCCTAATATAAAAATTGATATTTTATAATACATGAAATCACTTTATTGTAATTCCCTTATGCTTCTAATTTTTTGGACACGATCAAATGAGACAATTCTTCGATGTAAGTAAGTGGTTAAAGATTCGATCTTTGACTCATGTGTATGGAGAAAATTTAATTGAAAGAAAAAACTTATCTCATATGTCAAACAAGTTTTTTGACCAAACCTAATCATTGATAAACGACAATACAAAATTTAGACATATAATATGGTAACAAAAATAAAACTCTTCGTTGGATAACCATTACAATAAATTTTGTGATTACAATCACTAAAAATGATATAAAAAAAGTCGGCAAAAATACCTCTTTTTCAACGGCCAACCGAGGGCCATGAGGTCGTCAGATAACAACATGCCAAACATCATTTTTTTACTTATTTCTAAAAGCAAACAATGATATATCATGAGGCTAAAGACTATCGAAAATGACCATTGATTTTGGTCATGGAAAACATATGCACATACTTAGCGTCATGTGTTGAACCAAAGTGCATTTTAGAATAATATTTTAAAATTTTTGATGACAACAATGTATGAAAAAACAATTTGATACTTTAATATGTGTTCAAGTGTGCATGATCACATAATTAAATTCTAATTTTAAATTAAAGTTTTAATTATGATACATATAGCTTAGAACGCGAAGGAAAATATTTTGGTACTTAAGGATAACTATGAAGACTTTTGAAGACTTAGAAGATGATCTGGAAAAAGGTCAACAAACAGTCAAAACTCTTATCAACATATGCATGAGGTTTTGAAGTTCTGAATGAAACAAGTTCTGAAGGACACGTCAACGATCCAGAAGATTCCGACCAGTTTTGTCTTCTTATGAAGGAACATCACTTTCAAGTTCTGATCGTATTATTTGTCTTATTCTAACCACATACAGAAACAAACATAAAACATCAATGACAATGAGAATGTAACATATTATTATCATAGAAGCAACAAATTCCTCTAGTACTTACTATTCAAGCCTATTGATGTAATTTAAAGAGAGCGAAAAATAATTAAACAATAATTTGTAAATGAACCATGTATATAAATGGTGTTGAACAACTAAAAACTTAACAAAAGAACATTTCTCAGTCATTCTTGACCTCTATCTACTCATATTAAAATTTAATCAAAACATCTTGAAAATAAAAACAGTAAAAACAAAAAGGAACATAACAAACAAAACAAAATAACACAAGCCATAAAAAAAGAGCAAATAAAAAGTGGAAGGATAAATTTTGTCTCCAAGTGGATATCTAGCACTAGTCCAAACCTTTTTACAAAGAAAAACAAAAAGCAAATTTAATAAAATGATTTCCATACAAATAAATGACCCACACAGATCCATCTATATTTATCAAAACTCAAATATAAAAATAAAAATAAAAATTCATAGAAATCAATTTTGAATGTTTTATTGAGAAAATGCAGAAGAAAGCATAACACAAACACAACAAGAGACTCATCTTCACTGAACTTTCTTACAAATATACAAAAAACTGGGAATGCCACCAAACGATGTCGTTTCAACCCTTCCATAACAAAAACCCTAATTTCACTTCTCCGCCATTGAAGAAGACCTTGCTGAACTCCAAAACCACTGAATCCTTCAACCATATTGTCCTCGCCATGCAACTTCACTCTCTCACTGACCCCAATTCCAAAACCCTAATCCCCAATTTCGACCTTACTCTTCTTCTTTCCGACGAAATTCTCCTCAAAATTCTCTCCAAGCTTCCCAATTCACAATCCAAATCAAATTCCCTTGTTTCCAAACGGTGGTTGAATCTTCAAGGAAGGTTAATTCGTTCGTTAAAAATCTTTGATTTGAACTTCGTTTTATCAGGTAGGTTAATTTATAGATTCCCAAATCTTACTCATGTTGATTTAGTTCCTTCAACTTTCGTTGTTTATCCTCAAAACGGCGTCGTTTTGATTACACACCGTGTAGTTTCAATGCGGGTTGATACAGAGTGGTGTTTCGGTTTTTCGGAGGAAGGGAAAGGGAAAGGGAAAGAATTATTACCGGTTGAAGCAATTGATAAGGGGTTAAAAGAAGTGGCAAAAGGGTGTCCGAATTTACGGAAGTTGAAGGTAACTGGTGGGAGTGAAGAGGGGTTGGTTAGTATTGGGGAAGAGTGTGTTACATTGATGGAATTGGAGTTGCAGAAGTGTAACGACGATGTTTTACGTGGTGTAGCCGCGTGTAAGAATTTACAAGTGGTGAAGTTGATTGGGAGTGTTGATGGTTTTTATGAATCTGTGGTTTCGGATATTGGGTTGACTATTTTAGCACAAGGGTGTAAGAGGCTAGTGAAATTGGAGCTTGTTGGTTGTGAAGGTAGTTTCGATGGGATTAAAGCGATTGGGGCGTGTTGTTTGATGTTGGAGGAATTGGTTTTTGTTGATCATAGGATGGATGATGGGTGGTTAGCTGGTGTTTCGTTTTGTGAGAATTTGAAGACTTTGAGGTTTGTGTCTTGTAAGGTGATTGATGGTAATCCTGGTTTGGAGGAACATTTGGGGGACTGTGTTGCACTTGAAAGTTTGCATTTTCAGAAATGTCAGTTAAGGGATAAGAATGCAATGGCAGCTGTTTTTTCAGTTTGTAGAGCTGCTAAGGAGATTGTTCTTCAGGATTGTTGGGGTTTGGATGATGGCGTTTTTGGTTTGGCTATTGTTTGCAGGTAATGTGAAAGTTATTGAATTTTGAATTGGTTAGTGATGCTGTTGCTGTTGAGATTTATAAAATATTCTGATAGCTTCGCCTGCATTGACAATCTAGCTTGTGTTTGTTTATCGGTTCACATTGGAAAAACATGTTTTTCGATAGATCATCATCATATTGTTGTTACCACATCTTTGGATGTTAGATCAAGATCAGATAGATCGTACTTTGTTATGAATTAAGCCTATGAGGAGAGCCTGACCCAAAAAGACTAATCCATTAGGTGAGAGATCCGCATGACTTAGGTATCACATTGAGTAATTTTATTTACTCTGTGAGACTCCTAACATAATCCAAGTTTGTATTTGAAATGTAAATCAAGATATGAATTGTGTGATTGAGTTTGTATTTGAAATATGAATTGGAAGGAATATGAGTTGTGTGATTTTTGGTCTAACGGTCAAGATATGCTTACTGCAATGACTGTAATTTGACTGTAAACAACCTAGATTCCTAAGGAACTCTATTGATATTATAAGATCTGATACATCTTCACAGTTTTCAAAAATTTAAACCAAACATGCAGATAGAAACAAACAAGCCCCTTAGTTTGCATGTGCAAAGAGAAACTTTAAAGGTTGTATAAAGAGCAATGCGTAATTCTTGTTTTTAAGCGCAGTGTATTCAGGCACAGCACACCTAATTAAAATTAAAACAATAATAAAAAAACTTAAAAAATCATACTAAACTTATTTTATCATTAGTTTGAGTTATTTATTGATTATGCTTGATAGTTTATGTGCTCAAATGGGAGTTACTTAGTTTATCAATACTAGCGGAAAAACATGCACTAAATCTAATGTGTCCGTCTAATTGCTTTTCTATTGCACTTCGTTGTGTGTGTGTGTGTGTGTGTCTGTGTGTTATTGTATAATATTGGTTTTAATTTTAATTTGCTTGTTTCAATTTCATAATATTTATGTTATATGAATTTATTTAAAGTTCAGTTTCAATATTGATATAATAATATCTATGCTATATGAATTTATGTAAGTTCAGTTTCAATATTCATATGATATGTTTTTAAATTTTGATAATTATTATGCTGTTAAAACAAATTTGTGCAACAAAAAGTCCGATCAAGTTGATAGTTTTGGAATTGTCTTTATATATTGATGAGAAGAAAAATGTTAAAATCATGTTGTGCAAATGTTTAAAGGTGGTTGTGGTATTCTTAATTGACAATCTATGAAAGTGTGTCTAATCTCTGGGGGTTACTTTTGAGTTACTTTTGTTTTTTGACTAATTATGAGTTACTTATGACTTATGAGTTACTTAATGGTTGTTGTTGCTCTGTTTCATTTTCAGACGAGTAAAACTGTTTGACATAGAAGGATGCTCGTTGCTTACAACCGAAGGTTTAGAGTCAGTGATTGAATCATGGAAGGATCTCGAGTGCCTTAGAGTTGTCTCTTGTAAAAATATAAAGGATAGTGATATCTCTCCCGCACTCGCTACCTTATTTACCACGCTCAAAGAGTTGAAATGGAGGCCAAATACAAAACATCTTCTACCATCGAGTCTTGGGGAAGTAAACATGGGGAAAAAAGGCGGTAAATTTTTCAAGTGGACTCATGCCTGAACTTGCTATATACTGTCCGAATCTAGAAACACAGAATCTAGAAACATATACATATTGACACAGTGAAACTTGTTGTACCATTATGTAATCATGTAGTTAGTTTAGATGGTTAATTAGATACTGAAAGTTGACGACTACTGGAAATGAATTCGAAGCAGTCAGCAGTCACTTGATACTGATATTGACCATTGATGAAGATCGTAGTGTCGTATTTGACTGAGACACAAAGTGAGTCATCCAATCTCTGACTACAGTGAGTCCGACAAAATTATATGTTGTATCCTTCACATAGAGATGTAATCTGATACTATTATAGATTGTATCCTTCACTTAGAGATGTAATTATGTTTAGCATAATCCAGCTCACTCCATGCTAAGTGACTTTACTCCCAGCATTTTTTATTGTTCTTTGATGTCTTCCATTTGAATAAGGGAGTAAATAAGAGATGTAACTATGTGTAAGAATAAGCCATTTCACTATGGTATCTATGTTATGCAGCACTTTATTGTGGCTACTGTAGTAGTAGTTGTTTTTTTTCTTCTTTTTCTTTACTATTCATGGTAGAAGAAGCACCATTGCTGCAGCTGTCTTGGGTCTATGGTCCATTTCGATGCTATAACTTAGCAGTGTGTGTGACTATTAATTGCCACCCTCTTCACCGTCTTTTATGATTTAAGAAAAATAGTGAATAAATGAATTAGTGTAATAATTTTATAAAATTATTTTATCAATAATTAAGTATTTTTTTTTTCTTTTCAATTAATAGGCACAAAAAAGTATTAATTATTATTGTAAATATATACTAGTAGAATATAATGGGTTGAAAATGATGTCAGTATTATACGTAAGTAAATAATTAATGTTGCATTAAAAAATAAGGGAAATGCTTAGCATGACCAAAAAAATAATAATGTACAGTTCTTAGTTAGTTTTACTTGAAAATAATTTGTCTTTATTAAAACAACATTATTATGAGATGGAAGAAGTTAAGGAGACTATTAAATTAAAAGATTTGTTAGTGCACAGCACACCTATGTAACCCCTACGGTTGGTAACACGTTAAGTACCATTAATGCATGACATGTTCTGTGACGCAACTCTTTTGAAAGTTGTTTTCAGTTGCTTCAATGGAAAATTGATTTTCACGGTACATTAACGTGTGTTTATTTATGGTGCTATAATGGTGCATTTTTTCATTATCCTTAACTCCTCAATAAATAACTTCACTTTCTAATTTCTCATCTTTGCTTTGCCCTTTCAGTGCAAAGTTAAACAGTTGTTTCTTGGCGACCTTTATTCTTCTTGAGTTACATCACACAGTCAAATAACTTCATAGGGAAAAATAATAACGTAAAGCAAAAAAATATAATGAGCAGCTCGTGATGGTGTACCTTGTAGGGCATTGAGACATATAGGGTTCGTTTACTCTTTACTTCCTTCGGTCACGTTTATAACTAAAAACAATTTTTAGATACAATGAATAATGAATGGATCTGGCATATATAAACCAGATACATTAATGATTTAATAAAAGTAAAAAGTTATATCAAACGAAAAAACAAATAAAAATGATTCATACAACTAAGACTCACTATACCTGTTCTAAGGGTCCTCTTCCTTCTAGTTCCCAATGAAGTTCCTTGATTGGAACATTATGGGGATAAACAACCCAAATTCTCAGGTTGCCTTCAAAAAGAAAACAACTCCCATCTTGTGATTTTAGTTTTCTCTTATTTTTAGAGAAGACAATGAGTGTGTTGTCAAGCTTGATAGTATTGGTTAGAGCCCTTTCAGGGAGTGTTGTGGCATCCCTACTTTTCATTTTTGTCAGTGTTTTTCTTTATTTTGTTTTTTTTTTCTTCTTTTCTTTTGGGTAACAGTTTTGTCTCCCTTTTATATTATTTATTTATGAGCATTTGAAAAAAGATTAGAAAATACAAAAGAGTTGTCAACTTAGTTGGGATGTCTTCCAGTTTCTTTGATGTTATTATGCTCTTGGTTTAAAAAATAAATTATATTTTAATTGAATAATAACACTTTCAACCCATGAAAGAAATAAAATTGTAATTTTATCAAATTTATCCTTATTTCTTGGTTTCAAAATGAATGTCACTTTAACAAATAAGATTTATTTTTAAAAAATGTCATTTTCACTTTTTAAAGCAAAATTAATTATTATAAGTATGAGAAAGAAAATTGACGTAATTTAGTTGTACAAATATCATTTCTCCAAATATATTTATCGCATCATGTGCAAATATTATATAGATTTTTCTATCATATGCAAATTTACACATGTTGAAATTTAAAATAGTAAGTTTCTCTTGAAACTTATATATTCTATATTAAATATATAATTTTTTAATAATAATGAGTATTTTTCAATAAAAAATTCTTACATTTAGTTTTCTTAACATGTACAATATTGCATATGTTAGAGAAACTCATATCATACATCAATTTGTCTCTGATTTTTTTCTCTTCTAAAATGCAGAAAGAGTGTTTGAGTGTATATATATTATTTTCCTGTATATAATGATCAACTCTTTACCTTTTTGAACCTTACTTCTCCAAGGAGTCTTCCCTTTGCTTTGATGTGACATTTCAAGTAAGCCAGCACGTATTAGTACACTCTTCTTGTTTTCTCTTCACACATTTCATTTCACACCAAGTAGTATGTTCACTTCACTCACTCACTGCTAGTTCATTTTGAAGTCTAGAACAAAAATGAGTACACGTTCACCGAAGGAGCATATTGAAGATATACGAAGGACAAAGTTCTCTATTGGAGGGGAACCCAATCTTTTGACACAGGATCTTCATAATGCGGTGAAGAATCTCTCAGCTGAACTTTATGCAAAAGATGTTCATTTTCTAATGGAGCTCATTCAAGTATAGTTACCTTTTGTTTCACTTCTCTATTTTTTTGTTATAACATGCATGCATGTAATTTAAATCCAAAAATTTAACTCTTAAAGTTGATATTGTGAAAATTTATTTCATTGTGTTTTTGGTGTAGTGTAGGTTGAGTTACACATAGTAAGAAGATGCTTATTTTTCTTTTCAATTTTTTTTTCTTTTTCATTATTTTGTTTGGATACAATGCATGATTGAGATGACATTATGCATGTCTTGCATGTAGATTTTAAAGCTGGTTTTGATTTTCTTTAAATCTAAAAAATGGAGCTTAAAATCTAGACCGTGCATGCCTCACATGTAGATTTTAAAGGTGGTTTTGATAAAGGAAGCATTGACACAAACACATTTGACATGAAAACCTGACACTGACACGGTGACATTGGTAATAATTTAAGAAAATGACATAATTGAATGTAATCACATATGTCTGTGTCGTGTTGGACACCGAACACGCCTTCTATCAGAAGTGTCGGTGTTACTGAGGTTTTGGTTTTCTTTAAATCTAAAAATCCGAGCTTAAAATTTGGACTGTCGATGATTGTGATATGTGCGATTAAATGCGATCACATGGTTGTGACTGCACACAATCCGGATCGGTTGCTTTGGCTTCCACTTAACTTGAAATTAGGAATTTCCCTTGGTCTTGATGAAAACTCATTATTCTCATTTTTTTTTTCTTGTTTTCCAATTTGGGTAAATGTATAAAAAGGCTACATAAGACATTTTCGAACTGCAATGAACTCCACATCAACCCTTTCACATAGCATCAAATGCACAACAAACACTTTTCCACGGATTTGGGCAGAAAATAATTAAAGCTCCAATGCACTTGATGTTTAGAAAGTTAAAGACTTTTTGAAACTTTCAATTAAGTTAAAGGACCTCTGATGTAGTTTTGCCTTATTTCTATTTAGAAAGATGTAATCATGTTGTCAAATTATTATAGTGTGGTTGAAATTCGTCATGGTTAATTAATTTCTTGTCAATTTCAACAGAATGCTGAAGACAATCATTACATTGAAGGAGAGAGTCCAACACTTGAGTTTGTTATAACTTCTGATGACATAACTGCTACTGGTGCTCCGGCCACATTACTTATTTTCAATAATGAAAAGGGTTTCTCTCCAAAAAACATCGAGTCCATCTGCAGTGTTGGACGATCAACAAAAAAAGGCAATAGGAGCAGTGGTTACATAGGAGAGAAAGGTACAATACATTCTTATATTTGAATGCTTCTTAAAGTGTTATGCAGTGGTTATGTACTTTTGATTTAAGAAGGCTTTGTGCTAATATGGTCACTTTCGATGATCGATTAGTTGAATGTTTTCATTGGTATTCTAATAACTGAGTTGTAAATAATTCAGTATATGTATTTGATTTGTTCGAATGAATTCAATGTCAATTAATCTTATTTGTAAAGATGACATTTTAATCTATTAGGAAAGAAAAAAAGACTGATATAACTGTGCTTCTTTGGCTGCATTGTGCAAAATTTATACTTATAAAATTTAAGCATGTTTCGATAGCAATAGACAACTTTGTCTAAGCAAGGGATATAAAATTATGCATGAATTTGGATATCCATTGATTATAGTTGCCAAATTGAAGAAGATGATGCAAACATGTGACAGAATCTTTCTTATGATTGAATTTCAGGAATTGGTTTCAAGAGTGTGTTTCTTGTTACTGCTCGGCCTTATATTTTTAGCAATGGATATCAGATAAGGTTCAATGAGAGGCCATGTCCACATTGCAGTATTGGCTATATAGTTCCTGAGTGGGCTGAGGAGAAGCCAACCCTTGCTGACATAAAGAATATATATGGTGCTTGTGATTCGCTTCCAACTACAATAATAATCTTACCTATGAAGCCGGAGAAGGTCCAACCTGTGAAACAGCAGCTCTCGAGCCTTCATCCTGAAGTGCTTCTGTTCCTTACTAAAATCAGACACCTTTCTGTCAGAGAAGTTAATGAGGATCCCGAACAGAATACTGTAACTGCCGTGTCTATTTCAAGCGAGATTAATTTTGTGACTAGGAAAAACATGAATGCTGAGTCTTACACACTCCATCTCTCTGCTGAGGAAAATAGTGAAGCAGGGAAGGAATGTAGCTACTACATGTGGAAGCAAAAGTTTCCGGTCAGGTTGGCAAATGTAGTCGAAAGAAAAAAGGATGTGGAGGAGTGGGTTGTGACATTGGCATTCCCAAATCAGGAGAGGCTTTACAGGGGCAAGACCTTACCAGGGGTCTATGCATTTCTTCCTACAGAAATGGTCACTAATTTTCCTTTCATAATTCAGGCAGATTTTTTCCTTGCTTCATCAAGGGAGACAATTATGTTGGATAATAAGTGGAATCAAGGGATACTTGAATATGTTCCGTCAGCTTTTATAGAAGCATTCAAAACACTTCTCGCAGGATCAGATGAAGCTCCAGCATCTAGCTTGCCTAATTTGTTTAAGTTCCTTCCAATTGAAATTTCTCCTTTTGAGAGCCTCAACCACATGAGGAATAAAATCAAAGCAAAACTGCGTGAAGAAAAAATTGTACCTATTGAGACATTCACAAAGCAGAAGCACTTCTTTAAGCCTCGTGAAGTTAGCAGGCTACTACCTACATTTTGGAAGATTTTGACAAAGGCCCACGAGGAAGGAGTATACTTGCTTGACTTATCTTCTCATGATGGGATGAAAATCTTGAGTTCTTCATTTGATAAAAATGAGTACAGTGGCATACTCAAATTTTTAGAGGTGAAACTGGTGAATATTGATTGGTATGCAAAGTGTATCCAGAGTTCTAATCTTGTGTATGAAGTATCAGAAGATGTCTATCTTGAGCTTTTAATGTTTGTTGCTAGACACTGGTCTTCAAATTTTAAGGGCTCCAACATCATTAATATTCCGTTGATTAAATATGTGGCTGCTGACGGGATTCCGTCTTTTTTCAGTATTCATGAATGCAAACAGCTAGGTGCAGGTGCCAAGCGAGTAAAATTAGCAGCCTCAAGTCAGACTTGTCCTTGTTCTTGGCTGATCAACTGGAACAATGTATTTTCATGTGAGACAAAGCAGTTTTTTATGCCAGAAAGCACTCAACGAGCTATCTCTCAATTTCCCAATAAGTGTACTTTGTTGGATTGGTTAGAAAAAGATGTTAATATTGCTACTATGAATGTTTACAGTTTTGCTAATGTCCTCCGCAGTTCTATTAATAACAACTGCAAACTTGCCATTGCATATGCCCATTTCTTATACCACTCTTTGTCAAAGGGTTACTTGTCGAGTCAAGAAGTTGATGGCTTATGCAGTTCTATGCCACTTGTGGACAATTATGGACGTATAGCAAAAAGTAGAAAAGGGATTCTTCTGCCTGCAAATGTGAGCAAATGGGCTGACTTGATTGTTTCTAATCTATGGAGAAATGAAGGTTATGTTGAGCTAGGAAAGGCGTACCTAAATGCATCTTCTTATGCAGGTCAAAGTACAAGTTCTAGGACGCTTCTTGATTTCCTCAAAACCCATGTTAGAGCTTCCGATGTACCTTACATATCTCCTCCAAATGCTGGATTTGCAGCCGCAGATACACCACTTACCAAAGACAATGTCTTTTTGCTTTTGGAATGGATTCGGAATCTGAAGTATAAGGGAGTGCACCTACCGCAGAGGTTCTTGGAATGCATAAAAAAGGGCAACTGGCTTAAAGTTACATGCAGTGATGGATACATGCCTCCCTCAAAGTCATTCTTAATTAGCTCATCATTGGGGAAAATTTTGCAAAGTGGTTCATTTGTTGTTGACATTCCCCTGATTGACGAGAGCTTCTACGGGAATAGAATAAATGAGTACACAGAGGAGTTGAAAATAGTGGGAGTTAAGTTCAGTTATGAGGAAGCATGCGACTTCATTGCAAGAGAACTAATGTCTCGTGCTGCTTCTTTCTCTTTAAGAGGGAGTCATGTTCTTTTGATGCTTAACTTCATCCAATATCTCAGGAAAAGCCTTCTTCCTTTGGACAACTTTGTCAACTGCATTAGAAAGGAAAGTCGGCTAAAGACATCTTCTGGTCTTAGGTCTCCTGTGGGATCTGTACTGAATGATTCTAGCTGGCAAGTTGCATCACAGATTAGTAATATCCCTATCATTGATAATGATTATTATGGTGAGGAAATACATAATTACAAAGAGGAGCTCAAGTTGCTGGGAGTGATAGCTGACTTAAGTGAAAATTACCAAGTTGTCATGGAACATTTAAAATCACCATCAAAATTGTCCTCTTTGACAGTTGAAGCTGTTCTTTTGGTAATGGAATGCATCAAATACTCGAATTCCCCTATTAAACTCTTAGGTTCGCTAAAGAGAACAAACTGTTTGAAAACAAACATGGGTTTCAAAACACCAGGTGAATGTTTCTTGTATGATCCAGTGTGGGGCTGCATTTTAGAGATATTCGATGGTCTTCCTGTTATTGATCATGAATTTTATGGGGAGAAGATTTTCAGTTACAAAGATGAATTGATGCAAATGGGGGTGCTGGTTGATTTTAAGGATGCCATCAAAAAATTTGCAAGTCTCTTTCAACAAAAGGCATTGGAAAATTCAATTAACCAACAACATGTCATCTCATTTCTCTCTTGTTGCAGGCTGCTGAAGGGAAGTGACTACAGTTTTCCTTCTGATTTCTCAACCATCATACGTAAAATGAAGTGGTTGCGTACCGAGGTTGGTGATTTTCGGTGCCCAACAAAGTGCATTTTATATGATCCAGAGTGGGAATCAATATCTTCCATAACTTGTCTCCCTTTCATTCATTATAACAGTGACAAACAGTCTGGTATGGGAATATATGAGTACAAGGAAGAGCTGGAGAGCATTGGTGTTGTTACTGAAGTGAAAGATGGAGCGAGGTTTGTGCCTGAATGTTTGAGTTTTCCTTCCAATCCTTCCACCATTACTCCTGAAAGTGTGTTTTCTTTGCTGGAATGGATCCGACTTCTAATGCAAGATCACAAGCCTACAATTGAAGATGATGATTTCAGAAAAAGGTTGTCCCAAAATTGGTTGAAGACACATGCTGGTTATAGGCCTCCAGACAAATGTTTGTTCTTTGAGTCAAAGTGGAGCTCTTTCTTGAATCCAACCGATGGGCCTTTTATCAATGAGTATTTCTATGGACCTAAAATTGCAATTTACCAGAAAGAACTCAATGCAATAGGGGTCACTAGTGAAGTCGAGAAAGGATGCTCTTTGCTTGCCGACCACCTTAACTCTCTCTCTGATCATGGTACCATTGTGAAAATTTATAATTACTTAAGTGAACACAATTGGAAACCTGAGAAGAGAGAGGCAAACAAGATTTGGATTCTTGATGGAGATAACAGTGGTGGTAAGTGGGTTGATTCTCAAGAATGTGTCATACATGACCCTGCTAAACTTTTCGGTTCAAAATTTTATGTTCTTGAAGATATCTACGATGGCAGTATTCTTGTTTTTTTGTACCTTGCAATGGAAGTCAAGAACAAGCCCTCACTAGAAGACTATGTTGACCTTTGGAATGATTGGGGGAATTCAATGGAGCAATTGTCATATGATGAGTGTTGCAGGTTCTGGATGTCTATCTCGAAACATTTGAGCACAAAACAAGAGAAAAAACTTGCTGAGAGTTTGATGAAACTGCCTGCAACATCAGGAAATAACAAAATATTTCTGGTAGATAAGAAAGATGTATTTATTCCTGATAACTTTCATATGAAGAAGCTTTTTGAGAGGGAGAAAGTTTTTGTATGGTATCCTCATCATAACATGACACCATTGTCCAAGGGTGAACTATCTGAAATTTACAGAAAAATTGGTGCTAGAAATATCTCTGAATCACTATGCAAAGAAGAATCATCCTTGGTGAATGATGGCGTTAAACTGAAGCATGTCGATCCAAATAACATTTTCAACTTAAAGGGGTTGGTTAAGCTTATTCTTGGTTTTCTTGCATGTTCTAACCTTCAAATGGAACCAAATAAGAGACATGAAGCTGTTCAAAGTCTTCTCAACTTAAGCTTCCATGAGACAATGGAGCCAATCAATGTAAGCTATAGTCTGCCACTATCATCAGGGGACATCATTACAAAGAAAGCAAACAAAAGGGTGCGCTGGGAAAGTCAAAGTTCCAAGTTTATCATCCAGATGATGGATGGTGAGGATTCACTGAAATACGTTACAAATTTCTCTGAAGCAATATCTGAGGGTGTTTTGCATGAGAATCATGATCATGTTCCTGCACTATCTGAACTAATCACATTAGGGTTTTTTCTGAAATTCAAGAATGAAGAAATTGATTTTCTAATGGAATCCAAGTATCTGGAGATCGACCATGAGGACGAGAAGTTCCTCAGTTCTGCCTTCCCTTCTAACTAAGTTCTATATTGCAACTGCTTGTGTTTTCTGAATGTTTGTTTGAGTTTGCATGTGTATGTATTTTGAAGCTGTTCTATGTGATGATGTTTATACGTGATATGTTTAGACATATAACATGTTATTATTGTATGACTGAACTACATGTTTACAATGTTCTGCTTGTCCTACTTTTGTATGATGTGCACTTGTTGCACTTTGTAAGACAGCATTTAATTATGGTCCTATATTTTCAGTGTTAAAAGTTAGCTTCCATGAATCAATCTATATGAAGAAAATTATCTTTGTCTAATTTTTTAAATAATTTCCATGAATTTTTTTATAGAAATTTGTCTACACACTATAATATATCTTATATAAAAATCACAGATGGTGTCTCTGTTTCTTTCTTTTTTTTTGTATACTGATGCATGTATATAGTTAAAAGATAATTTTTTTTTAATATATTTAATTGTGAAAAACACACTTCATTTCTATTTTGCATCGTTGAACTGAGAATGTTACTTTTGAAGTTTTTCATATGCAAACTTAAATTATAATAATACAAACACTAAAGGCTGAGTAAAAGGGATATTTAAACTTTATTTGATATACAAAAGTAAAATTTGAACCAAAATATGTCAAATATAATATATGGAGTCTTGACCTTTTCCTTGCTCGGTTGTTAAGATTTTAGTATTTAAAAATTGTAGCATTGTGATCAGAACATAGATATAAGTGTTTTAAGTCATGGGCCATTTAATTAACATTAATATATTGGTATTAAAATCGTAAATAAAAATCAACTAGTATCAACATGGTTGGATCTAGTGGAAGAAGTTAGACTCTTAAAATACGACGAACCAAAGTTTGAATCATTGTGCACGTTTATTTCCAACAATGTCTCAAATAGGATTAATCGGTAGAGGAATCGTATAAAAAAAAATATTGGTGGGTTAAGCCTATAGGTAATGTTATGAAGATTTTGATTTGACGGCATTGGTGATCACTGTAAAAGGGATGGATCCGGATTTTCTCATGTTAGAGGATTTTGGCCCTTTATTAAAAGAAAAAGATAAAAAGGGAAGGATTTTGGTAAAAAAGAGGAGAGTTTGAGATTGAAGATTTGAAAAATAAGAGAAAAATAATATGAGAGGTTCATTTTCCTATGTATTTTTTACAACACACATTATGGCACTCATTCAGGCTATTCAATGAACCTTCTAAGTGTTGATAACAATTGCTACTGTTATAATTGGAACTTGGATGTATTGCACAGCTTAAAGTGATCAATGCCTTAACCATTTTTATTTTTTTTTTGAAACGGCATATATATAAAAGCCAGGCACCAGAGGTGCAAAAGTGGCAAGGTGTTACAAAAGAGAGCCCTGCATGCTTACCAAAAGGACAGCAGCAAGGGATAGCAGGAAAATTACAGTAACAGGGAAGTGGCAAACAAAAGCCAAACACCAAAAAATGAGATATTCAAATCCCTCCTTAACCATTTCTTTGTATTGAGTTTCATAAAACTGACCAACATAAGCACCAGAATGGTGCAATCAACTTTACCAGCTGCTGTAGTACTACATGAAGACTAATATTTTTCTTTCCAAAATTAGGTATTTAATTCGATCAAACCATAAGAATTCAGGCTAAAGGCATATCATATGTATTTATTACGGCCAAATATAAAGTGGATATTTCTAAAGTTCACAAGACAAAGTAACCAAACCCCCTCTACCATATTCATCAGATATGTAAAGGATATCAAGGACTACAAAATGGACACGAAACAAAATAGGAACACAAGTTTAAAGCCTCGAGTAAACCTAATGAAACCATCATAGAGCCAAGAATGGATAAACATTCAGAAAAACATGGCCATCATTAACCAATCATAAAACCTAAATCCGAACGAGTATTACATTCATGGAATTAATTCTGATAACCAATATTCTTCAAGTATGTTCTGCTGTCATAGCCTTCCAATTGCAAAGGGGCTTTCATTGCTCAGCCTTCATCAAACTAGCTAGATGCTTGGATTTTCTTATTTTAGAATGCCTCTTTTTCATTGGATGCTTCGTCTCCTCAAACATCATGATTTCTACTCACTTCATGAGATTTCCAGTTCTCTTCCTCATTCCACATGACACCTTCTCCTCTTTTCTTAAATTGAGCCTCTCTCGATCCCCTAGCCTTGATCTTCTTGAAGGTTGACCAGCCAAGGTAAATCATAGATCAACAGCTCTTAAAGGAAGAGTTATGCATACCAACAATACTTCATAATACGATATTGTGACAACCTGATAGACTTTCTGTGGATCTCAAGACACTGTTAATATTCTACAAGCATAATTTTCAATCTTTTGACTGCAGACTAGACATAATATTGATGTATCTTGAAATCCATGAAACTAAATTTGTCATGAGTCTTGTATAATTTAACTATTGTCAATATATGTAACTCTTTCTATAAAAGGAAGAGCTTGTAAGTTATTGGGAAGGTGCAATGAGTTATGTGGATGACAAGTTTGTGCCTTGCTTTCAATACAACTCCATTTATTCTTGTAGTATGTGTATATGTGAGGATCCCGGACCCTTCATTATCAGAACCTTCTCAATGTTGAAGAAAAGCTAATAAAACAGCACAACCATGAAAACACCTCAGACAGAGAACCATCCCATTATGCTTTTTTTCTTCTGACTCAACCTAACAGTAGGAATAGGTTAAGTGTTAGCAAAGAAAGAGCTCAGTCTCAATTTATACTATATTATTTTCCAGCCTATTCTCTTATCCATTCTTAATTGTCATTTTTTTCTTTTGTACTTTTTAGCTATTTTCCTACGTCTTGTCCTTGCTTACTTTGCCATCAAAGGTAAAACACACTCTCATTCCCCAAATAGAATAACGTTTGATAATTAAACACTGCAACTTAATTCTAAATTGTTGACATTCAACATTTCACAGCTTTTACGGGCATAAATATAGAGATAATTTGTATCTCTAAAGGAAACCAACCTAAAGAACCCATTCATGACCAAAGAAGCTATTAAAACTATACACACTCCTCATAGTGACTCCCCTAATTTATAGTATTAACGTTGTCAAATTGTTAAACGAGACAAAAAACAAAGCAACTTCATTGTGTTGTTCAGACAAGAGACAAAGCATTACAAGTATTCATTCTCAAGTTAATACTATAAGTTAGCAGAGAATATGAAGGGAGGGGTATCACTCTTTATATACTCTAATCAGGCTCTATCTTTATTCTATGTTGGATATGAAAAGCAAAGACGCATTTTCTTACATATAAAAAATATATTGTCTGGGGTGTGGTTGATTCCTAGTACAGTGAGGGTGAGTTAAATCAAAATTATATAAAATAAATAAATAAAAGTAATCATTTCCTCAAAAAAAAAAAAAAAGTAATCATAGCAAGTGATGCTAAATCCTAATAAAATCATAAGAGTGGATGAAAGGACTAACGGAGAGTGGGGATCTTCGATGAGCTGAAATTTATTGACAACGGGTCGAGCCTCTGTCTGCATAGCTGATAAATTAGTTTTCTTTGGAGATACAAATTATCTCTATGTTTATATCCCTAAACACCAACTAATTTATAGTGACACCCCTAATTTATAGTATTAACGTTGCCAAATTGTTAATTGAGACAAAAACCAAAGCAACTTCATTGTGTTGTTATGACAAGAGACAAAGCATAACAAGTAGTCACTCTCAACTCTCAAGTTAGTACTATATTCAATTCCAGCCTTATGCTTTCTCCATTCTTATTTTCCATTTCATTTTATTTTTTTCTTTTGTACTTTTTAGCTGTTTTCCTACTTCTTTAACTTGCTTTCTTTGTCATAAAAAAAGTAAATCATCAAAATAAAACAGGTCAGACCAATTGTTATTCACAATGAGACATCAAAGGCAAAACATACTTGCCTGACCTAAAAAGCACCTCAATGCAGATAAAGAAGTGTAATCCGAATTTCAATAAAAGTTTTCCAT
This sequence comes from Medicago lupulina, assembly GCA_958299785.1. Classification (NCBI taxonomy): domain Eukaryota; kingdom Viridiplantae; phylum Streptophyta; class Magnoliopsida; order Fabales; family Fabaceae; genus Medicago; species Medicago lupulina. Next base: position 65,530,815 of record OY283144.1, read on the forward strand.
ACAACAGTTATGACAACAAATAGAATAACCCTCAATTATTAAACAATACAACTTATTGCTGAAGTATTGACATTCCACATTTTACAGCTTTTAGGGGATACAAACATAGAGTCTCTGTGATAGAGATACAACTAACCTAAACAACCCATTCATCTGGACCAAAGAAGTTAAGACAACCCTACATATGCAGAAAAACTAACTAGACATATAATTAAGTTAAGACATGTAAAAGTCTCAAAAGTCAAAAGTACCTCCTCATGTGTAACAATAGTAGCTCATCTCCTATATGGCTTCAAATGATAATTTTGAAACTCTGACCCAAATGTTATGGACTCTTGATCAAGCCTTTTCTTCAATCTCCTCCAAGTCCTCAACATATCCGACTGAATGAGACCCCTGTACAGTGTCTCAAAGGTAACTTTTTGAGGGAGAAACCCCTTTTCTATCATCTCAACAAAATACTGGCAAGCCTCCCTCCATTTCTTGTTCTCGCACAACCCATGTATCAAAACCGTATATGAATCCAAATCTGGTCCAACCCCACTCTCCATCATATCATTCCAAATCTCCTTAACAACACCAATCATATCCGCCTTCAAAAACATGGCAATCAAAACCCCATACGTATGCGTCGTCGGCTCACACAACCCATCTTCCTTCATCTTCTTAAAAAACTTCAAAGCCTTATCAGCATCCTTCCTCCCTCTATACTCTTTAAAGAAACAATTATACGTGGCAGCACAAGGACTCACACCATTCCTCACCATCTCATCAATCAAATCCTCCGCCTCTTCAATCCTCCCACACGAACAAAGACACTTAATCACCGACGTATAAGTCACCACATTCGGGCAAATCCCTTTCTCCTTCATCAAACCCAGCTTATCCAAAACCAACTGCGGCTTATGCGCCCTACTATAAACATGCAAAACAATCGAAAAACTAGTCACATCTGGCTCAATCCCACTCTCACGCATTTCATCAAACACCTTCTCCGCATCCCTTATAGTCCTCTCAAACCTCTCCTCCGGATGCAAACTCGCCTTTCTACATATCCCATTCAATATCACATTATACGTAACAACATTCGGTTCAACTCCTTTCACCTTCATCTCGTTCAAAAACGACAATGCTGTCTTAAACCTCCCAATCTTACACCAACCATATATCAAAACAGTATACATTTTCACATCAGCTACAAATCTATTACAATTTCTGTTAAACAACTCGCAAGCGTGTTTAACGTAACCATACTTACATAACGTGTCAAGCAAGTAAGTGAAATGCTCTGATGTCAATTTAGTATTTGTATATGATTCGATGTCATCGAACGCGCGAATGGCTTGACGGGTTAAATTAGCAGAGATAAGTCTTTTAATGAGGATGAAAAAAGTGGTGGGTGTAGGAGGGAGGTTAATTTGGTCCATTTCAACAATGAGTTGCGAAGCGAGGTCGAATTGATGAACTTTGGAGACAATATCAATGAGGAGATTGTAGGATTGAAGAGAGAGAGGTGGGTTTGGGAGAGATTTGGAGAAATTGTGAAGAGAGAGAGCGATTTTGGAGTGGTGTTTGAGGAGAGTTAAGGTTTGGGTTAAGAGAATTGGGGTTAGGGTTATGCCATTGAGTTGAAGGGAAGATTCTGTGAAATGGTAAGGGTTGTGGTGTGTAAGGAGGATTTTGGAGATTAATTCGGCGTCGTTTTGGGTTTGTGAAGAGATTGAAGAGAAGAAGCGTGTAATGGAGGAGTTGAAATTGCGGTGAGAATGTTTCAGAAGAAACGCCATCTTTCAGTGAATGAGACCTAAAGCATGAGAATGAAGATCAAGTATGAAAAATAGCCAATGAGGTCGATCAAATTAGTGATGTGGGAACTGACTTGAAACTTCACGTCAACATCTAACTTAACACGTCAACATTGTTAACTAAGATATTTGATGGATGGACAAAATTGATTGATATTCATAAAATTTAAGGACGTATTAGCTATTTCAAAATATTCAAAGATGAAATTAATCAATCCATATAAATTTGAGGATGAAATAACCTATTCACTCAAAAAAAAGTGGGGAAATGGACTTCAAGTTAAAAAAATATAAAAAATAAACAATAAACCATCATTTTAATCTATTGATCTACAATCCAATTTTTTTTTTGGGTTACATCTACGATCCAAATTTAAGCTTAGGTATTTTAAAATATAAAAAATAAAAATAAATGTTTGTTTTTTATTCGAATCAGTTGATCAAAATCGAACGACTATCAATGCATGTGATTGCGACAACAATGTGATCGTAGGGAATTTGATTTTGATGTATAGTTAGGTGTTGTATGAGTTTACCACCATGGTGGTCCTATGCAAAGCAAGCTATAATATGTGGTTTTTGTGTGGCGGGCTTTTACGAACCAGAGACATGTTTACATTGTTTTCTTCACTCTTCATGTGTACTGATTATTAATCTATATGAGATGAGATGAGATATGAGATGAGATAAGTACTAACTAGTAGAACAAGATATTAATTTGGGAAAAGAACTAGGAAAACTTTGTTAAGGGTGTGTTTGTTTCAATTTTACTAAATTTATTCCTAGAAATAACATTCTTTGGAATATATAGATGTAAATTTTATTCTAAGGTATTTAGAAAAAAAAATGTTTGTTTAACATTATAATATTTCAAGGAATCTTAAAAATAGGGATTATAATAGGTAATTATTCATGAATTTATTCTCATATTTATGAGAACTTTATTCCCACCAATTTCTTTGGGAAATTTTGTATAATCCCATGAACATTTTATATCCGAGAATAAAATTTGGTAAACTTGTAACAAACATAGACATATATATTTATATAATTTTATTTCCAGGAATATAGAATTATATAACTTGAAACAAACACACCGTAATAGTTTGAAAAGAGATACCGATTATTATGAGAACAAATAAAAAGTTATTCAAGAAAAAAGATTTGGGATACTGTATCAAAGTTGTCCTGACCCTAACAATTCTCTCAATTGAATTCCTCATGGAGTGAATGAGTTAGTTATTAATATCAAAATTTATTGGGAATGCATCTATTTTTATCCCATTCATTTATTTTCGACAGAATTATCTCATTCATTTATTAGAGATTATTGTTGTAAGCTTGTGAATTGTTGACCGAGTGATATTTTTTTTTTCTTCAAGGCCTATATTGTTGTACACCAAAAAAAAAAGGCCTATATTGTTGTGAACATATCTTTAAGAAAAAAAAAATTCTAGTATTTTATTATTTTTATTTTTGCTCTTTTTCAATTTTTGCCCCTACCTATCATAAAAAGCTAGAAATTTAACAAATAGAAAAATAATTTATACTTTACCTTATCGATTGAGCGAGGTAAAGGGGCAAAAATGACAAATTGGTAATCTATAAGTTGCAAAAATATAGTATTAAACAAATAAACAAAGGATATGGTTCTTATAATACAAGAGATAAATAAAATTCTACTTGTTGCAAGTTTAGGAGAAAAATATGACTAAAATTATTAATTTTGTTTATGTGATGTTCCTATTTATTTTGTTATTTTTCGTTGTAGTTAACGTTGATGGTAAACCAATTTCTTTTTCTTTTTTTTTAACCTTATTGTCTATCTTATACAAAATCTTTCACCCCTTTAAATAATATTTGTTTCTTCTTGATTTATATCACATGAAAGTGGCCAGGTTGCAAGGCAGCTATTGATTGTGGAAAAAACTTTTGCATTCGTCCTTTTAAAGCAAAATGCATGATGTTCACTTGTTTTTGTGTTCGTTGAAGTTGTAGTTCAGGGTTAAAAGTTTGCCATTGTAATTTTAGAGGACAAAATCTATTTCATGTTATTGATGATGAAAAGTAATCAAAGTAGTAATAATTTTAATAAATTATATTTTGCTTTTAAGCTTGCAATTTTATTTGCATGTCATAATGTTATTATTGTTATAATTTGTCTACACTTTAATTTGCAGACCTAGAGAGTTATTAATGAATAAATAGTTTCAACTGTGTACTTAGTTTTCAACTGAATATGGTTTTGGTCGTGATGTCTGTTTTGATGATAAAGCTTTAGATTCTACCTCTGAGTTTTCCGAACAGCTTGGTGATTTTGATAATAACGAGCCAATTGTTGAGGCCCTTGTCCACGACCTCAAGGAGGTTTGGGAGAATTCAGCATCTAAAAATACAACAGTTGATGTGGCAGATTACAACAGCTATGCACAATACGGTAACAACCATGTTTCTGCAACTTTCAAAGTACAACAGCAGTTTGTTTGTTCACCCACAGTTCCTTTATTACCGGAAGCCACTGTACACCATTCAGCTCCATCTATTGACTCTCCAAATCACGGACTGAATGTTACTTCAAGTAAAGTGAATCCAACCAAGGCAGCCTCTTACTCTACTTCACGCAAACATCCATCAATCTCGGGCCCCTGGAGTTTTGAATGGATTAAGGACCACCATTTGGGTGATGTTGGTGTTATTTTCTCGCATAAAAGAAAGAAAAAGGTGAATGATAAACAGAAACATCATAAGGGCTCCTCAAAAGCTAATTCTCTTATTCATAATCCTTCTCTTGTTAGTATGCGACGTGTTGCTCGTATGCCGCTCAAAGATCGTCAAACTTTGCTTAGAATGCTCAAGAAGCATAAAAAGAAGCAATCAACACATTCTTGCAATGTTGGCAGCGCATGTACTGAGTCATTGGATGCAAAAACATCTTCCACAAATTCTGGCGGTGATTGGAGAAATTGGGTTACTTTACAAGATAAATCTAATGGGGGCAGCAAAGACATTGTGGACATCGGTAAAGCTATTAACTTACAATTCAAAGGTGATTGCTCTAACATGTTCCAAGTTCTTTCTCGGCCAAGTAATTCGATGAAGAAGGTAACAAAAGGTGTTGGGGGCGTGGAAGGTAGTAACTCAAATATTGTTTTTAATTCAGCCGGTTGTTAGTTTCAGTTTTGTGTTTGTGTTGGGTGTCAGCGGTCAAAATGAAATTTATTTCTTATAACATTAGAGGTCTAGGGGGCTTGGAAAAAAAAAAGAAATTCAGAAACTTGTGAAATTTCATCGTCCGTGGATTTTATGTATTCAGGAAACTAAGTTGGAAAATATTGATGATTTTCTTTGTGCTACTCTTTGGGGCAGTCAAACTTTTGGTCACTCTTACAAACCCTCTATGGGGGCTTCCGGTGGTATTCTAACTCTTTGGGACACAGTTGAGGTTGATGTTTGGCTAACTAGGAGTATAGCCCATGTTATTATTGTTCAAGGTGTTATGGTGAAGAATGGGGGCTAGTTTGCCATTGCAAATGTTTATGCTCCGTGTGACCCTCTCGGTAGGCAGGATGGTTGGACTCGCCTTGGTCCCCTTCTTAGCAACTTTAGTGATTTATGTTGGTGTGTGTGTGGTGATTTTAACGCCATTCGATCACCAGTTGAACGTAAGAGCAGAGTAGTTAGCACCATTGTTGAAGATTATTCTCATTTCAACCAGTTCATCGATAGTAACGTTCAATTTGATGCTTAACTTTTATACATCCTATTGATTAACGAACTTGAATTATTGAGTTTAAAAACAGTCTTTGTGGGAACGATATTTTTACTACTTCGGTAGTTTTTGGTACACTTGTCAAACGTCTATCACATATCTCCTCCAAATGCTGGATTTGCAGCCGCAGATACACCACTTACCAAAGACAATGTCTTTTTGCTTTTGGATTGGATTCGGAATCTAAAGTATAAGGGAGTGCACCTACCACAGAGGTTCTTGAAAAGTTAAAATTTATTAAGGGGAGCTTGAATACCTGGCATCAAAATCACACTCAAAACCTTGAACGTCGTATTAATAATATTCAAGATCGCATTTCTTCTCTTGATGCTAAAGGGGAAGAATTCAATCTTTTAATCGAGGAGGTAGAGGAGTTACACTCTCTTTCAGCAGACTTACATTCCTTATCTCGTATCAACACCAGCATGCAATGGCAGAAATCTAGATTGCGTTGGTTGAAGGAAGGAGATGCTAACTCTAAAAAAATTCACTGCATTATGTCCTCTCGTCGACAGGCAAATTCTATTGTTTCTCTAACTGTTGACGGCGCCACTGTTGAGAGTGTGGACGACATTCGGGGAGTGGTGTTTAATCACTTCTCATCGTGTTTTCGATTAGTTGTTGTTGAAAGACCTAGCATTGAGAATCTCAATTTCAAGATGCTTAATATCGGCCAGTGCGGAGATTTAACCAAACCTTTTACTGTTGAGGAAGTGAAGCAAGCTGTGTGGGATTGTGATAGTTATAAGAGCCCCGGGCCTGGTGGTATTAATTTGGGCTTTATCAAGGATTTTTGGTCGGAATTTCAGGATGACTTTATGCGCTTCATCTCTAAATTTCATAGGAATGGGAAGTTATCAAAAGGTATCAACAATACTTTCATTGCCTTAATTCCTAAGGTAGAGAACCCTCAACGTCTAAATGATTTCAGACCCATCTCTATGGTCAGAAGTTTATACAAAGTTCTCTCTAAGGTTCTCACCAATAGATTGCACCGGGTTATGCCTAGTATAATTTCAGAAACGCAGTCTGCTTTTATTCAAGGTCGACAAATTCTTGATGGAATCCTGATTGCTAATGAGTTGGTGGAAGATGCTAAGCGTCTGGAAAAAAAAAGACTTACTTCTTTTCAAAGTTGATTTTGAAAAGGCTTTTGATTCAATTGATTGGTCATATCTGGAAGCAGTCATGAAAAAAATGAATTTTCCTACCTTATGGCGTAAGTGGATTAGGGAATGCATTAGCACAACATCTGCTCAGGTTCTAGTTAATGGCTGCCCAACAGATGAATTCAATTTTGAACATGGGTTGAGGCAAGGTGACCCCCTATCGCCTTTTTTATTTTTAATAGCAGCTGAAGGTTTGAATATTATGATGAATGTCTTAGTGGAGGCTGGCCTTTACTCTAGTTATAAGGTGGGCGCCAATAATCTTGATCAAATCACACATTTACAATTTGCTGATGATACTTTGTTAATTGGAGATCGTAGTTGGGCAAACATCTGAGCTTTGAAAGCGTTGCTCCTTTTTTTTTTAGGCGACTTCTGGCCTAAAGGTGAATTTTCACAAAAGCATGCTAGGTGGTGTTAACATTCATGACTCTTGGTTGGCCGAGGCGGCTTCTCTCCTTCATTGCAAATTGGGTCGTATACCTATCCTTTATCTGGGGTTTCCTATTGGTGGTGATCCTCACAAGTTAAAATTTTGGCAACCTTTGCTTGACCACATTAAGTCAAGATTAACGGGTTGGAAGAGTAAAAATCTTTCTTTGGGTGGCTGATTAGTCCTTCTGAAGTCTGTCTTGTCCTCTCTTTCAGTCTATTTTCTTTCCTTCTTCAAGGCTCCCGCAGGTATCATTTCCTTTAATGAATCTACTTTTAATTGTTTCTTTGGGGGGGGGGGGGGGGGGGTGAGGAGGTTAGGAAAATTTCTTGGATTAATTGGGACACTATTTGGGGGTGCGGAGGATTAGGGAATTTAATTTAGCGCTTCTTGGCAAATGGTGTTGGAGGATGAGGGTAGAAAAGAGAAGTTTGTGGTATAAAATCTTAGCAACTAGGTATGGGGAGGTGGGAGGTATTATTGCTGAGGAGGGAAGGTTTAATTCTGTTTGGTGGAACAACTTGATTCTTATCAAGAATTCGCCTGGTGTAGGAGGTGGCTATTGGTTCGATGATAATATTGGGCGGGAAGTAGGTGATGGTACTCAAACTTTATTCTGGTGGGATCCATGGATTGATGCCATGATTTTGAAGAATATTTTTAGTCGCCTTTTTTATCTTGTTATTAACAAAATGGCAACGGTGGCTGAAATGTATTCGCTTGGGTGGGGGGAGGATGGTGAGGCTTGGTAGTGGAGGCGCCGATTATTAGCATGGGAGGAGGAGAAGGTGCAGGAGTGTTGTGATTTTTTAACTAATATTGTTTTGCAGCCTCATATTTCTGACAGGTGGATTTGACACTTACATGTGACTAACAAATATAATGTCACAAGTGCTTATAATCATTTGATGTTAACAGTCAACAATACTATTGTCGCTGCTCATACAACCGAAATTTGGAACAAAGAGGTTCCTCTCAAAGTCAGCCTCTTTGCTTGGCGTCTGTTTCGAAACCGGTTACCAACAACAGATAATTTAATCAAAAGACAGGTCCTTCAACAAAACGCTCAGCTTTGAACAGGTGGTTGCAGCTTGATGGAGGATGTAGAGCACCTTTTTCTCTCTTGTGATTTGTTTGGGAAACTTTGTTACGGTATCTCTAACTGGCTTAGTTTCCACATGGTGTACCCAAAACATTTGTCAGACCATTTACATCAATTTGGCACCTTAGGCGGGTATTCTAAGAGTATTCGCTCAGCTTTTAATCTCATATGGCTTTCTTGTGTGTGAGTGATTTGGATAGAAAGAAACGCGCGAGTCTTTAACCAAAAGAAGGCAACTCTTGATCAATTACTTGACAAAATTAAACTTCATTCATACTGGTGGCTGAAAGCGAACCGTCCTAGCTTTGCTTTCTCTTATCATTTTTGGTGGATGAACCCTTTATCTTGTTTAGGCATCTATCTGTAATGGGGGTCTCAGAACTTGGCCACCTCTTGTTTATAAACTTTTGGTTAGACTGATGTAACTTGATTCTCTTTCAGCTGGTTTTTTGGCACTTCTTGTGCTGATTTTCCAGGCTTTTGGTAATATATTCCATTTTATCTTCTTCTTCAAAAAAAAAGTCACAATTATAATAAAAAAATAATTTTTTTTATTGGCATAGAGTACTCCATTTTTTTTAAAAGGCTAAAAATATATTAAAAACAAAATAAGTCCCTCTAACACAAGGTGTACTAAAGAAAACTTAAAAGTTCAAGAATTACATCATACAATCCAAGCTACTACAAGTAGCCAAAAACAAAATGAAAAAATTCGTCTTTAAACAAAGCAAAGGTGTCGGCCTCCAAGTAGAGTAGTCAAACTCAAACAAAATGTAATTTGATTTTAACCACCAGAAGACTTGAATTTTTACCTTTTCAATAGGGCAAAAAGAGTCGATGTCCTGTTGTTAAAAAATCCTCTCATTGCGGTCCTTCCAAATAATAAATAGTGCTGAAATCTAGACAATATTACAAGTTGTGCGGGAATTTTTAGAAAATCACCTAGACCACTAAACCGAATAGAATGATCTTGTAGACTACCCTGTGATACAAAATAATACCTAGCAACCATGTTGTCAAATGCCAAAGTTGATCATAGTAGTTACATTGAAAGAATAAGTGCTCCTGGTTTTTCACAATATCACAACTAAATGAACGTAAAATGTCCGTATTTGCTAAGATGTTACGTCTATACAGGTTGTCTTTGGTAGGAAGGAGGTTAATTTGGTCCATTTCAACAATGAGTTGTGAAGCAAGGTTGAATTGATGAACTTTGGAGACGAAATCAATGAGGAGATTGTAGGATTGAAGAGAGAGAGAGAGAGAGAGAGAGAGAGAGAGAGAGAGGTGGGTTTGGGAGAGATTTGGAGAAATTGTGTACGGAGAGAGTGATTTTCGAGTGGTGTTTGAGGAGAGTTATGGTTATGTTGTTGAGTTAAAAGGAGTTAGGAGGATTTTGGAGATTAATTCGGCGTCATTTTGGGTTTGTGAAGGGATTGAAGAGAAGAAGCGTGTGATGGAGGAGTTGAAATTGCGGTGTGAGTGTTTGAGAAGAAACGCCATCATCGAGTTGCTTCGACAAATCTTTGAGTGAATGAGACATAAAGCATGAGCAAGAAGATGAAGTATAAAAAATATGATTCAAAGGCCTATTTGTCCCTAAATTTTTATGCATTGATTTTATTGTCCCCAATTTTTTTGAAATAATCAATATGACTTTGAATTTTACCTCGTTGATCAAATTGATCTCTGTTAGGTATAGTTGTTAATGGTGTTGACGTGTCACATAAAGCGTTAACGAGGCGTTTTAAGTCAACTTCCACGTGTATAAAAACAAATTTGATCGAAATTTTTAAATTTTATTTTTGAAACGAAAGTCATTACAAATTGTTACATTGTCAAATCGATTTGATAGTGAGTGACATAATTCAGGGATTGATTTGATAATGTAGCTATTTGTAAGGACTTTCGTTTTTTTATAAAAAAAGTATCAAAATTTTTCGATCAACTTCGTCTATGTACACGTGGAAGCCGACTTAGAACTCCATGTTAGCGCCTAACCTGACACATCAACATTGTTAACGGCAAGACTTGACGGATGAACTAAATTGATTGAAATTCATAAAATTCAAGGATGTAGTGGCTATTTCAAATAATTCAAAGATCAAATTGATCGATGCGTACAAATTTAAGGTCTAAGTAACATATTCACTCAAAAAAATGTGGGCAAGAGAAATGCTAACAACACACATTTTTTAACACATTATTTTTGATTGGTTAAAATTCACATGAGACTGACCTAATTTATATGGGACCCACATGATTTGGTGGGACCCATGTGAATTTTAACCAATCAAAGAAAGTGTACTAGAAAGTGTGTGTTAAAATATGTGTTGATAGTATTTCTGATGTTGGCAAATGGACTTCTAGTTAAAAAAGATAAAGAAAGAATAATAAAAAAAATAAACAATAAACCATTATTTTAAACTATTGATCTACAGTCCAAATTTTAGCTTATGTATATTAAAATATAATAAAAAATAAAAATAAATGTTTGTTTTTATTTGAACCATCCGATCAAAATTGAACGACTATCAATGCATGTGATTGCGACAACAACGTGATTGTAGGGAATTTGATTTTGATGTATAGTTAAGTGTTGTATGAGCTTACCACAATGGTGGTCCTAATGCAAAGCAAGCTATAATTGGTGGTTTTTGTGTCGCAGGCTTTCAGACCAGATTTTTCATGGATACCGACTATTAGACTTTGTTTGGGAGTTTAGAGGGGAGGGGAATGGAGGGCTGATGACATCTCGTCATTACGTAATTTTCTATGTAATTTGTCACAATTTGAGCTCACAAGGCGACTTAAGCAGCAAGAAGAGAAGGAAAAACTGAAGAAAAAGAAGAAGTTAAAAATGTGACACGGTTGCAAACAAACGTGTCACGTTTTTGAAGGCCTTGGAAACATGCATTCGACATTGGTCCAAACGTGTCACGGTGGCAAAAACGTGACACGATTTTGGAAACCCTAATTCAGGTAGTTTGTTACACAAGGCAAAAACGTGTCACGATTTACTTAAAACGTGACACGATTTGGACAAATTTCTGAGCCAATTTATTCTGAAGTTTATTCTGAAAACAAGGTTTACGAATTAAGAAGAGCAAAACGCGATTTTGAGACCTAAAGACAGCTAGGAGGGCGATTTTTTCAACCTTCTATCAATGCATGTATGTTTTAATTCCTATATTGATTATGCTATTTGTAAACTCGATTATGAGTAGTTAAATCTCTTAGAGATTAGGTATGAGATGATTCTGTGTAATCCTAATTGAAACATGTTGTTGTGAAACTCTATCTATTGTGAATGACAATCTAGTTTTATTCAATTCAATTATTTTTAATGTTTTTTATATCCTGATCAAATATAAACATGATTTAGTGAGAATGAATGACTACTGACCATAGCTTTCAACTTAGACCTAATTGAATTGTTCTATAAACAAGGTTAGTCTAAGAATGGATAATCGTTTATTAGTGATAATAGGTTAACGTTCTTAAAACCTTCAAAGATTATTAGACCACCTAAGAAATTAGGGGTTGTAATCTGAGAAGAGGGTCCCAAGTCAAGGGATTGATTAAGACTTTTTGTTAATCATCGTGAAACTAGAGAAGCATTCATAAGAAATAGGTGCAGTATACCAATCAGGAGAAATAGAGGATTCGAAAGACCTAGTCTTATCTCTCTTCTTATTTTCTAGTCAAATCATTTATATTCTGTTTTTAAATTTTATGCAATCAAACTAAATCTAATGCATAGGGCAACCAAAATAACTTTTACACATCCTTTAAAATAATGCTATTTTCTTGTTTAAATTAACACAATCTTATAAATTTTATTACTTCGATGGTTTTAGTACACTTGCTAAAACTCTATCAAGGGCTTTGGGGGGTTAAAAATATATAGAAAAGTGGGAAAATCTTTCACATTTTTTTAAAGAACAATTATTTAGAGAATGATAAATTAATATTTATGATTAATATATTTTAATTTTAAAAATATCATCACAACATAGATTGAATTTTAAAAATTCATATAAACCCTCCAAAATCCTACAAAACTCTCCACCAATACAATTTTTGAGTTCCCCAAATGAGGGGGATTTTCCATTATGAATAAAAAATTAACCTATAAAACTCTCTCTTCTCAACGTCTTATATTTCTTCCACTTGTTCCTTCCTTTTTTCCAAAACCCTCTCCTTCCCTTTCATCTAAACCCCAAACAAAGCCTTAATCTATATGAGATGCTAACTAGTAGAGCAAGATATTAATATGGGAAAAGAACTAGTAAAACTTTGTGTTAATAGTTTGAAAAGAGAAACCAATTATTGAGAGAACAGATGAAAATTTGTTCAAGAAAATAGATTTTGATATCAAAGTTACAAGTGAAGTCTTGACCCTAACAATTCCCTCAATTAAATACTTAATGGAGTTAATGAGTTAGTTATGAGCATCAAAATTTATTGTGAATGCATCTATTCTTTACTTCATCTATTTTAAAATACATGTCGCAATCAACCACTGCACCTATATTAATAAACAACTTTAACTATTAATATCATTAATTATATAGAACAAAAAATTATAAAAATTTGATATTTTGAAAATGTTTATCGAGACAAATCAAACAACGTCTTGTACTTGCAAAAAAAGTACAAGTAAGAGATACTAGGGTCGTATTCTAGGGTTTAGACTGATTATTGAATGCCTTTAGAATGCCCTAAAGGGAGGTATTTATAGCCTGCTATGGGCTTGGGTTTCGGTTGCTTAACCTCCAAGTAATAGGGGTATTTTTGGTATTTAGGCGGTTTCTAAATAGTTTTAGAAGTTAAGAAAGGCGACGCCCTAAAGGGGGCGCGCCTAGGCCTATAGAGTCTTTCTGGAGGGCGTCTGAGCCCTTCTAGAAGGCTTTTAAGCCTTTAGGAATATTATGACGGTCCAATCTTACCTGTTAACATTTGTATTTATATATATGGTCAACATAAGTTATGTGAATAGTGCTCATTGTAAAATTGCGACATGTATTTTGAAACGGAAGAGTATCTCATTCATTTATTAGAGATTATTGTTGTAAGCTTATTGAATTGTTGACCGAGTGAAGTTTCTCTTCTTAAAGGCTTATGTTGTTGACTTGTGAATATATCTTATGAAAACTTTTTTCTTGTATTTTATTATTTTTATCTTTGCTCTTTTTCAATTTTCGCCCCTACCTATCATAGAAGGCTAGAAATTTAACAAATAGAAAAATAATGGATATTTTACCTTATCGATTGAGCGGATTAAAGGGGCAAAGGTTACAAATTTATAATTTATAAGTGCAAAAATATATTAAAGCATATGATTCTTGCAACATCAGAGATCAATAAAATACTATTTGTTGCAAGTTTAGGAGAAAAATATGACTAAAATTATTAAGTTTGTTCATGTGACGGTCCTCTTTATTTTGTTATTTTTTGTTGTAACTAACGTTAATGGTAAACCAATTTATGTTTTTTTTTTTTTTAACTTCATTGTTTATCTTGAACAAAATCTTTCACCCCTTTAAGTAGTATTTGTTTCTTCTTGTTTTATATCACAGGAAAGTGGCCAAGTTGCAAAGAAGCTATTGATTGTGGAGAAGACTTTTGCATTAGTCGCTTTAAAGTAAAATGTTGGAGGTTCAAATGTTTTTGTGTTCAATGAAGTTTAATTCGGTGATAAGAGTTTGACATTTTATCTTTAACGGACAAAATCTATATCATGTTATACTTTGCTTTTAAACCTGCAATTTATTTGCATGTCATAATGTCATGGGTTTTGTTAACAAGTGTCTTAAGGACATTATTTAAGGATTCTTAATAAAGAAATTATTCTTTAAAAAAGTCAAAAACTCAAATTTTCAATGCATTGATTTCATAAACTTTGACAAAAACTTACTATTTAAAGTTACTAAACAATGCCCGAAGGGCACTTGTTAATATCTCCATAAAGTTATTGGTTTAAGGAAAATGTTAACAAGTGTCCCAAGGGCATTATTTAAGTATTAAAAAGTAGCAACTTTTTTATTGAAAATTGTACGGTTTTGACTTTAACAAGTGTTTGACTTGTATTTTCAAGACATAATTTCCTTACGTGAGTTTCTTAAACAATACTCTTAAGACACTCATTAACAAAACCCTTATTTTAATAATTTGTCTACACTTTAATTTACACTTGGTTGGCCTTTGAACTTCTTTTACGGACTTAGAAAGTTAATAAATAGATAGTTTCTATTGTGTATTTGGTTTTTAGTCAATAATTAAACTATTAATATTAAAAAAAGTCACAATTATAATAAAATAATAATTTTTTATTGGCATATAGTATTCCATTGTTGTTATTGATTTAGAGTTGTATGCAATACAAGCTACAGTTAATGTGACTAATTTACCAAACGGCTGATAATCTGATGTAGATCATCGCAATAAACGATTGGTGTGTGGGATTCGCTAATTACTATGTTGGCAGTCGAATTCACTCCCCACTCTCAAGAATTTGTTTGTGGTTTTGTATCCCAATCATCCTTTTTATTGACATGGGTATGTGTGGACTCGAAAGAGTCGTTAATGTTAGTTGTCGTTGTTGCAGGGAGTTGATGGTACATGATCCAATTTTCATGTTGACGATCGATTCATTCGTCAAATTATCGACCCGCTTCGTACTCACAAATGTATATCGTTAATGGTGTTCGTTTGTTAGAATTGATTAGGGTTGGATCCACTGTGTTATTCTTTCTTGATGTATTACCTGTTAGAGTTTATTCACATGAATTGACTGAGTCAGGTTTTATGTCCCCCAAGTTTTTACGCATTTTTTCCACTTTTTTAATAATACATATGAGCAATTGACAAAAGATTAGAGTAGGATACCAACTTAGTTGGACACTATTTTTTTTTTATGTCATTTTGCTCTTGACTTAAAACAAAAATCATTTTTAAACCCAATGTACTAGTATAAAATGAACATGTGACCTTTCTTCTTCTAAAAAACGAACACCACAACATGCAACACATGAGGGAACACAAAACCTTTCTTCTCCTTTATCATGTGAAGAAGAATTTGATGAGGTTGGAGACGAAGACACCGATGAAGATGATGAAGATGATGTTACGGAACTTTAAAAGGATTGAACTTTTGAATAAAAACTTGTTTATTTTTTGGATTGTTTTATTAACAAGTTTAAAAATCTTTGAAACTTACTTTTTTGGATGGCTGAGAGACTTATGATTTTGTGCGTTAATTTTGTATTTTGATGTTAAGTTAAAGATAACATTTTATTATGGTGGTTTGGTATATTTTACCTTTATAATTTAGTCATATTTTGCACTAATATCTATTTACAATATTATATTAGCTTACATATGTCATACATATAATAAATTGTATATACTTTTAATTTTAGATAAATTCATACAAATTTTTGAGTCGAATTTATTTAAATAAAACAAAATGAGAAAACTCTCGGGTTGTAAATCCTTGAGTGGAGCTCCTATAAATTTATGTCTACATAATTATATAGTATCACTTCATTTTTTTACCAAAGCAACTCTCCATTTTCTTCTTGTCGACCAATTTTTTAACAAAAAACAAAAATGGAGTCGGCCAATTTCATTAATTGGACAAAAATACAAGAAGAATAAAATAGTCCGTGACTATGAAGACACGTGTTTGGCTGCTGCTGCAAACTCACCCATCATACTACAAATTTCTACGGTCGTGAATGACGAATCCAAATCTTCAACAACAAAAAAACCAACCTTCCAACGTTAGGAGTTAACAAAATCAAATCACAAAATTTTCAAATAACGTTGTTTTAGTTGATAAGCAGAGGACTAAGTAAAGTTGAATTCAACTCTAGTGGTTAATATGATGATCTTTGAACAATTTTTTATTTTATTTTTTAGCGTAAATCAGGACAATGGAAATTAGTTTCTTCGATTTTGCTGGATACAAATGAATGACAAACTCTCACTAAGAATTTTAACCTACTGTATACGCAAGAGAGCTGCATGACCTTAGTTAAATTAAAAAAAGACGTGTCATTTTATCTAAACACTCTTAGACAAGGAACAATTTTTTTTTCATTCGAAAAGAACAATCTTGTAACAAATTTCTCTAAAGACTATTATAAACAAACAATTATTTTTTAGATTATGTATCTGAGTATTCAATAAATTAAAAATAGAAAAAAATAGTTTACAAACACACATTCTCTGGGTCTTAAAATCTGTTCCGATGTGTTAAAAAGGCTAATTACCTAATTTTTGTATTAAGAAAAAACAAAAACTACCTATTTTCTCTATCAAGAAAAAAACAAAAACATAAATCAAATCACAAAATCAAAATCCACGATCCATGTAACCCTAAAACTCCCAAACCCGCACTCTCCGCGCGTTTAATCCACGTCCGCTCCAAAATCCTCGTTACATTAACCTCCACAAAAAAACACAAGTACAAAACACCAAACTAGTTTCACTTTCGCCACAACCTCGTAGAACTGTCTACATATATTTTTAAATTGCTAATATACCCCTCAATTCTTAACAAACTACACACTCTTCTACTTCTAGATCCCTCTCTTCTCTTCTTTCCTTCATTGTTAATATAATAACTACAATGAGTTCATCAAATAACTAACTCAACAAAACCATACCCTATTCTTTTTTCTTCATTGAAATTTTCAATATTGTTTTATTTATTATTATTATTATTTTTCTATCTCTAATATTGAATTGAAATTCTACACAAATCTCTTGTGTAGAATTTGTTCTAAATCTGAAAAACATGATTCATCTTGCAATTTCATCACAAAATAATCCATTTGTGATTATTAACAAACCAAATTTACGCAAACATAACAAAAGACCAATCATAACATGTTCACAACATCACAAGAATTCAAGAAACTTCATTGAAACTCAACCTACATTCATGGTTGACACACATAAAAATTTTGTTGTGAGAGAGAATAAGAAAGAGAAGGAAGAGGAGAAGAGTGTGTTTATTGAGAAAGAGGAGAATAAGAAGAAGAGTTCAAGTTCAAGTACTAGTCTAATTGGAGGGAAACAAATGCTTATATTGTGTGGAATTGGTTATTGGTTACAAGGGTTTAGGTGTTTTCCTTGGCTTGCTCTTAATTTTCATATGGCTAGTAATCTCAATTTGGACCCTTCAATATTGCAACTTGTACAGTATTCTGCTAATCTTCCTATGGTGGCTAAACCACTTTATGGAATTCTTTCTGATGTTATCTATATTGGTGGTGCTCACAGAATCCCTTACATTATCACTGGAGGTATAAATTTAACTCCACATAGCTTTTTCTTTTTCTGTTAATGTGTTAAATACTCAAATGCTATTAGTTCAGCATCATTAAGACATGATTAGTTGGACTAAATCTACATTTTAACCTATGGTTGTAATAATTTGAAAATGAAAGTGATTGAATATTTAAATGTAAACCGGTAACCACATGTGTTGATGTTGTGTCGGTCACATGATATGCCTTTAATCTGAAGTGCCGGTTATACGAATTTAGAGCCTCTAAAGTGAGTAGTTAGGATTTAGGAAATTGAGAAAATCAAAGGTTGATATTGTAGCTACTTGAGATTTGTTATGCATGTGCATATAATATCAACCATTGATTTCTTTTACAAATAGATGATATTATTCACTTTACCTTCTTAAGTGAATATCTCACTTTAGTGGAGCTTTGTTCTAGTTACACATAAGATTTTAATATCATCAATTTTGGATCTTTAACCCTTATCTGTAACAAGCTGTGAGGTAACAACTCACAAGAATTGGAAAGTGTATGAGGAGAATGTAGAGAGTTTATAAGATAATAATAAGACCAAGCAGAGCCAGTGACTGCTAATCTATCTAATTCATGTGTCATTTTTCACATCAAATTAGAGCATAATCCATAATGCATGTGTGGTTAAGATGGTTCTAATTTGCAGCTACGGTTGCGGTTAGGCTGCGCAGTTTGATATTGTGCCAAATTGCGGACCAATACAGCCGTAATTGCAGTTGTTGTGCCATTGTAGTGCCCTCTAAAACCTTTATATTGCATTAGGGTTGTGAACCGCAACTGATAACCTACTTCAGACCTGCAATTCCTTTTGTTTGGATCAGTCTGATCTGATTTTAAGTTATTTTGTGTTTAGGTATTAAACTAGATAACTCTTTCCATGTTAACATGTGGTATGTTCAATTGGCTTCTTTTTGTATTTTCAATTTCTTCATGGAAACAAAACAAGTATTACCAGATTAATTTCCTTATGAATGAAATTTACCTTGGTTGGATAAAAATATTAGTGTGTATTATAAGATTACAAGAGGATAGAATTCAAAAAGACATTAAGAAATTCAAGGTGGAACTCCTTTATTTGACTTGATACTTGTTTACTGCGAGTTTCAATAAAAAATAATTTCTCTTCTGAATGGATTCTCTTCTTTTATCCCCTAAAATGAAACTTACTTGGTTCAATCTTCAGTTCTTTTGCAGATATTTGCTTGGAATTATCTAGCGTTTATCCCTGCGGCACGTGAAGTGCTTACCGTCTTAGTTGCAGCTGTGCTTCTCAGTAACTTGGGAGCATCCATTACAGAAGTTGCAAAGGATGCTCTTGTAGCAGAGTACGGGAAGAAACACAAAATTGGCGGCCTACAATCATATGCGTTCATGGCATTAGCCGCAGGTGGAATCTTAGGCAACTTGGTTGGTGGTTATTTTCTACTTAAACTGCCTCCACGAATCATGTTCATGATATTTTCATCCTTACTATCTCTACAACTAGCAATTTCTTTCTCAACAAGAGAGGATTCTTTAGGCATACCACAACCATCAACTCTAAATCTTGCAACACAATCGATCTCGGAAAATATCAGAAAACAAGCATCAGATCTTTTTGTGGCTATCAGCGACAAAAGTATTTCTTACCCACTTTTATGGATTGTTGGATCAATTGCCACTGTTCCAATGCTTACAGGCTCCATATTTTGCTATCAGACACAGTGTCTAAATCTTGATCCTATGATCATCGGTTGGTCTCGAGTGATTGGTCAGTTGATGCTTCTTTCAGGAACCGTGCTTTATAACCGATATTGGAAAAAGTTTCCGATGAGAAACCTGATAGGCGCGGTGCAGATCCTCTACGCTTCGTCGTTACTTCTTGATCTTGTTTTGGTTAGACAGATAAATCTTAAATTCGGAATTCCAAATGAGGTGTTCGCTCCTTGCTTTTCGGGTTTGGCGGAAGTTCTAGCACAGTTTAAACTCCTTCCTTTCTCGGTTCTGTTCGCAAATTTATGTCCGAAAGGCTGTGAAGGATCTCTCACCTCTTTCCTTGCATCAGCTTTGATCCTATCATCAATAGTTAGTGGCTTTTTCGGTGTTGGATTGGCCTCTTTCCTCGGCATTACATCTGGTGATTACTCAGGCTTGACTGTGGGAATTCTTATACAGTTTGTTGCAGCTTTACTACCTTTAAGATGGATCGGTTCAATACCTATGTCACAGTCTGACTCGGAGAAGCAAAGAAGAAAAAGTATGAGTAGAAGAGCGCGTAGAAACAGAAGAGTTGGAAAAGTCGTGATTGGTTCGATTAATGCCTATAGGCGCGAAAGGGAATGGGAATCACAAAGGTGAAAATGATCAATTCTTACCTTTGTAGCTTTAATGATCATGCAAGGATGATTGATTGGTGCTTAACATCTTTTGAAAATGATTCCTTATGCCATCGTTAGCTCACACGAATTGACTTCTGCTTCAAAGCTTAGGATTTTGCTTTGCTCTATGTTTGGATTCTTAACATGGAGCCAACACCTTGTGAATTGTCAAAGGTGGTTTTTGAGGAGGAGAATGCTAACACGTGTCCTTAGGACATTGATTATAAAATCAAGAGGTATTTTTGTATAGGAAAATGATGTTTTATTACATTGACCAGTGTTTTACTTGTATATTCAAGATAAATTTTCCTCTAATGTCCTTACGACACTTGTTAACAAGACCTTTTGGATTTTAACAATCTACATCTTGATGCTTCCATTGATATGTAGTCTAGTTATTTTGGTACTTTGTTTTCATGTCCATATCAACAACAACCAAAGATTAACCAATCTTAAATATCCAACTTACATATGCACCTTTTTATTGAATTTGTCGTATGAAAGTCTTATTTTTGCATCTCCTGGAGTCTCCTCTTGTGCACTAGGAAAAATACTATTGTAGCTAAAGTTATGCAGAAGTCAACAAAATGAGCTGAACAATCAAACTAAAGCAGTGAGCACGATATTGCTGGAGATCACTGTAATTTCATGCTTAACCAGCAATGAAATAAAGAATCACACCCTTAGTTGAATAAAATTTATTAGACTTAAAAACTAATATACTACAGAGGAAAACCAGTTAACCCTTTCGAGTTCAAAATACTAAGTAACAAGTTATGAGGTAGATGATAGATGTCTTCGAGAGAAACCATCTCATTGAAGTATGGAAAATGACTCAAGGACTTGTTCTAGTGGTAAAACAACAAACATGAACCCGAAAATCACGGGTTCGAGCTCGATTTGCTAGTGTCTTTAGAGGGCAGTAGTTAATATGGCCTTAGTTTAACTATGTCCACATTCTTTAAAAGTCATAGAGATGGTATATGGGCCTAATGAGATTTCTTGTAGGTTCAATAATTGAAAATTGCTCTCTAGGTGCCCTGTATTTGCTCTCAGGCACCTTAAACTGACAAAAATACTTCCAACGTCAGTTAACTACCGTTTGTTGGGTTACGATAATTGATAGATGTTCCCAGCTATGACACTTAATTGTGGTTCTTGATTTAATGACATATCAGGCAGCTCACTTGTACTACACACTACTCACTCACCACTTTCGATACCCTATTCCATCCGAAAAGTTGATTTTTTTCCTTTGCAAAAAGTATGTCTCATGTATTTTTGAAAGTTGGTTGTCTAATACCTCCATCGTATACATAGTGGAAACTACACAAGAATGAAGAAGCTAAGACATGGGAAAAATGATTTTTCGGATAGACAATCTTAGTTTCGAGAACTCATGGATATTGAAAGAGGAGAGCAATCACTCAAAAAAGAATCAATTGAAGTCATTCCAATTCCTATAGAGATTTGGTGTCATGTTATGAACTTTTAAGTTATTTGACGTAACATTGTAATTTTTTATAATGTTGAATTGTTGTTGAATTTCAATTATATGTGTATTGTTATTTAAAGTTGAATTGGTATAATGTTATTAAATTGTGAATGATGATGTTTTGTTGTTGATTATGAGCGATAATTTTTGTTGGATGATTTGCTACTTATTGATGGTGTTTCTGACTAACTGGTGTCTAGACATGTCATTTTGTGTCCTAGTTATGCATTCAAATTCTACATACAACATTTCTCTCTCTAATTGATGGTTAATTACCGTTCCTGGTAACGACAATCAACTATTGTTTTTGGAACGACAGTTAACTACCACAAACAAGTGAAAAATAGTAATTGATGACAGGGCATTTTTGTCGGTTTGGGAGCAAACTCAAAGGTGCCTAAAGTGCAATTTTCTTGGTATTTTATAAAATTATTTTGGAAGCTTATTTTTGCACCAATGATTCTTAAAACCCAAACCCGTCCAAATTAATTTATTTGGATGCAAGAAAAAACAGTGTTTTTTCTGTCCGAATCCATAAATTTGGAGGGTTGTTGTTTTTAAAATACAGGACAAAGTTAAAAGTTGCTCTTAATTATTTTTAAATATGGAAATATTGTGTTTGGGCCATTACTTGATACAAAGCCCAATTTGAAATGAAACGTTAGAAAACTCTGGAAAAAGACTATTACTTTTCCCACCCTATTCATTTTCTCGCACGCCCTATTTTTTTTCTTCCAAAAATACTCTTTGTCCGGATTTCAGAATCCGAACTCCTTTCGGATTATGTAATACGGACAAATTCATGGATTTTGAACTTGAAGAACCCTGATGGATGTTTATGCAAATGTGTAATGTAATAGATGGATTCAGATTACACAATTCTGAAAAGTGTCAATCACCCCGTAGAAAGTCAACATTTGGGGTGAAAAATGATGTTTTCGGATTACATAATCTGAAAAGTAAAAATTGTTCGGATTATATAATCCGAACTGCATCAGCACAGAGAAAGATGAGATAAGAAAGCGTAAGAGACCCAACAACAAAAAAGATCAAACATTTAGTATAGATCTGGCTTATGAATTATACAAACAAAATACACATTTAACTAAAAACTACAAAAAAAAAATAGAGATGAATGAGTTGAAGGGTCGATCGAGCAAGATTCACAAATTTGGTTTTACATTGTTCTGTGTCCGAACAAGAATTATTGATTACAAGAAAGAGGGAGGGACACAAGTTTCACGAAGGATATGTATTAACATGGCGGCGACAACTACTAAATTAGGTTAAGGAAAAATGGGATGAACATAAACCATACAATTATAAATGAGAGAGAGAGAGAGAGAGAGAGAGAGAGAGAGAGATTTAGAAGAATCCAGAATTGATTAGTGTGACTGTTTGTTATCGTTTAGTCGTTTGTAAGAAGTTCATTTGAGTTGGGCCGGCGAAATTAATTGTAAAAAGTATGGACCAAATAATTAAAGGCTTGCCTGTATATGTAAAACAAATAAATATCAATATGTGTGTGTAGGCGCGCGCTAGTCGGTTTTGGGTAACGTTGGGCCATTAAATTTGAACTGAATTGGCCCATTCATATCTACCTCAAACAATTTTTAAACTTGTGTGTCCCGCTCACCCGTTTGAGCCCCTCGATTCAGTTTTTAATGGATCGGGTTGTCTAGTTTAGGTCGGAACCGGTAGTTTTGTCCATCCCTACTCCTAGTAAACTCAACACAAGAGTTCGTAAAAAAATAAAAAAATAACCATGCATGCACTTGCAATCGTGGATAATAGCTCCAAGCTTCGAGATGTTGTCCACTTTGCTTTTTAAATTTTGAAGCTACCGTTTAGAGTCAACCTCAAAATCTACAATTCTCAACTCTAGCTCTTTGACCCAAAGAAATAGATGAAAACTTGGAGACCATGAAACACACAAAATTAAAAAGTAAATACTATTTCCTTCTCATTTTTCGAGTACTAAAGATTTACCGTTTAACCAAAGCTCAACCACAGTGTCAGATTTGCTATTTAATTAATTTTGTGAGCGCTCACTCTCATTCACAACACTGGGTACCGAAAGGGACACTCTTCTACTATGTAAACACTAATAATTGGTGTATCCTTTTCAATGTAGGACTTCTGCACCCTTCTTTCACTTCACACAACACTAACTCTAAGTTCAAGACTTGGTTTTTATTCTTCCAACTTTCATTGTTCGAAGTGAAAAAAAAAAATTCAACTTCCAACCATATTTCCACCACTGTTCCAACATCAACTATCAAATTCTTTTAACAAAAAAAATGTTTAAATTCTTTAAAGAAACTATATTTGTACAATCATTTTAGAACAATTCTCTTTAATGCTCTCATTGCGTTCTTATTCTCTATTTTCCTCTTTCACTTTCTCTTTTTGACTAATAAGAAGAGATAAAGAAAAAATTTCTTAAAAATTATCATAAAATAATTGTACAAATATTAATATTATTCTTTTTTGGAAGATACTAACGAGTGGCCTAGGGACATTTTTTAAAGACCAAGATTAGTTTTTATGAAAGTTTATATATTTAATACATTTGAAATCGAAGTATTTGACTTTTATCAAAATTTTCTTACTTATCAAGGATTAACAATAATTATTTTTTTACTATTATCAAAATTTCAATTTTTTTTAAAGAAGTCCAAATCAACTTACTTGGATATATTTCTAAACTTTGATTGGGTCCATTTTTTTATATCATTAGTAGTGATAGTCGGTAACTAAGAGCATCCACAATGATGACACTTATTTTTTGGTACTTAAATGAGTCCTACGTGTATATATTATTTATTTATAATTTTTTAATAGTAGTACCTAATAAGAACTAAATCCTTTCAACCCAACATCTCACAAAAATTTCTTAAATGAGACCCACAAATCAACTATCAATAACTTTATATCATTACATTTCAATTTTTTAATATTAAAAGAGTTATGGTCCCGCTTAAAAGTGGGGGTCTTAGAGCATATCCAATAAGAGTTCT
Source organism: Medicago lupulina (assembly GCA_958299785.1). Lineage (NCBI taxonomy): Eukaryota > Viridiplantae > Streptophyta > Magnoliopsida > Fabales > Fabaceae > Medicago > Medicago lupulina. The sequence continues at coordinate 65,555,303 of OY283144.1, forward strand.
TACTTAACAAGGACCACTTTCTGTTAAGGACCCTCCCATTAAAGATGGTCTAATAGTTACCTTCACCGTAACAATCTCTTTATAACATAATGTACCAACTTCAGAACAACTATTAAATGAGTATGGTTTATGAAATTCAACAACATTGGACTCCAAACAATCTAAAAACAATTTTAACACACACCCTCACATCTAACGCAAACTCGAGTCCAATTTCCACATCTTAATTTTTAACCCGACTATTATAACGCTCAACCTCAAAATCTACTATTCTCACTGAAAAAGGCTTATGAAAAATCATGTGCATTCAAACGCCGGAAAAAACAATACTAGAGTAATGTGCATGCCTCCCACGCTCATAAAATTTGAGATGGGATAACAATTACTTTTTAAGGTCGTTGGAAGATCTCTTGCATTTATTTAGATTTAAATGTCAATTTTAAATTTCTTTTGATATTAAATTCCACCCTAAAAAATAATTTAAATGATAAAGATGTCCAAATCAATTTATACATCTAACTGTTCTGAATACTTCAACCTTCAGCAATGTAAGTCTTCAATAATGAATTTCATATAAAATGGTAAAATTTATCTAAATTTCATCCAAATAAGACAAAGTTCATTAAAAAAAGAGTATTACAGTGAGGAATATCGAAAATTTTCTCCCTATACCCGAACATATTTAGTACTTTGGGGCCAAATGTAGCTGGAAGGAACAAGTGTTAGGTTGGGTAGTAGGATGACGAGGTACTCTTGCTTGGGCACAAACCCAAATAATTTTGTTTTGGGCACACTCACAAAAGTAAGAAAAAATTAAAGAAAAATAAAATTATAATATATCAATTGATGTGACTAAATAATTTTTATTTGTTTTTATAAGTTTTATGTGAGTATGTGCCCAAAATTGAGGTATTGGGTATGTGTCCAAGAAAGACTTTCTGTAGGATGATTGAGTTGGATCATGGTCACCACTTACTTCATTGTACCGACACTTCTATTCATGTCACATCATCTAACTAAAAGCAACCTAATTTACTGTTTTATTGTCTGTCATATATTGTCACTATTTTGACCATATATGCATGCTTCTTCTTCCAAATTCGTGTAGCCAGCTAGGATGTCCCTACCACTCTCCACACGTGCTTTCCTTGAGCCGGGAGAAAACCATTGTTAATTTGTTGTTAGTTAGAAATGAGTTTTTTATGAGTCAAGTTCATCATTTTGTAAGTTTCTTCTACAGCTTCTACATATAAATAAGGTTGACAGCAAAAGGTGTGGCTCACTTAATTTGACTGTTTAGAAATATAAGAATTGTTTTAAAAAATAATATATTGTTAAATTGAACATTTTTGTTTTAATTTATATTAAAACTTAGCGAGACGTTCTTTAGATTAGACATGTTTTGGTGTCGGACACAATTCATTATATAACCTCGATAATATATCAACATATTTAATTACATTAAATTATGTGATTTTTTTATAAGATATTATCGATGTCGACGTGTCAGTGTTGTGTTGGTGTCTGTATTTTTATTTGTGCTTTATTATAGGTGAGTTTAGGCCTTTCAATCATGTTTTAATAATGTTTCAAGGGGATCATATTTTTATACTTAAAATATGGAAAATTGAAGTTTCTATAATTTTATGGTTGTTGATCATTCTACATCATTGAATTGTATTTACGTCATTTAAAATATATCATATTACTTATTTTTAATAAAAAAATAAATAAAAAACTTTAAAATGGAGAAATCAATATTGTGTAAATAAAGAGGAAAAATATGTAATTAAGCTTAAATTATTCAAAGTAATGTAATTAGAGAAAAATGTTGTTAAATTTGTTGTTAGTTAAAAACGAGTTTGATAAAGTTCATCATCTTTTTAAGGAAGCAAATCAATTCATTTCATTAGTTAAAAGATGTCATATGCATGACGTATATCTTCCTAAATGTTGGGGTTTGGATTAAATTGGGATACCCTCGCTAATTCATGAGCTACTTCGTTAGCTTGACTCATATTAAACTCGATATAAAAGTTTTAAAAACTGTCCTGAAACAACTGTCTACAAGCAGACATCAAACTATCGGAAAATACTTGAATGACTTTGCATTTTGGTGACTTAGGTGATTTTAGTGTTTTAGATGAGAGAAAATGATAGATGAATGATTAAAATAAATTATTTTGATGAGAGAGAATTATTAGTTAAGAGAGAGATAGAAACAAAGTCACAAAAATCACCTAACTCAAAGTCACCGAAGTATTACCCAAAACTATCGACCATTTGTCAAATATAACAAAACCATCAACCTCACCAACAACAATTTATTTACGATATAATTTATGTCCAACCCTTCATCCACCAAAGGGTTATGGACCCTTCATTTTATGGCTTCTAAATCCTTTCTCTATCAAGTAGGATTATCGCCTCCTCAAAAATTACTTGAAGTGTATCCTTGGTGACATGTCATGATGTTAGAATAAACCACTAACTTGAGTGTTGGAATATCTCTTACAGGTACAACCCCAATCTCAAGGATATACAAGACAGTGAAGACACTCCACCTCGTAGATAGGTGCATTAGACGTGAGCACATATTATTGGTGGCTTTACATTAAACAAAGTAATGCAAGTATGTCAATACTTAGAGGCTGTTGAGATGTTTTATAAAAGGAAGAAGAAAAAACCATGCTAACAAGTGCTAGTTAATAAGCAATGATACAAGGACCCACGAAAGAAATAGGGAAATATCGTCCTGAAAAGATAAGTGAACGAAACACATGACAATATAGGATATTAATATTATTTTTTTTATATAAAATCACCTTCATTCCATAAACAATCTCCGAAAAATATTTATTTATGTTAATAACTTAGTTGATAGAGACATTACATTTTTTTTAACAAAGGGACATTACATATTATATATATGTTTATTCCCTAAAAAAATATTATATATATATATATATATATATATATATATATATGTTTATATTCAGACTTTTTTTAGGTTTATATTTATAAGCACGCAAGTGCACGACTTTATCGCACCATAAAAAAATTATTGATATTACATAGACTTGTTGAGTACCAAATGTATCTCACTAAAGTTGTTTAACTAGAAAAGATCGAATGTATCGAGGTTTAATGATTTGGTTTTAGAAAATATGCAACTATAAAAAGCATTTTGAAATTATTAGATTTCATCATAATAAAAGACAAACCATTGTAACAACAAAAAATAAAAATGACAAACGAAATCCCTATTCTTCCTATTATAGAAAATGAAAGTTTGAAGGTGGGATAAACTCATGTGACTAACGTCCTCTTCATTAGTTTCAATTTAAAAAAAAAAAAAAAAAAGAAAGTCCTCTTCATTGCATTGCATGTTTTCCACTATTTTTCTATCAAGACTTCATCAAATACATGTTTATACTACTTTTCCATCATTTATTCATATTCTCTCGATCTTAACCTTTAATCGGAAACTAAACAAAAAACATATTATTTTTCTAGTATCGGGCCGACACCTAACCACTAATAAGTTCCAAAGGCTCATCTCGAAAGGATCCTTAGGACTTTGGGATAAGAGCAAAGTTTTAAAAATCGGTTTGGACTGGCTGGTCAAACTGGTCCGACCAGGAACCAATAGGTATAGCAGTTCGAACCATGTATCAGATCGGTCATATAATTAAACCGGTGCAAACCAGTGAGACTAGCTAAAAATTGATGACCCATAATACCAAAATAAAAATATTGGACCATACTGCAGGGGCTACCGTACCCCCACAACAAACGTTTGGGCCGAACACACATTGAGTCAACGCAAAGGCAATGTCCCCCCCCCCCCCTCTCTCTCTCTCTCTCTCTATCTATCTATCTAGAGAGAGAGAGGGGGGGGAGAGGGAGAGAGAAGAGAAAAACAAAGTACAAAAACACCTGTCAAAGCACCAACATGGAGGGCGAAAGAGATACAAAAAAAAATAAAAATCCAAAGACAACGAAATCTAAAAAAAAAAAACAATAAACACATGGGGCCAATGACACCACCACAACACATGAACCAACCACAAGAACTCCTCAAAAACTCAAGTCACCACCCCAACAAGAGACAACCCTACCTTGCAAGACCAGAGTGATGGACAACAACAAATTGGCGACTGAGAAGCAGAAGCCAAACCATGCAAACACAACCGGGCCCCAAAACCCACACCATCAAACTCTACCGGTACCGGCACATGAGGGGATGAACCTCCACTCATAAAAGGAGCAGATGCTACCAGAGTTTTTACCAAGGAACCACTTGCACAAATAAATGCTCGAGGGAAAGAGATCCACCAACAAAGATTATATCATTGGGCGAGCTTCTAGGTTCTTCTATCTTGTCCACTCGACGCTAACTATGAGTCAAACATAACAATATATATCACACGCATCACATTAGTAGAAATAGATTCATGTCAAATCTGTTAAACATGATACATTTTCAAAAAACGATACTTGTTGATCAATAAAAATCATTTTTTTTTAAAAGAACTATGTCATATCAATAACTGTTGTTTATGGAAAGAAATAGCTTGTTTAATACAAATGATAAATCATTTCAAAAAATATAAATTTGATTTATAGATAAAACAATTATTAATCATAATTTATTTACCTCTTAATCGAAGTTTGGATTAATAGGGCTCCATTCATTAGAAATCGAAGGGTTAATTAAAAAATTAGAAAATTGTAGATACCGTATCATATAGTTAATTAAAAGTTTAATTCAACGTTTAACATATCAAACTTAAATTATTCACAGATGTATTTCAATCAAATTAGGACGGCTGAATTAACTTTCTTCTTACGGTCAACATCAACTCTATTTTATTCATGAGGGACAGAGTGAAAGACAATAGCTTCATTCATGCCTTCAATCAAAAAAGTTTCAAATTTGGTGAATGGAGAACACGCAAGACTGAGGTGGAAGCGTGTCACTGTTGTGTATGACTATATCATGCTTATAATTATTATTAAATAAATTATGTTTAACATTTATTTTTAAATTTCTCCTAAAAACATTTATTGTAAAATTTGATTAAAAGCGTTTCTATATATATCCATGAGGGTTTGGTTAACTAAATTTAAGAGTTTGATCCCGTGTAAATACTTTTGTAAGTATTTTTTTAAGTTTGAACTTTAAGATTTTTCCTACTTTAAACGGGTGCATCATTCCCTCCTCATCGTAAATTTTTTAGAATAAAATTGTATAATTAGTTTAATCTTAATTTATTAATTTTGTTTCTTAACTTAATTTTTTCACCCCCTTATTAGGTTTGCAACAACTTATCTTAAAATTTTGACTCTAAATTTGCATCGTTTTTCATTTCTCTCTATAATAACCGTGAATATTTTTCAAAGCAAAAATTTAATAGATATTTTAATCCTTATCCTTGTTCATTAATTTTGTTAAGTCTTAACCTAATTTTTTCCTCCACTAATCCCTTATTAGGCTTGCAACAACTCTATCCTAAAATTTTGACTCTAAATTTGCATCATATATGTTTTTCATTTCTCTCTCTAATAACCGTGAATATTTTTCAAAGCAAAAATTTAATAGATATCTTAATCATTATCCTTATTATTTATTAATTTTATTAGGCATGCAGCAACTTAACCTAATTTTTTTTCTCAAATTGTTGTACACTTATTTAATAGGTTTACAAACACAATACCCTAATTTCCATGCAAACTCGGCTACCCTAAATAATTTTTTAGGAACCATGAACTGCATTAATGTTTTATGTTTAACTATAAAAGTAATAAATAAAATTGTCTCGTGCAACAATATAATTTTGTATTTTTTTAATCTTTTTTCTTTATAATTTTTTTTATTATCATTTGATTGTAATATTGTATCTCTAATAATCTAATTTGCGTTTATTGATCGACCCATGATCTTGCGGGTTAAAGATTATTTATTGGTCTCTATTATAGTCGAGAAGACCCATGCGTCGCACGGGTCAAAAGTCTAGTTAAGAGTTATTAAATAAAATAAATATATCATATACAAATTTAGGTAGAGACCGTTCATATAATAGAAGAGATAATCAAAGTAACTTGTGTATGAAGTATTAGTATTTGACAATCTATAAGAGTATGTGGATCAATGTTTTAAAATAGGGATCATGCTAACAAGTGTACTAAAGATATTTGTTGATGATATAAAAATTTGTTTTATAATATTTCAATGGGTTGAATACATGATTTTTAAGACAAAATTTTTACTTTAAATTTTGTGTCATAATGACACATGTTAGCATTTTCCTTAAATTAAAACTAGCCCTATAATTGAGTTATAGACAATGTGTTATTACTCAAAATCTTAAGACAATATGCATATATATATATATATATATATATATATATATATATATATATATATATATATACGAGTCTTCTCATTTATATGTTGATCAACATGTAATCTTTCTTCTAATGTGAATTTTTAACTCATACTTAACGCATCAACATTCTCTCCTTAAGACAAAATTCTATTATTACCAATTCAATCACTATATACATATTTATAAGACAAAATTCTATTATTTTTATAATTTAAGAAAAAAAAATATATAAAAAGCACTATTTAATTTAAGAATGAGGTGTATCTTCAATAGTCAACATTACAACCGCGAAAGAGGTTGTTTCCATGTAATGCACGTTAGGTGACTTCCAAACAGCCCTTATAAATACACATCTTCTTTCTCTTCTCCTCTCTTCTCTTCTTCTTCTCTTTCTCATTCCTAACTCTCATTGTTATTATTACTCTTTCTTCATCTTATTCTTGGTATGTTAATGTTATATTTCTTTCTCTTTCACTTTCTTTTCTTAGTGTTTTCATTTAACTCTCACACGTGCACATTCTCTCTCTTTCTCTTTCTTTCTTTCTGTCTTTCTTTTATTATCTCACCAAACATGTTTCTAATATTAACTCTTTCTTATATATTTCGTTTTTTGTTTTTGTTTCCATTTTTTTTAGGAGATTTTAAACTTGCATTGTGAGCTAAATATTTTGAAGCAGCTGGAGTTAAAGCTTGTATTAGGTAACAATTCTTTTATGTTTCTTGTTCTTGTTTATTTGTTTTTTTTTGAGGAAATTCTTATGTATTTGTTGTTTTTTGGAGATTCTTGAAACTTGGTTTCTTGCAATGTGCAATGTTTTTTGTTTGTTATTATTTTATGGAGATTGCGTATATTTGTTGACTTTTTATTGTTTTGGTATTATACTTTTGTGTTTTGAACCTTTCCAGTTGCTTTCCTTTGCCTTTTACTAATGGTTTTTATTCAATGTTTCTGAATTTTTTTTCTTTATTCTTGTGTACTTTCTTTTTGATTTGGTCATATTCTTGACCAATTTTTTTTATTTTATTTATTTGGAACAAAACGTGCCTTTTTTTTAATAGCTTATTTCATAGGGTAAAGTGATTAGGTAGTTATGATGTTGAGCTAAGTGACTCCCAAAAAGTTTTAAATCGGATGTCTAGAGTTCGAACCCTAAAAACTAACATAATAACCGGTTATAAAATAAACCAATGATTAACACTACATGCATATGCATAACAAATCGTAAGTTTTTTGTCTTCTTTTGTGTGAATCGAGTATCTACTGCGTGAAATCGTAAACGTGTTGAAACTTGAATTATCGACTATGGATTTTTTCGGTTTAGTTTGAATTCACTCATGTTATAGGAGACAAATCTTCCTTGCAATAATGGCTGAATCAGTTTTTTATTCCCATGTTCTTTGTATAATTGCTTGTTGTCATGATCATGTGATGTAAAACTATTCTCAACCGTTCAATAACAAGTAAAATAATATTATCATAATCAAGAAATTGATTAAAAAATTAAATTGTGAAGTTGACATCAATTTTCATTGGAATTAGAAGTCTGCTAGAATTTATGGTCTAAAGAAGAATACCAAACAAAAGTTTGAAAAAGTTTATGTTATTTTTTATATCATGATATTGATGGCTATTTGAGATGGTAACATGACCAATTCTTCTACCTATTAAATTATGCATATGCAGAGTCAATGTCAATTGCTAAGTTCTAACTTATGGAACTGATATTTTAACTTTTCAATAGCTTCTAATCTTGAATCTTTTTGCATTGACTCAGAGTGACAAAAATGTTTTCAATAGCTTCTAATTGTGAAGTACAGTGACAAAAATGTTGTTTTTGTTTTGTTAAAAGTTTTGGTTTTGAAGTAGATATTTGGTACACATCAATTTTGTTCTAATTTAAGGTCTTACATTGTTGTAATCTTGTAAAATTCTCCATAGATCTGGATCCAATGGACCTGAAGACAAATCATGCTCCTCGCATTGCTGAAACTGCAACCTTAACAAGGACAAGGTCAAGGCTTGGCGCAGGCGCGCCTTCGAGTCTGTCATGTTCTCCTACAGGTACTTCAACTTTTCTGCATGGTCCATCGCTGGCGATTCCACGGAAGAAGATAGGAATTCTCGATGATGTTCGTTCTAATGGTTGGCTTGATGCAATGAGATCATCTTCTCCTACTCACAAGAAAATATCTATGGATATTGGTCATGGTGTTGCATCTTCTGACGCTGATGCTGCTTATTTAACCTGGCTGGTATGAACACATACTAGTACTACCTTCTATGTAATTTGTTGTGGAAGTTCGGTTTGTGCAGTTTCCTTATTCGTTTCCTTTTTTATATTTTTTGCAGCTAGAGTTTCCATCAGCAATTGGAGCCTTTGAACAAATTACTAACCTTGCAAAAGGCAAGAAAATAGCATTGTTTCTTGATTACGATGGGACTCTTTCACCAATTGTTGACAATCCTGAGCGTGCTTTCATGTCCGACAACGTATGTAAAATTCTGCAAAGGCCAATGCTTACAATACACTTTTAAATGTGTAAAAAGAGTGTGTTTCTAGCATTGTTTTTCTTCTCTTGTTTTGATTTAACTGATTCTGATCATGTAACATCTGCAGATGCGTGCTGCTGTTAAAAGTGTGGCAGAGTATTTTCCGACTGCAATAATTAGCGGAAGAAGTCGTGAAAAGGTAGCTGAAGAAATCTACGAAACAAAACTGTTATCTTCCTCTACTTACTTCATTTTTCTCTTTTATGTTTACTAACACCTGCATATAGAGAAATGTAAATAACAAACTTCCATGTTTGTACTAGCTCAGTGGTAAGAGCTCGACCTTGTAACCTCAAGGGACAGAGTTCAAATCCCCTCTGGTACAGTTGAAAAAAGACCATTAGTGTCACTTTACTTGTAAAAAAATGTTTGTGTTAGGTTTTGATTCCAACCATTGTTGCATCTTATTTCTTCAGGTACATGAATTTGTTGGATTAACAGATCTCCATTATGCTGGTAGTCATGGAATGGACATAATTGGTCCTCTTAGACAGTCTGTATCTGATAATCACCCCAATTGCATTAGGTCTACTGATAAGAAGGTACCAGTTTTCAAATCAAGGTTTCTATCTAGTTCTAGAAGTATCTTTCTAAAGGGTCCCTATATTGATTTATAATCTTCTAAAATTACAGGCTAAGGAAGTCAATTTATTCCAACCTGCTGCTGAATTCCTGCCTATGATTGATGAGGTATGCATAATGTATATATGAAAAATACTTTGCTTAAATCACCTATCAATTTTTATTCTAGATTGAAATACGGTGTTATCCTAGCATGTGTAGCACCGACACTTCACATCAAAAGCAAGTCTGGTGTCCAACACCGACAGATGTATTTACATTCAAATATTTCATTTTCTCTAATTATTATTGGTCTCAGCATGTCGGTCTAAATGTTAGTGTCGTGTCCGGTGTCTGTGTTAGTGCTTCATAGATCATGAATGGCTCTTGTTTATGCAGGTTCGGAAGTTGCTCGCTGAGTGTACAAAGGACATCAAAGGAGCAAAAATTGAGAACAATAAGTTTTGTGTGTCTGTACATTATCGTAATGTAGACGAGGAGGTACTGTCTACTACTCCCTTCTTTGTTCCTATGTTTTAGTCGTTTTCAAAGTTCAATGCAACTTTCATTATTGTTTTGTCAATGAATCGGTAGTTTTTCTGCCTGAAATGATTCCATTTTTAACCAACTTATCACATATTTCATCATAGTTAGTTACTGCGTTATTTCCTCTTATTTAATTTCATTTTCATATAATGTACAGAGTTGGGATTTGGTGGCACAACGCGTTTTTGATGTTATGAAGGACTATCCAAATTTACGATTAACTCATGGTCGGAAGGTACTATTTCAGTTCTAGACCTGAACTTTTCTACTCATTTTGCACGAGACATAACTTGTTACAAAACTTTCGTAGTTTATGTTCCTTTTATGAGACGTATCTGTTATTCAACTTAGTAATATATATTTACTGATAATGTTCAGGTTTTAGAGGTTCGACCAGTGATTGACTGGGATAAGGGAAAAGCTGTTACATTTTTGCTCGAGTCACTTGGTGAGTTAATTTGTCGATTATGTAATTGTTAGTTTGCGTATATTCGAGGATCAGAAATTTGTATTGCAGTAACTGACACTAGACATGTTTTCATTTAGGACTTAATGACGGCGATGATGTGCTAGCTATATATATTGGTGACGATCGGACTGATGAAGATGCATTTAAGGTTATTATCTTGCTTGTCATCATGATGCTATACTTAAATTGAATTTTCTTCAATTTTTCTTTTCCATACTTCATATATTTCTTTATATATCAGTATCACTGATATAAAATGGACTGTAACAGGTTTTGAGTGAGGTTAATAAAGGTTTTGGAATCTTAGTCTCTTCTGCCCCTAAAGAAAGCAACGCGGTTTACTCTCTTTGCGATCCTTCAGAGGTAATTCTTATGGTTGTAATTTAGTTTATATGGTTCCTTTGACAGTTTTGTTGCAATTTTGTACATTTGCTTTGGCAATAGACATGTTTGCTAGTACATTTTCTGAAGACATATGTTGCATATGCAGGTCATGGAATTTCTGAAGTCACTTGTGGTATGGAAATCAAGCTCTACAGTATAATGTATAGAGGAGAATATACTCAACTATACTATACTATATATTAAAGATAGATTCTGATTTTGGGTTTGGTTGAGAAAATTTCAATTTTCAAGGGTTTCTTGGAGCAGATTTAAGCTCTGAAGACCTCAAGATAGGAATAACATTTTCATTACTTAGTTTTTTTGCTCAAAGCTCTTGTGGAAGCTGTAAATTCATGGCTCATAATTATTATATATGTCAGAAAGATTATCAAAATCTACCAAGGGGTTATTTTGTCCCTAGAAAAGAAATACTCCTATTATTTAATTTATTTTCTTTCTGAATTATTGGATACTGCCCTTAACCAGTAAATGAAGGGAATTGTTCCTTTATTTTTTCCTTTCAATTTAAGGGAGAATTCTTATGTGTTCATTTTTTTATATGTACTTGGGAATTAGATGTCATTAATAAATATAACCTATTTTATATAATTTTGATTATCATTATGTGCTTCATGGTGCCCTATTCCCTCTGTCCCTCACTCATCTCTTGTCAGTATCTTGTAAATCTTGAATTTGTTAAATCTATGAAATGTAGAAGTAATTTATTAAATCTCTCATACATAAGCATAGTTCAATAAGTCCTTGAAATAAATGGAGAAAACTTTCCTACCCTCAAGTTTCTAAAAAAAAAAAACATATTTTTGAAAGAAAATGCTAACAAGTGCTTTTGGGGTGTGAAATGTACTTAGGAGCGACGTATTTTATCTAGAAATTTACTTCAAAACAATATAAAATTTACATTTTTCTTTCTTAAAATATTAGAGGTGTATATCTGAAGTGATCTTGATGTATGAAAATCCTTTATTTAAAATAAAAGAGTATTGAGATAAAAAATAATATTTTGTCTCAACGAATTATAGGTGAAAAGTCTCTCTATTGGCTTTCATGAAATATAAGGAAAACACACAAATTTGTATATTCAATAAAATAATGTGTTAAAAACTTTTTAAAAAAAAAAAGAAAGTTTATGTCAATCAATTTTAATATAGTTTATATTTCATCTGTATTTACAAATGGATCTTCAATGTAGGAGATTAAATTCAAGGCTACATTTTTGAAAATTAATTTAAGTAATCTTAAAATTTACTAAAAAACTAATTTGAGGTCACATTTCATATGAAAAATACTTATTGAAAAATTAGTTCTTAGAACCTATAAAATCAATCAAAAACATTTTCTACAAATTAGTTTTAAAAATGAAATAGCATATATTTCATAAACTAGTTGTCTAGAATAACCATACATAGGAAGAAAAAAAAAAGGAATAAAGGATCATATGAACTTCATATATATTACTACAATCTTTGTATTTTTCTCTAAAACCACTAAACCAAGTGTAATTAGTTATATGCAATGGTGCAGGTAGCAACTACCAAGTGTAGAAGCTCATGTATGGCCCAGTCCAATTTGTGGCACAAACTTTGAGAACATTTTACCCCATACCCCTACGAAAATTGCTTTTCTGACATAGAATAATTCATATTGACACAAGTAAATGACGTTAATGCCCCTGACGGTCGTTCACTACCGCTAGATGATCCGCCGGCAGTTAACTGCTGCTGGGACTCAGCGGTTGTTAACTACCGCTCACACCGGTTAACAAAACCAGTGCAGTCTGCACTAGTTTTTTCCAGGAAATTTGTCCTGTTTTACCTATAATTTCAAACGGCAATTCCAGAGGAAATCAAACCGAAACAACAACATCCAGCAATTACAAACATCAACATTTCATAGTTTATCAATTATTCGGTAACATTACACAAAACCGATAATGCGTTAACGTTTCACAATTGTTTGAAATTCGTCAAATTTTCCACATTACATGTAATGTATACATTAATTTGTAATAAATGTGAAACTCAAATATATATATATATATATATATATATATATATATATATATATATATATATATATATAGTTAAAGGTTAGTTACATATCACCCAAAAAATTGGTCATTACATTATATATCCAAAAAAATATGTCGGCGCATATCGACCAAAAAACGGATTAACACCGACCAAAAAGTGTCACATTTCATCTAATAAAAGCAAATCATCTAAATGTTCCAGACCATCTTCAAATTCGGTGTTTGCTTTAACCGGAGTGTCATCAAACATAATTGGATTGTCTTGATTTGTTGCCTTTTTTGGTGGAACCGGTCTCTCTTTTAGCTCAATGTCCATGAGTGTTTGGAAACGATCGTGTTGATCCAAGAATTCATCCTCCCGTGTTGCCGTCTCTTCGCTCTTGTGTAGCTTTCACTCCGTGGATGATGGAGGTAGTGGGCAACCATCTTTTAACGAAAGAAGGACAAAATGATTTGGGATTAGACCAAGGCAAATCATGTTGCTTTTCGGGTTAACCGGAGGCCGACCTCTAAGTGGGAAAAAAGTCTCGGATTTGTAATGCATGTTCTTTGATGCATATTGTGTGTAGAAACGTCCTAGCAATCGATCAACAATGATTTGGAAGCAAGATTTTGACACAAAAATTTTTTAAATGAGATTTTTTTGAGTTTAGGTAATGGTGAGGTAAGGTGATGAGTGAATAGGGGAGGTAGGGGTTTTCTGGTTTTGGGGGGAAAGAGGTCAGCGGTAGTTAACAACCGCTGAGTCCTAGCGGCAGTTAACTGTCGGCGGATCATCCAGCGGTAGTTAACTACCGTCAGAGGCATTAACGTCATTTACTTGTGTCAATAGAAATTATTCTATGTCAAAAAAGCAATTTTCTACCCCTACACTTTGCATTTTGGATTCATATTGAAATGTCATGCAGGGGTGCACTCATATTGGATTCAAAAATGTTAAAAGCGGGGGTGAAGAATTAAGGTTCAAAAGTTAAATAGTAAAAAGGATAAAATTGGAATTTTAAATGATTTGTATGGGTGAAGGTAAAAATGTAGGGGTGCGAGGTAAAATGTCTAAACTTTGATCATCTTACCTCTTTCATAGGAAGAATCTACTTGCTACCTCCAACACCTATACCATCACCCCCTCAACTCCAAATTAACCCTTTTACTTACTGGTAAAATAGAAAAAACAATTTTTACTCACTAATTTTCGAAAATGTAAATCTCTGATTTTTACATGATATAAATCAAAGGAAAATACTAGACACCGCGAAAGCCAGTTCGTGAAGTGTGGGTGAATTTGTTGGCAACTTAATGACTATTGAATTTCATCAAAAAAGTTACGAAAACATTTTTTCTGACACACAAGATCGTGAAAACGGTGTTATAGAACATTCAATATTATATATTATTTTTTTGTGATTAAATAAATTATATTAATTATCTAAATTGTACTCGTTTACGATAATATTTGTACTTAGCTAAAGAAATTAATATTAAATATCCATTGAATAATTTACATTATTTGAAGAAATAATCTTAAATATTTTATAATCCGTATACATAATATTTTGTCAAAAAAAAAATCCTTATATAATAAATATACATGTTGCAATCCGTTTTTAACACGAAAACTAGATATTAACCATTCATTAAATACTTTCAATAACTCAAAGAAAAATTTAAATATATTTTATGCTCCAATATAATAAATTAAAAAATATATCTTCCTACTTTACCAACTAGAAGCCTTTATATCAACCTAAATAGAAACATGCAGATGCAATAATTTTCTCTTGTATTTCTTTTGCACTTCTCCAATTGAATTGGAACCACCATTCCAATCCAACATTCACACAACCCACATCCATCATTCTACCATTCTAGGTACCATCCCTCAAAAACCCTTTTATTTTAATAGTGCAACCCTCAAATTGGATCACAATACAATAAACAAAAAATAATAATGAAGACCGGTCCTTCAAATGATAACCATGCTCTATACACCCCATTGCTGGAAAGTAAACAAAAATCATCAAAGGTTATCTTTGTGACATTTGGTTCCATTGTATTTCTAATGTCATTGGTTGCACTTGCATTGACTATAAACCAAAGCCAAAAATCCTTGGAAAGTATTGAAATCACTCCTCTTACTAATATTTCTTCATGGAAAAATTTGCCAAGAGGGGTTGCTCAAGGGGTTTCAGCCAAGTCAAATCCATCTCATCGTGAAGTTTCATATAATTGGACAAAAGCTATGTTTTCTTGGCAAAGAACAGCTTTCCACTTTCAACCCCAAAAGAATTGGATGAATGGTAAGTGTAACTATGCTTATGTTTTAAATGGGTCATTCTAACTCGTGCTTTCGGAATACTAACTAGGAATAAAAAGGAAAATTTTAAAATGAAAAAAGTATTTTTTATAATTCTAAGAGTTTGACAACACATCTTTCAAGATAATTTTACCATATTTGATTCCTTAAACTAATACTTCATAGGCATTAGTTAACATTTTTTTTCTTTCTACACAAATGTTGAATTTTAGTTCGTTAAAACATATTTAGACTCATAGTGAATTAGGTAGAATCAAGATGAGTCGTAATATTAAAGTTTCAACAAACTCACAATATTACCGATTTTTCGTCAAATCTAAAATGATTTCGTAATTTTTTTTTCTTCCATTTCTCATTTGTCCAACATCTTTTGTCAGTGTCTTTCATTGAATGGTAGGTGATCAGATTTTAATCAATGATTAATTTCCAAAACCATTAACTTCTAATTGTGTATTTTCTTCCATTGATTTTGATTATGAGACTAATCAACAGCATCTCATTGACTTTTTTGGGTTCCTGTTACGTGCGGATGTTTGGCTGACTTGGCTTAGATCCCAGTGGTATGTTTTATCTTTCTATTTGTAATTTTCTTTTTCAATGGATCTTTTCTTATTAATTGAAAAATAAAATAAATTGAATGAATCAATGAATCATCCTTGCTAAGAAATTGATTCATCATGGGACAAAACATAATATCTACCACAAGAACAGTCAGAGTAGAACACAAAGTTTAACAATTAGTTACAATGCAATAACAAGCAAGCAAACCAAAAAAGGAAAACTACATGTCAAAAGCAAAGAGATTAAACCGCCAACTATGTTTTTTTTCTTTTACAAAAAAAACCCACCAATTATGATAATCAAAAGCAAAATTATCCGTTTTTTCTTTCAACCATCAAAAAGAGAGTTTAATTTTGTCTAACAACTACTGTAACGATTCTTCCATGTGATTAAAAAAAATTAATATTTCGTTATTTTCAAATTACCCAAGCACATAACAACCAAATTAAATTTAATAGAGAACAAAGAGATCTTGAGTTTTCGTCCATCTAACCAAATTGAATAAAGTGGTCCGATAAGCGAGATGGGTCTACTGAGGAGACACCAATCCAATTCCGAACAAGATACCAAATATTGTCGAAGTAATTGCAACCAAAAAACTGGTGTTCTACCGTTTCATGAAAACCTAACCCGCTCACACATAGTAGAGAATCTTGTTACGTCTAAATAAATTAACCTTAGTTGAGATCTGATTGCAGAGAAGATTCCAAACAAATAAAGAGACTTTTTAAAGAAACATGTTTATGCCAACTAAAATCCGAAAGAAGTGAATTATCAGACATGTCACCTTCAGTTAATAATTGATATGCGCCGCTGATTGTATAGCCTTTAACATACTCTAGATGTCATTGTCATTTATCCACTACACCAACCTACAAAACAATGTTGTGAAGCAAAACACAACACTCTCATCATCCCCCACAAACAACCTTCGCCACTTTCTCACCACAACATAAAGAAAACATGTATGCAACAACTAACAATCAAGTTTTTGAAAGCTCATAAAGTCGATTGTATCTGTCATGCATGTGGATACCCCCCCTCCACACACATACCAACGTTGACCCTTCTTTTCTCCCTCCCTCAACCGCCTCCTTCCTCACTGTAACGAGCCAACAAGACTTTGTACCACAACGAAACCATGTTAAACTTCCTCAACCGCCTAACACCCACCCCACAATTCGCCTTACTCAAACAAATAGAGTCCTAATTGACCCACATAATTTTCCTTCCCCCCCACCCCCACAAGGAAAAAAAATTAAAATAGATTCAAGGGAAGGAATGATACATGTGGGAGCCTTGAACAAATGATACATGTGGGAGCATTAAAATATAACACTCTAATGAATGATCTTTGGTTAAGAATCAATTCATACTTAAAAAGTCGTAGATTTAACTCTCGTTATCGGTCTATGTAAGCGCTCTTTGAGCTTTGATGTTTGCCCTAGTGAGTCTCCGGAACTCAACTTCCCTAAGAAAATATTTTCATTATTTAAGATAGTAATTGAATAATGTTAGAAACACATTTTTCGACATACCTTATTTTATTAGTTAAAATTCACGTGGATTCTATCAAATCATGTAAAAAAAAATTCATGTGGCTAGTACTCTTCGTTTATATTTATATACATGTAAAATTTTTCACATATATACATCCAGTCAAAAATTGAGTTTATATGCATACACTTACGATCCTACATTCTTGATAATATATGGTTCCAAAACCCTTATTTTTTTTCTTCTTATCATGAAAAGCCAAAAAGTAAAATAAATTGACATCAAAGTAAGATATTGCATTGTATGGTTGCAGGTCCATTGTTTCACATGGGATGGTACCATTTATTTTACCAATACAATCCCGATTCAGCTGTGTGGGGCAACATTTCATGGGGCCATGCTGTATCAACGGACATGGTTCATTGGCTTTACCTTCCCATTGCCATGGAACCCGACAAATGGTTCGATATCAACGGTGTATGGACCGGGTCCGCCACTCTTTTGCCAAACGGCGAAATCATAATACTTTACACGGGCGATACCGACAACTACGTGCAAGTGCAAAATCTTGCTCATCCTGCCAACTTATCCGATCCCCTTCTCCTTGATTGGGTTAAATATGCAGATAACCCAATCATGAAGCCCCCACCTGGCATTGGTTCAAAGGATTTCCGCGATCCAACTACTGGTTGGATCGGGCCAGATGGAAAATGGAGAGTCCTAATTGGATCAAAGAAAGGGAAAACGGGTCTTTCATTAGTTTACAAGACCACAAATTTTATAAATTTTGAACTAAATGATGATTACTTACATGCGGTTCCGGGTACGGGTATGTGGGAATGTGTGGACTTTTACCCGGTTTCAATAGACGGGTCAAATGGTTTGGACACATCAGTAAATGGACCACATGTTAAGCATGTGTTAAAGGCTAGTTTGGATGATACAAGAGTGGATAGTTATGCAATTGGGACTTATTTTATTGAAAATGATACATGGGTTCCTGATAACCCACTTGAGGATGTGGGTATTGGGTTGCTTTTGGACTATGGAAGATACTATGCTTCAAAGACTTTCTATGATCAAGTGAAAAAAAGAAGGATTTTGTTGGGTTGGATTAATGAGACTGATACTGAAAGTAATGACTTGGAAAAAGGTTGGGCATCTCTTCAGGTTTGTAATTATTGATTTTTCAAAGGGTTCAATATGGTTTTGAATCTTTATAAAATTATGCCAAATAGTTTAATCCTTGCATGAAAATTTATTCAACTTTAGTCTTTATTTTTATTTATTTTTTAAAATGAGTACTATAGTTCTATAAAAGCAAAATACATAATAAATTTGTACAAAATTTGTGTTGGAATTAAACTTGAAAAACTATAGTTTTTATACGGGTTAAAACTATATTTAACAGTCATTGTAAACATAACATAATTTATAGAAACGTTGCATATACATGCAAAGAATAAAGTGGCGAATTACTATCCACTAAACATGAAAGGTTTTAGCTCTTGAAAAGCTAAAGATTTTATATAAATTAAAAACATATTTAAATGTCTCCGTAATCTTAAGCAGTTTGCAGAGACGTTGCATTATACATAACTGAGCTGAAGTAGTGAATTACTGGCCACTAGGCATATTTGAAAGTACATCAATTTGCCGAAGCTGAAATATGCATTGCAAAATGTTTGGTAGAGCAATTTATAAAATCTTGTACACAATTTTTTTTACTTTTCAGACAATTCCAAGAACGGTGCTTTTTGACAACAAGACTAGAGCTAATTTGCTTCAATGGCCAGTAGAAGAAGTAGAGAGCTTAAGACTGAGCAGTGATGAATATGAAGAAGTAGTTGTTACACCTGGCTCTGTTGTTCCATTGAACATTAGTCAAGCAACACAGGTTTTGTCTATAGCATTTTCTAAGTTAACATATTACTTGATTTGTTTCTTTTTTGTTTTTAGGTTATTTCAAAAACAAAAAAATATATTATTTTTGATGAAATTATTTGTCCTTTTTTTTTATAATACTTTTTTTTTTATAATACTTAACTCTTTCATTTCCTGATTTTTTTTTTTTGCAGTTGGACATTTTTGTTGAATTTGAGATTGAATCATTGACATCTAAAGAAAATATTAGCAATGACAATATAGATTGTGGAAGAGGTTCTATAGATAGAAGTGATTTTGGACCATTTGGCATTCTAGCCATTGCAGATGACACACTTTCTGAACAAACTCCAATTTATTTCCGCCTCTCTAATACTAGTCTTGGTAGTTCAACAAATTTCTTTTGTGTTGATGAAACAAGGTATGCATTTGAGTGAATTGACAATTTAATCCATACAATTGTAACCATCAATCTAATTCATCCCTAACTTTTACGGATTAGCAATTTCTTCACTAATTGTAACATATTAATCAAAATGGTCCCTGCGCTAAGTTTAGCTATTAAACAACATAACATGATATATTAAATAAAGATGTGACAGCCTATGTGGACATTACATTCCTGTCACATCTCGAGATACAATTATAATTTTGTTTGATAAACAAACGTTTATGAGTTACTTTGGTTTTAAATTTTGAAAAGAAAAAATAATTTTTAGGCGTATACCAAACAAAATTATAACAATGAATTTTGTCCTCAAATGTGTTAAAATGACGTGGAGTCCGCATTGATTGTCACATCTTTATTTAATGTGTCATGTGATGTTGTCTAAAGATTAAATTAATGGATAGTTCGTTTGATTGACATGTTGCAATTTCAGGAACGATATTGCTAATTAATAAAAAGTCAAGGAATTTTTTTTGACTGATTGTTACGATTTCGTGAACGTAATTGTTTACTCATTCATAGGAATTTGCATTTGCTATTCAGTTTTTTGTAGTGATCATGAGAAATGAGTTATTGTATGGTGCAGATCATCAAAGGCTCCTGATGTTGAAAAACCAGTTTTAGGTAGCAAAGTTCCAGTCTTCAGTGATGAAAAATTATCAATGAGGGTCTTGGTAAGTGTGTGTGAATGACAAACTTCTTGCTGTACTTCTTGGTCATCATGTTTTCTATGTAACTAATCTTATGAATAATTGAAGACAATTTTTTTTTTCGTTTTCCATAACACCTACTCTTGCAAGATGCTTTTAGGATTTATGGTCTTTGTGATCACATCACTACCACACCATCCATATTTGATCATTTTTCATAATATCAAAATTGTTAGACCGACGAAATGTGGCTAAAACCATGATTTTTAGTGTCAAGAATGACACTTACTAAAAGTTAAAGTCAATGAGTTAATTATTGAATTGAGTCTCGAACTAATTTTAAATCAGTTCGATCCAATGTGATTAGGTTGACCATTCAATTATCGAGAGCTTTGCTCAAGGAGGGAGAATTGTGATCTCAGGTAGAGTTTATCCAACAGAAGCAATATATGGAGCTGCAAAATTATTTCTATTCAACAATGCAACTAACATAAACATCAAAGTCTCTCTCAAGATTTGGCATTTGAACTCTGCTTTTATACGCCCCTTTCCCTTTGATCAAAGTCAATGAGAACTGCAAAAACTATATGATACTGATACATTGTGAGTGAATCATCCTTCACCTAGTTCGTGTCCTTGTAGTGATTCACTTTGATTTGGGAACTTTTTGGAGTAATAGGATTTCTTTAAATTTTTTAAAAATCACGGATATTTGTGACAAATGTGATCATGAGAAATGCTAGCAATACTTACTTTTCAATACTCCTATAACACTCATTATTTTATTTGATGAAATTAATGTATGTTCAACTATTTTGTGTGAGTTCAATTTTCAAAATGTAGATCCACAATAATTTAAATCAATAAAAAAGTAAGTACTAAAGAAAGTGTTAAAAAAGAGTGTTGTTAATATTACTCATACTCATGTATGTAATCGTATTTGCATTTCATGTGTAGTAGTACATTAGCAATCTATCACAAGGGTCTACCGCAAGTATATTGGTCTCCAATGAATGTGAGAGTTGTAAACTTTAAAATACCAAGTATGATTTGTACTCGTAATAAAAAGTACATCGTTGTTCTTACTTAGTATATTATTTTTATATTGTTTACCATAGTAATTTAATTTGTGACTAAAATGAATAAATCATTGTAAAGAATGTTGCATGATGAATCATAGGCGTTTTTTCTTAGTGGCTAAAAATTCATTATTCTAAAGTGAATAAGTTGAGAATACAAAATTTGAATAGTTATTTATGAAAGAGTAAATTATACTTTTCTCCCCTCAAAGATACTTAAATTACACTTCCTTCCCTTTTTATGTTAAAATATACACTCCCCTCCTCTCTTATTCAAAATATATTAGAAAATATTTCACTCTCCTCCCCTAAGAGAAGCTTGAATTACATTCCCCTCCTCTCTTATGTTAAAATCTACACTTTAATCCCTCAATATTTTTTTTATTTCTAATAATCTAGAAAAAAATAATAATCTAACACACTTTGAAAATAAATAGTATTGCGGGTCTATTTTAATATAATCAAAATTTGAATACATATTTTTCTTTATTTTTTATTCACAATTTCATTATCATATAATTTTAAACCCTAATACAAAATATGAAACAACCCAAAATAAAATAAAAATATATGAAAAATTACTAAATACAATAAAGCATGGTTATTTAAATGTTAGTTTTATACTATAAAATATGACATTAATAGCAAAATATTTAAATTATAAAGAAATGAATTTATTTTTCTTAAATGGTGGTTCAAAATTACTATATATCATAAAAATATTTATTTAAGTTATAATAGATTAAAGTGTAGTGCATATTTAATTATTAAGGGAGATCACTACAAGAAAATAAGCAAATTGTGAAACCTCATTTGCGACCCCTACCTTGGAACTGCCTCAAAATGCATTTTTGCAACAGTTATTGCGGCTGTTTGGGTGAACCGTCGCAGCCTTTGTTTATCAAATTAATTAGAAGGCGCGTTGTATTTTCATTCCCCGCTTAACCCAATTCTCATTCCCCCCTTTTCACTTTCCCAAAACCCAACCTGCTCACTCTTCATCTCTCCATCTCTCTCACTCACTCAATCTCTTAATCAGAAAACCTAACCCTATCTCACTCCATCTCACTCTCCATCTCTGTCACTCACTCAATTCTCTCACGAAACCTAACCTCCAACACCCAAAATCGGTAACAGTCGATGCTCACTCAATCGGTGCTCACTCAATCGGATTTCGCTGTTCTCTCACTCTCCATCTCTCTCAATCTCTCACAAAACCTAACCTCCAACACCCAAAACCCCTAACAATCGGTGCTCACTCAATCGGATTTCGCTGTTCTCTCTCTTCGTTTTGAGGTCAGGATCGGTGAACCAGGTGAGGAATTTCTATTCTGATTTTAATTTCTTTCTGATACTTTCCTTGTTCTTAAATTTTGATAAGGAGTTTTGTGTTTTTTCACCCCTTTTTTGTTTTTCTTGTTTGGTTTTTGAATAGCTTATGGGTTTTGTTGAATTGACGTGAAATCAATTTGTGGGAATGTTAAAAGTTGTGATTTTTTGTTGTGTCCCTTGTGTTGTGTGATTGGAGATTGTTTGAATTGTCCACTTTGTTAAGTTCGGTTGTACATTAGAAATGGTTGATAGGTTTGTTTGGCTTTGTTTCCATGATTGAGTTATTAGTCAATGTTTAGTGTTTGTTTATTCATTGGTTGAAAATTCGAATTCAATGTCCCTGTGTGTTTGTCCAATGTTTATAGAGAGAAAAGATTTTAAAATGGTCAACACAATTCAATTCAAATATGATGGAACTAACCATTCAGAAATATCTAGAGATTAACATGTTGGATATAAATAATGTAGATGGTAGAACATTATGATGTAAGTTGATATCTGAAGCACGAACACTGTTTGTGGTGAGCGTGTCGCGGTGTCGGACACGTGTCGGTGTCGAACACACCGCCGACACCCGTACAACACGTGTCGGATGTTGGTGGTAGGTTTCCCGAAAAAATAAGAAAAAAATGTAGAAAAACACGGCAACAGACACTGCAAGACACGCTTTGGAGAGACACGGCCGGACTGACATTTGTGGGCTGACAGGATTTGAAAGCCTGATATAATATATTAATATAAAATGAATTAAAATGATTATATCTTTTGCTCAATTCACCATCTTCTATGATTTCATTTACGATCTCCTTCACGATTTCATTGTTATGTTTTTCTTTGTAATATGAAGTTCTGAACTTTATTTGTTTTGTTGTACTATTGTTATTGTTATTGTTATAACAACTAGTAACATACTCGTGCTGACGCACGGGTATAGTGACTGTTTGTTGTTTAAAAGAGTCTGATTTTCTTTTTAATGGTTGTTATATATTGTTATTTAAATTTTAAAAATTTAATGTAATATTTTTTTTAGGTTTTGAAAATGTTAATATAACTTCGTTACATGTGATGAGCAATTATTTCTCTGTAATGATTGTTACATTTTGCAGAATATGATAATGCACATTAAATATAATACAATTTTTACATAGCATAAGTTTATTTAAATTTGTTAAACTTGAAACGAAAACAATGTTATAATATTTGAATATAATGAAGAATGAGATATTGTGTGTATATTTTCAGTCTATGTAAATATTAAAAATAATATCAAGCAGTTTATTATAATATTACAACTTGTCATGTAATATTATAAATAGTTCAATATCATTATATAATTGAATTGAGGTGATGATATTATAAATAGTTTAAATGTTTTAGCAGGAACAGTTTTTATAAAGCATTAATTGTCATGTAAATCAAGGTTAATTTAGTTAATGATAATTTATCCCGTGTATTTAATTTTTTTTTTTTATGAAAGTTTATCCTGTGCATTTTAGTTTATGAGGGTTCAATATCATTATAGAATCGAAGTGAGATGGCATTATAAATAACAGGAACATTTTAGCAGGAACAATTTTTTATAAATATCGTTTATGAAAGTTAGTTTAGTTAACGACAACTTATCTCGTGCATTTATGTTACTTATGAAATTTTAGTCAACGACCACTTCTCCAATGGATTTCAGTTATCTACAAAATTTTATTCAATCTTTGTTTATCCTGTGCATTTTAGTTGATAAGTGTTCAATATCGTTGTAGAATTAAATTGAAGTGATGATGTTATAAATACTTTAAATGTTTTAGCAGGAACAATTTTTATAAAGGACAACTTGTCATGTAAATCAAGGTTAGTTTAGCCAATGATAATTTATCCCGTGTATTTAATTTTTTTTCTTTTGAAAGTTTAGTCAATGTTCACTTATCTCGTGCATTTTAGTTTATGAGGTTTCAATATCATTATAGAATCAAAGTGAGGTGACATTATAAATAACAAAAACATTTTAACAGGAACAATTTTATAAATATCGTTTATCAAAGTTAGTTTAGTTAGCGATAACTTATCTTGTGCATTTATGTTACTTATGGAATTTTAGTCAATAACCACTTCTCTGATGGATTTCAGTTATCTACGAAATTTTATTCAATCTTTGTTTATCCTGTGCATTGTAGTTGATAAGTGTTCAATATCGTTGTAGAATTGAATTGAGGTGATGATGTTATAAATAGTTTAAATGTTTTAGCAGAAACAATTTTTATAAAGGACAACTTGTCATGTAAATCAAAGTTAGTTTAGTCAATGATAATTTATCATGTGTATTTAATTTTTTTCTTCTTCTGAAAGTTTAGTCAATGTTCACTTATCTCATGTATTTTAGTTTATGAGGGTTTAATATCATTATAGAATTAAAGTGAGGTGACATTATAAATAACAGGAACATTTTAGCAGGAACAACTTTTTATAAATGTCGTTTATCAAAGTTAGTTTAGTTAGCGACAACTTATCTCGTGCATTTATGTTATTTATGAAATTTTAGTCGATAACCACTTCTTCGATAGATTTCAGTTATCTACGAAATTTTATTCAATCTCTGTTTATCCTGTGCATTTTAGTTGTATAGTAAACGTTTGTTATTCGTAAAAGATCATTAAATTTTAATAAGAGTTTTAATATAATTGAATTGTATGTCAATTTAAAGTAAATGTCGAATTATTTGTGTATTAAATGTTTGATGGTATAAAAAAGTAAAATTACATTGATTATGTAATTTAAACTTTTTTGAATTAGTAGAAGACACTTAATATTAATTAAAATGTAGAAAAAACAATTGAGATGCAACATTAATGCATTGGTACAATTTTAGGATAAATAGTCATGAAAATAACCTACATAGTCCTATTTTATGCTAAATACATGACAAACATAATAATTATTGATAGAAAATTTCTTAAAAAATAAAAAATTATTGATAGAAAATTTAAATTTGATAGTGAGATAGTTCTATTTATCAATGGAAAATCTTTGTCACATGCTTATTTGTACACATCAGTGACAAATATTTGTTCCAAATTTTTATATGTTAACGAAAAATATTTATGTGGCATTTTTTAAAATTTATAAGTGACAAATATTTGTCTCTTTCTTTCTTATATCTACCAATCACAAATCTTTTTCCTTTTTTCTTGTGAAAAATCTTTTTCCATATTTATTTGTATGTATCACCGACAAATATTTTTATTCTTTTTTTTAAGGAGATGAATATTTATTCTTTTTTTTTTGACAAAAAAATCTTTATTCTTGATTTCTATCTATCAATTAAAAATATTTTTCTTATATATTTGTTTTTATATTCAACCGTGATAAATATCGCACATATTTTTAAATAGTTATCAGTAAGAAATCTTTGTCACATGTCTCTTTGTACATATCAGATGATCAATGTTTTACCGTTAATTTTATTATGTAACAATGAAATTTAACTATGTCGGTTTGATATGTGTAAAATAACATTAATTTAACTATTTTTTAGAGGTTAATTAAACTCCTACTATTATTTTTAATATTTGATAAAAAATATTATTATTATTTATTTTTTTGACAAATTATTATTATTATTATTATTATTATTATTATTATTAATATTATTATTATTATTATTATTATGTTACACTACTTTGTCAATTTTGCAATTAAAAAAATACATACCTTTTTTCATTTTTCTCTCTAATAACCGTGAATATTTTTCAAAGCAAAAATTTAATAGATATCTTATTTAATACGTTTACAAACAGAATACCCTAATTTCCATGTCATGCAAACTCGACTACCTTAAATAATTTGTTAGGAATATAATTTTGTATTCTTTTTATCTTTTTTCTTTATAATATTTTTTATTATTATTTGATTGTAATATTGTATCTCTATGAATTAAAGATTATTTATTAGTCTATATTATAGTCAATAAAACTCGTGTCGCACGGATCAAAAATCTTGTTATTACTATGTTACACTACTTTATCAATTTTGCAATTAAAAAAACACATATCCCTTTCTATCTCGTACAAACCTAGGAGTCTTTTTTTATAATTTTCTTTTTATTATTATTTTTTTCATTTAGCTTTATCCCCCACGCACTATACTCATTTCTTCACCAAAGAAAGTCTGAAAAACTCTCTCATTCACAAACAAACCCTAGCCGCCGCCTCCCTCCTTCAGTGTGTCTCCGGCGGCGGCGTTTCATTGTTCCACCATCTTCATCCTATCCTTTTCATCAGTAATTTTACTCTATCAAAAATAGTCCCCTCCATCTTCTCTACAAAACCCATTAAAGAAAATCAGGATCAGATCACTTTCGCCGGTTACCACCGTGCCGAAGTTTGCAACCACCGCGCCAGAAAAGAGCTCCCAATCTTGTATGTTTTGGTCTCTTACCTTTGTTGTTGTCTTTTATTTTATTTTTTTCTTTTCCCATTTTGGTCATCTGTGATCTGGAAAGGATAAACATTATATCAGCTGAGAAGTTTGCAAGACAAACAAAAAAGACACAATTGAGACATTTTCTTATGAAAATATTTTTTTGTTGTTGATATAATTGTAAAACTGTGTTTGGATGTGTATGTTTTCTTTAACTTCTCATATGTGATGTTGATGATAATGTAAGTTCATATATTAAAAGACAAGTATGTTAAAAATAAAATCATTGAGTTTATAAAAAATAAAGTAAATCTAATTGTAGAGTGGAGTTCAGTCCAGTAGTGGTGAGTGTCTCCATATTATTTCCTAATAAGATTGGTCTTTTCCATTTTTGTTTTCTTCATCATTAATGATTAGCTTGTTGTAGAATATAATATATATGTATATCGTTTCTTATGCATTCTTGTATGGATCTTACATAAAAAAGACCTTCATTTAACATTTTATAGCTTGTTAGAGATCTGATGTGTGAAAGAAAAAAATAAAAACAATGCACAACCAAAAAAATTAGTTCATTATCATCTTCATACCTTTGTGAAGATAAGAGAAGTTTCATTTACCTACATTTGTTGTTGAAGAATTTTCTGCAAAATAGAGATGAACAAAATATGGAGGTTAGAAAAAATTTGAGAAGAAAAAAAAAAGTATACATAAAAACCAGTTAAGGATAAGAAAGAGAAGAAAAAGTGAGAATGATATAATAGTGAAGAAGTATTGGATGATATATAAAATAGTATTTGAAATTTGAATTTTGAATTTTTGCCCCCAAGAGTACAACTTGCAGCATTGGTATTGACAAATAAATGCTGTCATGAGACCAGCAAAAGTGAATTATCTAGTTGCAATGTAAAGGAAAATGTGTTTTTGTAGAGCAAATAAACTAAACCAAATGCTTTTAGTAGTTACATGACATCATCATAGTTAATTGTGGTCATTTAGTTCAATAAAGTAAATTTTGGACATGTTTTACCCTTAATTTAGTGATTTGTCAATCAAACAGATTGGGGCAATGTGGTGTTTTCCAAAGCATCTTTCATTCTTATATTAAGAGACTTATATTAAGAGAGATACATGGATTCCTAGATCTTACGGCATGTGGCAAGTGACTGATAGTAGGTTAGTAGCAGTACAATATTATACTTGGTGTGTAGAGATAGAGTCAGGTAGTAAAAGAAATAAACCTTAACTTTAAGAATTAATTGATTTGTTTAGAGGGCATAAGCTGCCAGTTAAGCCGTTTTGAGTAATATGACTTAAATGACTAAGTTGTGGATTCAAACTTCTGTGTAAATGGTTCATAGGGCTTTGATACCAAATTGTAACACCCCTACTAGACGTTACCTTTGGAGATCGATTATGATTATGCTAGATATCCTAGGTAACGTCTAGTAGGGGTGTTACAATGAAACTTTGATGTTGAGGCCTCGATTGCAGTTGCTTAAAACCTTATTCACGATATCTACATGACTTGGTATTGTTATTGATAGAATTCTTGTCGTAGATTGTTCTTATTCATAATAAAAAAAATGGTTCAGTTTAGTTTACCAACTACTTGCATAATAGTTTGAGCTAGATGGTTTTGAAATTCAGTTTAGTTAATCTCAGGATATTATTTTTGCTGAAATTCAGTTTCTCAAATTGAATGAAAGTCTAAGGTTAAGAGAGAACCTTCTGTTATGATTTAGAACCATGTTGCAGTGCATTTCCATACTCAGTATTTTATATCTTGTTTTGTTAGTTTGTGGAGTTGGATTTTTTGTGTATGTTATATTGTGTTACATGATATGGTAGTAGTGTCACCCTTGTATGCCCATAGGTGGTTTTGTTTGTCCACAGACGATGTTTTTTATTTGCGATATAGTAATGTAATTTAAGAATTCATTGTTTGTTTCCCTAATTGTTTGTTCCTTTTGGTCATTCACAGATATTTTGATTTGGCTCAGTGAAAGAACCTTTTCGCGCTATTGGTTTTTAAGTCTGCTATTGTTTATGTAAGTCCTTTTTCCCTCATATTTTTTGAACTTTAACTATTAAGTTTGCACATTTTTCTGAGTTGTTATTGCTGGAACTATTATCCATTGTGTTGTATAATGGGGATATAGATTATGTCTTGTAGGATATATATTTAATTTTCTTCTGTTTGGTGCTTTTTGTTTCTAAAATATAATGACACCTATCTGTGATTTTCCAAACTACATATTGTAAACACACTGCTTCTAAGTATACTTGATTTTTTTCATTGGTTTTGTGAATCACTTTTCATGAATATTTGTATTGTTTTGACATGTCTATGTCAACTTATTGAAATCCATATTTTATATTTAAAGCAATGGATAAGTCATGGATTATGAAGCCACAGACGTCGGCTGCATACGAGCAAGGGATAGTGGAATTTATTAATTTTGCCTTTAAAGATGTAGTGGAAAATGGTGAAGTAATCTGCTATACTATGGTGCTTTGGCGCCCCTATAGCTGTAGTTTGTCGCACTTATACAAGTCACATATCAAGGAATAAATATTAGCAGTTTGTCCAAGTTCCGATTCACGGAACAATAACTTGTTTCCAACAAACCTTCAAAAACTCACCATGACAACAGTAATTTCTGATCATTATTCATTCATTTATTGCTAAACACACAGTAAATCATTTGAAACAACTTATTTGAATACCCTGAAAACTTAAATAGGAATTGGGCAGAAAGTAACCTTGATCAGAATCCTATTTAAGTTTTCAGGGTATTCAAATAAGTTGTTTCAAATGATTTACTGTGTGTTTAGCAATAAATGAATGAATAATGATCAGAAATTACTGTTGTCATGGTGAGTTTTTGAAGGTTTGTTGGAAACAAGTTATTGTTCCGTGAATCGGAACTTGGACAAACTGCTAATATTTATTCCTTGATATGTGACTTGTATAAGTGCGACAAACTACAGCTATAGGGGCGCTAAAGCACCATAGTATAGCAGAATTTAAACAAGTTGTTATTTTCCACAATCTGCGTTAGACAACACTATTTTTTTAGAAACCTAAGGCTTACAAAAACTTTGATTTTGACTATTTCTCAATAGATACCACATTTTCATTTAAATGAAGATTGTTTCTGCCTAATTCCTTTAGTTGTTTTCGGTGTTGTCAAATAATGGCTGTGGTGGCGGATTTTTTAAAACTGCTGTGGCTAATTTGTAAAGGATGGCATTGCCATGACATTTTATGGTTCCTTAAAATGGCAGATATTTAGCTTTCTGCCATTAATGATTAGGATTCATTTCAACTGAGTTATTCAGCTTTGCAGCCACTAAGTCATTAGGATGTTTTCATTTCAATTTTGTAGTAGCTGGAGATAATTTAGATTGATAAATTGTTTCAACTTTGAACTGATTTATTGTTAGCAATGAATGAATAGGTAATGATCATAGATTTTGTTGTCATTGTTGAATTTTTTGAAGGTTTGCTGGAAACAAGTGTCACACCAGCTAGTTTCTCCATATCTGTTTACGATATATATGATGGAAGGAAATGTTAGTGTTTGGGATGGAGACCAAACTCAAACCAAAACAGAAAGTTCTTTGGCAAAGATAAAAGTTCTGTTTTTTGCACGAGCGCGGGATCTTACTGGCTTGAGTGAGGTGCCATTGGAGGTGTCATCTGGAAGTACTACTCAAGATTGTTTGAAAAAACTGCTTGTTCAATTTCCAAGTTTGGAAGAAATAAAAGGGTGCATGGTTCTGGCTTTGAATGAGGAGTATACAACAGATTCAACCATTGTTAAAGACAAGGATGAGTTGGCCATCATACCTCCAATAAGTGGTGGTTGAATTAAACAACTTGTAATTTTATTACTGTTGCAGCCTGCAGGGTGGATAATTCAACTTGTTAGTAATCATCTTACTTCTCTCAATTTGATTCACACTACCTTGTTGTTAGCTTACAGTAACGCCGACTTAAGATATATGAATCTTGAAATAAAGTCTTTGTATATCAATTGAATAAATTATCGAAGTTATTGTAGTTGGTATTCGTGAAAATGTTGATATATAAGTACAGAAAGCACGTAGTATGATTCAACCTTCATTCTTATGTCTTTTCTTTTTCCTTCTCAACTCTTATTATTCAAACTTGTATTGTATCAGAAGTTGGATAAAATTGAGGTATTGCAGGTCATAAAAGTATAAGCATATAATTTGAAGTATGATGATATAAAATACAACATTAAATTAAAGAGAGATGGGACCAATAGCATACTTATGTTAGTCATCTACTACTGAACAGATATGAATTCCTTGGATGCTCAATTATCTATATGCTTTTGTTACCAGAAACTACTATAATACGGATCCTGATTCTTTAAAATTCATTCTCCTGCATTCTACTGCATATATGCAAATTCGTTCTTTACAAGTACAGAGAGAGAAAAACCCTTGAGATTTGACTAAATGTAAGGACTGTAGTGATGTTTCAAATTCCCAAAAGAGTGTTTTACAATTTGAAGTATGAAAATGAATGAAACAATCAAAAAAATATTTTGCATCTTGTTGTGTTTTGCAAAAGAGTGTTTTACAATTTGAAGAGATACGAAGAGTTAACATTAGTACCCTGCAATGCAAAAGGCAAAATTTAGGGATAATTAAACTTGAATGGTTAATTATCATATAAGCTAAAATATTGTAGTGCTATAATCTAAAGATTGGGTGATGGGTTTATGGTGGAAGATTGACGGATTTCTATCATTCACTCGCTGAGGGAGGGTAATATTTGTGCGGATTGATCGGAGAAGCATGAAACTTTCACCCATGGTCCCTTGTTTATTTGAGATGAGTGACCTTCTCAACTATCTCTAGATATGTTTGCTGATGATATTGGTGAAGTAAGGATTATGTGTAAGTCTTGTCTTTTCTTTCTTGTTGAAAAAATATATCACCATTAGCATATGGCTAGTTTCAAACAAACCAAACTTAATCATCATATCTTGGTAGTCTATTAACATTATCTCCTCTTGTTTCTTAATTGGATGGTGAAATGCACTTTGGTAACTTATCCCAAGTCAATGCCCAACATAAACGGTTGAAAACTTCAACAGAAAAAAATAAATAATTATTTTGCTTAAAAAGTGGGGTTTCCCCGTCAAATCACATCAGATATATTGGTTGAAATTTGTTTGGAAAATTAATTTACTTCGCATTAAGCAAATGTTTGTTTAAGTGTTTTGAATGGTCAAAATTGATATTGATCAAAGCTTTTTCTCACATGATTTGCTCAAAATTTATTTAACCGGCTCATAACATGATTACAAACTAAGCAATTGTTTACTTCTCTTCTTGAATTTAGATTTTAATACTCAAGCCTCTCCTATGCTATTGTCCTCTCCTAGTTTATTTTGATATAATTTCCTAGTGATATATAACGAATAATTTTTTAAAAAATGTAAAGATCCAAAAGAAATGGATAGACAAACAAATCAAGGAAAATTTCATAATTCATAAACACACTTATGATCTATTAGCTATAATCATTATACTCAATTCCTGGCAGCAATTAATTTGACTAGCAAACATTGATTCTCTTCCTTTAACGTTTGCATTTGAAGTGTCCACTGAGAAGCTTGACTGGGTAGTCAACCGCCATTACAAGGGACTTTTTCCAAAAGCTTGTGAGAGCAAGCTACGGTCAATCTCAATTTTGAGCGATTGAAATGCATAAACAAAAATACATTTGTTTATCTTTGATTATGCGGTGACAAAAATTAATTTTAAATAAATTCAATTGATTTTAGTTTAAAGTGAATTGAGTGATAATTAACTCTACGAAGCACAAACATTATTTGGATTATACGTGTTTTGGTATTGACAAGAGTCGGTGTCTGATATCGACATGAAACCGACACATATAATTACACTAAATTATAAGATTTTTTAAATAATTATTGGTGATAGTATGTCACTGTGTGTCGTACCTGATGTTTGTATCAGGATTCAACAATTTTTTTAATGCATCCATGTAATCAAAGTTAATACTCTGAAAATTGGACACCCCATTCCGAAAAGCATTATGAAAAGAGGGATTTGTGCAAGTAAATCTTTTGATATTAGTATAATAATCTGAGCAATTGCCCTCTTTCAAGATGGACGAAGGCATATTATATTGAATAACTAAACATAGACCATAATTTACCCGAAAAAGGTATCCACATGAATCAAAATAAAGGTATTAGTGGAGTACTCCTAGGAATTTCAAACCTTTGTCCAAATCTACTTTGTTTCATCCACTTTTTGATAATTAAACAACTGGTGTCTAGGGTATACAACTTACATATTAGAATAGGTTGTATGTGACTCGAATTCGATTCTAACATTTGATCGGATAAACTTTTTAGACTCTAACCCAACCTTAACTATGGTCGCCTGATGAAGTATTGGTCAAATAAGATTGTGACGGTATAAACAAGTCATCATTCACCAATACATAAACATTCTTTTTTTTAAAAAAATATATAAAAATAAAAATTAATCAACAAGTTTTTTCCTAAGAGAGGACGTAAAATTATGGACACTTTCATGCTTTAAATTATTAATAAATCAACTAACAGAGAAAAATTGATATAGAAATTGAGGACGTGATAGTCACTGCCCACTATATAATTTATGAGTTGAAGTTCATTACCGGTGTGTTTGTTAGGCGAGAAGTTGAGACGAGAGAGAAAGGTACGAGAGAAAGTGCAAAGAAAGTGGTTACTGTTCACGTTTGGCAGATCAAAGAAGTCTCGAAGAGAGAATAAATATGACTGGGCCCCACATGTTTTT
The DNA here is from genome assembly GCA_958299785.1 of Medicago lupulina. NCBI lineage: Eukaryota > Viridiplantae > Streptophyta > Magnoliopsida > Fabales > Fabaceae > Medicago > Medicago lupulina. The sequence goes on from OY283144.1 coordinate 65,589,289, forward strand.
TTCTTCTCTCCAAAGTAGTGAAGAAAGTGGAGAGAACACCCTTTAATTTTCGTTTTTCTAATATTGTCCTTTTGTCTCATGTACTTCACACATATTATTTTGTAATTTTTGTTTCCAGACTTCAACATCACGTACCCACCACGTGATTGAAATAAAAAATTTAATAACTAAATTAATAGTTAACTTAATTATCTAAAATAGTTATAATACAAATAAGGCCTACAAAGAAATAAAAGTTAAGTCAAAAGATTTCATATTAAAATTAAAATAGTGAATACAAATTTATTTTGAAGGAACTTTTTCAAATCAAGGTTATTTTTGTATTTTTATTAACAATCAACACCTCTCTCTTCTCTATTTCTCTTCTCTTTTTCTTATACGAAACACTGCATCAAATCTATTCTATTTCTCATCTTTTTCTCTCTTTCTATACTCTCTCTTACCTATTTCTCTCTTCACAACTTCTCTTCTTAACCAAACACACTCACATGTGTTAGACTTCGTATATCATCTTAATGTAGCATATGATCAAGATGTAACAATACATAAAAAGTTCATAGCTAATTACTGTATTTTATAATCATTTGGACTTGTGCAAGCGATTTGTACTGATTAATGTGTGTGAGAGAGATTAGAAAACAATACCATAATCATTAGATTATAAGTTAAGCTCTTATCCCTAAAAAAAAAAATTAACCTTTTATCATTGGGTTAGCACTTTAAGTGTAAGAGGTTAGCTACATCAAGATATAGTTTTAGCTCTCTAAAACCATTCCCTATACTATAAAATCCAACCAACAAATTCTTTACATCTAAAAATAATCATTTCGTTAGCTGATTTCGACAGATAGATAATTAAACTATTAGGCAAGGAAGCCTTCCAATTGACGAAAGGATATGCAATGCTAAAACAACCGAGCGAGGGAAGTTGATTCTTTCTCATAACCACTAACTTAGTATGTGGGTTGCAAATGCCTCAAATTGATTCAAAGTATAGTGAAAATGGACAATGACCCAAGAAACTCACATTCAATATTTTTAACATACTAATCGCATGAAGGGATGAGATAAGAGACATAATCTCGTAAGAGTTACGCTCTAAGGACTATGTCAACGCACCACACTGTGAAGAAGAAGATAACAAGCGTATTTAACACATCCTTAATCAAACAAGCGTATTTGATATTTCATCCCTTTACCTTTATGTCTTTATTTTTATGCATTTTTTAGTGTAGCTCAAAATCCGGAAAATCAGTCGTACTTAACGCTCTACTTGAAAAACAAAGGAACCCACAACTGAGGTATAAAGTTCATTTCTCAGCGTTAATCGCTTTAATAAAATGGAATTACAATTGAGGACATTCATCTGAACCTTGACTGGATTTTCGCTCCACCAACAAATTTAATACGCTTAGTGGGACAATATGAACTTTACCACAAAAAAATCTAGTTCCCCAAGTCAGGACTAATTTTTTTGTATGCACCTGAGGTCTGAAAAGAGTCTCAGCAGTATGAAACAAATATGAAATTCAACAACTAGAAAGTTCGGACAACCTTGACCTAGTGAGTTCTTGCAAACGTTGGGAAAGCCATTATCCATGGCTGCTTCTAGCATTTTTTTATGTACGACCGTTTAAAATACCTAAGGCTCCATTAGTAATGGCAACGTCTTTAATTCGACATCATATTGACATGGTGATACATGGTATCATGTATCAAGTCTCCAAACAAATTGATGACATTATTAAACTTATGGCTTACAATAATGTTCAACAAGCCAAGAAATTGGAGGTTGTACGAGCCAATTCTTGTGAAAAATTAGTCATTAACACTCAATAAGGGATACAAGGGACCCAAAATCAAACATGTCTTATTAATGAAAGCCAAATGATTATTGCATAAGTAGGACCCCAACATGATCAACTGATTCCTGCACAATATGTACTTCCTTCTACTCCTTATTCATAACCTAGTATTTTTTCCAGAATTAATCCTAAGGGGTGGCCAGTGAGGAATTTTGATTATATTCAGGCTAATCTTAAAGACGAAAATGTACATATGGCACATTGGCCTACATCAAATTCTGCCTTATGGAAACAATATGCAACCAACCAACATGTCTTGCACTAGAGGATACACCTGTTGCCCAGTAGAAAGAATTTAATGTCCAAATTTGGATTATCTCATGTCATGGCAATGTGTGAATTATCCATATGCATCATTTAATCATGTACTCCATCCATTTCAAAATACATGTCCATTTTAAAGAAATTGTTGTAACCAAGAAACCAAATAAATTTTGTTATTTTTTATGAAATTATGTGTGTGTTTTCTATACTACCCTTAACCATTTATTATGTCATTCTATTTTTTCTCTCTATAATAAATATATAAGGGTATTATTGACAAGACAATAATTAATTTTGCATTGAAACTTGAAATGGACAAGTATTGTAAAACAAAATTAATCTTCAAAATAGACATGTATTTTGAAACGGAGGGAGTAATATAACTTCGACGACCTGATGTACTTGTACCACCCTCGGTGGGTTTGACGACCACTTGGCCTATAGGAAGTTGCGCTGATGAACAAACCATGAATCATGAATCCACTTCACTAATATAGACTCTATTGGTTCCTTAGACTCGATGGAGAATCAATGGTGAGCCAAACAAATATATAGAAGTCATGGAGAGTTCTCGAACCTCAAGTTCACGCTTAACCATGTTTCCAAAATCATCAGAATATCCATGGGTTGATAAATTGCTACCTTTACCCATATGTTATAATACTCAAATTTTTGCTACCTTTTTAGGGGGAGATGGTTGATCAATAATGTAGCTTATTGGAAGATTTATTGCGCAGTGCAATAAGGGAAACCATAACAAATTCCACAAGTTATAAATATTCCATTTATCATTTACATTAACAACTTTCATGTGATATTCTTCTCTCCCATTGTTTACACCTAAGAATAATCATCATGTTAGATGATCTCGACATATAGACAATTAGATTAATAGACTATGATACCAATTCAAGTAAAGTCTGAACACAAGCCATCATATGTCTCTGACAACTAAAGACTTATGGTCAGTTGTTCTAGAATGACACAAGACCCAATCCCTCAACGGACTGAGATATTCTTTAGTCACTAGCTATTGCACGGACCATCACATATACTCACCCTAAAACACACAAAAAATAAGAGTCACTCAAAAGCAATTTGTATCGTCCTTTCCAAATCCTAAGATACCATGCTCTAATATATCCGCATGTGTCCAAATAGACAATTGTTCTAATGAGGGAATTGGGGTCCTGAAACCATAGTTCCCCCACTATAAAAGCCAACTCACAACCTCTACCCTAAAAATATTACATATTCCACACATTCTTACTTGATCATGAGAGTGTTTGTAGGTATAAGGAGCTATTGTTCAAGTCCTTCTTCCTCAATCCATCATCACACACCCATGTCGAAGATCTCTAGTTCGAAAGAATTAATTCTATCAAAAGTATGTAAAAATTAATTTATAAATAAAATATGATTATTTTATGGGTTAAATATGTTTTTGATCCCTATAAATATGTCAACCTTTCATTTTAGTCCCTCTAAAAAATTTCTTCAACTTTTAGTCCCTAAAAGATTTCCATCTTCACTTTTGGTCCCTCTTTTAAAATAAACTCATATGTAGAATTCATATTTTTAAATAAAATTTTGCAGAAAAATTAATAATATTATAAGAATATTTCCAAAAAAAAAGATTTTTTTAACAAAACATGAATTTAATATGAATTTTTATATTTTTTACGGTTAAAAATTTATATTTAATTTGTGTTTTATTAAAAAATTATAATCTTTTTTGGAAAATATTTTTACAATATTCTACACATTTCGGCATAATTTCATTAAATAATACAAAAGTTAATTTAAAATTAGGGACCAAAAGTAGTGATTGAAAATTTTATAGGACTAAAAATTAAAGGAACATTTTAGAGGGACTAAAACGAAAAATTGATATATTTATAGGGACAAAAAATATAGTTAACCCTTATTTTTTTTATCATAAAAATAGCGTTAATTTAAGAAAATATGAATATTGTTAAAATAAAATTGTGGTCAAAGAAATTAAACAAGTTTCATTAAAAAAAAATGATACACCATATATAGAAAAAAGAGAAATTAATACATGCTATATTTGGATTATAAGGTGGGACCAAAAGTCATGCATGTAGGACAGTGGGCCCCATTCAGATTTGAGTGCAACTGGATTGTGAAAGGTTAATAGAAGAAGAAACCCAATAAAAGGAAATGTGAGAGCCAAACGCAGTAAACACGTTCCCTGCAATCACAGTTTGGCAATACTCGTTAACCATTCATACTACTACAAGCAGCATTTTATTTGAACATGATTTTATTTTTTAATTGGAAGTTGTTATATCAAAATAGAAAAATGTAAAAATAATGTAAAAAATATTCAAAGATATTTTAAAATTATATTATAGCATTAAATGTAGTCAAATTCTTTTATAATTGGAATTGGTTTTTGTTTTGTTCGATAATTAGACATTAATAGTGCGTAAGTACATAACCAGACATTAATGAGTAAAAATTCCAATATTGAAATTTTCCGTAACATGGAGGGACTAAAATTGGAAGAGAGATCCCTTGTGACATGTTTGGACGTCTCATTGTGCAAAAAAAGTTATTTTCCGTAATAAAAGGTTTGAATAATTGATTCCTTATTTGTAAAAATCAAGTAATTCCGAAAAAAAAGAAGAGAGAATCAAATAAGGAAATAACACTCTTTATCAAAAAAAAAAAAAAGAATCAAATAAGGAATGGAAATGAATAAATCAAATAATGCAATTTCGCTTAACGGGAAAAATAATCCAATCAATCAAAATGAGGAAGGAAGAAGGTTTTTTGTTTTGACTTGAAAAATATTCAAAGATTTTTTATATGGAATCTATTTCCCAGAAACATGACAAAATTTTGCCGTTTCGTGTACACAGTACTACAAGCAGAAGAATTTCTCCTATAAAATAAGAAAAAAGAAAAACAGTTTTTGGAATTATTCTAAAAAATATACTAATAAATAAATGTGACATTAATTGGTAGGAATATCACATATTATATGCAGGGGTCGGGTTCGAACCTCGAACATCCAACTTCTCCACAATTAAATTGTGTGAGTTCTAGCCACACTAGACTACTTGACAAAATAAATAAATAAATGTGACATTAATTCTTGAGTTGAACATTTTTTCTTGGATTTTTAGGTTAAACATTGATTGTGTTAATACTCCTATCCAACTTAAGCATATTTTTCTCGATGATAGAAAATTTAGCAATTTTATAAAATTTACACTTTTAATGAGTTTTTTTTTGGTCAAGGACCATATTTGCAACTTTTAAATTGAGAAAATAAACAAGTTAATTTGATGATGTGATAGCTTATTTAATCAACTTTTTGAAAAAAAAAAGCTTATTTAAACTAATTCATCCATTTTTTTGTCACGCACGTGCGGTGTTACGTTCCATCAATGAATTCATCATTCTATATAACCAACGTGAATATCTTTTTTTTTTGTTACTCCAACGTGAATATCTAAGATGAATATAATTAACGTGAATATCTTCATTGAAGATGCTCTATATAACTAACGTGAATATCTTTGAAAATACTCTCGGTGCATAGTTGTATGTCCAAAATTTACATTTACATTAATTTACATTTGACAATTTTTTTGTTTGAAGGTAACGTTAACATTATTAGAATCAAAAGTTAATAATTATAATTTTAAATATAATTACAACATTATTTCATTCATTAATAACTTTTTTCATCTGTGTCAAAAAAACAAACACAACATTAATCAAATAATTGCATTCAAATGATTAATGAACTAAAAAAAAAAATCATTTAAGAGAATCTAAGTTCTTAAGTTAAACAACTTTTACCACATCACATTTACTTCAAAGTTGAATTCTAAATTACCAATGTCGTATTTTCTTAGAAATCGGACGGTAAAAAATAAACTAACTCAACCGTAATTTTGGAATGAAATAGTTATTACAACAAGTCACTATTTTTCCCTAAAAAAAAGTCACTATGTTACTAAAAATAATAATTTCTATGCAATAAAAGTGTAACACTTTTTTCCACATGAATACAATTAAATCAATTCATAAATTGTAGAGATTTTTTTAGGAATTCATCTAAAAAAGAGAATCATAAAATGATTTTGATTTGAAGAAGGTGTAAAAATGTTTTAATAGAAATTAAATTCTTTTAAAAAAATAATCAGAAATTAAGCTATAAAATATTCTTAACATTAATCAGATTCATCTTGCTAATTGACAAAATTCTCCTGTAATTAATTTGGATAAAAAACAACTTTCCAAAAGTAAAAATAATTTAGAAATACTCTTATATAGAAAAATCTAATTTGTATACACCGGCGAAAAAACTTTACACATTAAGTATCAATCTTTATCAAAACAAAAATGCATCAAATCTATCCATACATAAAACTACCTTTTTAAGTTAATTCTTAAAATAGCCTTAAAAATATTTATTTTATATAATTTGATTGAATACATGTGTAATAATTCTTAAAATATCCTTAAAAATATTTATTTTATATAATTTGGTTGAATACATATGTAAAATAATTTTAGATAATTATAAGAAATCATCAATATTCGATTTCTTTATTATCTATCGTGGCATTATTCGATTTGAGAAATTAATCAATACGATTACGTGCAAGAAATACACACGGTTCACACAAGAAAACAATTAATATTCTTTTATGCAAGATATTCAATATATGAAAAATATTTTTTTGAGAAAAGAATTTTCAACCGATCCTTTTCAAAATTTCATATTCAATTATCTTTGATATCAATTTCGATCGACCAATCCATACGCAACGTTGTTCTAATTTTAAATTGGATCATGACATCGTAACGTGAACCATAGAGTTAAATCATCGCATTAGTCGGTTCTGAGTCGGATATTAGTTTTCAATAAAAGAATTTTCAACAATAGAATTCAGGTACACTGTACTATGTATGTAGTGAGTGTAGCACCTAAATTTTCTCTCACAAAGCATTGTTTTGGAAATACAAATAGCCGTTTTCACTCTCTCTCTCTCTCTCTCTTGATTTCTTTCTGTATATAACCACATTCATTCTCACAAGAAAAACATTTGCACTAAACACATTCATTCATTCCCATAATTTTCAACAATGGGTCTCTTCAGATTCTCTCTCTGTTTTTTCTTCCTCAACATTGCTCTGTTTTCAACTCTCTGTTTTTCTGGTGACCCAACTATTTACACAGAACTTCACGTCACTTCCACCACAGCTTCTCCTCTTGGTGTTCCTCAAAAGGTTCCTTCTTTGCTTTTTTGATTCTACTTCGTTCTTTTAAGCTTCGTTTTTCATCTGGGTCGTTTTTTTTTCGCATAAAAATCATTCCTTTTTTCTTTTTTTTTTCTTTTCAAAAAAGTGTTTTTTTTTTGTTTTGTTCATAAACCATAAAAATGAGTCCTTTTTTTTGTTTGTTTCTGTAGAAACTGGAGTAATTGTTTTCTCTGTTTTGTTTTAATCATTCATTCTTATCATGCAGTTGAAATAGTATATAGTTTTTTGTAGCCTCTGTTTCTCTGTGTTATATGATTTTTTCTCTTTGTAATGATCAAATTTTGTGTGTTGATGTTTCATGAATACTGAGATTGTATTTGTAAATGGTTTGATTCTGAGGTTGATAAAGGGTCAAATCAAATGTTTTTTTTCTTAATGTATATTAAATTTTGCATGTTTATTCAATTTTTGTTGTGTTTTTTATGGTTTGTTTTCTATTAAACAGTCCCTTTCAAATATGTTTAAAAAGTATAAATTTGAAAAAGGTATCAACTTTTTAAAGTTTCTGCTTCAAACTATATGATTGTGTTTATGTGACTGATGGTGGACTTGGCCCTAGTGTGATTTCAATGGAGATTAGTGAGATTTTTCATTTGTTAATTTTTTTTTGCCCCAATTTTATTGTTTGTGCCCTAATATTTTCATTTAAGCTAATTTTCCTTGTAGATGATTTAACATTTAATATTAATAATTGATAATATATATTAATTAATTATAAAGTTTATAAAGTTTAATAGTTTTGCCACTTACTGTGGTATGAATCGGAATTAGTCTATGTAGTTGCGTGCATTTCCACTAAAAAATGTTTTAATAATTTATTGTTGATTATGATAATAATATGGTTAAATTCTGATTGCAGGTTATAGCTATCAATGGGAAATTTCCAGGACCTGTGATTAATGTTACAACAAATAATCATGTAGCGGTGAATGTGTATAATCAGCTGGATGAAGATCTTCTCATAACATGGTTAGTTTCTCACTTTCACTGTTACATTGCAATATTTTACTATACATTTTAGTTGTTCATCGATAAAAGTTTTCGGACATCAAAATTTTGATGTCGACTCCGGTGTCCTTTGGTTTATGTATGTTATTTTGAAATGTGTATAAGTTGTATAAGATAAAAAAATAAGATATAGGTAGAGTTAAACACACTATGTCACATTCGGTGGTTTTATTTTTGAAATTTTTGTTGTAGGCCTGGTGTTCAAATGCGGCGTAACTCGTGGCAGGATGGAGTTCTTGGTACGAATTGTCCAATTCCTTCGAAATGGAATTGGACGTATCAGTTTCAAGTGAAGGATCAAATAGGGAGTTTCTTTTACTTCCCTTCCACTAATTTCCAAAGAGCTTCTGGTGGATTTGGTCCCTTTGTTATCAACAATAGGGAGGTTATAGCGATTCCTTTTGCGCAGCCGGACGGTGAAATTTTCATTATGATTGGTGATTGGTATAATCAGGACTACACGGTTAGTTGTTGCCTTTCATTAAGCTTTCTTTTGTTAATTTTGAAGATGTTGTGAGTTTTTATTGATATTTGATTGCTATTTTGTATGTTTGTTTGATAAATATAGGCTCTAAGATCAACACTTGACGGTGGAAAAGACCTTGGAATACCGGATGGCGTTCTTATCAATGGAAAGGGACCTTATCAGTACAATAATACTCTTGTGCCTAATGGCATAGATCATGAAACAATTACTGTTGATCCAGGTATTATTATCGCCATTAACTTTTATTGTCCAATTTGGTATTAGTCTTCTTCACCCATGCCATTTTCACGCTGTACAAATAATGATAAGCTATGAAACATCGTCACATTACCAATGCCTACACACAATGTAAACCACACCCACTTTCAATTTTTCCACTGGTTTATTGGTTTGAGTTGTGACTGGTTCTTTCCTCACTCTCTGCAAAGTAATTTGTTTTGGTTATCTCAAAGAATTGTATCTTTATTCTTCAGCTCTTCTCATTCATGATTTCTATTATTGTTCCATACTTTCTCTTTGAACATCAAACTTTGAACCCTTTTTTTTAATAGCAAACCCTTTTTCTTATATCCTTGATTTCCTGAAGTTTTCATTTAGAAGCTAACTATATCATATACAACAAGTTGTTGGAATTGGAACAGTTTGAGTTCTGACTGGAACTACAAATATATTTTGCAGGCAAGACTTACCGAATTCGTGTCCATAATGTGGGAATTTCAACTACTTTGAACTTCCGAATTCAAAATCATAATATATTGCTGGTAGAAACTGAAGGGTATTACACTGATCAGTCAAATTTCACCGACTTTGATATTCATGCTGGCCAGTCCTACTCTTTTCTGCTCTCCACCGACCAGAACGCGAGTACAGACTACTATATTGTTGCAAGTGCGAGGTTTGTGAATGAATCATTATGGCAGAAGGTTACAGGTGTTGCTGTGTTACACTACTCAAATTCCAAGGGTGGAGTAACTGGTCCTCTGCCACCACCACCAGATGATTTTTATAACAAGGGTGCATCAATGAACCAAGCAAGAAATATCAGGTTTGTTTCTTAGAATCTGACGTCATAGAGGATTATATCGCGTGGAATATAGTTCAAATTTTCATTATTAGTATTTTTGAAAATTTTTATCATATAAAAGGAAGCCTATTTCATTTTATTATATATTATCAAATTTAAGTTAAGTGCAGTTTTAGGATGCGTTCAAAATTGTTTGCGAATGTCAGTGGGGTTAATATGTTATAGTATTGTTAAGTTGAAGCTATACTTCTATAGCATGGATGATTTTTAACAAATATCTATTGTTCCGCGACATGCTACTCAGTATAAAATATGGTCAAATAATGGCTATAGCGCAGCTATAGTATGGTTGCGTAGCGGAATTTGATCAAACTGCAATTTTCTGGAATCTGTGTTAGCCAAAACTGAATTATTACCTATACCTACCTTGCTTCAGAGTTGTAACAATTTACAAGAGTGAGTGATAACAAATTCCCTTGCAAGGTTAACCAACTAGCATGTAATAGTGAAAGAATATATATATATATATATATATATATATATATATATATATATATATATATATATATATATATTGGCTTCATTAACATATTGGCTTGCTTCGCTTCTACATTCATACTTTTTGCAGCAGTGTTGTTAAATAGGTAATGAGATAGCGGAATTTGAACAAATTGCTATTTTGTACAAAATATTGTCAAATAGTGGCCCTAGTGCTGATATAACACTGTTGTGTAACAGATTTTGAACAAACCATTATTTTTTGTGACTGACAACACTGATTTCCAAGAGTTAAGTGACAACTCACGTTGGTAGATGGAGTGTAAAATATAAATGTGGACAGTTTTGCTAAAAAGATAGTGGCATCTTGTTATATTTAGTTCTAATGACCTGAAATGATCAAGGGAAAAGCTTTATGTTTTCTGTATCTTGTTATATTTTGTCGCATCTTGATGTTTTCCCTTATCAGTTGGCTAATATGCATTGTTTTTTACATAATGACGTTGAGTAGGCAAAACACATCTGCAAGTGGAGCTCGTCCTAACCCTCAAGGGTCCTTTCGGTACGGCTCAATCAACGTTACTGATACTTACTTGTTAAAGGTTACACCACCGGTGACGATCAACGGCACCACTCGAGCTGCAATTAACGGAATCTCATTTCTAAAACCCGATGTTCCTTTTCGGCTTGCTGACAATAAACAACTTAGAGGAATTTATAAGCTTGATTTTCCCAGCAAGCCGATGAACAGAACACCAGTGATTGATAGATCTATCATCAATGCTTCATATAAAGGGTTCATTGAGATTGTGTTGCAAAACAATGACTCCTCTGTTCAAAACTTTCACTTGGATGGGTACTCCTTTTTTGTTGTTGGGTAAGAATCAACTCCTTTCACTTTCTCTTGTTACTAACTACAATATTGTATAATGATCACATTTGTAACAATTTATTTCTTGGATTTAGCATGGACTACGGTGATTGGTCCGAAAATTCAAGAAACTCTTACAATATGTGGGATGCAATATCTCGCAGCACAACTCAGGTGTGTGATCTTCTTCTTTGTCTACTTATTATTATTGTTATTATTATTATTATTATTTATTTTTATTTTATTTATTTATTTTTAAATTTTTGTGTTCATTGATTAAAAGTTTTTCTATAAATTTTGTAATATTGGCAAGTGACAACTAGCTGGATTTTCTAATGATTTTAATTTAGGACCTGTTTGCTATGAACAGGTTTAATGGTTTAAATGATTTATATAGTAACACGAAAATCTTGTCCACAAATTTTCTCAAGATGGATCACAAAAAAATGTTTTCTCAAACCAAAGAGTTCCTTAGGTTTTTTCAAATGATTTGTACATGTTAGCATGCTTATGCATGGTGACATGTGCTTTTTAAAATAAATTAGGGACATAATTTTTTTTATTAATTAAAATGGCACAGTACTGTAATGATAAAGTTACAATCTAAAGTTAGACTTAATACATAAATATCTTTGGAGGGAGTATTTCACAACTGTTCTTGATAACTTGTTGGCTTTATAAATCTTCAGTCACTAGGGGACTCAATCAATCATCTGTCTATTTTACCACTATATCAGGTTTTTCCCGGAGCATGGACAGCAATCATGGTGTCTCTAGACAATGTTGGATTATGGAATCTGCGAGCAGAAAATCTCGACAGGTGGTACCTAGGTCAAGAAACTTATCTGAGGATTGTCAATCCTGAAGAAGCCGGCGACACAGAGACTGGTGCACCAGATAATGTTCTATATTGCGGCCCTCTCAAATACTTACAAAAGTAATGTCTCATGCTGCCATTGACATTGTTGTATTCCCCGATTGATACAGCCTATTTTCTATTTTTATTTAAAAAAAAAATCACATCTAAAAGTTTTCATCTGTTTTATCTATCAATTTTAAAAAATAATCTAAAATCTGCTTCAAATGTGCATGTGTTTTGACTTTTGAGTAGTTTCTCTTGAAAATATTTTTTATTAAATATATATTTTTGTACTGTGATTTTCATTACTGTATCAAACCCGGAATAGTTTTTGTTTTTCTTTAAATTATCTTAAACATTGAATATCAATTTTTTTAAAATCTGTTAAAATTAGGCCTTTTGTACTTTTGTTTGTCTTCTCTTATTGTTAAATTTTTACTTTCTTTTTACTTGCAGAAAGCAGCCATATTCTTCATCTTCTGCAGATTCTACTTTGGGAAGGGGCTTCCTTTTTACTTTGCTCATGGGAATTCTTCTGATTTTCTTATCTAGCTAGAGCTTTAGGTGGCATTTTTAGAGTTCTCAATAGTGATTTTTTAGACCAGTCAGGAAGTGTGATTAGTGATTTCTTGGTCCAAGGAAAACAACATATGCTTTTGTTCTTTTAGTTATGGCATACTTTGTACACATTTTCTGGTTGTTTATATTTTATTCAACAAAATGTGATTAATGCTACATGGATTTGGTGATTCATAATCTTAATAGATGATTACAGTAGTTTCTCAAATTTTAATTTATTTCAATCATGTACTTAAATTTTGCATCCTGTGTCAAAAGTTTTGCTTGTTCCATTGGTGTTATTAATTTTTGGTATTTTAATTCCTGACCTTAGTTCTCATGTGTGTGAAACTGGAATTTTATTTTTGATGAATAGAGAGAAAGTAGAAGGACTATGTGAGTAAGAGAGAAAATTATTACAAAAGTTGTTAAAAATGGTTGTTCAAATATCATTTATCTTTTCTTTCTCCATACAAAGGAAATCACTGTTGGGAATTTCTTGTTTTTAAATAATGGATCTGACTTAAGACAATTTTTCTAGAGTAGACTCTTCTGTCATTGAATTTTAAAAAAATAACTTCCAAATTCCTCTACCGTGGTAATTATACATAGTTTTTTTTTTTTGTTAACATGCTATAATTAGGATCTTTGACCTAAAAAAGACTTCAAGCTATCCTCAATGCTTTATGCCTTTTAGGTTTGTTTTTCAATGTTGGACTATATTTCAAATTGTTGACTATGAGGATCAAACCTAATTTCTTTTTGGGGTAGAGTCATATTAACTTTTTCAACACCATGGTGAAAAAAACCATCTTTGCCTCGAACTCTTGTTTTTTTTTTTTTTTTGAATAAATTAGAGATTCTATTTGTTTGTGACATAGTTGTTTCCAAATCTCGTTCGAGTTGGTTTTGGAGAGTTTTATAGGGGAGAATAGTATATATATATATATATATATATATATATATATTCAATATTTTAATACACTGTAAAAATAACATGACCAATTATCATACAACACTTAATTCATTTTTAACAGTATTTTATGTGTCCTTAATTTAAAAAGGAAAAGTAAGACAACTCATCTCCTTCAAACTTGAAGACATCATTAGACTTGGAACACCCCTAGACTCAGAAGATCATGAGCGACCCAGTCTCCACATCAGTTAGATCGTCTTTTGAAGCTGTCTCTATCAAGGATCTTAGTATAGTTTTGTCTTCTTCTGACTACGTGTAGAAACAGACAAACAACTTCAAGGATAAAGAGAATGTATGGGTTCTAGTTTTAGCAAAGGAATTTCAAATGACCATTTAACAGAATTATCCATATCAGGAAATGGCCCCAACGACTCTTGATGGCTCAACGACTCTTCTCGCACCTTGGTAAGGTAGACGCTGATAGAGCTACCCGTTTGTAGAACTACCGAGAGGGAGAGTGTGCTACGTACTTCTAAGATTCATATATGAAGGGATCTTTAGGAATATTGGGAAGTCATACCTTTTGAAATTTAGAAACTCTAATTTCAGTTTATGTTTCAATTACCCCTAAGCGAGTAAGACCCCCACGAACCATCACGTGGATCAGCAGGTGCTACTCCATAGGCGAAGGGATATAGCAAATCTATGAGAGAGTAAGACCCGCACGTAAGGATCACTGTACGACCAATAGGTGAGACTTGATGGCTGATTTGATTATCACGTTCCAACGAACTCATCACTTAAATAGTCTACTTAGAATAATTGAACTTGACTTGACTGTTATTTATTCCCAACAAATAAATAGAGGGGATTCAAAGAATCCTAATCGCCGCTAACGTTCTGCGATCAAAACATGTAAACTTTGCTCTGTTGCAAACATATTAACTTTGCAAAACTCTAAGCCCTTATCTCTTTTATTTTATTTTGTTCCCAAATAAGTAACGCAAATTGTTTAGACGAAACAACAATTCCTTTGGATACGACACTTTACTTATCACTTTATTACTTGATAAATGATTTGGTACACTTGCCTAATCCGACCATCAACACCACATAAAAACAAAATAACACCTCAGTAAGACGACAAACAAAAACAACACATCGCACTAAGACGAACAAAATCGCAGAAGAAAAAGCAAATATACGTGAAAATCACTTATTTAAATAAAATGGATGAAAACAAAACAATTTAATGAGGGTGATTTAGGATGAAAAATTGGTTGTAAACCACTCCTTACAGGGGGTGAAGAAGTTCAATATAGAAAAAAGTTTGGAGCAGGTTCTAGGTTTACACCCTTGTAGAAAAAAAAAGGAAAACGCTAACAAGTATTTCAGAACACTCTTTATAGATCTTAAATGGCAAACTTTTATGAAAATTTGTGTTTCCACATAATAGAATTTGAAGTTTCTTTTATTGATTAAATTTTTAATTTGTAATCCTTAAAAAATGTCCTGAAATAGTCGTTAGTAAGAAGAAAGTAAAAACAATTATATCAGGTATGAACGCATTGATAGTTTATGAAATTATGTGTGCAAAAACCTTCAAAGACGGTAAGGGACAAAAAAACTACCAATCCTTACGTTAACTTTTTTTTTCTTTTGACTACATTGAATTATTATTTATTCATTATTGACCGTATTTTTTTTTTTTGGTCAAGGACCATATTAATTATTTTATTAAAATAATAAATAACATAAGCATATAAATAGGTGCAGTATTACGCTCTCCATAAACCTAATCATCTCTCTCTAGGTGAAGTATTATGCTCTCCATAAACCTAATCAAATATCTCTCTCTCTCTCTCTCCCCGCCCCATCCTCAACTTATGTCTATGATCTTTTCGTGCCCACAACACCCTCCATTTTCATTTTCAAATCAATGGTTTTCAACTTATCCTCCAATTTTGAATGCCATGTGTATGAAAACAGAATTGATTTGCTTGGTTTACGGTTGAACAGGCAATGAACATTGCCAATTTCATTTCGGAAGAATATTACAACATGCGTCTTTGTTGTGGATTTGTCTTGCGGAATGATTGTTTAACATGTTTCTTCTGTTTTTCTGCATACATGTATCTCTATAAATTTCTGGAGCTATTAGCTCACAATACTCCATCCTCAGTTGTTAAAGAAAATCTAGCGTTTGAGATTTTAAAATTGATTGAAAATCTCAAATGGTGATTTGCGAAAACATGGTGGCATGAACTCGAAGCCTTCTTACTCGATCACGAGATGTATATCAGGATATTTGTCGAGCAACTCGAGTGTAGCGAGAAACTCTTGACGGAAATATCTGATGATATTTAAACTAGAGAACAACAGGTTTTTGCAGAGCATAGAGGAATATTGGCTCAATGAAATGGTTATACGGAGGGATCTGAGCAAGTTTTGAGATAGCACTCTCAAGACTTGTTCAGATCCTTCCACAAAACCATTCCATTGAGCCAATATTCCTCTTTGCTCCGCAAGAACTTGTTGTTCTCTAGTTTAAATATCATTGGTTATTTCTATCAAGAGTTTCTCACTACACTCGAGTTGCTCAACAAATATCCTGCTATACTTCTCGTGATCGAGTAAGAAGGCTTCGAGTTCATACTACTATGCTCCCTCAAAACACCATTTGAGATTTCCAATCAATTGTAAAATCTCAAATGTTAGATTTCGATAACAACTGAGAATGTAGTATTGTGAGCTAATAGCTCCAGCATTTTATAAAGATACCAATATGCAGAAAATCGAAGAAACGAGTTAAGCAATCATTCTGCTAGACAAATCCACAACGAAGACACCCGTTGTGATAGTCTATCGAAATGAAATTGACAATGTTCATTGTCTGTTCAACCGTAAATCCAAGCAAATCAATTTTGTTTTCATATATCTGGCGTTCAAGATTGGAGGAGAAATTGAAAGCCATTGATTTGAAAATCAAAACCACGGGTGTTGTGGCTGGTAGGGAAAGAGAGATATATGTTGAGGATGCAGCGTGCAGAGAGAGATATGATTAGGTTTATGGAGAGCGTAATATTACACCTATTTATATATGCTTATGTTATTTGTTATTGTAATAAAATTATTATATGTGTTTATGATATTGTAATAAAATAATTATGGTCCTTTACAAAAAAAATTAATACCGTTAGTAATGAATAAATATAATAATTCAAGGTAGTCAATCAACCCAGTTGTAGTACAAATATATATTGCAACGCTCATTTGACACACTTTCTGGATGCCTGTAGTACAATCAACCCAACTGGGGTGTCAGAATCAAACAAACGACTCAGGTTGTTTGGCTATTCTCTAACCAGAAGGGCAAGGGATTGGCTAGATGCACTACCAAGTGGTACAATCGAGACTTGGGATCAGCTCAAGAGGGAGTTCTTGGACAGGCATTTCCCAACTGCAAAATACTTGGCACGGATGAAGGAGATTTCCAGCTTTAAGCAACAAGAGGGAGAAGTCCTTATGATGTATGGGAGAGGTTCAAGCTATTGTTGAAGAGGTGTCCCGGTCACAAGTTGTCAGAAATGGATATCATGCAAGCCTTCACTACGGGACTAAAACCAGATACTCAAATGTTACTAGATGCTTCTGCAGGAGGAACCATGAAAATCAAAACAGCTGATGAAGTACGAGAGCTGACTGACAACTGAATGAGTATCAAGGACACAACGAGGAAGAGGCGACCCCAAGGAAGAAAGGTATGATAGATCTAAATACTCAGGATGCTTTAATTTCCAGCGATAAACTTCTCAACATACAACTAGAAACAATAACAAAAAGGTTGGAAGCTCGAGAAGTTGCTCAACTATCTGCAAACACCATTTGTGACATATGCGAGCAAGCTCATGAAAGAGGTGCATGCTTACCAGCAAGTTTGCGGTTTTCAGAGGAGCATGTGAAGTATATAGGGAATTATTCTAGGCAGAAGAGGAATCCATACTCAAACACTTACAATCCAGTTTGGGCAGAACATCCAAACTTCTCTTACCGAAGCAACAATGTCCTCCAACCACCACAGACAAACCAGCCCCCAAGGGACTTAGCAGCAACAACCAAGGTAATGTTTAAAAGAAATGTTCTCTCAAGGTATGAGGAATACCCAAGGTCATATTGAAAGACTAGCTAAAGAAGTTTCAGATATTGAAAAGCGACGCTAAATTGCTGTAAAAACCTTGGAAGTGTAGATGAGACAGTTGTCTACTGACCTTGCAAATGCTACACGAACAAGATTTCCTAGAACAACTCAAGATAATCCTAGGAATGAAACTTGCAAGATGATGGAAGTGGAAAAGGATGAAGTGAATGAGATAGATCCTTTGACAACTGAGAGCAAGTTAACAGAAGCATTGAAGCATATGGTGAAGGAATGGTATAACCTCAGGGATGTTTTACAAACCAAGCAGGTGACCAAGAATCAGTGTTGCAATAGTCTTTTGGATTACCTATTCTCACCGACTGGTAAACCACTTTTTGACAAGATGGTAGTTGTTGCCAAGGTTAACCGCAAGAATCATAATGCAAGAACCGTATTATTATTTATATGATTTCAATTATTTCGGAATGTGTAGAGAATTATTTTAAATTTTTAATATATGTTGTTTAATTTTTTGATTTTCAACTTTATGTTTAATGCACACTACAACAGAAATTTTGTTTTATATATCATAGTTCATTTTTGTGGCCCACTTGCATTTTTGTTTTGCTCCGCCATTGATCATAGTTCAAAAATCCATCATACTCTACCATAAGGAGTATACCTCAATCAAAGTAAACCTCTCCAAGGATTTCCACATATCGAAAAACAAGCTGAAAACTTATGGTACAACTTCCATGCTGCAAGAATTTCGTCAACCACCGGCATTATCTCAGAGCATGTCTTGCATCAATGTAAATTAACTCTCATGTACTAATCTATACCATGTGTAATCTTGATTGTATCAACCCATCCTTGACTTGAAATTTCCGCAAGTCAAAATTCATTCTTCCATCCGTTTTCTATAGCCCGAACTTCACAACGAAACTAGTGATTGCAACACTTTCGTAGTACCGTCTTTTTTTTTCCCTGATGTGGAAGATCAAACAATGTTGCAACCACATCATATCATAATAATAATTTCTATCTATATCCTTGGACCAAACCAAATGTTCTGATCTGGTTGTATGGAAAAACAAGCATAAAGAAAATAAAATAACACAGAAGAAACTCAAGAATATAACGTTAAAACTTCAAAGCGGAGAAAAAACCACATTTGTTTTCAACATATATGAAGTTTCTTGCAACATATAGACTATTCTCAAATAGGTAATGGCCTCAATATACACACATCATCCAAAGAAAATACCTAACTACATCTCACAACACTCTTAGACAAGAGTATAAGAAAAAAAGAAACAGGGAAAGATATAAACTAAAGTGTTTCTGACGTATGCATCTTGTTGCAAAAAGATAGAACCTATATATAGGAATTTCTATGTTTGTCTTGCAATTTAAGAACAAACCTCGTGGCATGCAAGACTTGCCAAGCAAGAAAGTAACCAAGTGAAGGAACCACCTTGCTTGTCTTGCGCTTCAAGAAACAACCTAACTTGCCTTGCACCTCTTCCTTTACAATTCTAAGCATATTGCGGGACTTCTTCAACATGTATATTTTCAACCAACACACCATGTTAAGATTTTGAGGATTTGGATAAATTGAATGAACAGAACTTTAAAGGTTGAATGAGAATAATACTCGTAGAGAATCATTACGATAAAAGGTAGTAAAATTAATACAAGTGATGCTCTTATATAGAACTAGAAGGGGGATTAACAAACTAACTTCCTAATAATAAACTCTAACTAATTTTGTATTTCACACTTATCCAATAATTGAACTAATTACTTACACTACTAACTATCATTATTCTTAATAGCTTCCCTTAAACTCAAGGTATGATTGTACAACGATAATGTTTATATGAATATGATCAATAATATTTTTTATGAATATATGAATAAGAAAAAGAATATCTCTCGCAGTGTTCAAAAGAATATGAGCATGCTCTTACAAGAATTACAATGAATTTAATTACAAAGAATTAAGTGCAATAATTGAGGCAATGAAGAAATAGCTAAAGCACAACATAAAAGATCAAAGACCAGATGTAAATGGCACAGTAGTGCTAGCCAACCATGTTGGGCCAGCAAGGAGTCCAGCAACCGTAAACTTTGATGCTTCATTAGGGTTTGTTATCACATGATAACCGGGCCATTTTACTCTATTTGCTGTAGATGAACCAGGTCCATAATTCTCATACTCTCCATAATATAATGTGTCTTGAGCAAAATCAGTATCACCCCATGGAGACCAACCTAGGGGGCTCACTAAAGTGTCCATGAAAGTTTTCATTACCATAACTCTTGAATATTGTTGCCAAGGCCTTCCCAAAAAGGTTTTGTACTTGTCAACAACAGGCTTTAGATCTGATGCAGCCCTAATTTGACAATTGTGGAATGAAATTCCAGTGTTTTGGAATGGGTCACCTCGACCTTGGGCCGTGATCATGTTTGCTTGGCCATCTAAAGGCTTTCTTGCGAAAATGTTACAATTTTGGAATACCACTGCGGCATTACCAAATATGAAGTCTACAGTGCCATAAATAAAGCATTGTCTGTAAAATTGACGTTGTGCATGAGCCATGAGGGTGTCTTGGTAGCCCGATATAGCACACCGGTAGAAGACAGAGAGATCTGAGGCTGATCGGAGCGCGACTGCTTGACCCTTGTGAGGACCAGCGGTATTTTGGAAGGTTATGTCTCGTGCTATGAAATGAAGTCCATCAATGCCTGGATTTAAAAGATTCAAGAAAAATATTTAACTATTAGAAACTATGAATAACAACCGTTGTTAGACAATGATACATGTTGGATACTCAAATACACCTTCAATCTAAAATGTCCATACTATATAAGTTGCAAGAAAACCATTAGACGACCATGAATATCATATATACCTTTGATATAAAGAGAACCATTTCCGTGACAACTAATTTTAAACACTTATTTAATATTTACTTTTAAGGTTGTCCGCTCAGTTTGTTGCCCGGTTGCCTTCTATTCATGTGTAAGTAATTTTTGATATATAAAAATTGTTTGTCAGCTACACAGGTGTGTGTAGCCTTCTTTTTTTGAACTTTAGGGTTTTAAAATGAATTTTCAAAAACTCATCTAATGATTGTAGATTTTCACTCACTTTTTTTTTCACATCTTTTTTGTTCAATAGTATGCATGAAATTAACTTGTACACAAAACACATCTAGAAAAAACTAAATCTGTGTAAAATTTTTAGAGATGGAAAAACATTAAATTCATCACTATTCCATCACTGCCTACTGGAACAGCCAAAATCATAGATTGTTATTCTCATATAACAAGAACATAAAACAGGAAATGAAATGTAATTTACCTGCTGTTGCAGAGCTATAAGTGGTAAAACCTCCTTGAACACTTCTAGAACTTGTTATTATGGTATTTTGCATCCCATCACCAACCAGCATAATGTTGTCATTGTGAACAGCAACCTCAATGTTCTCTTTATAAACACCTTTCTTAACATGTATCACAAACCTTGTCTTATATTTTCTCTTAGCAGCAGCATTTAAAGCAGCTTGCACAGTCTTGTACTGTCCTGAACCATCTTTTGCCACTACAAGATTGTACTTTACTGGAGACTTTGACTGCAAAAGCTTCCTTTCATGCATAGAAAACCAATTTGGAAATAACCCTTCTTCTGTTTATGCAAGTGACAGGCTTAGATTAGCATGACCATATAACTATACATATTTATATATTAAGTACAATAAGCAATTAAGTATGATTGCATCAATATTATCATTAACTAAAAATTTGGAGAATACAAAATTATGTCATTATATATATATATTTTTTTTTTTCTTCTCCGTTATTAAAAATAACAAAAATCTTTTTTTTCTTTCCCTCTTCAACCCTATTATTACTCAATGTATGTGACCAAATAAACATGGGATAATTTATCTTTCACACCTGCATTTCATTCTTTACAAATAAAGTTATTCAATAATATTTAGCAGAGACTACTTAATTTTAAAGAGAAAAATATAAAAGAATTGTTATTACCTTTGTTATGTTTCAAGAAATGCATATTGATGGCTAAGATGTTCCTTATCATCTCAATGACATTGGTTTGCATAATGAAATTGAAATCTTGAGCATTGAGTTCTAAAGCTCCACTTTTACATGTTTCAATATTTGTGAGAGAAGTTGTTAGCCATGTTTGTGCATCATTTGGTGAACAATTTTTGCTTGTATTGTTTAAGCCTTCAAGTGTACGGTTAAGATGAAAAATTGTGTTTTCAAATAGCTTCAAACAATCACCATGAACCGTTTTATGCACCGATGAGTTTTGTTGTTGAGAATTTTCTTGTGCTTCTTTTTGCATGGTAAGAGCTTGGTTTAAGGTTAATTGAACAAGCATTTCCCTGAATTCAACTCTATGTTTGATTTTGAAATGATTGTTCATTTGTGTTGTGTAGTGTTTGCATGGCTTAGGATGTGGTGTTAAATTGCACCACCAATCTAAGTTGCTTGAGGAAGGTCCTTTTCTTGATGAGGCTATTGAGAAAATGGAAGATAAGAAAAAGAGCATGAACAATGTTTTTCCAATGATTGCCATAACTCAATTGTAGAATAATTGAAGAGTTTAAAAAATAGTGAGAGTTTATGTTGCATATAACAAATGTGTGTATAGATGATGCTTTTGTTGACTTGGATTTGGTTTTGACTTATAAGAATTAAACTATATGTGCATATATATACGTGATTTTTTGTAGGTGGAGTGTGAAGGTTGAAAACGTGTGGAATGAATTGAAAGTGATAATGAAGAATGACACAGATACAAACTATGAATTCAATTGCAAGTGATAATTAATTAAATAGGAATAAAATCTTATCTAGTAAGAAAAAATGGTTTTACTTAATAATTCAGAAAGTTGGAGCCTAATTACTTGTTATTGCAAGAAAAACAAGTGTCCTATGTAGCTTCACATAGAAACATTCTCAACCTTACTTTTTAATGCATTAAGTGGGGCTATGACTATATATAAATAAATTAATATTTTGATGAGAATGCATAGTTTGCTTTAGTTTTGTGCTTAGTCCACATGCATGCATAATGTGGCTTGGTTATGTCATACTTTGTACACATTGTGTGGCTGAGCCTGTTTATAGGTCATTAAATAAATGTTGATAATTAAGGATACATGGTAATTCTTATTTTTGATACATGGTTACAGAATTGACTTTTTTCCTAAATTTTAATACATTTCAATCATGTGTGAAAAGTTTTGCCCGTTCCATTGGTATGATTCAATTTTCGTATTTTAATTCCTGATCTTAGTCTCTTGTGTGTGATGTTGAAACTTTATTTTCTGCCGATTTTGTAATTTTTTCCTTTCTGACTACAATGAAAATTACATTAGGAACCAACTATGGTTCAAGTGGTAAAGAATTTGGACTCCTTAATTAAGCACATGGTTAGAGGTTTGATCCTTGGCTCCTACCTGTGAAAATATATTCGGTTGGGAGAAAAAAAACTCATTTTATGTGTCCCAGAGATTCTTCAACGAAGATTAATCACAGTTAAATATGACGGTGGAAACTTTGTACCGATAACATGATAATTTAAAAAATGGTCTTGTTAACTTGTGCTCTTAGAGCACATGTTAAGGAATCTAAAAAGAGTAACTTTGCATTGAAAAACATAACATTTTGACTTTTAAAAAGTTGATTGCACGACTTTTGATATACTTATTTCTATAATGACTTCGTTAACATATGCCTTTGAGGACACAAATTAGCATTTGCCTTTAAAAAAAGAAAAAGGAAATGCTAACTTGTGTCAAGGCACAAGTTAAAAAGTTAAAAATAGAAATATTTTCTTGGAACTTGTGTATTCAATGTTGTAAAAAATTAATAACTTATATTTTCAATTCAAAATTTATTTATTACTCCATCCGTTTCAAAATACATGTCCATTTTAGAGAATAATTTTGTTTCATAATTTTTGTCACTTTCAAGTTTCAATGCAACATTAATTATTGTCTTGTCAATAATACCCTTACATATTTATTGTTGATAAAAAAAATAGAATGTAATAATAAATGGTTAAGAATATTATAGAAAACACACATAATTTCATCAAAAACAACAATTTATTTAGTTTTTTGGTTACTACAATTTCTCCAAAATGGACATGTATTTTGAAACGGAGTGAGTATTTTCTTTTTTAACTTTTTAACTTATGCCTTAACGCACAAGTTATCATGATCCAAAAGAAAATTACAGTCAATAACTTGGTGTGTTTATCAATAATCTCATTCTCCATGCGAACTATGCATCTTGAATTGGAAATTCTCTTTGTCTATGGTAAGGTTGTTTCCAAATCTCTTCGTGTCCGTAGATGGGAGAATTCAAAATTCAAGGAAATTTGAAATTCCACGAATTCCTTAATTTTAAAAATTCATTGTTTAGAACTGAACAACAAAGTAACAACTCGCACTAACTAATTTCTATATAGTTTTTTTTTTTTAAGAAATTTCTATATAGCTATACTACTCTATGTATCATACACTATAATAGCGGTGTAGCTAAATGGAGAAGAAGCTTGCAACTTAAGTTAACTAATACTGAGTTAACTGATAACAAGTTCAACACACTCCCATAAGCTTAGCATGATATATGTCAAACATGTTAATCTTGGATATGAAAGAATTTAAATTTTTAAGTGGCAGTGGTTTATTTTGCAACAAAGGAGTATATATGAATACGATTTATGAGGTAAGTGGCACGTAAAACAACATAGGACCAAAACTGTTTAGGTATTTTTGATTGAAAAAGTAAAGCTCTCCTCAGATTTAAAATGTATTGATGCTTTTTTTCTACTCTTCCATTTTGTTGGGAAGTCTTAACACAACTGGTTTGATGTTCTATCCCTTTATCAGAATATAATTCAAGCATAAAAAACTCAGGACTATTTGTTGTAAATTTTAAGTATATTTTAAAAGTTTTAAATATTGTGTCCCATATTTTTGATTGAGAAATATCGGAAAATATTTTAATAAAAAATTATTGTCCTATAAATTTTAATTATAATGTTTGAGACATGTTTTTAATTCTAAAGTTTTATAACCGCTTTTGTTTTGATATCTCTTGAATGTGGCAACAGTAGTGCTTAGTCAAACCTTAATTCTATCAACCAAAAACATATGTGTGCCTATATTCTATTTTTAATTGTTAGTGAGCTCTAGCACAACAAAAACCAAATCACATGTATTATCCGATATTTCATGAGCCTATTCACAGTCATGGGTTCTCATCTTCCTGAAAAATATTTCTTCTTGCGAGTTCTGTATCCTTTGTTTTAAACCAAAAAGGGTTTCTTAAATCATGAGGGATTAACGTATAATTACACGGAAAATCATTAAGGACAGCGCGTATCTGACTATTCATTGTTTGTTCGTTTTGCAAGTGTTGATTCCATTCGACTTGGTTGTCAAAGATGTTGCCAAAGTGGTGGTCGGTGATATAATTTAACAACAATCTCAAAAGAGATAAGTTTATTGATCTCTCTTTTACTTATATTTTGTACAAAATTGGTGACTTCATATTTTAATTTACAAAGAATGATCCAAGTAAAACAGCTTAATCACAAATATCAGAGTTTTCATCTATGGTTACAAAAGGAAATGTTTTATGCAAATTAAGCAACATATGATTAGACCAATGTCATAATCTAAAGTGCCAAACAGCTTCTTGAGGAATAAAGATGGATTGAGGTTTTGTTTGAAGAGGCTATGGTGGCTTGAGGTGAAGCTTGTGTAGCAAGAAAATATAATCCCTCAATCAAATTAGCCGAACCAATTATCTTCAAGCTCCTTATTTCTTGAATCAAACATTTATCATTATTAAAAGGTTACTATGCAATCAATATCAACACATAGTTTTGGTACCGATAGCAAATTCGGGAACAAATAACACATTTTGTGTAACTAATCCTAGTGAAAACTCACTACAAGAAACTTGCCATTTAGCAACGGCAGAAACCGTTGGTAAAGGTCTCAAAAGCCGTTGGTATAGGTCATAAAACTTATACCAACGCCCACCTGTTACCGTCTAGGATACTATGCTTATACCAACGGCAAGAATGTCGTCCCAATAGCTTATACCAACGGAAAATTAGCTTGATGCTATAGATTTTGGAGCTATAGCAACGACATTTTACACCTATTAATTAGTTTTAGTCAACCCCCATATCCGTTGGTATAGGACCAAAATGTCCGTTGCTATAGGTTCTCTTTTTTTTTTTTAAATAAAATTCACCCTAATATAAATATTTTTTAATAATAATTAAATTTTCACAATAATTCCTGACCAAAAAAAAATAATATATTCGGCTATACTTTTTTATTGCACTACACAAAATTTAAGGTAACATCAAAGAAAATTTCAATTATATGATCAAAGTAGTAAGTCTTACAAACATCAAAATAACAAAATAATGTCAATTTTATATAATAACCAACACAAAAATAGATACTACATCAAAAAAAATAACTAGATGAACCTAAACATATCCAAGATAATTTTTTTTCTTCTAATCTTCCTCTCTTCCGTCTTCATCACTGCATCGACTTGAAGAATTTATCTGGTTTGGAGTACTAGCACCAATTGTGGCCTATTAAAAATAAAAACAAAATATGTTACAAACTCTACTTAATTCATGTTATCATAATATTCGATATCCGAACACGAAAAGTAAAATATCAATTATATAATATACATGTTTTGCAGCTTCTATAATATCATTCAAATCTTCTTGAGATAATCCATTTTGTATCACTGACATCATATTTGCCATAAACACATTTGTCCTCTCTTGATTTTCTCGCATTTTTTTAAGTTCATCCCTCAATTCTTGATTTTCAGACAAAGTAGCTTTTGATTTCTTAGGTTTGGGAATATTGCCTATACAACGCACATGTCCCCTCTTTTCAGCTCCTTTTACTCGGGAATAAATGTCATTCTTCCAAGGCATATGACTTTGTGTCCCAACCGATTGAGAAGTTTCTGCCTCATTATTATGTTTGTTTAGTTCTTCCTGAAAAATTATAAGATATATAGATTATAAGAATACATTTTAAAAGAGAATTCATTAATATGACAATCAAAACAATTGAAAAGGGTCACTTTTATGTCATAATCATAACAAAAATGTTTATTAAAATAGAACATTTGAACATAATTGAGAACAGAATTCAAAACAGAGTTCATTAATTTAAAACAAAATTCAGAACATAATTAAATTAAAACAACTGAATAAGAACAATTAAAACAGAATAAGCAAGATCAAAGTAATGGTTGTGGATGGTCATTCGAATAGGGGACCGCTCATTCGAATATATCAGTTATTTGTAACAACTAGTTCAATTATACCAACAATAAAAACACACACAATCATGACAAGAAAATTCGAAATGAGGCCAATATAAATAACAAAATTCCCCACCTGAATGGCATCATAAAAATCATTCAAAGGGAACTAACTGAACTATACTTGCAAAACAAACTTCAAAACAGAATTCAATCAGAGCAATTGAACCAGAACAATTGTTACAAAACAATTAAAATTGAATAAGCAAGTCCAATTTTATGTCACAATCAGAACATAATTCGGAACAATTAAAACAGAACAATTGATCCAGTTTCAATTCTTACGGTCATAATTCAATTTTATACAACAGACAAGGATCCAATTTCATTGATTTAACATATCGTTTCAGTATAAGTTATAGAATCAAAAAAGGTATGAACGAAAGAAAGTCTTACTATAAATCTTACAGCATGTTCATTAACAATTGAACCATCTTTATGAGTGCCTGTATCAATGTAAATCTCTTTGCGTGTGGGCGACACTCCTTTGGCTTTTTCTTTCTAATACCAAACAAATGAAATTATAAGTAATTTGTTTTATAAATACAATTTATTCAATTACAAGTTCAAATATTAACTAACCTTCTCATTGATCAATTTCGGGAGACTTTTTGTACCCATGCAATGAATATCTTCATATCTTTTACGATTCTGACTATTCTTTTTACTTTCTTTCTATAATTGATACAACATAATGTTAGTCGAAAGAAGGAACCAAGTTCGAAGATTTTTATAGTATGATAATATCTCTTTTAAATTTGACTTACTTGTGCCTCTTCAGAAAACCAATGATCAATCCTATCATATATTGAGATTGTAAGCAAAAGTGATCAATCTTATCGCAAAATTCTCTGGTAAGGTAAAATTTTCTTGTAATGTTAGTCAAACATCACTTTTTTTTTTTATTAAAAAAACAACATATTTATATAACAAGCTGATTGCATACGCACAACAGAAACGACGAGAAAACAGGACTACAATACTGCCCAGTGCATATGTAACACCCCGTTTTCCCAACATAAAAATTTCTCAAAATAATAATCAGAGTTTCACAACTTAAACGGAATGCTACATTTCTTAAAAATCACAATGGAATAAATAATAATTTATCCTTCAAAATATTTCAATAAAATCTTAAATCACTTCACAGCGGAATTTATTTCAAAAATCTTAAAAACAACTTTGGCACGAAGGCCTCAACGTAAAATCTCATCAAATTCTTTAATATCATGTTCATAAAATCTCATAGTTAAATATAATCTCAAACAACTCATCATAATCATGTATAGAAACATCATCAAAATTCATCATATAGAAAACATCAAAAAAATTCATCATATAGAAAACATCATCGCATCATCAAGTTCACATCATCACATAATCATATCAAAACTCAAATCATAATCAAAGCCAAACAAAACAACACATAATCCAATTTAAACAACTTCATCGACAAATATAATCATTAAATTCTCTCATAACCCTAATTCTCAAAAAACTCTCAAAACTACACCTAATCATGCTAATTGCAATTTCAGAAATCATATACTTAATTTTAATGAGAGTTAGTCTCACCCTTACCTTAATTCAGATGAACAAAGCTTACGAAAGAGAACAAAAGTGGTGAAAACACCCAAATATACTGCTGCAGTGCGCGACAGTTTTCTCTTAACTCCGACCTTGTTTCGACGATCCGAACGGTGAAAAGGTAGACCCAGGTGTTGTGAACCTTGTGTCCAAAATTCGTCACGATCCAACGGTTAACGAGTGAGAAATCGCTGTTTTACCGAGGTAGATTTCAGAAAAACGGGAATTGCTTTCTCTCTTCTCTTTGGTGGCTACTTTTCTCACAAAAAATTGTTTTTACCTTCAAACTATTCTAACCTAGCTTCTCCTATTTATATATCTCTTCTCCTCTATCTTATTTACTCTTATCACCAAAAACTACTCTCTTCCCTAATATCTTAATAATAATAATAATAATACACCAAATAACAAATATATTTCTATACTAGATAACATATATATATCCACACAAAATAACATATATATTTCTACATAAAATAACAAATATATTTTCAAACCAAATAACAAATATATTTCTATACTAGATAACATATATATATCCACACAAAATAACATATATATTTCTACATAAAATAACAAATATATTTTCAAACCAAATAACAAATATATTTCTATAACAAATATATCTCTACATAACAAACATATTTCTATAACAAATATATCTCTACATAACAAACCTATTTCTATAACAAATATATTTTTACACCAAATAACACATATTAGCATATTTCATCAAAATATATATTATAAATCAAATTATAATACACTAAAAATACAATAAATTAATAAAATATTAAATATTAAAAGTAGGGCGTTACACATACACATAGGCGCTCCACAAAGCCAAATGAAAAAAACAGCACCAAACATACACATAGGTGAAAGTTTTTGGTGTTGTCATGACGGAGAGATGATAGTCTATAAGCTGGTGTGTGGAAGAGAGCTGAGCTCCAAGTAGCAGCTCTCTTTCCCAATATAAAAGTTTTGTTTTCTTCTTTTCGGTCAATGGATTCTAAAGGTAAATAGTTCAATGTATGTATTACACCTCCTAGTGCTTGTGATGTTTTTTAAGGTTGAATTTGTGTTTGTTACTACTCACAATGGTTAATCAATTGTTACCTAACAACAAATTTAGGCCATGTTTGGTTTTTCTAAAGCCTAATTAGAGCAATACACCACAAGCTACTGAACAGGACACTTAAGTTCATGTTTCCACTTTTATCAACAATGCACAATTGCAAAGTGAACTCCATCTAAAATTAAGTAACACTACTATAGAACTTTTGTATGCTCTACAAACAGCAATATGAAGCAAAGAACACAAAGAAGGGGATTCAACTATAAAAGACAGCCAAAAAATCATCACTAACTAAAACATATAAATCTATAAAAACAACCCAAATCACAAACAAATTGACAAAATCCAAGAAAGAAAAATCAAAACCTTAACAGATAGGCATTCAAATTGTGCATACATAAAAACAAGAGAAGGAGAGAAAAAGAGTCTTGAACCTGTTTGCAGCAGCCAAGTGAGATGAGCTAAGTGAGCAACGGGCCGAGCGAAGTGAAGGATTTAGGAACCTGTTTGCGGCAGCAAAGTAAGATTAGCGATAAGCTGATCGAAGTGAACTGATGAGTGAAGGTTTTGGGAATTAGATTGATGAAGTGAAGATTTAGGGCAAATGAATTTGGAAATTAGATAGGGGAAATTAGATTAGGAACCGATTAGGGGACCTGTTTGGGAGTTAGATTGAGGAAATATGAATGGATTTTTGGTATGAGCGATTGCTGATTGATGGGTGAATGAGGAAAAACTTGAGTTTTGTTATGTATATGTTTGTTATAACAATAATGAACGATGTGAGGGAGAAAGTGGTGTTTGTTATTTATATAATAATAATAATAATAATAATAATAATAATAATAATAATAATAATAATAATAATAATAATAATAATAATAATAATAATAATAATAATAATAATAATAATAATAATAATCTATCACAGTATATAATTGGGAGCAAGAATGTTCTATTGTTTTTGTTATTGAAAAGATAAAAAAATTATTTTTTTAATAAAGAATTTTTATTATATTTGTTATTTTTTTTAATAAATGTTATATTTGTTATATTATTGTTAAAAGATTAACATATTTGTTACCTATAATAATGAAACCGTCGTATCTGAAAAATTAAAGTTTGTTTTTTTTAATAACAAACTTTTGCTACATATAAGTGAGAGTAGAAATTATATAAATAAGACTGTAATGTTGTTGCAAATTTAAGTGCAAATTAGAATAACAAATCTGATGGCAAAAATAAAAGACTCTATGAATATTCAAAAAGAAGAAAGAGTGGAAGATTCTTTTGAAAAAAGTGAAGGAGAAGGAGAAATAGTTGAAGAAAGAGTGTTTCTTAACCTATAGCAACGGGATATTGAAACATCAGTTGCTAAATTTTATCTATATCAACTCTTTTTTCTACAGTTGCTAAAAGTGACCGTTGCTATATGGCAAATTTCTTGTAGTGACTGCACTGTGCCTAAACTTCTTGCTATTGCCATATGACCATTTGATAACTTGATATCTATTGGTGCAATTTTCTCATAAGTATCAAAAGATGTTAAAGAAGAACATATTATATGATAACTTGCACCAAAGTCTACTATCCAAGATCCAATATTTGAGTGATTAGTTACATGTGATGCTAAATTCACCTTGCTAGAAGATGCATTAAAATTAGCATTAGAACCAGATGAGTGGAGTAAATTCATCGGCTGATCATGCTGTTCTTTGGTGAAACCATATGAATCATTGCCTTTGTAAATCTTTGAATCATCGATGTACTCCCTTTCTTCATTCAATTCAAGTGAAGAGCTTTCTTTCAACTCAATGGAAGAGGTTTGATAACCACAAGTTTGTTAGAATTTTCGATCAGCAGTCGATTGACTTATAATGTAGTTTTTCTTTAGAGCAAAAAAAGATAATTTTATGAAGATCAAGGAGTACACATTTCAAACGACACTTTACTACCACGGGAGAAACGAACAACACTTAAGTGCCACTCGACCAACGTCACTTGCAAAAACAAGAACTTAGGGAAGCGTGAAGAATAACTTTCAAGTTTCAACCTTTTATTGTTTGTTATTCCTTACTTTACTGCTTCTCAGTATCTAGAATTTGATGTTGCTTTGATTAAAGTTGATGAAAATCACACTTGTGAGTTCTCAAAATCGCACTTGATGTTTTGGAAAAGGTATGGCAGAATGGTTGTTGTTCTATTTCTATACCAGAACTTTACGTGACTTAAGTCACGTTAGTATATATCGCACAAGAAAATAAGTCACGCTGGTTATACATCAACGTGAGTTAAGTCGCATAGGAGTATTTTGGGAAGTTTCTATGGGACTGACCAATTCTTTTTGTGAGAAGAGCAATTTTCTACTATTTTCCATCCAACATTTATCTTCACAAACCAAACCTAATAGAACTTATCGTGGGGGGAGGTGTTAATTTTTTTTTACTATTTTGATTTTTTTAACATATGCAACTATTGTAAAAAATATCTGGTCATATTAGTCAAAAAAGTTAAGATATTATATAATCATTTGTCAATGAAGGTGTTGAATTTTAGTGGTGCATCATCAAAATGAAAGACGTAACCCAAATCCAATCAAATATTTTAAACTAGTATCGTGGTTGGGAAGCGGTTTCTCAAGAATTTGACTGGTTGCAATGAAAGTTAATTTCAAAAGTTTGAAAAGTAAGTAGAAATTTCCAACCATGACTTTGATTTGTGCATAGTTTTCCAGAGTATGTGTTTATAGCCGCCACACCACTACAAAGTACAAATATTTCAACCAAGCCCTTCTCGTGTGCAAAAAATATTTTCAATTCTTCCATAATAAATAATTTTTTTCTAGCAACTAATCAAATGGGTATATTGCCTCATTTTCTTGCTATACCATATCCAGTTCAAGGACATGTTAACCCCCTTATGCAATTCTCACAAGTTCTAGTCAAACATGGTTGCAAAGTCACTTTTCTACATACTGAGTTCAACCATAAACGATCGAAAACTGGTGTTTCCGAGCAAGACAAGATACAAGTGGTGACACTCCCAGATGGTTTGGAACCTGAAGATGATAGAAGTGATATAAAGAAAGTTATTTTATCTATTAAAAGCACCATGCCTACTAGACTTCCAAAACTTATAGAAGAAGTTAATGCTTTGAATGTTGACAACAAGATCAATTGTATTGTTGTTACATTTAATATGGGTTGGGCTTTGGAAGTGGGCCACAATTTGGGAATCAAAGGGGCTCTACTTTATCCAGCTTCTGCCACTACTTTGGCTTGTGCTGCTTGCATACCTAAACTTATTGAAGATGGGGTTATTGATTCTGAAGGTAATAATTTATTTTATTTTATAAATTTTAAAATTAGAAATTTTGGAATAGAATTCCATAAAGCTAGTTTATTATTCATTACTTTTTTTTTTAGAACTATTCATTACTTTTGTTTTTTTTTTTGACAATTATTCATTACTTTTGTTGTTATGATAATTATATCAACTTTTCTTATTTATTTATGGAATGAACATTTTACTTTATTTTATTATTGGAAAAATTTAAGAAAATAATTATACAAATGTTGCAGAAAATATTTTTAATTAATACTATTAAAATCATTTTATATTACAAAATATAAAAAAAATATTTAATGTAAAAGTTATATGAATTTAAATAACATATTTAATTTGTTTTTAAACTAAACAAGTTGTAATAAAAACAATAAATTAAAGTATTTGGTAAATTAAAGTTGTAAAACTACCTTATAGTTCAATGATATATTTGCAAACTCTCTTCTAGTTCAATGATATTTTTGTAATTGGGATTACAATATTGTATATTGTAAGTTCAGATTGTAACTTAAGAGGGGGTGAATTAGATTTTTAGGATTATTGGTAAAAATTTTAAGTTTAGTGTTTTTGATAATTTTTTCGGTAAATAATGAGAAGGTACGAATGTGGAAAAATAAAAGAGTAAGAGAAGAAGAAAAAACACAAGAGATTTATAGTGGTTCCCTTATTGATACATCTACCCCCTTCCCACCCCCGCGAAGGAATTCGCTATATAAAGAATCTTTATTACAAAGCAACCTTAATCCCAAGGTACCCTAGCAATATTTCTCTACACACCAAGATAACACCCCACTATGTTTACAACAAGAATATTCACCAAACCTATGATGAAATTCTCGGAAACAAAAAAGATAGCACCCCACTCTCTTTTACAACAATTCCCACCAACAATGACGAGAAACTTTCCAACAAAGTAATTGAAGAATAGCAAATGCATATGGTTGTATCTTTGATCAATATCACTTTTACAAATATGGGCTTAGTGCTCGGAATAACTTTTCTTTATAAATGAAAAAGAATGAACAAAGTTTTTTCAAGAATGAGAATTTGAATGTAAGTGCAAGTGATATTGAAATTCAGAATTGAGAATCTGAAAATTGTTGCGTTCTTTTTTGCTTTGATTCTCAATTGAATTTATAGAGGTTAAAAAGATGTTTATAAAACAATACTATCTTTTAAAAAGGGTTACCAAAACATATTTTAATTATAAAAAATTGAAACAAGCAAAATGGTGGCCGTTGGAAAATTTCTCTTAAGAATGATCCCATGTAATTCCAACGGTAATCATATTTCAAAACCATAATCCATGCCCATCTTTTGTCAAAAAAAAAAAAAACGATAATCCATGCCCATTTAATGTTGAATCAACCAGTAATAAAATATGTGAAGCTTGGACTAGGCATGATCAATTAAATATTTTCATGTTCAATGAAAAATGTGAAGCTTTTCAAAAGACATGATCAATTAAATATTTTTGTTAAATTTTTTCATACAAAAACAGTTTTAGATAAAAATCATTGTGAGTGTGTGATTTGTTTTCATGAGAGCTTTAACATTGTTTTATATGGAGATTTAGAAAAATGTTTGTAATTATTTCTTGAGCATTCTAAGTTGTTCTATAAGTTAAGAATGATAAATCAAAGACAATGACTATACTTACAAAAATATAACGATGAAGCCTAAGTTCCATTATCTTCATTCTTTAACTGGAGTCTCCAAAGTTTTTCTCTTTTATGATGTGAGTTTGTTATCATCGAAACCCAGCCAAATCTAAGAAGGAAATCTTCTTCACATTTACGGGACCTGTAACCAGGGTCTTTCCTATGAAATAGGAGGTTTGGCTGTCATAGTAAAATAACGCCCCCAGTAAAATAAAAACACAATTTTTTTTAAATTTTATAATCATACAAGGTCATTTATAAGGATGCATAGAGGAAGACAGAAAAAAATGTAGAACCTAAAATTTAAGAGGCATACATTAGCAACATATACTAAAATTTGTCAACATTCAATGTCCAACATATAATAAAAGTAGCAATTATATTTTTCAACATCCAACATATAACAAAAACTTTCGACATTCAACATATATCAAAACCATATAAACAAAATTTGCAATTATACACTGAAATTTTAAAAAGTAATTAGTAATAAGTATTAAGCAACGTATAACAAAATTCGTGTAGCTAAACTTCATTAAAAAATCAGAATCAGAATAACTTATAAACATGAAACAAAATAAAAAAAAATAAGCGAAAGAGAGGTGAACTTTACCTAAAATTATCATTTGGATTTGTCGCTCCTCCATCGTGGGAAATACGAGGCAATTTAGGAGGCATAGAGGAAGACTAAAAAAGTGTAGAACCTGAAATTTATGAGGCATATATTAGCAACATATACTAAAATTTGTCAACACTCAATGTCTAACATATAAATAAAATAACAATTATATTTTTCAACATCCAACATATAACAAAAAATTTCGACATTCAACATATATCAGAACCATATCAACAAAATTTGCAATTATACACTGAAATTTTTAAAAGTAATTAGTAATAAGCATTAAACAACATATAACAAAATTCGTGTAGCTAAGCTTCATTAAAAAATCAAAATCAGAAGAACCTCTAAACATGAAACGTAATAAAAAAAAAAGCAAAAGAGAGTGAAATTTACCTAACATTATCGTTTGGATTGCTAGAAATTTTCGGATATAATCCAAACTATAATTTATTTTTTTAGGCCCATAGCTTTTGGAGGCCTGACTTGGTTGAGCTGTATGCACTCCTCCAAGGTCGGGCCTGCTTGTAACACTAAACCTTAACTCATTCAAGTAATAACGAAACTATCTTCCATTTAATGGACACACTTGGTCGAACTATTTAAACAAACGGTCGTGTTTCATTGTTTATAATTTGTGTTTCTTTAATCTTTTGTTATTAGTTGTTGAGGTAACATAGTTTCGAGCTCTGGTTGAGATCACCATCAAATATTTCATGATCTCATTTTCGCACTGCAGGAAATCCCACCAAAAAACAAGAAATTCAAATCGCTTCTGATATACCTATGATGGACACAACAAACCTCCCATGGCGTGGCGTAGATAAGATCTTATTTAATAATATTGTGCAAGAAATGCAAACTTTAAATTTTGGAGAATGGTGGCTTTGCAACACTACTTGTGATCTTGAGCCTGGTGTATTTTCCATATCACCAAAGTTCCTATCAATTGGCCCATTGATGGAAAGTAACAACAATAAAAGTTCATTTTGGCAAGAAGACACAACTTGCTTAGATTGGTTAGATAAACATGCACCTCAATCTGTAATATATGTTTCCTTTGGTAGTTTGGTAGTAATGGACCAAAACCAATTTAATGAACTAGCCCTAGGACTTGATCTTCTAGACAAGCCTTTTCTTTGGGTTGTTCGTCCTAGTAATGACAATAAGGTAAACTATGCATGCCCTAATGATTTCCATGGAAGTAAAGGTAAAATTGTTGGTTGGGCACCACAAAGTAAAATATTGAACCATCCAGCCATTGTTTGCTTCACAAGTCATTGTGGATGGAATTCTACCATAGAAGGTGTACATGCTGGTGTACCTTTCTTGTGTTGGCCATTTTCAATTGATCAATTTCTCAATAAATCGTATATTTGTGATGTGTGGAAGACTGGACTTGAATTAGAGAAAGATGATAATGGTTTTATATCAAGGCAACAGATAAAGAAGAAGGTGGATCAAGTAGTTGGTGATGATGACATAAAGGCAATGTGTTTGAAAATGAAGAAAATGATTATTAATAATATAGAAGAAGGTGGCAAGTCATCACATAATCTCCAAAAGTTTATTGGTTGGGTGAATTAATGTGTTTATAATCTATTTCTTGTAGTTTTGAATAAGTGGTGTTCTCTTTTTTCTCTTTTCATATATGTCTACGGACACTCTTGGATTAGGTGTGTCCCAGTGTCGGACACGCGTCATGACACCTATGATTACCTTGAATTATGTCATTTTTCTTAAATTATTATCCTTGCATGCATGCAGGCTTGTACAAATCTCCACTCATTATTCCTTCCTCTTCGATGAGCTCTATCTCCAAATATCTTCTACAATTCATCCACCTCTAAAATCACTGAAAGTCTACTAGCCAATGAACCCCAACTGATCATTCCGTCGGCATCGCAAAAGCTAGAGAAATCGTTTCCATCTGAAAATAAAATGAGCAAAGATCAACACAGTATACTATAACTATGTTTTCTTTTAGGAAACATGAATATAACTGATCATTCTGTCCATCCAGTAAATAAATGACGAATTTATTGCATTGTTTTTACCTATTGAACTACAAGTTAATGTGATAGGGATGAAGAAGCAATCAGAAGGATTTGCAGATTACAATATTCTCTGTTTTAATTTTTGCAAACAATTAAAAGGATCATAAATGACATCAATGTAATAGTACTGAAAATGCCACCACTGTGATTTCATTTGCATCTCTTAAAAGATTTGAAGCATTTTCCAGCTGTGATGGCTGGATTTTGTTCATGAACAGAAGTAAACCAGTTGCAGACAAATCCATACACTCTACCATTAGTTCAGACCTTCCTACATAGAACAACAATTTATAATTAAATACTGATACACCATTGATAATATCACATAGACAACTCTCTGACTTCAAACAAGGTTTTGTTCTCTTCTTTTTCATATTGTCATACAAGAAGAATTTCTACAAAAAAACACGGTGCGGAAGATTCAGCTGGCCAAATTCTCCATTCCAAGCCATCTTAAATATCTTTGTTGGTAGCAAGGAAATCAGGATTTTGCTTCGGATTGAAAAGAAATGGCAAAATCAAAAATCGTAAAATCACGATCGAAATCAAAGGATTTTAGTTAACTATTTTGTAATTCTACATGAAAGTGATTATTATTTAAAAAAAAAAAAAAAGAAAAGAAGAGATTTTTTTAGAGGTACATAAGTGATTTTGTTTCTTAAAAAAGTTATA
Organism: Medicago lupulina; assembly: GCA_958299785.1. Lineage (NCBI taxonomy): Eukaryota > Viridiplantae > Streptophyta > Magnoliopsida > Fabales > Fabaceae > Medicago > Medicago lupulina. The sequence continues at coordinate 65,627,535 of OY283144.1, forward strand.
ACAAACGACAGAAAAATTATAAATTCGCAATCAAAATCAATGAATTCTACCAAAACAAAAATAATGCATGATATAAATTGCATATAGTGATAAATGACTCATAGTTACAACTCCACAAAATACTTATTTATAAATGACTCAAAACCTAAACCTAGATGTAACCTGCCATTTTATGCGAACAGACAAGTCAAAATTGACTTGTATAATTTTTTTTCTTCAAAATCATGTAAAAACCAACGATTTTGTAGGGATTTCACAATTTCAATGCGATTTTACTAGGATTTTTTTTTTGCAATGTATTTGTATCGACGAAGGTGAGTGATGTGCGGATTAGGCAAGTGTACAAAATTGTTTACTAAGTAATAAAGTGTAAGTAGAGTATCGTATCCATAAGGATTGTCGTTTCGTCCAAACAATTCGCATTACTTATTTTGTTTTGACGGTATAAATAAAAGATAGAGTTGCAATTTTTATTTGTTTGCAACAGAGCAAGTTTACCTGTTTTTCGAATTCCATCTGTTTATATTGTTGGATATTAAGTAACAGCAATGTCGTGTTTATTTATCTTAGGTAGACTATACAAGTAATGAGGTCGTTGGAACGTTACTAACCTAATTTGGTCTATCCCTTCGATGGCTAACTGCACCTGTTGATCGCACGGTGATCCTTACGTGCGGGGTCTTGCTAATTCAAAGGTAATTGAAACATAAACTTAAATTGGCTTTCCAGTGTTTCCCAAGACAATGAAGGTCAAGGTTCCCTTAGGTCTGTCAATCTATGAATCTTAGGACACTCATAGCACACCCTCTCTACGCTCAGGGACGGAGCTAGAAAAAAATGTCGAGGGTGGCGATAAAAAATGAGAATTATTACACTATTACACTACTATTATACTCCCTCCGTTTTTTTCTTTGTTGAAAAGTATACCATAAAACTATTAAATGAGTTGGGACATTTGACTTATTACATGTGAATTTAATTATAAATAAGGACATTTTTAGTCCAAAACATACAAACATTCATATACTTTAATTATTCCTTAAAACTTGTGCCAAGAGCTAAAACATCAAAAGATAAAAAACGGAGAGAGTACTCTTAAATTATTATAAAATGATACTCTTATACTACTGTTATTATACAGTTATCAAGCATGTGAATAGGACATTATTTTAAAAAGGTGCTTTGGATGATTATTTTATACTAGTTCTTAGTTTTGATATTGCTTACACAAGGTGGCAAATGCTATTATAACATAGAGGGGTAATTAGTGTGACATTGTTTTGGGGTGGCGACAGCCCCTTTTGCAATGTACTTGCTCCGTCACTGTCTACGTTCTTAGTAGTTCTACAAACGGGCAACCCTAATCTATGTTTATCTTACTAAGGGTTTCAAGAGAATGGTTCGATAAAGCCTTATTTCCCGTAGACGCTTGTTTCCCTAATTACTAACCAGATACATCCTAGGTTCGGTAGAGCACCACCTAGTCTTAGTAATGTCACCTCCTAAGTACTTACAACTAGGGTAAACTCTCTTTCAGTATCTTTCGCTAGTTAATAATCACTTACTTCCTAGACAGATAGTTACTAGTATAATGCTATAAATATCTATATATAAGCAAAAAGATAGTAGTAGCAATGTTAGGCCCTGTCACAACCTAAGTACCTAATCTAGGGTTATGTTTCTTTGAAATAAATAACTAAATCATGAACTTAATAGCGAACAAAATAATAAATAAAATAAATGACATATTATATTAAATAAATATCCAACAAAAATAAACAGAGGTTCATCTTATAACTCTAACCTAAAAAGATTTAGTTACACAAGGTAACTAACAACAAATTACTAAAGATAAAAACATACTCTAGAAAATCAAGGATAAGATAGATTCTCCCGAAGCTCCAAAGTTGCCTTCCTCTTGAACTGCCACAATTCTGAACGAGAAATTCTAAATGAGGAAGACTAGTATTTATAGTGGAGATTTCTAACTGGGTTTGGTGATGAGTCAATAATTAGTGTTTTAAATATAATATTTGAGTCTGTTTTATTTATATTTGATTTCATTTTATTTAATATTATTTCCTTTTTAGAACTATTTTACTTCAATTGCAAGTTATTATATTTCAAGAACAAATATTTGAAAGATTGAGTCTTGGAGCAAAAGAAAGGATAATTGGAGCTGATTCGTGCCAAAAATATGAAGATCTCATACAAAAATATCTGGTGCAAGGATTCATGTCAAAAATATGAACATCTCATACAAAAATATCTTGTGCAAAGAATTTGAAGATCTTGTACAATAATATGACAAGAGGCGCGCCCCCTTTGGTCTTTTTGCTGTTTTTGTTTCTCCGACAAGTTGCCTATTTTAGTATTTCTAACCTAGAGCCCATGGTTTCTTGTGCAACACTTTAATGATTTATTCTTGGGGCTCAAGTCAATGTTAGACTATAAATAGAGCAGCCATCTAGTTTGTAAAACCATCTTTTGTTCTTGGAAATAATAAGTGACAATTGTTTTCTTTAATAAAAGACTAGCGTTTATTTTATGTTCATCTTCTTCTTCTTCTTCTTCTTCTTCTTCTTCTTCTTCTTCTTCTTCTTCTCTATGTTTACAATGAACGTGAGTGAGTAGACTCTTCTTGTCTTGGGATTGTTGGACAAGTCTTAATGACATAATCCTAATCAAACCAAACCATAAACCTTAATTTTACATAACCTCACTTTCTAATCTAATTTCACCGAGCTTATAATGAATTAACAAATACCAAACTCATGAAGCGAACACGGAGGAGTTAATATTTGTTAATTCATCATCACAAATATCAAAGCGAAGGATCGAAAGAAGAAGTTTTGATATTAGAACAAATGAAATTAGACAAGGGTTGCGAAACATGAGAATAGTCTAGCAAACCTTGAGACACATAAAGTTTCGTTCTTCAAGGATTCCAATAGCAATCAACCATGAGAATAGGCGTGGTTGCTAGAGGAACACACTCACTGAGACCGAAAGGAGATGTGATAGGCTTAAGAGAAACTTGTCTTTAGAAAGTGGGACCAATACAAAATTACCGGTTTATGGTTTGTTTGTGAAGGACTTGCCATTAAGATGGACCAATAATCCCAAGGCGCCTTTTATTTTTATTATTTTCTTTATATTAAAAATCACAACTTTATAATTTAACTTTCTTCTATTCCTTATTGGAAGTTAATTGAATTCATAACTCCCTGTCGGAACAATATCTTTCATTACTACATCGGTAGAACCGTGCACTTGCGGTTTTGCTCATCATTTGGGCTAAAAACGCGGGCTAAACCCACAAAAACAAATCAAATATAGCATGCCATATACGCATCTAGTGTTATTTTTGAGATGCCCTAGGCGCATACTATATGCCTTAGGTGCATCCTTCAATGTTGCCTTGCCCTAGGCGCATTGCATCCTCCTTATGGGTCCAGTTTCTCTAATTTTCGTCGTTTTTACGTCTTCCTCTTCAAATAACTTGCCTCGGAACTTGGGAACATAATTTCTCCCTATGTAAAGTCTCATGAGGACTCTTGAATCTTCATTCCTGATCTTCCCAAAGTTTTGACAATTCTTCAGATGTTCTTGATTTACCGATTTGCATGATTTCTTTTTGAAAACATTACAAAAGTCCTGAAATCATAGGCAATCGTTCTAATACTCCTCCTTTTTGCTGCTAAAACCTACTGAAAATGACTGAAAAACATGCTAAGAATAACGTAAGATGACATGTCATTACAACCCCAAACTTAAACTGTTGCTTGTCCTCAAGTAACGAAAGAAAAACATATTTTATTCTTTGCATTTTTTTCAGAAAAAACATACCTTTCCGGGAGTTGTGCTTAGGACATCATTCATCGCATTTAGAGCAGAGCAACAACTAACTTACCACAATACATTCAAGCGGGGCTGGCTTGGTAAAAGTTACCTATATTCTCAGTTAAACTCTTTGTCATGATACACGTATGTATCTCCTAAAGCCAGTAGGGATGGTCACGACATTTGTCCACTCCAGTCGTCACATGAATGTACCTTGTTATAAATTTGAAACAATTCTAAACAGACAGTCAAAATCAGATTATTTACACATTTAGAAGATTTTGAGGGTTATAACTTGGCTTAGGTTAAGGATGGATATATTTGGAAAACTAGACTAACTAACAAAAGAACTTGGAGTTAATTTACTAACCTAGGGATTCCTACTAAACATTACTGCACTGCCATCCTTCCTTCCTTGATTCAAACAAAATTGGGTAGAACAGTAGAACTGTTTGTCTTTTTGACAGAATCATACTTTTTTTAAGAGACCATTTTTTTTTGCTCTTGATTTTTTTTTCCATATTATTTTTTGTGTGTAGATCTATGGTCATCTATATTTTTTGTCTTTTTTTGACAGATGTGTTCTACTGTTACCCCACCTCAAACTTAAAATGTTGCTAATTCTAAAGAGTAACCCCAAACTTAGTTTCAAAACATGTGCAGTCATAATAATACATATCTAACTCCAAGTGAAACAGGGTTCATGTAAGTATAGGACTGTGACATGATTCGTCACTAATAAAGAAAAAAAAAATTCATCTGGAGGCCTAAAGTGGTTTCACAAAGAATAATAAGAATATAAAAAAGGGTGGCTTAAAAGGCTCAAGGTACCAAAGAAAATTGTCTCGTGTGTATAATAACCTAACCAATCGTCCGTAAAGAACGGTCCCAAATTCGAGAAAAAATCGCATTCATATGGAACACTCATATATGTATATTGGAAATATTTAAGTATCTAATAACCTAGAATGGATATGGAAATATTTGGCTCTGAATCTCACCGGTTATGCTATTCAGAAAATAGTTGGTGATCCTATAAGTACCTTAAAGTTCTGATGGTAGTTTCCCCTTGTTCGCCATCTAATATTAAACCTCCTTGAGCAAAGAATTTCCTGCCAAGAATTAGTGGAAAATCGTATCTCCCTCTGGTGTTTGCAATGATGTCTAAACAATAATCGAAGCCCCCAATGTTAACTAGAATTTTTTTTAGTATGCCAACAACTTTTTCTTCTTTGCCATTAGCATACCCTATCTTATAAGGATATGGTGATATCTTTTTAATCCCTAACTCCCTTGCCTTGGTCAAGCTCATTAGGTTGGCATTTGCTCCTGAATCACATAATCCTTGACCAATGTATTCTCCTCTCACATAGATGGGTAGAGTAAAGCATCCTTCACCATCGAACCTAACTTCAGTCGATACCTCGTGTGTAAGATGACCATGGCCGTCTTAACAAATTCTTAGTCCCGGTTTTAATCTTTTGAGAGATGTACAAAAATTTAAATTTTTGGCCCAACAAAATTAAATAAGGCGCTTTAAAAAAAATTATAAAAAAAAGCACTCTAGTTAGACTTGAACCGAAGTCCCCACACTCATTGACAAGATCCGTGCCACTACAACACTGCAAATGGTATGAAATATTTTCGCTTTCAACCTATATAACAATTATTTTTGTGTTTTTCAAATAAAAAAAAAGTATTTTGGGCCCCCAAAAAATTGAGGCCCAGTGGCATAGCCTAGCCTCGACGGGCTACGGGCCGGCCCTGAAGATGACACTCGCTAGTTGATGACAGGTCATCTTACGTTATTCTTAGCATGTTTTTCAGTTATTTTCAATAGGATTTAGCAGCAAAAAGGAGGAGTATTAAAATGATTGCCTATGATTTCGAGATTTTTGTAATGTCTTCTATATTTGAGTCTATAATTCTATTTTTCCCGAAACATAGCAATTTTAGGGGGTTTTTGAAGTAATTCACTAAGAAATCATGTAAATCGGCAAATCAAGAACAACTGAAGAATTGTGAAGACTTAGGAAACCAAGACTTGCTAAAGTCTGCTTAAGTCTTCTTAAAAATCCGACCTAATAAGCCAAAACTTGTTAAGTCGACGACTATTAGGTCAGACGCGCGTCCGACTTAAAAGGCCTTTTTTAACCGACCAAAAAAGGGTTTTTTGTACTAGTGGTTCATCATTCAATCTTAACCTATGAAAGTTTAGTTACACATGATAATGGTAATATACTACATAACTCAAAGGGCAGAAGAGAAATACATAAGTTGGGGTGTTGATCTTCAAACTTGTTTTCAAGCCTTCAAAAACACACATGTGTCTCGCATGTGGACCTATGCGCCTCGCAAATGATGCTCGCGCGTTTCCTGCTGCGCCTCTCTACCACAACATTTCATTCGATGTTATTTATAAATAATAGAGCAACTTTTCCTGAAAACCATGTGTAACTCACTCTAATATCCACTAAAAACCTAGAATGACTAAGCAAAAAGAGTCGAAAAAACACTAAAAACATCATTTGATGAGGAACGATGAAACACTCTAATGTCTGAAAACCATGTGTAACTCTACAATACTTTTATATTCTTTTGAAATGACAAGATGCTTATTAGTTACTCAGTTTAAGATATATAGACTTTTTAAACATATATCTGTTGGATCATCAAAGGTGATCACTTGTAAAGTAGTACAAAGATATATAATGTTATATGAATATGAATAATAAAACTCTCTCAATATACAAAAGAATATTGAACATGTTCTTACAAGAATTACAATAAATTTATTATTTACAAATATTTAGGTAAAATAATTGACATAATGAAGAGACACACAACACAGAAAATCAAAGACCAGATGTAAATGGCACGGTAGTTGTAGCCAACCATGTTGGGCCAGCAAGGAGTCCAGCAACCGTAAACTTTGATGCTTCATTAGGGTTTGTTATCACATGATAACCAGGCCATTTTACTCTATTTGCTGTTGATGAACCAGGTCCATAATTCTCATACTCTCCATAATACAATGTATCTTGAGCAAAATCAGTGTCACCCCATGGAGACCAACCTAGGGGGCTCACTAAAGTGTCCATGAAAGTTTTCATCACCATAACCCTTGAATATTGTTGCCAAGGCCTTCCCAAGAAGGTTTTGTACTTGTCAACAACGGGCTTTAGATCCGATGCAGCCATAATTTGACAATTGTGAAATGAAATTCCAGTGTTTTGGAATGGGTCACCTCGACCTTGGGCCGTGATCATGTTAGCTTGGCCATCTAAAGGCTTTCTTGCGAAAATTTTACAATTTTGGAATACCACTGCTGCGTTTCCAAAGATGAAATCTACGGTGCCATAGATGAAGCATTGTCGATAAAATTGACGTTGTGCATGAGCCATCAGAGTGTCTTGGTAACCTGATATGGCACACCGATAGAAAACTGAGAGATCGGAGGCTGATCTTAGCGCCACAGCTTGACCCTTGTGTGGACCGGCGGTATTTTGGAAGGTTATGTCCCGTGCAATGAAGTGAAGTCCATCAATACCTAAATTTAAATGATTCCAGAGTGATTATTTAAAAAAAAATGAAAGTAATTGTATGTAAGAAAGTCACAAGTATAATTTGAATATTATAAACCTATCTTATTATAAAATTTTAGAACTTCAAAAGATAAAATAACTTCACCAAATAAATTATTTTATATCTTCTATGTTCAATAGTTGGCACTATTTAATTTCATTTTTCTAATAACAAGAAAATAAAAAGAGAAAGGAGATGGAATCTAACTCACCAGCTGTTGCAGAGCTATAAGTGGTATAACCACCTTGAACACTTCTAGAACTTGTTATTATGGTATTTTGCATTCCATCACCAACCAACATAATGTTGTCATTGTGAACAGCAACCTCAATGTTCTCTCTATAAACACCTTTCTTAACATGTATCACAAACCTTGTCTTGTATTTTCTCTTAGCAGCAGCATTTAAAGCAGCTTGCACAGTCTTGTACTGTCCAGAACCATCTTTTGCCACCACAAGATTGTACTTTACTGGAGACTTTGACTGCAAAAGCTTCCTTTCATGCACAGAAAACCAACTTGGAAATGACCCTTCTTCTCGTTCTGCAAGTGACGGATCCAGAAATTTTGATAAGTATGACTATATATATTCATATAAAAAGTGCATAAGCTATAGTATTATGACATCAATATTATCATATGCATCAAATGTAAATCTGGAGAATACAAAATTATAACATTTTTTCAAGAAAAAATTAAAACATTATATACCTAAAATATTGAGGATACTTGAACATCTACAAATTATAATTGCTCTTTGTGTCTTCTTATTTTAAAATTCGTTTTTATCTTCCTATTTTCAACCCTATTATATAAACACACACACACACACACACACACACACACACACACACACACACACACACACACACACACTCTATGTATGTCACCAAATAAATATTCAATAATTTATCTTTCATTTAATTCGTCCTAAATAAAGTTATTGAATAACTTTTTAGCAGAACAATACTTAAATTTTAAATAGAAAAATATAAAATCGTTGTAAGTACCTTTGCTATGTTTCAGGAAACGCATATTGATGGCTAAGATGTTCCTTATCATTTCAGTGACATTGGTTTGCATAATTAAATCGAAATCTTGAGCATTGAGTTCTAAAGCTCCACTTTTACATGTTTCAATATTTGTGAGAGAAGTTGTGAGCCATGTTTGTACATCATTTGGTGAACAATTTTTGCTTGCACTGTTTAAGCCATCAAGCGTGCGGTTGAGATGAAAAATTGTGTTTTCAAATAGCTTCAAACAATCACCATGAACGGTTTTATGCACTGATGAGTTTTGTTGTTGTTGAAAATTTTCTTGTGCTTCTTTTTGCATGGTAAGAGCTTGGTTAAAGGCTAATTGAACAAGCATTTCCCTGAATTCAACTCTATGTTTGATTTTAAAATGATTGTTCAATTGTGTTGTGTAGTGTTTGCATGGCTTAGGATGTGGTGTCAAATTGCACCACCAATCTATGTTGCTTGAGGAAGGTCCTTTTCTTGATGAGGCTATTGAGAAAATAGAAGATAAGAAAAAGAGCATAAACAATGTTTTCCCAATGATTGCCATATTTCAGTTGTAGAATAATTGAAGAGTTTAAAAAATAATAAGAGTTTATGTTGCAAATAACAAATGTGTGTATAGATGAGGTTTTTGTTCACTTGTTTTTGGTTTTGACTTATGAGAACTAAGCTATATGTGCATATATATACATAAATTTTTGTAGGTGTGGAGTGTGAAGGTGAAAACGTGTGGAATGAATTGCAAGTGATAATGAAAAATGACACAGATACAGACAGTGGATGCAATTGCAAGAAAGAATTAATTGAATATAGGAATAAAATCTTATCTATTAGAAAAAATGGTATTACTTAATAATTCAGAAAGTTGAAGCCGAATTACTTGTTATTGCAAGAAAAACAAGTGTCCTAATGTGGATTCACATAGCAACATTCTTAAGCTTACTTATAAATGCACTAATTTAAAATTTGCAGCTGTGACTATATACATAATTAAAATAATATGTTGATGAGAATGTTGAGTTGGCTAAGCTGTGTGTTTGTTTCATATGCATGCATAATATTGTTAAAGAAAATTGAATATATTATCCTTTTTATGAAGAAGACTTATTTTAGGGTGGGGTGAAGGATAGTTTCTTTGAACATAGTAAACCAAATTCACCTGGTAGGGTTTTGTGAGCGTTTTGTTCAAAGCATATAGAAGAAATTTTATTGTCCGTACTCCATGTGCTTTTAGTTTGCAAATTAAGCAAGAGAAGGAAATATGTAGGCGATTTTGACAAAAATTGTGTCAACATACGTTCATTTTTTAAATGGTCAACACACGTTCATGTATTTAATTAAATTTATTGGTCACATCTTCATATTTTTATTTTTTTTAATCCTCTTGTTCATAGGGAACTATGACCTATTTATATGAAGTTTAAGCTCGAGGTAAGTAAAGTCTTAACAAAAAATTATTCTATATATAAGTATTGATTTTTCTTTTCTTTTTAGTGTTTGTGTATTCTAAACATTACATTATTTATCCTTTATTAGGATTTGAACCCAGTTACTTCAATTCATTTATCATAACTTAAATCAGTTGAGTTATTCATTTCTCCTAAAATTCGTATTTCTTGATTATTATTCATTTTACATTTCTTAACTCATCGACCAAACTTTCTTGGGACGTAAATCCGGATTAGTAAATTCGATGTTTAAAAATTTATTTGAGTCAAAAGGGCATAAAATGTAAAATGTCATACATCTAATCTAGTAACCCCTTAAGAATAATTTAAGAATGAAATTAGTTTTTGTTGTTTTGTTTTTTTTCATTAATTAATTTGTGTTGTTTTGTTTTTGAAAAGTATGTATAATACATTTGCATTGTAAATATATCCTGTCTCATCAAGTACAAAGGAAAAAATAATATTGGGAAAATAATAAATGATAGAAATTTTTATAGAGGTCATCATGGAAGAGAGAAAATAATATTCAAATTCGAAATAAGTTTTGTATTATATTGATAAAATGAGAAAGGTGATTATATTAAAGGATACAATGAGTTTTATATAGTCAATGAGCATAATTAATTCCCAGTTAGTGTAACTAATTTCTAACCGATTTTTATAGCTCTAATAACAACTAATGATGATAGTTTCTCATGGTTAAGTGGAAGGAAGAACTGAAATTTGAACATTAAACCCAAAATAGTTTTCTGAAAGAAAAGGAAGAACAAAAGTAGTTTTTCATTCTTATCTAATGCTAGTCATTTTTATGCATGCTTTCTTAGTTGTTTTTCTTAACTTATTTTTCCTTTTCTAATAAAATTTATCATAGTCTCCGTGAGCTTAGCTCAATTGGCAAAGACATTGCATAATTTATATAGGGGCAGGGGTTCGAACCTCAGACACCCTACTTCTCCACATTTAAAATGTGTGAGCACCAGTCACTAGACTACTTGACAAAAATCTTAGAAATGGTGGTTGGACCTAACACAACCCCACAAAACCGGCTTGTGAGATGAGGATTGTATCCACTTATAAACACATTGTCAAGCCATCACCTATCCGATGTTGGACTCTTAACAAAAAAAATAAAATAATAATAAAATTCATCTTATAACATCTCTAGTATCCACCACTTTTTACACAAGAATTAGCTTGTGAATTCCTAAGATACATAAATGTGTCCTCAGTCCTCACGTGTAAATTAATGAAACACGGATAGGTATCTTGTTGTACTGATTTGCTGCTTGATTACGTTTAAGGCAGAAAAGTATAAACAATTACTGCTTTCAGGCGTAAATCTTCGATGTGATCCTCTAAAAAGTTTGATAGTATATCAGCATATTAAACGTAAGAGAAGAAATTGATTTTCTCCCTGGATTCTCTTTTTTTAAGTTGTTCATATGCCTTTGAGTTGTTCTAGCTTGATTTTTAGCTAGTGTCATCCACCCAAGAGAGTCAGTGCGAGAGTAAGGCCACTAAAGCCCTCGTTTTAGGCCTACCATAAAAAATAAAAAAAAAACTATCAAATTTTATAAGCAAAAGGGCCTCAATTGCGGGCAAAATGACTTCTTCTTCTTCCACCATATGGCTTTCTCATGCACCCTATTTTTTCCCAAGTTACTATTTGTTCGGATTATGAAATCAAAACCATATTTTGGATTATAGAATCTGAAAGTGCCCAGATTTCAACAACTTACATGTAATGATTTCATGTTTTTTTATGGATTCAACAAATTTACAAAAAATAAAAAATACAAAGAGTTTATAATTACTTATTATTTTATAATCCTATTAAGTCCTCCCATATTCCTTTCCTAAACCTATTTTTTCCCTCCTAAACCAAATTAGTAGACCCTTAGTTATCTAGCCATCTACAGTGGCACGGGTAAAATATGTGGGGGCTAATAATAGTTACCAATAATAATTAACTGGGGAAGAAATCAATTTGTCATAATAATAGAAAAGTACTCATTTATCATTGAATATTTTCCCTCCTTAGTGAGAAGTGAGCGAATTTCCATAATAATAATAGAAAAGTACACATTTATCATTGAAAATTTTCTCTCCTTAGTGAGAAGTGAGTTTTCTTCTAGTGAGAAGTGAGCGAGTTTCCATTGCTTACCAAAATAGAGAATTTTCCTTTAGTGAGATCATTGCAAGCACTTGATAACTTGACACTTTCATACAAATTTTCATCCAATTTAACCAAAAGTCATGGAGAAACTACATTTGGAGGAAGAAGACGATGAGATTGAAATACCAGAGGAAGAATTGGTACGGGGTGGAGGAGGTTTCGATCCAACATTGTGTCTGATTGGGAGATTCTTATCAAGTAAACAAGTCATAACACATATGATGAAGGAACATATGAAGGGTATCTGGTCACTGGTGAAAGGTGTGGAGATAAGAGAGATTAAGAAGGGGGTTTTCATGTTTGAGTTCTTCCATCAGTGAGATGTCCAAAAGGTACTAAGAGGGGGGACGGAATGTAGGAAACTATGCGGGTGATTTTCAGTAGTATAATGAGAAAAAAATAATTTCGATTTTTGGAGACGCTATATGAGAATTAGGGTTATGGTGGATGTTAGAAAACCATTTGTGTGTACGAAGAACATCAAGAAGAAGGGGGCAGCGCCCGTCACAGTTAATCTCAAATATGAACGCCTAGGCATCTTTTGTTACTACTGCCGAATGTTAAGGCATACAAAAGTGGAAGAAGACAATGGGGGTGAGAAATTGGGGTCCAAACATCAAAGTGGAAGTCAACCAAAGAAGTAGACATGATGGAAACAAATGGGCGGTGTAAGAAAGGTTTCAGGCGGGCCAACAACTGGTGCAGAGAGTAGATGCACAATTGAATGTTGTAGTAAATGCGAGATTTCAAATTGTAACAAATTGAGCGGTTATTGTAGAGAAAAATAAAAGGAATGATATGATGGCAGGATTAATTAAGCAGTAGACAAAAATTAAAGCATTGAAGGAAGAAAGGATAATCAATCATGTGTCATTAAGTGTTGAGCATTCAGTTGGGTTGGCACATTCAAAAGTGGTCACCGGTGTAGAGGAGGATATTGTGGAGTCTGATAAGAAATGTCTTCTTGATGGGAGGAACAAAGATGTTGGTGGGATAAGTACTGATGAACAAAGAAAAAATCATAATCCAATGCAAGTTGATGATAACTTAAAGACGATTTTAAGTACCATAGCAGATGGAGTACATGCTACAACAACACAAAATAACCATTTTGCATCGGCAATTCCTGGTAGACATGACTTCTGGGAACAATGAGTTTCATGAGCTGGAATTGCCGGAGATTGGGCAACCCGAGTGAAGTTCCCACACTTAAAGATCTGGCCTGACGATATTGCTTAAATGTTCAATTTCTTTGCGAAGAATCGAAGAAATTTTTGGTGCATGCTAATAGAATTGAAGAAATAAGAGTTAGAATGGGGTTTGATGCATCATTTGTGGTTGATAAAATTGGGAGAAATAGAGGATTAGCAATTTTGTGGAAGTACCCTTTTATAAACTTCAAAATTTCATTAACATGGAGGTAGTTCATCCACGGTATCCGAAATGGAGAATTAAAGGCTTTTATGGTTACCTAGAAAATGAAAGAAGACGGGAGTCATGGGACTTGCTTTGAACGCTATCACAAGGCAATGCACTACCAAGGTGTATTATGGAGATTTCAACGATCTGCTGTCAAATGAAGAAAAAAGAAGTAGAGTTGCCCATCCACCGTTGAGGATAAGAGGATTTCGGGAGGTTGTTGAGGATAGTAGATTAATTGATCTTCACTTGCTAGGGTATCCATACTACATGGGTGAAAGGCAGAGGTGGACAAGATATGAAGGAAGAGAGAATCGATAAAGCCTTGGCAACTCAGGCATGGTGTGATATTTTTCAGCAACATCAACTCCATAATGTCGTATCACATTGGTCACGCCATTTTCTGATTTTACTAAAGTTACACAAAGTATCTCGAAGAAAGATGGTGAAGAGTTCTTTTTCCAACCTCCTATGTTCTTAAAAACTCTCTTTTTATTCTTATAACCAAGGAGCTTGTTGATGTAATCTTATTTGTTGTCTATAATCTATCTGATATGTGAGAAATTGTATTTTGATGGATTAAAGACCCCATATATTCATAAAAATATAATTTTTCTTATATAAAAATACTACTTAATTATTCTTAGAAACATTACTTCCTCCATTTAAAAAAACAAAAATAAGCCATTTTCTCTCTTCCTCTCCAGGACTTAGGTGGTTAACAAAAAACTACTAAGACTGATGTCTACTCTTTAGTAGATACGTGATCTTTAGCTGGCTAATGTGGATTTTGAAATGGACTCTAAGGTGGTGGTAGATAGAATTTATGGCCATACTTTTTTATTATTTAGCCACCACTAATGTCAGGTTTAATAGGAGAAAAGTCAATAAAGTTGCTCATAGTTTATCTATGATAGTTCCATGTCTTGCTAATTTCTGTATTTTCATTTAAATTTCATTTTGTATCGCTACTTTTATTTTAAATCAAATGTATTAAGTTTTCTCTTGTAAAAAAGGCTTGTACAAAACTTTGTTGGCTCTATTAGAATATATTTTTGGAATAGACCAAAAAGGTGATTGTGATTTAAATAAAATAATACTAATTTTATTCAATGGAATTTGACAACTCCAACTAGAACGTTTAACTCGAAACTTAAAGGTTCAAGATCGCTAAATCTTTAGAGAAAAATAAATGTAATTATCTTTATATTCTTTAAATTCAAAAGTCTTTTTTACTTTAGACTGAGTCATCGTTACCTCGTCTAAAAAATTTATTAGGGAAAAAAAATATGGAGTTGACGAAATGGAGCATGTTACAACTTAGACGTCTCTGATTCATATGTTGCACATGTCACCCCCTCGTGAATATTGCTACCCTGTCGCCACATTTTTTTTATAATGTATACTCGTGATCACAAGGTTTCATTTCTCTTCGTTTAATGCTTTTGAATGAAACTTGCCTGCACGATCATTCCAGTTTATAGATAATTCATGACCTTATGAGTTTTATACTGCTTAGTTTCATGTGAATGTAGGAACCTAATTATGTGTCCCACTTCAATGCCGTCGGGTCATTTATTCTTCATTTTTATATTTGTTGTCGGTAAAGGTCATACACACACACACATATATATATATATATATATATATATATATATATATATATATATATATATATATATATATATGATCAATTGATATTATGTGTCAAGCTAAATAATATAGACAGCGTATGATTGAGCAACCACGTGTCTAATGATTTTCATAATGAAATTCTTCATTTCTTAATCATAAAATTTGTACATAATATTATGTTACACAAGTCAATTTAAAATCATTACTTATCGTGGGTGTATATTAATAAAAAAATGTTTGGAATCAGGATTACTTTTTGTTCCAATAAGTATTTTTTACAGAATTCACGAAGATTTAATGAGATTTTTGATGGAATTTCATCGTAATGGGAAACTTACAAAAGGTGTTAACTCGACTTTTATTGCTTTAATCTCAAAAGTGAACAGTCCGCAACGCCTTACTGATTTTAGGCCTATCTCGCTGGTTGGATGTTTGTATAAGATCCTTGCCAAAGTTCTTGCTAATCGTCTTCGTTCAGTGGTGGGGAGTGTGGTGTCAGAGTCCTAGTCGGCATTTGTTCAAGGCAAGCAGCTATTAGATGGTATCTTGATTGCAAATGAAGCGGTTGATGAAGCGAAAAGGTTGAAGAAAGAGTTACTTTTATTTAAGGTGGACTTCGAGAAGGCATATGACTCAATTGATATAAAGTATCTAGACTCAGTGATGGCAGCCATGAATTTTCCGAGATTATGGAGGAAGTGGATATCTAAATGTGTGGGATCGGTTGCAGCATCGGTCTTAGTGAACGGGTGTCCGACAGACGAGTTTCCTATTGAAAGGGGTCTTCGTCAGGGAGATCCGTTGTCACCATTTCTTTTCTTGTTAGCTGCGGAAGGGTTCAATGTTTTAATTCATGCTGTGGTAGAAGCAAATTTGTTCAGCGGATATAGAGTAGGTCACCTTAGTGAGGTGCGGTTAACTCACTTGCAGTTTGCGGATGACATGTTAATAATAGGTGAAAAGAGTTGGTTGAACGTCCGTACCATGCGAGCGGTATTGCTTCTGTTCGAGGAGATATCGGGTCTAAAGGTGAATTTTAACAAAAGTATGTTGACTGGTTTAAATATTTCGAAGTCTTGGCTTACAGAGGCTGCTCTGGTGATGAAGTGTCGTAGGGGAACTATACCTTTTGTCTATTTGGGGCTGCCTATTGGGGGTGATCCTCAGAAACATTGTTTTTAGAAACCTGTGGTCGATCGCATTGTCATGCGCCTGTCGTCGTGGAACAATAAGTTTCTTTCTTTTGGCGGTCGTTTGGTTCTTCTGAAGGCTGTCCTGTCCTCGCTTCCGGTTTACTTTCTTTCCTTTTTCAAAGCTCCTGCAGGTATAATTTCTTCTATTGAATCTATTTTTAAATCTTTTTTTTGGGGTGGGTGTGAGGATTTTAGGAAAATTGCCTGGATCGATTGGGAGTCTATTTGTACTCCAAAGGAGGACAGAGGTTTGGGGGTAAGGAGGGTGGGAGCTTTTAATTTGTCATTGTTAGGTAAATGGTGTTGGAGGTTGTTAAATGAGAAGGAGGGACTGTGGTATCGAGTTCTGAAAGCTCGTTACGGTGATGAGGGTGGTCGGTTGAAGGAAGGGGGCAGCCATTGCTCTCCGTGGTGGCGTGCGTTGGGGAGGATTTGTGAAGGGGTGAGAGAGGGCGTAGGGAGGTGTTTTGATGACAATATTTGTAGGGTAGTGGGCGATGGAAGGAACACGTTATTTTGGTATGATAATTGGGTGGGGGAAATTCCATTGCGGCAAAAATTTCCTCGCCTATTCGATTTGGCGGTGAACAAAGAGTGTATGGTGGAGCAGATGTGGAGGTTAGGCTGGATGGAGGGTGGGAGGGGGTGGGAGTGGCGCCGGCGCTTGTTGGCTTGGGAGGAAGAGAGTGTGAGGGAGTGTTCTTTGCTGTTACATAATGTTGTTTTGCAGGAAAATGTTAGTGATCATTGGAGATGGCTGATAGATCTTGTTCATGGTTATTCGGTGCGAGAAGCTTATCGTTACATTACTAGTAATGGTGAGCCAGTGGATAGGTCTTTGGTAGATGTTGTTTGGCACAAATGTATCCCGTCGAAGGTGTCTTTGTGTGTGTGACGGTTACTCAGAAATAGACTTCTTACTAAGGACAATTTGATGCGGCAACAAGTTTTACAAGCTACAGAATCGGCGTGCCTGTCAGGTTGTGGGAGCAATGAAACGACATCTCATTTGTTTTTGGAATGTGATGTTTTTGCTTCTCTTTGGTATCATGTTTGGCAATGGTTGAGAATTTCTTCAGTTTCCTCAAGAGATATTCGTCATCATCTTCAACAATTTACAACCATGTCAGGTTTTCCTCGACTTACTCATCCCTTCTTCAGGATTATATGGTTTGCTACAGTTTGGGCTATTTGGAAGGAAAGGAATAACCGTGTATTCCAAAATAAGGTGTCTGTTCCTTCTGTTGTAGTTGAAAAGGTTAAATTAATTTCTTTTTTATGGCTTAAATCTAATAAGGCCAACTTTAGCTACAGGTTTCATGATTGGTGGAAACACCCTCTTCTTTGTATGGGAATCCACGCGTAGTTGTTTCTTTCTTTTTGGTCGGTGCTTGTTATGTCACCGATGAACTTGTAACTATTGTAAATATTTGTGGTTGGTCCACTCTTTGCATGCCTTATGCAAGGTGAATCAACTTTGTTGGTTTTATATATTATTTTAGTTTGTTCAAAAAAAAAGTATTTTTTACAGAAAGTTTACTCATCTTATTATTTAAGCTAGGGTCTAACTCGTGTGATGCACGAGTTTTATAGAATTTTATATATAAATATTAAATTGTTTATATTTTTATTTGTAGAGTGCATTCATTATTATGCTATGAAATGACTACAAAAAGCAACAACTAAATCTATAAAAATGAAAAGGAAAAGAAAAAGTTATATGGTAATTGAAAGGAAAAAAAATGAAAATGAACTTTCATGTGGTAATTAAAAGAAAAAAATGATGAAAATGAATTGCCATAAGAAAAAAAAACCGCTAATAATAAAAAATAAAAAAACTACTATCCGAAAAGAAACCGCAAGTGTATTAATGGCTTAAAAAAAAAAAAAAAAAAGCTTTAGTACCATATATCTATTTTGGAAGCAACAATGTTTCAGCGAAAATATGAGTTGTCTAGTGGTGAAACTTATGAAGTGTTAGTTGGTTTGATTCCTTGGAAACCCTTTTTTTTTCCATAAAAATTCAATTAGACCCGCAAAAAAAGGTGTGATTAAGGTTAAGGCAGACTTATTAACATTTAGTAATGGCTGTTTTTTACTTTTTTTTGTCAAATAGTTTAGTGGCTAAAATTCACCTTTTTTAAGGTGAATAAGTGAGATGTCCGAGGTTCAAACTCTAACTCTTACATATAACAATGCATGTCCCTACCAACATTATAACGGAAATATGTAATCTCTTTATCAGTTACAACTATATATATTATATATTTATTCATTTGACTTTTTATTCATTTTATTATCTATCTAATAGATACTATCTTGTAAAAAAATCATAGTTATAAATACATTAAAGAAATTAAATGGGACAGAAATTTACACTACTGGGCGACGGAAATTTCCATCCCAAATCAATGTTTTTCTTGTAGTGGTGGATATCCAAGTTCCACAAAGAGTAGAGAAAAGAAAGAGAGGTAATGTTATTATAAATATGACAAGTTAGTTTTCTTCACCACATCTTCAATCTCTTGAGTGTATTAGAGGCTTGGGTAGTTGTATGCCATATAAGGGTTTGTAATTTTATCGTGCAAATATTAAAATTGAGGTTTGCTATTTTTTCCTTATAAAAATTGCAATTGTGTGAGAATTGAGATGGTTTGCTATTTTACACATGCATTAAGTTAAATAATATGACACTAAAATGCCACATTAGTTTAGCTTATAGGTTTTAAATTATCTCTACGGATATTTATGTAAACAAAATTTACATCATCTAGTAGGGGCGATATTAAGGTATTTTGTGATATAGAATCACTCATTTGCATCTTTTTTTCCTTTCTTTCAATTTAAATAAATGACTTTCACATATATTGAGTTTTTTTTTTGTTTTTTTTTTGTGATTTCGTCGTCTGAGTGTGGCGTTATACATATGTTGTTCGTCATCTTGTGCAGTATTGTTGATTTTGCGTCTTGGTAGATGTGTTCGTTTGGTTCCTGTTGAAAGATCGACTTCAGACAATTATAGATTTAATCAATGATTTAGGCGTCAACTTTTGTAGATCCGGAAGTATGAGTATTCCGATGACTTAGATTTTATCATTATTTGTAGGTAGTTTAATTTGTTGTTGTATGCTATTAACTTTAGTGGTATGAGTTTGTTCGCAGACTTACTCTTTATGTTTATAGCAATGTTGAACAAATTATTATATATGATGTACGCAATCAATTTAAATGAACGAATATTATTTTGTTTTGTAAAGAAAAAATAAAAATTACACTATTGCATAGAAACTAATATCATTAACTATTGCCAATGAATTTCAAAAACTAAAATAATGACATTCGAATCTGAATGGAAGTCAAAAGCAGGCCACGAAATTAACTAAAGACAATTAAAAGCATCCTCTCTTTCTTAACTTACATTTATACCATAAACTAGTCCTAGACTAATATGGAGGAAGACGTGCCTTAAAATATTCATGAAATACACCTATAAAATCACAAAACACAGTCATTTAGAAAGGACATAAACTCACACACAAATACAAGAAGAGACAAGATCTAAACATGGAAGCCAACGCTTTTGCAAGTTTTTCTTTCAGTCATGTTCTCAAATTCGCAATTTTGATTTTGCTAGCAGTATCTAGCATCGCTTCAGCATGTGAAGAAAATTCTACAATCCCTACCAATTCCACCAAAACCAACTTTTCATACACTTCCAATGCTCCCTCAAATTCCACCAACACCAATGATTTCAAAACCTATATTAAAAATTCATGCAATTCAACCACATACCCATATATATGTTACAAATCTTTATCTCCATATGCTTCAAAAATTGAGGCAGATCCTCTAAAATTATGCAACACCTCTCTCTCGGTCGCATTAAATGCGGCTCGCGATGCATCCTCCGCCATATCGAAGCTTCTAAACAATGATGACAATAAATTGTCAAGCATTGGTGAAGAAGTTGTGCAAGATTGCTTTGGCAATGTAAAGGATTCAATAGAACAGTTGCAAGATTCTCTTGATGCCATGGCACATTTGGATGCTGATTTTGATAGAGAATTTCAGATTAGTAACATAAAGACTTGGGTTAGTTCTGCCATTACTAACGATCAAACTTGCTATGATGGGTTTGATGATATGAATGTGGATTCCACACTTGGGGACAAGATCAGAAGAAGAGTTTTGAATGTTGCAAGGAAGACTAGCAATGCTTTGTATTTTATCAACAATAACATATATTAATTAAGGTATAAGTTAATAAATTGAGGCTTTTTTTTAAACGGTTTTTTTTTTGTTCTTGTGAGCTTAACTCAGTTAATAGCAACAATGCATAATATATGCAAGGTTCGGGGTTCAAACCCCGGCCACCAAAAAAAAAAAAAAATCTTGAGTTTGGTATGTTATTTGTGTTCATAGAGTTAAAATGGTTTGTAATCAAGTTAATTAGTCTTAAATATGTGCGTTTGATCGATTCATGGTCATTTTGGTTTGAATTCCAAATATACAATGCAAGAGCAGGTTTGAAGGAATTTTATTTCACTAAAGGTTTTTAGAAATTTAGTGGGTATATTATGGAAATATTTAATCATAATCTAATTCATTTGATATTTTAGGGTCTGCTTGTCACAAAAGATAAACATTTTTTTAGAATAGTTTATCTTAAAAATCATTATGATATTTAAGATACCCCTTGTTAAATTGGGTACTATTAACGAATGCTTCCAAGGCACTAGTTAAGAAAGTTAAGAGTAGAAATTATTTATTAAAAACAATAACTTTTTGACTTTCATAAAATAAAACATTTTACTTTTCATCACTTTTCAATGTAAAATTTCTATATTAGTCTCCTTAACTAGTGTCCAGGGCATTAGTTAACATTTTCCTTTTAAATTAAGTAATACTCCCTTCGTATTTAAATATAAGCAAAATTGACTTTTTAGGTTCATTCATTTAATGATGAATGTAGTTCATATTATGGAACACATTTATGAATGAACCTAAAAAATCAATTTTGCTTATATTTAAAAACGGATGGAGTATTTTTTTAAAAATGTCAAAGTGTTCAAATTTCAATGCACTTTATTACACAAACTTTCATAAAAAAAATTACCATTTAAAATCATTAACCAGTGTTAAGGAGGTATTAGTTAATATTTCCCTTTATTTTATAATGCGTAACAAACTAATCTCTAATCTTTTTCTATATGTTCAACCAACAGCAATATGTATAACCAAGCCTCTTGGTGGTACTCAGAGCCAGAGGTTCAATTAGTTCTTGGCCAGCAATAAAAAACTTGACAACAATATTTGATCAGATTCTTGTTTGTATTTTTTTGTTAATTGTTAATACCGGGCTGATTTTACATCGATGAAAACCGCCCAATCTGGCTCAGACGTGACAAATGTACTATAGCTTCAAAAGCTTACAATTATTTTAGTTTTTCAAACTTGAATAATAATATTTTATGTTTCAATAATCTATCCAACAAAACTTTATCTTATCTTTATCTTTATTATAAATATTTACCTTAATTTTTTTAAAAAATACACGTGGCACTCTTTCTTGCTTCATCTCATTAATTGCTTGATCAAAGTTTCAAATCATTTACATCACTCATACAAATTTGATTTATTTCAATTAATTTATTAAAAACCAAAATGAAAATTATAAACATTTCAATAGTCTATCATGAATACGTTTTGTATTATCAACCAATAAAATTTAAGTATGATTCATGATTTAAATTATCAGTCAATCATGATTCATATTGAAATTACCATTCAATCAAAACTGAGCATACATGTCATCCTTCTAACCTTTACTTAGGGATTTTGTTCTTCCTATATATAGTCAATGACAACTCTCTAAATTTTCGTAACGCCTTACATAGTTTATGCAACATGAAAAGAATGATATGGTACATAATATGTTTATACACTTTTTTAGATTTTTTTGTTACACATTTAAATTAAATAAAAATATATTTGGTCAAAAAATAGTGTATGTAAATGTCAAATATATGGTTATCAATAAAATAAAATCAGTTGGTTTGAGTTACTGTGATTTTGTTTCGAAGATTAAATGTAGCAATTGATGAAAATTAATGTACAATATTTTTTTTTTCCGTTAATGTATGCATGAATCAAGCACTTGATTATTTTGGTTACTTTATGTCTTTGCCTCTTTGGCTATAAATATCGGTTTTGACTCTCAAATTTTTCACACTACTCTCTATTCACAATTCATATTATTGAAAGTCTTCTTTGAACCTCTATTTTCTCTCTTTCTTACAATGTCATTTTTTAGACATTTCTCTTATTAATTTCAATGACTCATGTATTGTAAAAACTTATTTGATATATGTAACAGAACCATGAGTTTCGATAATTCATATCATTGAAAGTCTTTTCTGAGTCTATTTTTCCATTTATGATAAATACAATGTAGTTTCTTTTTCTTCGGTATAAAGTTGTTTTGCCAAATATTTTATAACTTTTTTTGTTTGTTTTTACTCTTTAACTTGCATATATATTATTTATGAATAGATAATAAAAAATGATTTAACGAAAATTCACTGGCGCCTGCTAATAGATGTTGCTCACCTGCACAAACTTTATTTTTGTTTTGAAAAGTAAATGATTTAATTAATAAAAGAGAGTTTAACGGTTAGCACCGTTTAATCTTAACACTAATAAAATGAATTCTCAATTAAACAAACGTTGCAGAATATTCAAACGGTGTTGACTACCTTTTTTTTTTTGTTTGAATTACATAAACATAATACAACTTTTAAAATTACAAAAAGAAAAATAAATTAATATTCAATAGCAACCTTTCAGGTTGCTTATAAATTTTAAGCGTTTGCGAATTTTCGTGAAAAGAATTCTCGTACTATATATCACTTCTCAGACAATACCGCTATTGTAGTTATTTTTGAACAAGTTAAAATGAGACTAAATTAACGAGAGTGAAACATCTTGCACAAGGCGTGCAACAGATAATCACTCAAAAAAGAGTTAAGTCATTACAGACTCATTGATGCAAAATCAAAGAAGCACCTCCCTATGAAACCATTGTTGTAGTTGATCACACAATAATTTTTTTTTCGAGAGAAGTTGATCACACATTAATATTACAATTGATTCTTGCACTTACATTCATCATTAGAATAAAACCCATTTACTATGTTGACTACCTTGCCTTAACTATATTAGAGTAAATAATTGTAATTACTGTTTATTAGGGTATTCAGTTATGGGAAATGTTAAACATGCCTTTAAATTCAGATGTTAGCATGACCATTAAATTATTTCGATCTCGATTGATTTACATTTATTAATGTATATTTTTTCTTTAATGTGCACTATTTTTCTTTTTAGTGAAGGAATTTGTATTAATGAGGTAATTGTATTATTATCTTTTTTTTAAGCAAAGAAAAATATATTAAATAAAAACAAGTATAAAATTAAGGGTGGGGAGTACATAAAACTGATCCAGCAACCACGAAATAAAACCTAAAACGGTATTAAAACAGATGATAAACAACAAATTGTATTGCTATCGATGCTGATTAAACTCATAAAAATAAGTAATGTGGAATAATTTGATTTTGATATATCAGCAACTAAATTAAAAACTAATTATTAACATGATTGTAAAATAAATCAATTTAAGGGCAGTACTCATCACTTTAAAAAAATGTAGCACTTTTGCCAAAACAAATGTAACACTCATCCTGCATTATGCAGTATTCTATTTAAAATAATTTTTTTTATTTTAATATAAAATAAATATTGTAAATTTATAAAATGTTATTATCTTGATGGACAATTTTCAAGTATTTGTGTTAGCGCTCTTTGAATCATGAGACATGCCATGACCCCGATGAGCAATTCAGAACCAAACTCATCTACATTTTTTTATCTTAAAAGAAAATGTATTGTTTAAATTTTAAATTTCGATATTGGTCATTGAAAAGCCTCAATTTTTTATTCAAAATGAAAGCCTTAATTTAGATATTCTAAAAGAAAAAAATTACTCAAGAACATAGAAAAATCATATAATTACATAAATGTAATAATAATAAGATTATGAGGAAGAATTGAATGATACCCAAAGTTAAATTTAAGCGATAAACCCATTAATTTTTCAAATTCTAATTTTAGTTTTTTTTTCTAAAAAAATTGTCTTAAAAAAACAATGTACATCATGTCTTTTGGTAGGATTTGAATGCTCTATATTGAAAATTCTCTCAAATTTTCTCAAGGGGAATCTCAATAATTAAACTAAACATGAGAGAGAAATTGAGAATAAATTATAAAAAAAAAAAATGGTTGTTGTATTTTAATGGTGAAAATTGAAAATGTAGAAAACTTGATTTTTTTTCAATGGAGATAATCCAATTCCCTTTTAGTAGCATAGTGCACATAAATGTCTTTTAATACAAAAAAAAATAAAAATATTTATGGGTAATTTTAAGAATATTATAACTATATAAATTAAATTTACATAATTTATGTAAATTCTCCCATATAATTCTTGAGTTTCTCCAAATTAAAAAGATTTTGTGTTATAAAGAAAAATGAACCCCAAAGTCTTCCTCTCAGTGTCATTTATTTCTTCCACTTATTTCTTTTTCTTATTTTTTTTTTTAAAATTTTTCTAAGCTTCCACTCCCTTCCCCTTCAAACTTGCAAACAAAATCTATGGTGTATTTGATGTTGGAATGAAATTTGTCTTGATCCCAACATATATTATGGTTGGCAGTTTGATGTTTTTGCAAACAAATTTATTTTTATATAGTTTCAACAACCATATTGTCCATATTTATGGTGACGGAGAGAGAACTTTAATAGAGGAGAGGTGAGAGAAGAAGTGTTTTTTTTAATCGGATATTGTTTACGTGTGATTATAAAGACTAATTCTTTAAGTTGGATATAATTGTAATAGTTGATGTATCTCTTTCTTAAGATATTTAACACTACTGCATTTCTAGAGCTTGATTCGAACAATGACCTATAATTAAATTGGAAGATATCCCTTTCCGCATCATCCAAGTGCTCCTGGGTGACAGAATTGTGTGGGGTAATATGTTAACTAAATATCCTAATTTTGATTTCCATATAATCAGAACCAACAATTATATCTAACCGTATATTTTTTTTCTTGTTATCTGCCCTTAGATGCTACCATAAATCTTAATAGAATAATATTTTCTAGTTTTCTAATCAAGCTGTTGCGCCACCAAGGACCAACCAGTACTCCATCACAAACGCTATGAGTTTGATTCTCAAATTACCCATTGACTACCATTAAACTTATGTCTTAAAATTTGATTAAGAAACACTTGTGTCTTAAATTGACCATTTTAATTTTATAAGCTAAAATTTTTGATTGCAAGTAATTTATTTTATATTCTAAAGCCATCTATGTATAAATTTCACAACATTAAAATTGAATAAAGAAAACAAAACTTCAACCTTCCAATATCAACAAGAAAATCATGTTATAAAAATAGTAACTCTATTTCACATTTTAAAAAGCATCACAAAGATTCATATTCTATATATAGATGTAATTACACATTACACACATCACACTAAACAAAACAAAACAAAAAAGGAACCACATTTAAGTGTTTCCCAACAACCTTAAAAGCAAAAACTTGGATTCCTAGTGTTTAATTTCTCCCTAGTGATTAGTACCATATTGATTAATTAGTGAAAGAGCATTACTAGTAACCTGAGCAAGATTAACCATTCTTGATCTAATAGAGGTTTTCATTCTTCCATCAAGTGCTTTTCCACCAAATCCATCACTACAAGTACTTGCATCAGTCAAAGCTGAGCTAACCCATGTTTGAACATTACTTATATGCCAATTGAAATCCTGACCATTGATCTTGCAAAGTTTAAGCTCCTTAAGAGAACGGCTAAGCCTATCAACACTATCAGTAATTTCTTCAACACAATCATGAAGAGCAGCATATTCTCTTGGTTTAAGACCTTCAAACTTTTTGCACTTTGTAACAAAGCCTTTTGTGGATTGAGTTTTGTTTAGGCTAATTGATAAAGCTGTTTGGACCAATTGATGAGGGTCTTGTTGAATTGTTGTTGCATAGACAGAGAGAGATTCAACACAAAGTGTTGGGTATGATGTTGTGCTACATGAGGATTTGATGAAATTTGTTGGTGTTGAAGTTGCAATAGATAGGAGAGTTAAGAGAAGGAAAACAAGGACATTTGTTGCCATGGTAGTTGAGATTTAGTTAGAGAGAAAAACACTAGATTTTGTTGTGGTTAGTTCTGATTTGTGAGAATGAGAATATGGATCGAGATATTATATAGATATAGATGAGGGATGGGTTTGTGAGTCAATAATATAATATAGTAGTTCACAAACCATATCATATGCCTAACTTACCATAACATATGCCTAACTCTATGTGGTGGGGTCTTTATCATTTGATTTTGAAAAACCAAAAATATCAATTTGATGCCTTTATTTTTCATAAATTAATATTTAAGTTCTACTATTTTTAAAATTGGATTTTTATCCATCTGTTTCGAAATTTTCAGAAGTTTCCTCTCCATATGGATGCTTTTCTTTGGAGATGTGGCATCACAGTTAATGACGTGATATCTTTGTTATATGGTTACATGGTATGAAGTATAAACTAGTAGTATGAATGCGGGTACAATATAATATAGATATGTAAAAAATTTAAAATTTAGAATACAATACAATTAAGATATGTTATTTTCAATATAACTTTTTTACTTTTAAATTGCTTAACATGTATGATTAGGGTATAAGTTAGCAAAACTTTTTCTCTAATAGTACCTCTTAATAGTTACCGTAAGTTATTTTTTTTTAAGAGGCTAAATTGATATATTACCACCACCAAAAGTCATCCAGCACAAGGCGTGTTAAGGAAGACTTAAAAGATCCAAATTACAAACCCGAAAAAGAGGAACAAAACAAAGAGCAAAAATCAGTTAAGTTACATAAGTGAGGCATAACATGGGATTTTGCCTCCAAAAATTGTAGTCGAAATCGAATAAAACAAATTTCGATTTAAACCACCAAAACACAATAAACTTAACTTATTCGCCCATGGAAATAATATGCTTCTCCTTATGTTAGAAGTATGTTTATTTCCCTCTTTCCAAATAATAGAAACAACCGCTGGCCATAACATCTTGAACGTTAAACACATTTTTTTAGAGAAACCTCCCAAGCTACTAAACTGCTTTAGATGCACAACTAAATTCTGAAGAAAAAAAAAATGTCGAATAAATACTCAACCAACCACATATCACATACCAAATGCTACCGAAAAAAACACAAGACATAAACAAATAATCTCTATTTTCCTTACTCCCGCATCCTTACAAAGTTGCGCATCAATGGTCAACACATTCCGTCTCAATAAATTATCTCTAAATTATCTCTGGTAGAAAGTCGATTAAGTAGCAGACACCAAGCAAACAAAGAGACCTTTAACAGAATCGTCTTTAACCATAATATATGACTAAAATTACTATGATCGATAACAATTACATCATTATCAAAAGCATCAATCAAATACCGATATGCACTGTCCACTAGAGGAATGAACACTCTTTGAATGTTAAACTTTTTCTGTTCATAATGAACTAGAGTCATTTTACATAAATAAATAAAAAAATGCTAGCAACACACCTTCTAACACACATTTTTTAATACACTCTCTTTGATTGGTTAAAATTCACATATGACCCACCAAATTTATATAGGACCCATATGATTTGGTGGGACCTATATGAATTTTAACCAATCAAAGAAGGTGTATTGCTAGCATTCCTAAAAAAAATTAGAGTCATAGTAACGGGTCTTCTCAAGACGCTGGTTAAAAAAACAAAAAAAGAAAGATTTTGTTTTGAAAAAATATTTCTTATACTTTTAAAATTTTAACTACATAAGTTTTAAAATATTTTTACTATATTGCTCAAAAAAATTTTTTTTTTACTATATCGATTTCCTTAACTAATTTCACAAGCACGTTTATTAGTATATTACTTTTGTTTTATAACAATGAAAATAATTGAAGAATCGCCCAAAAAGTCAGATCGCATAAAGCTACTGATAATCATGCTCAGCCAAACAATGTTATTCATGGTCATGTCATTGAGTGGACGAAGCCGACATATGGTAGGTACAAATGTAATACTGATGCCTCTTTTTCTAACTCTTTGAATAGGGTAGGTATTAACATATGTATCTGTGATGATCAGGGTGAGTTTGTTATGGCCAAGACAGACAGTTTCTCTTCTCTTTGTGATGTTGATGTCGGTGAGGCTGTTGGTCTCCACACGACGCTACAATGGGTGGCTGATCTTCACTACGACCATGTTGATTTTGTTTTGGATTCCAAGTCTGTTGTTGAACGTTTTAATTCAAACCTAGTTGATAGTAGTGAACTAGGTTGTATTATTCAGGTTTGTAGGCAGTTTTTTGATTGTAATTTTCAGAGCTCTCATGTCAAGTTCAATAGAAAGCAAGACAATATGGTCGCTCATGAATTAGCTAGGGTAACCTTATCTCATACTAACTCCCATGTTTATAATGATGTACCGTCATGTATCCATGATTTGATAGCTAATGAAAAACAATCAATTTCTTTCCTTAAAAACAATGATAATAATAGAGTATAAAAATGTCTCAACATTTTTTTATTGATTGATGAGGATAGGCACGATATCACGGAAATGGCGCTGTGTTATGTTATAATCACAAACATGGTATGGGCAATCAAATAATCGCACATAACTAGTTAATGCACTGTACTTGATTTGTTTTAAAGAAAATATTTGAGTTCAATCACTTATTAAATTAAGAATTATATTAAATGTGTTCTTCCCTAAAAAAAAAATTAAATGTGCAATTGAACCTTAGTGCACTTGTTACAAATTTTATAAAAGAAATAGGTGATAAGCTCTTGAAAAGAAAAATCAATTTTTAAATTTTAAAGGTTTTTTTTTTGTAAGGAAAAGTTAAAGTGTTGATTTTTTTCACTTTTAAGATAAACATTCTATTTTATTTTCTAACAAGTGCCGTAAATTATTAACCACTTTTTCTACCATTATTTAAACTCAAAATCTAAATAAACGAACGTCTCTTTCTCATGCAAATCTAAGGATTTAACAATGATTTGTTTGCACTAAAAAACAAAGTTGTCGACGTATAACAAAGTCCTTTTTTTTTTTTTTTGAGACCGACCAATAACAAATTGTCGACATATAATATCTTAGTACTGTGATCCAAAAATCCTAAATAATACAGTAGATTTGCAATCAAGTTCTATGCTTTCTAACGAGATGATTGATGGTTTTGGATTATTACCCAAAATAAAATAAAAATAGTAAAATTCTCTGTTCTGTGATGACCCACTTAGCAAAATTATTGGGTTGTGTGAGGAAAAGAAATGGGAATGCCCTTAACGCTCGCAAATCATGCAGCGACATGGTCCCGTGTGGCGTGTACTCAAGTTTTTTAAAATTATTAAAGTGTTCTTGTTATATTCAACCGACACAAACATACGATATAAATCAGCTTTGGTTAAATTAATATTACTTCATTTTTTTATGAACAAAAGAGGCTTTACCGAAAGCAAGATATATTCAAATACAAACTAATCCAAATTAAGACAGTTAAACAATCGAAATAATTGAAAACCGTACAAAATAAAAAAGAGATTTGCATGTAATAGGATGTTACATCTTTGAACGACTTTCTAGAGACCAAGTGGTCAAAGGGATTTCTCAACACAATCATCATAGTTAAATATAGGATCCTACTTTCTCAAAGTTAACAACTACTAAATTAACTATGCAATATTATAAAGATGAGATATTTTCCTCTTTATACGACAAAAAATCTAGATATCTTTCAAAATAGACTTTCAAGTTTTTATCTTTCTCAAGCATAAAAATGTAACTCATATTAAGTAGTTACATTCCTTTCCTCTCTTGAACTCAAGAAATTTGACAATAAAATAAAGTTGATCAAATTTTATTTTAAAGATTAATATTTTAACAACTTGTTGTTTTAAAGAAGCTTAAATATTGTAACAAACATCCATGCAATCTTTTCTATAACTTCGTAATTCCTTAAACACAAAAGTAGTTTAGTTCATGATGAGTTTAAACACAAAAATAAAAATGGAAGAGAATATAAATATGAATCTCAATAATAATAGGCTAAATTACATAAATAGTCTCTTAACTAATTATGAGGTTTCATGTTGATCCCATAATTAATTTTTGTTACATCTTGGTCCCTTAACTCATATTTGTTAGCCAAATAAATCAATTACGTTCAATTATGTGGAAAAAAACGTTATCATCGTCCAACCCGGAAAATTCATCATCTTCATCCATAAACCCAGAAAAATTCATCATCAAAATCCAGAAGAAAAAAAATTAAACCATGAAAAACTCGATCAAAATCAAAATACTTTTCCACATCAAAATCGTTTTCTCAATTATCAACTTCAATCAAACTTTTATCCCAAATCCCTTAAAATGAATTCATTAACCCCCTCTAAACTCCAAACTTTCAATTTCATTTTTGTTTTGAGATTGAATTCTCACATCTCAATTCCAAGTTTCTTGAATTCGCAACTCCTCAATTCCAGAACCTGAAATTAGGAACAAGAAGAAAATATATTCCCCTTTTGACTTGGGAAATTTTTTCATATGAATTAGATTATGAACCCTAATTTGAATAAGAAAGGGAAATTTTAACACGAATTTCCAGAAAGATAAAAATCCATAACCCTTGCTGATAACCTTTCTCAATTCTTTCTCTCCATTCAACACAAACCTTGAAATTGGAGAGAGACGGTGGATGTATGAGAAGAGATGGATAGTTCGATGTGAGTTGAAATGAGGGTGGTGGAGAGATTAATGTTTTGATGAATTTCATGGTTTTGGAGGAGGGTGGTGTGGATTGATTTGGGTTGTTGCAATAAAAAGCTTACAAATCTGCAATATTCAATGGGCATCTCCATCATAGCCATAAGTTAACCCCTAAAGTGATAACGCATAATCATTCTCTTGCCACAACCAAACCTTTTCCACACAACGCGTATAAAAGTTGTTGCGCATGCGAACCATCTCTACCACAAGATGTCCTTTTTTAAAACGATTTAATGCACCTTAGAACAAAATCAACTTCAACCACTACGGGAGCTTCATAAAATATGGTGGTCAGTGGCCATCATGGAGGGAGTTGACATGTACGAGTGTTTAGCCACCAAGGATGACCCCTAACTAGGACTGGAAATGAGTCGAGTCGAATCGAATTCGTCTGAGCTCGACTCAATAAGAATTAACTCGACTCGAAACTCAACTCGAGTTCAACACTAAATTGTTTTTGAGCTTGACTTCGGCTCGTTTAAAATTCACGAACAACTCAGTTCAGCTCGACTCGGCTCATCAGGCTCAAATCGACTTGCCTCGTTGGCTCAAATCACACGATTTAAAAGTCTTTTATTTTTCAAAAAAATTACACCTTTGGCCTTTCAATTTATTTTTTTTAAAAGGCAATGATTAAACTAAAGTAAAACTAAGAGTACCAAAACGTTATACCTCTGTCAAATTAGTACATGATAATTCATATCCACATGGAAGAATAATATGTACCAGAAAAACAAAATAATAATACTAAGGCCCCTCAATAATAAATATTAATAAGGTAGAATGATAGTTGCACTTTACATTTGTTGTAGTGCTCACCATCAGAAGCTTACTCCAGTGAAGTGATGCGCTTCCTTTATATAGGAACACCTCCTCTCTATTGTTTACTAACTCCCCGATGTGGGACTATTATGATATAAAAGCTTGAACTATAAGGACTGCCATTGCATCAATATTTTGTGTTACTCTATTATAATTGGCTTTTATTTTTTTCTCTTACATATTATCGAGTTAATTCATGAATCAAACGAGTCGAACTGTATATAGCTCAAGTTCAACTCATTCAATTAACAAACATAATTTTTAGCTCACGTTCAACTCATTTGGTTCATGAACCAAGTCTAACAAGTTAATTGTCGAGTCGAACTCCGAACTGTGTTCGAGTTAGCTCGGTTCATTGCCAGCCCTACCCCCAACACCTTCACAACTGATGTAAAAAGTTCATTTGTCACCTTACGAAGGCATTGTCTAATGTTAGGACCCATCTTGGTGTCTTTCTCCTCAAAATAATCTCATCCATAACTCATCCATCTTGTCCAGATCCGTTGAACACACTACCGGTCAACTTGGCATGACATTTTGCTTCTCTCCATTTAGCCAAGCAACCCAAAACGTGATGTTGTTGCAAGGACTTCTGATTCTTAGACCTGTTATCTTGCACAATCTGAGGCTTGAACACATGTTATTGTAACACCCCGTTTTCCCGACTTAAAAATTTCTTTAAATAAAAGCATGCATCAGAGTTAAACACATAACGGAGTATCACATTTCGCATAAACCTCATATATGAATAAATAACAATTTATCCTTTATTAAAAACGTCTAAAACATAGCAGCGGAAATCATATAAAAACTTGGCACGCAGGCCTCATCAAACGTCTTAGTTAAGTCTCAACATAATCATCATTCATGAATATCATACGGAAATAATACGCAAGGAACAGAGAAAACAAAAATCAATGGTTCCCCATCCCGTTACGTATCAGAGCACCTAGACACAACGAGGAACACCTCACACGATAGCACCTAGTCTTGGTTACCTGCACTTGCCCACAAGGCGGCAATTCCAACAAAAGGGGTGAGATTCACAACACAATAATATTAAACATATAATTCAATAATTATCATTAACAACAAATCATCACATAAAGCACGTCACATCAACATCATTTAGCATCTCAAACATCATCACAAAGCATCATCATAAACGTCTTAAACGACTCGACTTGACAAATGCAACTCGACTATGCAACTCTAACATCTTAGACATCATGCATGTGGTACCAAATTTTGAGTATTAATATACTCCATCGTCGCTTTGAGCAAAAGCTCCATCATCGCTTTGAGCAAAGGCTCCATCGTCGCTTTGAGCATAAGCTCCATCGTCGCTTTTCAATGAATATGCATGGACTCACATCTTATGACTTAAACAAGTCTAACATCTTAAAACGTCGCAACATCACAACATCTTAGACCGACACATGCAGCTCTTAATAAATTTAAACAGCACGTGGCAGCAAGTAAATCACAAGATATAAAGATATCATTGCAAACATTATTTTCAAACATCACATGAATTTTACACACATCTCAAGAAATGTACATATGAATCATAATTCAAAGCAACGTCAAAATCCTCATTTAGCATCTTTACAGATCATCAATTATGTCATAGATATCTTCCATTATTACTCAAAGCTCAACCCTCTAAGTTCTACGCAAAACAGATCCCTCACTGCGGGGTTATGGCATTCTGAAACCGCACTACTCGCCGTGGCGAGTTGATCTGCTCGCCCTCGCGAGCTCAACTGGGGTCATTCGCCTTTGGCGAGTTGGGGGCGAACTGGAAGCGAACAATACTGGGTGCTCTCGGCCTTTTTCACATTTTTCAACCAAAAACGTCGGTTATAAGTTCCCTAGGTCCAATTTGATCCTAAAAACTTGTCTAATCATTCTTATATACTTCAAGGCACTCAAAACCATCTAAAAACACGTCCTAAAACAACATTCTAAAACCAAGATTCTCTCAGGCCAACTCGCTATGGCGAGTGGGATTGCTCGCCTCGCGAGAGGACAAGGGTTGCTCGCTATGGCGAGCTGGGTTGCTCGCCTCGCGAGCGATGAAGGTCTACTCGCCGTGGCGAGTTGCTTAGCTCGCCTAGGCGAGCGATGAACAGACAGACTACGGGTTCAGCACAAAACTCACAAAAAGTCACCAATTTCACTATGTTAAACCTCAAAATGATTAGAAACATTAACCCTATGATTATTCTAGATTCTGCACTCAATTTCTACATCAAAACTACACTTTTACATCAACAATTCACCAATTCTTCACTTTTAACCTAATTTCAATTCCTCACAAATCAATCCTACACTTGTTAATTATAATACATGGATTATAGGCTTAATAGAATTGTGATGCTAGGCTCACCCTTACCTTAAGATTGCAGAAATCGCAGCTCCTAGGTTTCTCCTTTTCTCTTAGCCGTTTCTCCCTTTTTTCCAAATTCTGATAACGCGTACTGACTTCTGACCTAATTTCCCTTTATATACTCCCAACAAATCTTATCTTATTTACTCTTTCTCCCACATAACTCTCTAAAATCTCAAAACTACCCCACATCTCTATATTTATTTTATTTTCAAATCTTATTTTATTAAACAATAAAATAAGTCACCACGTCACATAAAATCAACAAAAATCACATAAAGATCATATAAATCTTATTTTCCACATCTCCTAAAATATATTAAAAAATATATATCTAGACTCCTCAAGTAATTCAAATAATTAAATAATTAAAATAATCTAAAGTGAGCGTTACAGTTATGGTCGGATTTGGCAAGTGTACCAAATCGTTTACCAAGTAATAATGTGATAAGTAGAGTATCGTATCCACATGGATTGTCTTTTCATCTAAACAATTCGTGTTACTTATTTGAGAACAAAATAAAATAAATAAGATAAGGGTTTAGAGTTTGTAATTTAATATGTTTGTAATAGAGCAAGTTTACTTGTTTGATTGCAGAATGTTTGTGGCGGTTAGGATTCTTTGAATTAATTAACAGTCAAGTCGCATTTAGTTATTCTAAGTAGACTATCTAAGTGATGAGTTTTTCGGGACATGATAACCTAATCGGTTTGTCAAGTTGCACCTGCTGGTCGCACAGTGATCCTTACATGTGAGGTCTTACTTTCTCGGTTCATTTGGGTTTATCCCTCCGCCTGTTGAGTTGCACCTGTTGGTCACACGGTGATTTTTTCGTGTGAGGTCTTACTCCCTCAAGGGTAATTGAAACATAAACTTAGGGTAGAGTTCCTAGATTTGCAAAGGTATGATGGCCAGTGTTCCTGAATGTTCTCTCATCTATGAATCTTAGAAGTACATAACACATTTTCCCTCTCGGTAGTTCTACAAACAGGCAGCCTTATCAGCGTCTACCTTACCAAGGTGCAAGGAGAATGGAGTTACTGGGCCGATTAAAATCGTGAAGTTATCTGTTTCCTTAATTACTAACTAGCTATTACCTTATTTCAACATATTTTCATCAATATTAGTTATGTCACCTCATAAGTACTTACTATCAGGGTATGTTCGCTTTCGGTTTGTT
Organism: Medicago lupulina; assembly: GCA_958299785.1. Taxonomy (NCBI): domain Eukaryota; kingdom Viridiplantae; phylum Streptophyta; class Magnoliopsida; order Fabales; family Fabaceae; genus Medicago; species Medicago lupulina. Next base: position 65,663,216 of record OY283144.1, read on the forward strand.
TCGCTAGTTACTAACTAATTACTTCCTGGTTAAACAAATATAAATATCAATATTAGGCTATGTCACTACCTAAGTGCCTAAATTAGGGTTGCGCTCCAGAGGAGACAAATCTTACGCACTATAGTAAAACTAAATAGCAAACAGAAAATAACTAAATAAATGACTTTAAATTAAATAAATATCCAACAAACAAAATAGAGGTTCATCTTAGAACCCTAGCCTAAGAAGATTTAGTTACCCATCGTAACTAAAAACAAATTACAAAATAAATAAAACATACCCTAGAGAAACTTGAAGTGAGGAGAGAGAAACTCATCCTTGGAAACTTCTAGTGCTTGCCTTCCTCTTGAGCTTTTTCGTTACGAATGAGTAGTTGTGAATGAAAAAGTTTCCACCTAATTTTGGGCTAAAAACGCGAGTTTTCTTCATGAAAAAGTCACAAAACAACACTTTGGGCCGCAAGGCACAGGTGCCTAGTACCATGCACCATGCGCAAGTGAGAGAGCAGTCAGGCGCCCCATTGTAAAGTTTATGAGCTCTTGGCGCCTCCTTCTGTGTGTTGGGCGCATATGTGTGTCTTCTGGTGCTGAAAACGCCTATTTCTTCGCCTTTTCAGGTGTTTGCTTCTATGTAAGATGTCCTGGAACTTGAGAACATAATTCTTCCCTTTGTAAAGTTTTATGAGGCCTTTTGAATCTTCATTCTTCATCTTCCCAAGGTCTTCATTGATATTCGAATGTCTTGCTTTGCCGATTTGAATGATTTCTTCATGAATTTACAATAAAACACCCTAAAATTACTATGTTTTGGGAATAATATAATTACAGACTCAAATATAGAAAACATTACAAATGTCCCAAAATCATAAGCAGTAGATCTAATACTCCACCATTCTGCTTGTAAAACCTATTGAAATTAACTGAAAAACATGCTAAGAATAACGTAAGATGACTTGTCATCAACCTGTAATGTGCAATGAGGAAGCAGTGACAACGGAACCCAGGCACCCACAGAACTCGGCTCAGTAACCACCTGATAAAGAGCCTTTTTTAATCTTTTAGGGAAAACAAGACAACAAGCATGAGGTATACTCTTCGTAGTGAAGATAGGTGCTTGGATGACTTTCTCTAACAACTTAGCATCCAAAACCAACTCCTCTTGTGCATCAATAATATCAGGGTCATTTCTAGATGGTTTTAAAATATGTAAAATATGGCTCCTGGCCTCCCATGTCCCATCAGTAACAAGAACCATGCCATTGGGATTATGGCATGCACGACTCGTGGCATGAAAACTCTCACAATTTCCTCACATTTATTTCCAACCATCCTCAAAGACTCCTCAAACGCCATAAACAAATCACAATCGATACATAGGTGTAGTGCCTTAAGACGGAGCACCATACAAAAAAACACTCTTCCTTCCTTCCTTGTCATCTGGACAACAAAGCAACCCAAAAAAAAACAGCAACATTCCTTTTAGATCATTTCACTAAGCACCTTAGCCATTGTAACTATATTATGTTTTACATAAGTGAACAATTTTTATTTTAAATAAATGTGGACCATCTAAGTTGACGAGGATGGTCTCACCTTTAAATAAATGTGGCCTCACCTTAGTTGTCACCAACCATTCAATAAATAAATGTCAATAAAATCACATTTTCTTTTGTAAAAAAAAAAAAATCACATTTTCTAATCAAGAGGTTGAAGCCACCAAGGACCAACCAACATCTCAAAGGACTCCGCTCGTGTACTATTAAAACGGAAATGTCTTTGTTATTGCTCAATCTAATTGTGACATATAAATCAATTCAATTATATTTTCTCACTCTCTTTTACATATTTTTATGTTTAAAAAGACCCTATTACAACATGTAGCATTTGAATCGGCGAATATCAAATGACATTATGTGAGACAAATGCAATAGGTATACCAAACGCTGTCAGAATTTGATTCTCCGATTACCCATTTACTATCATACAACTAGTCTCTTAAATTAACTATGCTCTATACTTCCTCCGGTCCTTTATACAAATCATCAAGACTAAGGAAATATATTGAAAATAGTTATCTTTATTTAATACACCTATACATTTAAATTTTTTCCATGGATACTCCTAAATAATTACTCTTGATTCCACCAACTTACTTACTTTTAATATTCTCTCTCATAAAAAATAAGGGCACAAATGAAATTTAGATTCAAACACCCTTTAAAATTGGTCAATGTTTCTTATAAAATAGACCAAAATAATTCTCACTTTTAATATCTTGTATAAAGAACCGGAGAGAGTATTAATCTTTTAAGTAAACTCCAAACAAGCTACCAATATCAACAAGCCACACATAATTGTTAAACTAATATTAGGAACTTTACATCAATACATAAATAGTAACAGCAAAGGTGCTAACAAGAAAATCATACATAAATAGTAAACTCTATTTCACACTTCAAAACTATCAAAAAGTTCCATATTCAATATATAAATAGATGTAATTACACATTTCACACACCACATCACATAAAACAAAAAAAGAACCACATTTAAGTGTTTCTCAACAACCTCAAGCAAAAACTTTGATTCCTAGTGTTTAATTTCTCCCTAGTGCTTAGTAGCATATTGATTAATAAGTGAAAGAGCATTACTAGTAACTTGAGCAACATTAACCATTCTTGATCTAATAGAGGCTTTCATTCTTCCATCAAGTGCTTTTCCACCAAATCCATCACTACAAGTGCTTTCATCAGTCAAAGCTGAGCTAACCCATGTCTCAACATTGCTTATATGCCAACTGAAATCCTCACCTTGGATCTTGCAAAGTTTAAGCTCTTTTAGTGAACGGCTAAGCCTATCAACACTATCAGTGATTTCTTCAACACAGTCATGAAGAGCAGCATATTCTCTTGGTTTAAGACCTTTGAAACTTTTGCACTTTGTAACAAAGCCTTTTGTGGATTGAGTTTTGTTTAGGCTAAGTGATAAAGCTGTTTGGACCAATTGATGAGGGTCTTGTTGGATTGTTGTTGCATAGACAGAGAGAGATTCAACACAAAGTGTTGGGTATGATGTTGTGCTACATGAGGATTTGATGAAATTTGTTGGAGTTGAAGTTGCAATAGAGAGGAGAGTCAAGAAAAGGAAAACAAGGGTAAACTTTGTTGCCATGTTTGATTTTGAGGTTTAGAGGAAAACACAAGATTTTGTTTAGTTGTTGGTTGTGAATTGTGAGAATGAGAATATGAATCTACGTATTATATAGAGATATAGATGAGATGAGATGAGGCTTTGGCTTGTGAGTCAATAGTTCACACAACTATATCACGTGGTGGGGTATCCATCATTTGATTAAGAAAACCCAAAAATATTAATTTAGTGTATGGACAAATTTATTTTTTCTACAAGTTCTCTCCCCTAGAATAACCATCTACCATTCAAATTTCTTTACTTAAACTCCGATGATTGATGAATTTGGATTATTCTCCAAAAATAATAGATAAAAGTTAGGTCCTTAACTTTTTTAAAGTTGTGACTTTGACTTTCAAAGAAAAAAACAATAAAACCGTCTCTTAAGTTTTATATTTGTGATAGTTTTGGCCTTCAAAACCAATTTTGACTTGGTGTACGCTGACGTGACACCCTAAATAAAATGTCACATATTATTTTTTTTATTTTACTTTAGCTTTGGAGGATCAAAACTGCTACAGTTGCAAAACTTAGATAATGGTTTTATAGTTTTTAAGTACTCAAAATCATAATTTTTTAAAAGTTAGGGACTGTTATTAAACATGGATAAAGTAGTCTTACTTGTGAGGGCCCACATAGCAGAAATCTAGCAAAATTATTGGGTTTCGTGACGAGGAAAAGAAATGGGAATGCCATTATCTTTGGCAACTCATGCAGGGACACGCGGTAATGTTTTCTGATTTTCTGTCTTCTGAGTAGGCACATGTGCAACTTGTACATTTATCTTGTTATTGCTACTTTTTAATTCTTTTAAATCAAAGTGTTCTACTTAATTTCAACCGACATGACATAAATCAGATTTGGTTAGATTGATAATACGGATTAATGTTTTTTTTTTTAGCAATACTGCTCCTCCTTTTATGAATCTAAGCTTCTTTTTGAGAGGAACAAAATTATTTTGCTTTACTAAAAAATCCATTACTTCTACATCCTAATTTAAAATTGTTAGTATGACAAATAATAGATATAAATTTTGTATACTAAATTAACTTTTATATTAATGTATAGAATATTAGTTTTTATTTTTTTGGACATACAGAGATTCTTATACTTAGTAGGCATATTAATAAATGAAACTTATATTAGAGTTAGAAGTAATATTAATAAAATAAATGGAGCCTCTTCAAAAAAATAAAAATAAATGGAGAGCTACCTGGTAGACAGTATGTCAAAAATCATTTTCACACTTGATCCTGTGGTGACTGCAGCCATGTGATAAACAATCATTTTCTTGTGATAACCACAAATTTGGACTTGTCTAGAAGCTGGGCCATGGCACATCAATTTATATGATTTTATTATATTTTTTTCAGTATAATATATGACAAGTATTTTTTTTTGTTTGAATAAATATATGACAAGTATTTTTATAATTCTCTTATTCAAAATCAATTATTTAAAGAATCTATCAAAATTGAAGTGCTAAAATGTAAAGAGTTGAAGCTGTATCAAGTATTAAAAAAACCATTTTGTCTTATCAATTTTAATAATTTTATTGATGTGCCCCAAATAATATGTGCTGATTTTGATTTGCTAACATAATTGAAATGTCTTTTTGTCATTTGATGATTTTGTACTATAATTCTTACTTAAAAAAAAGATATAAAAAGTATTTGACATAAGACATTATAAATATCTAATTAGGCCATTGATAAAAAAAGCCAAATAAATTTGTACAAAAAAAAAAACCAAATAAATTGATATAATCTAAATTGCAATTAATTGTATTAGGCTTAATTAGTTCTTTTTTAAGAAAACTATCCAAAATAAGTTGAGCAATATGTTTCAACCTTTGAATAAAATGTTTTTTTGGATTTAGACCAAACCCTAAGTTTAGGGGTAGCACTTCAGTGACATTATCGTTGGTGATATTGATGATATTGGTCAACCACGTCAAAAATAGTTTTCTTCTATCTCTTTTACAAAGTGTTTTTTTACATTTGTGACATTTTGATTAACCAATATCACTGATGTCACCAACCACAATGTCACCAAAATGTTACCTCAAGTTTACACACCTATCAAGTAATAGTACTTCAAACTTATTGACAATGTACGGAGTTGATCATATTGCCGACTTGCTGTCCTTAAAATTATACTATAGTTGCTAAAATAACTTCCTCCACTATGGTTCAAAATGCATTAGTTTGAAACGCATTATTATTATAAAAAGTTTTATTAACAGCTTATTCCTATTACCCATGTTCAAGGAAGTGTGGACGCAATGATTTTGAAAATTGCTCTGTTCCAATTTTCTAGCATATTTGGAGTTTGTTATGGGTCTTTTTCAATGATTCGGGATGTTGGCTTTCTATTTTGGCTCGATTGAAAGCAGCTTGAGGGAATATATACAAAGGTATTTTAGTTTTTAATTAAAACTGCAAATCAAACACTAAAAATTAGATCAATAAACACACATAAAATCACAAATATTGAAGAAGATTGGAGAGTCCAATTGATTGGAGATAAGAGTAAAAGGTTGTAAATACGGTGGTTGGGTCTAAGATAACCCTACAAAACCGGTTCTAATGTTATTTTAGAAATCGTGGTTAAGCCAAACACAATCTCACAAAGTCGGCTTTGTGGAGTTGTGTTAGACCCAACCGCAATTTCTAAAATGTTAGCAAAGCTCCATTAAGATCTATTACACGACTTGCTATCAGGTTTGCGTCATCGGACAAAAGATGGCTTAAACATGCGTTTATAAGTGGGAGTAATCCTCATCTCATAAACCGGTTTTGTGGGGTTGTGTTAGACCTAACCAAAATTTCTAAGATAATATCAAAATCTATCGATTGGGACACCAACCATTTATATACACGCACCAAGCCCAAGAGTGATGGGCGTGAGGGGTGTATTAGAAAAACTCTTGATAAGAATTTATAAAGGTGAAACATTCCTCACCTTATAAGCCGATTTTATAAGTATGGGTTAAACTCGAAATTTCAAACAAAAGAATATAAGATATTAAAGAATAGTATATCAAACTAGCTTTACATATGCACAAGGAGAAAATAATAACTTTACAACTATTAACTAAAATACTCAAATTTTCTATCGTATCAAACTATTGATCACAATAATTCATCACAAATGTATTTTGCCAAAAATACCAATTAGCATCAAAGACCATTTCACATTTAGGACATGCGCCAACTAATGCCTAACCAAATCCTTCAAAGAAACTAATGTCTAACTAAGAAGCCAATGAATTTCCCAAGGTCCCACACTCTTAATGACAACAAATTTCGTTGATATGTTTGTGTGGGGTGACTAATTTCTCAACTCTCTCCTCATTATGCAGCATGGCATTAAGTTCCTATACAAAGATGAAGAGGCAAAGGTGACCAATGCCAGTAAAGACCATTTTCCATTTCCAATTGAAGGGTCCCTTTTCGTTATTATGGTTTTGAAATTCCTATCCATACATGTGAAAGCTAGTTTATAATTGCCCCTAAGATATGCCATACATGTGCGATGTGTTTTGGAATAATTTAATAGGACCTCCGGCTTTTTTCAATTGTCGGTTTTTTTTTTTTAATCTATTTTTTTTTGTTTAAATATGTGTTTGATACTTTGATCTCTATAAATATTTTAATTTTTTGTTTTAGTCCGTTAGTTTTTTTTATCTTCAACTTTTAGTCTTCCAAAATTTTTCGTCCACTTTTAATCTGTGCTTTTAAGTCGGGTCATATGTTGTATCTTTCATTTTATTAACAAGTTTATGCAAAAAAAAAAATGTGTAAAATATTATAAGAAACTACTTTAAATAAAATTAGAATATTTTAATGCAACATGAATTAAATATGAAATTTTAAGTGCCAAAGAGGTAAAAAAATCATATTTAATTCATTCCTTGTTAAAATAGTTTTGTTGAGTTTTGACTCTAAATTTGATATTGAAGTTTCAGAAAAATCGTGGCACGTTGTTTGGAGATCGTGGCACAATTTGTGTTGCAAAGTTTGAAGTGAGCCACTGGAAATATCGTGGCACGAAGGGAAAGCATTGTGACACAACTTAAGGATAACGTTCAGATTATACTGTGTACAAATGTAAAATTATGGCACGACGGAAGTACATTGAGGCACAATTGGACTGGATTTGAAGCACTATTTAAGCACCCCTTGACCCATTTGTTGAGAGAGCTTGAAAATCTCATGGAAACCAAATGATGGAACTTTAAGGAACTTAAAAACTAAAGGTTTAGAGCCTTTGAATGAGATTCAAATGTTTCAAATGTAAATCTTGGATAACCAAAAGAGGAGGCTCTTGGAAAAGGGTTGGTGCTTTTTGGGGAGAGATTTATGGGGTTGAGAAACACATGAGTGGAGAGTCATTTATGAGCAACTTGGGTGAGTCTTGTGAGACCAAAAGAGAATATACTTAGGAAATTAAAGGCTAAAGGTTGGTTCTCTTTTTGGGTTAGATTCTAGGGTTGGGAAACACCTTGGGTTAGTAAAATCATTGAGTCTCTTATTTATGAGAAGAGATTGGGAAAATGGTAAAAATTAGGTTTGTTCTTGTAGAGCTTGTTGAAACTAATTTCTTGTAACGCTTTTGTATCTCTTTGTAAAGAACTCATTGATAGTGAAGTGGAGAGATCTCTATCCCCCCCAGAGTAGGTCATTGTTGGATCGCCATGGGCAAAACAATTCTTTGGTGTTGTTATCTTTCTCTACTCTCTTTATCTTGTTTATAATTTGGATCGATTATGTTTTACTTTACATTTGGTTTCTTGATTAGATCTAGATATGTTGTTGTTGCTTGTGGTTATTTTGGTCATTGGTTGTCATTGATATTTGTCCCAAACCTAAATTTCATTGATGTGAGATTTAGAGTTATTGAATTCGCAATTGGCGTCCACCGTGGGGCAAGTGGTGAAGTTTGTCAATTGAGCACCATGGTTACCAAAGGTAACACCTTGGAGATTGAATCAAGCATGGTTCAACGAAAGTGTATAAAAGCATTGAAGGGTAAGGCAGTGATGTCGGGAAACCTAGCACAATCAAAGAAGATAAAGTGTTAAGATAGGAGGTCATGATGATGATGTCATGGTGGTGATGTGTGTGTTTCCAAAGGTCGGATTTTGTTTGGAGAGGAGGAGGTAACAATACTCATGTTCAACCTTAGAGGTGGAGTTGCAACGTGAAAGGCATAATGTATGTACGCATTTGGAAGTTGAGGTGGTGAAAATTCATCTTGAGGTGGATTTGATGACACCAAAATATTACGCCTTTGGAGACCTTGGGTGTTATGCTCTAGTTGTGAGCAAGATAATTCTTCAAAAGGACAGAAGGTATTCCAAAGTTTGAAGAATGTATGGCACGACTTATGTGTTTTCCTGAAAAGACCAAGGGTAATTTGAGGCAAGTGAATCTTCAAGAGGACATATTTAATCACTCCGGATAGCTAAAGAGGTTATGGTATAGACTTGTGGAACTACCTAAAAATCCTAGTGTAGTTGGGTGCAAGGACCTTCAAGAGGACGAAAGACATTTTGAGGTTTGAACTGGTAAAGGTGAAAGCTTGTGGGACTATAAAGTGCAGTTGGATGCAAGGAGAAAAAATCAAACTTGGAAACTACTGGGATTACTGAGGGTGGTTAGAAGCAAGTGGAGGTCGGTGTGTACATCAAGGTTCAAACAAGGATTTGGACTTGATTGGTTTTATCTTGAGGAATAGTTCAATGAAAGGTTAAGTAGCAAGATGGTTGATGGTTAAAATGGCATCAACCCAAATTTTGATGTTGAAGTTTTCAGGGAAATCAGGGCACGTTGTTTAGAGGTTGTGGCACGATTTGTGTTGCGAAGATTGGTGTGAGTCATTGGAAATATCATGGTACGAAGGGAAGGCATCATGACACGATTTGAGGCTAACATTCAGATTGTACTATGTGTGAACGTGAAATCGTGGCATGATAAAAGTACATCGTGAGCCATTGGAAATATTATTGGTTTGATGTTGTTAAACTTGCTATTGTTCCTTGCAAACCAAATTGAATTGATGATGTTGATAATAGTTGAGTTGAAAAGTCATTATGTTCCCATACAAGTTGATAAGTTATTACTCCCTCCGACCTATAATAGAAGAATTGTTTGACTATATATTTCGTTCAAATGAAGAGAAAAAACTGTACAAACGAAAGAGGGGATATTCATTTTACTATATCACCCATATCAAGTACTAATATATTTATCATTATTATAAATACAAAGTATAATATATTAAATTTTGAGTAGTGTATATAATTTTATTTTTATTTTTATTTTTAATTTGTATTCAATCTAATTAATGAGTGACTAATCTAATATTGAAACATTGAGAGAAGTATACTTCAAGATCTCGTGTTGACAAACCAATATAAGTTGGATTAGGATGTAAAACTAAATAATATACTTTATGCAACCTTAAAAATAGAAAATATCAATTATTTGTGACAGATATTTTTGCACAAACAAACTGATTATTATGGAGATAGTAGTGGGATGTTGGATGAAAAGAAACCGGTGTCAAGTCATGAGATTGAAGTTGTATTATTAAGTGAGAGAGTATAAATTGAAGATATTATTGGATGAGATGAATATCAATTATGGAGATGGAGATTGAGATTCAAGAAACTATGTCTGAAGATTTATACATAAACACGTATACATATAATTGAAAAGACTTTTACTTATACAAATTTAATATTCAACTTTTGTTTACAGCCTTTCCTTATATACGTGAACATGAAAATAGATTGTGATCTGTGAGGAGTTGAGATTCAATAAAAAGATATCTAAATTTTCAATAATTGAAGAAGTTATAATATCTCTATGAAAAGACATTTGATTGCGGATTTCATTAGGTTGTTTAAAACCTTCTTCAAGTTTGTTTTAAAGAGTAGAGAATAAACATTAATTCAATAATATTATTTAAAAGGTAATATTCAATTCATAAATTTTAATTACGAATATAAATATTAATCGACATAAATTTTATTATGAATTAAAAATTCAATTTACATTCATCAGATAGTTTAACTATTAATTTTGTTAAACATTTCAATTAGTTTATTAGTTATAAGTCATCAACCATCAACTATAATCTACAACGTTAAATATGTTTTTGGTCCCTATAAAATTGCGACCTTCTAAGTTTAGTCCTTACTTAATTTTAATAGCTTTTTTAATCCCTACAAAAAAAAATTACTTATAATTTTAGTCCATACTAAAACAAATTTTGTTTAATTATCCTTAAACTCTTAAATTTTTTAACGATTCTTTTTATACAAGTTTAAAACACTATGAAAAGTTTATTTACTAAAATCTAGAATTTATTAACATGAAATAAATTAAATATGAATTTTTTAAAACGACAAAAATTTAAGATATAAGTAACAAAAATATGGACGCGGAAATCAAATTTTTGTGATATTTTTTTCGGAGAAACTTTTAATAACGTTCTTAACACGTCTGTAAAAAATTGTTGAAAAACTTAAGTTTAAGCATAAATTAAACAAATTTGGATTGAGTAAGGACTAATATTGAGTGTAAAATTTTTTTGTAGGGATTAAAAAAGCTATTAAAATTAAGTAAGGACTAAACTTAGAAGGTCGTAATTTTATAGGGACCAAAAACATATTTAACCCTAATCTATAAGTCGATGGTTATTTCTCAATTCCATCTCTATTAAAGAACCGTACATGAGATTTTCATCCTATATAGCTCCTCGCGAATAAATCGATTCAAAAATATTTAAACAAAAAAAATTAATTTTAAATTAAAATATTAAATTAAAATTAAATTTATTGTTCAAAAAACAATTAAAATTAAAATAGTAAACTATCAGACATCAATTATAAGATATCAAATTTTTATAAAACTTAGATTAAATTGATTTTGTGCTATCGGGTTTTGAGCAATACAAGGGACCTAAAGAGCAGTCACCCTTATTTTATTTAGTTTATTAGATAGTATGTATTTACTAGCTAGTAGTGAATGATTTGTTCTTTTTGTTTTACCCACCTGTTAATATTAGATAATTTCAAAGTGCTACTAGTTAATGACTTGAATGACCCAATCAATAAGTTTAGCATAAAATTTACCTACATCCCTATATTTTTTTTTTTTTAAAAGTTAAAATGAATTATATTACTCCAACAAAAGGTTCATTCTAGCATAAGACATGCCAGGAAGAACAGAGTTTATACAATAATTACAACGGTCACCATGTTGAAAAAAACGACCTAAAGCAGAACAGACAAGAAACCATTAACCAATGCCTAAAATAGTGAAAGGCGAAAGCCACCATCCATGATAGTTTAGGTGAAGAGAAGGAAACTTCACCTTCAACCACACAAATATCCACCACCTGTAAAATTGAGCATTGTTTGCCATTGAAGAGGCAATTGTTTCTTTCTTTCCATGTTTCTCACGATGTTGCAAACCAAAGAACTTGTAAAATGGATTGACACACCCTTGCAAGACCACCAAGAGCGGTAAACTGAATAAAATGATCCCCCACAGACAAGGGAAAGACTGTCGAAACATTCAGCCATCTGTAAATGTAGTGCCAAATCGTACCATAAATATTACAATGCAAAAATAAGTGATCCAAAGTCTCATCAGACCCACGATCAGTAGTACACAAACGGGCCTCATAAGTAATCACACCACGACGAATAAGATTATTCTTCGTTGGTAACCTGTCACAAAACAGACGCCACGCAAACAAAACAACCTTAAGTGGGACGTCTTTATTCCAGAGAGAGGAAGTAGACACCACAGTAACACTCGGAGGTTGAATAGTGAGCAACTTATACGCACTACAGACAGAATACACATGAGATGTTTCCAAATTTCAAAGCCACTTGTCTTCTTTGTCACCCTACAAAGCCAACATGTGAAGTAATAATTTAAGTTCCCCCGCCAGCTCCTCTTCCCACACAAACAACCCCCTCCTCCAACTCTACTCCTGACCATCTTCCCCCCACCCTAACTGACACATCTCCGCTACTGACACCTCCTTATACACTGACTGGTCATATAATCTAGGATACCGAACACTCAACGTCACCTCACCAACCCAAACATCCTTCCAAAACAACGTGTCAACCCCATTCCCAACAACTCGATCTACGTTATCCGTAAACCACTCCTCCCTACACAACACGTGTACCTCAAGCCACCAAATAGAAGCATGGCGCCCCCATCCCTCAACCTCCCATCTGCCACTCTGTACCTGTCTGACAACACCTTAAACCACAAACTATCCCGCTCCACTAACATCCGCCAACACCACTTCCTTAATAATGCCACATTAAACTCCCTAATTCTCCTTACCCCCAAACCTCCAACCTCCTTACTCCTACATATAGTGTTCCAATTAACCCATGCTATTTTCCTGTGGTCCTCACTCCCAAAAAAAAACAATTTAAGATAGATTCAATAGAGGAAATGATACCTGAAGGAGCTTTGAAAAAAGAAAGCGCGTAAACAGGCAGAGATGACATGACAGACTTCAATAGGACCAGGCGACCACCGAAGGATAAATGTTTGGAGTTCCAGCTTGACAGTCTAGATTTGATTCGGTACAGAAGAGGTTCCCAAAAAGCAGAATGTCTTGGATTTCCACCAACGGGCAACCCCAAATACACAAAAGAAAAAGAATCAACCTTACAGTTTAACACCAGTGCCGCCTCACACCCCTATAATTATATCCATGCAACAACAAACCATAAAAATGCCAATTTTAACTATTTTCAAATAACATTCATTCACCCTTCATACCATTTGAGAGTTTATTTCTAAAAATCTTTAAGACAAGATTTAAGAATTGATTGCGATACCAAAATTTTGGAAGGAAGATAGATTTTTATTTTTATTTTTATTCATTAAAAACATACTATATTTTTTTTAACACAAATCAAGTTTTTGAAACCAAACTTATGCTTTTTCTATCTAGGCAGTGGCGGACCTCCTTGGAGACCTGCAGGTGCCACTGCATCTCCCAAAATTCTTATAATTATCATATTATGCATGTTAGTTTACATGATACATTGGTGGTGCATGTTAGTTCAATCCTCAGTCCTACATCTTACTTATTTCTAATACGAATAACAATTATAAGAAATTGTGCCAACCCTAATTCCTTATGTTTTTGGCTCCAAACGGTGGTGGCCGTTTGATCAATCTGTGTTGATTTACACACAGTCATTAAATTACGTGGCAACTCTAATCTTATAATTCTTTGGCGCCAGAGCTTCAGTGATAGAGTTTCAAGTAATTTTAATCAACTCATTATTGCTTGCACAAGTCACAACAACGTGATACATCTTCTAAAACCTTTAAAGTTGATTAAAATTAAACAGACCCCCACAATCCCTTGGTATCATACTATGTTTTCAAAGCTTTTGCAGTTTTCCAAAGATTGGCTTTATCATATGAAGGGTTATGTGCGTGTATATATTGAAGATTCCATTCATTTTTTGCTCCATCTATCATTAAACGTTATCAGATATGGCTCATCACCACAACATACAAGCCATGCTTTCGTATCACACACTAATTGGTAGATATTCAACTATACTGTTTTTATCATGTGCTTTAATATGATAGTAATACTGTATTCTGATTAATTTTTCGTTTCTAACATTGTCAGCACCTCTGAACCCCAATCCAACAACTGAGCTTGAGCGGAGGATCAATGAGCTTCGTTTGAAATATCGGACGTACATGGTCGAGATGGACGTTGAATATGTACGTTGTTCAATTCATATTCAAATTGTATTTTTTTTCCTCATTTTTTTTAAATCCTTTTCTGATTTGACGTATACAGGGTGCTATTATGCTTCCGATGATGTTTTCACATGATTTTGGAGACCAAATCCAGCAGTACGCTACCTTGGTGGATCCAAACATGAATAGGTTTGAGGTCTTAGTTGAGAGGAACAATCAGGGTATTTATCTGACAAAGGGCTGGCACGCTATGCGTGACTTCTACAAAATACAGTTTGGATCCTGGGTTACCTTTGTTTGGATGGGAAATGGAAGGTTCGACATTAGACTCAAGACTAGGTTTGGCAAGAGATTTAGGTACCCAACTTTTGCGCCACCAATGGATTTTCGGGTTGAGCACAATGCAGTGCCAATCAATGTCGATTGGTTTGTTCCAAGACCATTTATGCATGATCAGTTGAACTTTCAACTGACTTATGAGAAGAGGCTGTGTTTGGAAGATGTTACGGCTGGTTATTTGGTATTTTTAATATTTTTATTCTACATATATGCCAATCGCTTTTCCGAATTACATGTATCAAGAGTATTCAAACAATTTGTTTTTTCTGCCACAGGAGATTGCTGAATTTGGATTTGCTCACATGGCTTTGGATAGAGGAACAACTGCAGTAGACATGGTGGACGAGAATGGCAACATATGGAACTGTACTCTCGAATTTTCAGAGACTCCTCATGATCACTTTAAGATTGGTGGCGGTTGGGGTCGGATGGTCCAGGCTAGAATGATAAGGGAAGGCGCGCGTGTGGTGGTTGGTGCTCCAGGAGTTGGAATGAATTTAACTCTGTACTTTTGTGTTATTCGTCGTTGAGGATCTGTGACTCCAATTTGATGCACGTGCTTCAGAAAATTGATTGGCTATGTTCATGTTTAGTTAAACAAGACTTTATCTATATGTTTTATTTTATTATGTTTTTCCTTTTCAGTGTAATGTGGTATGAGATTGTGAGATTTATGATGGTTATGTTAAGTTTAAATTAATCAAAACTATATCCTGTTGTTTACAATTCCTTTTCAGTGTAATGTGTTATGGTATTGTGTTAATGTTTTATTTAGTTTGTAAACGTGATAGAAAGATGTGGCATTTACTTAAGTATAATATTGATAAGCAAAATATACTTGTGCAAGAGCTGTAAGCAACCTAAATTAATCAATAGTAAGTGAATGGCTATCCTTTTTTGTGCAATGACAGATAGAACAAAAATGAATAAAACTTTAATGGATACATTAGATATTTGTATTTATCTATTTAAATTAGACTGTGCACACATCTAATCTTTAATGACATTTACTTGCGTGCATTGCAATGACAAAGGGTGGAAACAGTTAGTCAGAACTCAAACTCAAAACGGATACTGTGTGTTGCAATGATAAACGGTGGAACCATATATTCAGAACTCAAATTCATTACTCAAATCACAAAACAGATATCCACAAGTCAAGCTCAGAACACAACCAATATATTGAACACTCTTTTGGGTTATTTTTAAGTTGCAAAAAAACCTTGATATCTATTTTTAACCTCTAAGTTTTAATTAATACATCCAAATATCTAAAAAAACGACACTTTCATCATATTAAAGTGATATTGTGGAGGTATATATGTCGCTTTTAGGTTCATTATTTTTATGCATGATACCAATGTATTTAACAGTCTTTTGGGTTATTATTTAAGTTGTAAAAAATTTTGATCTTTATTTTTAACCTCTAAAATTGAATTAATACATCCAAATATCTAAAAAAAAAACACTTTTATCATATTATCCAAATATTCATGACTTATGTGTCGTTTTTATTTTCATGGTTTTTATTCTGATACCAATGTGGTGTTCAATTTACATTTTAAATGTGCACATATCATGTCCTCTGCTCTAGAATATTAAAGATACAGTACCCACTTTGATGAATCTGGCTTAGGGTAATGTAAAGTCACACTTGAGGAATATAAATTTTTGCTATGTTCAATCTTCCCTGTTAAATGTGTACCTTCTATATACACGCCATTTATTATATGGTTACTTTGTTTTTTGTAGCCAGAATTTCTAAAAGAAAATCATTTTCCCTGAGCGTCATAATTACTGCACTCTTTTATGTGTGTGATTCGTATGTACCTTTCATGATTCTTCTTGGAAAACTCTGAACTAACCACCAAAGCAATTAATGATCACACAGTATCTGAGGAGACTCCATATTAATTAAAATAGACTTCTATATATATCAGCTTTCCAAACGCATCTGTCATCTAGACCGACCCATCTGAAGTTGTGAAAATTATACAGTGTCATGGCACCAGTTTACACTCCTGTTTCAGCGATCGTTGCAGGTAAGATCAATTTGAAGCTTAAGGTCCGTGTCGTTCACTTATGGTCCGTTACAGACTTCAACAATCCCACCGAAGAAAATTTTCTTCATATGTTACTACTGGATGACAAGGTAATACGTTGTGCTTATTTTCGTGCTACAATATACGTATTTTATAATTTCGCAAAGTTTTAAATGCTAACAATATTCCAACCTTTATTGACAGAATGGGAAGATACAAGCAACAGCGAAAAAACATCTGATACCAAAAGTTAAGGGTCTGGTGACAGAAGGAGCGACATACGAGGTTGAGAATGTTTTGGTGACCCATAATGATCCAAAGTTCCAAACCACTCGCCATATTTTTAAGCTTAATCTGCTGCCTAATACCAGGTGGACTAGATTGGATGAGAATGTTATTCCTGTTAATCATTTTGATTTTGCTGATTTCAAAGATATTTTGGTGTCTGAAAGTGAAGGGCAGTATGTAGGTAAGTATGGTTACTCTTGCTAAAAACTTGAAGTTTTGAACTTTATGAAAAGCTTTTCCTTGATTGTAAGACTATTTTTAATGACAGATGTTATTGGACACATTGTTGAAACGGATGAAATGAAAGAAAAGGTTGTTAATGGTAGGACCAGCAAACTAATCGACTTGACATTGGAAGATACAGAGTAAGTTATATAACTATGCATTTTCATCCATATTCCTGAGAATAAATTAATCCCTTTATCAATAAGTGTGTAATTTATTGACCGAAAACAGAGGCAACCGTGTGCATTGTTCTCTTTGGGGAGCCTATGCATTGAAGATCAATGAGTTACTAGCAACAAAAGACCAAAATAATCCGCTGGTTGTCGTGATACAGTTGGCCAAATTAAAGAAGTATTTTCGCACAATGGGAGTCTGCAACGCATTCTATGGTACAAAGATTTTGTATGACAGTGAGCTTCCCGAAATCATTGAGTATCGTAAGAGGTACCTATACAATGCATCGTTTTTTGTAATTTGGTTTATGTATACATTAAACTTAACGACTATATTTTTGTTATTAAGGATTGATGGAGTTGATATTCAAGTCACGCAAGGTATAAGTCAGGCAACAAGTTCCCTTTCGGTGCCTCTGCCCGATGATCTTCTCCAGACTCGAAAGATGACAATTGAAGATTTGATTGAGTGTAATGAGGTATGTTTTGACACACAATGCCTGCGTATAGATTTCCTAATTGGCAACGTTAATATGATGCATAATTTTTAACCTTGCATTATATGTGTAAATCCAGAAATGTCTTGGAGTTGTTTTGGGGACAATATGTGGTATTGAATCTGAGCATAGCTGGTATTATGAGGCATGTACCAAGTGCGCAGGAAGGGTGACGATTATTGCTGGGCGTATGTTTTGTAGTAGATGCAAACAATCTAGGAATGCGTTGCCTAGGTATTAACATACTTTGAGGATTACAAGTATCATACATCTTGTGATGCTATGTTGCACCAAGTTGATGTGGTTGGTTTGTCACAGGTACAAGGTTCATGTCCAGGTTATTGACCCAACTGGCTCAACCAGCTTTATTGTTTTTGATCGCAATGTTCAGAAGTATGTTGGGTTGAGCGTGCAAGATCTTATTGCACAACAGAATCAGGTAGGCCTAGACGCGGTCGGACTTAGCTAACATAGATATAAAGTTTATCTTATATTAAGTACTGATGGATTATACTATGGTTTAAAATGTAGGCCAACAACAAAGGCGAGTACCCTAGAGAGCTTGACATTTTTATGGGGAAGGAAATGTTGTTTAAGGTTGAAATCACGGATGGCAACTTATTGCACGGGTGGCGTAATTATGCAGTTAAAAGGACTTCTGATGATGTTGATTTAATCAAACGTTTCAAGACTCTTCACAACATTAAGGTAATGGCTGTGTTTTTTGGTGGTTGTAGTGTTTAACTGACTGAAAACATGTGTGTTAATTAACGAAAAGATTGGCAATATTTCAGTCATCTGAAGAAGAGGACAATAATTATGATCGTTTACCAGAACTAGATCAGAACCTTAGTGATTCTGCCCCATCTGAGGTAGTTCAGTTACAACACTGCTATGGAATGATAATGGTATATTCATTTTGTTAATTGTATATATTTTTACATTTTTTTTTTCAGAAATTGCTGCTTGAGTCGGGTGATTCAACTAGAAGTGAAAACAACCAAAAAGAGCACGACAAGACGCCGTGTAGCAAGGTGAATGCTAAAAGGACTGTTGAGGACGCGGAACCATCTGCCATGGAGTCGGAGAAAGGGAGCCTTTCAACAACTAAGAGGAATCAGAAGTTGGCAAAAGTCAAGACTGAGAAGTTAGAGTGAATTGATCTTAGGATGTGTTGTGTGTGTTTATTTTTTGCGTCTGTTGTCAAACTGTGGTAATATAGCTTATGTGTGGGTTTATGTTTCCGTTTTGTAGTATTTGCTTCAACATTTTGGTTTTTCATTGACAAGCAATTACCAATAATTTTGATATCTATGGTTGTTTTGAATATGTTTGGAAGCTAAACTTCATTTTATTAGTACAAAAGTACTTTAGATGAGGAACTTAATATCATAAGCCAAATGTTAATGTGAATGAGGATTCTAAGTTGAATGGGTATTCACCTTTGGATATGTAGTTCTCATTGAAAGAGTTAGCATTGCAGTTGTGCTTGCAATGTGCTGAGGTACTGGAATATATTTGGTTCTTAGAACATCAAAATGATTTTTCAAACTATATTTTCTGATTTAGTTTTTCTTCCGTTAAGGCTGCAGATGACTGTGAGTTGGAACCAGTTGCATATGAGTTTTTTACGCAAGTTTATATTCTATACGAAGAAGAAATTTCTGTAAGTCTTACCATATAACCCCCTACAAATTCCACCCACCATACACACAAAATCCTCTTTTCTTTCATGATAAAAAATTATGGCTCAACAGTGCTCAATTACAGATTTGTGTTATTATACCAGGATTCCATAGCACATGTCACATCTATCCATTTAGTAATAGGAACTCTTCAAAGGATGCATGTCTTCGGTGTTGAGAACATGGATACTTTAACTCACAAGGCCACAAGGGTGATTATTGAACTCTTTTATTTAGCAGCGGTTAATGTCTATATTTTATCAGTCTTATTTTGAATATCCTTTTTGGTGCCTTTTCATCATATAGTATTCAGAAAAGCTTTTAAAGAAGCCAGATCATTGTTACTACTGGCACCAGAGTTAGCATTACAGTTGTGCTTGCAATGTGCTGAGGTACTGGAATATATTTGGTTCTTACAAAATCAAAATACTTTTTCAAACTATATTTTCTGTACTTAACGACTGAGAGACTAGCAAAATAATATAAGAAGAAAGACATTTAAATAATTAAACGAAAGAACTACCTTATATTTATTTTCTGTCAATGAAGTGACCACCATGAAGAAGTTAATATGTGGATATGAGTTGTTTATGGCTATTCTAAAGAAAGTATGTGCTATGGAATTGATAAGTCTCATGAAAGCAAACTATCGGTTCAAATCAGTCCCTCCAACCTTAGTCATACCTTCAAAACTCTGTAGATTCACTCTTTCTACACTGCAGATTATTATACTATGTCATTGCTTAATCTATAAGCGTATTTTTGATAATTCTGTTTCATGTAGAGGTTTATGGCACTACAATTATGAATGTGCATTTGTGTCTATTTGTTCTGCAAAAAAAAAGACTAATAATCCAATTCTTTTTGATACATTCATAAGAAATACTCCCTCCGTCTCATATCATAAGCAAAAAAAACAATTTTCATTGACTATTGGTTATTGAAAAAATGATAAGAGTGAGAAAATTGAGACATATTAAGTTCCTCCAGCCCCTTTCATTCCCCTTATTTGATGAAAAATATCGGGTGAAGCAACCAAATTAAAAATAGGGTTAATTAAGTTTTTAGTCCCTATAAATATTCACAGTTTTGTTTTTAGTCCCTACAAAATAAAATCACACTTTTTACTCCCTATAAAATTTTTCATCAGTATTTTTAGTACTTATAAAAATTTTCCATCAACATTTTAGTCCCTGTAAAAAAATTCCATCAACATTTTTGGTCCCTAAAATGCTTAAGGAAAATGTCACATGGAATAAAAAGTGTAATTTTATTTTATAGGGACTAAAAACAAAACTGTGAATATTTATAGGGACTAAAAACTTAATTAACCCTTAAAAATATATTATGACTATCATTAGATACTTTTCACACAAGCTTTAGTGGAATATTGGAGTGCAGATTTAGTGACCTTACTTTTTCTTATCTTTATTTTCAAACAAATTGTATCCCCACACTTTACGGATCATTAATTAGATTGAAATATAACTTTTAGAGGGAAGATTTTATTTTATTTTCGTTACAAATTTTTTTGTAGGATGATTCATTCTATCTTTATTTTCAAACAAGGCCACCATTGGCTGAAGGTTATGCCGAATGACCTAATTGTTAAATTCAAGTGTAATCTTCTTCACAATGTTCTCTAGAATAACGAGTGAAAATTTTTGCAAAAAATGAAAGCATAGGGAAAGCATCTGAGCCTCTGCATGAAGTAAATTAGGTCGATCAATGGCAATGTCATCATAGTTAAAGTCTCTTATAGTGTATACATTAAAAAATGCTGCTTATATTTGCAGGAAACTTTTGGCCATTAAAATCCTCATATGCCGCTTATATGTTTACACGATTTTTTTGTCCACATCCTTCATTCATTGTATGCAATGCTTGGTTTGTCTTCACTGCATATCGAAATATTTTGACATTGAATTCCATTTGTACAGGTTAGTTGGGCAAAAAAATTCAAATTGATCTTTCTTTTCAACTTGGTTTCTGTTTCTAGGAAATGTGAGTTTAAGTTTGTGTCACTTATTGGTAGACGACAGAATGTATAGGGGACTGGTAAAGTTTTTTCCTTAATATATTACCAATGTGCTAATAACATCTGGTAAGTGATTGAAAAGGGAAGTTTTTATACAAGTATGGTGGCACAATGATAATGGTATTCATTGGAATTAAACCTTATTGTTATCAGTGACATATGTCTCAATATAGTGAAAGTCTGTTCAAATTACCTTGGACATTAAATTGACATTTGGTTGGCACATATGCATTTAATCTACCATTAACCACCATTTTATCAAATTTACGGTGCTCAATGTCAGAATGTGAATCACCCATTGCAGAAATTTATATTATCAAGACTTTTTGATGATCAAGGAACATATATTAGCGTGCCTTTATGAGAGTATTTATTATTTGGTTTTAGTTAGCAAGATAATCATAACTCTATAATTGCATCACTTCCTAAGATTTGACGGTACCATACTTCCAATAGAACTGTTGAGTCATGCACAATTATATAGTAGCCTCATTTTGATAATTAATAATCAGTCATCTTGCAGGTTTCTTATGGACCCAAGAAAAAGGCGCAAAGTTGCTAGGACAAGACGTCCGTTGTCAGATATTACCAATGGTATGCATTTTTTAATTCAATATATTTTACAACACAACCAAGGTATAAAACTCATTGTTTCTTCTTTGTTGCATTAGTTAATAGGAGAAATGAAAACATTCAAACCGATGTGCCTACAAATAGTCTGCGCCTTCAACCAATTCCTCCTGGAAAATATGTCTTGAAACATGTGTTGACTCCCAAGGATGGTACCATACATGAAAGTAGTATTTCAAATGTGGTCACACAATCACCTTACAGACATGGTAGTGAGGAGGTTGAAGACACAGTTGTAGAAGGTATTAATAATGGTTTGTAAAATGTTTTAACTGCCTTTCAAATTCAATTCATAATGTTTTACTTCTGGTTCGTAACTATATCATGTCAATCTAATTGAAACAGATTCTGATGTGGCTGTTGCAGACGAATTTTCTAACACAATGGAGGGGTTCAACTGCGAGCTGAATGGTGAGGAATACGATGTGCCTGATAACTATTCTGGTACATTAACACAACGATAAAATTGATATTTATTAAGCTAAGTTTAGATGTAGTTTACACCATTTTGAGTTATGTCTGACTAAATGTTAAACAGATGGGGAAATGCATGAGTTGGCCAATAGCATAGCGACAAAAAAGAGGACAAGACGCAGGAAATTGAAATTATTGGTTGAAGCGGATACAGTAGGTAAATATCCAAAGTCAACCCTCTGTGCATCAAGTGTGAAATGATGTTTATATTTTTCAGAAATCAGGAACATTATGGAAACATCTGTGCTGCCCGTTATAATGGCATACGTTGAAAATTATTTTGCAGATTATTTCGACGTTGGAGAGCCAAGATATATTTGTAAAGACTGTAAGGCAATAATGTGGTATGAAGAAAGAACTGATAAGAATCGTAATACGTCGACACCAGAGTTTTCTATGTGTTGCATGCAAGGACGGATAGAAATTGCACCATTTGCCAGCATCCCACAATCCTTGCATGATTTATATTTTAAAAATGACAGAAAGAGCAAATTTTTCTTGGAAAATATTAGATCGTTTAACAGCATGTTTGCATTTACGTCTATTGGTGCGAAAATTGACAGAACTAAAAACAATGGCAATGCACCGCCGGTTTTCGTAATGAATGGAGAAAACTACCACCAGTTAGGAAGTTTGCTTCCTCAACCAGGGAATCAACCAAAGTTTGCGCAATTATATATATATGACACCGATAATGAGACTCGCAATCGGATGGCATCTGTGGGGTAATTTTCTGGTCTTCCATATTGCAGTAGGATGTTATATTGAAATGTTTTTTTAAACGTATTCCTCATCTGGAATAAATGAGAATTCATTTAGCATTTCTTGCTCATCATAGTTTATAATAATAGTTAAAAGGTTTAGTTATCTTGATTAAAACATTGTGTGTTTAAACCACAATGTATTAATGCCTTATATATACATGCTAATATATTTTGATCAATAATAATCACTGTTATAATGTTTGATTTTTTAAAAAAAAATTGGACTGTGAAAAGTGTATACTTATATTCATGTTTTATTATAGGATGGAAGACGACAGAAATTCATTGAAGGTGAGTATTGTTGATGAGTTGAGGCATATGTTAGACACTTCGAATTCTTTTGTAAAGTCGTACAGATTGGTTCGAGACAAATTAGAGCAGTCAGATACACCCAATATAAAACTGCGTATATTGGGCAAAAGGGGTTATGATGGGCGACGTTATAATTTACCTACTGCATCAGAGGTTGCAGCCTTGGTAGTTGGTGACTACGATGCTGCAGACTTCGACCGCGACATTATTGTGGAATGTGTGTCAGGACTACTTAAGCGTATTTCAGTATTCGAAACAGCCTACCTTCCGTTGCAGTATCCTTTACTATTCTCTCGCGGTGAAGATGGATTCCGACGTGATATTCGATTTTCAGAGAAACCATCAAAAGCTCCTATCAAGAGAATTTTTGTATCAATGAAAGAGTGGTTTGCATACAAATTACAACTGAGGGTTAATGACCGACATACATTAATGTATTCTAGAAAGTTACTGCAACAATTTTGCGTTGACGGGTTCAGTATGATTGAGTCATGGCGGTTGAAATGGTACCGCGATCACCAAAAGGAGGTTAGAGCGGATATGTACAAGGGATTGTATGAAGCAGTGCTAAGAGGCGAGACTAATCCAGGTACGGTGGGGAAGAGGATTGTGCTGCCATCAAGATTTGTTGGTGGTGCACGCTACATGATTCAAAATTATCAAGATGCGATGGCAATATGTGCTTGGGTTGGATATCCTGATCTTTTTATTACGTTTACGTGCAATCACAAATGGCCGGAGATGGTTGCTTACCTAAAGAAACACAATCTGAAACCAGAAGATAGGCCTGACTTGGTTAGCAGAATTTTCAAGATCAAACTCAATCATTTGATTAAAGAGATACGAAATGGAAGGGTATTTGGCAGAGTTAAAGCAGGTTAGATAATTTACGATCTTGTGTTTAATACCACCGTGATTATCTTTTTTATATAACATGTGAGAGTATTTTAATTAACGACTCTATATACAACATGCAGTGATATATACAATTGAATTTCAAAAACGAGGACTCCCTCATGCTCATATATTGGTCTTCCTCCATCCCGATTTCCGAATTGTCCATCCAAACAACATTGACAAAATAATATGTGCCGAAATACCTGATAAAGACCAGAATCCTGAGCTGTACAAGATCGTTTCTTCTCTTATGATACATGGACCATGTGGGGATCAAAACATAAATTCACCTTGCACGGTAAAAGGGAAGTGTACCAAGTATTTTCCGAAGAGGTTTGTCGAGAGCACCGTGATTGATGCCGATGGGTATCCTGTTTACCGAAGAAGAGATAATGGTGTCACTATTCAGAAAGGTGATTCCGTACTCGATAATAGGTACGTTGTCCCTTATAATCCACAATTGATGCTGAAGTTTAATGCACATATTAATGTTGAATGGTGCAATCAATCTCGGTCTATCAAATATTTGTTCAAGTATGTTAACAAGGGGCACGATCGAGTTACCGCTTCATTCTATGGATCTGGTGATGACTCTTATGATGAAATAAAGATGTACTACGATTGTCGATACCTATCTGCATGTGAGGCAGTTTGGAGGATTTTTTCATTTGATATAAACTATAGAGATCCTTCCGTAGAACGATTAAGTTTTCATTTACAAGGGGAAGAGCCTATTGTATTTGAAGATGATGATGACCTAGAGGAGGTTCTCAACAAACCGCATATCCGGGACACAAAATTTTTGGCATGGATGGAGGCAAACAAAATATATCCTGAAGCAAAGGATCTCACTTATGGAGAATTCCCATTGAAATTTACTTGGAAGGCAACTCAGCACAAATGGTCTCCAAGACAAAGGGGAACTTCAGTTGGAAGGATTCATTTTGTACCACCTGGATCCGGAGAGAAGTTTTACCTACGCACCTTACTCAATTATGTAAAAGGGCCAACTTCGTATGATGAGATAAAGACAGTGAAAGATATAAAGTATGACTCTTTCAAAGAGGCGTGTTTTGCTTTGGGGTTGTTGGAGGATGACAAAGAGTTTATCGATGCTATCAACCAAGCTTCTTTGTGGGGGAACGCTGAATTTATGAGAAAATTGTTTGTGACGTTGTTGGTTACAAACCAGTTTGCACAACCGCATGTAGTGTGGGCTAAAACATGGCATAATCTAACTGATGATATTCTGTATCGCCAGAGACACATACTGCGTGCACCTGGTAATTATTTTCTGCTCTTTCTGTATCATAAAATAACATTCAATTATCTATGTTTGCGTTGGTAATGGATTCTATAATTAACCATATTATCATTCATTGTCAACGTTGTTGCTCACACACTTACACCATACATTATATTGTTGAATACGTGGTGCATAACAAAAAAAAGGTAAAAAATTATAATACTTTTATTGAAACATCACGTCACACACACATATAATATATTTAAGATGTGATTACAATAATGTATGTTCATTTACTACTATATAAATGTTAAAATTCTTATTATCAACACATATAAGTAAGATTTGCATTAGCAGACAATTAATCTTCTAATTGTTTACTGCAGCATAGTTAATTTAATCTATAATCTTATTTGACAGTAAAACTATTACTGGTTTGCATATAGATCTGCAGCTAGATGAAGATCAGATAAAAAGCTATGCACTGGCAGAAATTGAAAATCTATTGCAATCTCATGGAAAGGTAATGAAGGAGCATTACCCCACTATGCCAAGATCTGATGTGTCCATGAACAATGATGGTGTTAATAGACTGATTTATGATGAGCTGAGATATGACAGAGAATCATTGAAAGATGAGCATCAGCGGTTGATGTCAACAATGACCGCAGAACAAAAATACATTTATGACAAAGTTATGGACCGAGTTGAGTCGACCAAAGCTGGGTTGTTTTTTTTGTATGGTTACGGCGGAACAGGGAAAACTTATATATGGAGAGCATTGTCAGCTGCATTAAGATCTAGAGGTCAAATTGTTCTAACAGTTGCTTCAAGTGGTATAGCGGCACTTCTTATTCCGGGTGGAAGAACAGCTCATTCTAGGTTTCATATACCATTTACTGTTGATGAGTGTTCTACTTGCACCATTGACCCACAGAGCCCATTGGGACAATTGATTTTGCGGACAAAACTTATAATATGGGATGAAGCACCGATGATGCACAAACATTGCTTTGAAGCTGTTGATCGTAGTTTAAGGGATGTATGCAAAGAACAAAATAATGGTAGGATGGATATTCCATTTGGAGGCAAGGTTGTTGTTCTTGGTGGTGATTTCCGACAAATCCTTCCGGTCATTCCCAAAGGTACAAGACAAGACATAGTCAACGCAAGCCTGAATTCATCGCGACTATGGCGTTACTGTGAGGTATTAACTCTAACTACCAACATGAGACTTTTACATGGTTGTTGTAGCAATGATGTTGATGAATTAAGGGAATTTGCCGAGTGGGTTTTGGGTATTGGTGATGGGGTCGTAGGGGATATATCCGATGATGCAATTAATGTGAAAATACCCGACGATTTGCTAATTCATAGTTCTGGCGATCATATTGCATCTATTGTAGATTGCATTTATCCTTCCATCCTACATAATATGAATGATCATGATTTTTTTAGAGATAGAGCTATTTTAACGCCAAAAAACCTGATTGTTGATGAAATTAACAATTACGTTATGTCATTGATCCCTGGAGAAGAGAGGATATATTTGAGTTGTGATTCACCTTGCCCCAACAGTACTGTTGCAAATAGGCCTGATGATATCCACACGCCAGAGTTTTTGAACACTATTAATGCATCTGGCCTTCCAAACCACAAAATCACACTGAAGGTCGGAGTACCTGTTATGCTGCTAAGGAACTTAGATATAAATGCTGGCCTCTGCAACGGTACACGCTTAATAATAACAAGATTGGGGAGATATGTTTTAGAAGGAAGGGTGATATCAGGAAGCAACATCGGTGACAAAGTGTATGTGCCAAGGCTATCATTGCAACCTTCAGACACCAGAATTCCTTTCAAGTTTCAACGTAGGCAGTTCCCTATTATGGTTTGTTTTGCTATGACTATTAACAAAAGTCAAGGTCAATCATTAAAAAATGTTGGCATCTACCTACCACAATCGGTCTTCTCTCATGGCCAACTATATGTCGCAATTTCTAGGGTGACATCAAGGAAGGGGTTGAAAATTCTTATAACTGATGAAAATGGTGATTGCATAGATAATACAACCAACGTTGTATACAGGGAAGTATTCCAAAATGTTTGAACATTCAAGTGTATTTTTATAGCTATGAAGCTTATTTTTGTAACTTACTTTGTTGCAACAATTACTTGTGGATTTTTATGCTTAAGCGTACTATACAAGTGAAATGAATACTTTGGAACTTATTTACTGTTTTTTAACTTAATTCAACCTCAGAACTATTCTTATATGTTACGCTCCGCTTTATATTTTTTGAATACTATTAATGACCCGTGCGGCAGCACGGGTGGGGGATCTAGTTTTTTTTTATATTTTCTATTGTATTAATTCTATTTTATTCAAAAAAAAGGCGAGGCTTGAACCACCGTTCTGCAAGGTGGTTCCAAGAAAACAAACCACTACTCCAATCCATAATCATGTTAATTTTATAAGACTGCTTAATATATATTTTGAAAATATCTGACACCCCCAATAAAAAACTTCAAGATCCGCCATTGTATCTAGGATTCAGAATGTTCTAATATGATGATACATTTTGTAAAATAAAGAGGAGCAGAAGGAAAAAAGGTCATGAACATGAACTTGTCTTCATTTCTTTCTCATCATCCATATTTGGACCCTTCCTTCTCTACCAAGAACAAAACCTTCGACAATTTGATTATTAATACCATGATGTTGAAGCAAAGACCAGACAATTTTTTAATTCTTTTTTGAGTTCTAAATCACTAACATTGTTAAAGTTTTTATTTTTCTTTTAATCTAAACTCAAATTCAATTCAAATCCAGAACTTTCAACTTTCATATTCAGACCTCACTAAGATTACAAGTATAAAAATATTACATTTTTAATTAAAAAAAAAGTCAAATTTACCACAGTCTAATTGTGGCTAATGTGACCATCGTTGTTAGCCCGGAAAAACTTCTCTTGAGTCCTTCAGTATGGTAATTAACTCTGATAAAAACTTGTCTCAGAGATTTCCAAACATTCAAATCCAAAAACGTTATTTTATGGAAAATGTATGAATGTGATTTAAAAAGGGTAAAATTGATAATTTTGATGGTTTGTTAAGGCTGGTGGTGGTATGATGGTGCGGGGTAATATTTGTTGGAACATTGGTGTGAAGTTGGAAAGAAATTGAAAGGTTGGAAGATTAAACACAAGTAATTAAACTTTGATTTAGTGTTGTGTGAATTGAAAAAAATAAAGTGTGGGAGTCCATACATTAGTAGTGTTTAAACAGTGGTATTTAATTTTAAATACCCGATAATGATGAAAATAATAGTAATTATTATTTTTTATTCATGGATATCACTTCCCATAATTTTAGTTTATGTTGGCTGTGATAAGATTGAGAATCCAACTGAATTTCCTATCTTTCCTTCGTTAGTGGATTTGTTTCTTTTTGAACTTATCCGATTAGTTTGTTACTTGAGCTCATATGTGGGTTGCTTAATTTTTAAGTTTACTTAATTCTTAAGTTTCTCTAAATTAGTTACAAACTCTCCCTATAAAAGGAGAGCTCACCTTTTTTTAAAAACACACCAAAGAGTTTCATTGAGTTGTCGGTAACTCTTTCTCTCTTCTCCATTTCTTGACTTGTGTTGACGAGTCTTTCTTCTCTTCATCTCCTTTCTCTGTCCCTTCGGAATAAAGAGTGTTATTAAGATCATAGTCCCTTTTCGGTTTAATGTCCCTTCAGAATTAAGAATGGTCTTAAGTTCATAGTCCCTTCGATATTTTTATGTCCTTCGGAATAAATAATACTTTAAGATCATAGTCCCTTTTTCGGTATAAAGTCCCTTCAAAATTATGAATGATCTTAAAATATATTCTTCCATTCTTGAAGATGTTAGACGTTAGAATGCTGTAAAACCATATTTGAGTGATCAAAGTATCATAGTTGGAGAAGTTAATAATTAGAATGGTGGTAAGACCATATTTGAGTGGTCTCAACACCATAATAGAGTGGTAACAATACCATATTAAAGTGGTTTTAGTATTAAAGAGTGGTCTTGGTACCATATTTGAGGGTGTAATTCTCGAACGGTTTTCTACAGTGTAGTAGTTAATCGAACAGTTGTAGCTGAACTTGTTTTATCCTAGAGGCGGCGTGGTTAATAGTCTGTCTTGCACAATTTTGGGCAGTGGCACGAAACGTCTTAAAGAGAGCGATCTGGTCGTGACTCAACCTAATAACAACTTCGGTAGATAATAGAATTTAAAAATCCAAATACACAGTTTGGAAATCCAAAAACAACAATATTTTTACAAATTTTCTTGGCATTTCGTTTACTAAAAAATGTTCAAAAAAAAGAGTGGGCACAAAAACATAAAATGGCCTAATTATAGCCTACCATTACCCAAAGAAATGGGTCATCCCACCTATTAACACATAGAAGTTTGCTCGATAGGCCCCCCAAATTTCCAAATAAGCACCTCACAGGTTCATGTAGTTAAATCCTAATCAAGGAACAAGACTTAAGACCTGAATTGTCCCGAGGGTCATGTAGTTCTAGAATAGATCCTACAATGCAGTAGGGCTCCAATACAATTGTAGTTAGACTACTTTATCTTACAGAATTTTGAAACTGATTTATGAATTTTTTTTGAAACTGACAATGTCACAAAATGTTATATCGACCTAATCCGTAACTCTTACTAGTAATATCTTTATTTTTTTTTTGATAAGTCAAGAGCGCAAAGACAGTGGCGGAGCCAGAGAAAAAGACTTGGGTGGGCCACTGAATTATGATTTTTTTTTTGTCATTATACATATGTTAATTGGAACAATTTTTAGTTAACAGACAATATAAAGGAGGTTTGAAACTCCACAAATTAGAATGTATGTAAACCTCCGCTAACCATCCAAACATAGACATGACAAAAAACTACGTATGCCACCTGTGGAATCGCCGAAATCTAAAACCGTAGAAAAATTGTTTAAAATCTCACAAAACGAACCTATGATTTTTTATCTTTTTATTTTTCTGGGTGGGCGGCTAAACTACTTTACGGGGATTTTGATGTGTCGAAAACAAAAAACGTCACAAAACTGTTTAAAATCTCGCAAAATAGACCTATAATTGTAAATTTTTAAATTTTTCTGGGTGGACCATGAAGGACTCCGCCACTGCGCAAAGACATGAAAAGAAATGCAAGACATTCCAACTGAGTTGAGATGTCTTTTCCAAATTTAAAAACAACATAATATTCAATGGAAGGTTGCAAATTTGGTGAAGGTGATTTATAATATCAAAAGAATGGCATGGGTCTCGTTTGAGTATACAGATAGAAGGAAAAACAACTTAAATTTTTCGGATTGTGTGGAATTGCCCAATGTCATGTGCTTGAGATTTAATTTTCTGTCCCCGTAATCTAAATGACTGAATCTTCATTTATGTTTCCTGTGATTTGAAGCTGATTGGTGGAACACTGTTTTACTGTGTTTATGTTTCATGTATGCAGATTTTGCATCATGTAATTTAAGATATAAGGTTTTATTATGGCTTAAACATGTAAATTGTTCTTCTAAGTTCGCGTGTTTTTAGTTTTGGTTTCGGTATCTTTTTTTGTTCTAAAACAACCCCTGTAAGTTATAAGCGTTTTGGTTTTGGACCGTACCGTCATTACCTGTTACAAAAATGTCTATGTGATAAACAGAGGGTAACGTGGCAATGTGTGACGTGGCAGATGATGGTGATGTGTTGTTCCATATGTTGAGTCACAAAGTTAGAGGGACCAAAATCAAAAAACAAAATTCGCAAGAGGGACCAAACCCAAAAATTCAAAGAAAACTTCATCTTCTTCCTTCCTTTCCTCTTCTTCATGGTCTTCAACACATCCTCATCACACTTTAGAGAAACCCAGAAATTCATCAATGCTTTATTATATATTCACGTTTGAAAGCATCGATCTTATGCTATAAACTGCAAATTAAATTGTTTATCCAAACAAGCCAAAGCTAAAATTTCATGTTAAAGTTTTGATGTTTTCTTAATAGTAATTGGGATGATATAATATAAGCATGAGCTGTTTGATTTCATTGCTTTGGGCCTAGCCAAATTTGTGGACAAAGTTTCACATTTTCATTTCCTGTCAAACAAACTTCTATTAACTCTGGCATACTAATCAAGTGGACCAAGGGTTTTGTTGTATCTGGAACCGTATGTGTTTTCAATCTCACTAGTTTTTCTTTCTATATTTAGAGACCATTTGAACGAATGGTTTAATTAAGAACATCTTTAATTACTACCATTAATTAGAGTTTTTTTTTTTTTTGAAGAAGCTAAACTAACCCCCTCAAATTGACATCAGAGAGAATCGAACCTCAGACCTTAAAGAGGAGCACACTCCCAGGTCCCAAGTCAATACCACTAGGCCTACCATTAATTAGAGTTCTGTATTTGGTATTGTTAGAAAGTAGCAAAATTTAAACTCTTTACACAGGTAGGAAGAGATGTGGTTGCTTGTTTGAATGAGGCTTTGGAAAGAGAAGGAATAGATATGCGAGTTTCTGCTCTGGTATGTTGTTGTAATGTTACTAATATTGTCACAAATCATAATACTTTCATTCAATTTTAAATATACAAATGCACTATTGTTGGTATGAATGATTCTAATAATTTCCTACCTAATAGGTTAATGATACTGTTGGAACACTAGCTGGAGTGGAGCAGAATACTACGACAATGATGTTAAGGTTGCTATTATTTTAGGAACTGGAACTAATGCTTGTTATATTGAGAAGTTAAGTGCCATTCCCAAATTACAAGGCCATGTTTCTTCGATTAGTAAGAGTGGCACACTTTCCTTTATTTCTTTGTTAAAATAATGTAGATGAATTAGCTCATCTTAATTAATGTGAAGAAAAAAAACATTGCTTGATTCAGATCATTAGTACCGAGTGGGGTGCTTTCTCAAATGGTCTCCGTTAACTGTATTTGATTTTTTTTTTTAGTGATGTTGGTGATGATGTTAATGTTTGATGATGAATCTTTGGGTTTTTTATGAAATTTGATGAAGATGTGTTGAAGATCATGAAGAAGAGGAAACGAAGGAAGAAGATGATTTTTTTTTTGTTTGTGAATTTTTGGGTTTGGTCCAATGCAAATTTTGGTTTTTGATTTTGTTCTCTCTTACTTTGTGATTCAGTATACAAAATGACACATCAGGGTCGTTTGCCACGTCACACGTTGTCACGTTATCCTCCGTTTGCTACATAGACGTGTTTGCAACGTATGATGATGGCATAGACCAACACCAAAACGTTTATAACTTACATGGGTTGTTATAGAACAAAAACAGATACAACGACCAAAATAAAAAACACGCGTACTTATAGGATCGATTTATATTTAAGCCTTTTATTAATTGAATTGAGTCAATAGACTTTGCTGCTATACAACATTTAGCTGAACCTGATAACACCTTGGGGCTTTGTAATTTGTTTTCTAGCTCTTGGCATCTATACATATCTTGTGTTTAGCTATTCCCTTAATAAAATTTACTCTTGCAAATAAAAACCACGTAGATATAAATTATAATTTCTTTTTAATAGTCTCGTGTATATTCAATTTTGTGAATAATATTAGTTATTTTTTTTACTAAAATATTATTTGTTATATAACTAGACAAATTTTAACTTAAATTTTATTAATAGTGAGAAATAAATGTATGACAAATACGGGTGTTCATAAAATAAGTCTTATTTATTCAAAATAAAATAATTCTTATATCCTAAAAATAAAATTAAATATAAATAAAATAAACCAACATACATATTTTAACATAGAATGCCATAATAATTTCATTACACAAAAACTCAAACACTTCTTATTAAAACATTCTTAATAAACCAAAGCAGTTTAAAACCCTAATTAGAACAATTTCCATAAAACAAAAGCAAAGCACTCAACTACAAAATAAGGAAAATGATTATGGACCCTTAAATCAAACCTACACAATGTTCTCTGAAGGTGGCTTGTCTGTTGTTAATTCTGAAGGTAGCTTGTTATCTGCTGTTGTCTCTGAAGTTGGCTTGTATGCTGATCTAAGAAAGTTATAGGCAAGTGCTCCAGCTATGGATCCAATAATTGGACCAACTATATATATCCACAATCCTGTGTAAATATGTATCACAATTGCAGGACCAATACTTCTTGCTGGGTTCATAGATGCACCTGATACAGGCCCAGCAATGAAAAGATTCAATGTTAAAGTCATTCCAACTGCAATACTTGCTGAATCATCGACCGCTCTATCGTCTGTAGTAACAGCTGAAATGACAAACATTAAGAGAAAACTGATAATGATTTCCAACACTAAAGATTGACCATTTGATCCGACCGGTACCGTTCCGAAAAAAGATTCGGGTGTGATATCATACATTAGAGATATTGTGAGACTTGCAAGTATAGACCCAAGTAATTGAGCAGTAATGTACAAAGGAGCCTCTTTAATCGTGATCCGGCGAAAGATGGCCCAGGTGATGGTAACAGCAGGATTGAAGAGGCCTCCAGAGATATGACCAACTGAGTAACACATGACTGTTACAATCAACCCCCAAGTGATGCAAATCCCTGGAAAAGTGATAGAGCCATGTATTTTATTCACTGCTACAGCACCACACCCAGCAAACACTAGAAAATATGTACCAATAACTTCTGCAGTCACCTTTTGTATCAAGGTTATTACACGCCTTGATGAACAACAATGTTTCAAGAGGGAATTGTTTCCTTGATGTTTTATTGCCATTGATGCTATATATATATATTTTCTCAACTCACATGTAGTTGGAGAGATAGGTGCATTGTGTGTCTATATATATATAAAAGAAGAAGAAGAAGTTATAGAAAGTATCCAAACTAAACCAAAAAAATATCATAAAAGCCTATATGAAAACAAAATAGGTCATTTGGAGGGAGTGATATAAGAGATAACGTGATGTCTATGTTCGAGTACTCTACTAACATTCATTATAAATTATTTTGTAAATAAATAATAAAAAATTCATTATAAATTATATATAATCAATAATTTTATTTTATTTTGGTAATATCATAACAACCAATTATGCACATTTATTGTCAAAATATAGATATTTTTATTTTGTGTGAAGCTCGTGTTTTTCTAATTTCAATTTAATTTAATTCAAAAACAATTTCGTACACTAATTTCTAACATATAATTCTATTAAAAGAGTGTGTTTGTTTAAGGTCTTGATGTATGTTATTTTTAAACTCTTAAATTTGATTCTTTTAATGTCAATTACAATGAAGATAAATATGTAAAACTTATATATATTTCAAACAAATTTATTATTCCAACAATTTTTTTAATACTTACGAGTTTTTGCTAAAAATTCTATCAGAAGGGACGGAGGAGTATCTTTTTTATAAATAGTGACAAGGTGTGTAACGTAGAAGGATTGAAAATGAATAAGACAGTGATTGAACTTGTGAAGAGTAATTCTTCTTGGGATTGATGTTTTTTTTCTTTCTAACAAAGCTTATGTACAAGTGTGTGTGAGTGTTTTTGTTTTGTTTTGTTGCTTATTTCACATTTATAAGAACTTTTTTGTTTTGTTAGATTTATGTATGTGAAATATAATATAGTCCATATAAATCACTTATTTAATGAATTTACAAAAGAAAAGTATTTATAAATATTACAAGAGAGTATTGTGGAAGAAAAATTATATATATATATATATATAGAGAGAGAGAGAGAGTTTTTCTCCCTAGAGTTAGTCAATCTCAATCCATTTTGTCACGGATCTAAATAGAAGGATGATAGGTTGCATTATGTGAGAAATGTGTGGTTATGATATTGTGTTCAGTAAATAAACGAGTAAAAAAATTATCAAAAATTAACTCAAAAAGTATTTCATATAGAGACCATTATGATTGTTAAATTCTGAAATGACATGTCTAAGTTATTTAGAGAACATATGCACAAATGTTTAAATGAATTTGAATCTCATTCTAAAAGCTATATCAAAAGGTAAGTGTCCAAACACATCTATACATCCAAAAACACTTAAACTTGAGAAATACGTGACTTCAAACATCTTCAATATTCACTCTCATGTCTAGTGTGGGCTTGAATCCATTTCTCACATTGCAATCTTTAACATCTCTCTAATATCAAATTAAATGGACTTAGGATCTCATCTTAATAGTTAGTTGAAAGAGTGAAAGTGTCTAAACACATTTATACATTCAACTTCTTAAAAATACGAGCAATGTTAAACCTCAAAAAAAAACTCCAAATAACTTCAATAATATAATGAAAACTGTTGGCATTGCTATCTTATCATAATCATGGGATCCGTTTATTGAAAATATAAACCACGATCGTAAACCAATTGCATAATTTTCTTGTCATAGTTTCTTTTATTGGGGTGTTTTATTTTCTCTTGTCATAGTTATTGTTATTACAAATATGGTAATTTTTGGATAATCCAATAATTTTAAAATATTAAATGCAAAAGTTTGTAATAGTAGTAAAAAGACAAACCATGGATTCAGAGGTTTCGAGTTTGAGCTCTCTAATGTCTTTGTAAATGCTTTTTAAATTCTAAGGTTTTTTCAATATTGAGTTGAGGCAACATCCCCTCACTCTAGATTTTAATTATAAAAAATAAATAATGTCAAGTACTTGTTAATATGTGAATAAGCTAAAATTCAATTGTTGAAGTAGTACTCATATTGAACCTCTAATTTATACTCTCTTATATGTCAAAAATATTATATACATTTTTAATGGCAAAAAGTTGTTATGCTAATTTTTTTTTTTTTGAAAGATTATGCTAATTGTTATGTTACGTTATTTTTTTTCTCTTTGCCATAAATTTAACCACGGGACTTTAAATTCCTCAACAAAACTATATTCTTCCTAGTTCGCAATAAATGTCACTTTAGGAAGAAAAAAAATCATTTTAAAATGAATATCACTATCACTTGATGATGTATTATTATTTTTTATTTTTTTACAAATGTATTATTTGATTAATACTAGTACATTCCTCTCAAAACATTATATTTCACTGTCACTTATCATGTGAAAAACACATCAATAGTTAGTATTGTTTGTTTAATCAAAATGTCATATTTTTTGACAACTGAATTATATTTTTAATTTATGGGTAGAAATCTTAAAAAACATTTATTTAAAACGGTGGAATAAAATAATATTAAATTGGTAAAAAAAGAAAATCTCAACCCCGACTTAATTTATTCCTAGTCAAACTCAAAATTAGCAAAGTCCCTTTCCTTTACAAAGAGAAGGCTTCAAAATCGAATTGTTTTACACTTTTTTTTTTGTTTTGGAGAGGATTGTTTTACACTAAAATATAGTAGTTGTCCACATATCACATATCTTACTGTGGTTGAGAAAATATCCAATAATAGCATAATCATTGTATTAATTTTTTGTCCTTTTCAACGGGATGAGTTTGGACCATGAAAACGGACTTGCTCTGTCTAGGTCCACACTTAGCAAAAATCAGACTGTGTATTGTTCTTATCAGTTGTTTTTAAGAGAAAAAAAAAAGAAATATCGCTGGCAAATCATGCAGTGACACGAAACACTGTTCCCTTAGTTGTCTGAATAGACACATGCATAACTTTGTTTTTGGATGTACGATTTCAACCAATATATCCTTTTCTCGTTTTTTCTTCTTCTTAATTTTAAACAAAATTTAAAGCTCTTGTTAATTTCGACCGACATGGTATAAACCTGATTTGGTTAAATTAATGATATGGTGTTATATTAGTGCTTTGTTAAGACCAAAAATAAAATAAAATATTAGTGCTTTGTTATTTCAGAAATAGTTCATTCTTATATATTGTTTAAGATATAAGATGGAGTAAAAAATAAGTTGCTCAACGTTCAATAAAAAAAAGTTGTTTAGATTTTGACATGTAAATTAAAAAATTAATATATATCATACTTTTATTAAAAAAAAAATCATATACTTTCTTAAACTAAACATTCACTATCTTATATAAATATTTTTTTCTGAACAATAAAAAATATAATATATTACGACTAAAAGAGACTCCTTAGAAGCACAAGATGTGTCAGTTGGTAAATGGTATTTTTCTTGTTCTTGAAAATTCTATTATTTCTTTCATTCCACAAAACCCATATGCAACATAACCAAACAAGCTGCATAAAGGAACGCCAAATTCGCAACCCTCCTGAAGAATAACATACCGAATAACATGGGGGGAGGGTGGGGAGGCGTGGAGGTGGAGGCGGAGGTTATTCGATTGGGAGGAGGAGTTGGTGGGGGAACTCATGTTACTGCTTACTAATGTCACTTTGCAGGTTGATAAGGAAGATAAATGGCTTTGGACATTGGAGACATCAAATGCTTTTACTGTTCGTATTCTATATAATTTTCTTACTATTCATCCTCATATTGATTTACCGGTGGCTGTGTCTTCTCTTTGGCATAAGGATGTACCTTTCAAGGTGGTTTTGTTTGCTTGGCGATTGTTTCGGGATATGTTGCCTACAAAGGATAACCTCCTTCGGCGTGGTGTTATTGACTATGAATCCAGGGTGTGTGTGGCAGGGTGCAATTCTGTCGAATCGTCTTGTCATTTATTCCTATATTGTAATTTTTTTGGGTCTGTCTGGCACTTTATTTATAGATGGATTGACATCTCAGTAGTCATCCATCCTTATGTGTCAGATCATTTTAATCTATTCAGTTTTGGTGGTGTTATCGAAAAGAGGCGACGATCAATATTACAGATTATTTGGTTTACAACAGTTTGGGAAATCTGGAAGGAAAGAAATAACAGGTAATTCAAAGGCAAAGAATGCTCGGTAGTTCAGGTGGTTGATAAGATTAACTCGCTTTCATGTGGTTGAAGGCGAAATATGCTACTCTTCCCTTCAATTTTCATGGTTGGTGGCTTAGTCCGTTCACCATGTTGGACATAGGCTAATAGTTTTTTTTTTTTTTTTTTTTTGTTTCTCATGTTCTGATTCCTTTGTAAATAATGTTCGGACTTTGTTGTTCTATCCTCGGTACACTTTGTGCTATGAATGACACTTTGATGTGGTAATATATTTAATGTTAACCTCTTCAAAAAAAAAAAACGAATAACATGATCCTGTAAATATTAATTCTAAGAATTAAAAACATAGATATCAATAATGGATTGCTTCAAGTGATAATCCCTTTACATATGTAGAAAATTAATTGAGATGAAAGAACCACATTGTATTCCCAATAGATTCATATCCAAAAATTACTCATCCTTAAATAACGTTGTAAAGTAAATAAAAAAGATATAATAGCAATTAAGAATATAATATACAATTGTACCAAAATATATAATCAACCATTTATATTTTATTTATATTATCAAATATGATTTAAAAAATGGAAAATTTATTTTGCTAAGATATTTCATAATATCAAAGAAGTTTTATAAAATGGACCTACCTATACCTGGCAGACAGTATTTCAAAATCATTTTCAACATATGGTCTTGTGGTTACTGCAGCCATGTGAACAAACAATCCTATTGTTATATCACTACAACCTGGTCATATCTAGAAGGTCATGGCACTGGTACAATTGGTTATGCCATTTTATCTGCACATGTTTGTGTTCATCTGATCGAATTCGCCCTAATTTTATCTGCACTAAGACTGTTTCATGCATGACCTTCACTCAGGAATAAAAATGACTATGCATGCCATTCTTTCTTTTTTTTTTTTTTAAGAAAGAACAAAAATTGATAAGACAGCTAGTGAAAACTCTTGATCACAATAATTCAAATAGATATGCCAAAAATACAAACTTACTGCCTAAAGACGCCAATATTTTTTCAAGGTCCCGCCATCTTAATTCCGACATAAATTTTGTTGATGCATTCATGCGTGGGGTTACTAACCATTCCTTATTGGCCAGCACGATATTATGAAGTCTGCATGCATAGATGCCCAGACAAAGGTGGCCAATGCAAGTAAACACCATTTTTCTTTCCCAATTCAAGGACCCCTTTTCGTCACTCCGTGATGTACACTCTTCTAAAACAAGGGGCATGTAACAAATACTCTAAGAATATTAATTAAGAATTAAAACAAAGAAATAATTGATACAGAAGTTATATATATATATATATATATATATATATATATATATATATTTAAGCAAAATAGAAATTGAAATAAAATAACAAGGAAGTACAAGACTGGGGGCATGAACCTCACCCAGATAACCACTGACTCAAACCCTAAAGGATGATACAACAAATCAGTACACAAGTGGTAAAGAAAACAACTCTAAACAACACTATTACGTACAGCCCAGCGAACCCACGTATAGATACGAAACCGAACTGCAAAAAAAACGCAAAGTGAGTGTTTAGAGTATCAAGGTAGGCGTATGAATCGTCTGTCAACACAGAATTGATTCAAGGTCAAACAACTCCCTAAAAACACTAGCAAGCCAAAGCGCCCTTTCGGGCCAAATCAATCTTATCCAAGTCCAAGATCAATGAACAAACGACGGAACTCAGTCCACCTACGACACAACCGTGACAGATGAAACGGTT
Organism: Medicago lupulina; assembly: GCA_958299785.1. Lineage (NCBI taxonomy): Eukaryota > Viridiplantae > Streptophyta > Magnoliopsida > Fabales > Fabaceae > Medicago > Medicago lupulina. The sequence continues at coordinate 65,703,421 of OY283144.1, forward strand.
CTGAAGGTACGAAGACTGCTACCGCCAACTAGGAGCTACTACAAACCAAACTCTTTCGAGCAACATCTGGCGAATCAAGACCACACAGATGAAACATAACTTATTGGAACCAGATCTTAAATCTAGAAAAACCAGATTTGAGATTAACAACAACCAAGATCCTGATCAAACCTCCACCAGCTTCATCTTCCTAGAAACAAAACGAAAACTAACAGAACGACACAAAAACAAAAACCAGCAACACAACATAACCACGAACACAGTATAGCTGTCGAAACAACAAAAAAACTCAGCAACACCGTAATAGCTCAAGGACAAAGCAACGGTGATCCGTTCTATTATCGAGGAAAGCAGAACAACATACGACGACCCCACATACCTGCGAGAAGAACAGAAAAACACCATATCTGAGTAGAATCACCATAACCCAAAATCCCAAGAGCGAAATCACGGCTAGATGAGGTTGAGAAACCCATTTTTCGACGAAATACCGCCGAAAAAACAGAGAAGAGAGGCGATGTGGATTGAAATTTTATATAGAAAAAGTTCTTTTATAAAGTTTTAAATGTTGAAGGCATCATTTTCAATAAAAAAATAATTCATGTTAGACTTCTTAACTAATGTCATTAGAATATTTGTAAACATTTATCTTAAAATAATACATTTCTTGAAAAATTACTTAATATACTCAATTTCAATAATAAAATAAGTTTCACTTATTAAAATATTTATATTATTATTTGTTAGCGGAGAAGTCTAATTGAGTTGATTACAATAAATAAGAGAATATTAATAAAAATAATGTAATTAATATTTTATTAATAATATATTAATTACATTATTTTTATCACGAAAGGATTGCTAAATACACCCAACAAATTCACACACATATTGTCTCATCATTCTCTTTATGTTGTCTCATTTTCCGAAAGGATAAGTGAACAATCTTATCGTGTATTTTAACAACATGTACTTATGTTGTATTTAACCATTTTTAGTTATCACATGCTAAAATACTCATTCTAAAAAATAAATGAGTGTATTTTACCTTGTAGGAGCTGTTAACTTACACTCACTTATTGTTTAGAAGAAGTGTTTTATCTTCATGCATCTTAAGGTGTATTAACCACTTTATATGTATAGTTTTTTAAAACACTCCTTCTAAAAAATTAGTAGGTGTATTCTAACACTTCATACACACACAAACACCAGTTTTTACAAAGAGTCTTTTAACGACGCACATCTTATAATATATTTAACCACTTTTTAATTCTAATTTGCTAAAGTACTTTCCTTAAAAAAAACTTGCTAAAGTACTTCATCATTAACTCCGCATGAAACTATTGTGAGTCGACCGTGATATTTACAAAAGCTAGAGTTTCCCAAAAGATGACTGGCACCGACATGATACAAAGCGCATGTTTAGAAATGTTATTGAATGAGAAGCTAACACTTAATTAAGAGTGCTACGCTAGGAAACCTATAACTTAATTTGAAATGTTCATTTGTTTGTACTTGTAAATTATGATGGAAGGGGCACCGTATTGTTCCCAAAGCATGTCGATAGAGTCATATATTAACATTTATTCAGAAAAAAAAAGTCATATATTAACATGGACACATGACTATTGAGACGATGTTGCATGAAGATATCCTTGCCATCTCATGTGAGGTTGGAGTTGTATTATTATATAAGAGAGAGAATATAAATTGAAGATTCTTGGTGAATACCATTTTGAGGGGATTTTGATTTATAAATAATGGAGATAGAGATAGATTCAAGAAAAAAAGTTGGAAGCCTCATCAATAATAGGAGAACACGTAAGCATATAATTGAATAAGACTTTTACTTACCAATTTAATATTCAAGTTTTGTTTACGGCCTTTCCTTATTTATATGAACACGAAAGGATTGTGATTGTGATATGTGAGAAGAAAAATATGTGAACCTCTCAAAAAACAAAAACAAAACATATGTGAAATTTCAATGATTCGCGTAATTGAAGGATTTAACATATTTAAACAAATATTTAAATATTTTCTCGATCACACAATAATCATATCAAATATGTCTAACATGTTGCACCAATAGATTATGTTTACCATTTATATAATACAAGGATAATAGCGATTCATTTTAACAAAAAAGTTTAAAATAAGTTTTTTTTTTTTTTTCATGCTTTAGAGTTTAGATGTTATTCGTTACAAAATAACTTTGTTTTGAAGACAAAACATACATGAACATTAAGCTGAAAGATGTACAAGACTTTTAGAAATTATTCGACGTGGTGTTTCCTGGCTACCTCTATTAGCTTGTGTTTTAATCCATAATCATGATTAGTAGAGATTAAGTGTGTTTAGTTTGTTTTGGATAAGTTTGTTAGTTTGTTACAAGAGACTTACACTCTAAGTCATTGTATATAAATATGCTTGTAACTCATTTTTCACAATTAATGAAATCATAACAACTTTCCATTATTCTCTCTAACTCTTGTCAACCATCTCTAACTAACTCTAACCACCTTCATCTTCTTCTTTCTCCATAAAAACCTAATTCTGAGATTGCTTGCATTTGAAGAAACTATAGTTGCGCTAATAATTGGCATCTAGAGCATTGGGTTATCATCCAGGAAAACACGAGACTAATTGTGTGGGGTGAATTTTCTAGGAAACACGAGTGAAGTATGAAGATTCATAGGTTTCTTGCATAGCAATCATGACCAACAATGGTGGTTTTGGAACAAATATCCTGATTTTTTATGGGAAGAACTGGGAGAGATGGAGTGCGTTAATGAAGTCTTTGTTTGGAGCACAAGATGTTCTTGAATTGGTGGAGAATGGGTATGAAGGCTTTGTTCTACATTCAGCAAAATGTAGATTCCAATCACTTTAAAAAGATTTCAAAGATACCAAGATCCAAGGAGGCATGAGATATCTTGGTAAAATACTATGAAGGAGCTTCAGTCAAATTTTAAAAGAAAAATCGAAACTTATTTGTTTACTTAAATAATATTGAAGATATTAATTAAAAACATTTTGAACACATACTTGTAATTTTTTTTTATAATTTTTAAATATTTTGGTATACTATTCATAGTTTTGTTAAAGTTTCGGTAAAATTTATTTAAAAGTGATTTTCAGGAACTATGAAGTATGTAATTGGTGCTGAAGTCGATAGTTAATAATTTGAGCGATAAAAGGTGGTCTCAAATTATTAACTTTATAATTTGAGAGATAATGGAAGGGGTGTTGTATTGTTGTCAAAACATGTCGATTCATTTCCGTGAAGCTTAACTTGTTGATATGAAAAGAAAACAAAATATGTCGATAGAGTTATTAACATGGACACGTGGCTATTGAGACATTACATGAGAAGAAATCGTAGGGTGCGTTTGATTTGCTAAAAAATGAAGGACAGGACAAAACAATTTCAGTTGTCCAGTGTTTGATTTGTAAAACTGTTTCAAGTAGAGGACAAATTGAAGGCAAGGGACATGACAAAAACTGATATTTTTGTCTCTCACCAAACCACAGCACAACTTTTTGTCTCACTTACAAGTTGTCTAAAATACCAAAATGGCATTTCGTTCTTCAAAAATTGTATAAAACAAAAAATGTATTCAATGCTATAAAAATTTGTCATGTGTTGTTTGTGTTGTGCTGTTTTGTCTGATACTGTCCTATCCAGTACTTATTGTTTTGCAAACCAAACACACATATGTGTTGTCATGACATGAGCTTGTAGTTGTTGTATTATTAAGAAAGACGGTATAAATTGAAGATACTATATTATTGAATGAGATAAATATCAATTAGAGGGGTTGTGATGTTTTATAGATACTATATAATAATGGAGATACGAAGAAGCATAGTCGGAAGCCTGATAAGTTATAGAAGAAAACATTTTAATATCATTGAATAAGACTCTAAACATATTAATACTCGCATTTTTTATAGGAGATAAATTCACATTTTTGCTTACACCCGTTCCTTAATTTATATGAACACGAAAGAAGATTGTGATATGTGGGAATTGTGATTCAGAAGAAAAAATATCTAAAATTTTGAATAAGAGAAATAATTAGATTACCGATTTTATTTTTTTTGACAAATTAGATTACTGATTTTGTAAATGTTTATTATATGAGCTTTCAAATAATATTCGTGACAAGAGATTTCACTATATTCCCTAAAAAAAAAAAAAAGATTTCACTATATTAAGCATTTTTCTCTACAAAATGTGTTTCTAAATAAATTTTATTTAAACTTGTGACAATGTACATGTATCTCCCTCACTCTCTTTTTAGATATTATTTTTTGGTAAAACAAAATCATAAACCCTCTTCCTTAAGCAAAAAACAAAAATCATAAACCCTCTTGTTGTGACTTTAAAATCCAAAATATTATATCTCAAAGAAGTGTAAGAAGAGGATCTCAATTTTATATCTGCTACTAACATTTTCTCTTCCCTCTCTAATTATTTAATAACAACTAACATTTATCAATAAAAAAACTAAAACAAACTTCGTTGATGTCCCTCGTCATCATTCACCGCCGTCTTCTCACCATCACCCTCCCTTCTCTAGCATCATTCGTCTCACCGTAAATTTATTGTTGTCACTTCAGCCATAGACGCTGCCGCAGTCCAACACCTCCTCATTTTGGATTACGAGTTTGTTTCCTCTCTTGATCAATCTTGTTTATTTATTAATGTATTTCCTTGTATGTCTTTGTGTAATATTTTTTATATTTTTTTAATGACAAATGTTAGTAGTTAGTTGTTATAGATTAAATATTTTACTCCTTGTTTGGGTTTGAACCGAGACCTCCAACTCATTTACTCTTAGCTCAAATCAGTTGAGCTATCCATACTCTTTGTGTAATTCATCTCATGTTCTTTATTTTGCTTAAATGTAATTTCGGTCTCTCTATTTTGATAAAACGGCAATTTTGATCTCTCTGTTTTTAATTACGCAATTTTAATCCAACATTTCATAGATTTTGACTAAACAATAATTTTAACCATCAATTTGATAATGTGGCAATGACTTAGATGATAGGGCATTAACAAAAAATGACAAAGGAAAGCCATATCATATTTATGTTTTTAAATTTAATAGTATAATCAAATTATTTTGACAATAGCATAATCAATTATTATTTTCTACAATTAAAATTAAAAAACATTTTAATTTAATTTATTTTATTATGAAACTCTTTGAATAAAAACAAGAATAAGAACATTTTAATTAATTCTTCTTCTTAGTTTATTGTCCTTCGATTTTGTATTGGAAAAAACTTAAGTCCCACATCAGACACATAAGACTCTTGATATGAGTTTATAAAGAGATGACATTTCTTACCTTATGAGCAGGTTTTGTAAGAAAGAGTTAGACCCAAATTTCAACACTTTCCTTGGTCAAGAGGCTCAATGATTTATTCCCTAGGTGGTTCCCAACTGGTGTTTCCCAACCCTAGTTTTTATCCAAAAGGAACCAATCCTTAGCCATTGTTTTCTTAAAGACTCCCTCTAGGTGTCTCCCTAGTGTTTCCCAACCTTAGTTTCTATCCCAATAGGAACCAATCCTCACCCTTTGTTTTCTTAAAGATTCTCTCATTTGGTAAACCCTAGTTTTCTTCACTTTCACCTCTTATGTGTTTCCACCCAATGAATCCCTCCACAAAAGGCACCAACCCTTTCCCAAGAGTCCTTTCTTTTGGTTCGCCAAGAGTTCATCCAGCCCTTAAAACTTGGCGACTAAGAAAACAAGAATCTCATGCATCCGTGTTGCGAGCCTTCTCCCCGCGTAGCGAGATAGACAATGGCTAGAATCCCTGCAATCCTTTGAGCATATGCATCGTGAGTCCTTCCTCCGTGTCACGAAATAGGCAGAACCCAGATTCATGATTTTAAGGCATATTTAACAACTTTTTCATGCATCTAACAAGGCTTAACTTAGTTATTGTAAGTGTAGCTTTAAAAGGCTTAGTTAGAAGCAATGTTTATAAATAGAAGCTGAAGCAGTTTGCATTAACGCTATTGTGTAGTGGAATTGAACAAACCGATATTCTTTCGCCCAGGGTCGACCCAATGTATTTATAGGCTTAAAGCAAAATTTAAATAGAGGCATTTTAAGTATGTTGAGAGAGAGTAACACAAAAATTAAGAATTTTTTTCATAGGTTCCCTTGGTCAAAAGTAATTCTATTTGATGCATGCGAAACACTAAATTTGAATATATTGCCATTTGAAATTAGAACCTGCAACATGAACTACAACTCTTCATTGAACTATCCCCTAAGTTTGGTGTGAGCTTGTATAAAATTTGAGTTACGAAATATATTTAAAACTAAAAAGAAAAGGTAAAAAAAAATTGAGGCCTAACCATGACCTAAAATATTTGCGGCCCTAAAGTCTTTGCTTTAGTTACATCCCCATTAGACCGGCCCTCTTTCGCCATATGCTATTTAGTACAAAATACTGTAAAGTTACGACTATAGTCGTGCTATAGCACGGTTGCATATTGCATAGAATAATCGGAACAAATCGCTATTTATTTGTGATCCGCAATTGACAAGATATGAGTATCATGCACTGAATAGTTGGATTATGAAGTATAATGACATTAGAGTTGTTTGTATATTAGCTTATTTGTTGATAAAATATTTTCTTGGCTGATTATCAGGGAGTGAGTAGAACTATTAAGTTTTGAAATACAGTGAATAACGTGAATTTATATGTTTTTGCTAATTAATTGAAATACAGTCGTTTTGATGAGCATGGAACTCAAGCCAAATGAGTGGAAGATGTCAAGGTACACTACTAGATCTACATACTGCCATTCATGAAATTACCAATGACTCATTTCTAAAAGAAAGCTCCTTTTATTTATTTTTGTATGGTGATTATAGTTTGCCATACATAACCAGCATTAGTTAACTTCCAACTTTAACGACATTATTTTATTGATTGGTAACTATATATATAGTCACTTCTTTTCCCCACCTTTGCTACTCAAAAACCCTCATATCTTTGAAAGTGTGTATCTCTCGACACAAATTATTTAAAAGTGTACTTGAGACTGCAATGGCTGGAGAAAGAAGAACCCCATACATCTAGAGCTTTATGTAACCATTCTCGATCAACCACTTGAGACTCCAATGGTTATACTGACATTTGTAGGCCCAATAAGCCCATCCAAATGTTGCATGAGAATACACATCCATTTGTGCTTGGACATATCTTTGGTAGTCTTGCATAGGCGCACCTTGTATGCTCCATTCAGCTGTCCATTCCCCTACCAAAAATAGAAAAGTAAAAACATTTTAGATATCCTCAATATATAATATGATATCTAAGAAAATTATCAATAAAGTTAACTATCATTGGTAAGGATTTGATTATTACCTACAAAACTAAGAGCGTTTGAAGAAGAGACACCACTAAGATCCCAGGCTCTGTCATTTCTTATGTAGTCGATATTTTGTTGAACACTCATGCCATTGAATTTGTCCGAATACATATTATAGTAATGCACATCAAGGACTACTTTATCAAAGCCTTTGACAAATGAGAGAAGAACTTTGGAATCTGTGGCCAATGGGTTTGACATGATCACATAAGTATTTGGGATGTACCTCCTCACAACATCATAAGCTGCCTTGTAATAGTTCTTGAGGCTATCTAGATTGACACCTAGTGGCTCATTCATCAGCTCTATTCCCCCTAAACTTTTTCTAAGACGATACCTGTAAACAAGTTCAATTCATGTATGAAGAAATCAGTATCGAGTAGGTAATTCATTTGGGGAACTAAGTTTTAAACAAGAGATATATAAAATAATATAACCACTAACTTACTAATATTTTCTTATAAAAAAAATTGATAATTCAATTACATGTGTCATCGCATCATATAAGATATACTCTCTTTGTCATCTTAGTCGTCATTTTAAAATTATACACACATATCATGAAAATCAAAGACAAATGCTAACCATTGTCGTTGATGACACATGTTAATGAATTCATTATAGATATATACGTATCAAAAGTCGTGTATTCAACTTTTTAAAAGTTAACATTATGTTTTCAAATACAAAATTGCTCTTTTTAGGTTGTTTAACATGTGTCGGACAAAAGTTTGCATGACCCATAATTTTTTACCATTTATGAAATTATTTGTATCTTTTACAATATCTTTAGATATATAGAGACAAAACCTTTTTGCTAAGAACTCTATGACAGAGACCGTCTGTGGAATGTATGAATAACCCCATTCTGTATATCCATCTCTTGTCCCACTATGCTCAAAACCATTTTGAGAACCTTCAATTGCATGCAAGTCCACAATGACTTTCATCCCATGCCTACTGCAAGTTACAAATATATACCCCATTAGTAATCACGTTTTTGTTTAGTGGTAAGAGTTTAACTTTTAAACTAGTAATGTTAACCCCCTAACTTTCACAAAGTTGTGATTTTGACTCCCTAAGAAAAAAAAACTACTAAACCGCCCCTAAGTTTTGCACTTGTGACAGTTTTGGCCCCCAAGACCAATTTTGACTCGGTCTACGCTGACGTGGCAACCTAAGTGAGGTGCCACGTGTTTTTTTTTTTCGTCTTTGGGAGCCAAAACTGCTACAGTTGCAAAACTTATGAGGCGATTTTTAGTTTTTTTTTAGAGAGCCAAAATCGCAACTTTGAGAAAGTTAGGGGGCTAAAACTGTTATTAAACTTGTAATTTAAATATGCTCATTGACTATTATAGTAAAATGACTATTAATATTGCTATCATTAATAAAAAATTCCCTCTAACCAATTTTTTTAAAATAATAATAATAATAATAATGAAAATAAATTGAATGTTGCACAAAAGGTGCATTACATGTTATGTGTTTACAATTTAAAATTTAAATACATTTTAAAGACTTACTATGCCCATGTGAAAGCATTGTCAAGTGCTGCCAAAGATCCTCCAACAAAAGGCTTAGGTGGGTTTGGATCTTGGGCTATCCACCATCCAACAGGTATTCTCACTGCATCTAAGCCATTTTGTGACATAAATCTGAAATCATCTTCAGTTATGTATGAATTCCAATGGTCCTGCAAAGCAAACAAAGTTCAACAAGAAGATAACTTCCAAATCTAGCAAGTTCTTTATTTCTCATGAAAATGTTCTTAGATTTCTTACTCGCATGACTTTAGGAGCTCTATCGCCATAACCATTAGTAAGTTGGTACTCTCCTTGTAATGTATTTACAATTGTCATGTGAAAAACTGATGGATCATTGTCATCCCAATTTGTGCCTTGATAATCTGCAATCACTGATGTCTTCGATTGAACCTTCACACATATATGATCAAGCATTAATAACTGAAGTGTTGGAAATTAACAATATTTATATGTAATTATTAATAACTTAAACAACAATATTTTATTATAAGAAAAATGTTAGAAATATTAGAGATATATGTTAGACACTAGTTAGCATTAGTGATGTAGTAGTATATATTGTGTAACCACCTCATTAGAAGGTATCTCTTATCATTTGTATCATTCACTTTTATCATCAATAGAAAGATTCTCTGAGTTTTCTCTCATTCCTTTATGAATATCATGTTTCCTAACAAGAAACACTCTCTTTCTAATACGGGCTATTCTATTGGATGAAATTCATGTGGGTTTCACCAATTTATGTGGAATCTATTTCTAAAGTGTGAGACCCACATAAATCACATCGAATAAAAGAGTAAATAATAGAGAAAAGAGTAAATATTAAAAAGAAAGTGTGCATAACATTTCTCTTCACTACAAAGAATGTTTGAAATTAAGAATTTATACATAAAGAAAAAAAAAACCAAAGTGTTTATAAGTGGTGGAGAGTTTCAGACTGTTTGTTTGATCGTGTTGACCATGAGTCTCCAAAGTTTGATAGAAAGTTAGACAACAAAGTACATGAAATTTGTCTAATTCTTTCTCCAATAGAATGCAAAAATATGAGACCAATGTCATTTTTTTCAAAGTCTCTTGATATCTATAATAGTAACTTGATTTAAAATAATTGGTCACTTACGATTTGTTTAGAAGTAGAGTACTTATTTAGAGTACATGATATGATTAAAATGATTTAAATTGAATAGATTGAGGATGGACCAAGTACCCGCCAAAATAGACCATTTGATGCTTTGATTCGAATTTTGAGGGGTTCATTTTTATTCCTTATAATCTGAAATGTTTCCTGGTTGCTAGGTGAATTTGAATTTGCTACAATTTGGTGTCCTTCTCCTTGCCCCACAAATTTCTTGTTAAACACTCTAAAATTGAAGGATGAGTCACTGACCCTCCAAAGCTGCAAATGAGCCAATAATTAAAATTTACCAAGTGTAATCAAGACAAGATTTCTATTTATTTTTTTATATATTCACATAACTTACCCTGAATGTTTCCCAACCAGAAGCAGAACCACGGTTGGCTACAATAGTAGTTCCTCCTCCATCTTCAGCAGATAGATATGTCTGAAACTTTCTTGACATGAATTGTACTTGAGTTCCATCCTAAAATCATCAAATATCAAAACTTAATAAGATGCGTTTAATTTGCTTAAAAACAATTCATTGGACAATTTTTATTTTTTTTTACATTGTTTGATTTAAAAACTGACCATGCGACTGGACAAATTATATATCAAATGATTGAACAAGCATGAATTCTCGTCTCTCACTAAACATATAGGCAACTTTTTGTCCTAGAGAGTATCAAAATATATGGGGGATCAATAAATATCTACTTTCTTCAATCTCCAACTACTTTTCCTTATGAATTAGGAATTTTAGAAATTAGGGTTTGTGTTATCAAACCTGCAGATTCATTTTCTTATTATAATTTAATTAAATTTTTTTTTTTAATTATTAATCAATTAGTTTTTACATTTTGCATGTAATTAATTATTTATGTTAATGACATGAAAACTTAATTAGTCAACACACACTGCCACGTCACCGCCACATTATTAATGACAATGCCAAATCACTAAAATTGGTAGGGATTAAAAAAAACCCAAAAAATGTGAAATAGTGGTTAAAAATAGAGAGATTAAAATTTCAATTAAGTTAAAATATGGAATCAAAAGTGCATTTAAATCTATTAGTTATCTGTTATAAGCTCATTCGCTCAGTCTAGTTCTATATTTGGCTTGAAAACTCGACAAGGATGAATAAACGAGGAAGGTGTATATGTTTTGTTGTGTGGAATGGAAGGATAAATCGAAGAATATTTGTTTCGTTGTGTGGAAAGAAAAAAGAAAAAAAAGTCATTCTAACAAATTATATCCCTCAATAACTACTTTGTCCGCCGTAAGGGATGAAATAATTATTAGAGTAGTTAGATAAATTACAATTTTTATATTAGTGGAAAAATGTAAAATGTTTTATTAACGATATTCTAAAATAACTAATAATATTCCTTAAAAAAAACTAATAGTATGGTGAGATAAATTAAACAAATATTCCAACGGAGACAAATAATATAATATGAGAAATTTATAATGATTTTTTTTTAAATATAACTAGAGAAATTTATAATTTATATGGGAATGATACCAAGAGATCTTTGTTGACAATTCCGTCAAAACGAGAAGGTTCCATCCATCCTTCAGCAACAAGCCAGTTTCCTAAATTCACAGCTTTGTAAGCAAACGAAAGAGAGTGAAGACATGAAAGACATAAAGCCAATAACAAGCTCAAATAATAGTTTGGATATTCCATTTTTTATAAATGATCTTGAGTTGGTTATGTAACGACTACCAAGGGCACTATATATAGCCTTTGATGAATGGTGAAGCTTTAAAAAAATATTTCTAGTCTCAAGATGGATGACTAATAATGCATTAACCCACATTCTCTTATTCCTAGTCTCAAGATCGATGCCTAATAATGCATGATTTTATTATTAGAACCAAAATTAACCCATAAAATTCAAAATTAATCATGTTAATCATATAATATGGAGAAGCATACCTGTTTCTATCATGACCGTATTGGTATAAAATAGATACGAGTAAATACTAAATACTAAATAGGTTAGTTAGTCCTCAAATTTGTATTCAGTAATCAATTTCATCCTCAAAATTTTCAAAATAGTCGATAAGTCTATGAATTTTATGAATGTCAATCAATTTAGTTGCTCTGTCATGTTTTGCCGTTAATAGTGTTGACGTGTCACATTAAGCGTTGATGTGGAGTACCAAATTAGCTTTTACATATACAAGGACGAATTTGATCGATTTTTATTTTTTAAAATTTTGGGCTTTTTTTTAAAACAAAAATCATTATAAATTGCTACAGTGTCAAATTCATCTTTAAATTATTCATTAAAAATCAAGTTGGTCGTCAACTATCAAATCGATTCCTGGAGTATTTATCGTATATATCAAATTGATCCATGATAGTGCCAAATAAATACTAAAATAAGAGAATGGGTTTAAATTAAACCAAGGGTAGATACACCCTTATTTGTGAACTTTGTAGATTTAGAGAAACTTGGATTAGTTCAGGGGAGGAGCCCTTCATGGGCTGGGGTGGGCCACGGCCCACCCGAAAAAATTGAAAATTTAACGACTCTAGGTCTACTTTGCGAGATTTTACACAATTTTTCTATGATTTTTGTGTTCGGCATATCCAAATCCGCACTAATTGGTTTATTGGCCATCTAGAAAATTAAAGAGTTAAAAATTATAGGTCGTGGCCCACCCAAAAAAAATTAAAAATTTAACGACTCTAGGTTTACTTTGCGAGATTTTATACAATTTTTCTATGATTTTTGTGTTCGGCATATCCAAATCCGCACTAATTGGTTTATTGGCCATCTGGAAAATTAAAGAGTTAAAAATTATAGGTCTATTTTGCGAGGTTTTAAACAATTTTTCAACAGTTTAGGTTTTCGGCCGTTTCAAAAGTGATATATGTGATTTGTTTCATGCTTATGCTTGACTGGTTAGCGGAGGTTTACGTACCTTCTAACTTTTTCGGGTTTTAAATGTCTTTGATATTGTCTTGTCAAATGAACATTCCTCCAATTAAGAGCTGTATTATAAAAATAAAAAAAAAGATTCATAATTTATAACATTAGTAAACTATGTAATTTAAGCATCGACCCAAACTTTTTAGTCAAATTTTGCAATTTCAACTTCATGCTTCAAGCTTATTACTACTTTATTTATGTTTACATATTATTTATAGTTTGTTATAGCGGCTCACTCAAACTATTTTTTCTAGCTGGATTAGATTAGTTTGAAACTTTGTAAAGAAATTGGTGGTGTATTTGTGTTTAATTTGTTCATATTGAGCAAGGGACATATAATGATGATGATGATGATGATGATGTGTCTAAAGCTAAAGACTTGGTTACAAGGAAGACAGTGGCATTGGAAAATAATGTGATTTGATAATTTAGAGCCAGAGAGTGTGAAGTTTATAGCAAGAGAGATACTATCTCCGATCCTATATATAAGACCTTTTTGTTAAAATCACGGGAATTAAGAAAGTGGATATTTATATTAAAGTTGTTTGTAATCACTATTGTTTTTACAATTTTATCCTTAAAAGAGATAGTTAATTTATGTTTTCTATATGTTATTTATTGTTGATTGAAGAAAAAGATGTAAAATAAATAGGAGCATGTATGTAAAGAATTAATTAATGTAGTTGGAAATAACAAAAGAGCCTTATAAAAAGGGACAATTTTTTTTTTAAAAGGGTCTTATAATTAGGAATAGAGGTACTACTTATTTTGAGGAAGCTTGATCATCCAATCCAATCCAAATGTTGTAAATCTTGAAAGTTTTCGTTACTTCTTGAATGTCATGTAGTCTTTATTTGGTCTTTAATTACATAAAGTTATTTCATTCGGTTTTTTTTTTTTTTAAGGAAAGTTATTTCATTCGGTTAGCATTAATATTTTGAAAATTGCTCGTATTTCAATAAAAAACATTTATTTCTATACAAACCGACCAAAACACTCCTATGTGACTTAAGTCATGCATGTGTAACACCTGCGTGACTTAAGTCATGTTCGCTACATAGTATATCCCACATGAGTTAACTCACGTAGGTTATAATCAACGTGAGTTAACTCATGTAGATTATACTTTAGTTTACTGAACGTAAATTAACTCATGTGAAGAATATTTTAGTCATTTTGTATGCGAGTGAGCGTTTTTTGTTAGGATATGAACAATTTTCTAATATTCTCCGTAGAGTTTAGCCTTTTGCTCTTCTTGCTCTTAGGTCTTGATAGGGGAAGTTGAGCCCCCTTTTACTATTCTAACCATATTTGGTTTTCATATTTCACATTGAGTCCCATTTTATCAACTTCAAGCTTCTCATATCATATCTTGTACCGAAAGACTCGTTCATATTATGATAAAATGTTAAAAGAAAACCTGTACTGAAAGGCTAAATTGTCTCTCGGTATTTTAGTTTGAAACTTAGTTTTTCTAAATCTACTGAGTTCATAAATAAGGGTGTGTCAACCCTTGGTTTAATTTAAACATTTTTTTTTTAGTTTTTAACATTTATTTGAAAGTATCATAAATCTGTTTGATAGATAAGAAAATAATTCAAAGATCGATTTGATAGATTAATTAGTGAGGGGCATACTCTTGAGACTAATTCGTCCCTATATACGTAGAAGCTGACTTAAAACTACATGACAACGTTTAACGTGACACATCAACACTGTTAACGACGAAACTTAATAGAGAATAAATTGATCGAAGTTCGTAAAATTTAGAGACCTATTAACTATTTTGAAAAACTCAATAATAAAATCAACCGATACGTATAAATATGAAGACTGAATAGCCTATTCACTCAAATAGATACAATAAAGCATTTGTTGAACCTTTTGTGATATTGGATTAGAGTACCGTTTTCTCTAATTTAATAAACTGAAAAATCTGAAGTAAGCACCAACTTCATCGGGAGAAAGGACGAGCACATTCATTAATTAATCAATCAATCCCATTAATCAGTACCAGGACTCAAGATGGCCAATAGAACAAGTATATAATGTTGAAAAGTATACTCATTGCATTCCACTAGACTAGATGATCTCAAACACCACTCTAAAAATAAGTCTCCCACTGACAGCGGCTTTTACCACTGGCAAATGACCTAAGTTTCTGACGATGGGCAATATAGTCAATATGTCAATTGAAATAATAGTTAAATATTGAACGCCATGATTTTAAAGAAAGATTAGTTTTTCTTTGTTGTAGAAAGAGTTTTGTCTATGCATAATATCATGCAAGGTTCAAGGTTCAAATCTCGGACACTATCACAAAAAAAGAAAGAGCTTTGTCTTGATAGATTTAATTTACGTAATGACATGTTTACATGACTTTAGTTTGTATTTTCAAGTGATTGAGTTATTTCTATGAGCTATTTTTCCTTCACCATAATTAATACCTTTCTAAGTTTTTCTAGTAAGTTTTTTAATTGGCCAGTTGCTAACATAGTTTAAAACCGGTTTGGACTGCCCGGTCTAACCGGTTTGGAAATCGATGGGTATGTCGGTTTGAGCCATATATCATATCAACTATTTAATTAAACTGGTAAGATTCATTGAAAATCGGTTAAAACTAGTTACTTTCCGGTTTTGAAACCAATCCGCTTTAATCAATTTTTTATGTTCTTCAGAAAAATAATTTTTTATTTATTTATGTTTATTAGTCATTAATTAGATCCATTATACACGGATTAATAGTAATACTGATTAATTTTGAAAGAATTTGAAAACAGTGAAGAACCGGAGATTGAACCTTGAACATCGGAATGAATCAAAGAAGCTCTACCACTGAACAATATCCCTTTCAGCACTTTTGGGCTGGTTTTTTCTTTTCAACAATGTCCTCAATTTTCAATACAAATAACACATGTAATTAATAGATAAGAATAAATTTAAATATTAAAAAAATGTAACAAACGATATGAATATATATGGCTCATTTTGTTTTTCTTTATCATTTAAAAAGTGTAACAAACTAAATGAGTATATCTCTACTTACTTTTTTTTTTTTGAAGGAATTTATACTTACTTTTTTTATCATCGCAATTATACCTTTAAACAACTTTTTTCTATAATAAAGATTGTTGTTGGTGTTATTGAAATAGATAATCATGTTTAATTTGGTTTGTTATAACTAGAAAGCAACAAACATATGTATTTTTAGTTTTAATCAAAATCAAAATTTCATATAAAAAACATAATTCATAATTTTCAAATTTTAGCGCAGTAAAAAGAGCAGGAAAAAAACAATTGGAAGCTTTTTTGGCTCATGAATAAATTTTCTTCTTAAATATAATAAATATCATCAAAATTAAATCCAGAAAAGTAAATCCAAAGATTCATCATTCAAGAAAATCACTTGCTTGCTGTGCTATTTTTTTTATTAAAAACAAATAAATTATTTTAAGTAAAAATAAATAAACAATTTTAATTAATGGAAATTCATCATCCATCACCATGTTCATCATATAACCAAAAAAATAGAAATTAATATCTCAAAGTAGTATATAAAAAAAAAGGCAAAGATACAATGTAAGAAGGTGACTCAATATAATTCACAAAGCATAGAATAGAAAGAGTTGGGAATTAGTATCAAATATAGAGAAGAGTAATAATCACGAAATAAAAAAAATTCAAATTGATAATTATAAAATTTGGATGAGTGGCCAACTTTTTTTTGTCAAGTTTATCACTCATCATCTCAACAAACATCACCAAATGCCTGGAGTGCTATATAATATTTCTAAAGAGCTCTTGTTATATGTTACAAAGATTTCATTAAACACAATTACAAATAGTTTATAAAACTAACTCTTCATGGTTTCTACAATTGGAAGTTCCATGTCATAATGGTAAAGCAAATTTGATAGTGACACAATATGAAAGATCTTTTTTACTACTCTTTTTACTTAAATGTCGTTAATATTTCAAGTTAGTGTATTTTGAAATTCAAAATGCAAAGAATATAAAAAGGCTAGTGTATTTTGAATACCACAGATAATGTACCGAATTTTTAGCTTACTTTTTTAAAAAATAAATAAAAACTTAAATTGACAAATATTTGGGAGGGAGTTTTTTTTAGGGTTAACCTCATTAGAATTTAATGCACCACAATTAGAGGGAAAATTCTAGGTTTAGGTGTTGCATGACCTAATAAGCTTTTAGAATAAGGGATATATATATATATATATATACACACACACTAGACTTTTGACCCGTGCGACGCACGGGTCCTACCAACCGCAATAGACATCAATGAGTGATATTATATAGTTCTATTAAATATAGTATGATAAACATTCATATTTTTTTATACCATTATCTTTGAATTTAAATTTCATCCGATTGTGGAATAAAGTAAATAGAAGTAGTCATAATTCATAGCATAGCTCAAAAATGTCGTGTACATTTGTGTTGGCTTAAAACCGAATAAAAAAGATGTAGCCCAACACAGTAAGTTCCACACATTAGCAAGTTTTAAACTTGATTGGTGCAATGTTAAAAAAAATAAAAATTACAAAATAGTTTAATACTATTAAAAATTACAAAAGAAATTAATAGAGATAAATGTTGCAATAAAAATCTTAACATTTGAATCTTACCAATACGTCTACTTTACTTTTTGCATATCCAAAAACATAATTTATTAAACTTATTTGTTTGCTTGGGTAACAAATAACCATTCATAGGTGGTAACCTTGTACTTTTTTGGATGATGACTAAACCATTTGTTGAGTTTCCGCATTGAGGTTTAAAGGAAGTTATTCAATTAATAGCTTAGAACTACTACCGAGGGTGATTGATTTTCATATATACACATTTGTAATTGACTTTATAACAAAACATAAACAAAGATTATCATATAAGAACTAATATACTAAAAGAACAAATGAAATCCACACTTCACTTTTGGAACAAAAGAGATAATATGCTATGCGATTTGCTTATGAACCTAAGGTAAAATCCAAAAAAATAATGATTTATATATAAGTTTAAAGATATATACAAAGAATTTCTCATTTCATAATCTTAACAATAATAATGTGGAGTGGCTTAAACTTTCTATATTTTGGTCATTGTTACTATCTTCCTTCCATTGAGAACCATGCTATGAATATCATATTTCTTTCTCTTTCTGAAATGCTACAATATCAATCTGTCAATGAAAAAAAATATCAATACCAGTAGAATTCTTGTGCTATAACATATAGTTTTTTGGTGAGCCAATTGCATTATATTGGGGGAAAAAATAACGTGAAATATAAAAAGAACTTAGAGATCAAGGAATAAAACTAATATTAATTAAAAAAAAAGGACTAAAACTAATATGCAAAATGGAGTTATATATGCTCTTCTCAATGCCAGAGTTATGAGTAATCACTCTATTTAATTTGTAGAAGAGGGAATTTGGATGAATATTGAAGACGATACAAACTTGAATCTGCAATAGTAGGGAGGGACAACATCAATGTAATTCCTGCCAACTACCATGTTGTCGTTGGAGAATAGTCCTAAAATCACTATTCCAATTCAAAGCAATTTGTACCTCCAACGTCAATAATCTCTTTTAGCCATTCAAATTAGTAACACATTAAGAAAAAGGTCAGCAACTAAAGATAAACCAACTATCCTCAAATAAAAAAGGTCTATCTGTCATGATGTATCTTACCAAATAACCAGATTAAGAGGTAATAAGGTTTGGAAAAGGCAAAGCAAATTGTTAACAGAACTCCTATATAAATAACATACGAAAATGTGAGCATGGGGAAGAGAAAGCATTGAAAATTTGAGCATTGGAAACATAGCAATGAAGATAGTGGTTATTAATTGCATTACATTCATGCATCGGCAGACTCCAAAGGCTGTGGGAGGGAAATTTAAAAATTGAACCTAGCATGCTGAGTAGGAAAACCACTCACGAAAATTAATTGCTTGGGGGATGGAGGGAAAAGATTAGGTTAAAATTAGGGTGAACATTTGCTTGACCAGACAAGCTTTAGTAAGAAAGATATATATATATATATATATATATATATATATATATATATATATATATATATATATATATATATAATGAAGTATAATGACATTAGAGTTGTTTGTATATTAGCTTATTTGTTGATAAAATATTTTCTTGACTTATTATTAGGGAGTGAGTAGAACTATTAAGTTTTGAAATACAACGAATAACATGAATTTATATGTTTTTGCTAATTAATTGAAATACAGTCGTTTTGATGAGCATGGAACTCAAGCCAAATGAGTGGAAGATGTCAAGGTACACTACTAGATCTACATACTGCCATTCATGAAATTACCAATGACTCATTTCTAAAAGAAAGCTCCTTTTATTTATTTTTGTATGGTGATTATAGTTTGCCATACATAACCAACATTAGTTAACTTGCAATTTTAACGACATTATTTTATTGATCGGTAACTATATATATAGGCACTTCTTTTCCCCACTTTGCTACTCAAAAACCCTCATATCTTTAAAAGTGTGTATCTCTCGACACAAATTATTTAAAAGTGTACTTGAGACTGCAATGGCTGGAGAAAGAAGAACTCCTTACATCTAAAGCTTTATGTAACCATTCTCGATCAACCACTTGAGACTCCAATGGTTATGCTGACATTTGTAGGCCCAATAAGCCCATCCAAATGTTGCATGAGAATACACATCCATTTGTGCTTGGACATATCTTTGGTAGTCTTGCATGGGCGCACCTTGTATGCTCCATTCAGCTGTCCATTCCCCTACCAAAAATAGAAAAGTAAAAACATTTAGATATCCTCAATATATAATATGATATCTAAGAAATTATCAATAAAGTTAACTATCATTGGTAAGGATTTGATTATTACCTACAAAACTAAGAGCGTTTGAAGAAGAGACACCACTAAGATCCGAGGCTCTGTCATTTCTTATGTAGTCGATATTTTGTTGAACACTCATGCCATTGAATTTGTCCGAATACATATTATAGTAATGCACATCAAGGACTACTTTATCAAAGCCTTTGACAAATGAGAGAAGAACTTTGAAATCTGTGGCCAATGGGTTTGACATGATCACATAAGTATTTGGGATGTATTTCCTCACAACATCATAAGATGCCTTGTAATAGTTCTTGAGGCTATCTAGATTGACACTTAGTGGCTCATTCATCAACTCTATTCCTCTAAACTTTTTCTTTGACTATATCTGTAAACAAGTTCAATTCATGTATAAAGAAATCAGTTTCAAGTAGCTAATTCATTTGGTGAACTAAGTTTTAAACAATGAGAGTGAGTGTTAGCGAGAGTGTTTTCAACATTCAGTCTGAGGAAGATATGAATAAACCAGAAATCAATTAATTACACGTGTCTTCGCATCATATAAGATATACTCCCTCCATCCTCTAAGTTGTCATTTTAAAAGTATTCACACATACCAAGAAAACCATTACGTTTTTACATTTTATGGAATTATTTGTATTTTTTTACAATATTTTAGATATAAAGAGACAAAACCTTTTTGCTAAGAACTCTATGACAGAGATTGTCTGTGGAATGTATGAATCACCCCATTCTGTATATCCATCTCTTGTCCCACTATGCTTAAAGCCATTTTGAGAACCTTCAACGGCATGCAAGTCCACAATGACTTTCATCCCATACCTGCTGCAAGTTACAAATATATACTTGATTAGTAATCATGTGTTAGTTTAGTGGTAAGAGTTTAATCTTATAACTTTTAAGTACATAATTTAAATCCGCTTGGTGACTATCGTAGTAAAATGATCATTAATGTTATTATAATAATAAAAATTTCCCTCTCCCAATTTATTTAAAATAATAATAATAATGTAAATGAAAATAAATTGAATGTTGCACTAAATGACATGTTACATGTTATGTGTTACAATTTAAAATTTAAGGGAGTTTCTATGGTACACCCTCAAATTAAGATGTATCGGTACACCTATTTTATAAATCAATAAATTAAAGATCATTTTTATGTAATAAAGATATATTTATCGACTTTTATATTTTAGAAAATAGTATTTCATAAGAAAAAACACCATTTCATTCTTTATAAGAATCATACTAATTTTTCACATTTTATCGAAAAAATAATCAATATTCACTATTATGAGTAATAGAAATTTTAAAAAAATTGAATTTTGATTTGCCGACACTTTTGAGAAATAAAACATAATTATTATAATTGTAACTGATAAAAAATATATTTTTTTTAAAAAAAATAACTCATTAAACTATTAATTTAATATATAGGTGTACCCATACACTCAATTTTGTTGAGTGTACAGTAGACCAAAATTTAAATACATTTCAAAGACTTACTATGCCCATGTGAAAGCACTGTCAAGTGCTGCCAATGATCCTCCAACAAAAGGCTTAGGTGGGTTTGGATCTTGGGCTATCCACCATCCAACAGGTATTCTCACTGCATCTAAGCCATTTTGTGACATAAATCTGAAATCATCTTCAGTTATGTATGAATTCCAATGGTCCTGCAAAGCAAACAAAGTTCAACAAGAAGATAACTTCCAAATCTAACAAGTTCTTTATTTCTCATGAAAATGTTCTTAGATTTCTTACTCGCATGACTTTAGGAGCTCTATCACCATAACCATTAGTAAGTTGGTACTCTCCTTGTAATGTGTTTACAATTGTCATATAAAAAACTGATGGATCATTGTCATCCCAATTTGTGCCTTGATAATCTGCAATCACTGATGTCTTTGATTGAACCTTCATACATATATGGTCAAGGATTAATAATTAAATTGTTGGAAATTAAGAACAATATTTATATGTAACTTGATTTAAAAGAATTGGTCTCTTAAGATTGGTTTAGAAGTAGAGTACTTATTTAGATTACATGATTTGATTAAAATGATTTAAATTGATTAGCTTGAGGATTGAGTACCTGCAAAAATAGACCATTTGATGCTTTGATTCGAATTTTGAGGGGATCATTATTGTTCCTTATAATCTGAAATGTTTCTAGGTTGCTAGGTGAAGCTGAAAAGGATACAATTGTGTTGCCTCCTCCTATATTATTTAACCCCACAAATTTTTTGTTGAACACCCTAAAATTGAAGGATGAGTCACTGACCCTCCAAAGCTGCAAATGAGCCAATTATTAGAATTTACCAAGTGTAATCAAGACAAGATTTCTAAATTTCTTTGATATACACATTACTTACTTACCCTGAATGTTTCCCAACCATAAGGTGAACCACGGTCAGCTACAATAGTGGTTCCTCCCCCATTTTCAGCAGATAGATATGTCTGGAACTTTCTTGACATGAATTGTACTTGAGTTCCATCCTAAAATCATCAAGTATCAAAACTTAATAAAGTGCGTTTGATTTAAAAACTGGTCATGGGATTGGACAAAACATATATCAAATGATTGAAAAAAAGAAAAGAAAAAAAAAAAAAAAAAAAGAATTTTTGTCTCTCACTAAATTCATGGGGCAACATTTTGTCCTATAGACTATCAAAATATATTGGGGAGCAATAAATATCTACTTTCTTTTAAACGTTCATAATGTTTAGTGTTTTTTGATAATTATCATTATTTATCTCAATTTGACTCTTACAATCTAAATTAAAACAGTATATTAATTAAATATATGATTTTTATATCATTTCATATTTATAAACTAGTTCAACCACCAATTTTTTTATCAAGAATTACAAATTTAATAAGCTAATTCATCTGCTATCAGCTTTAAACTAAATTATCACTTATCCGTTATAAGTTCATACGCTTGGTCTATTTCCATATTTGGCTCGAAATTAAACTAGAAAATGATGTTTAGAAAGAAATAAAAAAAAAATTAATTAGAAATGATATAAAAAAAATAAAAGATAAAATTAGAATGAAATAGAAAATAAAAAATTCCCAAAATTCGTATCTCATTTGTATATACTTTCTCCGATCATATTTATAAGCAAACAATTATTAATTAGGTTCATTAAATAACTAATGTATCTGATCTACTAATGTATCTGATCTATATAATTGCTCACATACATTAGATATTCAAAAGTTGTTTTTTGTTTATATATGTGTTCGGAGAGAGTAATATAAATACTAAAAATTTATTATTATATTATCTAATGTATCAGATTTATATAATTTATATGAAACACATAAGATTCTTTTTAAAATATAACTAGAGAAATTTATAATTTATATGGGAATGATACCAAGAGATCTTTGTTGACAATTCCGTCAAAACGAGAAGGTTCCATCCATCCTTCAGCAACAAGCCAGTTTCCTAATTCACAGCTTTGTAAGCAAACGAAAGAGAGTGAGGACATGAAAGACATAAAGCCAATAAGAAGCTCAAATAATAGTTTGGATATTCCATTTTTTGAATGATCCTGAGTTGGCTATCACCAAGGGCACTATTATAGCCTCTAATGAAGCTTTAAAATATTGATCAATAATATTTTTTAGATTAATGTTGCTCCACATTCTCTTATTCTTATCTCCTAGTCTCAAGATGGATGCATACTAACAATCCATGATTTTAATATTTTAACCAAAATCAACCCACATTCTCTTCTTTTTTTTTGTTGACAAAACCCACATTCTCTTATTCCTAGTCTTAGATCGATGCGTATAATATTGCATGATTTTAATATTAGAACCAAAATTAACCCTTAATTAAAATTCAAAATTAATCATGTTAATCATTTTAGTGTGTCCTATGCACCCTTTGTTATATCCTCTTCACGTATCTTCTCAAAGATATTCAAATACGCAATTGATGAATCAAGAATAGACTTTTCTCATCTTTGTTTTTGTGTTCATGATATTTTGCCTTTTATGTATTAGTGGCATTGTTCGCCAATGCAGGGTATGCTATCATTCACGATTTTAAGAACAACTTGAAGCTTAATATGACTTTCATTTGCGCGTATCATATATGGTAATATTCTCCTTGGAAAATTGGTAGGTTTGATGGGAATTGATTTGATGTTGTGCTTCCATTCTCCATTGTTTATCTTGAAGGTTGAATCAAACCTGAAAGTTTTATATTAATTTGTTGGGACACTTGTTGATGATAATGGTAATGGTGAAGTTGGTTGAATATTGATGCAACTAAAAAGAGAAATATAATTAATAGCTTGAAAACTTTGTTTATTCAATCACCAGCGTCAAGACGGGCACTAATTAATGTTTCCATCTTTCCGCTCTTCGTGGCAAGGAACCATAAATTGGTTAAAAAGAAATAAGTGAATTGTAAAATAGTTATAATGTCTTATATTGTTTCTATTGTTGTTCATTGTTCTTGTTTTAATGGAATTTAACTAATTTTTTATTGATAATTTAAATAATATGATAAAAATGATAAAATAGTTTAGATGAAGGGTAAAATGGAAGAAAAAGTCTAGTCCAAACAATGTGCACCCCCTTGATATATTGTTATAGATAGAAGAATAGGTATATTGTGATAGATGCAATTCATTATCTTTATGTGATTTGTTTCTTTCTTTTTTATTAGAGAATCAGTTACATGTTTTTTTTTTCTTTTCTAAATTCCCTTTATATATATTAGATTAGATATTGTTGGAACATGTGTGGAAATTGAGTTAAAAGATTAAACACAAATTTTCATGTTGGGTAGAATTAGTGTTGTGTGAATTGAAAAAAGTGGAAGTCTCACATCGGATGAAACACACACATTAGTAGTGTTTATAGTGGGGGCGTACCTCTAATGGGGTTCCATAATTATGTGAACGAAGTAGGCACTAGAGAAAAAATATATATATTGATATATATATTTTATTAGTTGGAAATGATAAATTAAATAATTAATTTAATCATTATTAGAAAGTGCTTTCTTAGTCCCAAAGTTTTGCTAAAAAATATTTTGGAACGCAATATAGAATATTTCGGAACACAATTTGAAATATTTTGGTATGCAATCTAATATATTTTAGTGTATGATCTGGAAAATATTTTGATACTCAATAATATATTTCAGTACTGAATAATATATTTTGATACTCAATTTAAGATATTTTTGTAATAGATCTAATATGTGAATTAATTACGATTATTTATGGTGCAGTACATAATCGAACAGGTGAATTGCGCTGTTTTATTCTGGAGGCGCGTCTTAAGATATTCTCTTTTCTGACTACCTAACATGGGAATTTCTGTTTAGTCTTTTAACTCAATTTCCACACATGTTCCAACAATCCCCCACTTAAATTTAAAATATGGTTTCAGATATAACGTCAAAGACGTTTCTAAAAGGTTGCTAATAAACAAAGGTGTCGCCTACAACTTGAATCTTTGCATAGCGAATACTATTCTGATTTATCAAGAGTTGCTTACAACATTGAACTCTATCTCAGACATAGAGTCCGCACACAAACCTATTCCTAAGGTGTATTCTAAAGCTCGTGTGTTTATGGCCCTGCATGTCTATCCCGTTTTAACGAACACTCTAGGTATTCTGCCCCGAATTTCATAGGAACCGGCGTTAGTTCCACATTCGTATAGGTGAATTTATCAAGAGTACTCTTGTAGCTATGTACTCCACTCCACATAGAGTATAGATCTCATTAAGAGTTTCTATTATCTCATCCTCTTGTCGCTGCATGAATCATGATTTCTTAGTCTTCTCATAACAAGTTCTATCACTCATGACTTGTTATCACCAATTGAACCTATTTACTCTTGTGGCTATGTATTCCACTCCACATAGAGTATAGATCTCATTAAGAGTTTCTATTATCTCATCCTCCAGTCGCTGCAGGAATCATGCTTTCTTAGTCTTCTCATAGCATGTTTTATCACTCATGACTTGTTATTACCCATTGAACCTATTTCTTGGGATCTCTAGTCATGTAGGTCGGGTTACCATCACTAGTGACCTTTGGGCATTAGTCCTATCATATTGGATGTGTTTAGGACTTTCTTTCTAGTAATTCATTTCGTCAAAGGATTGACTAATTCTTTATGAGTACGTACATGATATACTTAAATTGTTCCTTTTGAGAGTAGCTAGCTCTCTAATCCTTTATGTGTTCGTGCCTTAATAATCGTCTCTTATCATTGTAGTAATGATTCTCAACTTTTGTAATAACTGCATTACTATGTATTAACACTTCTGGCAACGGTGTCATCCACTAAGAGTTCTCAACTAGCAAGCATCTTATCAACTTACATCTTCACTAGTTTTCTCTACTAGTTTTCGCTAGTGTTCTCATCTCAGATACATTCTATAGTGGACCGAGTCAATATCATTTGTTTCAACAAACAACTCTTCTTGTGATGTTCAATGTGCAGCCACTGGTCACTTAAGACTCACCTCAATGATGTTCTATTTTGTATCTTGTACCATTCAAGTACGATAGGATACTTCTCATCTGTATCTTGTACCAGTCAAGTACAATAGGATACTTCTCATAATGTAATCCTAGAGTCATAATCTTCTTAAGACACCTCACGAATTTTTCAATAGAGTGGCAATGCTTCTAATCCGTCTACGAGTAAACTTGAACAAAAGTCTCAAGACGTGGTCAACGTCGAGTCTAATACATTCAATGGCATACCTAAAAATTGTCAATAATGCTCACATATTCTGTTTGTCTAACACCATCTTAAGTGTCCTTGAAAAATTTTACACTTGAATCATAAGGTGTACTTGCAAGTTTACAGTCAAATAATTACATTTCCTTAAGATATTCTATGAATATATCTTTATATATTTGTATTAAATAGATACTCTAAAGCATGTGTTGAATCTTTCTGTTGATATTGGATTAGAATATTGTATGCTCTAATTTAATAAACTGAACAATCGGAATTAAGCACCAACTTCATCAAGAGGAGGACAAGCACATTCATTAATTAATCAGAGTTCTATGAATCAAGATGACCAATAGAAAAATATATAATGTTTAAAAGTATAGTCATTGCATTTCCACTAGATACTGATCTCAAGCACCACTCCACTGATCACTCACAAGAAGGCGGATTTTACAATTGGCAAATAACCTAATTTTCTGATAGTGGGCAGTCAACATGTCCATTGAAATAATAGTAAAATATTGAGCAGCCCTGATTTTGTAGAAAAAGTTTTATCATCATAAAAAAAAATTCCTGCAAATCACGCCAACTCAAACCCTAACAGTAATACAAAGGCAACACACCAAGATAGCAGGAGGGGAATCAGTGCACCAAAAGACACCCCTGGGCCTATTAGATATGATTAATCCATAATCATTAGTAGAGTTAGTTTTAATAAATTAGCTTTACTTTTAATAAGTTTGTTAGTTAGTTAGTTACTAGATGACTTGCTCTCCAAGTCATGTATAGAAATAGATTGTAATATTTCTCTATTTCATCAATCAATGAAATCATAACAAACTTCCAACACTTTCTTCTCTCTATGATCACTTCCTCATTCTCTATTCTTCTCTCTCTAAATTCATCCATTGTTATGTTATTGTTACTTGTTTTGCAAGAAAACGATAGATGCGCTAATAGGGCCAACACTAACACATCATAAAACCATCTAGTAAAAACCAAGAACTACACTATTACCCCCAATTTGAGTCCTCAATCAGCATGAAAGCATCACCACTACGCCCATGCTAGCAACAGTTGTTGCAGAAGTAGTCAACAAACAGACTAAACATATACTTTTCTAATACCATTCTACTCGCCTTCCTTTTATGGTCGAATCGAACCTTCTTTTGCCTAAGAATTCGCAATAAAACTATTCACCCAATATAAAGCATTCTGGGTCGGACTCAATTATGACCTCACCATGTTTAAGCCATAAACGACTATCGGATGGCTCTAATGCAAACAACACACCTAAGAATTCAGCTAGATTTTATCGTGTTTGATTAAAAAATTTAAGATGACATGAGCAAACAGTTGTTTTTAATGTAATATTTTGAACATCAAACATTGCAGGTTTATGGGCTAGGAGTATTATTTTATTTTTTTGAGGCAATGTGCTAGTAATATTTTGAAATTAGAGAAATCAAGAATTTCATTCAACTAATATTTTATTAAATTATTCTACTATTTAGAGTTTGTTGAGATGGTGGAACTCAATAGATTCTTATTTTTATTTTCCTTCTTATTTTGTTTCCAAAAGACCAAAAAAAATAGGAAAAAACTGCGTAGTGATATTTTTATGTAACAATAAGCAAAATAAAAGTAATATTTTTGTAGCTTAGTGAATTAATTAACCTACAATGTATTCTTGCCCAGGAATCTATGTGCAATTTAGTTCTTCCAATATAGTTGTTGCTTAAAGAATTTGAATATGCATTCATATGTTGAACTATAGCATTTTATTCATTAGAGTAACCACAGTACATGCAAGGGTTGCTTTCCCACCCTTGCTACTAAAAAATTCTCATATTTTTCGGAGCATGAATTCAAATAACACAAATTATTCAGAAATATACAATCATATGACAAAAGTTTGATAGTTTTTTTAGAAGCATACATTTGAAGCGATGTTGGGTTGGCAAAAGAAACCCCCTGCATCTAGGACGGTCGCTCTCCTCCCCATGTTACTCGAAATCCCTCACATCCTGTCGAAAGCTATCTTTCAGTAGGCTTTATTTACTCAGCTTTATGTAACCATTCTCGATCATCCACTTGAGACTCCAACGATTAAACTGACATTTGTAGGACCAATAAGCCCATCCAAATGTTGCCCGGGAATACACATCCAATTGGGCTTGGGCGAAGTTTTGGAAATCTTGCTTAGTCGCACTTTGTATGGTCCACTCACCCGTCCATTCCCCTACCAAAAGAAAAAACATATAGTTATCCCCAATATATAATTTGCATGAGTTATTAGATGTTTCATATTTGTATTAAATCACATTTCACTTCTATCACACACACAAACATAGACCAATAAAATTGGTTAGGATTTGATTTTTACCTACAAAAGTAAGAGCATTTGTTGAAGATACACCACCAAGATCTGAGGCTCTTTCATTTCTTATGAAGTCAATATTTTGTTGAACATTCATGTTGTTGAATCTATCCCAAAAAAGATTGTAGTAATGCACATCAAGGACTACTTTGTTGAAACCACTAACAAATGAGAGAAGAGCTTTAGAATCTCCATCCAATGGATTTGACATGATCACATAAGCCTCTGGGTTGTATTTTCTCACAACATCATAAGCTGCCTTGTAATACTTCTTGAGACTATCAAGATTGACACCTTGTGGCTCATTCATCAGCTCTATTCCTCCTAAACTTGGTTTATTACCATACCTGTCCATAAATTCAATTCAAGTATAAACAATTCAACTACTAAATTTAAGTGTGAGTGGATAGTCCTAAATTGATTAGAAATATATTAATAGATTAAATGGATAATATGTGAAAGAGGTACCGACTCATATATGTAATGTCTTAATGTCTTGAGTCTTACTCGCTACGCTTCAGACAGACATACTTGTAGGTAATAGCTACTCATACTTGAATATTCCACTACATTTATTTTGTATAAACTTCACTTCTCTTATATATTATTCATTTAGCCTATTAATATCCAATATGTGACTAAGCATCACTCACTCATACTTAAATTCCAATATAGAGAAGAAATTAGATCATTATCTAGATACAAACCTTTGTGCTAAGAAATCAATCACAGCGACTGTCTGAGGTATGTAAGAATCACCCCATTCTATATATCCATCTCTTGTCCCGCTATGTTCATTGCCATTTTGAGAACCTTCAACTGCATGCAAGTCCACAATCACTTTCATCCCATGGTTTCTGTAAGTTACAAAGATACTTGATTTGCAATCATAAAACATTAATTAAAATACATTGAATGTTGCACATAAAGTATAGAACACTTGTTATATGTTACAATTTAATTGAAGGTTTAAATAAACTTTGGTCTCTTTATTTTGATTGATTTAAGATTTTTGTTCCGACATTTTTAAATTTGAAATCATAATCCTCCAATTTTTAAAGTTTCAAAACATTCCCCACCATTGAATTTTTAAATTTGGAGTTTTTTGGTTAGTGTGCTGAATAAAGTAGATTCATTGTACCCACGTGTTTTATTCCTTCTTTTTTTCATGGTTAATAATAGGTGGTAGGACTAAAACTATCATTTCTGTGCATTTCTGGAGTTGAAAATAGGGGGTAGGACTAAAACTGCAAAAAAACATTATAGTTTAGGGACGATTTTGTTCGATTTGTAAGAGGCATGACCATTTTCGTGAGCTGATCAAAATGCGAGGACGAAAAGTGCAATTAAGGCTAAATAAAAATATTTGGGCACACACATAAAACAAAGAAAAAATTAAAGGGAAAATAAATTTCTAATATATGAATTGATGTGACTAAATACTTTTTATTAATTTTGTTATTTTTATGCGAGTGTGCCCAAATAATAGTTATTTGGAGTTGTGTTCACGAAAGACTTAACATCAATCTATATATGACTTTGCAAGTCATTGGTAAGAAAATATGATTTAGTCTTGCTAACAAGTGCCCTAAGGGCATTTGTTGCACTTTAACAAGTGTCATTTTTAAATAGAAATAATTGGTAAGTTTTATGTAAAAAAAAAAATTACTTTTTTAAGTTTCAATGTGTTAAATGCATCAATTTCACGACAAAATTTCTTCTTTTAAGTTTTTTAACAAATGTCTTATCACACTTAAGGACACTTGTTAGCATTTCTCGTAAAACTAAGCTGCAAATTCAATGATGGTCAAAATTTCTGAAATTTTAAAAAATTTGGGACTATAATTTTAGATTTTGAAATGGAACTTCAAAATCTGAAGCAATAAAAATATGAGAACAAAAGTACATCTAAATCTTAATTAAAATATCTCTCAAGACTTACTGTGCCCATGTGAAAGCATTGTCGAGTGCAGCCAAAGATCCCCCAACAAAAGGTTTAGGTGGATTTGGATCATAGGCTATCCACCATCCAACAGGTATCCTCACTGCATCTAATCCATTATCTGACATAAATCTGAAATCATCTTCAGTTATGTATGAATTCCAATGGTCCTGCAAAGCAAACAAAGCTCAAAACTAAGATGATATGGAAATCCAACAAAGATTTTCAACAAGTCATAGTTTATCATGAAAAGTTTATTGGAACTCTCACCCTTAAGACTTGAGGGGCTCTATCTGGACCATAACCATTAGTAAGTTGGTACTCTCCTTGTAATGTGTTTACAATTGTCATATGAAAAACCGATGGATCATTGTCATCCCAATTTGTGCCTTGATAATTTGCTGTCACTAATGTCTCTGATTGAGCCTTCATAAATATATGGTCAGAGGATTCACACTTCTAGGTAATTATTAATAACTTAAATAACAAGATTTCACTATTGAAAATAGCAAAATTATTCATATTGTCGTTTTAGTTTGATCATTTTAATAAATTGGTCTTTTAAGTTTTTTTTTCTAGAATTAGTTTTTTATGTTATATTATGTTTGTATTGTTAGCTTTTAAGTTATGTTAAATTAAAAATGAGGGCGTTTAAGTTTCACTCTTTTCTCGAATCACTGACACGAAGTGTTAAGATCTAATCGCAATAACACGGTCAAGTTGATTGCTCAAGCTACTTTACAAGTGAAAAAAATGTTATGACATTGGATCGTATATGTGTATCTTAATCGTTGCAGACAGGGCTTCAAAAATGTAGATAATTTATATGACTTGATTGATGTTTTCTGAAGGGTTATTATGGGAGACATATATTCTCGCGGCAATGGACAAAGACCTTAATGGCCCGATGTTTTCAATTGTACTAACCGTTGTTAAAGGTGGGAAATAGACTAAAGGTGCAAATATAATGTAACATAAAGAACCAATTTATGTGGAAAAAAACATAATAACCTATATAGGAAAATGTAATTTTTGTTAATGCTTTTAAAAGTTTTGTACTTATTCCGAGTACATAACTCGATTAAAAAAAATCCCAATTGATTAGCTTGAGGATGGAATAAAGAGTACCTGCAAAAATAGACCATTTGATGCTTTGATTCGAATTTTGAGGGGATCATCATTGTTCCTTATAATCTGAAATGTTTCTTTGTTGCTTGGTGAATCTGAAAAGGATACAATTGAGTTACCTCCTCCTATATTATTTAAACCCACAAATTTTTTGTTGAACACCCTAAAATTGAAGGACGAATCATTGACCCTCCAAAGCTGCAAATTAATGAGCAAATAATTAGAACTCACAAAGGATGGTTAAATGTAAAAAAAATAAAAAAATACTCTCTACAGTCTTATTTATAAAAATTTAGGTCAACAAAAGTTAATGTTTTTTCCTTCAAAAAAAGTTAATGTTTTTGATTAAAAAATTGGACCAAATACATCAGCTTTTGTTGATTTAAATGTCTTTTATAAATAGAAAAGGAGAGAGTATTATTTTTATTACATACTACATACTTTAAATGTTTCCCAACCAGAAGGTGAACCACGGTTGGCTACAATAGCAGTTCCTCCCCCATCTTCAGCACAAAGATATTTCTGAAACTTTGTTGACTTGAATTGTACTTGAGTTCCATCCTAAATCAAAACATACACACAATTGATTTTTTTTTGGTAGAAATTCGAACTTCTTAATATTAGGAAGTTATAAATAAAATTGCTTTAATGCTCTAAATAAAATTGAGGGAATGATACCAAGAGATCTTTGTTGACAATTCCTTCAAAGAGAGAAGGTTTCATCCACCCCTCAGCCAAAAGCCAGTTTCCTAGATTCACTGCTTTGTATGGCGGATTTCTCATTTTTTAAATGATTTTGAAATGGTTTGTAACCAAAGTTTGTGTGTTAGTTTGTTTGTGTGTGACTGTGTGTATATAAGAGCAATGAACCAATGTTACGAGTTAAAGGGTTCCATAAGAAATTGCTATTTAAATTGTTTGGAAAAGTGAAAGTTGAGTACTCTATAAGTGAGAGAATCCATAAATTTAATATCTTACGGTTTTAGGTTAAGGATGTGGTATCGAACTCATTTGTGTGATTGTTTTTGACTTGATGTGAATGACCCAGACTGATTCAAAAAAGGTTCGATCGGCTCTGTGTCGAAAATCTTACTGACAAAGAGTTTAGATGGTACAAATACAAGTGTATATAAATGAAGGAAAAAAACTTTTGTTTAAGCGGGGGTCATTGGATTGACGGACTCATATTTTAGGTGAAAATTCTTGTGTAACAAATGTGAGTTAAAATTTTTTTATTGTTTTAAAAAGTGAAATTTATATACATTATAATTGAGATATCCAATGTCTTAAAGTTTTAAGTTAAGGATATGATATTCAACTCATGACCCAACAATTTCTAACTAAGGTGAGTTATTGAGACTAAATTCAATTTTAAATCTTTGTTTGGGAAAAGAATAAAAGCGTAGGAGAAGAAAGAGTCCAGTTTGGCTGCGTTTCCGCTGCATTATTCAAGTCTCTCTAAATTTTAATATTAGGAGGTGGCTATTAACAGGCAAATGGTGGCCAAGATATATTTAAATAAGGTTGCAACTACACCCTCTTCCATTATTATTGTTATAGAAAAAAATTTATATTTTACATTCAATTAAATAACTATTGTTTTATAGTATTGGTCAGATACGTCAATTATTTAATTAATTTAAAAAAAATGATATTATAATAGTGACATGAAGATATATATTATCCACCTTTTAAAAAGGATTAAATTCTCAATGGCACATCTTATCTACAGCCAACTTGTTCTTCCAATCGGCAAGTCATTTGTGAGTATTATTATTTTTTGACAAATAGAGTTGCTGGTATCTTTTGGACAGAAGTTACAAGTATCTATTAAGATATTGTTTAGACACATGTGTAGACGTATTTTTTGGACAGAAGTTAGAATTAGAAAAGACTTGTACAAAATTGTGTGTATATATATATATTTGAAGAAATATATATATAAAGTGAAACCACTAGAATCATCGTATGTACATGCATAAATTTTTTAGAATCGACATCAAGACAATTTTCTAAACATCTATTTCAATAATGTTAGTTATGCAGATTAAGCTTATCTGGTCTAAACTCCAGAGAAGGTTCCATCTACTTTCAAATATTGCTTTTAAGTGTTAACCTTTTTATTCTAAAATGAAAACACCTTAGACCCTAGTAATCTGAAATTTTATTAGGGATAACAAATGTCTGATTAAAAATTGTTTTCATTAGAAATTGAACTTAAGTTCTTTTGAACAATTCGTTCTAGGGAACTCATTAATCATTTAAACTCAATCACTTAATTAATTTCGACATGGTTGACATATTCCTTGCGTCGAACGCTCTGGTAAAATTTTGGTAATAATAGGATTTATTGGTGTATGATGATTAGATAATCCTCATTGTTGATGCATGCCTCTCTTATTATATATGTCACTCCGAAAAGTGGTATCGACACTATCTTTCTAACATAGTCTTTTATTTTATAAAATTTATGTGGATCTCACACTTTAAAAATGGATCTTGTTGGA
The DNA here is from genome assembly GCA_958299785.1 of Medicago lupulina. Taxonomy (NCBI): domain Eukaryota; kingdom Viridiplantae; phylum Streptophyta; class Magnoliopsida; order Fabales; family Fabaceae; genus Medicago; species Medicago lupulina. The sequence continues at coordinate 65,738,019 of OY283144.1, forward strand.
ACAAAATGTGTTTAACACTACCCTTTAGAGTTTTGATGATAACAAGGTATTAAAAAATTGTCAACTGGATATGCTAATATTTGTTCAAGTGCATAGGACCATAGACAAAAAAAATTGTGTCTACTTATAGCTTAGGTACTGGAAGAACAAATGAGAGCAATGGAATCAACAAGAAGGAAGCTTTATGCATCTGAAGTCAAGTGCTCCTGAAGTCTAGTGCTCCTGAAGTGATGACGTCATCAAAAGCAAGTTCATCAGAAGCACCTCATCAGAAGCAAAATCACCAGAAGCTGAAGATCATCAGAAGATGAAAGAATCAAAACTTCAAAGGTTGTTTAAAGGTTTTAATCACACCTAGCATTGCAGAAGACCAGAAGAGTAAAGCAACGGTTATTTCAAATGAATTTGAAGGCATTGGATGTTTGTTCTTTGAAGAGCGTTGACAAAGTACAATTGTACGAAGTGTACAACCATTACCTCCACTACTCAGTTTGTGTCTCTGCTACAAGACAAGAATAACAGCTCTGCCAGCAACTATGTTCCTTCATACTGGGAATGGATTTGAAATTGATCCTTCATAGGACAATAACCATATCAGGCAAAATATCATTGGTGATTGATCAAAGCTTCAAACGACTCTTTTTGATGTACTGGCAATTCACAACGTCTCTTTCACACCTCTATATAAAGGAGTGAAGACTTAGAGAATTGTAAGAGACTCAACAACAATTTAAAAGCGCCAAACCTCTGCTGAAATTGTTCTGCATCAAAAGTTCACTTAGAATTTCTTATCAAAGTTCATATCTTAGAAATTCTAGAGTCTTAAGAGTCTGTATCTGATTTGTATTGTGAACACCACTGATTGTATATCAAGTGTTCAACCTCAAACATTTTTCTTTGTAACTCTGTTTGAATAGAAGTCTCTTGCAGTTGTGCTTGAGCAAAGAAGTCTCTTGATTGTGTTCAGGAGTATAGGAAATCTCTTGCAGTTATGCTTGAGTAGTTTGAAGTCTCTTGCTAGTTTTAGAGTGAGCATTTGTAATCAGATATTACATTTTAGTGAACTCTCCTTGGAAGTGCAAGGGGGACAAGACTACTTCCGGTTTGTGGAAGGAACCTGTATAATTGCTTTGTGTCTTTCTTCTCTCTCTCTGCTTTATCCGCTGCATTTAGAATCTGAACATCACTTCAGAAGCTGTAATCTAACTGCTTCTGACCAGTGACTTCAGTAGGAGAAAACGAAGAAAAAGCTAACACAATTCAACCTCTCCTTCTTGTGTTTTTCTCACCTTCAATTGGTATCTAGAGCCTTGGTTCTGTTGAGAACACTTAACAGTGTAACAATCCAAGATCTGAGAAAAACATGTCTGCTGGTGAATCATCTGTTTCTGGCTCTGGTGGTAATCATAATGTTGTCCCTTATGATTATAGTGATAAGAAAGCTGATTCAGGAAAAGTTCCAAAGTTTAATGGAGATCCTGAAGAGTTCTCCTGGTGGAAAACCAACTTCTACAGTTATATCATGGGCTTAGATGAAGAATTATGGGATATTCTGGAAGATGGAGTTGGTGACTTGGATCTTGATGAAGAAGGAGCTGTTGTTGACAGAAAGAAACATACCCCTGCTCAGAAGAAAATGTACAAGAAACATCACAAGATCAGAGGTTTACTTGTTCTTGCTATACCTCGTGCAGAGTATATGAAGATGAGTGACAAATCTACTGCAAAGGCAATGTTTGCTTCTCTCTGTGCAAACTATGAAGGTAGTAAGAAGGTTAGAGATGCAAAAGCACCTATGCTTGTTCATCAGTATGAGTTGTTCAAGATGAAGGATGATGAAAGCATTGAGGAAATGTACTCAAGGTTTCAGATCCTAGTCTCTGGACTACAAATACTAAAGAAAAGCTATGTTGCTTCTGAACATGTGAGCAAGATACTAAGAAGTATGCCTGCTAGATGGAGACCTAAGGTTACTGCTACTGAGGAAGCTAAAGATTTAAACACTTTAAGTATTTAAGATCTTGTAAGCTCTCTCAAGGTTCATGAGATAAGCTTAAATGAACATGAGTCTGCTAAGAAAAGCAAATCTATTGCTCTTCCATCTAAAGGGAAATCATCAAAAGCTCTTAAAGTTATAGAATCTAAAGAAGAATCACCTGATGGAGATTATGATGAAGATCCTACTGAGATGATGGCTATGCTTTCAAACCGGCTGCAGTATCTGGCTAAGAAGAACAAGAAGTTCTTAAGCAGAAGAAGTGGTTACAAAGGCTCCAGGAAAGAAGATCAGAAGGGTTGCTTCAACTGCAAGAAGCCCGGACATTTCATTGCTGATTGCCCTGATCTTCAGAAGGAGAAATCAAAGAACAAGTCTGAGAAGTCCATTTTCAAATCAAACAAGTTCAAGAAGCAGATCAAGCAGAGTTTAATGGCAACCTTGGAAGATTTAGACAGTGAATCTGAATCTGATAAGGATGATGCTGATGAAGATGCAAAGGTAGCTGTGGGGTTAGTGGCTACGGTGACTTCAGAAGCTGAATCTGAATCAGACTCAGAAGAAGAAAATGAGGTATATTCTAAAATTCCCAGAGAAGAACTTATTGAGTCTCTTAAAGAGCTCCTTACACATTTTGAACTTAGAACCAATGAGTTGAAAGATTTAAAAGAAAAATATGCTAGTTTAATGAAACAAAAAGAATCAACTTTATTAGATCTGAAAGCTTCTAAAGAAGGACTTAGAGGCTTTAACTTCATTTGTAAAACATATGAAGAGAAGCTCAAGTGTTTGTGTCAGAAGCTACAAGAAAAGTGTAATGGAAAACCTTTTAAGTAATCATGAAATTGCTCTTGAAGATTTTATTATGTCTGGTATTGACAGAAGCAGAGTTGCTTCTATGATTTACAACATTTACAAAAACAATGGCAAAGGGATTGGATTCTCAGAAGGAAAACCTAATGAAACCAATCTCAAAGCATGTTGTGAATGTATCAAGGAAGGGTTGAAAACCTTCTTTGTACCTGAAGGTGCTAAATTTGAAATTGTGGTTCAGTAAGAACTTGAAGCTTCTAGCTCTAAGGCTAAGATTACCTCAAAGCCAAAGAACTCTAAGTCTAAGGCTATGATAAATTTTAATTCTAAGACCTCAAAGATCAAGATTCTAAAGAGATCAGAACCTGTTCCTCAGAGTCTGTTGAAGCCAGAATCTGGTATCTTGAAGTCTAAGTCTCAGAAGAACAAAACAGTTGTGGCTTCATGTGAATCAGAACCAAAAGGTGTTAAACCTAAAGTACTGATCAATCAGAAGCTATCAAAATCACACCTCAAGGTACAAGAAGTGAAGAGTAAAACTTCCAGCACTAACCTCAAAGGACCCATAAAACAATGGGTACCTGAATCTGAAACTGTCAATACTGCAGAAATGCCTAAAAGCAAAGGAAAAGCAAAAATCATGGTACCTGGACAGCGGTTGCTCAAGACATATGACAGGAGATAAGTCTATGTTCCTCACGCTCACAATGAAAAAAGGAGGAAATGTGAAGTTTAGATGCAACCAGTCTGGCAAGATCATTGGTACAGGAACTATTGGTAATTCCTCTATCTCTATTAATAACGTGTGGTTGGTAGATGGTATTGAACATAACCTTTTGAGCATTAGTCAGTTTTGTGATAATGGTTATGATGTGATGTTTGGAAAGACCAATTGCACAGTAATCAACAAAGATAACAAGTCCATAGTGATCAAAGGAAAGAGAGTAGAAAATGTCTATAAAATCAACTTCTCTGAAGTGGTTGATCAGAAGGTAATTTGTCTTCTATCAATGAATGATAAGAAGTGGGTATGGCACAGAAGATTGGGACATGCTAACTGGAGATTAATCTATAAGCTTAGTAAGTTACAACTTGTCAAAGGCTTACCTAACATTGACTATCATTCAGATGCACTCTGTGGTGAATACCAGAAAGGGAAGATTGTGAAATCATCTTTTAAATCTAAAGACATTGTCTCAACCTCTAGACCTTTAGAACTACTTCATATTGATATATTTGGACCAGTGAATATTGCATCCTTATATGGAAGTAAATATGGACTAGTCATTGTTGATGATTACAACAGATGGACTTGGGTAAAATTCCTGAGAAGTAAAGACAATGCATATGATGTATTCAGTAACTTCTGCACTCAAATACAGTCTGAAAAAGAAATGAAAATTTTGAAAGTCAGAAGTGATCATGGTAGAGAATTTGAAAATGAGTCATTTGAAGCTTTTTGTGAAAAACATGGAATTGTCCATGAATTCTCTTCTCCTAGAACTCCACAACAAAATGGGGTTGTAGAGAGAAAGAATAGAACTTTACAAGAAATGGCAAGAACCATGATTCATGAAAATAATTTGGTTAAACATTTCTGTGCAGAAGCAGTGAATACAGCATGTTATGTTCAAAATAGGATCTATATCAGATCTATCTTGGAGAAAACTGCATATGAACTTTTTAAAGGAAGAAGACCCAATATATCTTACTTTCATCAATTTGGATGTACCTGTTACATTCTAAATAACAAACTCTACCTAAAGAAATTTGATGCCAAGGCTCAAAGAGGAATCTTTTTAGGTTACTCAGAAAGGTCAAAGGCATACAGAGTGTATAATTCAAAGACACTATGTGTTGAAGAATCTATGCACGTTAAATTTGATGACAAAGAGCCTGGAAGTGAAACTCCAGAGCAAGATGAAAGTTTTGCATATATACAAGTTATTGAAGACACTCCAGAACCTGATCAGACTGATGATACTGAAGACACTCCAGATAATCTGAAGATAATCCAGTCTATGATAGGATTGTTATCAATGATTGAACCTGCTACAGTTGATGAAGCACTTTCAGATGATGGATGGATACTAGCTATGCAAGAAGAGCTCAATCATTTTCAAAGAAATGATGTGTGGGATCTGGTACCCAAACCTCTGCAGAAGAACATTATTGGAACAAAATGGGTATTCAGAAACAAGCTGAATGAACAAGGTGAAGTAATCAGAAACAAAGCTAGACTTGTTGCACAAGGATATAGTCAACAAGAAGGCATTGATTACACTGAAACATTTGCTCCAGTTGCAAGATTGGAAGCAATCAGGTTACTTATATCCTATGCAGTCAATCACGGCATAATATTATATCAAATGGATGTCAAGAGTGCATTTCTTAATGGAGTCATAGAAGAAGAAGTGTTTGTCAAGCAACCTCCTGGTTTTGAGGATCTTAAGCATCCTGACCATGTTTATAAACTTAAGAAATCACTATATGGCTTGAAACAAGCTCTCATAGCTTGGTATGATAGACTAAGTAATTTCTTGATTAAAAATGATTTTAAAAGAGGTCAAGTTGACACAACACTCTTCAGAAGGACTCTTGAGAAAGACATTCTTGTTGTGCAGATATACGTTGATGATATAATATTTGGTTCTACTAATGCATCTCTTTGCAAGGAATTTTCTAAGTTAATGCAGGATGAATTTGAAATGAGCATGATGGGAGAATTGAAGTTCTTCCTTGGAATTCAAATTAATCAATGTAAAGATGGAGTGTATGTTCATCATACAAAGTATACAAAAGAGCTTCTGAAGAAGTTCAAGCTGCAAGATTGTAAAGTGATGAACACTCCAATGCATCCAACCTGCACCTCAAGCAAAGAAGATACTGGATCAAAAGTATATCAGAAGTTGTATAGAGGGATGATTGGTTCTTTGTTATACCTCACTGCATCTAGGCCAGATATTTTATTCAGTGTATGTTTGTGTGCAAGATTCCAGTTAGATCCTAGAGAATCTCATCTAACAGTTGTTAAGAGAATCTTCATGTATCTGAAAGAAACAACAAATCTTGGACTCCTTTACCGCAAATCCTTAGATTATAAGTTGGTTGAATTCTGTGATGCTGACTATGTTGGTGACAGGATTGAAAAAAAATCAACCAGTGGTAACTGTCAGTTCCTGTGAGCGAATCTGATATCCTGGGCTAGCAAAAGACAAGCAACTATTGTTATGTCCACAGCAGAAGCAGAATACATCTCAGCTGCAAGTTGTTGTACACAACTACTTTGGATGAAACATCAGTTGGAAGATTATCAGATTAATGCTAACAGTATTCCCATCTTTAGTGATAATACTGCTGCTATTTGTTTGTCAAAGAATCCAATTCTACATACAAGAGCTAAGCATATTGAAATCAAACACCACTTTATTAGAGATTATGTTCAAAAAGGAATTTTGGATATACAATTCATTGATATTGAACATCAATGGGCTGATATATTCACTAAACCTTTAACTTTGAAAAGATTAGATTTTATTAAGAAAAATTTGAAGACACATTTGGCAAATTTTAATTGCATGATTTATTTGTTCACTTCATATTTTTCAGCCACATCTCCTTGAATTGTGGCAAATATTGCATTGTGATTGGTTGTTCTTTATTCTTGAATAATTCTTGATGTTATTTTTCTAGAGATATAGCATTGCTCTTTGGTAAATTCAAAAAAATTTAGTCTAGACAATTTTGCGACACTTTTTACAACTTCTCAAAAATTATAAATGTAACACTTTTTTATTGTTGCCGATGATACAAAAAGTGTCACAATAATGTAACATTTGCAACACTTTTTTATTGTTACACATAGTACTATAAAATGTAACTAAAACTCTTAAGTAACACGGGCTTTACCTAACAATTGTTCAAGTGTTACTAAATTTAATTAGTAACATTTTTCTTGATTTAGTTACATATTTTAAATGTTACTAAATGTTATTATTGTAGTAGTGTGGGTAAAGTAGCCCCTTACATCTAGAGCTTTATGTAACCATTCTCGATCATCCACTTGAGACTCCAATGATTATACTGACATTTGTAAGCCCAATAAGCCCATCCAAATGTTGCACAAGAATATACATTTAATTGTGCTTGAGCATATCTTTGATAGTCTTGCATAGATGCACCTTGCACAAGAAACTCAGCAGTCCATTCCCCTGCCGAAAGGAAAAAGCAAAAACATATAGTTATCACCAAAATATAATATAACCACCAAGGAACTATCAATAAAGTTTATCTAGGACATAATATAACATACAATTTATTTGATTATTGATATATTTGAAAAATATGATAGTAAACAAGAAACAAAGTTCGGAAGAAAAAAATGGTTTAAGTTTTTTTATAAAGAATTCGAGTTTGAATCTTGAGATTTGACACTTACCTACAAAACTAAGAGCATTTGTTGAAGAGACACCGCTAAGATCTGAGGCTCTTTCATTGTATATGTAGTCAATATTTTGTTGAACATTCATGTTAATGAATTTATCCGAATAAAGATTGTAGTAATGCACATCAATGACTACTTTGTTGAATCCAGTGACAAATGAGAGAAGTACTTTAGAATCTGCATCCAATGGGTTTGACATTATCACATAAGCATTTGGATTGTATTTCCTCACAACATCATAAGCCTCCTTGTAATATTTCTTGAGGCTATCTAAATTGACTCCTTGTGGCTCATTCATCAGCTCTATTCCACCTAAACTTGGTCTATTACCATACCTGTCAACAATTTCAATTCAAGTATAAAAGAAATCAATTACTTAATTAGTACATAGCATCATATATCATTAGAATTCAAGTCTAAGTGGATAGTCCCACATTATCATGAATAGACTAAATGATTGATATATATAAAAGAGGTAACTCGTATACTTATAGTTTTAAATTTTTGTGTGGAGATGTGGCATGTTATGTAGGTGGTGTATTTTGGCTGTTCTGATAACTAGAATCAGGCGGCATGTCTCGTCAAGAGCAACAACGAACTAAAGACATGAACCGCTAAGAGACTTTGCCGCCATATTTTAACTAATAAAAATCTCAAGACATTGAATCACTACAAAAATTACTTTCATTTCCTACACATTCTTTTTGACGGGCCCAAACCCATCGGAAACAGAAGAAAAATCTTGGTGTGTCCAAACGGCCTAAACCATAGGAAACATGTGTGCAGGAATTTGAATTCAAATTTTGACAGGTAGGTCCTTCAAGAAAGTAAATTTCCCACTTGTGATGCATTGTGACGGAGACAGTTGTAGGTAATAACCATTCACACTTGAATATTGTACTATACTCGATATATGTGATACCTATCTTGTAATTTTTTTTCATTTAACTCATTTTGATTTGATGTGAGACAATTATATATATATATATATATATATATCACACAACTATTATAGAGAAGAAACTCATGAGTCCATTATCAAGAAACAAACCGTTTAGCTAAGAAGTCTATGACAGAGACTGTCTGAGGTATGTATGAATCACCCCATTCTATAAATCCATCTCTTGTTCCACTATGATCATTACCATTTTGAGAACCTTCAACTGCATGCAAGTCCACAATCACTTTCATCCCATGGTTTCTGTAAGTTACAAAGATAGATACTTGATTGGTAATCATGAAACATTAATATAAAATAAGAAAAGCATATTGAATGCTGCACAAAAAGGGTACATTACTTGTTATGGGCCGCTACTAGAAAAAGTTAGAATAACAGCGGAAATTCGATAAAAAGATAAAAATTGAAGTGTTGCAATTTACTTGTTGTCCGCTTGCCTTTTATTCAAGTGTAAATAATGGTTACATATGGTAACACTAATAGTAACAGTTTTCAATATTTTCCTTAAAAATTAAGAATTGTCTAATATATGCACAAGTAAAATGGTTTTGTACCATATACAAGTGTCTTTATTAAATATTGTCTCAAAGACTTACTGTGCCCATGTGAAAGCATTGTCTAGTGCTTCCAATGATCCCCCAACAAAAGGCTTAGGTGGGTTTGGACCATAGGCTATCCACCATCCAACAGGTATTCTCACTGCATTTAATCCATTTTGTGACATGAATGAGAAATCATCTTCAGTTATGTATGAATTCCAATGATCCTGCAAGACCAACAAAATTTAATAAGACAGTTTGAGAATCCTATTAGATATAGTTGGAGTTTGTTATAAGTGGTTGCAAGTTAGTTAAGATAGTTGTATAACATGTATCTTACACTTATTGTAATCAATTTCTTGCAAAAAGCTTATCAGATTCTTACCCTTAAGACTTGAGGAGCTTTATCTGGACCATAACCATTAGTAAGTTGGTACTCTCCTTGTAAAGTTTTTACAATTTTCATTAGAAATACTGATGGGTCACTTTCATCCCAACTTGTGCCTTGATAATCTGCTGTCACTAATGTCTCTGATCGAACCTTCATAGATATATGGTTAAAGGATTTACATTTCTATGTAATTATTAATAACTTGATCAACAAGCTATCATTATGAAAAAGTTGAATTAACAATAAAAATAAATATTAGATACTCCCTCCTCCGGTCTCAATTTTAAGCAAAAGTTCATTTTTTTATATTCATTCAGTAATTAATGTATTTGGTTTATAATACAGACCAAACACATTAGTTATTGAATGAATCTAAAAGAATGAACTTTTTCTTATAAATGAGACCGAATGGCGTACAAAAAGACACGGAATGATGAGTACTGTATAGACCAATTGATGTTTTGTTTCTATTAGAAGTGTCAAAATTTGAGACCAGATTCATTTTTCCTATGTCTTCTGTTAGTAGTTCAACTTCTTCTTATAGCGTTTTAAGGTCTTGATTGAAAAAGAATTGGTTTCTTAAAGATTTTCTTAGAAGTTGAGTATTTATTTAGAGTACATCATTTGGGTAAAAATTTCCAAATTAAATAGCTTGAGGATGGAATGATGAGTACCTGCCAATATAGACCATTTGATGCTTTTATTCGAATTTTGAGGGGATCACCACTGTTCCTTATAATCTGAAATGTTTCTTGGTTGCTAGGTGAATTTGAAACGGCTACAATTTTGTTGTCTCCTTGATTATTTATCCCCATAAATTGCTTGTTAAAGACTCTAAAATTGAAGTATGTGGCATTGACCCTCCAAAGCTGCAAGAGCAAATAGTTAGAATTTACCAAGGGTGATTAAGATTTCTAAAGTACATATATGTGTGTGTGACAAAAAAGTAGAAAATACTTGGTATAAAGGATGATAGTTTTTTTTTTTTTGTTACTAAAGGATGATAGTTAAGTGCATTTAATTTTAATGATTTTATGTACAATAGAAAACACATTTACTAGTCTAACCCTAATCAGAGTAATATGTTACTCACCGGGAATGTTTCCCAACCAGAAGCTGAGTCACGGTTGGCTACAATACCTGCTCCTCCACCATTGTCAGCTGCAAGATATTTTTGAAACTTTGTGGACATGAGTTGTACTTGAGTTCCATCCTACAATCACCCAATGTAATAGAAAGTTGTTCATTTACATACAAACAATGTTGTTGTACATAGAATCATTTCCTTTTTTGTGTAACTTTGAACTTAATTCGGTAAACTTCAAAAAATTACTCCCACCACAATTAAATATAGAAAATTACTGTATAGAACGACTCATTGACCCCACAAATTTCAATGAAAATTTATGGGGGAGAGAGAATACTAAATTACGTGTTTGATCAGATGACTATTAACAATCCGTGTCTTCGTGTTTGTTGGCCTTCGTACCAACAAGCATTTTCATTAGGCTTTAATTTCTATTTCGTCCTTGCAATTAGGGGTCTTTTAAAAATTGGTCCCTGGAATCGCTAATCCTTGTAAATTAGTCTTGCAATGTTTAATCATTTAAAATTTCGTCCCTATACCCAGTTAATGACCGTCACATCATCAAATTAGAAAAATGGCATGGGAATAGACAAAAATACCTCCAAATTCATCTTCTCTTCTCCTCCTTTTCTCTTCTCTTCCTCGGCGACATTCAGCTCTCTTCTCTTCTCTTCTCTTCATTTCTTTTCTGTAGATCCAGATAAAACTTAGAAGCTAAATGAAAAATGAAATTGAAACAGTATAAGAATGAAACCTTGGTGAAGAAAATGGTGTGATTAAGTTTTCATTTTTTTGTGTGTCAACTACAATAAGAGCTCTACCAAGTCTTTGAATTCATCTCACATCAATCAAACTTTGTGCCGTTTAAGAAAGCTGGGTTGTGTGAAATGTTTTTTGGTTAGTTTTATCATCATAAATCTTGTAATCTCGGTTTACGATGTTCAAAATGATTAATTTCAAAGTTTCCCTATTTCTCATGATTTGTAAATGTTGGAGTCACATTTGTCATCTGAATTTTTCCATATGTGATGCTAAGCTTTTCTATTTTCATGGTGATGATGGAGATATGGTGGGGGTGTAAATTGTAAATGTTTCTGTAATTTTTTTCCACGGGAGCTTGCCTTGAAACTTTCTCAAGATTTGTAAAAGAACAAATTTGCATAGTGAAATTAAAATACGATGAAGATTGTTTAATGGCAAGGATTGGAACAGTGAAGGCAAGTGAAGTTAAACATGGTGGTTCTGTTCTTTAGGGTAGAGAGATGAGAGGGAAGAAGAAGAAAGGAGAATGAGGAAAGAAGATAGGGGTATTTTTGTTTGTTCATGCCCAAAATTGTTGAGTCCCACCGCCACATCATCAAATTAGTGACGTGGCAATCATTAGTTGGGTCAAGGGACGAAATTTTAAATGATTAAACATTACAAGGCTAATTTGCAAGGATTAGCGATTACAGGGACCAATTTTTAAACGACCCCTAATTGCAAGGACGAAATACATATTAAAGCCTTTTCATTAAATATATAGAACCTTTTGAGAATTTTTCTTTTATTATGATTTTTAAAAAAATTCAACAGTATTAATTATCTTAACTCGTATATCACTTTTTATGTTAGAGCATTTACAATGGAGACAAATATTTTAGAGTACTTAAATGAGTCTTACTTGTACTCAATTTTTCCGACCCAACATCTCACACAAATTTTTTAAATTGAACTCACTAATCAACTATTAATAACTTCATAGCATTACATTTTAATTTTTTAATATTAAAATAGTGTGGATCCCGCTTAAGATTTGGGGTCTTAGTGAGACCCCTGAATCTTAAAAGACCCTGTTTTCTCCATAATGGGAGTATCTAATATCGGGTCTTAAATGTTGAAGACTCTCCCATTAGAGATGGTCTTACATCTTTTTTGAAACATGTAATAAAGGAAAACATAGTTAATTTTTTTTTGGTCAAGTAGCATAGTGAATGGAGTTCACACATTATAAATGTGGAGAAGTGTGGTGTCAAAGATTCGAACATCTGCCCCTGCATAACCTCACAGCGACCATAGTTAATTTTATCTAATAAAAGATAAACTTGTCAAACAATATCATACAAGTTATCATCAAATTTATTATCTCTTCTTGATTAAGTGTTGACAAATAAGAGAATTGAAGATTCAAACTCGTATCCGAATATATTAAATATCCAACGCATTGTCAACAAATTCAACTTTTTGTGGGCCCAAAATGCCATATATGTGAAGAATTTTAATATACTTTGATTCCAATGAAAAATAACTTCTTTTTTTCCATAAAAAAATAAAATAAATAAATAAATAAAAAAGTCTAAATTTTTGTTGAGCGTGGTGGGCCGTTCCTCGTTTTAGTTTTTTAGTTTGTTACATTTTTTCTCAATTTTCTGCTTTGTTGACACACTTATGCAAAAACGTGTTCTTCATGGGCAATGATGGTTCTTCATCTCATCTTTCATGTAATTCCACTCCAATAGGGTAGAACACAAAAGTGTTCATGTGTTTTAAGAACATCATTGGAATGCCCTTAGTCTTTTACCATTTGAAATGTATTTATGCGACTATTACTATTTTTTTAATTTCCGTGGTTTAATCAGTTGAATCCTTTGTTTAGGGAGTAGGGACAAAGATATTACTTATGTGAATTGCTAATTATATACTTTGACTAACAGTTAAAGAGAGGACAAAGGGAAAATTTGGCTAATCATAAACAAAATTGCTTTAATGTTCTAACTATATGAAATGATTTTATGGGAGAAATACGTACCAATAGATCTTTGTTGACAATTCCTTCAAAGAGAGAAGGTTTCATCCACCCCTCAGCCAAAAGCCAGTTTCCTAGATTCACAGCTTTGTATGGTGGATTTTGTGCAAGCAAACTAGAGTAGGGACATGAGAGAAATAAAGCTAGTAAAAAGCTCAAATAATAGCTTCGATATTCCATTTTTGAAATGATATTCCTGAATTGGCTTGTGATTAAGGATGGTATATATATATAGGGGTCATGGCTTGATTTGAAATTTCTATATTTGGGTTTCTTGAATTTTCCTGCATTTAAGAAAAACTTTATCAATAAAGAGAAAATAGTGTGTGTGACTTTTTGACATGCTACAAAGACAAAAGTTTTCTCAACTTTTGCCTAAATGAGGGAAATACAAAACTTCCGACTTTAAAGAATTTAAATCCATTCTGACTTTGAAATGTTATGCCCATTCTGTCTTTAAATTAAAAAAAAAAACTAATTGCATTTATTATATAAGGATTATATATATATATATATATAATATATATATATATATATATATAACAAAAAATGTATATAAAGCACAAAATATTTAGGTAATTAAACCAAGTGGTTTGGATGAAATACTTTATAAAGTTTTGAGTTACAATCAAAATGTTCAAAGGACTCTAGTTCTACCCGTAGATGAAATTATTTTTAGGGTTAATAGATCTTTATCCTCTGTAATATAGTTTATTTCTGGTTTTTCCTCTTGTAATTTTTTTTTTAATTCACCCTTTGTAAAATCATTTTATTTTGATTTACCCCCTTCATAGGCCAAACAACAACCAATTTTTTTTATTTTTTTTCAAGAATTTTTCGTTTTGTTTAGATAAATCAAAAAATATATATTTTACGGGGGTAAATCAAAAAAAAAAATACAAGGTGTAAAATCGGAAATGACCTATATTACAGGAGATATATACTTATTTTTTATCATACTTTATATATCTTTTGACCGAGCTCTAAGTTATCTTGGTTTTTTTTTTCTTCTCTTGAGCATCGGATAGCTAAAATAAATAAAAAAATAGGTCAATTGATAAAATGTAGAACTATTCATGTAAAATAAAATAGTATATGCATTTGCAATTCTAGTTATTACTATATGTTTTATATTTATTACGAATCTATAACAAACAACATGTTTTCCTTTAAAAAAAAAAAAAAAACCAATATGTTTTAAAGGTGACTGTATTAAAAAGTTTTAAAGGTGATTGTTTTGGAAAATTAAAGACAAAATAGTATTGACAAAAAAAAGACAAATAAATGCATAATTTTAATCTAACTCTCGAAAAATTACTTCATTCATCATCGATGCTTACATACTTCAATAACCCATTCGGATACAAAGAACATAGAATACGACTTTGTAAGTACAAGACTGCATGAAGAGTTGGATCTAGATTTTGGCTTTTGTTTGGTATATAGTTGATAAATTAGCGGATAGTTAAACATGAACCAGCAGATGAAGTTGTAGTGATTGAACAAGATGATGAAAATAAAATGACATAAAAGTATATTTTTAACTAGTTTCAATTTTTTTCAATTAAAATACCAGGAGTAAAATTGAGAAAAAAAATTACAACAATAATAATAAGTTCAATCGCTAATAATAAGTTCAATCGCTAATTGAGAAAAAAAATTACAACAATAATAATATGAGCAGTTGGTAGATTGTATAAGACTACTTGATTGTATTTTTTATGTTTTTTGCAAGATAATATAAATGACAGATGGATTTGGAAACATGATCCCTCGAACAGTACACGGTAAAGGATGTATATCATATTCTTACGGCTACCGATGAGATTCTTATTAACATTCACTCTGAGTTAATTTGAAGTAAATTAGTACCACTCAAGGTGTCTTGTTTTGCTTGCAGAACAATTAATAATAGAATTTCGACGAAGTATAATTAGGGCTTATAGGAGTCCTTTCCACCCAATTTGGTTTTGTGCTTAGGAGATTGTGGTGCGGTAAAGACGAATTGATTAACCATTTATTTTTGGAGTGTGACTGATTTGTTAGTATTTAGTATCTTGTTCATAGTTGGTTGGGCATCTCAATAGTTGTTACTTCGGATATTGGTTGTCACGTGCAACTGTTTTTTTCGTGCATGCATTCAAAAAGAACATATGCACTTGCTTTCAAGTTGTTTGGTTGGCCTGACTTTGGGTCATTTTGAAAGAACGGAACCCAAGAATTTTTAACAACAACATATCGAATCATGATTTTCTTGATAGTATTAAGATTCATTCATGGTAGTGGCTGAACGAGAATTTCCCGGGTTTTTCCTTTGATTTTTATTTTTGGTTGTCTTCGTCGTATCTCAATATGGGGTATTTATCTTTATAGTTGTGGCTCTTTTTTCTTTGGTGTGTCTTTTTTTGTTTGGTGTTTTGACTCTTTGTATTGTTCCTCTTAAGGCACATCTTGTGTATAATTGGGACGGTTTGTTATATATATATATATATATATATATATATATATATATATATGGTCTTGCTAGAAGCCACCCATGAAGTTGTCTTTTAGCAACCCACACCTCAAAATGTGATTTCCACTTTTTAGTTATAACTTTGCTAAAAAACACCTTCATAAAAATTAGTTGATGTCTTTTACCAAATGCTCATAGAATAACTTGCTAAAAGACACCTTCATGGTAAAATAATAACAATAATAATAACAATGGTAAAATAACATTGAGAGAAGTGGAAATGTCAGCAACAATAATAATAACAATGTTGTTACAAAATAGTGAACTTGTTTCATAACATACCTCTTTATGCATAAATCAAATACTGGAGCAGAGTTGTAGACATGAGCAAGATTGGTGATGGAGAAGCTTGCAGTGAGAAGTTTTTTGAAATGAGAAGTGAATGGAAAAAAAAAATAGAGGGAGTTTGTACGTGGGAAAGAAAGAAAAGAACGTGAGAGTTAATGAGAGAGAAGATCAGTTGAATGTTTAAGTTAAAATATGATTTGAACCGTTTGTTTAATTTGATGGTTGATATTTAGACTTCTTACTTCTCATTTGAAAACCACTTCTCATTTGAAACATCCTATATATATATATATATATATATATATATATATATATATATATATATATATATATATATATATATATATATCGCTTTTGGCTTCTTCAAAAATAAGTTAGTAAAACCCTATAAGTTCGTGTGAAAAATTATCTACTATAAAATCTACAACTACAAAAGAAACCAATAAGTTCGAATATTTTGATCGTATGAGTTTATAAGCTATAAATTATCTGCTGTAAACTCAACTTTAAATCAGAAACTAAATATTTCGTTGAACGAAAAAACCGGCCCTAATTTTTTAGTGGGAGAAACCTCACCTTCTCTCTAAGTTCTCTTTCTCTTTCACTCATCGAGGATGGGTAGTTTTAGGTCATTTTTTGACCTAGAATCAATCATCTGCATCTTTTTCTGCCTTTCTTTCAATCTAAACAAGTGATTACCGCATATAAAGTTTTTTTTTTTGTGTTTTTACGTGATTTTGTCGTCTGAGTGTGGCGATGTGTTGATGTTCGTATTGTGCCGTGTTGCGTATTCGTTTGATTCCTATGAAAAGATCAACTTTAGTCAATCACAAATTCAATCAATGATTTGGGAATCAACGCTACAGATCCGCAAGCATGATGTTTTGGTGATTTAGATTTTAGGGTTAATACCTCTTTTGGTCCCTGTAATATGAGCAAATTCCGGTTTTAGTCCCTATAAAAAAAAATTAGATTTTGTCCCTATCATTTTAGATTCTTCCACTTTTAGTCCCTCACTTAAACTTGTCAGCATATTATGCTGGCGTGGCTGGGTGACTGTGTAATTATTTTATTTTTTCATTTTTTTTAATTGGAATAAGATGCCATTTGGATTAAATTGAATTTTGAATTAAAAATTAAATAAAAACTAAAATCTTTAAAATTAAATCATCCAATTAAGATCATATTCAAGATTTTCCATCTCCTTCCTCACATGGTGCTTCTTCTTCTTTTTCGTATTCCTCCAGGTTCTTCATCCATTCAAGCCCAACTGCAATTTTTCTTGTTATACTCGATTTGAATCGAATTTGTTTTCTTCATTGATTTCATTTCATTCATACCAATATAAATAATCAACATATCTCTCACTCTAATAAGACCCACTCATTCCTTTCATTACCTTGCACCCCCATCGCCCACAAAATTCCATTCAGCCCTTTCCCATCCAACCCATCATAAACTCCTTCACCCCCATAAATCATACCCAATCACCGTAGTTGAACTATGTATGTTTTCCACGACCCAACCCCCTCTTAAATCTATCAACAACAACCTGTTTCAAGGTTTGGGTCCAAAGGTGAATCTTAGATCTGAAGACGGAAGAGTAAGAAGAAGTATTAGATTGAGTAAGAAAGGGAAAAACTGAGGAAGAAGATATAAATCGAATTCTCAAATCTACGATGTTTCTTTTGAAATTTCCAGATCTCTTTCTTTCTCATATATATGTTGTTATTGAATTGAATTTGATTTTTGTGTTGTGGCCGAAGATGGAGGATAGAAGAGACAAGGGATTTTGAATGGTAATTGATTTTGTTGTTGTTGAATTTTGTTCATGTTGGTGGATGTGTGGGATTTGTTGTTGGTGTTGGACTACAAGAACGAGGGAGTGAGAAGATGGGAAGAGAATGATGTTGTTTTTCTGGGATCTGTTTTTGAAGATGAAACTGAATTGATTTTTGGATTTTTTTTCTTCTTCTTTTATGTTGTTTTTCAATTTGTTTTTTCAGTTTTTGTTATTTAAGTTTTATTATTTTAAATAATGTTTTTATTTTATTTAAATAATTATTGATAATAAAAATGCCACGTGGAATATATTTAATCACACATAATATGAAAACGGACAAGTCATCCAGCCACGTCAGCAGATTATGCTGACAAGTTTAAGTGAGGGACTAAAAGTGGAAGAATCTGAAATGATAGGGATAAAATCTATAAAAAAAAAAAATTACATGGACTAAAACTAGAATTCGCTCATATTACAGGGACCAAAAGAGGTATTAACCCTAGATTTTATCATATTGTTTGTATGCATTTTGCCGTTATCTAGTATTAACTTGGGGGATATAAGTTTATTCACAAATTCACCTTTTACGTTTTTAACGATATTGATGATGTTATTGTATTGATATATTTCAACAATTTGAATGAGTAAATATCGTTTTCTTTTAATAATAAAATATAAAATCACACAACTTTGTGTTTGCTAAACAAAACCTAAAAGTCTAACTATCTTTAGCAACATACTATTTTTAACAAGATTAAATACATTCAATAGCCAGTAAATCTTTGTTGACTGCTAACATATCGAAATTATTAAACGGTTCTTTAACACATATTTGTCATCAAGAAAGAAATTTGCAACCATGTTTGAGTTGCCGCAGAAGCTAAGTTTTGTGGCTTCTTCTAAACCCACATTTTGGGTTTAACCTCGCGTTTTCAAATTTACTTTTTGAGTGTATCCAAACATCAAAGAAAATGAAAAAGTCACCTTTAGAAGCGGAAACCTACGTTCAAACAGAAGTGTAATATCCCAAATTTGAATTAAAGATCCCATTTTTGGCCAAAAAATATATATCCATTTATGTGTATGAGGTTATTTATCACTCAATCTAAGAAAATCGAATTAAATCCATTAGTCACAGCAATAAATTTATTTATAAAAGCGCCAATGGACCGACCTTAACGGCAAGTTATTAAAAGGATAAGAGAAGAAAGAGTCCATTTTGGCAGCTGTGTTTCCACTGCAGTGTAGGGCATGAAGTTTCTCTCAAAGAAGCTTTAACAGAATGTGTACTCTTTTTCCTTCCATTGAGAAAAAGAAATAAATGCAATCAAACGCGTTTTCGAAACGTAACGCGTTATTCAATTTATCAAACTATAGTACAAAAAAGGATATCAATTGTTTTTTTTAAGAGAAAAAAGGATAATAAATATAGACTAAAAACAAGTGTTTCGACACAATCTTAATGTTTTGGATATAAACATTGTTTTTAAGGATATTTTTTTAACAAGTTAAAATGGAACTTACATTAAACGGTAAAATATGTTCTTTCCAGCACAAGGTGTATCAAGAAAGAGACAAAGTTCAAATTCAACACTTCACCAATAAGAATAAACAAATTAAAAAAAAATCTAAGATGCATCCAAGCAATCTAGATGACGCTGCCACCACCCAAGTAACCCAATAGAAACATTTACAACATTGTTATTCAACCACCGATAAATATTTAACCTTATCCAACAAGTGAGACATAGATTTTACCTTATTAAGATTCTATCATTTCTCCTTCAAAAAAAGATTCTATCATTTCTTTCTTGCTAAATCACTCAAGATGTAGAGAGCCACGCATAAAAAATTGCCATTTTTTCCCTCAAAAAAAAAAAAAGATTGCCGCTTTTTTAAACCATCTGACAAATAAGCATAAAGATGGAAATGAGCCACTATAGAATTAGGATCAACTGCACAGACCCCATCAAATTACGAACCAAGAACCATAGAAAGTCAAAAGTATTACAATTTAAAAACAAATGGTGAGCCGATTCCACCCC
This sequence comes from Medicago lupulina, assembly GCA_958299785.1. Classification (NCBI taxonomy): domain Eukaryota; kingdom Viridiplantae; phylum Streptophyta; class Magnoliopsida; order Fabales; family Fabaceae; genus Medicago; species Medicago lupulina. The sequence goes on from OY283144.1 coordinate 65,757,663, forward strand.
ACCACATCCAGAAACACACAGAGAACCCTCATCAAGTAAGACACAACGCATACCTAAATTATCTTTGGTAGACAACCTGTTTTGAAGGAGGCGCCAAGCAAAAACGAAAATCTTCAACGAGATATCCTTATGCCAAATCAACTCATAAAATCACTCCTGCTTAATGCATTTGTGTGCTAGCTAGGAAGATAATGATATAACCCTCAAACAGAATACACTCAACTTCTATCTATCAGCCAATATCATATATTGGTCACATCAACCTGCAAAGAAATGTTAGAAATATACATCGAAGTATCGAACACTCTCTAACCAACTCCTCCCCCTAAACCAACAAATTTAAGGAATTTTGGGTATAGACATAAATATACAGTATATTTTTATTTATTTTTTATTACTTAATTCATTATTTTTTATTCATTTAATCACTAATGTTTATGTACCAAATCATTTGATTTGGAGTTGTGATCAAACAAGTCTTTTTATTTTATTTTTAGGGGGTCAAACAAGTCTTGGTCGTGTTTTTTTTGTTGTTGTAGGGTGGTCGTGTTTGAAATCTAGATCACCTTGTATATTAGGCAACCGGATTGACACGCATTGTATGACTGTAGCTTTTAGGTATGGAATTTAATTCCTGCTATGAAAAATAAACCAAAAATGCAGAGCCGTATGCCTGAAGTTTTGGAAGGAAGTCACCAAAAATATTTTTTTTTTGAAGTACAGTCACAAAAAAATTGTCTATTTTATTATTTATTTATTGATAATTACAACATTGGTATAAAAATGCTAGAAGTACAATCTTTGACACATATTTCTCAAACACGAATACAATCTCTTTTTGTTCATTAAAATTCATATAAGTTTCATCAAATTTATGTAGTGGGTCTTTCATTATTATTGATCAATGACTATATGTGAAAGAATTTACTTTAGTCGTTAGTTTACTTTCAACTTTTGAGGCATTCGATCAAGATTTTAAAAGATTATAAATAATTCTGGTGGTATTCAATTAGGATTTTTAGGATTTTTTAAATAGTCCAACAAAATCAGGTGGTATTTAATCAAGATTTTTCACAACTTAAAAATTGTCTCTTGATATTCAAAAATGTATAGATTTTAATGGATTACTTGGTAGAATGGATTTTGTGAGATTTTTAGTTGAAAATTTAAAAACTAACAATTTCATAGACCTGAGATTTTTTAAGACTTTTTTTACTCACAGTATATGTATGTTCTTTCCTTGTTTGTCCCACTTCACTCATCAACATGTTGATATCCTCCTTTCACCATTTTGTTTTTCTTTAAACGTTATGTCATATTTGGTTTCTTCTATTTTTTCCAGATTTTAATTTTTTGTGGCTCTTGTCGTTTTTATTTTCTCGACAAAGTGGTTGTCCTCATTGATCACATTATTTTATTTTTTTACTCAAGATCACGTTACGGCATGTTCATTCTTTTTTGTTGTTGTTGTGCTCTTACATGTTTTCTCTATTATTAGCAATAAACTTTTTTAAGGAATAAGTTTTGATTTTATTAAGTAATTACTTATTCTTAATATTAGTCAATCTTATAAAATCATAAGAAAAAATCGAACAACATGAATAAGAAGATGGTAGACTAGTTTAACTTTAAATATGCGGATTTTATGAAGGTGTCTTTTAGCGAGCTATCATATATGCATTTGCTAAAAGACACCAACTAATTTTTATGAAGGCGTCTTTTAGAAAGTTTATAACTAAAAAGTGGATAATCACACCTTGAGGTGTGGGTTGCTAAAAGACACTTTCATGGATGGCTTCTAGCAAAACTCAATATATATAACCAAAAAATAGAGGTGAATCACCCGCACAAGGCGTGCTGAAGGTGAGACACCCAAAGAAACTTACAAAGTCACTGATGCCAAAAACAAAACGGCACCATCAAAACAGTTATACAAGAATAATTACACATGAACACCCATACAAAGAAGCGGGTGTTGTTGTCAGTCATGATAACAATACGAGAACGTAACCTTGATAAAAGTTTTAGGATTTAGCCATGGATTATTAGATACAGGTTATAACATATCATCGATAACAAAGAAGGAATAAGAGATTGTGTACCTTTAAGATTTAGGATTCATGAAGGATAGCCGTCAAAATAATGAGAGGGATGACTACCCTCATTCCGTTTCACATCAGAATGTTCAGAAAAATAGTTTAACCGTCTGATGGGATGACGTTTAAATAGCTAAACGGTTGAGGGCACGGACCTTTCATTGGGCTTAACTAAATTGTCCAACCCATCACGATTCATTTAGAAAGAATAACCCAATCACATATATTCATCAACTAATTAGAATATAATATATATCACCGCAAAAGAAAATATAATATAGAATTTTTTTTTTCAATGACACCAACAATATAACAAACTTAACTACACTCACCTTTTTCAGAATTAAGCGCAAACTTGTCTAAGAACATCTTTTACAAAAGAAAAAACCTCGCCAAAAAATGTATTATCTTTACATATAGGTATAGATAGATCAACTTAGAAGGTATAAATTATCAAAATAAACTAGTTTTTAAAAAAAAATAAAATTAGATTAACACAACGAAATTGATATTAGAGAAAATCGAATGTGATACGATAAAAGGAGCACACTCACAATCCAAAAGTCCCTAGATAACATCCAAGTGGATGGTATAAACTAGTTTTTTATGTTTTGCTTACCAAACTTACCTTCAATTGGACAACGAATTGACAAGACCTATAAATTATAACACAATTGCTTAAAAGCATTTGAACAAGATGAAATTACAATAGAATTGCTTAAATAATTTAACTAAGTAGTAGACAATATCACCTCATCGTTCAACTAGTTGAATCGTGTGATTCCATCAAATTATTAGCCTAAATTCTCTTTAAAAAAAATACTACACTTTGCAGGGCATCAAAGGAGGACCACACAAACAATCATTTCCAACAAAAACACTAGCAGGAAAATTGTTCTTTGGAATTTCACCACAAAGATGATTATAACTAACATTCAACTTTTGAATCCCAACAACACTCTTTGTCACTTTTCCAAACACCAAATTATTGGACAAATCCAAATACTTCAACCTATTTCCAAACCTTAAACTCCCCAAATCAAACTTCAACAAATTCTCTGAACCACGAAACTCAATCAAATACTCAGTCTTATTCAACAAACCAACAGCACTACCTGAAATCTCATTCCCAGAAAGATCAATATAGTCATAGAAAAAAGTTTCCAAAGGCTTCCAATCATCAAGTTTTATCTTTATACCACAATGTGCAAGCTTCAAAGAGTAAATAATTGGAGATGAAGTAACCCATTTTGGAATTTCCTTCAAATGAAACATATTTCTTGACAAGTCTAATGATTCTATGCCTTTCACGTTCATTACCGGAAACGGATCAACGAGAAAGTTGTCCGAGAGATCAAGGTTGAAGATTTTTGTTAGGTTTGCGAAACTCTTTGGCACGGTTCCTGTAAATTGGTTTTTAGAGAGATCCAATGTATCAAGTGCTTTGAATTTTCCTAGAAAATCTGGGATTTTCCCGGAAAGTGAATTGTGCCCTAGCTCAAGATACCTTAGGGTTGGAGAAAGAGATGAAATTGAAAGTGGAATATTCCCGGAAAATTTGTTGTGAGAAAGTTCAAGAATAATAAGGTTTTTCAAGGTAGTGAAAATATCAGGTATGTTACCACTAAGTTGGTTTCCTTGGAGACTAAGGTATGTGAGATTTTGTAGGTTTTTAAGGGATACTGGAATGGTTCCTGTGAGAAAATTGTTACCTAGTTTTAACTGAGTTACTTTAGTCAATGCAGATATTGAACTAGGAATTGGTCCTGTGAATTTGTTTCCTTGTAGACTAAATGCTTCTAATTGGTTCATGTTGCCTATGTTTTGGGGTATTGGACCAGATAATGTGTTATTCTCTATGTAGATGTATTTGAGATTTGGTAGCTTGAAAAGAAAATCAGGAAAAGGACCAGAAATTTTTTGGAGGTTTATCAAGTAGATTCCATCAAGGAATTTGAGTTTTGAAAGTGATGGTGAGATTGTACCTGACAAAAAACTTTTTGGATTTTCGGTGTCACCGGTTAAAGACAAACTTGTAACCCGTTTGTCGTCTAGACACCCTACACCTGCCCATGTGCAACAATTTGTGCCTGCTATCCATGACTTGAGCATGGATGACGGGTCAGATTTGATGCTGGATTTGAAAGCTAATAGACCTGATTCATCATCAGGGTGACATTTGGCAATGGCACCATATGCATTATGGGGTAGTAAGGTGGTGGAAATAGTAACTAGGATGAGAAGGGTGGTGGTGAGGAAGAGGGTCATTATATTTTTCTTACACAGTAGATTTGAGAATGGGAGAGATAGTATAAAACCCAGAGGTGGGTAGGTTTATTAATATATAAAGGAAGTAGAGTTAAAGATAAGATTTTGGGAAGTTTGGTTTTTAAAATGAAAATGAAAAGTACAAGCCAACAAATTTGACTAGCCATAAATGACAATGAGGTGTTATGATTTAGTACAAAAATTGATGTCTATCTAAGTGTAACTTTCAAGGTCAATTTAAGTTGCTCACCCCACCGCTTTAATGTGCATGTGCAAGTGCAAGGTGGTTCTACTTGCTTAGTCCCATTTTGCTCACATTGACTTGCAAGTTGGATCACGCACCAAAGGTTCTCGAATCTTGAAAGAGATTAGCACTATGTTGGCATGTAGTTTTAAAGTCAGGTGGAATACCATTTGGACTCAACTCAACATTTAATTGTACTAGTTCAGTTATTTACATTAAATCATTTTTTTCGTGTCCCTCAAACGAAAATAATTGATCAGGCTACCTTACATTGAGTTTTAGTTATCTAAATGCTCTAATTTTGCAAAGTTTTTATTGTCTTTTAGTGGTTGTTATGCCATTTGCAGAAGCAAAACTATGTCAGGCCGCCACGTGTCCATGAGTGTTAACTTAATTTGTAAGGGTCTGCTACGGTACGGTTAAAAAACTGATGGAAAATTTATTTTGTTCCCAAATCGGAACATACAAAATATTAAAGGAAATTTCAATCTTAGTGCACAAATGAAAATTTATGTTTAATTTTGATTTAATCAGGGATATAATTGTAATAAGTAAAGATATAATGACACAACTTATGAGCAAATATGTAATACACCATATAATCTGACGTGACATGAATTAAATACACAAATGTTCAATGATCGACCATTTAACTTCACCAAAAAAGTCATTTTCATGACTTCACCATAGAATTTTTCTAATTTGTATATTGCTCAAGCTCTACGACTTAGCTAGCAAGCGCTCGTGTCTATTCGTCCATCGAATAATATGTATTAACATTGTAAACAGATTCACACATCATATCTTAACTTGTTTTTTTGTCTTTTTTTTTTTAATGGGGGTGTGCAACATGGACCACCTAATTTTTTTATTTACATTTTTTTATTTGAGAAATTAAAATTAAAATAGGAAATTTGATAATGGGGTGCGCTTGTGTTATGATGTTTGCTCCAACGAAGGGTCAGTTTGTCAGAGATCCGATAATATTGCATTCAAATAGCATCCTGATTACTAATGTTATGCTCTACACGCATCATAATGAACAAGGAACTGCATAATCGTGAATAAGGAATAAGAAATTAGGAATTATATAAAGTTTGGGGTTGTTGATTATTGAGGATATATATAAATTAAGAAATTAGGAATTTGCACTTTTTTTTTTACACAAGAAATTAGGAATCTGCACTTGTCTTCTTCAATTTTGCAGTTCCAATTTTTATTAAAAAATTGATGTTGTGAAAACGTGAGAAGAATTTATATCAATTTTGCTGAGATATTGAATTCCCATTCCTTATTTCCATGATTGAGATTGAAAAAAAAAAAAAAGAGAGGAGTTGTTGCTTCATTCACATATCTGTTTTAATGGTTTTCCAATTGAATCACAAATAACATAGTCTATATTCTTTTCCACAAATTGTATCTTCATTGTACAAAGAGGAGCTGTTGTTTACTAGTTTGTTGAAGTAGTTTTGTTTTCAGATCTAAGTGGAAAAGGAAGAAAAAAAGAAGACTGAGAAAAGGAATGGTACATCAAACGTAGTTAGGCCGTATAGAAATGAATTCAGCGGTAGTTAACTACTGCTGGGACTAGCAGTAGTTAACTTATGTCGGGTCCTCAATGATAGTTAACTATCGCTGGAGGCATTTAAGTATTTTATTTGTGTCTTTAGGAAGTTTTTAATGTCAAAAAACAATTTTCTGTTTAAGGAGTCATGGGAGGTGGCTTGATGGAATTGGGCAGTCCAACTTGGTTGAGTTTGGAATTTGAAGGAGTCATGGGAGGTGGCTTGATGGAATTGGGCAGTCCAACTTGGTTGAGTTTGGAATTTGATCCTAAATGAGGTTCAGGGAGGAATGATCCATCACCGTAGGGGGAGGGGTGACCATTCTACCAAGTAGTTTTATGTTGTTAATGTAATATTTGAACAATTTTTTTTTTTTTAATTTGTGTTTGAATATTTTGATGCAACCTTTGAATATTGGTGCTACTTTGTTGAATCTATGTTTAATTTGTTATTCCATATGTTTCCATTAAATATTTGCTTATAATTTATTTGGATGCATATTTAAATTGATATGGATTCATCAATATGCCAAAAAAAGTGTTAGCTAATCAACGCATGTACTATTTTTGTGTTGTCATAGTTTAGATTATATAATCCAAAATGTGTCAATTTATAAACTGTAATTTGCCTTTGGAATGGTCTTTTAGGGGGATTATATAAGATGAACAATAATTGGAGTTTTAGATAAACCAGATCAAAGTTTTGCGTTTTTTTGAATTTTTAGTGGTTTTGGATTTTATAATTCAAACTAGTTACAAACCCGTGCGAAGCACGGGTTGAATTACGTTTTTTTTTATAAATTTATTCTAAAGGAGAGATGTTTAAATTACAGAACCTTACTATTATTCGTAAATTTGAGAACAAAGGTCGCGGATTTTTTGAAAATTCTTACTATATGTTTTTTATAAGGCAAATGAAACCGATTTACTAAGATAAAATCCAAGTGTAGTAAGTCAATCCCAAAATGTTACCGCACTAAATAAGGACCATCACTTAATTCTTTAAATTCAACAACAGCTAGAATTATTCAAGCCAATTAACATCACACCATATACTTGAATAATTAGACCATAAACATCTCAAGATACCAGCAAAAGTCCTAATATATGTAGATTCTACTACACCGCGATTGCAGAGAAGTATTTCACCAATTGTTGTTGTATCGGACAGCACTCAAGCAGCTTGATCCAATTCCAACTTCCGAGACACATAAACCATCCTAACCACTGCAAAAACACCGGTGCAGATGAACAGAACAGCCGAAGAATGACACAACAAAAACAACCGAGCAGACCAGCTACAAAATCTCATTAACCTTCCATTAATCTAGGACAGAATGACATAGTAAGATTCAAGTAAGTTGAGTTTCAAAACATTAATATATTTATAGTGGAAATTTTAGAGCTGAACGATGATGCAGGATTAACCAATATCTTATAAGAGCTTTTCTCTGTATTGGAAAGCAGAGTATGCATATATTTGAATGATTAAATTCAAATAGGTGGTGACTAATATAGTCTATCCTTGGTTTGCCATCAAGTGACCTTTTGCCACCATCAACCTCATCGATTCCTACATATATTTGAATGATTAGATTCTAACAAAAAGCAAGCCTCTAACACTCAATCACGTAAGAAAAGAAAGAAAAAACATTAACACTTGTTCAATCATCTAACCTTCTCCCTAATGGCATCTTGAACCATAACAACATCAGTGTTGATTGCAAAAACAACATCCGAAGTTCGAACCTCGGTGTCAAAGAATTCAATATCTTGTTTCAATGCAGCTTCTAGATACTTGATTCTCATCTTGGTTGATTGTCGCTCTCCGGTTCACATCCAACATGAAATCTCTGCAACAAATCCAACCCTCTTTCAACCATCCATTAAACATTTGAAAATTAAAACATAAAAAATTCAAAAGCAAAAAACACTTTTAAAAAATAGCTTAACTGCAGCTTATGGTCTCTGCATGTTCCGAATTCATTCCAAACTTCAACCCACACAACCAAACACTTATGAACAACTTTTAGATCATTTATTCAGCAACTTAAACTTCAAAATCACTTATTTTGCAATTTTCATGCCAAAACCCGCATAGCTTTTTCTGCAGATTTTCAGCACTACAGTCCAAATTCTAATGTGTTTTCTGAATTCATTCTTGATCCATTATTGTTTTGAAAGATTTGGAGAAGATGGTGAATAGTGAGAAGGGGAGGCCGATGCAGGGCCGTCTTAAACAATTCAAAGGCCTTGTGAGAGAAAAGATGCAGCAAATATATAGTCTATATGAAAACAATTTTTAAATTACTAAATTGCCTTTCATGATGGCGAAATTGGAAAATCAATGGACATTAACTTTTTATAAGTCAAGACAAGAGAGTAATTTCGAAATTTCAGAAGGTGCACAAAAAGAGAGTTTGGTAAAAAATGAAACAACTTTTCTTTACTTACAAATTTTTCTTTACTTTATGAAACTAAAAAGAAAGAAGAAGGAAAAAAAAGAGAAGACAAAGTGTATTTTTGTCAATCTAGGATGTAACCAAAAATACTTTCAGAAAAGTGTCATTTATTAATTTATTAAAATAAAAGAAATTATCGACTAAAAAATGTAACCATAAATACTTTCAGAAAGAGTAATTTATTAATTTATTAAAGAGTAAATAGTCAATTACCCCCTGAAATTGTAAGGTTCGTCAATTACCCTATGAAATTAACAAAACTTTAATTACCTTCCTGAAATTGCACAACGTTAATCAATTTACCCCCTCCGTCAAATTTTTCTGTTAGTAAACATGACGTTTTGCAAATACCCCCCCTGAAGTTTTGCACTTATGTGCAAAATGCCCCCTAAACTTGAATTTTTTTTTCTTTCTTATCTTTAAAAGTGATTGCATTATCACTGAATTGTGGAGCATATTAGCTAAGTTTTGACGATATACAACCATATATTGACAGTATGGTAGAACAAATTGGCAGTATTTGGTAAACCCTACAATAATGTTCAAAACTCAAGAATATTTACAAAACAAACATAAATGTATTTCTTTGTTCCAACATCAGCTATTGTTTTTTCTTTTTCAAGTTGTCTTTCACCCATTAGAGATCAAAAGGATGGTGGTTATCATGTTCTTTTATTCTCCTAAAAAAATAATGAAATATACATAATATAATATTATTATCATTCCTTTGAATCTTAACAGGGGAAAAAGACCATGAATCCTTGAAGATCCTTTATAAAATGAGAGAAGTAACAAGTTTATGTATTTTTTCTTGAAAATGAGATAAGTGTGTTAGTGGTATGCATCGCTCACAATAAAAAGGAAGTGAAATTTTTTGGTGTGGTTAAAATTAGCAACAACAAAGCCATATATTTTGATATCTTGGTAATTTTTGGTTATGCCAATCATATGTTTCATTATGTATGACATGTATTAGTTTTCCATCTGATAAATGTGGTTGTACTTTACTATGCTGACTTTCATATCATTAAACTTTAATACATGATTAATGTTTGATCATTTAAAGGAACACATATGGTTGTATACAGTCAAAACTTAGCTAATATGTTCCACAATTCAGTGATAATGCAGTCACTTTTAATGATAAGAAAAAAATATATAAGTTTTCAAGTTCATGGGGCATTTTGCACATAAGTGCAATATAACGGAGTAAGTAAATTGATTAACGTTATGCAATTTCAGGAGGTAATTGAAATTTTGTTAATTTCAGAGAGGTAATTGACAAAACTTACAATTTCACACGGTAATTGACTATTTACTCATTTATTAAAATAAAAAAAATTATCGACTAAAAAATAAAAATAATTTGTTTCAGGCGTAAACCCTTAAACCCTTTCGTAGAGAAGAGGAAAAAGCCGCATAAGAACTTTCAACAACAACGCTAACAAATACAAATTCGCGAGTCTTCAAAGAGAATCCAAACCCAGTTAGTTTACTTCCAATCACACATTCTCTCAGGTTAGTAAAATCTTGTTCTGCTTCATTCTTCAATTTTGTTGCTTTAATCAAAATAATCGTTTTTTTTTTTTAGATTTTTATGTTGCAAGCTTAAAAAAAAAATCGTCTTTTAGATAGTTTAGAATAAGAACCTTGATTTGTTTTTCCCCTAATTTTGTTTTTCTCTTTGTGGGTCTCAAAAATTGTTTCTTTGGGTTTTGTTATTACTATTAGATTAGTCTATATCATCTGATTTAAGGAGTTTATTTTTTGTTTTATTCATAAAATCAAACATTTAAGATCCTATAGTAAATTGTGGTTGAGTCTTACACAACCTCACAAAACCGGCTTGTGAAATGTAAGAATTGCCCTCACTTATAAACACATGTTCAGACAATGTTTTATTTAATGTGAGACTTTTAACACCTCTTACACCCGAAGCAAACAACAGCTCAAAAAGTGGTGTGTCGGATTTGTGGAACATTGATCGTATATGGGGACGAGGTCTAAGCCACTATGATGGCTGACAGACCCTTTACTCCTTCGTCTTAACTCTCTACTAGGGTTACCGGTTTGCCACACCTAAAGAGTCTTATGTTGCCAATGAAGGTTGGCTCAATTGGTAAGGGATTGACTCACCCACAAGGTTGTGGGTTCAATTCCCTCTGCCAATGTGATGACCTCTTTGATGGATGATCTGTAAGTACCTCTGTTATTACTCGTTGAGCTTTGAGGTTTGACATGGCCTTGGTGAACCTCGGAGCCCAACTCACCTAAACTTTCGTATTTTAAAAAAAAATGTCCCACATTCCTTGGGAATCTAGGCCAACGGTGGTTTGTAAACAACATCCACATTCCTTAACCCAACGAGACGTCTTTCATAAAAGGATATAACCATGAAGGGCTTACACCCAAAGCAGACAATACCTAGAAAGGTCGCGTGATGGGCTTGAGGTCGCAACATCATACACCTTTTATTAAAAGCAAATTAAAACCAATGAAGTAATTGAAATGTAACCACATATCAATGTTGTGTATGTGTAAGACACCAGCATATTTTAGATGCAAGACCAGTATTGTCAAATTTCCGTCATGACAGATTTTGTGCCATAGGCCAGAATACCTATTATATCTGTCAGGCTGCAACACCATGCTTATATGGTTGATTTTTATCGGCGCCCATAATCCGCCAATGATAACAGTACACCAAACACGCCTTCTATTAGAAACGTGGGTACTTGGTACTACATAGATCAAAATAATATCTACTATATTATAATTTCTCTTAAGTGAGTTACTGCTTTAGAGTCTAAAAGAAAGCAATATCATTTATCAATCATTGATTAATAAATCAATATATGATATTAAAGGCACATCATAACAAATTATAGGTTTGTTTAACTAATAAGTTTTCTCAGTTTACATACTAAAAAAAAAAAGTTTTCTCAGTTTACTAAGTGCTAACTTTAAAGAGGCTAAATCTCAAAACTAAGTGTTTCAGACCCATTTTAACAGTGAGTATATCAGATGGATCACTTTGCAGCAGCTGAAGCGCAATTAGCTCAACAGAGAATTAGGCAGAAACTTGAGGAAGTGAATGTAGCTGCTCAAACTAATCTTGCCCCTGTTCAAGACCATGTCAATTATACTCTCCAGGTTCTTTCTGGTCTCTTAATGTCATAAGTACTTCAATGGCTGTTTTGACCTTTAAATTTAACTTAATGCTAGAACTGTATCTTTCTTTGGAATTTTGTACGATTTTGTGGCTTGATGACTAAAACTATATTAGAATTAGCCCCAAGAAAGTTAATACCATCTGGCTTGCTGATTTCTTGTCCAGCATTTTTCCTTTCTTTTTTATTTTGATTCAAATGATTGTACTGTTGGTGTTCTTTTGTGCTTATAAGTCACAAATGTGAACTGGTACATGACAGGGCTTTTATTATTCTTGGTTTTAAAGGTTTTGACTTTCTATATCTTTTTTCTTTTACACCAAATGCTTTAAAATTTTAATATAGATAGGTAATGCTCTTTTTTTTTGTGTGCATATAATGGTAATATTCGGCAATCCCTTTTATTGATAAATAGAATTTCTATTCCGTATAGTTGATTGTTTGATTGAAATTTGCAGAAAGCCTATTTCAAATGTGCATATGAGTGCTTCGATAGAAGCAGAAAGCAGGAAGAGATAAGTAATTGTGTTGAAAATTGCAGTATTCCTCTTTCTAATGTGCAACAGACGTTTGAACATGAGATGGCAAAGTTTCAGGTGAGCTGCCCTTTAATTTTATGATCATACTCTCTCTCTCTCTCTCTCTCTCTCTCTCTCTCTCACACACACACACACTCACACACACACACACACTCACTCACATCTTATGATCGGTTATTGTTGCTTCTTTTTTAGTTTAATTCTAACTTCTAAATGTTGATTGATGCTTGATTTGGGTTGATTGAGACTATACAATTTATACCTTTTCTCTTGTCTCCCTTTCAATGTCTTGTACTTTCAAACTCCTCCCCTTTTTATTTTCTCTATCTAATAAACTTTTAACATGCTATCAACGTGCTGCCATCCACTTTGATTAGAACTAACCATGCTTTCAATTGTATAGAATAGGGTTTTCTTGTCTAGATTTTCTACTTTAATTCCTCTTAGTTTATTGTTAATGTTAGTCACTTCGCTATTTATTGAATCAACTGTCTCACTCCCTTAGAATAACTACAACGACAACCAAGTTTTTCCCACTAGTTGACATTGGCTGCATAGATCAAATTGACATTATAAACTATTGCCACTTATCTGGCCTAAAGCAGTGTTATCAATGGCAGATTACGGCGGTCGGCCAAAAATCTGTCATATAAACATGGCATTGCAGCCTATGGCAGAAACACAGTGGATATGATAGGTGTTGCTGGTTATGGTGGCTAGCACAAAATCTGCCATGCTATAGTGCCATGGTGCAGCCATCGTGGAAATTTGACAACAATGATCCCAAGATATACCTTTTCCCTCAAATCTTTCTAAATGGCCAACTTTTACTATTGGATCACCTTCTGGTCAACGTCCTTTATTCGCGTATTTATATTTTATAGGTATTCTCCACACATAGTCAAACCACTAAAACGAGCCTCTACAGTCTTTTCTACAATGCTCGCTATCTTGATTCTGTCTCGAATGATTATTCCAATTCAATCTTGCTCTGTGTGATCACTCATAGTATGTAACTGTCATCTTTGCAAAACCAAGTTTGCTTATTATCCCCCAATATTTGGCCCTGCACAAGATTGTAGGTCTTACAGGCGTAAGTTAAATTTCTTTCTTAAGTTGGAGTGGTACTTTTCTATCACAGAACAAACTTCCTCCATTCTCATCGTACTTTTAATCCTATGGTTGATATCTCCTTATATCTGCCCATCACTTTGTATGATGGACCTAAGGTGCTTAAAACATGAGATACAATGTATTGTATGCTACTCCAGTTTCCATCTCTAGATTTGGATCTGTGTTTTTTGCTAAACTTCTGTTCGATATACTTTCTTTTACTTATTTATAGTCTGATGGAAGTCTTGTGTTTCCATGGTTTGTCTCTATATGTCTATCTTGGTTTATTTGTTTTCTTATTCTTCAACTGGGACTATATCATATTCAACTGGGACTATATCATATGCAACAAGTGTACATGCTGGCGCCATCTCTTGGATATGTTTAGTAAACAAGTATAGAAATAGAAATAATTAAGATAAAAAAAAGGTACACAATCACATGCCTTTTCCATATTATTTAAAACAATGTGTAGATATTTTTATTCCTCCAATATCACTCCAACAATCTTTGTAGCATGCATTTGACTTCTCAGTCAATTTACATTGTTTTGGGACCAAATTAATTTTCTATAATGTGGGTTTCTTAATTTTCTTTAGCTTTCTCTGAGACCTCACAATCTCATTGAACATTTATTTGAGTCTCCGATGTCTTCCTCTCCTAATTTTTGCTTACCTCAATAGATATATTCTCTGATCCATCTGCCTTACTATTAGCCGTTCTCTTCAACCCTTAAGTTAACTCAGATTCATAAATTTTCGGTAGTTGGAATAATTTAGATCCTCCTCTCTAGTGTCATGAGCTCAAAGAATGCCCAAAACTCTGAAGCGCATAACTCTCAATTGCATTCTGACCACCGCACTAATGAAGCCGTAGTATAGGAAAATCAAGGCCGAGCTGTTAACTCTTCACCGTTTGTTCTACTTCCATGGCTTTTTTATGCACATATTTTTTCCATGAATGCCAACACTTCTTGTCCCCATTTAAACTCTAGATTGGGTCTACATGAAAGCTGACAACAAATCAAGGTTATTCTTGTGAGAAAATAAAACATTCGAAACGTGAATGTGAAAATTTACAGTTGATATTTAAAACACAATGTAGCACCGACGTTTCAGGTTGAAAGCATCTCTGGTGTTGGATACCGACATATGTGGTATAACTTCCATTTTCTCAAATTATTACCGGTCTCTGTGTTTGTGTTGTGAAATATCAATTGTTAATCTTGTCATCAAAACTGCTGAGCTCATTTGCTCTGCTAGTCTATTGTCCAAATTATTTGTACATTTTGTATTAATTTAACTTTTGATTTCTGACATCTTTGGCATGCTCTACTTCCTTGAAGCATTGTCACATAACACCTTCCTCATTGGTCTAATAATGTTTTCAACATGGTACAGGAGAAATTGAATAGATCTATGATGGTTTGTCAAGACAAGTATGAGGGATCAAAGCTCCAACAGAAACCTGGAGCTATGAATGATATGATTTCCTGTGCTGATGAAGCGATTCAAGACAGCATTAAGATGCTGCCGCTTCTTACTAACAAATTGAAGGCTTCCTTTGGCATTCCAGACAACAATTCTTCCTAGAAAAATTAGATATTTATCTTCAGTTGCAAAAGAAAATTGGTGCAAGACATGATTTAACTATTTCTGAAACACAAAAGTTAACATACTTTATTCCTGTCATTTGAATGCTGATGCATCTCGATTCATCGATAAGTTTGTTGTATTCTAAGACATTTAGAATTGTTCTGCATACACAAATAATCTTAATCGTTCATTTATTTATAAAACAGGAGTTCACTTTACATTTTAAAGTGGATTCTTCAATGTAGAGGAGCTAAATCCAAATTCTTCTTCTCTGATTGTGTATTATTTACCTATACCACTTAGATTTGACTATTATGCTTTGATACTTATTATTATTGATATTCCATGCTATCATTTTATGAACGGAATAAACACCACAATTAGATTGGAAAAACCAGACTGAGCTGCACCAAGACAGAAAAAGCAAACTAGGTCGACAAAATCATCCACATCTATGCAAAGGGTGATTTCAGATCAAAAAATATCCAAAGTCATCCATTTTCAACCTTTTCAATGGATGAAGATGGGTTAAAGTGTCTCACGAAAAAACTAAGGTCGACTATCTTTTAAACATATTTATCCTTAATAAGCATTTTAAAAATTAAAATAAATTCTAAATCATAATTTAAGTAAACTAGAAAAACTTCTCTAAGAAATGGTAAAAACTAATGGGAACTTCTACGGTACACCTTACAAATTGTGGTGTATCGGTACTCTTACTTCAAAAATTTATAATTCAACGATCATTTTATGAAACAAAGAGTTAATTTGTCAATATTTATATTTTAGAATACGTCATTTTATATAAAAAAATAAATATAATTTCATTGTTTATAAGAATCATATTAAATTTATAACATTTTCTTATAAAAAATAATCAATATTCTCTATTATGAGTAATAAAAAAAAATTAAAAAAAGTAAATTTTATTTCGTCACGCTTTTGGTAAATAAAATTTAGAGAAATGATATTTCTACAACCATTTTTGTACAACTTTCTCTTTCATACTCACATTATTTTCTTATTCTCTCTTTTTCTTTTTCTCTCTCTATTGTTTTTGACCAATGAGAAGAGAGAACAACAAGGTTGTCCAAAAAGTTGTATCAAAATAGTTGTTCAAATATCTTTACTCTAAAATTTATTATAATTGTCAATGATAAAAAACAATTATTTTTCTTCAAAAAACAACCAATTTACTTATTGATTTAACGATTTGGTGTACGGTACACTCAAATTTTTAGATATACCGTATAATTTACCTAAATTAATTATTTTTTAAGGGAGTGTGAAAATCATAATGATAAACTATAGTATTTAAAAGAATAAAAATTCAATTTAATCTCTAATTTACCACACTCTCATCAATTTGATCTTTAAACTATTAAAATTATCTAAAAGACCCTTAAACTATACTTTCGCCTATCAATTCAGTCCTTTAATATAGACCAAATTATGGATAAAAATACACTTTAGAGCTGATTTTAATAATTTAGGGATCAAATTGTAAAAAGATATAAATTATGGACTAAATTGACTAAATATAGTTATCCAAATATCATAAAATTTGTATTTTTACTCTACTACTCTTGTTTCTTGATTTCTCGGGGCATCCAAAGTCAGTGTTAGAAAGGTCTGCCACTCACTAGCTTCGTTCCTTCATTCTAGAGGTCTTATCCAGCTGGCGACATTAGTCTTTGCAGTTGCACGCAGAGATATATCGGTATCACACCAAGAAAATAAAGGTTTGCTGGTGCCAATGCCTTGGTTCCTTCATTTTACCTTATCCATTTCTTTTTGTTCTTCATACACACTCACTCTTTAGTGCTGCAATTTTAGAGACTCAAAAAAGAGAAATATCTGTGTAAGAATCTGAATTCTTCTAACTTGAAATGCCGCTGTTAACCACTTTACAACTATGGTTGTTTTGTATAAAGATTATTTTTATTACTTATATATATGATGACTCTTTGACATGTTATCAAGTGATTGAATTCAATTGGTTAATAAGCTCTACCAAAATGACGAATCTTTCACGAGAACTCGAGTTGGTTTCCCGGTGAAACAATTGATTTTAGTTATTTTTTGAACGAACTCTGAATTATTAGGATCGTTCCCGGTGAAACAATTAACACAGAAAACATGAACAGTAGTATTTAATCACAGTCTTGTACTATGTAAACCTTAGCATTGCACAATATTATAAAACTACAAACTATACCAGTCATTTTGCTGTGGGAGATGTAAGCACAATTAGTCGAACTTTGTGATCAATTGTTGTGTTATTTTTTGTGTTTATTTATCTTTTAGATCTGATTTTGCTGTTTTAACAGTTATGTTATCTTACAGGGTGGTGCGGATCAAATTTTATATCATATGTTCATACAAATTCAATTGCTTAAATCAAGTGTTTGAGGTGTGGTTATAATCACATATAGAGGCTTTCCTCATTAAAATACCGTGTAGTCTGTTGCGGAAACAAAGAATGCATACAACATCTCAAAGCTTCGTCTTAAATCTAACTCCAATGGTTAACCCTTTTTTCTTTCTCCTTTTTATTGTTTTTTTCTTTCCATTATCTTGTTCTTTAGTAACTTGAACATTTTATTGCAGATGATCAGATACAGGCAGAGAGTAGAAGAGTTTGTTTCGCTTAGCTCGAATTCTAGACATTTCTGTCTTTCATTGAAGCATAGGCACGGTGCCATGAGGATTTTGAAAAGGCATTGCTTTTTTTTTTTTTTTTTTTTTCTTTGTGAATTTTATTTAAATTGCATGTTTGTTTGAGCAAATACTATGTAACATGACCTGAGAGCTGAGACTGAACGTAACTTTCTTGACTTGGGACATATTTGGATAAACAACCTAGTTAGGCGTGTTTGTCATATACTAAGTGCTTATGTACAAGTTATTTCTACGCTTTGATAAGTTGTTTTCATAAGCTATGCTACAGAACTTATAGAAATAAGCAGAAAACAACTCATGGACATGTCATAAGTTATTTCCATATGCTTTCTCAAATAGTCTCACAAGTGATTATGTTAGTAGACAGAATCAAATAGTATAATCCAAACAGTTCCATAGGCCCTTTGTGGATTAGCCTTAAGCTTATGAGAGCTTCTGAATTAAATTTGGTTTATAGTTTTCCACTTATGAAAAGGTCTTCATAAGGTTATAGATGTTCATGGAGAAGTTAAACGGGAGAGCTTACGAGAAAATTAAGATTTTAAAGCTAATTTCAACTTAAATGAGAAGGTGTTGTTCAAACACTTCATAGTTGTTTTAATATTGTTTATTATTTCATTTTCCCGTAAGTTAGTATTGAGAAATTTATCCAAATTGACTCATTATTTTGTGTAATTTTTTTCAGACTAGTTTTGTCCTGCCATTCTTTGATTTCTCAAGGAAACTGATTCTCACATGGCACTATGCGTGTGATTTATAATTGAGTCTGTTTAAATGATATAAGATTAATTTTGAAATCCGTTTCTTTTTTATAGGGAACAAAGTAGATGTCTTCGTACTGCTTCTGTGTTATCAGGTGCCAGTTTTTCTTGTTCTGTCTGCATGCTTCATAAGTTATTTCAATCCTAGATCATAATTTACATGTTATTATTTTCTCTTGAACTTTGATTTTTCGTTTTTGTAGATACTGAAATTTCTTCTGCTGGTTTTGAGGAGTTCTCTGTCTCTACTGTTGACACTGATGATGTTAGAGAACTAAAGGTATTGTACAATCTTAATTGAAAAAGTTTTAATAGTAAGAGAGAGGGAGGGAGAAAAATCATAGAAGATAGGCAAAAGGGAATCAAAGGCATAATATGGTGGTAATAATCAATGATAACTCAAAATTATAAACGGGAAACGATTATCTTTGCCGAGTCCATGAGCAATGACCAGTGTTAAGAGTCACACATTGAAAATGAGTTTATATGTGGGAGTCATCCCTCACTCTATAAGCTGGTTTTGTTGGTTTGAGTTAAGCCCAACCGAAATTATAAGATGGCTAGAAAGTCCATCAAAGATCCATTGGGACACCCACTATCAGGCTGCTCGGGTCATGCTCCAGATGTCCAATCCTAGGTGTGAGGGGTGTGTGTTACGAGTTCTACATTGGATGAGATAAAGTCTGAAAATGAGTTTATAAATGGGAGACATCCCTCTCTCCACAAGTCTATTTGGTAGGATTAAGTCAGACCAAAACTAAATTCTAAGTAGACTATATGGAGACTTGAGTTAGACCAAAACCAAATGGAATATGTAAGTTAAAGTGGAACTTATGTAGTGTGTTTGAACAGCTCCAGTACAACTAATTGTTCCGTTATGTACACATCATATTGACATTATTCAACAATAAGCACATACACTGTAATGACTTTTCTCAAAAACATTAAGTATGCATTTGAATGAGGATAAGTATCGACAAAAGATCGAATTGTGAGGAGAGCATAGATAATTTTTCTGTTGAATTCTTTTCAAAATTTTAGCAGAACTTATTCTCTAATCTATTAATATATCTGTCATCACGTCTAACTTCTAAGGTTATTTAATCATGTTATGCTCATAAATTTTAAAATTTAAGTGAAGTTTTAACTCTTCTGTCCAGATAAGCATTGAGGTATCTGGAAACAGAACACAAAGGACTTTTGATGATGTGTTTCAGAAAATGGTTAAAGCTGCACAACCGATCCCAGGATTTCGTAGAGTAAAAGGAGGTGAAGTATTTATGTGGATTTTAAATTGGCATGGTTTATTCATCAGATTGATAACCTTAGTAAAGGAAAAAAGAACAGAAGAAGAAGTGAAGAAACTCTTTCAAAAAAAAAAAAAAAAAAGAAGTGAAGAAACTATTTACTTTTTTAGCGTAAAGTTTCTTGTACATTAGTAGATATCATGAAAGGTACTTGGGGTAACACCAAGTTTGAAATTATATTTACAACATAAATCTATTCGTAAGGCCAATGTTAAGATTGACTGACCAGATATTACGTGCAGAAGTTTTCTGTTTGGCCGAATAAAAAATGGTAATAATAGAACCAAAATCATCAGCAAGTCTGATAATATTCATAATTCATAAGCATAATGTCAACTGAATCCTCGAAAAGTTTATCTTTCCAATTTTATTGTTTTCTCCTTATCAAAAGATTTTGACATTTTTCATGTGCTTGTTGATAAATTGCTGCTCAAAAATTGAGGACAACCAGGAAAAACGCCAGATGTAAGTTTTATATCTTTAATGCTTTTCTAGCAATTAACTATTTTACCTATTTTTATGTATTTACAATAGCAATCTTGACCACCAAGTCTGTGTCTATCAATGAAGACATACATAAAAAATGACAAACAACTTTTTCACCAAAAAAAATAGTATAAAAAAAGGCAAATGAAACGTGTCCATAAAATTTTGGAACCAGAGATTTCAATCCATGTTAAGACATGATTTTTCTTGCAGTAAGGATGGTGTCACTGTTCGAGAAAGGGGACAAATAGTACATGCTAGTGTCAATTAGCTTGTGTGTGTAATACACACTTCAGTTGAATATGTTCAAATTCTGCTGCAGAATTTGATACAAAGGAGATTAATTCAATTTTATGATTGTTTACATATATCATGTTTAACAGATACCAAAAGACATCTTATTAGAGGTGCTTGGACCTTCCAATGTTTTTAAGCAAGTTATCAAGGAAATAATCAACTCAACTGTAGCTGAGTATGTGGAGAAGGTATTTTCCGTTTGCTAATTATAGTATTTCTTAACTTTGTTGTGTCTCATGTCTATACTAATACTAGTCATAAAACCATGCTTCCTATTACTTAAGGATAAATGCTAGAACACTTTGTACTTTACATCATTTTGAATGCAGTCACCTTGAAGCCTTTTAGGTTGCATTTGACATGTAGATAGAATCATAGAATATAGTAGATGTAGAACATCCTCTTCTGCTGTCTAAGGTGGAACCAAAATGTGTCAGTTTTTCCTTCATATGATCTTTTATGATCTGTTATGTTCTATTTTTAATATGTGCTAAATATAGAACAAAAAACAAATATCCTGCCCACCAAATAGGGTTTCCAATACACATTCAAAATTGTTACATCACCATCATTGGTTTATATCCTTCTGGTTTTGCAGTAGAGTTAATAGCACGCACATCTATTGGAAAGTCTTATAGCATAACTTTGCAGTGTTTGGTTTAGCCATTCAACTAAATCTTCAGTGCCGTGATTTTAAAATTTTAATATTATTTTTAATTATAGGCTATGTGCTCTTTCAAATATATTTGTTTTCTTTGGATCAGGCGTTGTCAAATAGTAGTGCTATAGCGATATAGTACAGTGGAATTTGAACAAATCACTATTGTTCTGTGATATGCCATTGGCACTAAGTGTTGTCAAATAGTGGCCATAGCGGCGCTATAACCACTATTTTCTACAATATTGCATTAGAGAGAAACTTCTTGCTTTTGCTTTGCTTGTTCTGTTAAAACGGATTTTTCTGGAAAAATTCTTTGCAGGAAAGTTTAAAAGTCAGCAGTGACTTGAGAGTTGAGCAAAGCTTTGAAGATCTTGAAACTACATTTGAGGAAGGAGAAAAGTTTAGCTTTGATGTTGTACTTCATCTTCAAAAGTAGAATTGACAGGCATTTATATGTTAAAATCTTATCAGATGTAGTGACATCGGTTCTTCGATCTGAACTAAGGAATCTCTTAAAATGATTCAAAATGGATCTTGTTGAATGAGATAAATATTCAATGTCATCTAAGTGCATTTTTGGATTCATTGAGTTTGACAAAATCACGGTGGCACCATGATTTTGTTAAGTTCAAAGACAGCTTTTGTCAAAAAATCAAAGTGGCACTTCGTGATTATGTCATACTCACTGCAAATCCAAATATACACTAAAACGTTGTTTCCTTCTAATGATGGTGAACAGCTCAGTTTCAATTGGTGAAAAGAAAAAGAAAAATCTCTCTGAATTAGTGTTAAAGAGATTGTTAGAAATAGTGTTCCTAGCATTTTTCTTCTCCATATTCAAGACACTTATTCATGAATTTTAAAATCAAACTTAATGATGTGTTGTGTTTGGCTATATCACATTGGCGATGCCACTCTAAATTTTTGTTTCCCAGGCTAACAATTTCTGTCTTCAGCACTGTGAAATTTCTTGAAATTAGTCGCTTCATCAATCTTCGAACACTTATAAGTTATAACGATACTAGTTAGTCACGATCAAGAAGAAAATAAGACTTTTTTCTTACAAAGTTTTCTTGTAGTATAGCCTTTTGTGGTTACTATAGTTTAATCCATATCAGTCATACACTTATATAAAATTCACCAAAATATGTCTCATATTAGATATTTGGTTAAATATATGTTTTTGTTCCCTACATTTTGCGCAATTTTGAGAATAGACCCTACATTTCAATAAATGTTTTTAAAATCTCTACATTTTTCCTCTGTTAGTGCAATTGGTCCCTGCCATCAGTGCCATGTTGATGATACGCAAGCCATCATAACAAGTTCAACTTCACCCCACCAAATCTCCACCAGAACACCTTACACACTCGCAACAGCAAGCGCTTTTAACAACAACATCATCGCTTTCGGCCTCCAAATCTTCCCCTCTAAACCAACATATTTCACCGGAAGCGTGACGAACACCGGCGATTCGCGTCTACGACGCTGCAGAGAAAGATCTTGGTAAAGCTCGTAAGGAAGTTCTCCGCCGTTTTCCAACGAGATTGAACCGCCAACATTAGCATCACGTTAGAAATCTGACAACCGAGACTATTTATACTAACGGAGGAAAAATGTAAGGATTTTAAAAACATTTATTGAAATGCAAGGACTATTCTCAAAACCGTGCAAAATGTAGGAATCAAAAACATATTTAACCTAGATATTTTAACAAAGGGTTAATTGTTGAAAAATATACACAAAGTTTGACAATAGCTCTGTAATATGCACAATTTTAAAAGCATAAGAGCAATTTTCATAATGCAATCTCTTTACCAACCGAACTAAGTTGACGGTTAACAAGTAATTATATTTTTTCTTTACGAAATTAACGAGTAATTAGATAGTTAGTTTTCCACAAACTTTATAAATCAAGCGTCATGTATTTATAAATTTAATGATGTGTTGTCATACCATTAAAATATATGAGGAAAATAATTATACACATATCATATTAATTAAAAGGGAAATGTTAATCGGTACTTCCGGGGCATTGGTTAAAGAATTATAAAAGGAAATATTTTCTCGAAAATTGTGTATTTTACTTTTTGAAATTTGAAAAAGTGTTACTTTTAATGTTAGACTTTATTTTTTCTTTTCATTCTTGGCTGCTTAACTAGTGTCGCGGGCACTGGTTAACACAACCTTAATTGACACATAAATCAAAAACATTACGTGATGTGACGATTCTAAATATTTTGATTGGTTGTGTATACGAAATTGTTATAGACAATCAACCCATAATTATTAAACTTATAATTAAATAAAAAAATATTTTATAAGTATTGGTAAAAAAAAAAGTTGTGTTAAGTAAAAATAAAAATAAAAATGGTGTTCAGTACTCAGTAGAGCGAAAGTGAAGAGAACCCGATTCAATTTCTGTGCTGAGAAAATACAGCGTCATAGCCATAACCATAGCATTTTTCCAGTTTTTCCGATCAAATCGAATGCACAGAAACCAATAACCAACCAAACCATGTTGTGGAGTCTCGCCGTTGCTCGGAACAAAACCGTTCAAGTTTTCCGGCACAACCTCCCTCTCCTCCGCCGCCGCAGCTTCTCCACCACAGGTCTCTATGGCATCCCTCATTTGAAATCCCCTAAAGGTTTTCAATCTTTCGTAGATGAAGCCATTCAAAGGTATCAAATTCATTTCATTCATTACTTCTTCCACTTAACCGTTTCTGTTATTTTCTTCATCTTTCTCTTTTCATTTTTTCAGGTCTGCAGAACTCGTTAGTTACATTTCTTCCAAACCGTCGGCTTCCGAACTCATGCGAGCAATGGATGAGATTTCAGACACTGTAACTAACTGCTTTCATTCATTACTCATTGATTTTTACTTTTACAGTGTAAATATTTTTTATACACATGAATCCAATCAATATGAGTTATTTTAGGAACTATAAAAGTGATATAATGATGATGTAATTTGATTGGATACATGTGTAAGAAAGTTTTACACGGTTGGTGCATAAAATTAATCACTTACGGATTTTGTAAGAAAGTTTTTATAATGTCCTTAATTCAAAATAGAAAATTAAGTCCCTCCCCTCCAAAATCAACCTCGCAAGCAAAGCCTATGAGTTTTTTTTTCATACACTTGCAATGTAGAAATGTTACACTTTCAGCAAGTCACACTTTATGAGTAGTTAGGATAAAAGTTAAATTTTTGTGATGATATGATGATTATGATTGATTGATAGTGTAAAAACTCTTCACAATGGCATCGTGTATCTTTTTTTTTCAATTAAACTACTTATTGTCGTTTTTTTTTACTTTTTGGAAAAATTTGTTCTTATTTATCTTAAAGAGTTTAATGTTCATGCATCGTTAATGTAATAAGGTTTACACTATCAGCAAATCACAATCATTCATATGTTAGTGTGACTTTAGAAGTAGTTAGTATAAAAGCCAAACATTTTTAATGTCCTGAAGATTACGATTGATCGGCAGTGTAAAAGCTATTGATTTGTCCTGAAGATTACGATTGATTGGCAGTGTAAAACCTATTGATTTTTCTTGCCAGTTATATATCTTTATTAGACTTACGTTAATTAAGAGAGTGTGAAGTGAGTGAGTTAATGAAAAGTAAGTGTATGTTGCAGCTTATAGCATAAGTGTTTATCATATAAGAGCTAATGTATAAACTATTTTTATAATAAAAGATAAAATAAAGTCAAACTGTTTTTGTATAAGCTACAAGTTGTTTTCATAAGCTATACCGGAGAGCTTATCAAAATAAGCTGAAAACAGCCTATGAAAATGTCACAAGCTGTTTTCATATATTCTCCCAACATGTATCACACGTGCTAATGTCAGTAGATATACTAAAATAATTAATCTAATCAGACTGTATATTTGAAATTTGTTTATAAATTGATTAGTACAAAACAAGCTTAAAAGACATGTATATTAAGAAGAGTAGTATTTGTTTTGTAGTTGTTACTTTTAACTATTTTATCCTATTGCCTTGCAATTACTTTAGCTTTTTGTTTTTTATTTCACAGGTTTGTTCTGTTGTTGACTCTGCTGAATTGTGTAGGCAAACCCATCCAAACAGGTCCTTTTCTGCAATTTGTTATTATAATTTATTTAAATCTTTTTTAGAGTAAAGACATAAACTAATTTTCGAGAAAAAACACAGAGCTACTTGGTCCTCAGAAATAATAGTGTGAATTTTGTCATCCAAAATCTCATTTGTTGATCAAATCAATCATTTTAGGATGATTTTTAGGGTTATTTTAGTCCCGGTCAGAGACCATTTTGACTGTCATTTGTGATTTTAGAGGACTAAAGGGATATTTTTAATTTCTAATAGGCGAAACAACTCTTCTTGCTTCTTGTTAATTGATTAATGTTCGTGGTTTCTTTTGTAGTGATTTGCTTATAACTCGTTTTTCTTTCTTATCTGATAAATCAGGGAGTTTGTTGAGGAGGCTGACAAGGCAGCGATGAAAATTAATGAATATCTACATGTGAGGTGACCCGTGATTAATTTGTGTCGAGGATTTTGTTTTATTGGTTAGCTCTATCCATTTCCTTTGGCATCTCTTGATCGGTTTAAGATAGTTAGCTGTAGCAATTTTGTTAACTTCTGTTGCAGTTGGTTAAGGTCTGCTACAACATACTTTCAGTTGTATCTTGGCTGTATTGCAATGATGTTACAATGTCATCAGTATATATTATGATGTTTTAAAGTCAGCATTTTGAATCTAAAATATACTTTTTCTAAGAGTTAGAAGTTTGAGTGGATTAAATTCCGAAACATAAGTGATTGGAATGTGAAAATTATTAGTATTTTGGACGAGAAGGAGGAAAAGGGAGCATAGACTAGTAAAATAGAATATCATATCATATCATGTCAAGAATGAAGTTATGTAAATGTCTAATGAGTATTTCTTCTGTTTGCTTTACAGTATCTGAACACAAGCCATGATGTCTATGATGCACTGAAGAAAGCCGAGCAAGAATGTCATATGCTTTCTGCAGAAGCTCAAAGGGGAATTAAAAGCTTACGTGTTGAAATGGAAAGGGGTGGAATTCACCTTTGCCCTGGTAACCATATTATTCACAATACCATGTTATGTTCTCAAAAACAATGCAGAGAACCTTTTCCTTTGAAAACTTTTTTATATGAAGCTATTTGTTTGCAGAGACATTAGATCGAGTGAACAAACTAGATATTGGAATTTCTCACCTATGCAGAGAGTAAGTATGTTTATAACATACATTTTATGGATTTTATGAGGGGAAGAACTTACATTTATAAATTGATTGGCAATTCTTTTACTTGTTAATGAATAATTTGTTTTTATTGGAAGCAGTCTGTTTCTCAAACATTCTGTATTTCTATTATTTTTGAACCGTTGGTATCTGTGGGTAAACAGGTACCTTGTAAAGAAAAAAGGTCCTTCAACGCTACACAGTAAATGAAATAAGGATTACATGATTGAAAACTGTGCTCAAAAAATTCAATACATCGATTCACATCAACAAATTTACTAGACATTGAAATTCCTCGTAAATGTGTAGAGTAGTTTTATCATTTTATTTGTGTGATTTATCAGCAGTACAAACCACAAAGTTATCCCACACTATGTGGGGGTGTATGCATGGATTAGTTGATGCCATTGGGCAATACAAAAAAACGTCCACGGGGCAGGAAATTTAGGGATGATGTCAAGTGTTAGAATGGCACATCAACATGCCACATAAAATTTGAAGGGATCTAATCATGAGATTTGAAAACTATTAGGCTTAGTTAAAAGTTTTTAATCCATAAGATCTTAATTTAAAGTTCCATCTGTGATTTCTATTGCATCAATATTCATGACTGGTGCTCCCAAAAGCAAGTTATAACATATTTGAAGTAGGCTTGCTTTTTCTGTGCTCTTGATCTGTTCATTTTGTTTGGTTTGGTTTGGTTTGGTTAGGTACAATCAAAATATTGTCATAGACCCAGGAACTGTTGATATATATCCTGCATCTCGCATCCCCAAAAATTTGCATCATCTTTTCAAGCTTATCTATAAATCGGAACCTTTAATAACTAAGGATATATCAGAGTCCAAGGACACCGTTAAAGAGAAGGGATATCGAATTACAACTGATCCACGAACTCTTGATTCTGTGCTGCAGTTGTCGTCGGATGATGAGGTAGATTCTATTCGATAATTTTACTTTGATATGTTAATTCTTGTAATAAGGAACTATGGATTAAGCATAAGTTTTGTTAATGAGTTTCCTGTAAATTAAAGTGAACTGGTAAAGTATTTGGAACCAGGATTTGAATTCTTTCATGTATTTCAATAACAGGATATGATTGTGTAGAAGAGAGAAAATAAAAAATTATTTAATTAACTTGCCACAAAAATATTTAATTAGATTAATTTTGCTGAAAATGAAATTATATTGGTTTTTCTGTTCAAAGGTATTTTTGTCATTAAAAAAATTGTAACATTTTTCTTTTCTCACTTTCTATCCAATTAAATAATGGGAGTGAGAAAGATGCTTCTTTCTCATCGATTTTGTTGACCTCTTTCTCTTCTCTCACACTGGTTTATCTCAAAACTAACCAGTGTAGTAGTGATGAATGTTGTAGGTTAGCAGCTCAAACGGGCCTACATAATGAACTCATAATTTTTTTTCCACTTTGAACTTGAATTGATTTTTTTGTTCTTTTTTCTGTATCAAGATTAGGAAAATGGTATATATACAAGCAAATTCTGTTCCACATGCAAATGTTGATGTCCTCAAAAGGCTTATATCTGCTCGACATGAGCAAGCTCAGGTCTGAATCATCATTTGCCACCCTGACTCTTTTTATGCCCTTCTTTTGGTGCCGCAGCATAAGGGTCTGTGTTGTCTGTTTTATTCATTCTTTGTTACTGTTTGGTGTACATGATTTCCAGATCCCAAGCATACATTGGATATTTTCTGTTTTTTCCTTTTGTGGTAAAAGAAGTTTATTAATGAAGAAAATTAAGCTCAAAGAAAAAGGATAAGAAATCCTCTAAGAAATATAAAACAAAAATGGCTGGTAGAAAGCTGGAAAAAAGGTAGGATCATGTAATTATGGGAGTTAGAGTAACTGTAATAAGGACCTGTTTGGATTGGCTTATTTGAGCTTATCATATGGCATAACTTTGTGAGCCTGCCGGGGAGAATTTTTGTGAGCTTATCATAGGACCAAAAAATATAATACAGGAATGCTCTGTAGTTTACACACACATAAATTTCATTACTCACCTGCCGTGTCTCTACCTCATCAAACTGAGAAAAGCTATAGGAGATTGGACTTTGTAATAAAGCCTGCCAACCCCCCTACGCCTCTGGGAAAAAACCTCTAAATAGATCATTAGCAGAACGCCAAGGGGTGGTTAAAGATTTAATTGTGTCCCAAATGCAGTTTAGAGTTAAAAACTGCCCTTGAAAATTCCCACACATCTCTCATGCAATAAGCATCAGAGAACTGCAAAAACAGAACAATGCCGCAACTTTAGCCTCTTTTTGCAACCCAAAATTTCAATTGAGAGAAACGAATGCAATTTCTTTGGAAAGAACCAATATTCTCTAAAAGTCCCAAACAGTTCATTCCAAAGAAAAGTAGCTGCAGAACAGTGAAAAAAGACACAAGCACCTGGTTTCCGTAATAGAACTGCACATAACACACTTGTTGGTAGACAAAACAGTGAGAGGTATGTGCATCTGTAACATGTCATTAGTGTTAGACCTGTTTAGAGCAACAGTCCAAATAAAATATTTGAGTTTTGAATTTCCACATGGGTTTGTCCAAGATAAATCCATGTCTATCAGGAGAACTGATGAGGAACTAATATTAGGATTCAGAAGAAAATACACCTAAGGAGTCAAGAGTCCACATTCTTTTACCAGTATTAGATTAGAAGAAAAATGAACCAATTCTAACAAAAACAAAAGAAAATGTAACTCACTTGCCTAATTTGACATTTGTTCAAGAATTATGAGTAGGTAAGGTTGGTTGATTTTATCAAAATCTTGATAGAATGTCATCCATGTTGACTTAAGTTAATAATTTCAAATAGTATTTCCCAACAAAGTTTATTGTTTCTTCTATTTTGACTTCATCACTCATTTATTTTACCTTTTGATTATTTGATCCAGATACTGGGGTGTGGATCTTATGGAGAACTTGCTGTTAAGCCCAACATGGCTTCATCACCGAAAGTTGTAATGTCATTTTTACATGAAATGAGCAAGATGGTCCAGGCTAAGTCTACAGAGGTATGGAATATGGATTCTTGTTAGGCATTGGGAGAAAAGTTATTATAGCCATAGTGGCTTGTGCTTGTAACTGAAAAAAAAACGATCTTCTCTTTTCCTTACAAACTTAGGAGCTCAACTTACTTACAAAATTCAAGAGAGAAAAATGCGGTCAGAGTGATGGAGATTTAAGGCCGTGGGATGAAGCCTATTACACGACAATGATGAAATCATCTGTTTATAAATTGGATTCTTTGGTACATATGATATACCTATATGTTGTCTTTGTCTTTATTAAACACATGTTTGTTTCTCACATAAATGCATAAAACATGTGTGCAGGTTGCAGCATCATATTTTTCTTTGTCAAACTGTATTGAGGGTTTGAAGGTTCTGGTGAAGTCATTGTTTGGTGTTATCTGTCACAGAATCCCCCTTGCACCTGGTGAATCTTGGGATCCTCAAGTGCTTAAACTGTGTCTTCATCATCCTGAGGAGGTATTTAGTGTAGAAATCTGTGATTAGAAGTGAATTTGGATCCATCAAATAAAACTAAAATGTTGGGATAGAAAAACTTTTAACTCAGACAATGATTTTCTGAAGCTTTAAATTTTATATAAAAATTACATCTTTGACTATTAATTAATTCAATAATTGAATTTTGGTCCAAAATTTAGTAAATTCTGTGGAAGATCATTAACGAAATAGTCAAATAAACTCCTAGTTGGTTGGCCCATTATCACATTGTCTTCTGGTGATCTGAAAAAAGAATGTCATCCTCCCCATCCAAGTCTGTCATTTTCTTCTGTTTGCTTTTATTCAGCTTCAAAGCACTGAGACTCAAGCTCATTTCAGGGTGACTTGGGATATCTCTACCTTGATTTGTACTCAAGAAAGGGGAAGTATCCTGGCTGTGCTCATTTTGCAATTAAAGGGGGTCGCAGAATTTCTCAAACTGAATACCAACTTCCTGTATGTGAAATTTCTCCATACCCTTATGCTTTTTCTTTTGTCTCACAAATATGCAGTTCCTTTTGACATGAGTTTTCATAAAGATGTTGTATTAGAGCTAAAATACGTATAGATGGCTAATTTAGCTTAACAACGGGCTGCAGAATTTCCCTTTATCCCAACATATGACTACCCAACAACACTAAACTGTGCTTCTTAACAATATAAGAGTCCATTAGAAACTGGTTGTTTAGGTATTAAGAGAGAAGCATTCTCTCAAATGCACAGTGGCAATTTTTGCATCTGATTCAAAAATAGATATTTTAAGACATAAGTGTTCAGAGCACTTGGATAGTAAACTATTCTTTGATAACTCTTGGTAAACTTATTATTAGCTGTTCAGATTTTCTAAGTGCCAGGTATAATTGTTCAATAAATGTGATTTTCTTCCAAAGATGAAAATTATTTCTTCTTTTTTCTCATAGAAACATCAGTGCTCATTTTAGCACACTACACGATTTAATTGCTTTATAACATTATTTACTGTAGCAGAGGTAAACTGTTTCTTGAATCTGATAATTTTGCAGATTGTGGCTCTTGTTTGTAATTTTTCAGGTTCACGGAATCCATCAGCGGTAAGGCTTAATCACTCAGAACTGGAAACCCTATTTCATGAGTTTGGACATGCTCTTCATTCACTGCTTTCAAGAACGGTATTCTCTTGAACTTTTCATGCACAAATTGTAGCTTTACAAAATGAGGACAAAGCTGTATAAAGCGGTGGAGCCAAATATGAACATTTAGGGAGTTGAGTTGGTGATGGAAATTTGGCAATTTTAATGTTATGTAAAATTAAAGTTTTCAAAATTAAAACTTTTGTTTTTCAAATATCTCTACAATAAATGAGTTGGTTTGAGTGGAAGAGAAGAGGCTCTAATCCTTTAAGCATGTGGTCTTAGGTTTGATCCCATGATATCCATCTCTACCCTATCGAGTAGGTGGATACTCTAGGAAACATAAACACACACAATTGTCGTCAACAAATTTACAAAAGGGAAACTGCTTCATCTTGAAGACCATATTGACAAATATATGTTTCAAGAGTTATCAATATGATGTTTATGTTAAGTGAGTGGTTTTTTGAGAACATGCAGTATTTGTTTCATTATCAAAAGACTTTTGGAATATGAATATAGTGTAATATAATTGATATAAAAATTGATTATAATAATGAAGTAATATTTAGCAAAAAAAATTTAATAATGAAGTAATATTTATATATTTTAAAACTCACCCTGAAGCTAAAGTTTACGAAGCTTTTACCTTTTTACTAATATACTCTTTGTGGCGGAGTTTTGGCCTTCCGCCATTGACGTTGTTGGTTTATCTCTATTAAATTACTTTTATAGAACATGTGAAACATGTTAAACTATTAATAACATCTAAAATACAGCAGCCAAATATCTTTTGATCAAATATTTTAAAGATGACATATGAACATGATTTGCGAAAATGGTGTTTAACTTTGATGACATTGTTTAAATGAATTTTGAAATTGTAATCATGAGTTGTCTTACAAATTACCAAATTTTTTAGTAAATCAAATACCATCACAAGCAATTAATGAATAATGATTTACTTGATCACAAAATGTCTTTGAAAAAGGTTACTGTTGTTACTTTTGTAATGTGATGCTGTCATGTTTTCATTGTAGGACTACCAACATTTTTCAGGCACAAGAACGGTTCTTGATTTTGCAGAAATACCGTCGAACCTCTTTGAGTGAGTCAAATTTTATTTTGCTGATCTGATGAGTAGAATGCTGCAAGAAATGCGCCCTTTTAAGTCTTTACCCTAAATCAAGGTGGCAAATAAAATATTAGGGGACATAAGGATAAAATAAATTTTGGCTTAAAGCATAATATAAACACTCATATTAGTGTTTAGAATACATTTATAAAAAAAACTAATGATATGTCCATAAGTTGTTTTTAGCTTATTTCAAGAAGTCCCTAAAACGGGAAGCTTCCCTTAGCCTCTGCAACTTCTGCTAAAGCAGAGTAAATTGAATAAGTGTTTAACTAAGCTTTCTAGAATATCCTAAGCTTTTAAGTTCTTTTACTCAAGTGCACCCTAAAAAATGTGTTTAATGATGGCATACAAGGGAGGGACAGAGACAATTTCTAGTCACACCTCAAAAAATCTTGGTTACAACTTACAACCCTAAATGACTAAAATATCCATAGAATGAAATAAATTTGCAATTGTATCGAAAGTCGCATGGCACTCGCAAACTGCGTTTACACATTCTTTGTACATCAACTGAGTTTACCTAGCCTGCGTAAACTGTGTTTAACGTACATTGTGTATGTAAACTGAGTTTACATATTCGTTGTACCTAATCTGAGTTTATGTAGCATATGCTTAAATTGAGTTTACATAGTCTACGTAAACTCAGTTTATGTATTTCTTTAAGAATCTGAATTTTGAGATGGACATAAACTTAGATGTACAAGGGCAATTACATTATTATCATTTAATTTCAATAAAAATTGGGTGTAACTGGAAATTTTTGGTGTAACTAGAAATTGTCAGGGACAGAATTGGAGTTTGAGAAAACTGAAATGTTCAGGAACCAAAATAGGGATTTAGGTTAAAAAAAAAAAAAATTAGTCCCTGTTAATTGACCAAGGTTTTCTCCAAAGTCCCTTTGGAATTAACATCATTCTTAGAATCATAAAATCAAACTCATTATTAATAGGATATGAATTGGAAAATCATATCAGTTAGCATATATTTTATTTATTCTACATAGTAATATATATAGAGGTGACTGTGGTCTGATTCAGACACAGAAACCACAGATTCAACAATCGTAAATGAAATGAGGAAAGTAATAAGGTGTTTTGTTTGTGGAACTTTGAACAGTGTCCTACACGTAGCCATAAATAAGGAAGAAATTTATGTCAAATACATGCTATACCCTTTAGTGTGCTGATATTATTTAATGATTTGCTAGATTGTGATTAACTTGATACTATTTTTGGTGCACAGATACTATGCATGGGATTATAGAGTTTTGAAAACATTTGCTAGACACTATTCAACGGGTGATGTAATCCCTGAGAAATTGGTTGAGTCAATGCTGGGTGCCAAAAATATGTTCGCTGCAACTGATCTGCAACGTCAGGTGTTTTTCCTTTTGTTTTTCTTAATGCATTTTTGGGGGAGGACTGGATGGTGTCTTAAGTCAGCATCATCCCATAGTTTTCTATTTATGAAAAATAGAATTAACACGGTGTAACTATGCTTTCTGTCAGATCTTCTATGCCCTAGCTGACCAGACGCTACATGGTGAGCAGCCACACCCTCTTGGTGATATTAGTTCTGTTCTTGCAGAACTGAAAAGAAAACATACCAATCTGGAACATATAGAAGGCACACACTGGGAAGCCCGATTTAGTCATCTCCTTAATTATGGCGCAGGTGAGTGTGAAATTTGAACTTTCTCTAATCTCTCTTAAGCTGTATTGATGATTTTGAACCTACTGATATGTCATTAAGTTCATGTTCCATTATGTCAAGATATGCTAGCTTTTTAAGAAGGATGGAAATCTTTGGTTTTCTAAATTAGAGGTTTAGATTATATCTGGAGATAGTTGATTTTTCCTGGACAAACTTATTTTTACGTGTAAGCTTCAAATGGCTGGACATTTTGAATTTAAATTTAAAAATGGATCAGATTCTACTTCATTTTAAATAATGGCAGAAGTTTTGTACATATATATAATTATGGTAGTATTAACTATCCTATCGATTCCACATAAACAACCAAAATCTTTTAGTCTGTATGTTGTCCATAGATTTTACTACCTTTAACCAAAATCCCGAGATCAAGTCTTTTGAATGGAAAAAAATGAGCATTGAGAGAGCTTGATCCCCTTCTAGAAACCAAGGATCTAAACCAAAAAACAATTGCCAACAAAACATGTTAAGCCACAACTTAAAATTCTTCATAATTGAAATATTAGTTGTAAAGTTGATAATTCTTCATACTTGTTTTCTCCTTTGTGCAGGGTACTATAGCTATTTGTATGCCAAATGTTTTGCTGCAACCATATGGAAGAAGGTTTGCAAGGAGGATCCGTTATCACCAATTGCAGGCAATGCTTTAAGAACAAAATTCTTACAGCATGGAGGAGCCAGAGACCCAACTGTTATATTAAATGATCTAGTACCTGATGGTATATATAGGTCTTATAATGGAGGGATAATCCCTGATGTTTCAAGTCTCTGTGAGGAAATGGAACTCATGGAAGAAAATCAGAAAAAAGTACATATGTTGTGAGTTTTAAAGAAAAAATTGGATAGGACCCAACTAGCACTGAGCAAGAGATATCATCGACAGAAGTGCGTTGCAAATGAAACTGAGTTATGCTGGTGTCATATATGATTGGTAGCATCCAGAAGTTGAGCAAACAGTCCAGATCTCAGATTTATTTTCTTGATGCGCCATTCCGAATTTCCTTTAATCAAAATTTGTAGGCCTTATTTAGGATAGGGTCTTTGTGTCTATTCTCATGGTCGTTTTATATAAAGGAAAAAATAGACTAACGTTTGAGAATCCATTCCTGGCACAATTTCACTTGTCAATTACATGCATTCTCACATGAGAAGAAATAAATTTGACCTTTATCACCTCACATTTAAAACAGAAGTTGGAAATGTAGCAAATTTTTGCATATATGTCATATTTATTGGACCACAGATTGGAATTGTTAGTCCCTCACGATTTTAACTGTTACTTTGCTTATTTTATGTGTATTGCCATTTTAATTTTATCCTTCAAATCTTAGTCTATGTTGTGTTGGATCATGTTAGATAGTTCAGATCCTACATGAAGACATACTAAATTTATATGAATTGAATAAACCTCAAAGTACTTTTTATGAGCTTAGTACTCCTCCACTTCAGATATTTTCTAAATAGAACATAATATATGAATTAATTGTCGAGAGCTTTTCTCACCAAGGACATCTAAAAGCTTGAAATAACGAGTGTTTTCATGATGAAGATACTCCTTTGTATAGTTTCATGCAGTTGTTATTAACATGGCAGCGACCTTCAAATCTTTCTGCAAGAGATACAACAATTCTGCTTCGGCATTTGGTATCCTGTCCTGAGTTTGAAGGTGATTCAGGTATTGTTATTCTCAATGTGGATGGCTGTAGCCTTGGTAATCAACTGCTGCACTTGGTTTCAACTGAAAACATCAAAGTAGAATGTTTGCATATTTACCCTGGTCTTGACTCTTAAGTTGATGTGGGACAAAAGGTTTAGAAAGCTCATTTGCTATTCTGATTCTCTGAATGTTGCTTCTACCGTTGAAGAGGCTAACTATGAGTTCCACCACGGATTCTTCAAAAGAATCTAAGTAGATTAAAGTGAAATGTTAACGAGTGCCTCAAACACTTTTTAAGGGTGTTAAATAATAACTTTTTACAAAAATTTGTATATTCAATGCATTGAAAATTAAATTATTTGACATTTTTAAAAAATAACTTTTTAATTTAAAATGCTTTTAAAAAAATGTTTGAGAAACACGCGTGAACAAAATCCTTAATCAAATTTTAGTCCTTTTTCCTTAATAACCTGAAGCCCGAGAAGCCCGAGAAGGTTAACAAAAAAAAACTATTCAAAACTCACCTTAATCCAAACAGGAAATTATGACTTTGACTTAACTAACATTCCTATGATTTACCGATAGTTGAGAATCACACGTGGTGTGCCACAACATAGCATTTATTGGTCCCATCGTTGGAACACCTTGCTGCTTTGTTTTTTCTTGTTCTTTTTCTTCTACAACTACATTCAGTTCAAACTCAATTCTTATAGTAATTCATAGTAATAATGGAAGGATCAATATCATCATCAAGATCAACGTCTTTCCATGATTTTCTCCACCGTATGCGACACCCTTCTTCACTTGACCTTGTCCGAGCCATTAAGAGGTAACTAACCAAATCTTCTTTTGTTAATGAATTTCGGTGTTTATGTTTTCTTTAACATTGTTATGCATTGGTGAGACAAGGAAAACTAGTTCAACTTTTTCTATTTGTTATTACTTTCTACATGCCTGTCTATGCGTTTCATTTTATTTGATAATTTTTGTATAGTAGTGTTGCTTGTTCCAAACCCATTTGGTTTACCTAGTGTGTTGGGTTGGGACCTATGAAGCACGGACACCAGACACAATACAGACTTGTCGACGCTTATAATAATTTAAGAAATTTACATATTTCGGTGTAATCATAGATGTAGTGTCGGTGTCGGACACCGACGCGTGTCCGACACTAGTACACACCTAATCCAAGGAGTGTCCATGCTTCATAGCTTGAGACCTTGGAACGTGCTCCCTCTCATGGTCTCATGTTCGATTTCCCTAGGTAGCAATTTCGGTGGGCTAAGTCCATATAGACCTATGTTATGTCTTCAAATGGGCCCCCGCAAGTGGACGGTGGGATTGAACCCCTCTGATTAGTCCGTCTT
Source organism: Medicago lupulina (assembly GCA_958299785.1). Classification (NCBI taxonomy): domain Eukaryota; kingdom Viridiplantae; phylum Streptophyta; class Magnoliopsida; order Fabales; family Fabaceae; genus Medicago; species Medicago lupulina. The sequence continues at coordinate 65,794,694 of OY283144.1, forward strand.
TGGATGCTGGATACCGAGTTTAAAAAAAAAAAAAATTGTTGCTTCTTCCCATTTAGATCATGAATATTTTTTAACTTTTTAACATAATATTTTCTTAGGTCCATGTCAGGTTTTTTTCCCTTCCAAATGGCCCATATTAATAATTTCATCCAAGTATTAGAGAAAATGTTAGAGAGTGTTCCTAACATCCATCTTTCATCGTAAGTAAGTTCATTGTTGGTCATTTGAAAAAAAGTTTCTAGTTTGCCACTTTGGAATGACCAATTGACTAGTGATCACACTCCATAATTTAGAGAGAAATTAGAAATAAAGTAAAGGAAATTGGTTATTTTTCATTGATTCTAATCATGAGGCATACAATGCTTATATAAGTTCGTTGGGCCGGCATATGATCATATCATTACCTCACTCTTTGAAATCAACCTTGTCCTCAAGGTTGTAACTGAGACAAACCTCCAATAGCATAAAGCAAATCTTTTGTATTGTTCTGCAGACATTCCTTTAACAATATCCCAAAACCAACCTATCAACCATTCCATCTCATTACAGCCAATATACTTAGTATATGCCTTATGAATCACAAGATAAAATGATATTTTCAATTTAAGATGCTGAACGAGAGAAATATCTATTGCTGCAAGTAGGACATGCTGTAAAAAGATCAATGTCGCAGATAAAATAGAGTGTGCCACACGAAATACAACCCCTCCAACACAACAATAGTTTTTGAAGCACTCTCATGTTCTGCTAAATCACCACCAGTCAGTCTTGCATCTGCCTTGAAGTTTACTACTCCTCATCTAATAATTGTCTAGATGCACCAACTGTATAGGCAAGTAGGCCACTTGTAATTTTGGAGCAAAATGTTGCATGTCAAATAAAGCACAATAAAAATATCTAGTGAGGAACCTACTCTAGTTTGTTTCGATCTCCACCATTTCTCCACTGTCCACAACAAAAGCCTATGTGCCTCTACAGCTGTTAAGAATGTGTGTAAGCAACAAGGATATACTTTTCACATCTTGTGAGTTTATAGTATCATGTTTCGAACATAAATTCGTTCGGCTGTGATAGGATACTTACAATAAGGAGTACTAATGGATTATAATTTGGGATTATTATGTTTTTTTAGAGTATCATGTTAGATTTAATTTTAGAATAAACTCTGATGGGAATAAGTTTTGGAAATTAGTCTAAATCGACTTTATCTTTTAATAGCAAGTCAGTTAGGAATTCTAGTATAAAGGGGCAACCCGGTGCACTAAAGCTCCCGCATACGCAGGGTCCGGGAAGGAGTCCCACCATTTTAGGAATTCTAGTATAACTAGAAGATATATTAGACCTGCATTGCTATTTTCTAGATGTTTTAGTTATGTTATTATGAGCATGCACCAGCTTATATAAGCATTGTATTGCCTCGTGATTAGAATCAATGAAAAATAATCAGTTTATTTTTCTAAAATTCTGGAGTGTGATCCCTACTCGAATTGGGTCGTATCACACTTTAAAGAAAAGTCTTTACGGTGCAAGTTTATATGTCTAAAGAATAGTATTTCTAAGCTTAAAGTAGATTAAAATAAAGGAAAATAACCAAAATCTGGAGTACATAGACCTAGCAAAAGTCCACATAACAGTTAAATAAGAGAGCTTCCAAAAATATTGACATGTAGAAGTTAATGGTTAATGTAAAATTCTTTTAATATTTATTTTTCAATAAGCTATTTATTTTTATTTTTTTGTGTGTATCCAAAGTGACTCTAGTTAAGTTGGTTAATAGATGGAAAAGAAAATAGAGGAGGTACACAAAAGCTAAACTTCAAATCCAAATATTACTTGTATAACCATTAAATAAACCTAGCAATTCTTTCATTTTTATATCACTATTGAATAAGCCAGCTGATTCAGCCTATTTGAATTATTCTTGCAGCTTTGTTTAATTTCTACTTTATAGCAATTGATTTAATAATTGGATGATGAAGTGTGTAAAAACAAAATGAACATTGGTAAAAACAAGAATTAGCATCATTGCTTAATTTATCTTCACATGTACCATATATATTATGCAATCTGGTTTGGTTAAAGTTTATTTTGTTTTATGTGTTTTTATTAGCTTCATTGTATCATTTTCATTTTACCAACCAAAACCTGAAAATGATGGTCAAAGAGTTCAAGACTTCTTTCTGTCAATGGAAGTTGCAATTAGAAATCATCCACTTTGGGCAACTGCCACTGAGGAAGACATTGATTGTGCCATGGAGGTACGTTTACGCCTAATTACATATATGCCACTGTGTCTGTAGATTCTGAATACAATTGTTTGATTTGGTATTAGCTTTATACTTCATATTTTCAACCAAAGATGCCTTGCTTTCCCCCTAACTATATTTATTATCTGCAGGGTTTAGAAAAATATATAATGACTAAATTGTTCTCTCGGACATTTGCTACTTCTCCTGAGGATGCAAAGATTGACCATGAAATCTCAGAGAAAATAAGCTTGCTGCAAACATTTTTGAAGCCTGAACATTTGGATATACCACCAGATCTTCATAATGAAGCATCATGGCTGGTATGGTATGCTTCATGATCATGGTGCACGATTCAATTTTAACATATTATATGATTTTTATGGCAATTTTTTTATTTCTAATGAGTGATAACATTACTTAGGCTTTGATTCCTAGACATGATATAATCATATTCTTGAATGTGTCAAACATTGTCACTATAGTCTTTAAATATGTCAAATTTACAAAAATATTCATGAATATATCTTTATGGGTTAATATAGGTCATTTCCGGTTTTCGCCCTTGTAAAATATTTTTTTGGGATTTCGTCCTTGTAATTTAAAATTTATTTGGTTTTGGACCTTCATGAAAAATTTCACCCCCTGTAATTTGTGGAAATTCCAGTTTACCCCCTGTATTTTACAGGGGGTAAAACACTATTAACCCTATCTTTATTTAGTGAGTTTGATCCTTGAATATCTTTAATTAATCAGTTTAACCGTCGATTGTTTTTTCGTCAGTTAGTTTAGTCCATAAAATTACTAACCGCCTCACATATTTATGAACGAAAATATGCTAGATTTCTTGATGTGTATGATGATGACTATTAACACCATATCCCTTTTCATTTCACAGCTTGCGGAGAAAGAATTGCAAAAAATCAATGCATTCAAAGCTCCACAAGAGAAACTCTCAACCATTATGAATTGTTGCAGAGTTATCAACAATTTGTTGCTCAATGCTGCAATGTCTGAGCATGTGCCAGCAGGAGCAGATGACTTTATCCCTGTGCTCATATACGTTACCATCAAGGCAAGGCAAGCCCTCCTTGGTAATAATACATTCTGCTGATTTTCAAATATAGTTTATTAACCCTTTTGTTCTTATAGAGTAAAGCATGAGCATGTTTGGTTTCCATGACTAATGTTGTTTATTTGTTTGTAAAATTTTAAGAAAGACACTGTAATTAGGGGTCCTTGACATCTAAGTCAATCCATCTAGATATCTCCACAACCTCACACTTTGGACCGAACGCAAAAAATAATTAACAAAGCCAAAATCGATCACTAAATGATCATAATATTTTAATTTTTAACCAATATTTTAAATATTGAACTGGTCAGTTCAACCGCATGAACCAGAAATCGGCCAGTTCAACGGTTTATTTGATCCATGTTGTATTGTTATTTAACTAAACGGCAGTTGGCTCAACCAGTTTTCATTATTTTCATTTTTGTATTTTATTCTTTTTACTTTTTTTAAATACTTTATAAAAAAATATATTATTTGGTTCAACCATGGTTGAATTGATTGAACCGTGACGTAATACAGAGGTTTCAATAGTTTGATCTTCAGTACGACTTTAAAACATTGATTAAGCGTTATCATATTTTATCAAAAATAGGAATGCATTGAATTTTCAATGATTTTAGGCTACTACTACACTTTGATCTTTTGATACTAATTTCTTCATTTTGGTTTGTCATTTTCAGGCCAATCCTCCAATGTTGCATTCAAATCTCAAATTCATTAAGTTGTATAGAAGGCAAACAAAACTCATCTCAGAAGCTGAATATTATTTCACAAATCTTGTGTCAGCCAAGACATTTATAATTGAATTGAATGCTAAATCCCTCTCAATTGATGAAATTAAATTTGAGGAATGCATGCAAGCAGCTAAATTGGCCAAGAATGTCACAAGTGAATTACACTCTACATGTCAAACGAAACAAGAAGAGAAGAACGAGAGCAATGTTTCAAACAAAACGCATAACAAAGTTGATACTAGAGGTTAGTTTAAATTGATTTCTCATTCTTTTAGAACTTGTTTGATTAAAGAGTTCAATTAACAACTTATTCAATAAACCATTATAGGGAGTTTAACTAAACTCTTATTCACAAGAAATCCTTTCAAGTTATTGTAATAAGCTGAAATGAGCTTATGAGCATGTCATAAGTTACTTTTTTTAAGTGTTCAGATAAATAGCTAAATTATGTGCTTATATCATAAAAGTATGTAGGTTATTTTTGTTTATATATATATATATATATATATATATATATATATATAAGCTATTTCTATAACCGAAATAAAGTCAAATAGTTTTCAAATTTTTTTTTTTTGAAGAAGCTAAACTAGCCCACCTAAATTAGCACCGGAGGGAATCGAACCTGAGACCTCGAGGAGGAGCATACTCCTAGGTCCCAAGTCAATACCACCAAACCAACCCAAGTGGGTTTTCAAATAATTAATATATTATTTTCATAATTTATCTTAGCGAGCCTATGGAAATATAGCTTATGAACATGTTATAAGTGGTTTTCACACGCTCTTTAAAACAAATTCATAGGTGTTTATGCTAGTAGATAAGTTCAAATAAGTCAATTCTAACAGGTTGAGAACTACATATATCATGAGATAAATCAAAGTAAACTCTTCCAAACAAAACTTTAGGTAGTTATTTTGTTATTCGTTTGTATAGATTTCAACCCTTATCACAATCACTTTTAAATTACATGCAGAGTTTCATGTTTTGCAACATGGAACAAATTATCCATACATGGAAGCAGAGAGCAAAGATCTAGCAATGGAAGATGTTGACATATTACTAAATCACTATAAGGATTTAGTTGCTAAGTACACAATCATATGCAAAGCTATCAATTGTCTTTCAATGTCAGAGAAAGAACCGTTGCTTCATCAGCTAGAGTGCCATGGAATCAACACAAATACAAATGATGGAACCACCTCACATGAAGATAAATTACTATAAGAAATTTGAATTACCTATATGTGTGTATTATTAATTTTGTATTATACTAATATATGCTGTCTTTTTTTTTTTTTACCGAAACAATATTAACTGATATCATTAATTAAAAAGTGTGCTATACAAGGAGGATAAATCTCAATAACATGCTGACTAGACCAAGAACAGAAAATCCTAACAAATGTATGAACAACCATATACTAACACTAGATTGTTGACCCGTGCGTCGCACGGGTTTATTGCTGATGCATTGACATACGAATAATAATATGCAATATATAATTCGTAACGGTGAAAAAAAGAACAGTCTCAAAAAACATGACATTACACGACATAGTCTGAATTCTTAGATAATAGACCAAGAAATTGCGACAAAACTAAATAGGAAAACTGTCAAAATTGGTGTAAACATCTCAAACTAAAAACAAAAAACGCAAAAAGGATATTCCAATTCTCAAAAAAATATGCATATCGATAAAATGCATGTTAAATTAGAATACCAGTTAAGCAGTGGTATGAGAGGAAGGTTGTAAGGTCACATCATTCCATTTGCAAAAATCAATACGTGTAATTTACCACGGTTTAGTTTTTTTTAGAGAAACACGGTTTAGGGTTTGCTATAGATAGTCGAGTTTGCATGGAAATTATGGTAGCCGAGTTTGCATGGAAATTAGGGTATTCTGTTTGTAAACGTATTAAATAAGTGTACATATACAAACAATGACACAACAGGATATGAACGGATAAATATCAGGGATTGCTGCATTTTAGATGAAATTTGTTAGGTTAAATTACTGCTAACGTAATACAACAAATTGGAGGGAAATTATTAGGTTAAAATGCTGCAAACTTAACAAAATTAATAAATAAGGATATGCTGAGAATCAATTGAAAGTGTATCAATTTTTGTTATTGGGGAATGGGACATTATTATTACCAGTGAATAGATAGATAGGCACTAACGTGTTTGTGTATATGCTTATCTATTGCGTTTAATTGTATGTAAATGCTTATCTATTGCGTTTAATTGTATGTAAAAAATGTTTTAATTTTGGCATATGTTTTTTGACAAAAATAAACGATATTCATTAATTCAAATTAATATAAATGATGGATCTGCGAACAAACTCACAACATTCATTTTAATAACATAGAATGGTAGAGTACATATACCTATTTGTACCAAAAAGAGTACATATACCTATAAATATGACTATAATCAAGTGTCTTAAATACTCGTGTCTTCGGATCTGCGACATTGACGATGTCAAAGTCATTGATTGAATATGCACTTGATCAAAGTTAATCTTTCAACTTGAATCAAATAAATACTGCACTTAAACAAGACATAAATAACACACCGCACAGTTGACCTTGGATCACCACTGTTCAGTAGATTAAAAAGAAGAAATTTTGGTATATACAACTGCAGAGAAATTTTAGCATATATTACGGTCATATATTTTTAGCAAATAAGATTAAGTGTATGTTTGGTTTGACTAATGAAATACTCAAACTTGGTCTAAAAATATAATTTTTATTTCCAAAAATAATTTTTTAATTTATGAAAATACATAATCAAATAAATAAACAATTCGTTAATCATCAATTTTGTTTTGATATTCCTTCAACAAAAAAAAAATTGTTTTGATATATTCATTAACAATGTTTAAAAAAATGAATAAGAGCTTTTCTACTTACTTTTTTATTCTTTCAATTATACTCTTGACTAATATTATAATTGATATATTGTTTGTATCATTGAAAAATATCAACATGATACAATTTAAAAGTCACAAACATCTACAGACAAGTGTCTATCAAGACATTAGTATTTTATAAAAAAAAAAATATAAAAATCAAACCAAACCTACCCGAAACATCTTTCCGTTCATGAAAAGCAAAACTTATAAACCATTGGTTAAAATTTAACCTTATTTAATTTAACTGGGTACCGACAGCAAAGCAAGTAGTAAAATTGGGGGAAAATAGATTCTTCTCAGTTCAAATTCCAAACTCTTTCACTCCAATTAGGTAATTTCATTTTTTCTTTGCTAACACTTTTGGTTTGATTTCAAACGCGCAGGTTTTAGGGTTTTCATTTTTGGCGCCCTAAACCGCAGAGAATCCATCATCAACTATGTTTTTTTCAAGCATTCAAACTTGCCATCACTTCTATTTTGTCAAATTTCTATGGTGTCTATGCGTCGGTGTCAATGTTGTGTTGTGTCTGGTGTATTGGTGCTTCATTGCATGGTCTAGGTTATTTAGTGGGATTTATCCAATAATAGAGTGTGTCCAAAAGATTATTTGAAAAAATGTGTTGCTACTTGCTAGCATTCTTACCTAAGATTCCTGTTATGGATTGATGCAGTGGGAAGATCAGAGCAGTTGTTGTCAGCGGTATTTTCTATATTAATTATTAGCATCATGGTAATATGATTCCATGCATTGTGAAGATCTTAATCGTGTTCTTCTCGTTGTTTGATAGACCATAACAAAGATTAAAGGTTGGAATGAGGATGCCCACCTCAAAGCTTTTCAGGCTGACCTTTCGTCGGTTGAGTCAATTATAAAGTTCAGTACTTCTCTGCGGCAGTGGCTTTTGGATTCCGATTTGCACTGCTCGGTACAAATACTAATAAACAATGCTGGAATACTTGCAACAACTCCTAGAGTCATATCTGAGGGCTACGATCAGTAATTACTTTTTTTTCCTAATCTTTTGTGTTAGTGGTTAACAAAATTCTATCTTTATCATTGGAACTTCCATGCTCATGCTTGCCTTGCATAACACAATAAAAGGTGCATAAGACACACTTTCAAATAATATTACTTTCCAGATCTGCATAATTTATTTATGCTTTGGGGATATGGTAATAGGTATTATTAATTAAATGTCAACTTTTGAGATGGTGTTGATTTGCATGACATGATCACCAGGAACTTTATGGAACTGATACTTGAGAAACATAGTTAGAACTTAGAAGCATTTGTATGCACAATGGATGCATTTTTATGGGAGCCTTTGATTTATATTATTGTCTAGTGATCCTACTCTTTGGGTTTTGCTGTCTTCCATAAAATACTTGTTGATTTTCTCTAAAATGGCGCGCTCCTATAGAACCTTCTCAAGCTCTTTTCTTCAGTTACTAATATGCAGGTTGATGAGGGAACTGTATCTGGGAAGAGATTTTTAAAATCAAAACAATATCCATATGCTCAGATCTATGAGTATTCAAAATGTAAGCTGCATATTCTGATTGAACTTATATAGATTACACCGTATCTTTGCCCTAATTCTTAACTAGCATGTATTTTTGTTGAAGTATGTCTACTTCTCTTCTCATATGAGCTCCACTGACAGCTTTGCCAGATGGGTAAATCTCATCAAATTTTTGTCAAGTATGCTTACCAAATCAACTTTTATTTCCTTTTGCCATCTTTTTTCCAAGTGTTGTGTTTTTGTATAGGTTACCTAATTAATGTATTACTGTGATCTTTGTTGCTCGAATATGTTTTTCTGATTGCTTCCATGACTTTCCTACGAATATTGTTTCCCAAGATCTTTTCTGCACAATAAAAAGAAAAGAGAGCCTTGCAAAATGATTTGAGCTTTGTAGATAAAGCTTTATTATACTTCTGGTTAATGACCATGGTTTCTATTCCAGTTTTAATATTTATTTTCTGGATTGATATGCATCAGTGTTGCAGATCCTGGAGTTGTACAAACAAACATCATGCGGGAAGTTCCAGCAAGCCTGTCTTGGGTGGCATTCTTTGTACTGAAGCGTCTACGCCTGTTGGAATCCTCTGAGTGCGGGAATGATTCCATTATTGATGCCGCTCTTACTCCGCCTGTGAGTACTTTTTTAGCAGTCTTTGTTGATATCTGTTTTACATTTTTATTGCATGCATTGATGTTTCAAAGTGACTAGAGGTATTGTCTACCAACTCACTTATTACCATCAGTTGTAGTCATATCTAAGGTTTCATCTGATGCAATATCTAATGCCTGATGCCTTATCCTTCTGCGTCCGTAATTCATCTTGAACTAACCCAAGGAAACAACACATTGGTCAATCATTTACATAAATACATTAAGCCTACACACACACAAATAAGCAGTCAGATGAAATGATTGAAAGTAGCAACGAATACACATGAAATTAAATTTATTGTAAAATATGAGATTAATATATATGTTCATGAAAATATATGATTTTTTCCTCGTGTTTTTGTACTGCTAAAAATGTTCTGTTGTATGACTAAAACAGCAAAGTATTAAAAAACAATTATACACTTTTTTAGATAGAAAAATATAGGCTTAAATGCACTTCTCGTCCCTCTCTTTTAACTGAAACATGATTTTAGTCACTCCATTATAAATAAATTCAGGATTTTAGTCCCTCAGTTTCATAAGTTTGAGGATTTTTTTTTTCACAACCCAGTTGCAAGCTTATTCTTTATGACTTGTCATTTTCATTAATGACGTTGAATTACATTTGATGATTTGACATAACTAATTTGGACCTTTTGAATAATTGATCTACACAAATAGTTATCCTCGATCACTTGTATTTCTTACAAATTAGTCTTGAGTCTTGACTGGAGCCATTGAGTTCAAAATGTTAATAATCTTGCTTACATTTTTTTCAGGGAACATCAGGAGCTTACTTTTTTAGGGGGAAAGGTAGAACTATAAATTCTTCAGTACTTTCACAAGACGCCAAATTAGCACATGAGCTTTGGGAAACTACATCCGATTTGCTATCGGTGACCCCTTTTGGTAATAAGAGAAACAATTTTTAGCATTCGATTGTATGTCATGTTGTGTAATAACAAACACTCTGAAATATGGGTACTTGTAAAATGATGAAGCACATGTACCAAGTACTTATCCGGTATCAGTACACGTATGGTGCTCATTATACTCAATTTTTGTGTACTTCTTTGACCTAAAATCACCCCTCTACATCTTTTTTCCTCTTTTCTTTCAATCTAAATAAGTGGTTTTCACGTATATCAAGTTTTTACCTTGTGTTTTTTGTGATTTCATTGTCTAAGTGCAACGTTGTGTTGTTCGTCGTCTTGTGCGGCGTTTGATTTGCATCTTGTCGCGATGTTTGTTTAGTTTCTGTTGAAAGATCTACATCATATTATTTATAGGCATTTTGTCATTGTATGCTATTAACTTGGGTGTTGTGAGTTTGTTTGCAGATTCACCCCTTACATTTTTAGCAATGTTTGTATTTGATGCACTCAATCAATTTGAATATCATTTTGTTTTTGTCAAAAAAATGTATTGCCAAAAGAATAATATTATACATGCCAAGTCATAATCCATACGTATATATTAACAAATTCCATAACACATGTCCAGAAGAATGGTGGAGGAGAAAGTTTTAACCTAAAAAAAGCCTAGGTACAAAGTCAAAGTCTAGTAAATCAAACATAATAGTTTTTCTCAAAGTTTTATTAACAGATTGAGCTCAATCATTTGAATATTTATCAGGTAATAATAATAAAGTTAGAACAAGATATGCAACGAATCTTGCTTATTTATATGCCTACATGCACAATGTGAATGAACCCAACTTATTAATGGAACAGCCACATTCCAATACTCAAGTATTACAGCTGTTATGTGATAAATAACTTTTGTATCATTCACAGATTTAGTACAACTATGCTGCCTATATCTCATAAATATACTTTCATGATATGCACCATATGTTCAAAGATCAATAGACTGACTATGTATACACCTGCAGGCTTGATCACTTGATCAGTCTTTCACCACTCCTACCAAATGTGTATGAACGGCAACACAGACATCTACAGTGAGCTTTAGTGGTAGAAATTGTACCAGTCGAAAATGTTTCAAGTAAAATCAAGCAACTAACCGCGCAGCGTGGATTTGAATCTTCTCGCCCGTGAGCACAAAACTTACTGTAGAGGGAACTCCTTCTGGAGAAGGTCCAAATTACGACTATCACAAGCTTCCAACATGTCATTCCTGGAAGCACAACTGGAAAATGGGAGACAGAAGTTTAAGTAGCAAGAATATAAATTTTGAAAACTAACTTCTATGGTGTCTATCTTAATCGCCTCCGTCAAATACCATTCAGCTATTTGTTGTTAATGTAACTTGAAGTCATACCTCAATGAAATTCTCAAATATTGCCATGCATTCTCTGCTTTTGGATTCATGGCAAGCGCTCGTACATAATAACGAATAGACTCGTCATACATGCCCTGTAAGGAAATGCAGAGGTTAATAAAAAAGTATAGTTTCATAATACAATTAGGATGCAACATATTAAATCAAGAGTTAACACCCCTTTTAGGCTTCCAAACACTCAAGTGGTATCAATTCAACTTTAAGTAAGACAAACCGGGCATTCACAAAGATAAATTGGGTAAAGGCTCAAGGTTTTTGGTTTTTTCATCTCTCATGCTGCCTCATCCTTACATAAGAACTCTTTGGACTTGAAACATGGACAAAAAACCTGTTTTACTTTATGTTGAACCTTAACTTTATTTATAAGAATAGGGAAAGCAAGGATCAAACTTATGAGTTATGACTTGTGACCACTAAGTCGCATGTGCTAATATCAATTTAAATGATCTATTTTCCAAAAAGCTAAGTTGATCTCCAACCAATATCATAGCCTCACAGGTAGAAGAATGATATTAGAGTGTGAGATCAAACTTGTGTGTTTAACTTTTTTTTTTTTTGAAGAAGCAACTTATGTGTTTAACTTATCCAATGTTTTATTAAAAATCAATTATAAAGAGGGCAAAGGGTGCAGTGTACGCGGTTTTGGACCTGCAAGCAGAGATGTTGTTTCTAGGATTTGAACCCGAGATGTCCAAACAAGCCAAGACCAATTGGGTATTCATAAAGACAAATTGAAGACAAAATTATATATATATATATATATATATATATATATATATATATATAAAGAGAAAGAGAGAGAGAGAGAGAGAGAGGACCTATATTAAATTCTCCCTTTCTCAATTTGATAAAATTTATAATAAAATAAAGCTAAAATCCGTGCAAGGAGTTTACCTGGTTTGCATAACTGATACCCATATTTGCCCAAGCACGAACATAATTAGGCTTTAAATCTAGCGCCTGGAGTGAAGATTGTTTTGGTCAATAGAAAGAAAAAAAAATTCCACCGGGGAAGAATATATATCATACAGAAAATATAGTATATTTGATAAAATTGAAACTAGGAATAATCTCATCATATACAAACACATAAAAACAGTAAAAGGAAAACAAAGTAAAACAAAATACATCCAATCTCTGCCAATAACTGTCAATGAAATCTTACAATGATATAACAGCCTAATAATGAAGAGAGCAGTATCTCACAGTAGAAGTTGAGCAGTTTATGTTTTAGAAGATAGAATACAACAGCAACAAAAGTCTTCTCTCACTAGGTGAGGTTGGCTACATGGACCTAATAACACCAGTGTCTAATTGTAAATCACGTCTAGTGATAAACATTTAAATCTAAACTATTAATGGTTCAGCCAATAGTTTTTCTTTGTCTCCAACAAAAGACTACTGAATTACCCTCCACCAGATCTACTGTCACGTGTCAAGATAAACTTATGCTAGTTTACTATAAAAAAAAAGGCAGGAATGTAATTCAATAGTTAGTTAGGTAATTTGCTAGTAGTAAGAGTATCTTAGGGGTAGTTTTCTGTTTAGCTTTCTGTAGCATTCTGTTATTTTTAATTGCTGTTCTGTTGGCCCTATAATCTATAAAAATAGGGCTACCATTCCAGTGAGGATTAAGAAATTGTTATTTTTAATTGCTGTTCTGTTGGCCCTCTAATCTATAAATAGGGCTACCCTTCTAGTGAGGATTAAGAAATTAGTTTGTAAAGTTGTGAACTAGAGTATGCTCTAGTTTAGGGGAGATTAACTCCTTTGTGTGCTATTTTTCTTTCTATAAAATAAACTCACTGGCGGATATCCTGTTTCTCTATCATTGGAAAATCAACCAGGTATAGGTTCCTAACATAGTAACATCTCTCTTTACCAGGGCTTCCATACTCTATAAGTCATCTCCGTGAATGCTCAAATCACTTAAAATTGAGACTCTTCCATCTTTTCGACACTAGGTCCTACCCTAACTTTCCTTCCAATACAGTTTCCCTGATCATGTCTTGAATGTCAACTCATGCATTGAGAAGTCTCACCTTATAATTTAATTAATAATTTCTTTACCTCCAACCATTCAATCCCTACAACATTGAAGGTATTATAACTGTTAGTAATATTTTCATTAAACTTGAGTGTCACTTTCCTACCACAAACAACACCTAAAGCACTTCTCCATTTAATCGACCTAAATTGGATCCTGCAGTATACACCTCCCTCTGTTTCATTATCATTTAGCATGACTGACTCAAGATGCTCAAGTATAGTCTCCAATTTTCATCTCGAAGCCACAAGTAGTTCTCCTTGTACTCAACTTACATTCTTAGTAATCCAATTTACTTCTACTTACACAAGGGTAGTGCATACACAAGTCCCATACTCCAATACCATAATAAGCCACATAGTCACACTTCTTATGAATTAAATTTAACTGTCATAAAATACATTAAAGATACAGCCAAATCAGGATTGATTCCAGTACATACCTGTTGATAAGCCGCTATTGCATCAGCACTTTGAACACTGTTTGCTTGTGTTGCACCAAGCTTGTTCCAGAGAGAGTAATCTTGTGGCTTAAGCTTCAATGCCTGTTCAAAAGCTGCAATGGCTTTGTCATATTCTCTTGATAAGTTGTACAGAACCCCAAGAACTATGTGAACATCTGCATCATCAGGTGAGATCACAGCTGCTTCGTTGAATAATCTAGCAACCTGCAAAAAGGAATATCAATCTTTCAAAACTAACTATAAGATATACTTGAATGAATATTGTTATATAAGTGTTTCAGAATGTTTGTCAGATATAACTTGGCTTCAAAAAGAAGTTAGAATCGGGGATGAGATAGAAGGTATAGTGTTGAAGCTAAATATCGTTACATAATTGTTTCACTATGTTTATCCGATAAAATTTGGCTTCAAATAAAAGAAGGATGAGATAGGGAGGTCTAGCATTGAAGGTAAGCTTTATGTCATTGCTCAAATTTTGTATGGCCTTCAATAATTGATAAGTAAAGTTGTTCAGCCTCTTCCAACAAGTCACCGATGAGATTATGAAGCACGGATACAGATACGGACACAACACAGACACGCCGACACCGCTAATAATTTGAGAAAATTACATAATTTGGTGTAATCATATGTCGGTGTTGTGTCGGTGGGACACGCCTAATCCGAGGAGTGTCTGTGCTTCATATAATAAAACTGCCATCCATATTTATTTAATCCAGTAACAAACATAATGGATTGTAATTTTTCAGAAAGGAAAACAAATCAAGGCTCTTATTTCCATTTTATATTTTCAACAAAGCTAACAACTTAAAAGATACATTTACAAAGGCGCCGCTCGGAGGAGGATTGATTGTACATATGAATGACAAAAAAATGCATCCCAACATGATCGAAACGTTAAAATAATGGACTGGGATTGGGAGAATATGTTAATACATTATTGCTTTGTTTGGGACTCCTGTGAGAATGTATCTTCCATCGTGTGGGTCCCACTCCCATTTTTTCTGGTTTTCTTTAATATATTTGAACTTTTTCAGGATATCTGGACCTTGTTTTAGTTCAACTATGGTGCTTTCAGGTGCCCACAGTTTATTCCTTGCATCAACTGCCACTTCACCATTTTAGTATGGATCAAATTTGTGACACCTTCTAGCAAGGGGTTCAGCTGCTGTAAGCATTATCATTCATGAAAGCCAGCAGTGATTTCTTGGGTTGGAGCTTGGTGGTTTACTCTTGGGCACGACCTTATTGACTTATGATTTTGGAGTCTCTCCCTGGTTTATCCAAGATATGTTTTTGGATTTGGTTACACTTGCTAGTTTTCTCTTTTTTAAAGGGTATGTACATATGTAACAAGCTGGCTTCCAAAAAAATGTAACAAGCTCAAAAACTAGTAAGCTATAGCTTGAGAGTGAGTGTGAGTAAATAAGAAAATATCTTAAAATATCATGACATTATAAGATTAGTTCTACATTTCCTAGTTATTATCATGATTTGTTTTCTAATGTCCCTATTTATTTATTTAGAATTAGGAGTTGTGTATCCCTATAAATAGAGGTTAGTGTTTAATCTTTTGTAACAAGTTATTAACAATAAAATTACACTATTAGCATCAATCAAAGTATTCGTTATTTATCTTCTTTTATCTAAAACTCAAGTTCAAAATACAACAAAGTCGTATCTCACTAGGTGGGGTCAGCTATATGAACATATCTAAATCATAATGTACTTTTGGCAGACATTGATATTCAGGAAGCATTCAATTCCACTTACATCAGCATAGTACAAAGAATCAGACATCTCAGGTGGGGCAATCGTTCCATATTTTGGGTGATTCCGTAGCCATCCAAATAGATACTTCAAAGCAGCATTTTGCTCCAGTTCTGCAAAAACCAACACATGTTCAATAATTTTTATTTAGGAATCCAATGTTAAACCTACAAGTCATTTGCAACAATGCTTGCAATAATAAATTCACTAAAATATTAGACAAATACAAAATGGACTATTAGAATCCTAAGCAGGAATAATAGGAAGTTAAGTAAATATAAGTATTTTAGTTTCTCAAAAGATCTCTCCACAGTCCAATCCCTACAATTTCTATTGAATAAAAACTAAAAAAATTAGAAGAATTGAACACAAAATCAATTCAAGCGTCAAAGCATGGTATGACAAAGCAGCCTTTGAATTTACATTAATTTCCTATTGTACAAAGATATCATTTATTGAGATATCAGAAGCAGTCAGTCACTGACCATTTGTATGACTGACACCAAGAGCAAGAAGCACCTCCAAGTTTGTTGGATCAGCCTCTTGTGCACGCATCATCGCTGCAATCGCCTGTGTAGGTTTGAAAAGTTTTTACAAAAACTATAAGTTACTGCATAAAGAAGCATGTAAAATACAAAGTGATAGATCAATCATAGTATAACTAAGAAGAATGTGGTTGACTAAACTGTATCACAAACAATAAATATTCCTGTAAAAGAGGGCGAGGTAGAGAAAGAAAGCAAAATGATTTACTATAAAAACAACAACCGAACGAAGAATTAACAATATAATGCTATACAGTATACTCTATGGTAATACCCATTTAATATTATTTTTGTAAATATGAAATGGTCAACAAATATAAACTAACTGAAACCATTTTATGTCAAATTTATAAAATTCACAGGATGAAATGATTACTGCATACGTTGAAAAATTACATCATACGATATAAAGAAGCAAAATAGAATAGCATTTTTAGTTGGACATAAACACTGTTCTGCTATAGGCAGTTGAAACATAAATACAAATAAATTGATAAATTGGTAATTCTGTAGAAAATCTGTACAGCGCCATGTTAATGTATTATTTGTAGTGGTTAGTAAAAAAACAAATGTTATAACAGTCTACACAAATAGGGGAGTTTATCAACAAGAAAGCATAACCTAACCTGTTGATCATCGTCATTTTCTGCATGTGCTATTCCGAGTAGTCTCCATCCTTCGGAATTTTCAGGGTTTTTCAAGACTTCGGCTTCTAGTGCTAGAACTGCTTCACTTAAAAGCCCTTTCCTGAACAGATCTTGGCCTTCTTTTAGTGGATTTGGATGACCAACATAAGGATTTAAATCTGAAAATACATACACGCCCCTTGAACTATCTGAACGCTGCTTGGCAGCAACTTGTTCATTCAAGAACCTTCACATAACCCCAAAAGAGATTCTGATTAATTCAAGGGAATAACCTCCATGCTGGCATTAAACACTTTCAAGTTTAAGGGGAACGTAAGTGGGCACAACCCAAATATGTAGTGTTAGAATATAGTAGCAATATCTTATATTTTTTTATGAATTACTTCTAGGGTCTTGTTAACGAGTGCCCCCGGGGCACTCTTTAAGCATCCTATATATAGTAATTATTCTTTTAAAAAGTCAACTATTACAATTTTCAATGCATTTAATACACAACTTTTCATTAAAAACTTACTATTTAAAATGCTTAAAGAGTGCCCCGGGGGCACTCGTTAACATTTCCCTTACTTCTATTATTATAATACATTAGGTGATATAGGTTATAGGTTAATTAATTACAAATGGAATATACATCCAATCAATGCAGGGTGTCTATCATAGTGATTTACATTGATAATCAATGAATGTTGAGGTTCTGCAAGTAATTTCACCTTTCGAAAAGGATAAACTGGTATCTTTGAACTAAAAATAACTAGGAAAAAGGGAATCAAGAATGGTAAGAAATATCTATCTTCAAGGGGAAAGGTAGAAATCAGACTAAAACATTTAATTAACATAGAATTCTAAATAGATCAGCCAAAAACAGATCTCCAATCTCTTCGCAACTTCCAATTCTATTCATGGAAGCCCGCCTAATGGCGTAGTCCAGGGTTATTCAATAATTACTTAAAAGAAAAGTTGTTTTTCTTTGATAAATGCAGTAAATAAATCTTTATGTAAGGGTGAAAAAATATTGAAATTCAATTAGTGAAAAAGTTTGACTTACTCATCATATGCCTGAGCCCAATTATCCGAAGAGCCTTCCCCAAAAGCTCCTTCCCCAATCTGCTGACCGAATTCCTCAGCCCAGTCATTAACATGCAACTTTGAGAATTCATCAACCCACTGGTCATCAACTGCTCCATTTTGTTGTCTTTCTATTGCATATTCATTCGCCCACAGTTCAGGTCCAGCTCTAGGATAAGCCTTCAATCCACAAATCAGTGTCCGAAATTAGAGAAAAGGGACTTGTCAATTAGTTAATCCTACTGTTTCACCAAGAATCAACTCTCAACTTTAATGAAGTACTGTATTCAAAAGATAACACAATGACTTGTTCACAATGATGTAGGCACACACAAGTAATAACAATGGTAAGTCTATAATGTTTAACGTCCCGAAGAAAAAAAGAGAAATAATATTCTTGGAAATGAAAGTGATAGAACCCATACTAACACCTGTTTCCCGTATAGATAGGACTCCTCAAGAACTCACAATACAAAACTTGGATAACATTTTTGAAGATAAGGTGGGGTAAAATCATTTATATTTTATAGGCAATGCCTCTTCCTTATTTTTGTCTCATACATTCAGCAAACAAGAAAAACATCCTGATAAATATTAGTATTTTTTAACTGAATATAAGCCAATCAATACTCGATAAAAAGCTTGCAAATGAATGTTGTTTCCTGCTTAATGGACATGCCTTATTATTTAAGAATTCACCAGCCCATGCATCACCATGATTATACTGCTGCTGGTATTCTGTTGCCCAATCTCCAGGTGCGGGTAATGCAGACTCTTTAACTTGATTGTCATCGATAATCAACTCACCACGGCTCATCTTTGATACAAATTGAAGGAACTTCGAATTCTGCATGCCAAAAGAACATGTCATTGAAATTTTCTAATTCAGGTTTCATAAAAGAGGAAAGAAAAGCCACAAGAGGATAAGATGTTTTGTATGGCAAGGACACAGTAATAAAGCACAATAAAAACAGGCTCATCAACATAAAGCTTGTTATTCCCTCCATGATATTTATACATCAACAAAAAACCCCGGAAAACAACAACATAAACAGTAAACAAGCAGAGAGATTTTTCCTCACTCTTGTAATCTCCCTTTTCATCCCCATAAATTTTGTAATAACTCAGCTGTTTTATAAGGGAAAAAACATCATACTCCTAAACCAGCCAAAGCACAAGAAAAAATAAGAAAAAGAATGATGCAGAATATTAACTCAAGAAATATCCTGGCAGACATCTTTAGCTTTTACACTCAAGGAGGCCAAGAATACCGTTCTCTATCAAAAGAATTTGAGCAACTAAGATATTGTCACAAAACTCGAGCATTATACTCCAGCACAAAACAGTAAATAGCAGCATATCACTGGAATACTATTACCGGAATAAACTTCCCTGATGCGATACATGAGGGATCATTGATGTTTGTTGACAAGTTAATTACTGAGACTCTTGTGCTAACCTAACCTAGATGATTGAATCTTATAAACGAGAGATTGTTGATTCAGGTTAATGAACATAATAATCATGTGCCTTAAAATTGCCAGCTTCATCACACAATCAGGAAAAATTGACAAATTCAATATCTATCAGCAATATTCACAATGAAAAGAGAAAATTAATTTAACAAGAAGGTAAAGAAAAATATTATTGAACTTTCTATCTTTAATATCATAAATAATAAAGTACTGGATTGCAATTATATATATGCTGTGAAGTATAAATTTAACAGTCAAGAGCAATGGATGAACCTGAAATTTAGGGTCAGCATTCTGGGCCAATGTATTTGCAAGCATACGAGTCTGCTCCATAGCAGCAATGTTGGACATGTTCATACCTCGCATTTGATCTACTGATGACAATTGAGACTGAAAGATGTAACCAAGAAGAAAAAAAAATCAACAATATAATATGAAGTGGATTAAAAATAATATAGGTGTAACATTGAGAAATCAATGAATAGAAAATATTTACAAATACCAATATAAAACTAGCCTACAGATACCAGCATCAAGACCAATTAAAAAAGAAGGCATTGCATTTTAGACATATTACGTGGACACACACACGCATGGCTGCCCGCATAAACACCAAAAAGAAAAAATCTGTTACTCGCTATATTTTACTTGGATCCCACCCGTTTTCAACATTCTGATTGAAGTTATAATAATCTCAAACAGAAAAGAAATTAAACTACGACTCTGCTAGATATATTCTGGAGCTGTTCATCACACAGCTCTTTCTTTTGATGTGTATGCTGGGCGGGCACAAGAGATGGACACAAACATCAAGACCAAGGAAGAAATAATATGAAGACTTATTTTGGAAGGAAGCTATTGCTGAAGAAAGGGAAATAATTGATTGTGAAACTGAAACTAAAAGGAATAGCCATACAGTGGTGGAAGCAACATTTTAGGCTAGGAAACCCTAAAAATCAAAATTGCTAATAAATGGAGACCATACAAAGGAAGCAATTTCAACCGAATAAATAGAAGATGTACTTATTCAGAAGATTTAATTGGCTGACTAGAAATAGGTATTCCATGACTAACGTTATTTCGAATTTAGAGTTTGTGCAGATTTGACCGGGAAATACAAGAGCAACTCTACAATTTTTGCTTTCTTAGTCAGTTCAACATAACAAGTTTCCTCAACAAAGATAAAGGGTTTGAATTGCATGTTATTGATAGATTCAAAATTATGCTTGTGTACAGATATATGTGACAGAGAATTAAAATTATAGCAACAAATAGAACAGTGAAGACTTCTCACATGTTCAAATTCAGAAGCCCAACCATTTGCACCATGTTGTTGCTCAAATGAGTTAGCCCATGCATCGGGATTATCATATCTTTCCCTATTTTGACTGAATTCGGTAATCCATCCGTCTGAAGCATGAGCACCCTGTATCAGGTTTCCTTGAGACTCATTCCAATAATCTTCAAGCTCCCTATGTCTTTCAGGCATAGGGCCCTTGCCACGGACGTTGCTGTCAATGTCTAGAGAGGACAGAAGAGCATTTACCTAAAAAGTAATGCATATGATAAGTCTAGAGATACATAATCAATACTCACTTTTGCCCTCAATGAAAAGTTCAGTCTTCAGAGCATTCTGTGTGTACGCAGTTAATTAATTGAATAATCAGAAAGAAAAAAAAAGGTAAGCGGAAACTAGATGTAGGTATCCATGAATTTCCTTACTTGAGCATGGATAAATTCTTCACTTTTATCTGCAAAGAGATGCCTAGCCATTATGCTGCTACGGTCGCGTATACATTGTTTATCACCTTCAGATAAACCCAATACTGGAAGAGGGGCAGGATGAAAAGGTATTCCACCGCGACTGCTGTCAAGAAATGAGTGCAAAAAGGTAGATAGAACTCTTTGCGGTGTCCCTGCCATATTGGAAAGAAAACAACATCAATTTGATGTCTCTTTTTTTATGTTAACCATCTCAAAGCATCAAAGTAATATGCCCAACAATTTGATGTCTCTTCTTATAAGTGTTTCCGTTCTAGTGAGCATTTGGAAGAGCTTATTTAAGCTTATCTTACAACATGGGCATTTTCTTTATAATATATACACTCATAAGCTCCTCATAAAAGCTTACAGAAAAAACATATACAAAGTTTCTCCTCACTCCCACTTCAACGAAAAGAACAACTTATGCAAAAGCACTTAATGAACTTGTTTACTCAAACACATCCTTAAAACACAAAACAAGACAATCCAAAGAGGATATGAAATTTGAAATTACCATCCAGTGTGGGTTGATGAGGCTGTGGTGGAAGCTGTCCTCTACCATCATATAGCCGGAGTTGACTTCCGTCACGTTGTATCTCATCCCATGTTTCGTCAAACCCACCCGCACCCGCAGACCTAAACCTATTCAAAAATTCCGAACCCTACACCATTCCAACATTAATTTTCAAATTCAAATAAATAAACAAACCAAGCTCATTCAACTTTGATACAAGTCAACAATTATACACACATACACATAATCTTAAAGCATAATTCCGAAATCCAAACCCTACATGGTTACAAATTTATATTCAAATTTGAAAAAACAAACAAACCAAATTTACTCATTCGTTCAATTTGGACACAAGCCAATCAATACGCACCGCATAAACATAAGCCAAGTTTGGACTAACATAAGTTTTGTGAGACTGTTGGGGATTATGACACCAGCTTAATTTCATAAGTTCTCAAGAGGTTATACATAAGCGCTTATGCTATATAAGCTGCAAATAAGATGTTTATCCAAACAGAACCATAAAACATAGTTCCAAAGACTACATGAAATGAATTCAAATTTAAATAGTAAAAAGTAGCAAATAGAAATAGAAAACAAACTTTTACCTGAGAATTAGCATCGAGAAAAGGTTTATCGAATTCAGAACCAGGTAGCTGAGTAAGAGGTTGGGAGTAAAATTGCGATGCAGAAGGAGTAGATGTTGATGTAGGAATTTCCTTTATCCTCTCCTATCATATCATATCATATAATATAATAATTAACAAATTGAATTGAATTCAATTATGAAGATTGAATTGAATATGAAAGAGATTCATTGATACCTGATTTTTGGAGGAAGAACCGAGGAGAGTATTAGCGAGAGAACCAAGAGGGTTTTGAGAGGAAGATGAAGCAGAAGGGTCAGGGCAAGAAGTAGCACCCGTTATAAGATCACGCATCGCCATAACTAACTAACTAACTTTATATTATGATTATTCCAATCAAAATAAAAGAATTGATAGTTTTGATTCTCTATCACTCACTCTCGTCCCCTTTTATTGCAGCAGCTGGGTGCTGCTACTACGTTTTGTGTTTTCCTTCCTCTCACCGTCCGTGGTATTTGTTATCTCTCTATCTAACCTCTCTCTGCTGTGTGTGCGCTATAATAATGCTTGTCTTCCTTCAACAACAAAAAAATATATATATTTTCTTTTTTAATTTTTTTATAGAATAAATTCTTTTTTAAAATCTTTAAAACGTGTTTCGAGGCACTCGTTAATAATCATTATTTTTATTTGTTTGTCTAAAAAAAATGTTAAACTGGTTAGAGTTCAAATCCTCAATCGTTGTGAAGTGCAACCCCTTATTTGTTAATTAATTTTAATTTAAATTGCATTCTTAAGTAGGAATTTTCACAATCCTTTATATTATTATAAATAAATCTTATTTATTACTCTACGAACTCGTTGCTGAACTATTTTCTATCTGATTTGTTCGTTGCGCGCTATTGAATTTCCGCTTTATGGCTGAAATTATTTTAAATTCTTGTGTTGTATGGGTTTGTCAAACCATATACACGGTTAGAGCGAGTTTGAATCACTAGTATAAAATATATTTGACCAAAATTGGTTAAACCACAACAATCTTTTAAGTTTTGATGAAAACAAAACATATAAGAACATTTCGATACATTATGTGTATTTAAGTGTATGGAAAATCTTTCTTACTAAAGCTTGTTTGGTCAAGCTATTGTTTACCCTAATCTTAACCTAATTTTTCCCTCCATTGTGTTAGCATTGACTCCATCTAAATGCTAATCCTAATCAGCATTCCACTTTGTAATTCAAATTTCCCTTCCACATACCTGAAGTCTGTTGATGCATGTTCCCTGCCAATGACATTTACTAGCCTCCCATTCAAATCCCTGTTCCCAACATACCTCTTCATATCTCCATGCAAATTTATTGGACCAATGCAACAAATACAACTAATTGAAATTCACATCTATTTCCAAGGTACATTGTGCTTTGTTTCATAAAGAAAATATAAAAACATGTGAACTTATTGAGTTGAAAGGGCATAGGTTTATGGTGATAGGTGCTTATCTACTATTTTATTGTCTAAGAATATGGACCAAATATTCTTCAAATGATTAGAACATTATTTGTTTTTATTGAATTAGTTATGTATGGAGTTGTTAAATTTTATTTAGGTATTGGTGGGAACTATTTATTTAGAATGCAGCGAGTAAAATTTGTATTTGGATGTCCCAGTGTGAGTGTATTGATTTGATTTGTAACTATGAGAACTTAATTGGTGAAAGTAGTACATCAATGTTCTCCAAGGATTTGCTACAAATGTGGATTTGACATCAAGTTTGTCCATATACTCTGCAGCCAAACAGGTAAATTATGTAATTAATTAGTGTGATGTAGTTTCCTAAATTGAATTTGTTATATTAACTTTTTTTAGTTTGGTTGAAGGGTAATTGCAACGATGATTTTTTTGCCATGACATCCAAATTTGGAAGGTTGAAGCAATAGATTGAAGAATTGAAGAACCGGGTTGGTCGGTAGTTATGAACACACAAGAGAGTGGGTTGATTTTTCTGCATTTATCTAGAACATGTGAGATGAATGTATGTATGTTTCTCCATCGTTGAAATGCTCATTTCAGAAATAACTGGTCAACAATGGAGATAATAATGTATTTGCAAATGTAAATTCCTTTTGCAACAAAAATAGTTCTCCTAATGAAAATTTTTATGGATGTCATTTATGTTAACAATGATATAGATTATGCGATAGTAACACAAGAATATTACATTTCTAGAAATAGAAATGATGTAGTTTCTCAAGAAGATTGATCAAGCTACAACTATTATTTTATCAATTTCACACTTTCTTCATTGTTTCTACTCGCTTTTTTTTTTTCTTACAATTTGTTTTTATAAGTGATATCAACTGATTTTGTTGAGATGATGTATGGAATCTGTATCTATTACTTTAATGAGAACTTGCACGAAATAATAAATTAATAAGATTACATTGATTTTTAGATCCTTTCAATACTACTTGATTTTTAGATAATATTTTTGCACGAAAGATCTTTACGAAATTATCATAAAAATGATATATATATATATATATATATATATATATATATATATATAATTTATTTGTCAATTCTCATATGGCTCAAGAGATTAATTAATGTAGAAGATACTCTTCTTTTATGCATTTTAGAGCTTAAAAATGACATCCTTTATACCTTATTCTTAATGCTTAATAGGTTTGGCTACATCTTAACCTACTTATTTCCCTCTAATTATATTTGACAAGCTCGCTAATTCATGAAGCTCTAAAATACATTGTAGAGATATATATAACAATGTCACCAAGCAATGTTGGTTAGAAGATTTATGTACTAAGGACGTAATATTGTTCCATATCACTATTTTTTATACATAATGTTAATACAAGACAATTTTATAACTATTTTTTATATTATCTAATGTAATTACACAATGTAAAAAAAATAAAATTGCTTCAAAAATACAAGACCATTTAATATGTTAATAAAAAGAAAATATCAAGAAACAATTTGGGCTCTGCGCTCTTCTCTACCAGAAAAAATAGATACATTATCAATGGTTAAAAATATAATAATTCAACTCTAAAAGACCCGTGCGGCGCACGGGTCGGCGTTCTAGTTTTAAGTAAATAAAGATTTGCCTATGGACTAGTCAACTCTAGACCTTGAATAAAAGTTAAGTGTCAAAGATAAAAGACAAGACTTTTGTATTGGAAAATGCTATTTTGTACGGATGTATTGGGCAAGAATTTTCACGGACGTGTGAAATCATCATATTCGCTACGGACAACTTGTGTTGTTTTTTGTGTGAACTTTCATTTATATTATATCTCTTCAATCCAATTTAATTTATTGTCTTTCATATGATGTTGGACTCTTACATTGTTAATACTAGACTCTTGACCCGTGCTACCGCACGGGTCATACCACGTAGAAGTTAATTGAATCCGTCGCAAAAAAGTAAACATAGATAGTTGATAGAAGTTTTATAACAATTTAAAAATATGTTCCCTTCTAGCGCCCGTTTTTTTTGGTTTACATTGAACCCCTGTTCATGACCTATAATTTTGATTAGCAATAATAAGTAATAATGTTTCTTTTAACCACAATGAAATATCATTAAGTTCCATGATTATTTGAAAGTTGACTTGTTATATAGATAACATACAATTTCAAATTCGAATAGCAATAATAAGTAGTAATTGTTCTTTTAATCACAATGAAATATCATTAAGTTCTATGAATATCATTAAGTTCCATCAATATTAGTAAACTGTTTTATGTTGACAGTAAAATTTTAAGTGAAAGGGTAAAGTTTTATGTTGAGAGTAAGACTGTAAAGTTTTACACTGCGCATTTAAAAAAAAAAACAGCTGAGCAATAAATTCTTGCAAAACCGAAAAATTAACATTGGTTTGTAGTAATTACACTCAATATTTTGATGAACCGAAAATTGCACTCAATATTTTGTTAACCATTTGATATCCTTATTTGAAATGTCCTTCATAGCATGATTTTCGTGATTTATACAATATTTTTTGCTGAATGCTAGTTAAAACTAAAAGTGTATTATTCAAACGAAGAAACATCCATAAATTGTGCAATGATTTGGATAATTTGTGTCTTACTGGTAAACAATCATCCATAACTTGCGTTTAAGCTCAATAGTCAAACGAATAAACATTTTAAAACCATGATTTTGGCTTTATGAAGGATTATGGTACAATATTAATTGCTAGTAAACAATCATCCATAAATTGCATTTAAGTTCAATAGTCAAACGAAGAAACATTTTAAAAACATAAATTGCATTGAAAATAAAAGAGAGCACATTAAACTGGAAAGATAAAACTTTTAATTGCATTGAAATCAAAAGAGAGCACATTAAACTGGAAAGATAAAACCATGAATTGCATTAAAATGTAAAGAAAATTCAAAAACATCAAAATGGATCTAAAAACATAAACCCTAAAAACTGCACTCCATCAATTGCACTGTAGACATCAAACTCTCACGACAGTTGGGCGCTTGACTTGAATGTAGATCGTGTCGTTCATGCCAGCATGTGAAAACCCAACTACTTTAACCATGACACCTTTGTCAAGTCTGTGCGGTTGTACCATTCTTTTCCATCCTCCACCAAGCTTGATGTGGTGATGTGGCCTGGTTCCAAATATAGTGATGCAATTCCACTTGTTTCCACAATCATCAAATTGTCATTGAAGTGGGTTTTTTCCCGATAGTTAAATCACACATGCCCTTGTAAATAAGCATCTGCAAAAAAATTACTACGTTAAAAACAATTTTTTATATCTTGTAATAGAAATGACCCAAAAAAAAAAGCAATGTAATACAAAAACATTATAGGATTTGGATCTAATGGAGCTGAAAAAGATCAAAGATTCAAAGAAATTAGTGCAAGTTGAAAAATATATATGAAACAAAACATAAGAGATCAAGAAAGGAGACGAAACATGGTTAGATTTTGCTGTGTTATTTGTACTCTTCAAGTAGCGCAATGCTAAGAGAGTTAGTGCATCACTTTTCATTATCAAGTCTAAACTGTTTTGATGTAAAAATGATGGTAGGAGAGGATAATTGGTATTGCAGTCGTTAATGATGTAGGGGTTGTTAATTGAATTGGCATTAACTACGTTTTTAATTGTCATTAAAAGTGTGTTATTCGTTTTCAATTGCATTAAAAGTGTGTTATTCGTTTTCAATTAGCATTAACTAAGTTACATAAGAGAGAATGAGAAGTTTGAGAATAGAGATTGAATCAACGGGTGAGATTAAATTAGCATGTTTAGGAGGGAAAAATGCTAGGGATTAGGGCAAATTAGGGCAACATGTTTGCTAACCAAGTCTAACTTTTATAATAAAGGATATTGTGCTCATCGTTGACCCATGCGATAGCACGGGTCACCGATCTAGTTTTTTTTCTACATCCTTCTTCTGATTATTCAAACATCATAATTACACAACCCTTACAACAACTCCGTCAATCTCATTCAAGATTTTTTTTTCTCAAACTGGCATAAGATCTTTTTTTCTCAAATTGGCATTTGTGTTCTCTTACTTACATCAACCATGGTTGGACTTGGTGAGATTCACCTTTCTCTCATTTGAAATTGTCACTTCTCTCCAACCTCCCAACCGTCGCAAGCACCGGTTACACGATCAATTTGGGTTTCAATAAATTTTCTCAGTTTTGCAACAAATATAGATAGTAGAGACATGAGTTTTGTTTCTAGGTTTGTGTTTTCTCCTCCAATAAAGTTGTCTTGGCTTCGTTGTTTTTGTATGCAAACTTTTCTTCTTCCTACATACCCATTTCTTGCTTTTCAACCACATGCACGACCTCTTCAACCAACCATGTGTTTTCTTGTTGGTTGTTGGTGTTGCCGTGTCGGTGATCTGGTCAAGGAGAAGAATGACCTCATTTGTAGATTTGGATATACCTGTTATTGACCTTGACGCCAATGGCACTTTTGCTGGAAAATAGCTCAACACATTACAAATTTTGTTTAACGTTTTGGGTGTGGTAAGAGCCTTTGGAGATAAAGGGGAAGAAGAAGGGGTTTTAATTTAGGTGCAGGTATAACAATATTAGGTGGAAAGAATGCTTCCCGCACCTAAAAAAGTATGACAAAAGGGGTTTTAATATGGAAACGGTGGGTTAAGCTATTCAGACGCGGTGGGTAAAAAATGAAGGGGAAGAAGGGGTTTGAAGTTAGTCTCGTTTTATTTTATTTGAAATAGTGTAATTTAGCGCGTGGATAATAACATTTTACACGAGTCCGTCAAATTTCGTACGGTAATATTTGTACTGAATAACAGTTCTGTTTTGTATTAGGTTCAAGGTCAAGTTATGTGAAACGCAAATCAATGCTTTGTGGTCAAAGCCTTTGTATATTGAGATCCTTTGTATCAAGCGTTAGCCAAAGACATGTCACTGCTAAACAACTCTTTGCTCACAAAGAAAACTTAGTTCCTGACTTATGCAACTCAGTAAAAACCATTAAAGCGCATCAATGATGGAAATGAATGTTTGATTCACTAACTACTTTTAATGAGAAGATTCCAACAGTTATTCAGTAAACTAAAGACAATGATCTCTTCAACTACGATCATCATCTCGATCTTTTATATAATGGATTTGATTTGGCTGAAGAAAAGTTATACAATACCCATATACAATATTGTGAATCATTTTATATTCTTATCTTAAACACTGTCTAGAAAATAAGAAAATAAATAAAGAGATATACATTTTCAAGTGTACCAAGCTCAAAAGCTTACAAACTCTTAATAGTTTTTTTAAAACATTAGTTTATTTGCAAACCTTTGTAATCCTCTGGTTTGAGGTTAAGAAGTCCTCTAAGTTGAGACATGGAAATTTAGGATTAGGTTGTCATAGCAGGGTTTTGTAATTTGTTCATCATCCCATATTGATACAGTGTTTTATAAGATACATTTTCACATTATTAATATATATATATATATATATATATAAATCAAATATACAATTTATATAGTTTCTTTCATAATTCAGTCTCACCAAACCACCATGTCTGAGTCCACCCTTAATTAGGGGACAAATTATATACACATAAAATTCGGTCTTTGTTTATTAAATCAATTTATCTAAACGAAAAAGACTCGCACTTGTCAGGTTTGTTGCATATAGAGATGTGAAAATGTAGCTTGAAAGATCATACATAGTTTTTAAAAAAGAATACAAGGATTTGTAAAAAAATAAAATAAATACAAGGACAAGGGCAATTTAGGTATTAAAATATAATTTTAAAGAAATTTGGATGTAACCAGTATTTTAGGGAGTATCCGATAAAAAGGATTTTTTTTTTTTTAGGGAATAAAAAGGATTTTTTTTGAAAATTGGAAATAATTTGTTACTGTATTTATTTAAAATGACCATATGCTTTTTGTACCAAAATAAATAAATTACCATACGGTTTTGTACAAAAATAAAATAAAATTACCATTTTGATTAATATTTTTTTATTTTTTTTACCATAGAGTGCTTTGGGAA
The DNA here is from genome assembly GCA_958299785.1 of Medicago lupulina. Lineage (NCBI taxonomy): Eukaryota > Viridiplantae > Streptophyta > Magnoliopsida > Fabales > Fabaceae > Medicago > Medicago lupulina. The sequence goes on from OY283144.1 coordinate 65,824,575, forward strand.
ATGGGGTGACGAAGATATATGAAGATTACACAGACCACATCGCGAGCCATTCATCACACTGAGCATATGGAATAGGATGAAGATTGACAGGGCCCACAAATGCCACTTGTCATCTTTTGATTCGCATTATGAAAGACGGTGGGGACTTTTCCAACTCTCACAAGGGTTTTTCTTTTTCTTTTCTTTTTTCATTTCTCTCTTAAACCAAAAACACTCTCACACTCTTCTTCCTTATCGCTCTTCTTCTTCTTCTTCAGATTCAGGTTTTCATCTTCTTCGCTCTTCTTCTTAATTACTTTTAATTTTGCTTAAGTTTCATTTCTTACTCTAATTTTTGTTTTACTTATTCAATTTGAATCTGTAAAATTTATCTTATAACCTAGAAATTGTTATTCGTTTTTTTTCAGCTATAAGGTTTCTTCGCTCATGGCTTCCAATTCTCAAAAGGATATTCCTTCTGGTATCTATCTATAATTCAGTTCAATTGATGATGATGATTTCGTTATTGATTTTTTTTTTCACTATCGGTTCAAAATTTGTATTCTGATCTCAATTGATTTGTCCTGATTATGTTTTTTTTTTTTTCTATATCAAAATCAAAATTACTAGATGAGTTTGATGTTTTTTTTTTGTTGAGTTATTACCTATGAAGCACAGACATCAGACTAGACATAGACATGTTGACACTTATAATTATTTGAAAAATATGACATAATTGAATGTAATCACATGTGTTATTGTCGTGTTGGTGTTGTTTCGATCAGAAGTTTGTTATTATCATGTTGGTGTCAGACACCAGATATCATCAGAAGTGTGTGTTGTTGTCGTGTTGGACACCAGATACACTTTTGATCAGAAGTATCGGTGTTACATAGATTATTACATACTAGTGTCTTCCTATGTGATTTTTACTTATATGGATAGTTTATTTATTTATTTGTACAGACAATACAAAGGGATCTAATTTAGTCACTTATCCTTTACTTAGGGTGTACTGCACGTAGCTACTTTTTTTTTATTTAAAATCCAATAACACTTTACTAATTTTGCTGCAGTCTTTTGGAACTTCTGATATTTGTTAATTTTGATACTTTAATAACTTTTGATATTTATTAAATTTATGTGCTTTATTTAACACTTTTTGATATTCTTTTAGATGAGAAAGCTGGTTCAGCGGAGAATAAAAATACCAAAGATGAAACATCCTCCAATGCAACTCCTGGACCTGGGACTGGTTTTCCACCTGGGACTGGTTTTCCAGCCAACCCTTTTGATTTCTCAGCAATGAGTGGTCTGCTCAATGTAAGCTATTGTCTCTTTTCTTTTGTGTGGTGTCTGCTGTGTAAGTTTACTGATAATTAACCCTGTTAATTGCTATTGATGTAAAGTATGTTTGTATGTACTTTCGTTTTTGTACATGCATGTTTTTATATAAGTCCTGGTCATGTGTTGGATTTGGTCCATTTGCAATTTTGCAGCCTGTCATCAGACAATGATTCTGGGAATAGGTTTTATTAGGACAAAATTCTGAACTTTTTTCAGAGGTCTTCACACCGGTTGGCAAAAAGCGTTCTTTAAGATTGTAATCATTGTATACTGTTTTCTTCAAATATACTGTTTTCTTCAAAGCTTTCCATATCGTGATAGTAGAATCAGCCTTTTGTAGTTGCTGCCAATTTGGATCATGATAGTATTGTTCTTATGACTGCTATCTTCGTAATAATCTTTTAAGGCTTGTATGCAACTGAGATTTATTGAAGAGTTTAAGTTAGGTGAAGCATTTGATGACTTTTGAACTCATCTTATGGTTGACCCGCCTCTTTCTCTTTTCATTTTTCACTCACTAGGGAATGTCATTTGTCAGATGTAAACTCTGAATTACCAATGTACAATACTATTTCATTACATAGACTTAAAATACTTAAAATGTCAATATGTCACAGGATCCAAGCATCAAGGAATTGGCTGAACAAATAGCAAAAGATCCATCATTCAATCAGATGGCTGAACAGCTTCAGAAAACTTTGCATGGAGGAGCACCACAGGATGGTCTCCCTAACTTTGATAATCAGCAGTATCTTTCATCCATGCAACAGGTCATGGCAAATCCTAATTTTATGACCATGGCCGAGCGCCTGGGTAATGCATTGATGCAGGTATTTATAAATTTCTTTATTATGTTTGTTACACAAATCTACCGATTGTTAGATAAGAATGTATATGCTGTCTATCACAGGACCCATCGATGTCTTCCATGCTTGAAAGTTTTACCAATCCGTCCAATAAAGTTCAGCTTGAAGAGAGAATGGCACGCATCAAGGAAGATCCATCTTTGAAACATATTTTAGATGAGATAGAGAATGGCGGTCCTGCTGTAATGATGAGGTTTATATACCATTTTTTTTTTAAAAAAAATCATATTTTATGGCTTCAGCATTTCCACCATAATTTGTTATGTAAATTGGCAAATAGTTTCTGAAGAAATTCTTTTCATCCAGATACTGGAATGATGAGGAGGTTTTGAAGAAGTTGGGACTAGCCATGGGCATTCCTCCAACCTCTGGAGATGCAGCTGCTTCTTCTGAAAATTCTGGGCCAGATGAAACAGAAGATGTGGGAGCTGAAGATGAATCAATCGTTCATCATACTGCTAGTGTTGGTGACATTGAGGTATGGCATATTGACTATTCACAATATGGTTGAAGTCATTTAAATGAAACTGTGAAAGACAAATTTGTAGTTGTGCTTGGGCATGAAACTTTTTTGGGTAGAAGGTGCAGATGTGGTTAGGTTAAGTTCACGCTGAATTTAAAGAGATGAAAATAGGCTTTGAGTGTAATTAATTGCCTTGCAGTTGGATTTGAAACTGAGTTTCTGCATGAATTGTTTAAGGTAATGTCAAATGAATCACAATCAAGTAATTTAGTTATTAGTTTTCGAACTATCATTCTATAAGCTTTTGGAAGCTTCATATTGGGATCCCTTGGAAAAATATATCAGTTTAGCTTCTAGAGTATGTGTTTCCTCTTACATATTTGTTACGGTACATATTTCCTCTTGACAAAAATAAAATTCTTATTAGTTTGATCTGAGCTCTTCTATTCCCAACAACTCCTTGGTTGTGATAATATTATGATCAGCATAAACCTCAATATAAGTATTAATGTATTATAATAATATAGTCTGCTAGGTTGGTGCCTTAAAGAAATAAAACACTTGTTGCAGAAGTTTTTTTTGCCCTAAAATTAGAACACAACGTTACTGAGTTTTTTGAAGCAAGTTCTAGGAGATTTGAAATCTTAAGTAAAGTTACTCAATTGACTTCCACAGATTTCCCTGAGTAACTTATAAGGGGATGCTTTATGCCAGTAAAACACAATTTTTTGGGCATCTATTAACAAATTATTACAGCATTTGCGAGTTGCATATTTGAATTGTGTTGCCCTTGTGTAAAGGTTGCATGCTTTGTTTTTGTTGTTTACTTCGAAGGAAAGAAAATTTAACGGAATTATATTGCTCCTTTCTTTAGTATTGGTTTGCTTTTTATGCTTCATCTATTCAGTTATCCTGTTGTGAAGTTCCACCATTGTATTATTTATTTATCGGTATGATTTCAAGAAACTCATGAGAGCTAAGAATTTACACCAATCAATTAGGGATTGAAAGCTGCGCTAGCCTCTGGTGCTGATAAGGATGAAGAAGATTCAGAGGGAAGAACTGCTTTACATTTTGCTTGTGGTTACGGTGAGGTATGCTAATATTCAGAGAAATGTTTTCTCATCTTTATGACGTATGCTTCCTTGTTTCTTAGAATTTATGTATTTGTTGTTGGCTAGTACCTTCATTTAGAACCATGGTGGAAAGCAAATGAAGAATGTAACGAGGCTCGGGATGTTATTGTTTTGTAAAAATGCTAGCATTGTGATTTTCTTCCACCACAGTGAACTCACAGTATTCATAATGCTTGGCTGTAAACATGTAATAGTTTGAGTTTCAATTTCTAAATCATTGCCGACTCAATGATGACACTACTGGGAACTATGGTGCTATGCTCATTTGGAATTAGAATATTAGATTCTAGCCTGGTTCTTGTAAGAAGCGCAATGAAGCTCAAAGAATTAAGATTTTACGATTCTAGTTTGGTTCTTCTAAATTCCAATTTACGGATTAAAATATGCTCCTGATATTATTCCAGGTGAAGTGTGCGCAAGCTCTCCTTGAGGCTGGAGCAAAAGTAGATGCTTTGGATAAGAACAAGAACACAGCTCTTCATTATGCAGCAGGTTATGGCAGGAAGGAATGTGTGGCCTTGCTCCTTGAAAACGGTGCTGCAGTGTAAGTAGTCTTTTTTAGCTTGTGCTTTGAAAGTCCTCAACTATTCATGCCAATTTCTTCCTACATCTTGTTGTAGTGATCTGTGGTTAATTTAATTGTACATTGTGTTTTGACGTTTTTTGTTTAATTTGCAGTACTCTGCAGAATATGGATGGGAAAACTCCTATAGATGTTGCGAAGCTAAACAATCAAGATGATGTCCTCCAGCTTCTTGAGAAAGATGTTTTCCTGTAATTGCAAGGCATGCATGACGGATGCAATGCCGTCACGAAAAAGAAAATTGAGGGGAAAAAACAAAAGCATGATATGGTGACATTTGATTTCTTCCGGTCGCTGCGTTAAAACTAAATTAGTCACCATAAAATTTGTTATTTATAACTTGTAATGAATCTGTTTGTTACACTGCGTGATTATCAAGATTAGCGTCGTAATGATTTCATTTCGTTGATACAGTTTTACATTCACTCAATTGTTGTCACAAAATTCTCTTTTGGCTGGTTTCATGTTTATCTAATAATGAGATCCAGATCTGTTGGGAAAAGATATTTTTGTTTAGAGAAATGGGGAGTCCTGAGCAGGGTACAAGCTTGGAAGAAGATTTTGATACACAATTGTCTGTTTAATTTTTAATTAACCAAAAGATCATGGAGGCATCCAGAAGAACCAATCCGTGCAGACAAAATATGGAATTTCTTGATACTCACCCTTTTATTTTCTACAACCATCTTATACTAAAATTTATTTCTTAGAATACTCCTTTTATATCTAAAAACATCACCCTCCATTCCCCACACCACCATTAGTTCTGCACACCAACAGTATATACCTATTTTCAGTCACGGATCTAGAAATTAAATTTTGATTTGAGTTAACAGCATCTGACAACATTTAAACGAAAAATATTTAAAAAAATTTAAGTGTAATTAAAATATAGGAAAATGATTTTTTGAAATTTAAGTGTAATTAAAATATAGGAAAATGATTTTTTGAAATTTAGGACCGGCTCTGAAATTATGTGATATTTGAGATTTAGATTTCTATCATTTTTTTTTGTCGTTGATTAAAAGACTTATTTATTTTGGAAGTTTTATTTATTTATTTGTTTACTCATACCAAGTTTTCTTTGTCTTTGATTAAGTATCATATTATTCGCAAACAAATTTATAATACAATATAAGAAAATATGAAAAGTCACTGCAAATACATACTCCAAAGTTTGAGATAAATGTCATTGCTAAAGCATGAACACCACATAATTTTTATGAGGGCAACATAAATAAAACTATTCAATAATTTTTTATGAGGGCAACACATAATTTTTAACGGAGGGAACACCTAATTTTTAATGGAAATAAATCTAAAACTATCAAATAACATACTATAAATATAACAAGCTAGTGAGGGCAGTTGCCCCCAGTAACACCAACATGGATCCTATTCTATCCGTTTTTTATTTACTAAGTTACACTTTTCTCTCTTACCTCTTGCAATATCCTCTTATGTAATTATTGATGTTCAACAATCATCATACTATGTTATTCTCTAACTGAATTATTAAACCATTAAGTGAAGTCATTACATAAGTTCTAACAACTAAAGTAGCAACCTTTGCTCTATTACCAACTCGTAGATTGACTTTACCTTTTGCCAATGCTCTACTCTCGAGTTCCTGCATATTAGTTACTACAACTGAATCGCTTGAGGTTATCAACATTCTCAATCATTTGTGTACATGAGTTCCTACAGAAACTTCCCTCTAACTTAATTTGGAAAAGGGACTTGGAAACTACAAACCGCTCACACTTATCTTAACTTTGTTACAGAAATTGAAAAAGTATTACATTTACTTTTTTCTCGTTGGAGGTGGCATGGTATGTTTGTTCACCATTTTTTTCCTTGGGAAGATGTTTTAGTACAACCAATGGTATATGAAAACACAATACGTGCATGTAAATCATACATCATATAAAATATGCAAAGAATTCCAACATTTTATAATCTTAGCAACCAACATCAGAATTGTCCAAGATAAACTTGCCATCAATAAAAAAAAAGCATATTCTACAATAACAAACACATTTAACTGGTTGTTCTTCAACTACTCAAATTCTCCTAAATCCATTTTCCCAATGTTCCTATTATTTCTTTAGTCCATTAATGAGTATACATGTTACTCATAAAGCTTTGGAAATGAATGAAAAGTATGCTGCAAAACAAAAATGATTTGCCTTGTTGCATTCAACATTATGGTTCTACCATTAATTAGTAATTTCGGCACATAATAAGCATTACTTAAATGATTAGAGTACTATACTTATGTTCTGAAATTGTGTTTTTACCTATATTTTTGCACATAATTACTAAAACCTAGTTTCAAAAACAAAGTTAAGGGAACCAACAAGCTATGTTTCATATCCATTAGGAAAGGGACACCTAAGCTCTAAATTTGCACAATATCCTAAATTTGTTTATCAATTTGTGTTAAAATAGAAAAAGGAAACAATTTGTTTCATATCCATTAGGTTCCAATGTTCTTATGGAAGGGTGAAGTTGGTTTATATCAATTTGGTTCTATTATAATGAGTTGTTTGCATCCAAAATTTCTGTCAAAAATAGTGAAGCAATTTAAGATGTAACCAACATATTCAGTCTAAACAACATCATGTTATCCTATCAATATCTATATTCAGTTAAAGTTGGTACTACGAGAGCACATGTCATGTACACTGAAACTCTAAACAAGGCATTAATTAAATGTGGAACAAAATGTACCTGGCTTTCATTAACTCTAAGGGATTCTTTTGCTATCTCGACAATCACAATGACCAGGAGCATGCTAAAATATGATTTGTTCCCTTCACAATGTATTGTGAAAGATTTGATGCAAACATAATGAAATTCAGGCAGCTCAAAGTAGTCATTCTAACAAACATACCAATAACCATCAAAGTTTACATTAGAATATCTAACTTGAATCCATCTAATACAATGGATGCTTTTGAACTATATAAAATGAAACGCATCTCTAACAAACAAATAAATTAAAATAACCAATTTCTCATGCTACATATTCAAATGAAGGTTAATATTTGACAATGATCCTTGAAGTAACTCGTAGAGCAAGTACAAAATAAATATTTTATACAGAAATTAACATATAGGTTCTGGTTAATCTCAAGCTCAAGTGACATAGAACCACATCTACATTCTAGCATTAAAAACAAGCTAAGGTGATATCAAACTCTCAAGGCAGACTTCAAGCGTGAGTTCAAACTCAGTAAACTTATAAGTACCATATCTAGAATTGTAATAAATCAAATTCCTCTTCGATCCGTTCGTAGACCTCAAAAACACTTTGTCATCCTCAACAATATTTACTACTTTGATAGTGGCATGAGATGTAGGAAAATCTTGCATGTAAGGAATAGTGAACAATTTAGTCCAGGAGTCTTTATTTCCATGTTCCTTCATAACCCAAACATCACGATTAATAACCATGCATAAGCAATCCCTCAACACGCTCATGTGCAAATGAATATATCCATTTACAGGTGCATAATCAGGAGGCATGAAAACTTCTTTATAAGACTCGTTCTTCAAATCAAGAGAAACAATACAATGTTGAATTTTGTTATCATACTTTTTAGCAACCAACCAATTGATCGTGCCACTCACGAATTTTCCAAAACTTTGCAAAGCAAGACAATCAAAAGGGAATGTTTGAATGCTTTTCCAATAATTGGTGCCCAAACAATGAACCTTCACTTCATGGTTGTCAACAAAACTACTACTTCTACTACGTACATGTAAAACAACCACCACCATGTAATTATCAGTAATAGGATCATGGATGAAGCCATACAGCTGCAGATAATGAGTTTGTGGCTTTTGAAGTGGGGGGAGTTCCTTGAATTTTCTAATGGAAGGATTCAACAGTCGAAAGCTAAGGAACCCGTTAGAATCCTTTGCAAGAAAACATAGAATGCCATTGCACGAGCCAATAAAGAAAACAACAGGGTTTAAAAGAAACTCGAGCTGTGCAATGGGGTTAGCGGTAACATTGGCGAAAATGGAGTCAAGTGGGTAAGACTTGAGAACATACTTGTCGACCGAGTAGGTTAAGGTGTGGACAAGGCTCACAGTTGATACGCGAAGTTGTTTCTTAGTGAATTTGGTGTCAGAGATTAGAGAATTCCATGACTTACAAACACATTGGAATTGCACGAGGAGCTTCGCCCGTAGCCTACAGAGGATTTCTGGAATGAGATCGAAAGGAAGAGTGGGAAGTGACGGTGATGTTAGGGTTCCGATTAGTTGCTGCCTTTTAGTGGCGATTGTTACATCAATAAGTGATGGAGAGGAAGCTTTGTGTTGGTGGTTCCTCTCGTTATCCATGTTAGCAGCACCGATTTGGTGAGATGAAGAAGAAAATAAGAGAAGTAAGAAGGGTTAGATATGCAGAAGCGATTAGGGTTTCAGGTGCTTTTTGTGTGAAAGATGTGTGTGGTTCTGTATAATATAGCACTCACAAGTCTCACTTTTTCTTTCTCTCAAAAAAAAAAAAATCTCACTTTTTCTAAATATTTGCATCCGTTTATTACAACTTCGTATGAGAAGTTGTTAACAACATTTTCTCAAAAATAGAGTAGAGAGAAAATATGTATCAAAATATTAAACTAATCTTGTAACAAAAAATCGTTTTTATATAGCTATATTCGAACAAACTAATTTTGTTTTTATAAATTATTTTTATTAGCGTAAGCAAACACAAGATAGATTTTGATTTTTCATAAAAGAATCTTTAAATTATTTTATGGTAAAATCACTTTTATTTTAATCCTAACAAACAAGCCCTATATCTTTGACTTTTATTTTATTAATTAAGCTAACATAATATTTTGACTCCTTTAATTTTTATTTATTTTTTAGGGAAGTCCCCTTAACTATTTATTTTGTTAGGGAATGATCTCTTAACTATTATTTTACCAAATAAAGTTTTTTCTTAACTAGTTTTTTTTCCGGGGGTTTGTATGAAGTTGGATTATGAATTTGATGATGAAGAGTAAGAGATGGAAGAAGATGATGAAATGTAAAAATAATTATTTGTATATTCACGGAAGGGATCTTACTTGAGCAAATTAAGAGACTCGATAGAACGAAAACTAGCTAAAAGACCAAAGTGAAAACAAATAAATAGTTAAAGGACCCAAAGAGTAATTAGCCTACTAAACACCTTTGATTTTTTTTAATCATTCTTGAGTTAAATAAGATTTTTTCTTACGGACAACAAAGTTTGATAATTTTTAAGGACGAAAAAATTATTTATCCATCTTTCAACAAGGCTTACACTTTAACCTACATGAGACTCAGGACATACTACACTTTTTTTTTTTTTTAAAAAAAAAGAGGTTAAATTTTTCTTGAAATCTATTTAGTTAAACAAACGTAAACCACAAATCATTTTTTTAAGAAGATGAAATGTAATATATTAATACAAACCGCCAAGTTCTCCCAGCACAAGAAGTGCCATAAAAGATTGTGGAACAATAATAATAGTTACATCAAAATCCTGAGAAAACACAATACTGAAACAAAATCCAGAAAACAAGTCGGATACTAAAAGAAGTCAAACACATTAAAGGGTTAAACAACCAAAAGTGATAGTCAAAAGCGAAGGTGGTATATTTCGCTTTTGATCACCAAAACGTTTGTAAGTTAATTTTGTGTAGTAAATGTTGCAATGTTTCCTCCTTCTTCTCCTTAAAGTTTTGGTAAAAAGAAGAAAATGAATTGATGACTTTTATTGTTAAATTTTAGGTGATTATAAAAAAAATGGTTTGGATATCTGTATGTCCCCGTAGATACGTCAAAATTTGTGGATTATCTATTTAACGGATATCAACAAGGATATGAACAAGGCACGCATATCATATTTATTCAACAGTACAGACACATATATCATACTATCTACGTCCATAGATATCCATTTGCATCCTATTACAACAAAAAAAGGATGATAGCAACCATTAACATGATTAATTGCGACTGTTCTAAGGGTCGCGGATGACCACTTGCGACGGTTCCCCAATGGTTGAGGAGGTTGGTGTCACTGCATCAGATTGCGACTGTTCTGGAAACGACCTTAACAACTGTCGCAGAGGATATTACGATGATTCCTAATGGTCACAAAGGAAGAGCATTCACATGGTTTTGAAGGGATTTGCGACGATTCAAATTGTTGCCAATGCCTGATTTAAATTTTTATGCATATTATTCAGCGACCATTTGAAAAGTCGCAAATTTCCTTTTTTTTTTTTTTTTGAAATTGAGATGGACTGATTTAACATTTTTTTCAAATCTTTTTTTGGAGACAATCTCAAATAAATATATTAATAAAGACTTAAAATGCAAAAATGTTTATCTATACATAAGTAAATTGCATTCATATAACTCATTCAAGAGTAACAACATCCATGCATACATCAACTTAACTTAAAAAGAAAAAAGAAAAAAAGATAATGATATGTCCAATGAAGATCGAGAAAATAACACAGTTGTGCTTGGTGCTCTGTTCTGGTGGAGGTTGATCCTTCACAATGGTCTTTACGACGGAGGAGAATTGTGCTTGAAAGCACGTTAGCGATGGAGGTTGATCCTCAATAATTTCACATATTTAAATCTTTTTTTTTGTCAAGTAGTCTAGTGACTAGAATTCACTTTTTAAGGTGAATAAGTAGGGTAGCCGGGGTTCGAACTCCAGCCCTTGCATATATTTGACAACTGTACATCAAATTAAATAGGCTACAAATATGTTTCGATAGAGGATTTTTAATAAAGCTATAAATATTGTAAAAAAAATCGAAATATGAACAACTCAAGATCGCTTTGATGAGATGGTAAGGGATCTTTTTCAACTTAATAAGAGTTATGAGTTCAATTTTAGCTCTATAAATGCAACAAAGTTAAAACTATTGATGAAGAGCTTTGACACTCATTGCAATCCTCCTTGACTTTAAGGATCATGCTATATATGCAGTTGCACGTAGAGGATACCTGATTTACATCAAAATATACACTTAAACCTCTACAATTCTCACCTTAAAAACCCTCTATCCCAACATAACCTAAGAGCAACATACTCTAACAACATTTTCAACTATAATCATCACTCGTTGCTATTAGGTTCTAGTTGCCATTATCTTTAGTCTTTTGGGATGGGGTCTCAACCCAAGAAAAGAATAAAGAGAAGAGAGTTACTTTCTCGCCTCCAATGTTAATTGAAAATACCATTTTTTTTCGGAGTTATTCATCGAGACGAAAGAGAAAATGTTTTTTCCACTTGGCAAAAGAATAAATGAGAATAAAAATAGCTCTTAAACAAAACAAATTACTACCCTACCTTGGAGAATCGAACAAGATAAGGTTAACAAGACGAGGTGAACATGCATATCATTTGAAGTTATTAGTCTTTACTCTCAAATTATATGCTAATATAGATTAATTAACATAGAATTAAAATATCTCATTAAACTTTTTGATTGGAAAGATAAAATCACATTAATTGAATATGGGATAAAGATGCAAATAACAAAAATTCTAGAGAAAAATACATTCATCTCCCCTGAGTTTTCTTTAAATGACATAGACACCCCCTCTATTTTTAAAATAGACAATGAGGTCCCTTAAATTCTCAATGAATAAACAAATACCTCCCTTCTCTTTTGACACGGTTATCTCTCTGTTAAAATACAAGCAAAAATGAAATTGAAGTCCTCACAACTACTAAAAAAGATGTGGTTTAAGTCCTCACTATCTTTGGCCATTCAATTGATTTTTCTATGAAGATCCTCATTCCATAGAACCGGTGAATTATTTACTTAACACTCTTCAACATCTGTTGCGGTAATGATCAAACACCCTCTTCATCATGACATGATGCTTTAAATTTTTGTGAGTTTGAGACAAAGCTTCACACTGCATTAGAAGCATAGAAGGCAATTTAAAAAAAAATTCAATAGAAGAGGTTAAGCCAAGAGGTTAAATTTTTGCTAGAAGTCTATATAGTTTAAAAAAAATTTAAACCACAAATCATTTGTTTGTGTGATTTTAAAATGAATTTTTCATTTCGTTTATCTACCAAAAAAAATTAGGGTTGTGAATAGGTCAGACCGATTGACATGGATCTACAATCTAGTCATACTATAAAATGATAATTCTTTATCCAAATAGAGAATGATACATTTACTAGATGTCATTAGCTATAAAAAAAATCAAAACACACACTATATAATGATCTTTTAAATCTATCAGACTAGGCAATTTTTATATAAGCCAAAGGTATCATCCGCACGCAATTGTGGAGACCAACTCCTTTGAGGTAACTAAGATCCGTTTAAAATATTGACTTCTCCTAACAAATTCAGTGTTTATACAGGAAAAGTCTTGCTGCAAGACTGGAAAGCAGTGCACGAAATCGCAAATGGGGCAGAATTGGCGTAGACTGATACAAAAGGGAAAAGTCAGTCAAAATCCATGTATTAGCGTTCAGACGAGCACTCCGTGAAATGTGGTGCCATCTTAGGAGGTTGTTGATGATGACATGGAGTCAAGGTGTACTCCTGTGTGGTGATCCGCACAGGTCTTCACGTGCTCCTTCACCGAGTTTTTCCTCATTTGTTTTGGGTCTTGGCTTAATGGGCGTCGCTTTATAGGGCTTCTAGCTGGTTCGAAACAGATTATTGACCAATTTTCTAGAGTATTTGATGTAAGTTTAATTTGTACTCTTATTTATTGAGATTATTAAAATTAAGTAAAGTAGAATAAGAGCAATTACAAGAGTATGTCTGGAATAACCATTTGCAAGGGTATGTGTGGAATACTTTTAAAATTATAAGAGTATTAAATGCGAATAACCATTTTCAAGATGTTTTCTTGATGATGATGAATAAAGTGTTTTGTTTCTTTTAAAGAGGACTGGAGGGATTATTAAACAATACACTATTATTAACCTAGAACAAATGCACCAGTATAGTGACATTGCTGCCTCTAATTAAATACCCAAATAGCAGTTGTTAGATGTGGTTTTGTTTAGGTGTGATTTTTGACAAAAAAAAGGGAAAAGTCAAATAAAAATTGTTTGATTGAGTTAATATCTAAGATTAATAGGTTTTTGAGCAAGACGAACATGTCATATTTTTTTTTAGATAGTCGAAATGACAATTAATATTAAAATTGAAAAGCAAAAGGTAGAAAGAATGAGAACATGATATGATGATGGTTTTAATTTTTCAAACATAAACTATATTATTTGGTTATTATTTTGCAAAAAAGTAAAATGTTTTGTTTTATTATTGATTCAGTCTCACAATTAGAAGTAATTATGAGGAGAAGGAGAACTAAGATCCTTCAATAAGGGATTACTAATTAGAACATGTGAACTTTTTATCCTAAATAATGTGTTCGTTAATTACTATTTATTTTTATTTTTTTGGTTTTCCATAGTTTTTCTAGTTGAGGTAATCCTATTAAAGACGTTCGAGACACCAAATTTGAGTACCTCATGATTTAAACTTTAGTTCATCACATTATAGGAATTTAATTAGTCACATTCAGAAGCCAATAATAATACCATGCTTGGGAAATGAGGTTGGTACCTTATGACTAATACACATATCCTAATTACCAGACAATACAAAACTAAATATTTTTCTCAATGTGATTTCCTTGATTCTACTTTGGATCATAATCCAAATTTATCTTAAGAGCAGGTTGTTAGTGGAGTATTGGAAATGTGAAATATCCTCTTATACCTCAAGCTGCTAACTTTGCCTAACAACGCTAGGGTGGCTGATATTCTTATACATGAAGAAGTGCTTATCGCTTTCGTCTTCATGAATTAATTCACATCTCTCATTTCAGAAAGAATGGCTTTTGGCGAATTAGCAGGCGGTGCATTCCAACGTGGATTCGACCGTGTGGAAAAGAGTACTTTTTACATCTACTTGTCTTTTTTGCATGACAAATGATGATGATAGTAATCATATTTTCTCTAATTGCTACAATAGGCGAAATATTTGAAGCATGTATGCATTTATGCAAACTGTTGCGGTTGCCGGGGATCATTTGAATTTTGAAGCATATGTTATTTTCAAGGTACCGCAGCAGCTCTCAAGCGGAGCCTTTTGCATGTATTTTGCGGAGTATTTGGAAGCAACGGAAAAATAAACTTTGAAACAACAAAATTGAGGCGCAAAATTCAGTGTTTAAAGATGAATTTGGTGCCTCTTTCTCGACTCGTGATAACAAAAAAGGCATTGATTGGAAATTGTATTAAAGATGAATTTGGTGCTTTTGTTTTAGCTAGAAATGAATGATTTGAACCTATGTGTGGGGTTCATATTGGTGAAGCACTCGATTTGCTTTCGGCACTCAATTGGTTTCGCGAGTGAAATTTGAAATTGGTGGATTTTGAGTTGGATTCGAAGAAGGTGGATGACAGTTTTCGTCCTTCTAAGCATGATATTACAAAATTTGGAGATATAAATCATTGTAGAACTACTTTATCTAACTTTATAATAACACTAGCGGTGAGTTTGTGCGGAGACAAGCAAAAGAGGTTCACCAAAGTCTAGCAAAAGCTGACACATTTACGGCTAGTCCGAAAATTTTGGTTGATATACTATTGAGCACATATGCTATAAGCACATTATATATATATAGTCACACTCACACACATGGCTCCTAACGATCAATATTAAATAGGAATTAAGATTCGTTGACACTGTTGAAAGTGACTCAAAATTTAGTTCAGAATCTGTCCCACCGTAGTATGATGGAATTACATCGTAGTACGATGACATTGGAGTTTTTGGATTGTTGGTTCTGGAAAAATCGTAGTACGATGGAATTACATCGTAGTATGATGGTACGCTGATGCAGAAAAACAGAATCCTATTTTTGGGCCAGATTTGTTACAATTTTATGAGGGTTACTTTTATTATAAATATAGACTTTGTATCAGAGCAAACCTTGAGATAGAGGGGGCTGAAACAAGGGTTTAGAAAGACAACAACAAAACTAGGGTTTGTATAGAGTTTGTCTCTTTGGAACAAACACTAGGGTTTGAGGGTTGATTCACCTTGGGAAACACTATTAGGATTGAGTCTCTTGGTTACGGGAAGAGATTGGGACTTTGGGTAGAATTAGGCGGGAGACTTATTCTTGTAACCCATTGATATCTCTTTTGTAACGTTACTCATCATATAGTGGAACAGAGGGCTGCTCTCTCCCCCAGACTAGGTCAATTTGGACCGAACTGGGTCAACAAATTCTTTTGTGTTCTCTCTTCTTCTCTCTCGCTGTTTTCTACTTTTGTATGTGATTATAACTGTTACCCACTTGTTTTGGTTGCTTAATTATCCCTTGCTCCACACATCAAGTTGTTATTGGTGTGATTTTTTCATCGAATTCGCAACAATTGGCGCCCACCGTGGGGCAAGGATCAAAGGATAATCAAGTACCATGGGTTCGAAGTGGGATATTGAGAAGTTTACCGGCGATAACGATTTTGGGTTATGGAAGGTAAAGATGGAAGCGGTGTTAATACAGCAAAAGTGTGAGAAAGCTTTGAAGGGTGAAGGTGCGTTACCGGTCACCATGTCACGAGCGGAGAACACCGAGATGGTGGACAAGGCCAGGAGTGCCATTGTCTTGTGCCTCGGGGACAAAGTCTTGAGAGAAGTAGCAAAGGAACCAATCGCGGCATCGATGTGGGCAAAGTTGGAATCTTTGTACATGACAAAGTCTTTGGCTCATCGGCAATTCCTAAAGCAACAACTCTACTCATTCAGGATGGTGGAGTCAAAGGCCATCATGGAGCAACTTACGGAGTTCAACAAAATCCTTGATGACTTGGAGAATATTGAGGTGCAACTTGAGGATGAAGATAAAGCTATACTCTTGTTGTGTGCTCTACCGAAATATTTTAAATCGTTCAAAGATACCATGCTCTATGGCAAAGAAGGCACTGTTACCTTGGAAGAAGTTCAAGCGGCTTTGAGAACCAAGGAGTTGACCAAGTCCAAGGACTTGAGAATTCATGAAAACGGTGAAGGCCTAAGTGTCTCAAGAGGGAATGGTGGAGGTAGAGGTAACCGGAGAAATAGTGGTAAGAAGTCAAAGTTTGAATGCTTTAACTGTCACAAGATGGGTCACTTCATGAAGGATTGTCCGAAGATTAATGGTAACTCCGCACAAATTGTCTCTGAGGGTTATGAGGATGCGGGTGCTCTGGTGGTGTGGTGTTGTTTGGAGGATGAAGAAGGTGATGTTCCTCACCTTGGGAGTGATGCCTAGTGGAGCGGTGATCGTTTGGAGAGACGTTAAACACTCAACATCAGCCTGGAGAG
This sequence comes from Medicago lupulina, assembly GCA_958299785.1. Lineage (NCBI taxonomy): Eukaryota > Viridiplantae > Streptophyta > Magnoliopsida > Fabales > Fabaceae > Medicago > Medicago lupulina. Next base: position 65,841,317 of record OY283144.1, read on the forward strand.
GCAGTGGTAAGAATACTCATGATCAGTCTGGAGAGGCGGAGGCAACAATACTCATGATCTACCTATGGAGGTGGAGTTTCAAGGTTGAAGACATAGTGGGATGTACGCATTTTCTAGTTGAGGTTGAGAACGCTCAGCTTGAGGTGGAGTTGAACACACCGGTAATGGTACGACTATGGAGGACCTTGGGTGCTATGCTCTGTGGTGAGCAAGGGACTTCTTCATGAGGTTGAAGAATGTATAGCACGACTTGCGAGATTACTCTAAAAAAGGCCAAGGGTGATTGGATGCAAGGAGACCTTCAAGGAAACGGGAGATGTCCTGTGTTGAAGATGTTATGGTGAATGCGTGTGGAACTACCTAAAACTCCTAGTGTAGTTGGACTGCAAGGACTCTTCGAGAAGACGGAAGACGTTTTGATGGCTAAAGAGGTTAAGGTAAATGCTTGTGGAACTACCTAAAATTCCTAGTGTAGTTGGACTGCAAGGACCTTCGAGAAGGCGGAAGACATTCCGATGGCTGAAGGGGTTAAGGTGTAAACTTGTGGAGCTACTTGGTGTAGTGGAAACAAGGGAAAGAGCAGCAAGGTGGTTGATGGTTTGACATCATCACTAATTTGGAGTCAAGGTGGAGAAATGTTGAAAGTGACTCAAAATTTAGTTCAGAATCTGTCCCACCGTAGTACGATGGAATTACATCGTAGTACGATGGCATTGGAGTTTTTGGATTGCTGGTTTTGGAAAAATCGTAGTATGATGGAATTACATCGTAGTATGATGGTACGCTGATGCAGAAAAACAGAATCCTATTTTTGGGCCAGATTTGTTACAATTTTATGAGGGTTACTTTTATTATAAATATAGACTTTGTATCAGAGCAAACCTTGAGATAGAGGGGGCTGAAACAAGGGTTTAGAAAGACAACAACAAAACTAGGGTTTGTATAGAGTTTGTCTCTTTGGAACAAACACTAGGGTTTGAGGGTTGATTCACCTTGGGAAACACTATTAGGATTGAGTCTCTTGGTTACGGGAAGAGATTGGGACTTTGGGTAGAATTAGGCGGGAGACTTATTCTTGTAACCCATTGATATCTCTTTTGTAACGTTACTCATCATATAGTGGAACGGAGGGCTGCTCTCTCCCCCAGACTAGGTCAATTTGGACCGAACTGGGTCAACAAATTCTTTTGTATTCTCTCTTCTTCTCTCTCGCTGTTTTCTACTTTTGTTTGTGATTATAATTGTTACCCACTTGTTTTGGTTGCTTAATTATCCCTTGCTCCACACATCAAGTTGTTATTGGTGTGATTTTTTCATCGAATTCGCAACAGACACTAAGTATCAAACTACAGTTACATCTTAAATAATTGTGGAAGATACGAAATTTACAGATAATATAATATTTTAGAACAGTTTTCTTTTACGGAAAGTTTAAGTACACCTAACATCAATTTTAGAACAAACTTTGAAACAACAAAATTGAGGCGCAAAATTCAGTGTTCAAAGATGAATTTGGTGCCTCTTTCTCGACTCGTGATAACAAAAAAGCCATTGATTGGAAATTGTATTAAAGATGAATTTGGTGCTTTTGTTTTGGCTAGAAATGAATGATTTGAACCTATGACTCTAACTGGTTTTAAACAAGCTTCACAATGACCAAGAGCATGATAAAATATGATTTGTTCGCTTCATACTGTATTTTGAAAGAACTGATGCAAACACTATGAAATTCTAACTGCTCAAAGTAGTCATTCTAACAAATATACTAATGACTTGGCATAACATCTAAGAGAACAAAGACCTCAAATGAACATTAATTGACAATAATCCAAGAAGTAACAAATAATCAGAACAAATACCAAAAACAGAAATTGACATATAAAGTCTAGTTTAGTCTGATTTTCGTGTGATATAGAACCACATCTACACAGGGGCGGACCTGACCTCATAAAACTGGTGAGGCACAATTTTTTGTAGGTCTGCATCAATGACGAAACTATGAGTAATTTTTTGAGGGGACAATTTCTTTAGTGCATATATATTATTTCTCACAATATTATTCATAAAACACTTGTATTATGCATTTTATGGTATTTTTAGTTAAAATAATATAGTTGAAAAGCTAAAACGGGCAAAACAAAAATTGAACCCACGTCCCGCACCTAAATAAAACGCGCCTTTGCCACTGGAGCGCACAATACACAAATTGATTAATTTACAAAGTTTGATTTATATAATATAACATTTAGCTAAAAATAAAATAAAAAATAGTAATTGGGCCTGGACTGGTGTGGCACTTGCCACACTGGGCCTAGTCCAGGTCCGCCCCTGTATCTACATTACAACATTAAGAACAAGGTGATATCGAACTCTCAATGCATACGTCAAACGTGTTTTCAAACTTGGTGTACTTAAAAGCACCATTTCTAGAATTGTAAAAAATCAACTTCCATGTCAATCCGTTTACATACTTCAACAACACTTGTCCATCCTCAAACATATGTAGTACTTTGATAGTTGCAGGAGAATTTGGAAAATCTAGCATTTAAGAAATAGTGAACAATTTAGTCCAGGAGTCTTGATTTCCATGTTCCTTCATAACCCAAACATCATGACCAATAACAATGCACAAAGAATCTCTCAACACACCCAACTGCAAATAATTATAAGCATCTACCACTCCATAATAAGCAGGCAGAAAAATTTCTTTACAAGACTCATTCTCCAGATCAAGAGAAACAATAAAACGTGGATTTTTATTTTCATAAGAAACCAACCAATTAATCGTACCATGCATAAAGTTTCCTGATGGTTGCCGAGCAGCATAATCAAAAGGGAACTTCTGAATGCTTTTCCAAACATTGGTGCCCAAAGTATGAACCTTCAATTCATGGCTGTCAACAAAATTATCAGTGTGTTTTAAAACAACCACTACCTTGTAATCATTAGAAACCGCATCATAGCCGAAGCCATACATCATCAAAACCTGGTAAGGATTTTGTTGCTTTTCAAGAGAGGGCAATTCCTTGAATTTTCTAATGGAAGGGTTCCACAATCGAACGGTAACAAAGCCTCCATAATCAATTGCAAGACATATGATGCCATTGAATGAGCCAGCAAAGTAAACATAATGGTCAGATGGAAACTCGAGCTCTGTAATATGGTTGGTAGTTACGTTGGTGAAAACGGAGTCAAGTGGATAAAACTTTAGAACATACATGTATGAGAGATGGGAGAGGTAGGAGTGTGCTGAGGTGTGAACGAGGAGCTTAGTAGAGAGGCGGAGGTGTTTCCCAGCGAATATTGGATCGGTGAGAAGAGAATTCCACGACTTGCAAACGCACCGGAATTGAAGGAGAAGCTTCACCGGGAGTCTACAAAGGATCTCTGAGATGAGATCCAAAGGAAGAGTGGGAAGCTGCGGAATGGTGTAATTCGACAACGATAATGTTAGGGTTCTGGCGATTGTTTCTTCAGTAAGCGATGGAGAAGAAACAGCATTGTGAAGGTTGCCCTCGCTATCCATGTTATTAGCAATGAAGTGTGAGTACGTAGCACCGATTTGGTGAGAAAGAGAAGAATAAAAGGGAGAGAAATAAGAGGGTTTAGGTATGCAGAACCAATTAGGGTTTCTATTTGTTTGTGAATGTTCTATTTCTCTCGGTAAGATATACATATTCTCTATATATTTGATTTTTTCTAATCAATCTATATATTTGATTTTTTTTAATCAATCTATATATGATTTTTTTTTTCTTATGGGTACTATATGTTATGGTTTGTGAATAGGTTAGATGATCTTCAATTTAGTCTATGTTATGCCCAAATCAAACCAACTTTTTTTAAATAAAGAATGATAGCTTGCTAGATGTCTATCTAGCACACACACAAAAAAAGAGTAAAAAACACATACTAAAAATGTCTTTTAAATATACTAGACCGCTCAATTTTTTAGGTAAACCAAAGGTATCATCCGCACGCAATTGTGGAGACTAATCCTCTCTACAGATGAAAAAAATCACACTCGTGGATATCCGCATATGAAATCCTTCATGGGCCCATTTGTGTTGGCCTGGTGGTATTGGTTTGAGACCTTAGAGTGCTTTCTCTCAACGTCTCAGATTCGAATATCTCCCGCATATAAAAGCCTTCGACACGTGACTTGTTATGTTTCTCAAATTCTTGACAAGCTCCTTCGTGTCTTTGACCTCTTGATCTTGTCTCTTCACATAACAATTGAATTTATGGAGTCGAAACTAAATGGCTTTGCAATCTCAAATATCCCAATTGTTCCCAAATTTGTCGAACCAACAACCATCTAGAACGTAATCAAATACCATTCTCAACTTGACATATTCTTTCTTGTCGAATTGAGTCTTTTGAAAATACATCCTAACAAATTTCCCCCAAAAAAATGTCATTTTCGACTAGATCTTGATTGAAAGAGAAAGGTGACGTTTTTTTTTAAAACTTTTCCATATTTCCAAGGTAGTATGTTGACGTCATCATCATCGTGACTACCTTTGCAAAAACAGTCTTTTCAACTCATATATGCAGAAAAGTCATTATGACGCCACTTTCTCAGCGAGTTAGTGGGCCATGATGCAGGTTTTGAAACTTCCATATGTCACTTAAATGCCCCAAAGCACGCAACCATCAGTTTTGAGTGTGGCCACATGGCTGATTTTTACAGGTAAAACTCAAAAGTTTATCTTTCTCTCTCTCTCTTAGAAAGATATTTAAACCCTTTTTCTCCTTCATTCTTCTCTTTTCACACTTTTGCAACCCTAACTCTCAGCATTGCTTAAGAACACCAAGCAATTCTTCATCTTTTTGTTTTGCGAAACACACTCAGATTTCTTCAAAGCTTTCCAAAATTTCCCTCAATTTCCTTTAACTATATTTGTATTATTATTAGTGAATTAATTGTTTGATATTATTGGTTAAATTATTCACAATTATTGAATTATAGGTAAGGAGGAAATAAATGGATTAGAACCTTCTCATTCAACCTGAAGCAAAATCCCGATTTTGACAACCTTGATGTCAAGACAATTATGATGTGTTGCGGGCCAGAACTATTCGATGGTGATTGGCATTTATATGAGCCGCTCTTTAAATTATAAGTTTATCACTAAAGGCTACATATGTATCTCTTATAAATTGTGATTTCCAAGCTGATTATGTGCTGAAATTACTAATTAGTGGTAGTACTCTAATCTTTTTTTTCCAAGTAGTTTAGTGACTGGAGCTCACACATTTTAAATATGGAGAAGTGGGGGTGTCAGGGGTTTGAACCCATGTCCCTGCATAAATTATATAATGTCTATATCAACTGAGTTAAGCTCGCGGGATTTAAGTAGTGCTTATTAGTGAAAGATATATTCTGTATCCATTTGTGACAATACAATTACGAATTTTAGAGCAATAACATTGCGGAGCCTGGGTCATCGCTAAATCCATTAAAATTCATGTGACAGGATTTTTAGTGCATCAGGGATGTAATACTACCCTTTCTAAATTTAATATCTTTTGAGAAATGTAATTTAGACAACAATTGTTTCGTCCAACACTGTATTTATCTATGGTGCACATCAATTTAATTTTGTGATCAATTTTTAAAATGTTAATCGAATTTGTCCTTCTATCTGAACATGTTATGTTATTAAATGTTAGTGACATTATTTACTTAATTTCAAGTTCATCTTCAATATTACAAGCTTAGTATGATTTTAGTCCCTACAAATACCAATGGAGGGACACGTTTGATTAAAAAACTGCAATAAATGTCCCAGAAGCAAAGTTTCCTTCATCATCATCTTGCAGAGATGTTATTTCCTTCATGCTACCTTGGATCATCATACAAGCTTTGTCCAGCGGAATCCCAATTTTATATTAAGAGTAGATTGACAATGAAGTATTGGAAATAGAATTTATATTCAATTGTGGAATGAAAATTGGCATTTTGATATTTCTCAAGGTGACGGGATAACTTTGCCTGACAACGCAAGGGTGGCTGATATTCTTATACATGGAAGTTGATTTTGCTTGATAATATGCTAGGGTGGCTGATATTTTTTCCCTACTCCTAGAATTGTACTCTGCTATAAGTTATAACACTAGATGATGGAAGATAAATGTATTTGGTGCGTTGAGAAAAATCGAGAGTTAGGGTAAGGAGTGCTTATCGCTTTTGCCTTCAAGAATTAATTGACACCTTTCATTTTAGAATGGATGGCTCGTTGAATCTGATCTTCAAAATTAAAGCTCCTCTGAAAAATAAAAATCTGGTTTAACTAATTAGTAGACGGTGCATTCCAACGCAGTTTCGACTAAGGAAAAACGAGTCAATTTTCCAACCACTTGTGTTTTTTGCAGGATGATGATAATAATCATATTTTCTTTAATTGCCCCAATAGTCAAAATATATGGAGCATGTCTACATTTTCGCAAACAGTTGCGGTTGCCAGGGATGATTCAAAATCTGCAGCAGATGCTATTTTCAAGGTACCACAGCAGCTCTCAGGGGATGAAGCGGCGCTGTTTGCTTGTATTTTGCGAGAGTATTTGGAAGCAAGGCAACAATACACTCTGAAACAATACAATTGAGGCGCAAAATTCAGTGTTTATGCAGCCAAAAGTGGTGCTGCAAGACTGGAAAGCAGTCCACGAAATCACAAATGGGGCAGAATTGGTGTAGGCTGATACAAAACTGTCATTTGTAAAGAAGGCATTGGCATTTATGTTAGAGAAGAAACCAATCCACACTGCACATAATATAATGTGGTTGTACGGCTTACCCTTTGGGGAAATTTTAGTACACCTAATGATATATGAAAACATAAACCATATATAATATGCCAATAATTCCAACAGCAGCATAGTGGGTACGTTATTATGGTCTGCAACATCCAACATCAGAATTGTGTTTGAAAAACTTGGCAACAATACGAAAAATCCATTTATCCAACAATAACAAACACTTTTATCTGGTTGTTAGAATGAAAAATAATGATTAACATTTAGTTTATCATAATTTATCGAGTGCTCTTATTACCGTATCAACGTTTGCACAATCTTTCTTAATAGACATTTTTGTTGTCATCACAGGCAGCTCATTATAGCAATATCCGCATATCAAAATGGTATGTTCTTCTGTTGGTGCTTTCCTTTCCTATTTCATACTCTCTTTCGTTGCAGAATATGATGCTCCGCCACACCCCCTTACTCCGGACTCAATCCAGATTCCTCATTCCTGACATATCATCCCCTCTCCTAACTACTTTTGATTTACAGATGAGTTTAGTTTTATGAAGGTAGTTTGGCCTGCCACAATCAAAGGATGTAGCTACCATCCTTTTACAACGTTCGATTATCCTATATTGATACATATTTCTAGAATATTCTAGTTAAAAAAATGACAATGTCTATTAGAAAAAACTAGAATAGCTTAAAGTTGCTACATGTTTCTAGATTGTTCTATTAGTGAAACAATTTCAGTTGCAACCAACATATTCAGTCTAAACAGCATCATGTTATGTTATTAGTACGAGGACACACATCAAGTACATCCCAAAGACAGAATGTGGACTTGAACTTGGTCTCCACATTATTTAGCAGAAGTGTTCCCTTCCATTAAGGATAACAGAAAAAGCTAGAAAAAATGCTAAATAGTAAAAGGCATGATAAAAACATGAGTTTGGCATACCATCTAAGTTGATATTAGAAAATCTAACCTCAAACCAAGTAAATCAATGCAAGATTTTGAACTATATAAAATGAAATGCATGAGAGAACAAAACCTTCTAACAAACAAATAAATAAAAGGCTAAAGTGCATGTTTGGCCCCTTATCTTTCAAAAGGTTGCGATTTTGGCCCCCTATTTAAAAAAATTACAATTTTGGCCCCTTTCGTTCTAAAATTGCTGAGAAGACGCCACGTGTCCCAAAAAAGGGGTCATAATCGCAACTTTTTGAGAAGATAAGGGGTCAAAAGATCATATTTCCCTTAAGATAGGGGGTCAAAAAAGCATATTTCCCTAAACATAGAGGGTCACTTTTGTCATTTTTTTTCATAGGGGGCCAAAATCGCAACCTTTTGAAAGATAGGGGGCCAAACATGTACTTTAGCCTAAATAAAAATAACTACAATTTATCAAGCTGCATATTCAAATGAACCTTAACAATATTCCATGAAGTATCCAATAATCAGAACAAGTACAAAATAAATATCCGAAACAAAAATTGACATATAGGTTTTAGTTTAATTTCACTCTCAAGTGACATAGCACCACATCTACATTCTAGCGTTAAGAACAAGGTGATATCAAACTCTCAACGCATACGTCATGAATGATTTTCGGCTCACTAAACTTAGTAGTACCATTTATAGAATTGTAAAAAACCAACTTCTTTGTACATTCCTCTGTAGAAATAGAATCCAACAACACATGGCCATCCTCAAAAATATGTAGTACTTCGATAGTGACATAAGATGAAGGATGATCTCGCACGTAAGAAACACTATACAAGTTAGTCCAAGAGTCTTTATTTCCATGTTCCTTCATAATCCAAACATCATGACCAAAAACCAGGCACAAACAATCCCTCAACACACCCAAATGAAAATGTAAGGTAGATGCATGTACCTCCTTAGGCAGCAAAACTTCTTTATAAGACTCCTTTCCCAAATCTAGAGAAACAATTTGAATTTCTTTATCATATTCATCATAGACCAACCAATTGATCGTGCCACTCACAAATTTTCCCAAAACTTGCAAAGGAACACAACCAAAAGGAAATTTTTGAATGGTTTTCCAAGAATTGGTACCCAAAGTATGAACTTTGACTTCATGGTTGTCAACAAAATTACGACTCTTATCATCACGTAGTCGTAAACCAACCACCAAATTGTAAGCATTAGTAATAACATCATAGCCGAAGCCATAGATTAAATCCTGACGAAGATGATTTTGTTGCTTTTGAAGAGAGGGTAATTCCTTGAATTTTCTAATGGAAGGATTCCACAATCGAAGAATCATGTAGCCTCCATAATCAGTTGCAAGACATAGGATGCCATTGAATGAGCCAACATGGTAAACAGAAAAGTCGGAAGGAAACTCTAGGTGCACGATGGGGTTGGTGGTTACATGAGCAAAAACGGAGTCGAGTGGGTAAGACTTTAGAACATACTTGCTTGAGCTATAGGAGTTGATTGAGGTGTGGACGAGGTGCGTATTTGAGTGGCGGAGGTGTTTCATGGCGAACTTTGAATCGGAGATTAGATCATTCCACGACTTGCAGATGCATCGGAGTTGAAGGAGGAGTTTCACCGGAAGTCTAGCTAGAATGTCTGAAATCAGATCCAAAGGAAGTGGCGGCGCGTGAAGTGACAACGATGACGTTAGGGTTTTGGCTAATGTTTCAGAAACGGCGTCGTGTTGGCGGTGGCTACCCTCACTGTCCATGTTATTAGCAGCGATTAGGATTTAGTGGTTCTGTCTCTGCAATAACCTAAGAACGATGAGGGGAAGGCTATCTTGTTGGTACATGGGCCTGCTTTACCATCAGGTTATTGCTTGTTGTATCAAATTCTGAGGGGGTGGGAAAAGCAATCAGGCACACTACATTTCCATATGGAGGATTGACCAACAGAGAAAATCAATAATCAATTGGGTATTCCTAAGTGCATTCACACGCAAGAAAAAGTGTTTTTTCCACTTGGTAAAACAATAATGACTAAAAGTACCTCCTAAACAAAACACAGGAGAATCGAACAAGCACGTTGTTATTAGTCTTTTACTCTCTCAAATTATGCTAATATAGATTAACTTGTAAAAATTGTGTATAAGTAAACTTTTTTTATACATGCTTCCAACTTAGTCACCATGTAAATATCTATCTGTTCAGATATTTTAGACGTGATATTATAGTGTGTTTTAATCAAATGTAGGCGTTAAAAAAAAAAAGTAAAAACCAATCGGCTTGAAATTTTTTCCTTTCAAAGGTAAAATTGATTTGCGCTTTACTTATTAAAATGTCATTTATTTTACCTATATATAAACGGAATACAATTTTTGGTGTCATTTTTTCCTTTCTCAGGTAAAATTGATTTGCACTTCTTCACTTACTAAAATGTCATTTTGTTTATAGAATACAGAATTAATATGATAACCATTGTAAGAGCTATGGTAATTAAGAATGAAAAGGATATTTTTATATTTTTAGAAAGGAAAAAAGTTGAAACTAGCTCAGATGTTCTATTCAACCGAGTAAAAATCCTATGCCGCCAAGAAATGCAAAAGAATTTTGCACACAACGTACAAGATAATGTAAGGGTGGTGGCTCAACAAACGATCAAAATGAAAACTCGTGTACCCTCAACTTGCAATTTTGTTACAGAAATGTAAAAACTAAAACATTTCCTTTTTTCTTTGAGGTGGGGCAAGGTAATATGGTCATTTCCCACGAACTTTTTTTACTCCCTATACTCTTCAAATCCAAGCAATACTAAGCTTCAATAACCAATGCCTAAGCAGCAAAGAGAAGAAGACAAAAATCGGTGCCGACAGAGTTGGAAAAGTGCATCGAAGCTGTCCAAAGTAAGACATCTAGAAACGAGCAACAAGGCGACATTCACATGAAAGCAGTTCGTCCACCCCTTCTGGTATGTCTATCATAAGCAGTAGAGAATTTGTCCACCAAATCATTCATTGAACTACAGGAAGACAGATATAAGAAAAAAGAGCATGTATTAATAACAACACATGGATACAATACAAGGTTAAAATTCTGAACTGAAATAGCATTTAAGTTCCTTAGTTTTGAAAATATATTCACATATCTCATGGAAAATGTTAAGCAACACACCTAATCCACCATCAACATATTTCTACTAATTTTTTCACAAAAATTATATTCGTGATCAAAAGATAAAGGATATGGAAATAAGGATGTTGTGATGCATCCATTCAATGACCTATATACAGTATGCATACAATGAGATGACTGGAAAACTGCAATGACTTTTATACAAGACAAGTGAAGAAAGTTGTTCATTGTTAAGAGGGGTATAAAAAAGGTCACAGGGAGAAGACCAATAAGGATGTTAAGACCTCAAATGAGAATTGGGCCCAAATAGACAATTGGCTAATCAGTTGCGACAGCCCATTAGATGGAGAGTGATGTTCTCAAAACATACGAAAGAAGAGGGAAATAATAAGGCGTCGCAGGGGTGAGGGTGAGGGTGAGGGTGAGGGTGAACATAGGAGAGGGAAGGGTATTTAGAATCTTTTCTGCTAGAAACCATTTGGTTTGGATTTAGAGAGTCATCTCTTATCTAGGAGGAGCTTTGCTCTGGGCAGTAGGAGTACCGTTCAACTGTAATTTTCCTTTTTCGTAAATAATACATTCCATTTATTAAGTGTTGCTGTGTTATTTTCTCCGTTAGGGAATGAAAGAAAAACTGTGCTATGGATGTGGGTATTATGGGGTACCAAAGTCCTACGATGAGTGGTATGTCAATGTGATGCTCGGTGTAGTATTTAAGTGGTTTGGTTTTTTCCCAACTGATAACTAGCTTTTAAAGGAAGATTTCCCAAGCACTCAAATGCATGTTAAAATGCAACCTTGTATTTATTTTTCTACCTATTTGATTTGTTGTTTAATGAGATTAAAATAAAAAGTAGTTTTGCTAAAATAACTGTTTTTTGCTAGGAAAAAAAAACAGCTACAATTACAAAACCCAAAAGAAAACAAACAAAGGAAACAGTTACTAGTATGTTATACCTTGAGCAGTTGGTCAGCATGGCAAGGTAACTGATCAATAAGGTGTCATTGTATTCCTGCAAGGGAAAGAAGATATTGTAAGCTAAAAAAAATTATATGAGCCTTTATGTTATATCGTACTGTGATATTAAGCCCACAATCCAGCACAGATATACCATAGTGAAGCAACATGAATCTTCACAGAAAAACATTATCGTAATAGCAATAATCTCCAACGTTTCATAGTGGGAATAGTCCTTATATTTGTATTGGTGTTATAGAGACCACTCAAGGTAAGAAAATCGGAGAGTATTATTAATTACTGAAAATAGGAACTAATACAGAAACATATCACAGCAATCTCAGAGCCAAGCTCAGAGAGAAGATGCTTAACGCATTATCTGTGTAGCCGAAAACTACAAAGTACCAATACGAATAACTGATTGCCACCTCATTGGCTCAGTCCACTCTCCTCATATCAATCCCTGTATACATTTCATTTTCTAAACTCTAACAAGTATTAACATCCATCATGATTCATGTCATGATATATATGATTATGCGCACAAAAACTCAAATAAACTAAGCACGGTAACCTTACAGAAAAAAAAAAAAAAAAATTAAGCTTATCAATGCCCCCTCCCCGCTACTTGCAAAGGTTATATTCCCCAAACCAAAAATAGAAAGGTCGTAGCTATAGTGAAATTTTCAAAATCAAACACTCACCATCAAGAAATCATCTTGAAATTTCCCAGATTCAATAGCAGGCAATCTTCTCAGGAGACTTGACACTTGCCTTAATAGTGAATTCTCACAAGGAACATCACCTGTTTTTAAACAATAAGGTTAAAATGGCATTACTTCAGGTAGATACGATATAGATAGGCTATGTATAATATAGGGTTGAAGCACGAAACGGAAATATTATTCACAGAATCAATAGGCATTATTAGTCTATTACTATGTTTTGAAACTGATTTTTGAAATATGAATGTAAGTATTAAAAGTCCTTCTTGCAATAACAGAAAACTAGTTGAAACTGTCACTAATGTATTTATTCTAACTTTTATTTATCTAACTCTTTAAACACTATTGGTAAAGTATTAGCAACTCAAAAGGTCCAACAAGTATTTATTTATTTTTTTAAAGGAAAAAGGCCTGACAAGTTCAGATATCAAATAATATGTTTTTATACAACTGGAATAAAGAACAAAAAAATTATCATCATTAAATGCTAGTTTTGCAGAGACATGATACCCTCGTACCTTTTTCCATAGCAAGAAGATAGTGATGTAGCACCTTTATTCTGCTATGAAGCATTTTGATGGCGCTGTGTATACCAGTAAGGTTAGCAGCCACTGCCAAAAGAAAAAACGGAATAAGGCAACCCAATTTCATAATATAAATCATGCATGCGTTGTTAAAACCCTAAAGCAAAAAAGACTCGCCTCTTCGGCTGTCTATAGTCTATACTCAATCAGTCGCTTCCATTTTCACTCAAGTATTTCCTCTTCCATCTCTGGTTACCTCTTTTCTCGGGAAATCTTCCCTTTTAGGTGAACAAACATTTTTTTCTAATTTGTTTCTGTTATCACGTCTCTCTGATATCTCTCCATCCCTTTTCTTTTTCTCATATTCAATCCTTCTCTCTCTGTTTTCTGTTTATATTCTGTCCATTTCATCTCTTACAATTTTTCCAGGTTATTAGTATTTTGTCAGGTTTGCTATTAATATGTAGTTACTTGAGCTTAATAGTTTACTTTCTAGTGAATTTACATTACGCAACTTATGACATCGACTATTAAGTTTGTATATATACATTATGCAACTTATGACATCGACTATTAAGTTTTTATATATATTATGATTATGATTATGATATTTTAAGTTTAATCTTGACATATATCTAACTACTTTTATTACATTCTAGAGTCCTTTTTTAACTGTGTATTTTTATCATAATCACTATGCTTTCACTACATTTTCATGGAAGATTTTCCGCTTGATGCACCTATGCTTTCACCACATTTTCATGGAAGATTTTTCGCTTGATATACCATCCCCATTAAAAGCATTCAGATTAGACAACAATTGCATGTTGAACATAGTAGTTAATAGCGGATAGCGGCGCGTAGCGGCCGACCCCAAAAATGCTATAGCGGGATAGCGCATAGCGCAATGACCGCTATTTCATAGAGAGCAGAATAGAGTTTTATATGAACAAAACAGAGGATTGTTTGTACAAACTACAAACAGAAACAGAGAGAGCAGAATGGAGTTTGGAATCAATAATAACAAAGAAAACTAGAACAAAAAAGTAACAGGACAACAGAATTTGAGATTGTTAAACAAAAAAATAACAGGATAACAGAGCAAACACGACAAAGTAGGGGAAGATTTACAGCAGAGGTGAAGAAGTTTCACAGAACAGCATAGAGAAGATGCTGAGAGTAAATGCTTTTTGCGTTTGGTAGATAACGCCGTTTTGCGTAAGAATGAAAGAAGGAGGAGAGAACCTGAACTTTTTAGGGTTTGATGAAAATGTCAAAAATACCCTCTTTTTTTTAAACCAAGGACAGTATTTTCTCTTAAAATGAAATAGCAGTTCTAAACCGCAAAACCGCTACGAAGCGTTGCGCCGCTATCTCACACCGCAACGCTATGGCTTGTTGCATAGCGCTCCGGCAGCGCACCGCGCAGCCGCTATAGCGCCGCTATTGACTACTATGTGTTGAACATTGAGTGCCCAACACAACTCACCTTTTAACCAGATTTGTCACAAGCGATGTAAAGTTCAATATAAGAATATAATTTATCCAGATTTGTGACAAGCTATGTAAAGTTCAATATAAGAATATAATTAAGAGACATAATTACATAACCATAAAAACAGAAACCAAAATCGTTTCCCTTCTCCAAAAATAAACTTAATGATAGATAATAAGACTGTAATGGAAAGAAGAGACAAGAAAACCACGCACATTGTGTAGCTGCCGAACCACCATCAGATGGCTTTAGATGAGCAACATGATCAACTGAGATCCGTTCTGCTTCCACAGTCTTCAGCAAAGCAAGAAAAAGGAAGGGGGAGCCAAATCAATAATTTATTGAGGTACAAAGGCTTCATATATGGAAAAAGGACAACAGCAGTTATAAAAGCCTAACCTCAATAGTATAGCTTGAGCGGACAAAGATAAGCTGTGGAATCCCATCTATGACATGCAGTTCTGAATTTGCAACAGCAAGCACCAGCAATAACACAGAATTACTCTCAGCACAACAAGCAGGAAAAATGACAGCCAAAACATTGAGCAAAATACATAAAACAAACCTAAATAGGGTTATGCCACCTTAAGAGTACAGGGCCAGAAAGATTAAATGCAAACTTAAACAGAAATCAATTAGAAACGAGTCTACAGCAAAGCAGCCTTTGCTTCAAATGGAAGCCTCTATTTCACATGCTCCAGCCTTTCTATAAAAATTCCAACCTCAGTTTTAAGTGTCACACTGCTACGTTCTCCATTTTGGATATGTAAAGGGATAGTCTGTTTTTGTATTATCCTTGTTAAGGACTCATCCATCAATATTGAACTTCCATCCCTTTCTCCAATAAAATTTATTCTTTTATGAAGAAAAAAAAAATTATAGAATCGAAAAATAACTCAAGTAGCTAAAGCTCATTCCTTTTTGAAGTTTTTTTACTATTGCAAGTTGCATCAGTGGTTGAGAGGAAGATCACACATGGTTGGCACTAAATAACACAATGATGAAGATTGCATACCACTTTCAAATATACTGACGGGGAGATCCTTCTGAGAGTGATTGATTGCAGGGTTCAGAAGAACATAAACCGGACTTTCATTGATATCCATCAACTGTTGCAGCAGAGTTTTGGATGGAATAAGGAATTAAAGTAGCTTGAAGAGAATTTGAAATGAACAAAAGCACAGCAATGTAATACATGTCTGAGTTCTTTCAGAAAAAAGAAAAATACATGTCTGAGTCTAAATCTAATGATAGACTATATTTAAATCTTACTCAAAAGTTTGGCCTACAATTTTCATTATCTCTCTATACCTCTGATAGGTTATGTGAAAGGAGTGTTAAGTTGGTGAGTTAGTTAGTTATGCTGAGTTAGTTGTTGGTCAGTTGGTTAGTTAGGCTAAGCTAGTTAACAGAAATAATAATTAATAACGCAAGTTGGTTTCTATCACTCTGACTAGTAATAATGATAATAAGAAGAAGAACTATGGTAGTAACAGACTCTCCTATTGGTTGAAACTCATATGGGTTCACTAAATTTATGTGGGCCTCACATGAATTAGTGGAACTTAGGTCAATTTCAACCAATAGGAGTGTGCTGCTAGCACTCCCATAATAGTAATAGTTAAAAGGGAGCTTAATGAAATTTATAATAATACAAAGGAAGACTTGATAATACATCATTACAGGGGAACTGCAGAACAATAATGTCAGTAGCTAAGATAAATAAGCTAATCTCTTGGCCAGGGTATGTAATTGCAAAATTCAAATAACTCCAATTACCCAACGCCCCATTTGTCAATTTTAATTCTAGTAAACAACTTAGCATTAGCAGAATAAATCTCACGGTGCACATGCACCACAACGCGTCAAAACCCAAAACAATATTCATCTAATCCAGACTAACATAACGAAGCAGAATGATGCCAATGGAATTTGCAAGAACCTTAACCTACAATTTTAACCCCACAATTGGCAGCTTCAAAATCAAAACACCAACTCAAAGCTTTAAACCAAAAACAAAGACTCTCTCAACTACCAATACGACAAAATTAGCAAGAAATACAAAACAAAAACAATATACAACAACTTTCCTCAATGCAAACGACTGCAAACTCTAAATAGAAGTACAGGTTCCAGTGCTAAAAGTTTGAAAACAATCACAATTGTGGTTAAATTAAGACACAGAACAACAATAAAGCAAACTCACAGCTTTGTGAATATGCATATCAGATTCCTCTGCATCACTTCCAGTTGAATACCATCCCAATATGTAGAAGTGTGGAAAAACCTTCTTATCTGCAAAAATCACCTTAAATTTAAGAAACTAAACTTGCATAAATAAATAAAAAACAATTAATCAAACAAAGCTACAAACCTATGAAACACTGACACAGACATGGGATTGATTGACACTGACATGTAGCCACTCGTAGTAATTTAAGAAATTGACAAAATTGAATCGTGTCAATGTCCCACAGGTAGGTGTTACACACGTGTCTTTTAATCAGATGTGTCGGTGCTACAAAGCCCCGGACTCAAAATTATTATAAGATTAAAATCATATTAAAACCTTAATTAGAAGAAACAATTTATCAAACAACCCCCAAACCTATGAAGCACCGACACAAACACCAACACCGGACATGACAATGACAGTGACAAAACTGAATGTAATCACATGTGTCAGTGTAGTGTGTCGGACAGGGACACATCTTCAATTAGAAGTGTTGATGCTACATAGCCCTAAACTCAAATTTATAAGATAAATTTCATATTAAAACCCTACTTAGAAAAATAATACTAATAATCAAATTAAACTAAGCATAAAAACAACTAGAGAGAATTAGCGAGAGAGATGAAAAAGGAATACTGAACAGAGTTCTTGCTTCTTCTCAAGGAAAGGACGATCAAGCGAATGAGTAGAAGGATCATAGAGAAGTTCAAAGCTATTGAAGATTTCAACGGTGCGACCTTTCTGAACACCGATGACACAACCAAAGACACGTGGCGGTGGAAGAGAAGAAACGACGCCGTCACCGCCGTTGTTGGTTGCGTTGTTGTGAGGAGCGAGTGTAGGGTTCATCTGAGACTTAACCCTAGTGTAGTGATCGGAGATGTTAACGATCACAAGTGGGTGGAGCTTGAATGTTAATCCGCTGCTCGATGAAGAAGCCATTGTCGAACGTAGAGAGAGATTGAGAGAGATTGTGGTAAAAAATTTAGGGTTTTAACAATTGAAATTAAATCAGAAATTAGGGTTTCAGAAAGAGGAAGAGAATTGTAGCATTGTTATTATATCATCACTGAAGGAGTGGGGGAGCGAATAACAATGTGTGTATTTTTTTTTCTTTTTTTCTTTTTTTTTTTTAATATTTTTAATCCCACTCCACTCTTTTTTTTTTTTTAAAAAAAAAAAAAATCTGACTCTACTCTTTTTAAGTTGTAACGCGGTTCCTTAACAAAAAAAAATTATTTAACGCATCGGAATTTTGATAATATATTCTGTTCGGATTACATTATTTGAACACTTCTTATGAATTTTTCGATCATTTAATTTGATTAGTGTTTAATTAGTTTTTTCAGAACAAAAAATAGTGGCACATTATTAAAATGGTCTGAATTTAAATAGTGGCATACACAAAACCTAAACTGTTTAGGCTTCATGTTGATGTCTCGTTATCTGACTTGAAGGATCAGCTGAACCAAATTAACAGTCGTTTCAACCACATAGTTACACGAATGGACAATGTTGAATATTGTCGTATGTCAGTGGACTCAGATGGAAGTGTCAAGTTCACACAGATGACGTCTATATTTGGTATGGAAGTGTCAAGTTCACACAGATCACGTGAGAACCATGTTCTCTATATTTGGTTAGCATAGTTCAAAGGGATTGATCGAGTTAGACGATTCCTTGGTTAGATCTATCCAAGATATTCGAAAAAGTTTGATTTAGTTCGGGACCTACAAATAAAGCATGGATAGACCATATGAAGATTTAAATTTGGCTGATCTATAATATTGTGTGTGTTTTATTATGTTGTTTTATGTTGTTGAAATTGTTATGTTTAATGTATGTTGTCGTTGTAGAATTTAAATTAATGCCAGATTTTTTTAAAAATTCCATGTGTTCACGGTTTAGATTATATAATCTGAACTTTGCCAAATCTTTCAAACTTTAAGTTTCAACACATATTGGGACTGAATATTGTGGGAATTATCTCGGATAATAAAATATAAATCATCGCATAATGTACAATGTGGCATTACAAGCAAGGTTTTACAATTTATGCATTTTGTTAATATTATAAATGTTTCATTTGAATTAGTTATAGTCTAGGAACATTTTTGCGATTATAAATAGACTAGCATTCTTCAACATTTTCATTTGGTCTTCACTTTTCATTCTTTCACTTTTCATATCATGGTTATTGTTGACTATTCATACTAACCCCAAAATTGTTGTGCAATTTATGTGGAGATAGTATGATGGTCAATGGGGAGTTTCGTATCAACTATAGTATGAATTGTGAGTTTTGGTAGTTTTTGGATTATATAATCCGAATATTCTAAAAAAGAAGTTCGAATCATATAATATGACAGAAGTATTTTCTTAATATTGCAGGGCGCGTGAGAAGTGTGGAGAGTGGGAAAAGAAAATCTTTTTTTTTGTTATCGCGCCACTGTGTACGTTTTTCACCAAATTTTGTACCCGGTATAATAAAAAAGATTAATTTATAAACAAAGAGATAAACACCACATAAAACTCAACACACAATTTTTCTATCATGTTTTGTTGGTGTTGTCTTTGTGTCCAAACAGTTAATTGATACACTAGACGTCAAGTGCAATGCCCATACACCCTAAGTAACTATCAATACATTTTTCAATGCCTATTTAATCCATCTAGATAAATATTTTGTAAGGGTTCGAAGATTTTGTTGTTAGAATTTAGAGAAATACAAAGTGGGGCTCTAATAAGTTGTTCAACCTAGGAAACTAGTATTTGAGCTTCTCATCACCAATCTTAGGAAGTTATACCTTGTACCCCAACATTTATACCTTCATCCAACAAATCATTTAAATTTCCAATTTTACCCCTTTGTTCTGACTTCACCCCCACACAATATTTCCCACTTAACTATTGTTTCTGGAAAACTCAAGGTAAGTTCTCCGAAATTATCCGAAAAACTCAAGAAAACTCAAGATATATTCGGAATTATCTCCTCTAACATCTCACTATACCCTCTTTGAAAATTGAGATTAATCATCGTCGAGAGATCAATAGGCCATAACTCGTAACACCTTCCACAAAATTCGAATCGCCGCCGCCGCCGAATGATTGATGCAAATTGAGCCACGTCGATGGATTGGAATCAACGATTGAAGCATCACACGTCAATTTGTTTATTGAATCATGTAATTTAATCCAAGACAATTTATTGAATTTGTTGGGATTAACACTATAGATACGTGTCATCTTGTTTCAAATTCGTTAGTTTCAGTGTTAGTATCTATGGAATCAAAAACCAATTAAACCTAATTACCATTTGCAATAAATAAATTACATTTTTTTTCTTTTTTCATTAATTTTTTATTTTCCAGATTTGTGATCATGTTTTGTTCCGAGCACTGTTGCAACTTGTGAGTGGCCACGCCGTCACACTCAATTTTTCCACCATTATTTTCGAAAATCCTTTTAAAATGTTGCGGTTTAGAATTTGGAGGAATATGATGAATTTTAGTTTCGGAAATCTTTCTTCAATTGTTTTGCTATACAATTTTTACGGTTTCTGAAAAATATTTTGTGGGGGTGAAGTCTAATGAAAAAGGATATAATTGGAATTTTTGGTGGTTTGTAGGGGTGCAGGTATAAATGTAGGGGTATAGGGTATAATTTCCCCAATCTTATCGTGTAATTATTACAATTCTATCATTTCCATGTAATTTCTCATGAGTAACTAATTTATATAATGTTAGGAATGAGTTGTGCAAAACTCAAACATTTTAACATATATCTACTAAAAGAATGCAAG
Source organism: Medicago lupulina (assembly GCA_958299785.1). Taxonomy (NCBI): domain Eukaryota; kingdom Viridiplantae; phylum Streptophyta; class Magnoliopsida; order Fabales; family Fabaceae; genus Medicago; species Medicago lupulina. Next base: position 65,861,884 of record OY283144.1, read on the forward strand.
GGATTTACATGTGCCAAATTTCCACACAAAAGTTTTGGCGGAAATATAGCCCTCGCAAATATTTGCGGCGAGATAGACCCCTAAAAATCCCAACAAGTCATATCGGTGGACTAAAAGTCTCCGCTAGGCCAACATGTTTTTCCCCTTTCCGACGTAATCAAGACCACCACAAATGCCATGCATTATTAGCGGCATACAATGGCCACCACAAAGGCCACCGATATTTAAAAGAAATGACGGAAGAAAACATAAATCAAACGAAAAAACCCCTGACCCTAGTGTTACAGATCAGAGCACATGTTCGACTACATAATTTTTCACTAATAAAAATAACAACGGAAGAAAAACTTCCAACGCCACCTTGTAATCATCCTACAACTAGAGCTTCTCATCTTGAGTATCTATATCCCACAAGTACAAATACCCCAGCAACAACAACACACAGGTGAGAATACAATTCAAAAACATGGAATTAATGCACATAAACAACACAAATTAATAACATTCAGTCGTCAACATTAACATCAACATTCTCACACATCATTTACAACATCACCAACTTTTAAATCATTGTCATATATATGGGAAGATGTCATTCAACCTTATCACTTATTTGCATGTGATACCCTTTCTACTCATCAAAATTGAATGTTAGAGTTTTGATACTGAGCGTACACATAACCAACCATCACCAAAATCATAATAATGTTATGATGCATGAAGACTCATCATTAGTAGACAACAACAAAACATCACCAATATTCATCACCATAAGATTTATTTGTCTCACCAATAATCATCGCCAATATATTATATAACTCACCAAATCATCACCAGATGTGTGTGTGTGTGTGTGTGTGTATTAAATGAGTGCACTACTTATAATGAGAGATGGAAGAAATTAATATTGGCCATTGGTTAAAATTGTATGGTGAAGATTCAAAAGTTCAACTTAAAAGTAATTTGAGATGATTCATTTTCATATGTCATTATCTCTCTCGAAAACGTTGTTGTAAGATAGAAAGACGAAATGAATTTTTCTGCATCTTGAATCTTTGATGTGGATTCCATTGCACTAAAATTGGAATTCAAATGTATCAAAGAAACATAATGACAACTACTTGGGATTTGAGTTTTTTTTTCTTCAGAAGAATGCATTTGAGTGATTAAAAGTGATTTTTTTGTTTAAATAATTAAAATTGATCATCACGATTAATAAAAGCCTTCAAATTGTAAAACGGTATCCAAGATTCAAATGGATAATGAGACTGTGGATGATGTACTATTTTAATTAGTTTTTAACATTTGTTGTAATTCCTTCAAAACATTTGTCGTAGTTCTTCATCGTCTCCCTTGCAAATAGTCTTTTTATTGATCTAATCCTTATTACGATATTGTAAACTCCTTATTCATGCTTGGTAAATCCTTTGTTGAAGAAAAACTTTCTCGGTCCCGACAACACATGTGAATAAGCAAAGTTTCCTTTCCTATGAATAATTGAAACCAATTTTATCCCCTATTACTACCAACCTTACTACACATTTAAACATAAATTCCCCTAGAATAAGTTCAATTTTCTTTTTGTGTGTGTGTATAGATTCTACTTAAGTTTGACATAATGAGAGACATTGTTTGTGATTGAAACCAATTTCCTTTTCTATGCGTTATTCAGTTAGCCATTGTCACTCATCAACCACTACATCACCACCAATTAGTCCAATGAATTATAGTATTGCAAATATTATATTCTAGGAGAATTTTTGTTTAAATGTGTAGTAAGGATGGTAGTAATAGATTGAGGACACTAAGTAAATGCTTATTTGAAGTCTGAAATGATTAAGAATTATGATGTTGATGATTTTTAATTGTGTTGATTCAATCCTTTTGTTTTTATCAATATAAGTTGGCTTAAATAGATGCATCTCCAAGTGCTAGAGCAGTTGCTTCTATAAACAATTGATTCTCACACCACAATACACACTTTTTGTCCTCTAGTCTATTTCTCAGTTGTTAAGTGAGATGAAAGTTCCACATACGTGGAAGTACATCACATTAGAATAAGTAAGTATTTATTCTATTATATCAATTATCGATCAAGACATGTAACTACCATTAACATTTAATTAATTTGGGTGTGTAACATTTAACTATTCACACTAAGTACTATTGTTTCCTCTATTTTGCATACTCTCTGTAATAGTCGAAGTCAATTTTGTTAAACATTGTTTTCTATCAGGTATTCTAAAGATAACTTAATTCACAACCATTGATGTAATTGTAATATCTCTAAACTATACAGAAGCCATTGCAGTCAGCCGATATATCTAAAAAAGAATATGGAAGTGTGTTTTGATTCTTATTGAGAGACATGAATTAGACATTAGAGGTTACACATGCTTTATCTTATTGCTTCTGAAATTCTAGCGTACTTGTTTTAATATGTTCTGTGCGATGTTTCAACGTTTATAATGTTCCGTTCAATGTTCCAACATCATAAATAAAACAATAAAGTAAATGACAGGAAAATAAAATGCACATTGAGTTTGTTGACCCAGTTCGGTGACAAACACACCTGCTCTGGGGGCAACCAAGTCCGGAAGGAAATCCACTAGTGTAGTCCTTATTCAAAAGCTCTCAGCAAACTCCTCGTTTACACTTTATGACCTAGGACCTACCCGTCTAGACTTCAACCTAGGAACTCCTAGATCTGAGACCTCATCTCACTATCCTACAACCAATCACAACCCCTGTGACCTATCAGACTAATAACAATCAAACGGTGAAGTTACCTTCAAACACAAACAACTACAACCTTGCTTACAAGCTTTGGTGTAGCACAACAAGTTTACAACTCAACACACAGTCCTTAGCATGTACCAAGATGATACAGGAAAGGCTCACAGTTAAAACAGGACTAAACTTGCATTAAACGATACAAGAGTAGAACACATAGACTCAAAACCCTAAAAGCTAAACTTTTTAGTATGACGGCTGGAATACCTAATCAGGTCTTGAAGTCTTCCTTTTATACTGAAACAATATGGGCTAACAAACCTTATTGGGCTTCAGAACAAAGTAGATCGTCCAGCTGATCTACAAAACAAGAATCAGTAACAAACAAGGAAAATCCTAAGAAGTAGGAACATCTTTCGGAAATTTCAGTCATATCACTTTATTCCTTAAAATAATGTTGCTCCGTTGGGAATAAAAGTTCAACTGATTCTGTATAGATATGTATGTTGCTTGGTCATCAAGTTAAGGAAAAATTGTTTCCTTTTAAAGATAAGGCACGCGTACAAATAGACATGAACTCAGGCACACTAAACCGTGCCAGGATGTTGGAACATTCTGTCCAACATCTCATATGGATGCCTAAACCATGTTGCAACATGGTATCCAACAACACATTAAATGAATATTTGTTTTAGCAACAATGCAGCCAATACATATACCCAACAATCTCCGTCTTTGGCAAATTTTTGGCTAAAACAAATTAAGGTTAATTCTCATAAAACAGAGGGATACAAAAACATTCATTTCCTCAAACAGCATGACACCATACCTATGAAGAAACAGCCAACACACAAAATCTAAAGAGATACCTTATATACACTTCCTGCATTCAAAAAACAAGGGAAATGTCTACCATATTTTGCTGAAATGATTTTTCTACTTTCTTTTTTATATTTTGATCGTGTATAGTTAGCCAATTCAAAAAACAAGGGAAATGAAACTTAGAAAGAATATATGTTTCCCCCAATAACAAGTGGTTGAATGTCCATGTCTCAATAAAACAAATTAGGTTCTCAAATACCAAGTAAATAAATCAAAGGTTCCAAAAACTTTCACTCCAAGAAATTATAAATCAAATGACAAAACCTCCGACCCTAGTGTTACAGATCAGAGCACGTGTTCGACTACATAATTTTTCACTACGAAAGAAAAACTTCCAACGCCACCTTGTAGTCATCTAGCAACTAGAGCTTCTCGTCATGAATATCTATACCCCACAAGTACAAATACCACAAACACACAACAACAACAACAACAACAACAAACGGGTGAGAATACAATTCAAAAACATTTAATTAGTGCACATGAACAACACAAATTAATAACAATATTCAGTCGTTAACATCAACATTTTCACACATCATTTACAACATCACCAACTTTCAAATCATTGTCATATATATGGGAAGACGTCATTCAACCCTATCACCTATATATGCGATACTCTTTCTACTTACCAAAATTGAATATCAGAGTTATGTTACTGAGCATACACATCACCAAACATCATCAGAATCCTAATAATGTTATGATGCATGAAGACTCATCATTAGTAGACAACAACAAAAATCACAAATATACATCACTATAAGATTTATTTGTTTCACCAATAATTATTATATAACTCACCAAATCATCACCAGTGTGTGTGTTTATATATATATATATATATATATATATATATATATATATATATATATATATATATATATATATAAGTGTATCAAATGAGTGCACTACTTATAATTTAAGATGAGGGAAATTAATATTGGCCATTTGTTAAAATTGTATGGCGAAGATTCAAAAGTTTAACCTAAAAGTAATTGCAGATTATTCATTTTCCTATGCCCTTATCTTTATTGAAAACGCCGTTGTAAGATAGAAAGAAATAATGAATTTTTCTGCATCTTGAATCCTTGATGTGGATTCCATTGCACTAAAATTGGAGTTCAAATGTATCAAAAAAGTATAATGACAACTACTTGAGATTTGAGTTTTTTTTTCCTTCAGAAGAAGACATTTGAGTGATTAAAAGTGAATTTTTTTAATTTGATATTTTTGTTTAAATAATTAAAATTGATCATCAAGGTTAATAAAAGTCTTTAAATTGTAAAACGGTATCCAAGATTCAAATGGGATAATGAGACTGTGGATGATGTACTCTTTTAATTAGTTTTTAACATTTGTTGTAGTTCCTTCAAAACACTTGTTGTAGTTCTTCATCGTCTCCCTTGCACATAGTCTTGTTATATATCTAATTCTTGTTACAATATTGTAAACTCCTTATTCATGCTTGGTAAATTATTTGCTGAAGAAAAACTTCCTCGTTCCCGACAACACATATGAATAAGCAAGGTTTCCTTTTCTGTGAATAATTGAAACCAATTTCATCCCCTATTAAATCTATTAGTTGAATCTTGAACTTATAAGAGTAACTTCAATGCTATGTTCTACACCCAAGAACTCTTCTTGTTATTTTTTAGCATTGGAGAACATCCACTTGTCAAGGTGGAGAACGGTTGTGCATTAGGAACCGGTTCTATATAACAAAAAGCTGCTTTTGATACAGACAACAGAACATTAAAATAAAACCATATATTATTATTATTATTATTATTATTATAGATAGTTGTTTTAAAGCTAAAGCACAAATGCTAAAAAATGCATTATTATTATTATTTTTTATTATAAATGAAAACATTTATTATCACTTAAAAAATTGAAAGCATTAATTATGTAACCGTTGGAAGGCATGTAGATTGAATTTTGAACATTTTTTAGATTAACTATACTACCGTTTTACTTGCATGCATTAAATTTTTTGTTTGAAAACAAATGAATAATAGAATTGTCAAACATCTAAACAATTTTTACCGTTTGTTTCATGGTGCCTATAAAATGTGTTTTATTTTTACTCAAATTTGCACATATCAAATGGATCCCAATCAATTTAATTGGCAAGCTTACTTCCACTATATGCAAAATTATCAACATCCTCCTACAAATGAAAATTCTCAAAATCCTCCATTTTTTCCTATGTATCCACCACTACCAAACAATCCCAACATGTTTTCTAGAACTCCAATGAGTCCTAATTTTGTGGAATCCTCAACTGAAATTCCTCAATATTCCACACACGTCCCTCAATATTCCACACAAGTCAGCCTAGAAGATATTACACTTGATGAAGGAAGACAAAAGCTTGGTAAAAAGAAATTGGTGTGAGTCTCATTCTCAAAAAAAGAGGATGCACTACTTGTTCAAACTTGGCTCAATGTTTCAAAAGATGCGATCGTAGGTGTTGATAAAAAATCTAGTAGCTTTTAGTTAAGAGTTCAAGAAAATTACTACAACTATCGTGATACTTTAGAAGTGAGAGAAATATCTCAACTTAAATCTCGATGGCATAAGTTGAATGTGGCTGTTGAAAAATTTGTAGGGTGTTACAGTTAAGCTTCTGAAAAACGCCAAAGTGAAAGTTCTGAGAAATACATCTTGCTAAATGCAAATACAATTTATTCTCAAGATGTTGGTGATGATTTCAGACTTAAGCATGTATGGAGATTGTTGAAAGATGAGCCAAAATGGACAATAAAATGCAATGATAATTTGTTGGGTGCTTCAAAAAGGGCAAAAAAATTTGCTTGTGGGGAATACTCATCATCTACTAACCTAGAGATGCCATCAAGTTGCAATGAAGAGTCAATACAACAGTTGCTCCGTCCTACGGGACAAAAGGCAGCGAAAAGGAAAGGGAAAGGGAAAGCAGTTCAAACATCTTACATTGTCGATTTAACTAGCATTGAAAAGGCTTTAGAAAAAATGATGTAATGAAAGAACTAACACTTGCAAAAAAGGTGGAGAGTATACCAAAGTTATATGATATACTCATGCATGATACATAATCGATGAATGAGAGTCAACTCAAACACCATGAGCATACTTATGAAGTTATTAAGAAGCAATTACGTGAAATGTAATTTAATAGTTTTATTTTTATTAAAATTAGTATTTATGCACTATTCCTTTATGTAATATTATGTATTTCTCTTTGTTTTAATTTAAGGCTATGAATAAATTAAATTTGTAATGTTGAAAAAATGTATGGTTTTTTATTTAATATTTAATAAATTAAATTTGTAATATTTTTGTAAAATATGTATGTGTATATTACAAAAATAAGATATATATATATATATATATATATATATATATATATATATATATATATATATATATATATATATATGGCTTAATTAGGTCTTTCGTCCCTGCAAATATAGGTCATTTGAATTTTCGTCCCTGAAGTTACTAATCCTTCCATTTTGCTCTTGCAAATATCAATCATTTGACTTTTGATCCTAATTAGGTTTTTTTTGCTGAGGTGGGCTGTCATTAGCGACGTGGTGCCCATGTGGCAATTGTTGATTGGGCGAGATGGTTGGCTTAAATAGGTCTTTCGTCCCTGCAAATATTGGTCATTTGAATTTTCGTCCCTGAAATTACTAATCAGATGTAATTAGGACCATTTTTCAAATGATTAATATTTGCAAGGGCAAAATGAAAGGATTAGTAACTTCAGGGACGAAAATTCAAATGACCTATATTTGCAAGGACGAACGACCTATTTAAGCCTATATATATTAACAAATAAATAAATAGAAATATGTGGGGTCTATTGTGGGACCCTAAAAAGTAATATAAGAACACAAATATAGTTTTTGCATTGGAGTAAAAATGAGTGATGGTTCTTAAATCTTATGTGTCATCCATGGGACCACAAAAAAATGATTGAAGAACAAAATTTTGGTTTTAGCATTGTAGATGCTCTAATAAGCTTCTGGAAAGGAGAATCGAAGTGGTAGGTCAATTGGGTAAGAGTTAGAATATGCTTCTGAAAATTTGCAATTAAAGGGATGCATAGAATAACGAAAAAGCATCACATGCATGTTATAAATTGACGAAGATTATTTGTAGTTGTTGGAAATTTGGCGTTAGAGTAAAAGGGTTGTATACCATAGAATTTTAAAGAGGTGACAAATAAAGAGATTATGGACGATATTAGGAAAAGAAACGAAGAGTCAGAGAAAGAGAGGAAGGAGAAGGGCATAGGAGAAAGAGTCATGTGCAGTTACTTTTAAGTTGAGTTTTCGAATCTACACCATACAATTTTATCCAATGGTCAATATTAATTCCTCTCATATCTCATTATAAGTAGTGCTCTCATTTGATACTATATATATATAGACACACACACATCACTAACAACAACATCGAAATTAACACCATTAAAATTCATTTTATTAATTTTAAGTAACTTAATGTTTTGCCTCACCACTATTATTTGAAGGTGGGAAAAACACAAGAAGGGGGGGTTGAATTGTGTTTTTAAAAAAGTTTCTTTCTCGCGAAAATCAGTACTGTTCTCAGGATCAGAGTCTGAAAAGTTCAGAGTCTGATTAGAGTTCAGAGTTTGAGTGTGCAGCGGATAAGAGTAAGAGAGCAAGAGAAAGAAGAAGAACACAAGCAATTTATACAAGTTCCTTCCACAATCCGGAAGTTGTCCTGTCCCCCTTGCACTTCCAAGGAGAGTTCCACTAAAATGTAATATCAAATTACAAGTTGCTCAAACACACAAGTAAGAGATTTCCTTTGCTCAATCACACAAGAAAGAGACTTCAATGCTCAAGGACAACTCCAAGAGACTTCTAAACAATTACAGAGAATTGAAAAGAGTTTTGAATACTTGATATACAATCAGAGGTATTCACAAAACAAAACAAAACATAACAGACTCTGTTTTTCTTAGACACTTAGAAATTCTAAAATGTGAACTTTTGTAAGAATTATCTAAGTTGTTGATGAGCAATGTTTGCGACTTTGGATATGAGAGAATATCCTTGTTCGCGTGTATGTATATGTGTGTATATTTTGTTCTTCAAGTCTTCATCCCTATTTATAGAGAATTTGAGAGATGTTGGGAACTGCCAGCTCATCACAGTCTTGACCGAAGCTGATTTGACACCATTGATCCTTTGCTTGATTTGAGGATTGTACTATGAAATCAAATTCAAATCCATTCCAGCAAATATGGAAAAGTCTCTGCATTAGTTGCTGTTATTCTTGTCGTGTATAGAAGACAAACTGCAGAGTTGGTGGTTGCAGGGACAAGTGCAGACATAGTGGTTGTACTTTCCGTACACTGTACTTTGTCAATGCTTTTTAGCCTATGAGGAATATTGGCTTATGATGAATCTGCTTCTGGAAAACTGGCTTCTGATGACGTCATCTTCAGGAGCTCTTTCTTCAGACGCACTCTGCTTCTGACTTTCCAGGAGCGCTTTCATTCAGATGCTCTTCAAGCTTCAGTCTTAATTTCCTTTGCTCTTTAATTCATTCAGTCAGAACCTCTTGTAAATAATTCTTTGTTAATGGTCATGTACACTTGAATAAACTTTTAGCAATATCCAATTGATAATTTTTAATACCTTGTTATCATCAAAACTTAAGTGGTATACTTGTGAAACACCCTTTGTTCCAACAATCTCCCCCTTTTTGATGATGACAAACACAAGTATTTAAAAAGATCAATTGTTGTTAACTTAATTAACAAGTTGACTTTTAGGGGTTTTGAGGTTTGTAAGCTCTGACTCCCCCTGAGTCTGATATTCTTTAAGGTGAGGTTTGTAAGCTCCCCCTAAGTCCTATCCAGGTTAATTAAATTCATTTTTAAGCTCAACAATAATTTCTAACGTTCAAATGAAATAAGATTAGGTTCTCAAATAAAATAAAGTCTGTTAGAATTTATTTTATTCTTGGGCTCAGATTCTTTGTTAAATGCTTTATATTACTCCCCCTTTTGTCATCAATTAAAAAGAACAAATAAGAAGAAGTAAAGACAAGAAATGGACAAAAATAAAGAAATGAACACTATTATATAAAAGATAGTCAGAAGAATACAAAGAAGTCAGAGCAAGCATTAAAACACATAACTAAAAGAAAAACAAGGTGTGCAATCTAAGGGTTAGGTTGAGGTTGTTGCTGTTGAATAAGGGCCATCAGACGCTGAATGTCTTCAGACTGCTTCCTAACAGTTTCTTCCAGAGCCAACTGTCTCTGAAGAAGATAGTCTTCCCTAGCCTTAGATTCCTCTTGCTGCTTCAGCACCTTTTGCTTTAGCATCTTGAACACCTTGGAATCTCTTGTTACATATTCAGATTCAGCATAGAATGGAGCATTAGCCAGATACAGAGGCTTGCTTTGGAGTTGTTGAGAAGAGTGTGATTCTTGCAGACGACGTTTCATAGCATGAGCTTGAATACGGCAGCACTTCTGGGCAACATCACCAATGAAATCCAATGCTCTGTTCTTGAGATTAGACCAGCTGTCTTGATATGCAAATGGTAGAAAAGGAGTTTTCCTTAGAAGAACCAGATTCTGCATCTCCTCATTGATTTCCTCCAGATAATCAGGGTCCAGTATGTTAATGGGTGGTTGGTCAGAGGTCTGAATATGTGAGGAAGATGAGGGTTGGTCAGAATTACAAGGGTGGTTTTGTGTTGGTTCAGAATTTGAAACAGACACAGTGGGTTCAGACTCTGTCACTTGGACAGACTCTGTAGCCACTGTCTCCATAACAGATTCTGGAATGGTCTGTTCTTGAGTTTTGGTTGATTGGGGTGGGTTGTCAGAAGTCTTTTGTTGTTTGTATTCAGGAAGTTCTCCTGAATAATGGCTTTCTAGGTTGGATAAGTCATTCTATTCATAGGGTTTGTTTTGTGGTGAAGAGGTTGTTTGTTGTTGTTTGTTTGTAGGTGAGTCTGAGAGAGGTAGTTCAGAAGTTGTTGGTTTTTCAGTAACTACTTGCTCTTCAGCAGTAGCTGTTAAATCAACAATTTTTGGACTTCCTTGGTTGGAGGAGGATGGAATGGGTACACCGGGGGGTAGCATGTTTAAAGGTTTGATAACAGGGGGTTGGAAAGGATGGTTAGCAGGTAGTTTGTTGCAAATACCTATTCTTTTCTCAGATAACTCCCCTATTGTTTTATAAACATCAAAGGAAGCTTCTTTGAAAGGTTTGGCTTTGGGAGAGAGTTTGGATTTTGATGTTGTTGTTTTGGTTCTTACGGTTCGTTTGGCTTTTGGAAAGGGTTTGGCCAGGTTGTATTTCTGACTTAGAGGAATTTCATCTAAGTCAGAGTCAGTAGAAGATGAGGATGAAGGAGAGGTTTGGGGAACTGGAATCTGATTTACCTGAGCAGTCTTGGCAGCTTCTGAGACAGCAGCCTCTGAAGCAGTAGCTTCTGAAGCCACAGCTTCTGAAGCAACAGCTTCTTGAGGAACAGATCCTGAAGCATCAGCTTCTGAGGTTCCTTGAGACTCCTTCAGAACCTCCTTGGCTCCCTTCAGAGCTTCTTCCTCTAGCTTCCTTGAGAGCGCCTGAACCTCAATTAACTGTTCAATGGTGTGTTGATCACAGTTTTCAAGACCTAGTGCTTTCAGTTTCTCATCTCTCTCGATTCTATACTGAGCTTTCAGCCTCTTCTTCTCATTCTTCATGTTTTCCAAGTAGTCATCACATTTCTTTGCCAATTCAGGAGTCACTTCGAACATAGGGCACACAATCTCCTCTCCAGCTTGCCTCTTGGGTGGCCTAACAATGCCAGCAGCTTCATCAGCTTCAATCTCTTCCCAAGCTATTTTAGCTCTATCCATGGTGATATTAGAGTCAGCTTTTCCCCTTTTTCTCTTTGGAGCAGCCACAACTCCAAAGTTTGTTGCTTCTGATTTGGCAGTCTTCTGCTTTCTGGCCAAAGCAACTTCAGCTTTCTTTGTGGCCTCTTCAGACTCCTTAGCAAATGCTGCTAGATAAGAAGTCAATGCTTCAGGACTGTCTTCCTTGAGAATTGAAGGAAAATCTCTAATGGTTTGAGACGGTGCTTCAGATTCCTTCAGATCCTTTTCATCAGTAAGGATTATCTGAATGACCTTCATGTTGTAAAGGGTCTTGCCACTGATCATCCTTCCAGTGGTGATACCCAGAACTCTGTCAGACACAAGGTTGAACTTGTCCAGAGTCTTTAGCACACCGCCTTGGCAGAAGATTTCAGAGAGAAGTCTTCCACAAGGAACTTGCTTCCTCTTTCCTTTAGAGGCTTCCTTAATAGCCCAGCACAAGTGATGCATGATATATCTTGGAAGATTTATTTGTTGAAATCCAGCCAAGAAATACAACACCAGTTTGTGATCCAGATTGGGTTGATCAGCACCTCCTCCCTTCTGAAAGATGCACTCGTTGATAATCTTCAGAAGCACCCTGTGCTTAATATCCATGTCAACCAACTTGGTTGCAGGATTTCCTCTCAGCAGCAGATTTGTGTAGCTCTCCAGCAGAGCATCTTTCCTACTGACGTTCCATTGGAACCTTCCTTCAGGAGCCATCCTGCAGGCTTTGGCAATCACCCCTTCGGTGATAGATACTGGGATACCCATCACTGCAGATTTGATTTCTAAGCTGTGGAAAGGTTCAAGACCCATCTCTTTTCTTGATTTCCCTTTCAGATTAGGGTTTCTTGACACAGCTTGATTTTCTTGTGCCTTAGCAAATTCAACATCAAACACTTCAGCCCGAATCCAGAATTCCTTGACCAGATTCACATAAGTTGGTCCGTTAAGCATCTGAAAATACCCAGACATCTTCTGAGCAGAAATCAGAGCGTCCATGTCTACTTCGTTTCTTTTTAGAGATGCGAAGTCCACCGGAGATTCGATTTGAACTTCCAACGAATCGATTGGAATCGACACAGTTATTGGTTTGATGGAGTAGTTTGATCCTGTGCCTTGTTGCATGCTTGAACCGCTTGTAGAAGTAGCCATTGTAGAAGTTGAAGTTTGGGGGTAAAGGGTTTCTAAGGTGAGAGAAGAGAGAAAATAGATTTTCTTTCGTAACTGCTTAAAAACTTGAAAGTGTAGGAAAGTGAGTGAGTAGTGTGTGTTTGGTATTTATAGTGATTTCTGAAAAAACAACTTTTCATATATCAGAGGCGACAGCCAGACACACGCATTAATGACTTCAGGGGCGCAAGAATATTTGTTAAGAGAATAACCATCATTGCCCTAAGAGTGTTGTTTTCCAATGCAGATAGACGTGTCAGAAGTCTACAAAAAGTAACTTTAACCTTTTCCACTTCTTGAGAACTATCAGAGTCAAAAAGATTTCTTCCCAGAGTCTGAAGATTTTCTCAGAGTCTTCAGAAGCTTCAACAATTGGGACTTCAGGAGCTGTCACAGCTTCTGAAGTATCATTCAACTCTGAAGTCTGATCAGGTTCTGAATAATCATCAGACTCTTCTGAACCTGCAATGCTTTCATTCTGCTCTGGAATTTTACTTCCAGGCTCCTTGTCATCAAATTTGACATGCATAGACTCTTCAACACAGAGTGTTTCCAAGTTATACAGTCTGTATGCCTTAGACCTCTCAGAGTAACCTAGAAAGATTCCCTTTTGTGCCTTTGCATCAAATTTCTTCAGATAGACTTTATTGTTTAGAATGTAACATGTACATCCAAACTGATGAAAGTAAGAAATGTTAGGTTTCCTGCCTCTAAAGAGTTCATATGCTGTTTTATTCAGTATGGGTCTGATATAGATCCTGTTCTGAACATAACATGCTGTGTTTACTGCTTCTGCCCAAAAATGTTTTGCCAGATTGTTTTCGTGAATCATGGTTCTTGCCATTTCTTGTAGAGTCCTATTCTTTCTCTCTACAACCCCATTTTGCTGTGGAGTTTTAGGAGAAGAGAATTCATGGATAATACCAAATTTTTCACAAAATATTTCAAATGGCTCATTTTCAAATTCTCCCCCATGATCACTTCTGACTTTTAGAATTTTTAGTTCTTTTTCAGATTGGACTTGAATGCAGAATTTTGTAAACACATCATATGAATCATCTTTAGATCTGAGAAACTTAACCCAACTCTATCTACTGTAATCATCAACTATAACCAATCCATATTTGCTTCCATATAGGGATGCAGTACTGACTGGTCCAAATAGGTCAATATGGAGTAGTTCCAAGGGTCTGGAGGTAGAAACAATGTCTTTTGATTTGAAAGAAGTTTTAACAATTTTTCCCTTCTGACATGCACCACATAGTGCATCTGAATGATAATCAATGTCTGGTAAGCCTCTGACAAGTTGTAACTTGCTAAGCTTAGAGATTAATCTCCAGTTAGCATGTCCCAACCTTCTGTGCCACAGCCATTTCTTATCACTCACTGACAGGAGGCAAAATACCTTCTGATCAGTCAGTTCTGAAAAATTGATCTTGTAGACATTGTTCTTTCTCTTCCCCTTAAAAACTACAGATTGGTCATCTGTGTTGATTACTGCGCAGTTGTTCTTATTAAACAAGACGTCACAACCATTATCACAAAATTGACTTATGCTAAGTAGGTTATGCCTTAGTCCATCTACAAACCACACATTATTGATTGAGACTGAGGAGTTACCAATTGTTCCAGTACCAATGATTTTGCCAGTTTGGTTTCCTCCAAATCCCACAGTTCCTACCTCTTTCATGGTCAGGGTTAGGAACATAGACTTTTCTCCCGTCATATGTCGCGAGCAGCCACTGTCCAGATACCAGGACTTCTGCTTTTCGTTTCCTTTTAGACATATCTGCAGCTTCAACAATTTCTGTCTTAGGTACCCATATTTTCATGGGTCCTTTTGGGTTAGTCCTAGAGGTTCTGAGTGTCATTTGTGTTTTCTGTCTGAATTTTTCTTTTTCTGTCTTTTTCCAGACTTTGGGTTCAGAACCTTTAGTCTTAGAATGTGACTTAATAAAGACAGCTTCCTTCTTCTGAAATCTAGGCTTTTTAGTTTCAGACTCTGTTTTCTTCAGAACCTGTTTGTTAGGTTCTGATCTCTTCAGAATCTGTAACGTTGGAGCTTTTGATTTAGAGTCATTCGTTACCTTTGTCTTTTGATTCTCAGGTTTTGACTTAGTCAATTCCTTTGAATTTAGAGACTTAGATCCTGAATGAGAAGCTTTTTCAGATTCAGACACAAAATGAGTTTTCAGTCCCTCTTTGATGTTATCAGAACAAGGTTTCGGAATTACTTCACTAGAGTTTCCTCCTGTGAAACCAATTCCCTTTTTGTTGTTCTGATTTATGCTATAAATCATAGATGCAACTTTGGTTCTATCAATTCCTGTGTTAATAAACTCTTGAAGAGCAGCATCCTGCTCAGTTAAAGGTTTATTATCACCTTTCTTAGTCATTATTTTTAAATCATTATTTTCTTGTTGTAAAACATCCATTTCCATCTTAGTTGATTCATGAAGTTTTAGCAACTTAATGTATCGTTGCTTAACTCTCCTCAACTCAGTGGATTGGTTTTCATAATGACAAAGAAGTTCCTTGAGAGAATCAATCAATTCAGATCTAGTGAGTTTAGAATATACCTCAGTTTCTGTTTCAGAATCTGTACTTGACTCAGCATCAGATGAATCTTTTTCATTATCAGCAGTAGCTACCAAAGCCAGAGCTATTTTTGCTTCATCTTCAGCATCATCTTTGTCAGACTCAGACTCATTATCCAGATCTTCCCAAGTTGCCATCAAGCTCTTCTTGAATTGCTTCTTGAATTTGTTGGACTTGAAGATTGCTTTCTTTGATTTTTCTTTGGATTTCTCTTTCTGCAGGTCTGGACATTCAGCAATGAAGTGTCCAACCTTTTTGCAGTTAAAGCAACCTTTCTGATCTTCTTTTCTAGAGTTTTTATGACTACTGCCTCTACTCATGAACTTCTTGTTCTTCTTAGCAAGATATTGTAGTCTGTTGGTGAGCATAGCCATCTCTTGAACAATCTCAGAGTCTTCATCAGAATCTTCAGATGTAGATTCTTCTTCATACTCCAATGCCTTCAGAGCCTTACTTGACTTGCCTCTGGATTTTAGTGCAATGGACTTAGGCTTCTTGACAGGTTTATGCTCGTTAAGACCTATCTCATGACATTTTAAAGAGCTTATAAGATCTTCAACACTCAAGGTGTTTAGATCTTTAGCTTCTTCAATGGCTGTCACTTTCGGTCTCCACTTTGCAGGTAAACTTCTCAGAATCTTGTTCACATGATCAGACATTACGTAGCTTTTCTTCAAAATCTGAAGTCCAGAAACAAGAGTCTGAAACCTTGAGTACATGGTCTCAATGTTTTCATCCTCCTTCATTCTGAACAACTCGTACTGATGAACAAGCATAGTAGCCTTGGCCTCTCTGACTTTCTTGTTACCCTCATAAAGTGAGCACAATGAGGTGAACATAGCCTTTGCTGTTGATTTGTCACTCATCTTTAAGTACTCTTTATGAGGCAAGGCAGCCACAAGAATGCCTCTGATCGTATGATGTTTCTTATAAAGCTTTTTCTGCTCAGCAGTGTGAGCTTTCCTATCAAGAGCAGCACCTTTTTCATCTAACCTTAGATCACCAACACCATCTTCAAGAACATCCCACAACTCTTCATCCATTCCCATGATGTGACTATACATCTTGGTTTTCCACCAAGAGAACATTTCAGGATCACCATTAAACATAGGAGGTTTGTTGTGATTAGAAGATCTTTCACTTTTGTTGATGTTGCTGTAATCATAGTGCACAGCAGCTCCAGAACCAGAACCAGAACCGGAAGCTTCATCCCCAGACATGTTTTTCTCCGATCGTTTACTGTAACACGGTTAAGTGCTAGCTACAGAGCCGAAGCTCTGATACCAACTGAAGGTGGGAAAAACACAAGAAGGGGGGTTGAATTGTGTTTTTAAAAACGTTTCTTTGTCGCGAAAATCAGTACTGTTCTCAGGATCAGAGTCTGAAAAGTTCAGAGTCTGATTAGAGTTCAGAGTTTGAGTGTGCAGCGGATAAGAGTAAGAGAGCAAGAGAAAGAAGAAGAACACAAGCAATTTATACAGGTTCCTTCCACAATCCGGAAGTAGTCATATCCCCCTTGCACTTCCAAGGAGAGTTCCACTAAAATGTAATATCAAATTACAAGTTGCTCAAACACACAAGTAAGAGACTTCATTTGCTCAATCACACAAGAAAGAGACTTCAATGCTCAAGGACAACTCCAAGAGACTTCTAAACAATTACAGAGAATTGAAAAGAGTTTTG
Source organism: Medicago lupulina (assembly GCA_958299785.1). Taxonomy (NCBI): domain Eukaryota; kingdom Viridiplantae; phylum Streptophyta; class Magnoliopsida; order Fabales; family Fabaceae; genus Medicago; species Medicago lupulina. The sequence continues at coordinate 65,878,852 of OY283144.1, forward strand.
AATACTTGATATACAATCAGAGGTATTCACAAAACAAAACAAAACAGAACAGACTCTGTTTTTCTTAGACACTTAGAAATTCTAAAATGTGAACTTTTGTAAGAATTATCTAAGTTGTTGATGAGCAATGTTTGCGACTTTGGATATGAGAGAATAGCCTTGTTCGCGTGTATGTATATGTGTGTATATTTTGTTCTTCAAGTCTTCATCCCTATTTATAGAGAATTTGAGAGACGTTGGGAACTGCCAGCTCATCACAGTCTTGACCGAAGCTGATTTGACACCATTGATCCTTTGCTTGATTTGAGGATTGTACTATGAAATCAAATTCAAATCCATTCCAGCAAATATGGAAAAGTCTCTGCATTAGTTGCTGTTATTCTTGTCGTGTATAGAAGACACACTGCAAAGTTGGTGGTTGCAGGGACAAGTGCAGACATAGTGGTTGTACTTTCCGTACACTGTACTTTGTCAATGCTTTTTAGCCTCTGAGGAATATTGGGTTCTGATGAATCTGCTTCTGGAAAACTGGCTTCTGATGACGTCATCTTCAGGAGCTCTTTCTTCAGACGCACTCTGCTTCTGACTTTCCAGGAGCACTTTCATTCAGATGCTCTTCAAGCTTCAGTCTTAATTTCCTTTGCTCTTTAATTCATTCAGTCAGAACCTCTTGTAAATAATTCTTTGTTAATGGTCCTGTACACTTGAATAAACTTTTAGCAATATCCAATTGATAATTTTTAATACCTTGTTATCATTAAAACTTAAGTGGTATACTTGTGAAACACCCTTTGTTCCAACATTATTATCTATAACGTTATCCATTAACTTGACCAGGGGCGGGCCTGGCCAAGGCCCAGTGTGGCAAGTGCCACACTAGCCCAGGCCTTTTTTTTTTTTTTTTTAATATTTTAGCTAAATGTTATATTATATAAATCAATCTTTGTAAATGAATCACATGTGTATGGTGTACTATAGTGGCTAAGGCGCGTGCTATATAGGGGAGGAACCTGAGTTTGATCCTTGTTGTGCTCATTTTAGCTTTTCAACTATATTATTTTCGTAAAAAATACCAAAAAAATGCACAATGCAGCTGTAGAACCAATGCCACTCATGTAAATGTAAAATTCAATTGTATCTACGATTTTTTTTATAAATAATTGTTTTGAACAATAATATATATATATATATATATATATATATATATATATATATATATATATATATATATATATAGACACACACACACTAAAGAAAACAAACTAGTAGTAGTGAGAGTAACAAAGTCATTGACTTTGAAATATTGGAAACACAGACCTACAAAAAAATTGTGCCCCACTAATATTGTGGGTCCAGATCTGCCCCTGAAAATTGCATATTTTATGTGATTTCGCTTTGGAGGACCTTTTCTAACTCTGTCTTCGACCTTAAACTCACCAAACTCGTCCCTAAACATCACCTTAAGGTTACCCTACCATTTGGACATTAATTTCCTTTTAACCTATCCAATCACACACTCTTCTCATGGTTAAATTATCAACTCAATTACCCTAACTTTGGTTTCTCAATTTTAATCTCTCAACAACATCTTTCATCAACAATAGTTCGTCGCCAAATACTCACCATGATTCCTATAGTAACAACACCAAAACTCATAGAATTAAAATCAACCTTGCAATTTGAAATAAGGATACCTTAAGATGAAAGTTTCCCCTTACCTTGAATTCTCCAAAAATGTATATTTTGGTTCAACTCTTCTTAGCTAGAGTTTGCCTCCTTTCCTCTATTCTTTTCTCTGGTTTCTACGTTCAACAAATTTTTTTGTTTCAGACTTTCTATTTCTCTATTTATACTAGGTTAACTATTATTATTATTATTATTACTTTTTCTCCCCTCCACCTATCATAATTTACTCCCTCATCCCCCACTTATTTTATTACTTCTATTTCTCACCCCTCACCTCTATTATCTATTATTTTATTCCTCTCTTAATTATTTTAATTCCCATAAAATATTAATAACAACCAAACGCCATATTTTTCTCGTCAACGACATGTTATTTTCAAGTAAAACAACTCATCGCAACAATAATAATTAATACACTATTTATTTACTTTATTAAATTAAATAAATAAAATTTTGGGTGTCAGAACTCTACCCCATTTAAAGAATTTTCGCCATCGAAAATTACCTGAAGGAAATAGCTCGAATAAGATTCCCTCATCCGACTCTCCAACACCCACATTATTCTTTCTCCCGCAGGTCCTCCTCATGTCACCGTCACCAAGGCAATCTCTTTGCCTCTAAAGTTCTTCACTTCCCGGTCTTCAATTCTTAACGATAAGGCATCAACGATTAAGTTATCCCTCACCTGCACCTCATCCATTTGGATTACACGAGATGGATCGGGAACATACTTATGATGTTGAGACACATGAAACACACTATGATGGTTCGAAAGTGATGGCGGTAAAGCAACTTGGTAGGCGACTTATCCTACTCTCTTTATAATTTGATAAGGGCCAACGAAACGTGGTGTAAGTTTTTTAGACTTTAAAGCACGACCAACGTTCGTCACCGGAGTGACTCTAAAAAATACACGATTTGTTGGAACAAAATGTGTTTAACAATACCACTTTTGAGTTTTGATGATAACAAGGTATTTAAAATATGTCAATTGGATATGTTAATATTTGTTCAAGTATGCAGGACCATAGACAAAAATTTAGTGTCTTTAAAATCAAGCATAGGTTTTGGAAGAACAAATGAAGATCAATGGTATCTACAAAAAGGAAGCTTGTGTTGCAAGAAAGCATCTGAAGAAAAGAGGTTCTGAAGAAAAGAGGTTTTGAAGATCATCAGAAGCATCCTCGTCAGAAGCACTCTCATCAGAAGTTGTTTCACCAGAAGCTGACGTCATCAGAAGCTGAAGATCATCAGAAGCGGAAGATCATCAAAAGCTCAAGATTGAAGCTGAAGTTTAGTAAAAGTTGTCATTTCATTTGGATATCACTGCAGAAGGAATAGAAGCCCGGAGTAACGGTCGTTTCAGAGGAATTTGAAGGCATTGGATGCTTATCCATCGAAGAACGCAGAAAAAGGACAATAGTACAATTGTACGACCACTACCACCACTACTCCACTACCTTTGGTTGTAGCAGTACTATTCAATAGTTGTGACAACGCTGGTGTCTCTCTTTTTAGAGAAAAGATTTGAAATTGTTCCGTCATAGGACAATAACCAAATCATTGGTGATTTGATCAAGCTTCAAACGACTCTCTTTGATGTGCTGGCAAGCTACAACGTCTCTTTCACACCTCTATATAAAGGAGTGAATACTTGAAGTTTCAACAAGACTCTAAAACATTTACAAGTGCTGAAACTCTGCAGGAATTGCTTCACGCATCAAAGTTCACTTAGAATTTCTTATTAAATTTTCATATCTTAGAAATTCTAGAGTCTTAAGAGTCTTATCTGATTTGTATTGTGAACACCACTGATTGTATATCAAGTGTTCCACCTCAAACATTTTTCCTTGTAATTTTGTTTGAATAGAAGTCTGTTGCAGTTGTGCTTGAGCATAGGAAGTCTCTTGATTTTGTTCTTGAGCATAGGAAATCTCTTGCAGCTGTGCTTAAGTAGTTTGAAGTCTCTTGCTAGTTTTAGAAGTGAGCAGTTGTAATCAGATATTGATTTTTAGTGAACTATCCTTGGAAGTGCAAGGGGGACAGGACTACTTCCAGTTTGTGGAAGAAACCTGTATAATTGCTTTGTTTCTTTCCTTTATCTCTCTCTCTCTCCCTCTCTCTCTCTACTTATCTGTTGCATTTAGACTCTGAACACTCATCAGAAGCTGAACTCTATCAGGTTCTGAACAGTGACTTTAGTTTTGGGAGAAGAAAAAGAAACCACAATTCAACCCCCCCTTCTTGTGTTTTTCTCACCTTCATGATCCCCTTCTTGGAATATATAATTGTTTGTTTTTAAATTTTCTTCGATCTATTTCTCCCACTTGAGAAGATCACTAAGATAGTCAATATTTCATTCCACATTGACTTTATTTTTTCACGTATAAACTATTTCAAAACAGAGGCCGGATCACAATCGGTCCTCTAGATTTATGATTTATTTAAATGTTGTGCATTTATGAACTTGTAAATGATTATTGTAAAGAAAACTATTCAAAGTCATATATTTTAGGTTTTAAGTTTAAAATGTTAAAACAAAATCCCATTTGAGATTTAAAAGGTTTTAAATTCTTAATACTCAAATTGAAATGTTACATTTTGGTATCCAAAAAGATATTTCATTTTGACATGTGAGTCGTGTGTAGATTTAATCTGATAGTTTGTAAGTCTATGATGTAATAGCACTTTCACTTTTCTAGTAGAGTTTAGTGAGAACGGCTGCTCATGGAGTGGTACTAGAAAAAGAGAACGTTATTGTAAGATAGAATTTATTATTTCCAATTGATTTATAAGAGACTATATGGTTGATATAAAGTTTTTAAGAACTGATTGTCTGTACATTTACCAACAAGATGTATATAATTTTGGAATTCTAAATCATAAAAAATTCATAGTTCAAATGTGTTTGATTTGGAGAACTTGTGAAATGAGTGATTTCATATTCGTATTTAAATCCTCTCATCATATTTCATTCATTCTTCATCTCCGTCTCCACTCTCTATCTCTCTCCTGAATCTTTCTCTGTGTTGAAATTTGTTCTTTTGTTTTTTCTTTTGCGTTTGTAGAATAGGGTTCATTCATATTCTAGATTTTTTTCTTTCTCACGACAAAATATGTTAAAGAAAAGTCTTGTATTAGTATGCGGAGACAACCGTCAATCTTAAAAATGACTTGTGCTTTTACAAAATCAACAATAAGATAATAAGATAAAATCACTGCTAATAACTAATATACCAATGATAATTCATATGTTTTTTCTTTTTCTCTATTGTTTTGATTTTTCTGCCAAAATCTATTTTTTCTTTGTAAATTTTTGGTTATCCGTTAAGTTATCAAACAAAATGGTTATTCAAATAACACATATTTAATTAATGTAATTTCTCTTATTTATTTATTTATTGACTCAAAGATAACTCATTTCATCCAAAATAATAAAGGAAATACAACTTTGTGCAGGAAAATAAAAAGTATTAGGGCTAACTTGTAATACAAACACTCAAATAAGATTGTGAATAAATGTATTTACTTGTGTCCTAATAAAATCTAGGCTGACATTAACATTAGAGGATAAAGAGACATACATGCTACAGCTAAACAATAAAATCTGTAGTTCATCCTCATACTGACAATTAACCATTAACCACATCGCCACTTGTTAACACTCACAATTTGGAGTTGTGTTGCTGCAGTAGCTTCACACTATATCTAAATGATAAATATACTGAGTTACAAACATGGCATTCAAAATAGTTTCCTTTATCCCTTTAAAAAAAAATGGCTTCCTTTATATTAACCTCTTTGATATCCATCTAATCATATTGCCCGTAGAATTATTTTAGCCTAACATTTATGTGGCATAAAGGGATGTAGTCCCACTGCGTCCTGTTTTGTTTGTCACCTAGCTATGACAATTTTTTCCACAACATTTAAGAGCAAACACCAATTCCCGTGATCTCTTGCAGATCCAATGTTGTCAACTTTATAGCTGAGATATGGGACAATAGTGGATATAGTAAGCACATAACCTTTGACCTCTCGGTATTAATTATAATGTTTTTTTTTTCTTTTTCTACAAAAATAAATGATATTCATCCATTCAAGTTGGATCGATACAATGTAAGTTCACTAAAAACAAAAAAGATGAATTTGCGAACAAACTCACAACATCCATGTTAACAACATAAAACGACAAAGTACAAAATCCTACACATATGACTATATTCAAGTCTCTGGAAATACTCATTGTCTCCGGATCTGCAACGTGGACGACGCCAAAGTCATTGATTGGATCTGCATTAAATCGAAACTAATATGACAATCTGAATCAAACAAATACCGGAACAAAACAAAAAAGACAAAAATGCCGCACAAAGATGACGAACAAGCCAACGTCACACTATGACGATGAAATCACAAAATAAAAAACGAAATAGATGTGATAATCACTTATCCTTATTTATTAATTTTGTTAAGTCTTAACCTAATTTTTTCCATCCATTAATCCCTTATTAGGTTTGCAACAACTCTATCCTAAAATTTTGGCTCTAAATTTGCATCATATATGTTTTTCATTTCTCTCTCTAATAACCGTGAATATTTTTCAAAGCAAAAATTTAATAGATATCTTAATCTTTATCTTTATCCTTATTTATTAATTTTGTTAAGTCTGCAGCAACTTAACCTAATTTTTCCCTCCACATAGGGTAATAGTAATAATAATGGTAGAGCTTACTAGGAGGCAAGTTTATGAGACTATACCAAGTTGTATTCATGATTTTTTTTTTGTACAATTTGTATTCATGATTTTATTCTTAATGAAATGATAAATTTGCTTGCCTAGAAAAACAATTCAATTTCTCCAAGTAGCATAAATCTTTTTTTTTTTTTACATTAACCATAAATCTCTATTTTGACTTCATATTTAATACTTTTTTTACATTCATGAATAAATCTTATAGCATTTAGATAGAATCTATAGAAGAAATTGAATATATCCAAAACATTAGTGTTTATTACATTTGTTATTTTTGCTGTTCTTTTTAATCCTCACAGGCATAAAGATAGGCTATGGTAAAGAAACAAAAGTAATATTTATACCACGGGATACCAATTATTTCATCTCTTATACTTTACTTTTATATATTACAGTCTATTCGACCCGTGCGGCGCACGGGTCAACAATCTAGTTTCAATAAAAGGAAAGAGAAAAATGAGTTAGAGAGGTGATTTTGGGTCAAAAATTAACCCTAAATCACCCCTCTTTGATGGATGAAGGAGAATAAACTAGGATTTTGGTGACAACTTACAAGAAAGAAAGGGAAAAGAGAGTGTAAATAATATTAATGATGAGGTATTAATTATAATGGTGTTAACATGTTTGTAAATCATTAAAAAATTTAGAAATTTAAGCATAATTAAGCAATTTTAATTTAAAGTGATTAAAACTGGATGCTAATTTTATTTTATAGGACCGAAACACGTATGATTTTTTTTATGAGGGCAAAATAAAATTTGTTATATTTATAAGGAAAAAAAACTTATTTTACCTTTTAATTTCATTTATTTAAGTCTTTTTTTGGTGGTGACTGTGGTTCGAACCCCAGACCTTGCATATATTATGCATTGTCTCTATCAACTGAATTAAGTTCACGATGACTCATTTATTTAAGTCTTGACTAATGATGAATGACCTCATCTTTGTTTCCTCAAACAAATTAAGGCTAAATTGCATTTTTTGTCCCTTAACTATTTAGGTAGTATCGGTTTGATCCTCTAACTAAAATTTGATTTATTTTGGTCCCTTAACTTCTCTCTGTTACACATTTTGGTCCTTTTCGTTAGTTTTAATTCAAAAAAGTTTGGTTTTCTTCATCTTCTTCTCCTCTTTTTCATCTTCATATATATCATCTCCATCAAAATTCAACAACAAAATATATGAAGAAGTTACATGAGTCAATAAATCCATCAAAACTCAACGTTTTTAAATTAAAACTAACGGAAATGACCAAAATATATAATGGAGAGAAGTTAAAGGACCAAAATAAATCAAATTTTTGTTAGATGACCAAACCGATACTAATTAAATAGTTAAGGGACCAAAAAGATAATTTAACCAACAAATTAAAGTACAATTTACTTGGTTAATTCCTTGAAAAAAAATATTATGGTTAATGACCTTTAGTCAAAATAAATGGCTTGAAAGCATTCAAATTTAAATTATAATTAAAACCTAATTTCATATCACCCAACTAAAGTCGAATAAGAGATAAAATCTAAGAAGAAAACCCCACAATTAAATAATCCTTAAATTTATATTTCACTCATAGAAGAAACACATGTGATCACAATGTTTTTTCAAAAAACGATATAGGTTGTTGGACTTTCAAACAATTTTTAGGTATTGACCACCCTTTACCATTTAAGAGACATTTTCTCACACTTTAAAAATATATTAAATCAAACTTTGATCTGATTGATTCCCTTCCTTTTCCAATCAAGTATATCAAAGAATTAGACAAATAATCATCATGTCAAAGAAACTTGCACATTGGTTGAAATAATTGTATAACATGCAGCAATTCTATTCAACTGTTTAATTCTCTTAAACTATACCCCACCACCTCCTTGATGAGTGGTACGTGCACATGAAATGTAACTGTTTTATGTTTTTGTCTTGCATGAAATTGAAAACATCCCCCACAAATCTAGCAATTGTCTGTATTCAAGACAAACAAGATAAACATCGTACCTGCGAGGAGCAGACTGTCAAATTCGTAAAGGTATTCGAACAATCACACTCCATTTTTCCTTTCTTTTGTTGTGTGAATAAACACAGTCACACACCACTTTTGTGTTATAGTTAATCGAGATTTTTGTTTGTACTTACTGCTACAAACTGTCAACACCATACGGTGTGTTTGTGTCTTTGTTCCACGCGGACAGATAAAAGAATTACCACTAATTAATAAATTACTAAACACGTACTAAAATACCAACTTTATTCTCTTTTAAGGATAAGCAGAAACTAGTACTATACTGTTTTTTTAGAGGTAGTAGTACACTGTTATCCAAATAAAAAAGTTAAAATAACATTTAGTAGTACGCTGTCCTATGAATATTCATACTTTTTATTGTTAAAAAAAAAAACTTGTCTTTTTGTCATCAAGTTTTATTTCTTTTTTTCCTTCAACTTTTTTTTTTTGTCTTTTTATAATATTTTTTAAATGATTCTAGTAACTAACATTTCATTTTTAAGATAAATAAATGAGGTGTGCGGAGTTTGAACCCCAACCTTTGCATGTATTATGTAATGTTCCTACAATAAATTTTGATAATTTATTTAGTATATATAATATTATTGTGCACCAATTCCTATGATATACTTGTTTTTGTTTCATTTCAAAAAAATTTTTGTCATGTAACCTATCAGCTAGAATTCATTTTTTCAAGGTGAATAAGTAGGGGTTTCATTTCAATTTCTATTGTAAATGAATGATTGTATACAAAAATTGGAATTTTGATAAGTTTTAGTAGATAGTTTTATTATTTTGAAGGAAAATGCAATTTATTTTAATAATAAATGACTAAAGTATTTTATCATTATTCTTTAACTGTTTTGGATTCCAGCTTCTATGCCTTTTCTATATAATTTTTTATTACATAATTGTCCAATAATTTGTTTCATATCATTTAATGAGTTTTAAATATTTTTCGATAAATCATATTCAAAATATTTGTATATTGATTATACAAACAAATTAAAATAAACTCTTCTAACATAAGAGAGGAATCCTTTTAGGTTCTATTATAACAGATTTATTATTATTTATTTTTTGACAAACTATAACGGATTTATCTTGTTATTCTTTAATTAATATTTACTATTTGTCTTATGTTTATACATAGATATATAATCACATATAGTAAACATTAGATAACGATAATTCATTTTCTTATTAAATGAGTTATGTATAAGAAAAAGAGAACGGGAAATGGAAATCATGAAAACATAAATAAACAAATTGTTTTTGGTAGAAACCGTACATGATAAAGGTAAATAGAAATGGAAATCAAACGTCCTCGTGAACATAACTCAGTTGACAGGGACATGTATTGTTATATATAGGGATCGGGGTTCGAACCTCAGACCCCCCACTTATTCATCTTGAAAAAAGGTGAATTTTAACCACTAGACTACTTGACAAAAAAAAGAAAAAAAGAAATGGAAATCAAACTAAATAGTACAAATATCAAAATTTATTAAGTGAATATATCTATGTCTAAATATAAGGAAAATAATGTTGTAAGAAAAAAAAATATAAGGCAAATATTAAGGAATAAAAATAAAGTATTAATCTCAACATACCTTGTGTTAGCCCTCTAGGGAAAAGCCCTAGTAATTTGAATTTTTATTAGGAGGACGAATTATTCGACTTCAAAATCGAACTTAGGTTCTACTGAATAATGTGTTATTAATGCATCTCATTAGCCACTTGAGTCTAATTTCTTGGTTACATATATATCTTCTTCAAATATGGAATCAAGATAACAATTTTTTATAGGCAATAGTTAATTGTTATTTCTTTCATTGCTCTTTTTTGTTGTTTTTTCTTTTCCCGGTTTGTAAATATTATACAGACTTTTTTGTTTTTCCTCAACACACCTTGTGCTAGGAAAGAATTTTGGTGTTTATAATATATTCTATTTTAACTTCTTAAAAATACAAAGCTTAGCTTTCAGATCTTCGTCACTAGTAGGTAAATCCCCTTCAATGCTTTAAACTTGTTACCTAAGTAGAGCGTTGCATCAATTTCTAGATAGCGGTTTTAATGGTTTTTCTCGTAATTTAATTATAACTACTCGAGTCTTGTTACCTAGCACTCCTTATACGGGTTAGATGCTCATTTGTTTTAATATAATTTATTTTTTCTTCTTAAATAAATATACCCTAAAAGATATTAAAAAGAGGGAACCACTTGGCACTATTCGATTCACTAGATAATAGGCACTAGTCTACATAACCTTTTTGAATTTCTAGTGATTCTTTTTTCCTTAATTCTTGACGTTGGGCTCCTCATTCGGGCATTTTCAAAACTCAAAGTTTGGGTGATAATTACATCTTTGAAAACGAAAAGTGATATGGACCACTTCATTTTTTATTTTATGAAAAGGGGTGTGAATATAATTTTATATAATAATGCAATGATTCCTTTCCTCACGTAATTTCAGCTTCCCAAACAAGTCTAAAGAATTTTCTAATGAAGAAAAAACGTACCAAAAGAGACCAAAAATCAAAGCTAGCAGCTGAGGTTAGGTAACACGTATAGCCATCTATCTGAAAATCAGGACAACAAAGGAAAGGAAGGAGGAAAGAAAACCACACTCTACCCTATTTGAGTATTTGGACCCTTCAAATAAAACAAAATAATTTTTTTTGAGGGAAAAACAAAATAAATATTAAACCCTAATTTGTTTCTAAATGCAGTACAATAATTTTATTCAACTTATATTATTCTAGTTTTACCTCCTCTATGTATTTTTTTTTTCTGAAGGGTTACATTCTATTAAATGCAGTACAATAAAACAAATGAATGAAAACTAAAGGCATAAAAAGATAGAAATGTTCATATGAAAGAAAAAAGAAGTACCCACAACTTATTATCTAAAATTATGATTAAGTTTATTAAATGAGATTGTTCATGCTTTAAATTAGTATACTATTTTATTTGTTACAAAGGCTAAATTAAATTAAATTAGTATACTCTATCAATATACAATAATTTAAATTTACACATGAACCTAATATTGTGTTGTCACGTAAATAAATGAGTGCGACATTTATGTATTTTTCTATTTATTAATTGACGTGACAACCTATTTCTATATAACTATGTAAAATAGTTGTACACTGACATAATATATTAATTAAATTCTAAGAATAAAAAATGAAAATCTAGACACTATTTAATTACTTATCATATTCATGGAAATTACAATATTAAAAGTTAAAAAAATTATTATGATATTAATAACAGTAAAAATTATTTCTTTTTTTCCTCACAATGAAAAGCAATAAAAATAATGATTTCCCTATTAAAAAAAGTCTCTTTATTTATTCATTTTCTTTTTTCTATGGACACATATTTATTCATTTTCTAGAAACAACAAAAAAGGTATTTAGGATACACACATGACACACTACCCACACGTACACACAAGACATGACAAAGACAAAGACAAAAAAGGTAATGATTATTATTATTTCCTTCATTATTTTCATGAAACAAAAATAAAAGAAAGAATCAATACTCATAATAAGTGTTAGAGAAATGAAAAAAAGAGAAAACAAACCAAATCAAACTACTTCAACAAGAAACATGTCATGTAAATGTTCACCAACAAGAACAAGAACATGTGTTATTGTTCTTCATGTGATTGTTTCATTCATAACATTAACCTTAACATCATCAACAACAATAACAACCTTTGATTCAGCAACGTTGTTAAACAATTTCAAACACTCAAACATCATTTCTGATCCAACCAACTTCCTTTCAAACTGGTCACTTTCATCTTCACCTTGTTTTTGGCAAGGTATTACTTGTTCACTTTCCGGTGATATCACCACCGTAAACCTCACCGGAGCTTCACTTTCAGGCAACCATCTTAACCTTTTCACCTTCACTTCAATACCCTCTTTGCAAAATCTTCTTTTGCATGGAAATTCATTCACTTCTTTCAACTTATCTGTTTCAAAACCTTGCTCTCTTATCACTCTTGATCTTTCTTCCACCAATTTCTCAGGCACTTTCCCTTTTGAAAATTTTGTTTCTTGTTATAGCCTTAGTTACCTTAACTTGTCTAGGAATTTCATAACTTCAACAACAAAGAATCATAGTTTTGTAGGGTTTGGTTCTTCTTTGGTTCAACTTGATATGTCTAGAAACATGTTTTCTGATGTTGATTATGTTTTTGAAGTTGTGACAAAGTTTGAGAGTTTGGTTTTTGTTAATTTTTCTGACAACAAAATTTATGGTCAAATCAGTGATTCACTTGTTCCTTCTGTGAATTTGTCAACTTTGGATTTGTCTCATAATTTGTTGTTTGGGAAACTACCCTCTAAAATTGTTGGTGTTAGTGTTGAAACTTTGGATCTTTCAAGCAATAATTTTTCTTCAGGGTTTTCTGAGTTTGATTTTGGTGGGTGTAAGAAACTTGTTTGGTTGAGTTTATCTCACAATGTGATATCTGATTTTGAGTTTCCACAAAGTTTGAGAAATTGTCAAATGTTGGAAAGTTTGGACCTTTCTCAAAATCAATTAAAGATGAAGATTCCTGGTGCTGTTCTTGGTGGGTTGAGGAATTTGAAGGAACTTTATTTAGGGAATAATCTTCTTTATGGAGAAATATCTAAGGAGCTTGGAAGTGTTTGTAAGAGTTTGGAAATTCTTGACCTTTCTAAGAATAAACTCTCTGGTGAGTTTCCTTCGGTTTTTGGAAAATGTTCATCTTTGAAGAGTCTTAACCTAGCTAAGAATTATCTCTATGGTAATTTTCTTGAAAATGTTGTTACCAAACTTGCTAGTCTTAGGTTTCTCTCTGTGTCCTTCAACAACATAACCGGAAATGTTCCTTTGTCAATTGTTGCAAATTGTACACAACTTCAGGTTCTTGACCTGAGTTCGAATGCCTTCACCGGTAACATTCCGTCGATGTTCTGTCCTTCAAAATTGGAGAAGTTGCTTTTAGCTAATAATTACCTTTCAGGGACCGTGCCTAAGAAACTCGGTGAATGCAAGAATTTGAGAGCTATTGATTTTAGCTTCAATAATTTGAGTGGTTCAATACCTTTAGAAGTTTGGTTTTTGCCTAATCTATCTGACTTGATTATGTGGGCAAATAGTCTCACTGGTGAGATTCCTGAAGGAATTTGTGTCAATGGAGGGAACCTTGAGACATTGATTCTTAACAACAATCTCATTTCTGGTTCAATTCCTAAGTCCATTGCGAATTGTACCAACATGATTTGGGTTTCGCTTGCTAGTAACCGCATTACCGGAGAAATACCCGTTGGTATCGGGAATTTGAATGAACTTGCTATTCTCCAATTAGGTAACAATTCTCTTGTTGGAAGGATTCCTCCTGATATTGGAATGTGCAAGAGACTGATATGGTTGGATTTGACGAGCAATAATCTCACCGGTACTATTCCATCCGAGCTTGCAAATCAAGCTGGATCGGTTATTCCAGGGAGTGTTTCGGGTAAACAATTTGCGTTTGTGAGAAATGAAGGTGGAACTAATTGTCGAGGAGCCGGAGGACTAGTTGAGTTTGAGGATATAAGGGCAGAGAGGCTTGAAGATTTTCCTATGGTACATTCTTGTCCGTTAACAAGAATATATTCCGGTTATACAGTTTATACTTTTACCACCAATGGAAGCATGATTTACCTTGACCTTTCCTACAATTTCTTGTCAGGGACTATTCCGGAAAATTTCGGTGCAATGGCCTATTTGCAGGTCTTGAATCTAGGACACAATAGGCTCAATGGAAAAATTCCTGAAAGCCTTGGTCGTTTAAAACCTATAGGAGTGATTGATTTATCTCATAATAACCTTCAAGGATTCATCCCTGGATCATTACAATCTCTATCATTTCTCAGTGACTTTGATGTGTCAAATAATAACCTTAGTGGATTGATTCCTTCTGGAGGTCAGCTAACAACTTTCCCGGCGTCTAGATACGAAAACAACTCAAACCTTTGTGGTCTTCCGTTACCAGCATGCGGCGCTTCAAATCACACGGTAGCTGTTCGTACATGGAAGAAGAAGCAACCTATTGCAGTTTTGACAGCCGCGTGCCTTCTTTTCTTTCTCTTGTTTGTTGTTGTGCTTGTATTGGCTTTGTATCGAGTGCAAAAGACTCGGAAGAAGGATGATTTGAGAGAAAAATATATAGAAAGTCTTCCGACTTCTGGTAGCAGTAGTTGGAAGCTCTCTGGCTTTCCTGAGCCTCTGAGCATCAACGTTGCTACGTTCGAGAAGCCTCTGCGTAAGTTGACGTTCGCGCATCTCCTCGAGGCTACTAACGGTTTCAGCGCCGAAAGCTTGATAGGTTCGGGAGGTTTCGGTGAAGTCTATAAGGCTAAGTTGAAAGACGGAAGTGTTGTTGCAATCAAGAAACTCATTCGTGTCACAGGTCAGGGAGACAGAGAGTTCATAGCTGAAATGGAAACGATCGGGAAAATTAAGCACCGGAACCTTGTTCCACTTCTTGGTTACTGTAAAATTGGAGATGAAAGGCTACTTGTGTATGAGTACATGAAATATGGAAGTTTAGAAACTGTTCTGCATGAGAGAATCAAAAGTTCAGAGCTTGCTTGGGAAACAAGAAAGAAGATAGCACTAGGATCAGCAAGAGGTCTTGCATTTCTTCATCATAGTTGCATACCTCATATTATACATAGAGACATGAAGTCAAGCAATATTCTTCTTGACGAAAATTTCGAGGCTAGAGTTTCAGATTTCGGTATGGCAAGATTGGTTAATGCTCTTGACACTCATCTCACAGTTAGCACGCTTGCAGGAACACCAGGTTATGTACCACCAGAATACTATCAGAGTTTCCGATGCACGGCCAAAGGTGATGTTTATAGTTATGGTGTCATACTGCTAGAACTTCTATCAGGGAAGAGACCAATCAACTCGTCCGAGTTTGGCGATGATAACAATCTTGTTGGATGGTCTAAGAAGCTTTATAGAGAAAGAAGAATTAGTGAAATACTTGATCCTGAATTGGTTATGCAAAGTTCTAGTGAAGGTGAACTTTTTCAATATTTGAAAATTGCTTTTGAATGTTTGGAGGAAAGACCGTACCGGCGTCCGACAATGATACAAGTGATGGCAATGTTTAAAGAGCTTCAAGTTGATACAGATAATGATAGTGTTGTTGATGGTTTCTCTATGAAAGACAGTGTTATTGATGAAGCATGATATATGACTCAAAGTCCTTTTGTTGAAAATGAAAAAAAGAAGACATAGATCTGTTCTGCTTGTGATATTGTAGAAGTGTTCTTTCACATTTTTGTTGCTGTATATATAACATTTTCTTGAGGTTATAACGGAATTCAATCACTTGAAATTGGTACACATTTCTGTTTTTTTTTTTTTTGAAGAGGAAGTAGACATTTCTGTTGCTATATACCACAGTTTTGGTGACATTTGTTTTGATTCATATGCTAACTTTTATTGCTAAACAAAAATTCAAAAATCTCTCCATATGTGATATTCTGTTCAAATGTTGTATGAATGAGTCAATTGTTTGATCTATAGTATATAAAATGATTGATTCTTAAATATTTTTGCACAGACTTAAGGTTTTATTGTGTGAATTTAGAGAATTTTTTATCATAGTGATTCAAGTCCTTTTTGCAGCTCCTTTAAGAATAAAATTTGTATTTTGTGGAATTTTATCTAAGTTTCATATTAGATTATAGTATTGGGAAAACTCAAGTACCACATAAGGTAGATAATACTCTTTATAAAGAGGAGACATTCATCATCTTATAAACTGGTTTTGTAAGGCTGAGTTAGACCCTAAATTTTAATCTAGTATCGGAACTTGTCGAATTCAAAGATCAATTCTTTATAAAAAGGAGACACTCCTCACCTTATAAACGGATTTTTTAAGGATGAGTTATGCCCTTAAATTTCAATACATAATTAAACCTATAAATGAACTATGCTCTTAGTATAGGATACCCCTAAAGAAATTCAAGACTTTTTTGCGTGCTCTTTGCATACTAGTTACATTGAGTTTCCTAAAATAATAATAATTTAATTTTTAAATGGCATTAAATGAACTAAATTGAAAGTTCCTTTTTTATATTTTGTTTGTGTCTAGTGTCTACACATAAAGAAATATTTCTTTTGTTTTTTATTTTATTTTTTAATCAAGTTGTTTGGGCTCTAATAGCAAGGAGTTCCTTCTAAGGACGTACCTGGAGAATACCGGATTCGATTCTCAAGGGAAACAACGTTTGGTCAGTGCGCATGCCTCTATGCATGAGCCGGATTAGTCGCCCACATTTAGTGGGTTGGAAACCGGTGCGAAAGAAAAAAAAATAAAAAAATATTTCTTTTTTCAATTTCTTATTTGATAACCAATCAGTGGACATATGCTGTTGTTGACTAAACCACTAAATTATCATAGCACTTTAATATACAAAGGGTTTGTACCTACGGCCTTTTAGTACAATGATGGGTTGAAGGATTTTGACAAATTTTAAAGTCATAAACTTGAAGTGTAGTGTAGTTAATAGGGACGTTTTTCATGAGTCCGTTTTGATAAACTTCTCAAGAAGCACTTAGGCCATTTATCATAGTGAGGGTTTAGCCTTTTTAGCACCATACTAATTAAATGTTTCTATTTTGTGGTAGATAAATTCAATGTTTATAGAGAATGGTGACGATGACTTTGGAAGCACTTTCACTTCACTTTTTTGGGGTTCCATTAAATAAATTGTATTAAAAATCTTCTATTGAAATTTAATGAATTAGAGTTATTGTTGATTGAATGATTATGTGAAATCGTGACACGATTTTAGTTTTTTTTTTTGGAGTTTGTCTTAATAAATTTTGTGGCACGAAGGGAAGATATGATGACACGATTTGTAGATAATGGTAGTATTGTATTGTGTACTGACGTGAAATCGTGACACGATGGCTGCATATCGTGGCACTATTTTCTCGATATCTTGATTATATATAAAGTTTCATTCTTCATGTTTTGGGTAGGGCTTTAAGAGAGAAATTTAAGTATTCGAATGAGGTATGTTTGTGAAAGTGACAAAGTGACTTGTAATAAAAAGCAAAGGGAGTAGAAGAAATATTTCAAAAGTTTTTGGTAACAACACTTTTGTAAACAATAGTTTCGCGTGTGCTTGTGTGTTAATAGACGGAAAAGAGAGGCAAGTGCTGAAGGAGTTGAGCTAACGGAGCGTTGCAAAATATGATTTAGGGTTATTGTTGTAATTTGAACGGTGATACTATATTGGTTGTAAGACTATAAATCTTAAATCATAAAAAAAAGAAAATACAAAACAATAACGGCTCTATAATCGCAAAGATAACACCATTAACCGAATTGGGTGAACAAATATCGTGTGCCCCGTTGTCTCGCGATTTTTTTTTTTTTTTTGACAAATGCGATTTTATTTCTTTTATTCTTCTATTATTGGATGTTGTTATAATAGTTAAAATTACCTTCTGCATCTAATTATTACAAGTAGCACTTTATTTAACTTTTCCATTCATATCTATAAGTTTATCTTAAGTGAATTGAACCATAAAATATTTAATTGAAAAACTTCCCTGAGCAAGAAACTAATCAAAACAAGGCCTATAAATTTACATTAGTTGAACAGCTTCCCTTTTAAGCAAGAAACTGAACTGAACTATTTCTTTGTTATAAATTTGATCTTATCCAATTCAAATGCAACGATGAATAAACCCTGAATGCTCATAAAGATATGGAATTTATACGGTAGAAGTAGCTATGTATTGTATATCAGCCAGCAGCACAATAGATGCAACATCAAAATGTTGAAAATGGTACTTTATTTAGTACGGTGCAAATTTTAATTTCATTTTTTAGTTTTGATTTGGTAACATTTTGAGTTTATGTTATTGATTAGAACATTACTTCATGTTATTTACAATGATGACTCTTTTTAATGTTACTGATGTTATTTACAATTTTTTAATGTTATTTACTACTTCGTCCGTCCTAAATTGTATGTTATTTTGAGAAATGAATTGTCCCAAATTATATGTCCCTTTACAATACAATGAAATTTTGTCAACAAAAAAAAAAATACCAATGAAATTTTTTTTGAGGGAAAAAATATCAATGAAATATTAATGTTATTTTTCATATTATATTTTTAACTATTTATTACTCTATCTTTTTTTAATTTTTTCATTTATCTTTTCTCATATCATTTATTAAGACCAATTTTGTAAAACAACTCAAAA
This sequence comes from Medicago lupulina, assembly GCA_958299785.1. NCBI lineage: Eukaryota > Viridiplantae > Streptophyta > Magnoliopsida > Fabales > Fabaceae > Medicago > Medicago lupulina. The sequence continues at coordinate 65,897,574 of OY283144.1, forward strand.
TATCTCTTTCCACACAATATTAATTGTATTTCTTAATATGTGTGAAATACTCAAAACGTCATACAATTTAGAACGTATAGAGTATTTAAATAAACGAAGACTCTTTTTGAGGTTTTTCTTCTTCTTTTTATTATGACCCAATTTTTACTATTAAAACATAGCTTTCAAATTGTTTAAGACGGAATGAAGGGTTATATATGATACACATTAAATATGTTTTTCCACAAGAAGCTGAAAGTGATTAATAAGATTTGAATTTCGTAATCCCGTAAATTTAAGAGAGTTGGTAGAGACATTGCATTTTATGTGTAAGAGGTTGGGATTTACAATCCAAACTCCTCGCTTATTCATATTAAAATGTGAGTTTTTAGATGTTAGATTACTTGACAAAAGAAAATAATTTGAATTTCGTTTAAAAAAATATTCAACGAGATTTGAATATGTGCAACATTATCATATTAAAAAGCCTATTATGAATGTAACGTTTGACCGTATTAAGTCAACCCATGTTGAAGAAAATACAGACATATCATTCATTGATGAAGCCAAAATTACATCCGGAATTATTATCACAAGTTACCCAATATTGCTTCTTTCTCAGTTTGAAATAACATTTGAACTACATCGAAACTATGATGTACTAACACAACTCATCAATATATGGAAGATTTGACTTACTATGCAATTAACCACACCCATTACACAATATGGTATAGAGTTAGAATCATTTTAGGAAGGTAAAGATATTCATGCACAAATAAATGGGTGCAATATCCTAACTTGCATCGTTTCAAATTGAGTATTTTCAATCCTTAGCTATTATAATTATAACTCCAATAATATAACAGCTAAAAATTTGCATATGATATCTCCTTCCTTATTTATAAAGAAAGATATTTGCATTAACTCGAATATTTTTAAAATAAATAAGCCTTCTTATAAGCTACTCTTTTCATCAAATCAGAAATCCACAACCCTATTCTCCAACATAAGGCATTGTTTGCTATCCTTAATTTGTACCATGGCATCCCAATCCTCTAGCGTCTCAACCACTTCACAAGATCAAGGTGATTCTTCCAACTCAAAAAAAATGATGATCGTGAAGGAGATTGAACATGATCAACCATCAAATTCCAATCCCAACAAGTTTTTTGATTTCGTGAAGCTATCAAAAGACGATTCGGTTCTCAGGTCGGAGGTGCAAGAGCACGATTTTTTTGGCACTTTTCAAGTTGGTTCATCATCTCGTTTTCCTAATAACAACAATGAAAGGAAAGATGAATACAACGATGAAGAGAAGAATTCAGATTCAAAGTCTTTTTCATGTTGTTTTTGCAAGAGAAAATTTTCTACTTCACAAGCCTTAGGAGGACACCAGAATGCCCATAAGGCTGAACGTGCGTTAGAAAAACAACGTAAACAAAGGTATGAAAGTGGTGCTTTCGGTTTAGGGCAGCCTCACTTTAACCCTTATTTTAGTTATCCAAGTACTCTTTTTACACCCCCTTATTATAGGGCACTTGGGGCTAGAATGGAATCCATGATTCAAAAACCACTTTTTGTTAACCCTAGGATTACTCCACATAGTTTTAGACCTTTTGGATATGGTAATGGTGCTTTGTGTTTGCAAGATATATTAAACCCTTCTCTTGTTAGTTTGAGAAATATGGAGGGTAGTAATAGTAATTCTAGGGTTGGAATTCTAGGTACCGGGAGTGCAACTACTTTAAGGATTGAAGATGGTGAAAATAATAAAATTGATACTAATCTAAAGTTTGAAGAATCTTCTACAAATTTTGCTACAAGCTCAAACTCAAACCTAGAAAAGAAAATTATTATGGCTCCCACTTCTACCAATGATGATATTCATGATCAATCAAAATCCAACAATGAAGAAGAACCATCAGATAAATCTCCTGGCCTTGATTTATCACTGAAGTTGTAAATAAGTTTTGTTTTTATATGTTAATGTTCTTGTTAATTTGATTGCTACTCAAGTTGAAGTTATTTCTTGATGTTTACTTTTTTTCTTTATCGAGCAATTGATGATTAATTTTTTTTTCTTTCGCACCGGTTTCCGACCCACCAATAATAAACGACTAATTCGGCTCATGTGTAGAGGCATGTGCACTGGTCAAACGTTGTTCTCCCTGAGAATCGAACCTGATATTCCCCGGATACGTCCTTGGAATGAGCTCCTTGCCACTGGAGCCCAAGCAACTTGGTTATTGATGTTTACTTTTTTTGTTGATGTCACATTATTATATATTTTAATAGCAATTATTAGTATTAATTGTGTTTTGATTACTACCTTGATTATTGTTATTTTGCCTACTCGTATGAATTATTTTTTGGTCAATTGCCTAATTTGTTTGCAAGATGTATTTGATGAAATAAAAAAAAAAGATATATTGGGCTTGTTTGAAGTACTGTGACACACCCTCCTTCAATCAATATTAAAAGCAAAACTATTTTAATATCACCAAATAAGTAAATATGTCTTTCCTATCATCGCATTCTTTCATTTCCTCTGAGATTAATATGATTTTTCACTCTAAATAATAATCAAAAGCATATAAGAAAGGCTACATCTCTAAGATCAATAGACAAAACTAGAAAAATAAAATCAAGAAATAAGAAATACTAACCTCAGTCGGAAGATTATTGATACTAAATTTGGCAAAATCATTAGTGGAGTAGGAATTCAATTCTTCAAGATTATACTTTGGAGGAAAAAGATGCATTTTTTCTTTATAATTAGCAAGGTGCCCGTGCAAAACACAACCTGACTCATCCCATCTGATTATTTGTGAATATAATTAGCATATAATCTTTATTTTTGTCATATGATTTAATTAATTTTAATAAGTAAAGAAAATGTAAATTTAATCAAACAAAAATCATCATATTAATTATACAAAAACAATTCGTTTCTCTAAAAAAAACAATTTGTTCCTCTCTTTTAATAAAAATTAGTGGTTTTTACGTAAATCAAGTTTTTCTTTCGTGTTATATTTTCTTTGTGATTTCGTCATCTCAGTGCGTTATTGTTTGATTTCACATATTGAAGTGGTATTCGTTTGATTTTCCGTTTTATTGCAGTGTTTGTTGAGTTCGGATTAACTTCAATCAATTATTGATTCAACCAATGATAAAATAGTCAATGTTGCAAATCTAAATATATAAATATTTCGACCACTTTGAATTTATCACAATAGTTTGTAGGCATTTATTTCTTTTCTTTTTACGTTATATTTGATTGTAAATCGACCAATAAGTAAACTAGTTTATCCTTTAAAAAAAGTAAACTAGTTTGATTGGCAACATTACTTAAACGTATGCTCTTGATATATAAAATCATAATAACAACAAAATGTAACTTCGTTGTTTTAAAAAAAAAAATTCACTTTATTCAAAATGACACTAGGTTAGAGATACGATCGTCTTAACAAAAACATCGTAGATGATTTCGTTGGTCTATCTTCTAACAAACACGATATGAATATATGTATATTTGTTTTTTTTTTATCATTTAAAAAATATAACAAATTAGATGAGTATATTTATACTTACTTTTTCGTTATTCCAATCATACCCTTAAACAATTTTTCTATAATAAAGATTGTTATTTGTGTCATTAAAAAAAAACAACAAACATTTGTATTTTTACTTTTAATCAAAACTAAAATTAAAAAAATAAAATAAATACCATTCATAATTTTCAAACGTTAACCCAATAAAAAGAGTGGAGAGACGGGTATAGAGTGCCCATCTTTTCGATAGTAAGTATAATTGTTTGTCTTATTTTTTAGAATAAGTTCTAATTTAATAGTTTGGCATAATATTTTAAGTTAAGTGGAATCTCATGTTTAACCCGTATTATTATATGAGTAAATTACACTCCCCTCCCCTCAAAGATGCTTGAATTACACTCCCCTCCCCTCTTATGTTAAAATATACATTCTCCTCCCCTCTTATTCAAAACATATTAGAAAAAAAATCATTCCCCTCCCCTAAGAAAAGCTTGAATTACATTCCCCTCCCCTCTTATGTTAAAATCTACACTTTACTCCCTCAATATATATTTTTTTTATTTTTAAAAATCTAGCAAAAAAATAATAATCTAATACACTTCGAAAAAAAACAATATTGCAGGTCTATTTTAACATAATAAAAAATTGAATACATATTTTTTATTCACAATTTCATTAACATGTAGTTTTAAACCCTATTATAAAATATGAAACAAGCCAAAATAAAATTAAAATATGTGAAAAATTACTAACGACAATAAACCATGGTTATTTAAAAGTTAATTTTAAACTCTAAATTACAAAATCAATAGCAAAATATTTAAATTTAATTATCATTAACATTTAAATTATAAAGAAATGAATTAATTTTTCTTAAAGGGTGGTTTAAAATTAATATATATCATAAAAATATTTATTTATGTTAAAATAGATTAAAGTGTAGTGCATATTTAATTATCAAGGGAGGAGGTTGTAATTCAAGCATCTTATAAGGGAGGGGAGTGTAAATTTTATTTTTCAAGGTAGAAAATTGTATATTTTAACATAAGAGGGGAGGGGAGTGTATTTCAAGCATCTTTGAGGGGAGGGGAATGTAATTTACTCTTATTATATTTTCCTCTTCTCCTATGTAAGCCTACTAGGTGAAAAGATTTTTATTTATTTTTTTAACTATTTTGGATGGTTTCAATCTGTTATCACCAAAAATAATTTTTGCAATCAAATTTATTTGTCAATTCACTTTTACACACACGTATGATTTTTTTTTTAATAAGCTAAAATGGATTATAGTAACCAAGAAATTTGGTCTCTCTAACACAAGAAATGCCAGAAGAAAACTAAAGAAAATTTAATAGTTAATACAACGAAAACCAGGAAAAACAAGAGGAAAAGCTACGAGAACAAACTATAGAAAAATACCAAAACGCAATTGAAACTAAAGAACAACTCCTAAACACCAGAGGGGATTAAGCCGCCACATGTGGTAAATTGAAAGCAAAATTAGGATAATTTGCCTTCAACAACCAATAGGATTACAACTTAATTTTGTCTAAAAGGCGATGAATAGAGTCACCTTGATGCTTAAAAATTCTAGCATTCCTGTCACGCCAAACAATCGAAACAGAAGAGAGCCAAATCAAGTAGAAAGTGTTACATATGTTTTTAGAGAAACCGCATAATGATTTGAATTTAAGTAAGTGATCTTTAACATGAGCTGGCTTGACTGTAACTAAAGCCTAACCACTTGAAGATTTCATACCAAATTTGACCAAAAAAGTCACAAGTCAGAAAGAGATGATCAATATCCTCTGAAGAGCCACATCCACTAGAACAATAATCAGTGTTCGATTGAAGAACCCTTCTCCTAATTAAGTTGTAGTTGCGAAGTAGCCACCAAGCAAAAATGTCAACTTTTAAAGAAACCTCCTTGTGCCAAAAAAATATAGTATGGTCATGAGGTAAAAAGGCATCCGTTGAAGTCAAAAGGTTGTAAACACTAGTAACATTGTATTTGGAAGAGACATGATGTTTTCAAATCCATCTTTCGTTCACATTAGCCTGCAAAACAATGGGTGATAAAAGAATACAACACTTGAGCACCAACTCTTCCTCCCAAGCCAACAATCTCCTCCTCCACCTCCAAGCATTACCTCATTCCCCAGCCTAACAAACACATATTTGATATAGGTACCGTTTTGTTAATATAAAGATAAAAAACACGATTGTATATACTCTTCAAAGTACCTCCCTCCAACGAAGGATCCCACCAAAATAAAGCACATACTCCATCCCCCACCTCTCATCGAATGTGACCATCAAACAAATTTCCATCCTCCTCCTTAACACTAAGCAAGCTTCACCACCACAATGAGGTTGTGCTCCCCCCCATTGCCAATATTCCCATCGTCCTCGCCATACCTCACAACTAAAACTCTATACCACAAACTAACTTTTTTCTTCCTTAACCTCCAACACCATTTTTCAATTAAAGATAAATTAAACTCCCTAATCCTCTTCATCCCCAAACCTCCATCCTCTTGTTTGCGACAAGATGATGTCTAGCATATTTAAGGTAAATAGTTTTCCAAAATTTAAGGGAAGTAATGACACCTGTAGGAGCCTTGAAGAAGGAAAGAAAGTAGACCGGAAGAGAGTACATAACATATTTTAGAAGGACCAAACGGCCACCCAAAGATAAATTACGACTCTTCCACCCATATAATCTGATGTTAACTATCTTAATCAAAGGTTTCCAGAAATTTAAATTACGAGAGTCTCCACCAATAGGAAGACCCAAATAAAAGAAGGGAACATAACCAATTTTACAGTTCAAAACTAAAGAAGTCTCAATAAACCAGGACTCTGAAACATTAACACCAACAAGCATGCTTATATGAAAGTTAACTTTAAGACTAGAAGTCATTTCAAAAAGCAAAAGTATGGCTTTTAAAGATCGAATGTTTGCCCAACTTTTAGGTACTACTAGCAAATTGTAAGTGAGAAACACATACATCATCAGCAGTTTGGCCCACCTTGTAACCAGGGAGTAAGTTAGCACATATTAATGCACTCATAATAACATTAAGACCTTTCACCGCTATTAAAAAGAGAAACGGCGAAAGGGGGTCTCCTTGATGAAGACCTCGTTCAAAATGGAACTCATCTCTTGGAGAACTATTTACTCAAATAGAAGCAGCTACTGGGTGACACACTGCATGATCTATTTGCGCCATAAAACATGAAAATTAATTTAACCTGTAATCGAAAAAAATAAGCTCATTCTAAAATGAATTTTGTAATTGTACACATAGCGTGTATTTGGTTCTACGGTAACATAAATTGATTTCGAATTAATTGACTCTCGTTAAGAGAAAGTTGAATATAATATAATTTATGTTTGAATACATTCACGTAAAAATATGTTGAACAATATATTCAAGGCTGAAAATCAATTGCAGAGGCAAATATTCCAAATTCTAACTTCAATTAGAATAAGCTTTTGAGATGTAACTAGAAAGAAAAAAAATCTTAATTCAAGACTAAAAATCAATTGTAGAGGCAAATATTCCAAATTCTAACTTCAAGTTAGAATAAACTTTTGAGGTGTAACTAGAAAAAATCTTAAACTTTTTTATGTAATATAAAAATAATAATTACATCTATCAAATTATTATTTCTTTTCATTTAATGTTACATGAGAACTTGTTTCTTTATTTTTGATCAAGTGAGAACTTGTTTCAATTGAAGGGTATTTTTAGAATAATAACATTAAATAGATAAAAAATAATAATGTTTTGCCTATATTTTGAACAAGAAATATGACTTCTTTTTACTATAATTGAGCCTTGAATAGTACGTATTAAACTCTTTTATTTTTCTTGACAAAAAAATTTCTTTTATTTTAAAAGTTAAAAAGACTACAAATGTAATTAATCAAATAAACAAAAATTGTACCGTTAATTATTACGTTTCCCTCTAAATAAAAGTACTACTTAAAAAAAAAAGCACCTTAATCTGAGTCCATTTTAAGTTACTATTACGATTTTAGATATATTATTAAGAAAAATATATAGTATATTTAATGTGTCTACTTTGTATATAAATAAATATTACTATAAATCTGAGACTAAATATTATTTTAGGTTCCCCACTTATTGATCTTAAATGTTAAACCTTTAGTCTCTTTTTTTAAGCAAAAATTATGGGGAGCATAGGGATCTCCTGCTGCTCCACCCTAGTTATATTAAAAGAAAGATAAAAGTACAAAAAACAATAAAAAGAAAAAGAAAAAAAAAGAGGGGGACATAAACCAAAACCTTCCAAGAAACAACAAAAAGAAAGACCAAAAGAGATAGAGCGAACTAAAAGCAAGATGGACCGCAATCCCTTAAAAACTAGTGAGTCGGTCGGTTGGAAGAACCAACCTTGAACCCTTTGCTAGCCTCAGTCACCGGCTTTGACTTCTTTTTTCTTGGAACCACCAACTGAAATCGATGATCATCCAAATCATTGATCTCTTCATTCTGAGACATATTAGCCCATGAATCACTTAAGAAGTTCATAGCTTGTTGGGCTGCAGTAGGACCACTGGTGATCCCTAAAACTTGCATATCATGAATAACATTTGCATTAAAATTAGACAAGTTAGGGTCCGCCACCACTATGGACTTACCAAGATCTCTCAAAGGAGCTACCACTTCCTCACACGGCTCTTCAAGAAGGACAACATCTCTCGTAGGCTCTGCTACCACTTCCTCGCACGACTCTTCAAGAAGGACAACATCCCTCAAAGGCGCAATAACCGTTGTCTCTTTAGACCTAATTATAGCAGTAATCAGAGGATCCTCTTCTACAACTTTACTACATCCTCCAGTGTTGTTTGGAGTTGGTTCTGTATGAATTGTGAGAACCTCATCAACCTTTTCTACTTTAGAACTTGATGTATTAGGCTTGGCAACATCCTGTATTTTGTGCTTAGGCACATAAGCTGAAGCTTTTGGAGTTTGAAACTTACAATTCTTAACAGAATGTCCAAATATCTGACATGAGTTACAAAAATTCTCATATTTAACGTCAACATAAAAATCAAAGTCATTCCTTTCAACAAGGATTATGTCATGTAGGCGAGAGTTTAAATCAACTTCAATTAAAACTCTTGCAAAGTGACCAAAAGTTCTTTTCTTAGTCATCTCATCAAGGGTCAAAGGATTTCCTAAAGCCCCTGCAATTTCAAACAAAGTTATAGGCTGCCAATATTCACGGGCAAGCCCATGAATGCGAACCCATGTTTGAGCGGTGGTTTGCTGCAATGTGAGTGGGTTAAAATAAGGAGTCCAAGAAAACATCCTGAGCAAACCCGGTGAAAGATATGAGGTTGGTAAAGACTCAGTTGGTAGGAACAATGCATAATATATAAGATCAAAAAAATACTCCATTTGTCCATTACAAGTAGGGATGACAATTTAACCGAAGTCCAACTTGTACTCACAAAAAATGCTCACGATGGAAGGGTAAATATTCACATTGTTGGGTTTGGATATGAGGTTGGGCAACTACTCGTAAATTTGAACGAGTATGGGGGCAGGTAAAGACACTGTATTGTCCAGCCCGCCCTGCAACTCGCACACTATATATATATATATATATATATATATATATATATATATATATATATATATATATATACTATAACTATAAATTTATATAATGATAAAAATAGTTAATTAATTCTATTTTTTTTATATTTATTATAATATGCACTTGTTTATATATTTTAGATGTTTTTTTATTTAGCTAAATAATACGATGCGTAATGTTTAATAAGTTGATTTAAAAAAAATTAGATCATATTTTAATTATGATGTGATAATTTTTTATTTATTTATTGTTCTTTTGTTGTTAAAATGCGAATAATGAGCATAAATACAGATGCTTAAGTACCAAATGGTATGGAGACGGACGTGGAACTTGTTTCCCCATGAGAGTGTATGCTCATGCATGAACATTGTTCATAGACGCGGATATAAGCACTATGATACTCTGCACAAATGATACCCCAATGAAGGAACTATGATGCCACAATGTGAGTAAAAAATTATAGTTCCTTCAATGTAATGTGAGCATGCGACAATGTGAGTAAAAATAATAATAATTGAAGTAGTTTTTTCAATGTCGGACAGATGTCGTGTTAGACACCAATATAACACCGATGTATACAATTATCTTTTTCAAATTTATATTTTTCACTTGACATTTACAAATAATGAATACATCTATATTAATAAAGTTAATTTGATAAAATTGTTATTATTTTTCTTTTAGGAATATTTATATATAAGATTTTTTTTAGGGAGAAAAATCCATATTAATAAGATATAAACACATTATTTCTCAAAAAAAGAAGAAGAAATAAACACATTAAATGTATTTACTACTTCCTTTTTTTTGTTCAAGTATTTACTACTTTCTATTTTTTTTACCAAATATTAACTACTTTCTTTGTATATGTTAAAAGGAAAAAAATTAAAATAAACTTACAACAGATAAGAATTTGGTCGTGTAAGATCCAAGATAATTCTTGTTGATCCTATCCAACAACACGGTTACACAACTAATGACTTCAAGGCCAGCTGTGATTTGTTGCAGTAAGTGACAAAAATGGGTACCGACCCCTAAAATCAGCATAATTTTAAATTGTAAAAAATAGTGAAAACAAAATCCTATTAAACTCCTTCAAAAAAGAAAAAAAAAACTATCCTACTACTTTTTTTTTGACGTTAACTATCCTACTACTGGAAAAAGATAAAAAATAGAATTTTCCATTCACCGGAATTAAGACTAAAACTCTAGCTGTAATAGAAAATGAAAAATATCATTTTAGGTTCAAAATATTTTTAAAATCAATGATAAATTATAATTTGATCATATATGAGATTTTTTTAAAGTTAGTTAACATCATTTATTTTCAATCAAAATAACGATCAAAATATATATTTTGAGTAAATATTTACTTCATCGTTCACAAAATGTCTCCGAAAGACAAATATAGATAAAAATACCAAACACGACACTGATAGGCCGACACCGTATCAATTTGAAAAATATCACATAATTTAATGTAATTATATGTATCAGTGTCATGTCGGTGTCCGACACAACACATGTCCAATCCTGAAACACAGTAATTCAAAAAGTGTCCATGGTTCATAGCAAAATATAAACAAAAGTGAATCAAACAAATTAATGTATTTAGTTTAAAATTTGATCTAACTTTCTTTTATTCACTTTTGTTTATATTTTATAAGTATTTTTTAAGTTGGAACTTTATAATATAAATTTGGTATTTTTGTGCACAACTTTACAAACTAATGACAAAACTCTATGTTCAAAAATTTAATCTTACTAATTACTCATGATGCAAACAAAGAAAAATGTAAATGAGTAAGATTGTATGTGATAAAAGATTTATAGATAGAAAAAAGAGGTGATGCTATGTTTTCATGTGTGTGTCAAAGATTCCATTGATAAATGAGGTCCACCACCATTTCACAATCATCTCTCTTTTTCTCTTCCACCTTCCCCACAAAGTCCTTCCTTGCTTTTGCTTTAATAATAGTAGTAATAATTTTATTAATATTTCATAAATTAAGAATGTCATCATTAATATAATATCTTTATAAATTAATTTATTCAATAAAGAAAAAAATTAAATATTCAATAGTTTATTAACAATTAAAAAATATTGATTTTCTTTTTGTATCTATTCTCCTTCTTCCTTCTTTTTCTCCTTCAACAAATAGAAACAAAATACAAGACAACATTGTTCATCCATTCATTCATACACACACACACAAAGGTAAGAAAGAGAATCATTCATTTTTGTTTTAAGATTAACACAAAAGGAGAGAGACCCAGATACAATTTTGGGTCGGGTTCGGGTTTCTCGGATCCGATTCTTTTGTTAAATCATTTCTAGTGGTGGTTGAACTTCCTTGTGTGGTTTTTTCTTGTTAAAAATTTCATCTTTACAATTCTTCACTTCTTAGGTAAGCTCATTCATCATTTTCTCTCTCTTCATGTTTGATTTTTTGTTTTTGTTTACGTTGTTTTATTTGTTTGATGATTTTAAGGATTGTGTAACAATGTTTTTTTTTTATTGATAATTTTAAGGATTGTGTAACAATGTTGTTTGTTACATTATGTGAAATGGGTCGTGTTTTTTTTGTTTGGTCTTAGGCAGTTGTTTGTCTCATTTTTTTTATCATTTCCTTGTTGCAATGAAAAAAAAAATGATTTTTTTGTTTGATTAATGATGATAATTTTTTGGAATCTGTCAAATGTGAACATTGTCCTAATTTTTTTAAGGTTGGTAATAAAAAAACATTGTCCTATGATTCATTTTAGCGTTTTCTTGAGGTTGTCTTTTAAAACAAAATATATTATTTTTTGTTTTTTTGCTGGCATGTCATTGTGTTTTTTTTTGTTGATGAATTTGGAGTTCTGTAATATTTGGATTGTTGATAATGTTTTTCTTCATAAAAATTTGATCTTTGTAGGTTAGGTGTTTTTGATACAGTGAGGTTTGAATGGCTGGGATTGATGAAAATCTTGCACTAAATGGTGATTGGGGTCTTCCTAGTCCAAGTCCAAGGTCCCTTTTTTCTAGACTGCTAGAAGAAGATAATAATAATGTAATACGACCAAATTCAGAACATTCGGGAAGTGGTAGAACCGAGGCACAAGATTGTGATTCCGGTACTCAATTGAGCGATACAAGTTATCCAACCGAGAACAAGTCGAGTTCTCGTGGTGGTCTTGTTGATAGAATTGCTGCTAGAACTGGATTTAATGCTCCAAGGTTGAATACAGAGAGCATTAGATCTACTGAACTTTCACTCAATTCTGAGATTCAGTCTCCATACTTGACTATACCGCCTGGTCTTAGTCCTACTACACTTTTAGATTCTCCTGTGTTCCTTGCAAATTCATTGGTGAGTTTTTCTATGTTGGAAAGATTGAGAAAGCACATTCTTGTTGTGGATTGTTTATTTGTTTATCAATTTTGTTGTTTATTCTTTGAAGTTGTTTTTATTAGATCCTAGATGAAGCAAAATCCATTATTGCTCATGATGCATACATTTCATAGGATAGACAACACTATGTAGGGCTAATGTTTTATTGCAATCTTGGTGACGGCTAAGGTCACGTCATAATCCTAGATATTGTCGGGAGAATCACAATTAAATGCTGCTGATGCAATTTAAATTGACGTGATTCAAATCATGGTCACCGAGACGTCCAAAACAATGATGTCGCGGCCCAGATTGTGGTCACTGGTTTTTTTTTTAAAAACCCTATGCATGGCTGTGTATTTAACACTTTTATGTAATCTTAATGTTAAAATTGGATAATCTATGGTCAATTCTTCAATTTGAACAAGGGTTCTAATCTATGAAGCACGGACATGTGTCGTGTCTGACACCGACACTTGTAATTACACTTAATTATGTGATTTTTTCAAATTATTAGCTGTGTCAGTGTGTCAGTGTCCGGTGTCCGTATCCGTGCTTCATTGGTTCTAATATATGATTTTGAGCTTTTCTGTGACTTTATCTCATTTCACTTTTCTGATGTTATAGTAAACTGAAACACGATTCTATTGAAATTGTTATTCCTCCTACTGAGTTATGAATCTGTCTAATTTCAGGCACAGCCATCTCCAACAACAGGAAAGTTTCCATTTGTTTCAAATGGCAACATCCGCAGCACAGAATTATCATCGGATGTTCAAGAAAAATCTAAACATAATGGCTTTAATGATATTTATGCATCGTCCTTCGCTTTCAAGCCTACAGCAGATTCGGGGCCCTCTTTTTATCAAGGTGCTGGTAGAAATGTAAGCATTTTCTTATTTTTTTTATTTTCTTTTACAATTGTAGGTTTGGATTCTCTTACTGAATAAACCATCAATTTAGTCCTTAAACTATCATTCTTTCTAATTTAGTCTCTAAACTATATATATAAATAATAAGTAGTTCCTAAAGTATATGAAATTCGTCAATTTAGTCTCTAAAGTATATGAAAAATTGGTCAATTTAGTCCTTCACATCTTAATAGTGGGGACTAAATTGACGGATTATATATACTTCAGGAACTACTTATTATATATGTAGTGACTAAATTGAAGAGGGGGTGATAGTTTGATGGTTTATTCTTCTTTTATTTGTTGAAACAATTTACTTCTCAAATCAACACGGCAAGATATTTATGCGCACAGTCAAGTTATTGCAGTTATGTATACCGTAAACAGTTCAAGTTTACATATGTTCTAATACACATAGTACGTGACTTGTATTTAATTGATAGCCTTGTCTAGGCAGTGATATATGGATGCATGTTTAGATTGAAGGTGAGTTTAGTAGAATCAAATGTGCCGCCACGATTTTAACAAAAACTACACTTTGGAACTTCAATAAAAACACGGTGTTACTTTGATTTCATCAAACTCTCCGCGGTTCCAAATATGCACTAGATTTATATATTTTTCTTGTGGTCATTTAGTCTTCCTTCAATTTGCAGATGAATACAACTACACTTTCTCAGCAATCCCTTCGTGGTGTTGAAGCTTCAGTTCAATCTCAAAGAGTTGATGCGGTTAATGTTCAAACTGAGAATAAAAGTAGCCTCCATCTTAAGGCAGAGTTCTCCGACTCGCCACCTCAAAAAGACAATTCTACACAATTGGAAGACCAAGCAGATGAAGAGGGAGAACAAAGAGTCAATGGAGACTCGTTGGTTGCTGGTGTTGGTGGAACTCCATCGGAGGATGGATATAATTGGAGAAAATATGGCCAAAAGCAAGTTAAGGGCAGCGAGTACCCTCGAAGTTACTACAAGTGTACTCATTCAAATTGTCCGGTTAAAAAGAAAGTAGAACGTTCTCACGAGGGTCATATAACGGAGATAATCTATAAGGGGGCGCACAACCACCCAAAACCTCCTCCAAGTCGCCGGTCAGGCATAGGGTCAACTAACCCTCATGCTGACATGCAAGTGGACAATCCTGAACATGGTGAACCACAGGGTGGCGGTGACCTAGGCTGGGCTAATGTACAGAAGGCAAATATAGCTGGAGCTGGTAATTGGAAGCATGACAACCTTGAAGCAACATCAGCTGTCAACCCCGGGTACGGTAACCAATCCAACAATCTGCAAACTCAAAATGGTACTACTCACATTGATTCAGGAGATGCAGTGGATCGCTCGTCTACATTTTCTAACGAAGAAGAGGAAGACGATCAAGGCACTCATGGTAGTGTATCATTAGGTTATGATGCGGAAGGAGATGAATCTGAGTCTAAAAGAAGGTACTTCATACTATTCATTGTTGTTGTTGGCGCTCCTTTTTTATTTTTGGAAAAAAATAATATCTGTCCAAGATATTTAAAATGAACAACTTATTTTCTCAGGAAACTGGAATCATATGCCGAGATGAGTGGAGCTACTAGAGCCATTCGCGAGCCTAGAGTTGTTGTTCAGACTACCAGCGAAGTAGATATCCTCGATGATGGTTATCGGTGGCGGAAATATGGACAGAAAGTTGTCAAAGGAAATCCCAACCCAAGGTAGTCATTCTCCTCTTATCGATTGCAATCATTATTTTTCTCTTTTTATACATGTGAACAGTCCAATCTGTGCATGCACATGAGCTATATATATCTGTTGTCAATAAGTAAATTGTGTTTGTAACACAGTGTCATTACCTCCTACCTCCTTTATTAATCAAAAATGATATTGACACAAATTTGACAACAAAAGTCAACAACAATTGGATGGTTAATTTTCAAATATGTGGTTAATTACATTCAACCATCCACTGTAAGTTATTAACCACAATTTCTAGGTGTTCAAGTATACATGATATTCATTATAACCATCCATATTATGTTCAAATATACATGGTTTTTCAAGTTTTCAAATTCTTTAACCACATTTTGTGTTCAAATATACACCTGAATTGTGGTTAGTGACATTCAAAACTGGTTAATTATGTTTTGTGGATGCTTAATGAGTTGCAACATCTTAATTAATCATCCATTTAACGTAATTAACCATTTATTTAAACTGCATTAACTATCCAAATTGTTGTTGAATTTTGTTGTCCCATTTTGTGTCAAAATAATACAGCTGTTATTTAATTGATAGATGACACTTTCTCCAGACCTGCGTTGATAGCTGAATGTTTCTGTTTTGGGGTGCAGGAGTTACTACAAGTGCACCAATGCAGGGTGCACTGTAAGGAAGCATGTGGAGAGAGCATCACATGACCTTAAATCTGTGATCACTACATACGAGGGAAAGCACAATCACGATGTCCCCGTTGCTCGTTCCAGCAGTCACGTCAATGCGAATGCTTCTAACGCAGCTCAAGGACAAGCTTCCGGTCTTCTTCAAAACCATATGCATAGACCTGAACCATCTCAAGTTCACAACGGCATGAGGCCTTCGCTTGGTTCGTTCAACCTTCCCGGGAGACAGCAGCTAGGTCATCCGCATGGCTTCTTCGGCATGAATCAACACCTGTCGAACCTTGCAATGTCGGGACTGGGCCCTTCCTCGCAAGCAAAGCTTCCTGGAATGCCTATGAACCCATTCATGATGCAACAACAACAACAACGCGCCGCAAATGAAATGGGGTTCATGTTACCAAAGGGAGAACCAAATGTGGACGCTAATCCTGAACGCGGCGGCCTTAACATGCACAATGGCTCATCATCCATGTATCAAGATATTATGAATCACATGCCTCTTGGACCTCACATGTAAAATTTTATTCTCTTACATATTCTTTAAAAGGCCAAACTAATGTTTTACATCATATGATTTACATATATATACATATGTAATGATCAGACATACATAATCAGACATACATAGGTGGACTTCACATTAGTCTCATTGTAATGTGCTACATTATTCTTCACATGTTAAAGGTATATGTAGTTTATTCTGCTGATTTTCTTTCATTCAAGGCAATCACTTATCAGTTCATTTAAGTTTGATATGACAGATATTTTTAATGTTTGTCTTATAATATGCAGATTGTTTTTAATTGAAAATTGCTCTTTTTTATATTTTTTCTTTATTAGATTAACAGTGATTAACAGGCACTCTATAATGTCCCATGCATTGCATTATAAATAAAATAACAACTAAACATATTAGTCCTTACTAAAGTTTAAACACCTAAAACAATCCACCATTGATGGATTAATGTGTCACAATTCTGTAATTTTGAAGGACTATTTGTAGATTACTATTAAGTCTTTTTTATTTTTGGATTTCTGTACTGGGTAGAAAGCAATACAAAGTTTAATTGAGATTAATGGTACCTTGACAGACAAAAATATATTCTTCTAATAATTTAGCATGGCCATCTAATTATTTTTAGTTAAAATTCAATTTAAAAACACAACTCATTAACCAACATTTTTTTCCCTCCTTTGCCTATAGACAATTTAAATAAAGCATTTAATTTGTCAATCTTTAATGTGTATATACATGACTACGAGTTCAAATCTCAGTATCTTTGATTTTTTTTACAGTGTCATTGATAGACTAGAACAAAACATTGACTGAACCATTCAAACCTTTTGCTATAAGCAGATGCCTCAGGAGGAATTAATGACATGAACATTTTTTTTTTAGGAGAATAACATGAACATAATAATTAAAGCTTTCATAGGTAAGTGAGAGATTTAGGACATGTTTTTACTTAAACACATTGAATTTTTTTATTAGTTTTTCTTCTACCCAATATGTTATAACTCTTCTCATTTTATAGTCAAGGAGGTACATTAAAAGACGAAAACACAACTATTCATACACATGTCATTAAGTATTATTGTCATGCTCTTGACCTCATTAAAAAGTTACATGTTTCATTGACAAATACTCATCTCTGTTTGTCAAAGAGCACACCATCTGTGCCATCTTGGTATCATCATCCTCATTCTCAGCATCATCTGCCTCCTTCACCTTAGGTTGATCTTTAATGGCAGAGGTATCAACAGTGAACTTGATGGCATCACTTGCAGCTCGTGTTCGGAGGTAGTACATCCCAGTCTTCAAACCCTTTGACCAAGCATAAAAATGCAAGGAAGTAAGCTTTCCAAAGGTGGGTTGATCCATGTGTATATTTAAGCTTTGACTGATCTATGTAGCATCCTCGATCAACAGCCATATTAACCAATATCTTTAAGCTTTGACAGTTTTGTATATGACTTTCAGTTCAGCAGGTATTTCTGAAAGATTCTGTAGTGAACCATTGTCATAGATAATCTTATTCTTAGTGCAGGATTCCACAATACCATTAGACGTTCCATTTGTTCCCCGAATGTAACTACCACGGGCACTTATGTTGTGAACAGAAACACCAATCCCTCCAGCAGATTTACTAATGACAGCACACTCCTTCAATGTATCATAAATTCCCTCAATACTATCCTCTTCAATGCATCATTTATTCTTAAGTGAAGCATGAGTGAAAGTGAACCATCTGAGAATGAAATGATAAGTCTTGCAGTTTTATGGCATACTCTCCCATAAAACTGTTTATATATATCTTTTTTTTTGTGTGTGAATAAAAGTGCCTAAACTCCAACAATGAAGAAACTAGAAACCTCTAGAAAATGGCAATATCTGCTGGCTGCTAACAGACTACTTGAAATGAAACTAGGAGCAAAATTAAAAATCTTAAGATTAAAATTAAAGTTCAGGCCATGCTTTGCCAAACCATCGGCCAATTGATTCGTTTCTCCATAGACACACATTTAACAGATCAGATCCGACTCGTCATAAATCGGATGGATATTGACCACCAAGGGACGATGAGCATGAATAGAAGAACAACCATCCTGGATCAGTTTGATTGCAGACACGGAGTTAGAATAAATATGAATTTTTCTAAAATCTCTAATTCCAAGAAAGTTTAAGACAGTTGTAAATTCCTTAAAGTTCAGCTGAAAAGTGACATGATGAACAAGCATCAGAGGTTATCATTCTCCGGTGGATGTGAACATTAGTTACGATCGAATCAAGACCAAGTCCAAAAGAAGAAAAAAACATTGAATTCTATGTGGTCCCTTCCATAACCAAATAGGTTTAAAAAGACGATGCACATTATGTTGGTCGACATTAACGATAGTTTCATAAGCAGAAGACAAAGAGAAACCCTATCACGTGTAATCTTCCTCTAGTAACAATGAAAGGATTCCATGATTTGTTATCCACCGCCAAATATATCATGTGAAACAAACATTCAATGCAAAGAACAAAAATGTAAGGAGACCGAGGATCATCTTGACAAATACGTCTCAAGGTCAATTTCGATAGCCATCCACCCAACATTACCTTTCTTCTTTCACATTGAATGAAAAAATTCTTGAGTCACTGTAATGGTGTATCCACTTTGGCGCGATGGAATGCAGCTACTTTGACAAGGGCCTATTAACTTTGTCATGCAAGGTCGGAGCCTCTGTGCCACGATCTTAGTAACCGTCTTGTAAGAAATGTTACAAAGACTTATGGGACAAGAATCCTTCATGCACATTACCTCCTCTTTCTTAGGGATAAGTGAGATAAGAGTGCCATTAATTTCCTTAGTTTTTGAAGATCCTAAATTATTTTTTTTGAAATTTATGTACAGAATTCATTTCCCTTCCCACCATATACCATTGGGTTGGGATTTAAAGAAAATAGTTTGAAAACCTTCAGGTTCCGGGGGCCTTTGTTGAGATCATGCATCATTTCATCATCAATAGTCAGGAAGGTACCTGCAATACCAAGTGGATGATTTTTCACGTTTAAACATATTTTGATGATAATTTGAGACGAGAAACTTTAAGAACAAGTATTGTATGGTCACAACCCTAAAAAAAAAAAAATATTGTATGGTCACAACCCTAAATAACAAATATTTAGGCACATTTATATCGAGTGACAAAAATTAAAACAAAAATAATTTAATCACATCAATCAATATCATTGAATTTTATTCTTTTAATTTTTTCATTTGATAAATATTTTTATTTAGTGTTTTGTCTAAAGAAGAGTTGTTCCATCTCCATCTTAAAAAAAATAAATAGTTGTTCCATCTCCAATTTTAGCGGGGATCCAACCGCTTGAATAGCTTTTATCACTAAGGTTAGGTAGATTAATACTTTCTTGGACATAAGCCTAAATAAAAATATTTAGAAGTTCATTGATATAACTAAATTATTTTTGTTTAATTTTGTTTATGTCAGCCTGCCCAAATAATATTGATTTGGGGTAGTGTCCATAGAATACTTCCTCATTTAGGTAACAGAAGCATTATCTCAACATTAAGCTATAAGCTTCATGAATTTTTTAGATTGTTATATTTGATAAAAAAAAATGGAAAGAACAGGGACCGTCTCAAACATTATTGAGGTCTAAAGTGAGCTCTAAACATGTGGTATTTTTAAAATTATATTTAAGAAAAATATTTTATTTAAATTTTATTTTTTGGACTTTTTAAGTTGCAAAATCGTTTATTGAATTATCATAATTGATTTCATTTACCATATATTTTTGGGTTAAATATGTTTTTGGTCTCTATAAAATTGCGACCTTTTAACTTTAGTCCTTACTTAATTTTAATAGTTTTTTTAATCCCTACAAAAAAATTTTGCACTCAATATTAGTCCTTACTCAATCCAAATTTGTTTAATTTATGCTTAAACTCTTAAATTTTTCAACATTTTTTTACAGGCGTGTTAAGAACGTTATTAAAAGTTCCTCCAAAAAAAATATCGCAAAAATTTGATTTCTACGTCCATATTTTTGTTACTTATATCTTAAACGTTTGTCGTTTTAAAAAATTCATATTTAATTTATTTCATGTTAAAAATATCTAGATTTTAGTAAATGAACCTTTCATAGTGTTCTAAACTTGTATAAAAAGAATCATTGAAAAATTTAAGAGTTTAAGGATAATTAAACAAAATTTGTTTTAGCAGGGACTAAAATTATAAGTAAATTTTTTTTTTTGTAGGGATTAAAAAAGCTATTAAAATTAAGTAAGGTCTAAACTTAAAAGGTCGCAATTTTATAAGGACCAAAAACATATTTAACCCTATATTTTTTAATAGATAAGAAAACCAACACATTTAATATTTTTTGAGACATTGTTGATCTTAGATAATTTTTTTATTAATATCCATTTCAAAAACCAAGTTCCATAGAAACAAATTTACAAGAATTGTCAACATTATTCTATAAACAAATAAATTTGGAAAAGAATCAATCATTTTTACATAGTATTTCCACCGGTATGTTACCCTATAATGAAAATAATATTTGAATAACGATTTTTTCTTTTTATTGATTTTTTTTTTCAAAAATTTATATCGATTTATTTATTTTTTGGTGAATTTATATTGATTTATTTTAAAAGGAGAAAAACAGTTTGATTATAAAAAAAAAAAGGTAACATTTTTTTTTATGAAAAGTTATATTTTAATTTTTAATTTACAAACAAACTATATAATAAAAATGGTTTGTTAACATGATTGTCCATCCTAAAACACTCAATCATAGTCTCGAACTCAAATGTCAAAATTAGAGTCGTTCTTGAAGTTTTAAGTAGTCTCATGCTAATCATGAATTTAGTATCCTATTTTTTTTTTTTTTTTGCGCGTGTGTGCATATGGGTGTAAGTTATTATGCATAAGGATTTCCTTATGCACCATGCATAAGCTAATCTGAACCATTAGATCAGGGACAGGTGTTATAATCTGGTGCTTCAGCTCAAACATATCACAACTGTTAGATGTTGGAGACGTGTTCGAATCTTGAGCTTCAGGGCTTGCTACAGTGTGTTGTTCCCTTTCACGATCGCGTTGTAGAATTCCGTCGCCGGCGCCATTTCACGATCACGTTTCTGACTGTTCCGACGTGATTCTCAGCATTCTCGCTTCTCCGACGTGATTCTCACCTTTCTCTCCGACGTGATTCACCCTCGCTCGCTTTCTCCATCTTGATTCGTGCGATTCAGAAATCTATCGCCGGCACCGCGATTCTCACCGTTTCTCGCTGCTCCAACTTGATTCTCAGCCTTTCTCGGTTCTCCGACGTGATTCTCACCTTGCTCCGACGTTATTCGCTTCGACGTTTTTCTCCGGCGAGGTAATCATGTATACGAATTTTAGGGATAAAACTGAAGTAAATGATCAATTCTTTGATAAAACTGATGATTGAATCATTGCAAATTACTATTGTAGTAAGAATTTTACTTGATTGAATCATTGCAATGATTGAATCATTGGAATATGTGATATTTTACTACTTCAGTTGTAGTAATTTAGTTTACTACTCACCAAAACCATATCAACAGGCCAATGGTTTTGGAGTAGAACTCACCAAAACCATATCCACATGCCAATGGTTTTAGCATAATTTTTCAGAGTTTTTCAGTAGTTTCAATTTATCATATCTAATGGTTTTTTTGTTCTTAATAGTGTTTGTTGCTGTTTTCAATGGATTTGATATCAACTTCATCTGAGAGTGGACAATTGACGGTTGAAAATTCAGTTATTGATGTGGATAGTTCTCAATGTTACTCCCCTAGTGATAAAGAATCATGGAAGTCTTTGGTCTTTAAATCTATAAAAGAGATTGAAGATTTTTATTTTAATTATGCATATAACACTGGATTCTCTGTTAGGAGTATGTTGAAGTCCAAGAACAATTCACAAAATAAGAAATCGGATAAGGTACATTATGTGCGTTATGCTTGTAACAAACAAGGTTTCAAGAAGGGAAGTCTGCTTAATCCTAAAAACAGGGCAACATGTGACAGTCCAGTTCTTGTTGAGTATGTGAAAGTTAAAGAAAAACCAGAGGAAAGGGTTGGTTGTCAAGCTGGAATATATTTGAAGTTGGATGAAGCGTTGAATGTCTATAAGATATATAGGTGGGAAGTTGCTCATTGTCATCCATTACATAAACCAGAGCATTTGCGCTACTTGAGATCATTTCGAGAAGTAAATGAAGTTCAAGGACAACTTGCTTTAATAAATTCTAAAGCTGGAATGTCGATGAGAACTTCTTATGAAGTTATGGGTCAAGGAGTTGGAGGCACGGAGAATCTTCCTTTTCGATTTTCGGACTTAAAGAACTATCTAATGACAACTCGTCAAAAGGAGATGGTGGCTGGTGAAGCAACTGTGATTCAAGAATTCTTTAGAAATGAAGCTCTCTCGAAACCAGGTTTTTACTATGATATCCAAGTTGATGCTGCAGAAGACATAGCTAGTATTTTTTGGTCAGATGGAATTATGCAACAAGATTATGCTCTATTTGGCGATGTTGTCAGTTTTGATACAACTTACCGAACAAACAATAAATATCGCCCATTAGGTTAGTATTTTGTACTTCTCACAGTTTTTAATTCTTATATTCTTGAATTTGAGAATTAATTTCATAATAAAATAGCTTTTTTTCTGTGTTTGCTAGTTTAGACAAGAAGATATGGTTTCGTGAGACTCACCCTCAGTCAATGTAACCATTATTAGTTATGTTATATTTAGATTGAGGAATTGATCACAAGTTCACAACTGACGCACTCAAAATGTAGTTGGCTTTAAAATGCAGCTTGTTTTGATTTTTTACTGACATTATTCCTTACAATCACTTGGCACATTGCCTAAATTAGATTTCTGTTTTGTTGTTGGCTTTTTATGATTGTGATTAGTCACGTGGCATGTCAAAGTTTTGTTGATGCGAAATCAAGCTTTGTGATTATCTTTAGTTAGGAATCAAGTGTCAATGCTAGTCAAATTTTTATTGTGGATAAGTCGCGTCTAAAATTGTATTATTATTAGTGTAACTTTGTTCATTGTTAGTGTAATTTTTAGATATGTTGTATTTTGTTCTGTAGTATAGCCAAATAAACATTTACATTTTGACTCATTTTCTCCATCATCATCATTATCACCTGGATGATCAAATAAAACCATTAAATACAGCAAATGGTTTTGGAGTAAAACTGACCAAAACCATTTCCACAGCACAATGGTTTTATACTTTTTAGATATGTTGTATTTTGTTCTGATTTGGTTCATTTACATTTCAGGTGCCTTTATTGGTTTTGACAATCATCGTAAGAGTGTGTTATTTGGTTCTGCGCTACTGTATGATGAGACATCAGCTACTTTTGATTGGTTGTTTACAACTTTCTTGAAGTGTATGTCCAATAAGAAACCTCAAACCATATACATAGACCAGGCTGGTGCGTTGTTGAAGTCAATTCCGAATATTTTTCAAGGTGTTTTTCATGGTCTTTGCTCATGGCACATGGGAGAGAATGCAAAGAAAAATCTCGGCTCTCGTGCAAACAGTGCATTTTTTGATGAGTTAACTAATTTGGTTTCAAATGTCGAAGATGAATCAGATTTCGACTACAATTGGGATCAGATGATGAAAAACTGTTTTAATGGAAGGCCTACTTCGGACTTTAAGTGGCTTGTCCAAACCCATGCAAATCGTATGCATTGGTCTTCAGCTTGGGTGAGGTCACATTTTACAGCTGGTTTGAAAACGACTCAGTTAAGCGAGTCTTTCAATGCTTTTCTTCGTGGATTTTTGCAGCCAGACCATTCACTTGTTCGATTCTTTAGTCATTTCAACATTATGGTTCAGAGAATGAGGGATAATCATGCTGATTTGGACTTCAAGGCTGCAAACACTAGAACAAAAAATAATTATCCCAACAGTCAGCTTATGCGGTCCGTTGTAAACAAGTATACACCATCTTGCTTTGCATTTATTCACAGGCAGTATGACCTTTCCTTCAAATACTATTATGAGGAGGACACAACAAAAGGGTCTGAATTGAACAAGTTCTTCAAAGTTTTCACAATTGAGAAGGTTGATGATAATTATGATGATGTTGATAATGATAATGACAAGGTTTCGAATGTTGATGTTTTGGATGTAGAACTTCAAGAAAACCTTTCCCCAAGGTTTGAAGATCATGATCGACTTGATGAAAGGGTTGTCACAGTCGACATTAGGAGCAAAAGTTTTACTTGTTCATGTCGTATGTTTGAGAACCGGGGTTTCTTATGTCGACATGTTTTCAAGATTTTGGAGGTCTTAGGTGGTCATGTGCAATATCATTTTTTGAAGACTATACCTGCACAATATGTTTTAAAGCGGTGGACTAGAGATGTGCGTCCGTCTATTGATAAGCTGAAATCTACCATGAATGTTGGCACTAAAGACACCACTCAAGCACAACGATATCAACAAATTTGTGCTGTTACGGTTCAGCTTTCTACACGTGTTTGCGCAGATCCGGAGGCATCTGAAATATTTCTCAACGGTGTTATTGAAGCAGGGAAAAAGGCAGAGGAGTTTCTTCTTGCTAAAGGTATTCATACAGATCGATCATCCGTTACGCCTTCTAAGTCTTCAAAAGCAGTTGCTGTCTGTGAACCATCTGTTGGGACTGCACCAAAGTTCAAAGAAAGACCAAATCCAATTAGCTCAAAGAAGCGACTTAAAAGTGATTATGAAAAAGTTAGAGAAAGACAGAAATTCCTTATAGCTCGGAAGAAGCAAAAGAAAGATGATGAGGCTTTAACAAATTAAGCGGGCACTGATTGTTTTTTATGTTTTAAGTTAGGAAAGATGATGAGGCTTTAACAAAAAAGGCGGTCACTTATTTTATATGTGATAAGTTTGTACTATATTTTATATCAAATTCTTGATTGTTATGTATTGGTTTGAATATTATC
This sequence comes from Medicago lupulina, assembly GCA_958299785.1. Classification (NCBI taxonomy): domain Eukaryota; kingdom Viridiplantae; phylum Streptophyta; class Magnoliopsida; order Fabales; family Fabaceae; genus Medicago; species Medicago lupulina. Next base: position 65,922,928 of record OY283144.1, read on the forward strand.
TTATGGAAACTATACATTTTCACATTTGTTGGTTTTTACGTATTTATGATTATATTTTGTTACAAAACCATTAGACAGGTAATTTGGTTTCATATAGTACACTATCAAAACCATTAAACCATACTTATGGTTTAGTTAAGATTTTCAAATCTGAGTTAAGTGGATAAATTACTGAGTTTTCCAATTTGCTTCAATCTATTCAAGTGATAAAAGTAATAGTAAATGATGTCAATTTGTTTCATATAGTACACTTTCTCTCTCCATACCACGACTTGATTGTACTTCTCCTCCCATTGCACAACCGCATTCTGCATCCTTGTGCGTAATCCTCCCCGCTAGTTGCGAGTGATGAACCCTTGATCCTCAAAGTCTCTCCCGATCTCCCTTTTTCTTTCTCTTCTGCAAGCGCCTTCTCCAAAACTTCGATTCGAGTATCAGAGGCATGCTTTTGCAATGATAGTTCTGTCATTGCTTTTTCAGCAGCGACAAAATCATCATTGAGCACCCTTCATTCTTCTTCGAACACAGCAGTTTCATTTAGTTTCAACTTCCCAACAAAACCTTAGTTAACTCTGACTCTTCCATTCTAACTCTGACTTTTAAATTAGTTGCATTTTTCAACTGTCAATGACTCTGACTCTTCCATTCTAACTGTTATTATACCTTTTCCCCGTATTTATCTTGGTGGGGTCGTGGAAAATTACGTGTCTCTAATATTTTGTTACAAAACCATTATGCATTTATTTTGGTTTCACAAAGAACACTATCAAAACCATTTAACCTTACTTATGGTTTCAGTATTCCATACATCTAATTTTAATAAAATAAAATTAAACTGAACATTATTTGGCCAAAAATTAAATAAAATGAACTGATTATGTTACTTTTCTTAGAAACTTCATATGTTTAACACGAAAAAATAACATAAAATAAAGCAAAAGTATAATTTCATTTAAAACCTTAAGGCAGTTATTTTGGTTTCACAAAGAACACTATCAAAACCATTTAACCTTACTTATGGTTTCAGTATTCCATACATCTAATTTTAATAAAATAAAATTAAACTGAACATTATTTGGCCAAAAATTAAATAAAATGAACTGATTATGTTACTTTTCTTAGAAACTTCATATGTTTAACACGAAAAAATAACATAAAATAAAGCAAAAGTATAATTTCATTTAAAACCTTAAGGAAGTTATTTTGGTTTCACAAAGAACACTATCAAAACCATTTAACCTTACTTATGGTTTCAGTATTCCATACATCTAATTTTAATAAAATAAAATTAAACTGAACATTATTTGGCCAAAAATTAAATAAAATGAACTGATTATGTTACTTTTCTTAGAAACTTCATATGTTTAACACGAAAAAATAACATAAAATAAATTCTAACATCCCCTGCATTTAAAAAGAGAGGCAAGCCCTTCTCAATTTCAAAGCATGGAAATTATCTTCTGGAAAAACAAACATAAATTCAAAACTAGTGAAACCATAAGAGGTGTACTGCTGGTTTCACATACAACACTAGTCCATAAATTCATCAACAACAGAAATTACATGTCATGTTCAACTTGCTAGCTTTCGAAGCTTTTTTTCATAGTATGTTTTTGCTTTATTCTCCACAAGTTTTCTTCTGCAATTGCTTGGGTCACTTAATATTGTTGAACAAATTCCAATCCTGAGATCCATAATCTTTGCAGCCTTCCCAATTTTTTTCATTTTTGACCAACCTTTGAAAGAATCCAGTTGCGTGTTGTCACCTCCCCATTCAGTAAGGAATTTCATGCAGAAAACTCCACAACTGTCTTTATCAACTTGACTAGGCATTGTTGGTGTATCCCACTTGAATGTGGTAAACTTGAAGGGCATTCGGATTTTTCTTCGCTTATAAATTTCTGCCACAAATACTTTCACCTCGTTCAGCCAGACATCAAACATATCCTTGTATACAGTGGGTGCGCCATTCTTTGTGTGCAATTTATCTCCCGTCAAGCTGTTCAAGAATTCAAATTTTTGGGTCTTCAAATTCACGACGAAGCACACATAATGACTTCCCGGATCCCCAATTAAAGCTGGTGTCATGATCTGCAGTTCCAATGAGAAAACTATTATTTACTATGTTAAATGCATCAAATGAGAAAACTGTAGTCTATGTATGCAGTTCCAAAGAAAACTATTATGTACATCAAATGGTTTTGTAAGACAAGTGTCAGAAATCATTGCTTTTGTTAAATGGTTTCAGACGTACAACTCCAATAGTATTTCAGAGTATTACTGCAGATCCAAACATGCACTAAAATTAAAAAATCATATTGAACTGAAACTTACATATTCTAGACTGTTAGGGTCGATAGCTTTCCAATCCAAGTATTTGAACTTGCTTAGTCTCTCGATGAATCTTGTGAATGAAGCTGGGTTATTTTTGTCAAAGGCACCAGGTTTTTCGAGGTCAACCTATTTATATAAAAATAAATCAGTAAAATCAATTAGTCAGCTTAATGAGTAAAATAAACCATTAATATTCATGGAATATAATGCATACATAGTTAATCATGGGTGTAACCAGTCTTGTCATCCTGTCTCTTTGTTGATTCCAGTTTAAGCAGTTGACCCAGGCATTGATCACAAAGCATGACACCCATTCGTCTTGCTGCAGCGACCACAAGTCTTTCCTTTCCAAAGAATAATTATGAGCCCTATTATCCGAGCAGTACAGAAGCTCATTCCTATACAATTATTAAACATTTTAGGATTGGTAGTACTAGAAACATGATTTCATCAAGCATTATGCAGATAGATACATTTACATGAATTCACTCATCAAAGGCAGACACAAACATCCAAAAGATCAATCGCGAAATATCATATATTTTGGAATGAACAGTAAAGAAAACTATAGTATATATATGCAGTTCCAAAGAAAACTATTATTTACATCAAATTGTTTTGTAGGAAAACTTTATGAAACCATTCATTGTGAAAACTGGTTTTGACATACAAACAGCCAACATACAAACATAGTTGTAAACAACAGCTTACAAACCAAATAAAACATGACTATAATTAACATGACTATAATTAATACTCATCTCACTTATGTGAACTATGACATTGTACATTAATGACTCGGCAAAATGCTTCCTCATAACAGCTAAATAAGAAATTTTTTTCACTTACTGATCAAGCTCCGAGCTCCATGCATATGTTGATAATTTTTTCTGCAACTCAGTTGCAGTAGACTCGTGGATAGCATCATCATACGGGCTGTCAAGGTACTTTGATTTCTTCACTGCACGTCGACGCTCAGGGTATGTCCTATCAGAGTAAAGCATATTATGCTTCTTTCTTTTCTTTGTCGTGACTGTTTGGACATTGTCCATGTCAATTATTTCATCTGGCATCACTGACTTTAGTGGAGTTGCACTGTCAAATAATATTACATAAGAGTGTTTATTTTTGCAGATTTTAATTAATATTGTTATTGTGCAGAATATAATTAATCAATTCTAAAGTAAAATTATCACATTGCTTGATTCGTACTCTATAACAACGTTTGAGTCACATTCTGTAGGCTTCTCCCCATCCGTCACATCTGCAACACTTTGATTGCATTCTTTCTTCGTTGAATCATTATCAAAAATCTCATGTGTCGCTGAAGCTGGAGTCTCTGAATCATTTGTATTGAACCTGAAACCATTAAAAAACATTTTAGTTTTCAGACATCACATATCAAAACCATTGACAAACACTTTAAAAGTTATGGTTTAAGATGGCTTCTTACCCTGCATTCGATGCTTCAAAAAACTCTGGAAACTTCAAGATAGTTTCCTGTGTCAATGTCATTCCCACATTGCATGCTGCTTTAACTGAATCATCAATGATCTTCACATCAATCTCAACTTCTTCATCATCAGTTTCAGGTACGTCCACCCCCTTCTGAGTACCTGAACTCTTATTCTCCTTAGTTTCAGCTTCCTTGGTTGTGCTTGGTTCTTCTGAAACTACATCATTTTTCGCAGACTTTTCAGTACTTGAAGTCTTATTCTCCTCAGTTTCAGATTCATTGGATGTGTTTGTTTCTGGTGAAACTATGTCATTTTTTGCAGAAGTAGAAGCATTTGCCTCCGCTATTCTCCTCTGCAAGGTTTCTGCGGTTCTAGTGTAGACCCGTATGCAACCCCTACAATAATTTAGATGCTCCTCTGCCTGCAATCGGGTTATGTACATGTATTGTTAGGATTTTTGAAACCATAAAAAGACAATATTATGGTGCAATTGTTTTATGTATCAGTTTAAAACAAAAATGAAGAAAAACATTTAAACTAGCAAGTAAAATTATTTAACAATACTAATGGTTTTACTGTATAACATCTTAAAACCATTTAAGATAAATTAATGGTTTATACATTAACATTGCATGAATATCATTAATTTTCTCTCACCTTAGATAGTGGACATGTATCTGCATCAAAACACATTACAAGCAGACCATCATCAGTGCTCTGCAGTCTTTTGACCCCAACTGTCAATCCTTTATCCAGCCCCATAAGCTCATGCACCTTCTGAAGGTCTTGGTTTGCCGACTTGACATCCCAATCACGAAGCGATGGCTGCTTATATTTTCCTGTAAGGAATGGGCTTCTCTTCCCCATTTTATCCATGTAATTAATCTGCAAAATAATTAGCATCATCTTCTTCATCATGATCCTATAGTCTATGTATGCATGCAGTTCCAATGAAAACAATTATGTACATCGAATGGTTTGAAGCTAATGGTTTCAGCCAACATAAAAATCGTACACATCTAACAAGATTAAATTAAGATGTTTCGAAACAATTCATGATCAATGAGAATAAAACCATTAAGTTTAGTGGCAAGTTGCAACTAGGGTGTTAGTATAATTGATTTTGTTTCTAAAATTAGTTATGACTTAAAGTTTGACTCTACAAATCATTTTCTTAGCTTATTCATATTCAACTGATCAATTTTACATGGATATATCTAAACATAAATAATTTTACACTGAATTCATTTTTCATCAATTCAAAATCATGTCTTTTCACAGCAGAATAAAACAAACATTTAAATCCTGACTCATAATTTTAAGTAGTAATTTGCATATTCACTATACTATAAGAGCTAAGCCAAACAAACAGATAATCCTCACTAACAATTTTAAGACCAGTACTTAGTATAAGGCAACCAAAGTCATATCACAATTAAGGTGGGGTTACCAACACCTCCTCACGGTCGCAACGGGATTTCCAACAAAACAAAATTCTTGATATTGATACTCCCTCACATTATCAATTTATTGGTTTTTGCAGAAACTACAGTGTCATAAAATTGATACTTCTCAATGCATTGTCACTTTATAAAAATAAATTTGTTTCAAAAGGGATAATGTAAATTATAATTTTTTCTAATAGTATTATTTCATTGTTAACATGACCTTTTTTAATATTTGTGAAATGGATAAAAGTGACCCTTTTTATAATTGGTACCATGAAGAGTACAAATACAAATATGGGAGAAAGAGAGAGAGAGAGAGAGAGAGAGAGAGAGAGAGAGAGAGAGAGAGAGAGAGAGAGAGAGAGAGAGAGAGAGAGAGAGAATGATTACCATTAGGAAGTGGAAGTCCGCTAATGGATTTGCCACTTCCGGATTTTGCAATCCGTCTTTCATATATTGGAGAACATGGGAGCACCAGTTATAAGATGAAGCCTCTTCTAATACTTGAGCATAATGTAGAGAAACTAAGCTGCTGTTAGTGGGGCACAAAATGTTGTGAATTATAAGACAAATTGCACCCTTTACCCATGCTTTTGGTTTCTCCATTATCTTCAATCTTATCTCCAACTCTGTCGCCTTGACAAATGGAGAATAATCACCATTCAATCCTAACTCTACCCTGAGTCTCTTTATTGCTGCTTCTGAGCAAAGTTTAATGTTGATCTGCTCCCCCGCCATTGGTAGATGATACACTCTATGCACATCTTCTTCTTTCAATGGGAGCACATCTGTCTTGCTCAGTCTTATCCACATATTCTCCTTTTCAAAGTGTCTGACAACCCATTCCACAAAGAATGTGTGGATTTTTGTCCATTTGCATATATGTACCATTCCTCCAAACCCACTGTCATTCAAAAGTTGAATTATCTGGTCTTTTCTTCTTTTTCCATCTATTGACTTCATAAGGTCGTAGACCTTAGGTATGCTAAGCTTGTGCCTCAATCGTTGATCGACATCCAAGTTTTTCTTTCCATTTTCTTCATCAGAACTTGCGTCATCAGATTTGTTAACCTGGATAAAAAAAAAACAATTACCAGCATCAAATGGTTTTATTGTAAAACTTTCTGAAACCATTCCTTGTGCCAAATGGTTTCAGACAGTATTAACAAATTCCTATTGTTTTTAATTTTATAGTATTAACAAAGTAAGAATATGTATACAAAAATATTCTTCTTTTCATTAGATTCTTCTCCAGCAGATTGTTGTTTTTTCTGATCCGCCTTCTTTTTCATCTTTTTACCACTCTTCTTTGCATTTTTGTCATCTGAACTTTCTTCATCAGATTGTTGTTTCCTTTTGCCACGGTTTATCTGATCCGGCTTCTTTTCCATCTTTTTACCATTCTTTTTTCCATTATCGTCATCAGATGCTTGCTCCTGCTCTGATGGTGTAAGTCCAAGACTGAAGTTTGGAATTGTCCCTAGGTTGTTAGATTTGTTAACCTGGATCAAAGAAAACAATTACCAGAAATCATTTCCCAAGCAAAATGGTTTTAAAACCAAATCTACGAGATACCTAAGCTATATTTGTTACCTAATCTATGAGGGAAAAAGGAGGAACAAAAATGCTAATGTTATGATGAAATTCTACTCAATTCCTAGGGCTAACATCTATCAACAGATGTTCTTCTATACGTACCAATTTCTGTTCGAATCACAAACAAAGCACAACAAAAGTCAAGTCTTAGAGAAGACCATTCTCTGGAATTGGCGAAGGTATTCTGGTCTGTACTAATGCAAAAAGAATACTATTGGAAAATTATATGTTCCATAAGTGGAGTATCTTTCTTGCCTTTATCCATTCTTCCTTGAGATACATATAGCATTTCAAAAGAATTAACAGATGTTACTTTTTTTTCAACGGTAATTAACAAATGTTAGTATTCCTAACAAACTTGTGAGCCCTAACAGAAAAGTACAGCAGTGAATTAGAATGACATTCTAGAATTATTCCATTCTATATAAGCAAGGGAATCTAACCCATATATCTAAGGGAAAAATTGAAGGCAATTTCAACCATTAAGAAAGTTTGATTTTTAGATGTACAAAATATCTTCAATTTGCTATATCTAAAAACAACATAAGCAATCTGCAGCTGTCATACTCCAAATTTTGACCAGTGTCCTCCGTTTGATTTTCATTTCTGTGCGTTTTAAAACTCGTTTCCTTCGTCGTTAATCCTTTTATTCGCATCTTTACCCGCATTTTAACCGTGCTTTAATGTTTGTCGTATTCGTAATTTGATTTTTAATTTAATTTGCATTTGCGCTCACATTTTTATTTCTCATTTTATTCGTTTTTGAAAATTTTATTCGTCGAGTAATTTCGTAGTCTCAGACGAAATTTCGGCAGAGAGGTATTTTAAAATACCTCATTTTGGTTCCGAAGGGACAATTTTTATTTTTACTTTTATTAGTTTTTAAGTTTTCTTTTCATTTATTTATTAATTTTCGTTTTTAATTATTATTTATTTATTGTTATTTTTACTTTTTTAGTATTTATTGTTTAATGTTTATTTTTATGTCATTTTTAGAGCTAAAAGTTTGTTCTTATCTCTTTGTCCATGTGTCACTACTCTATTGGTCCTTTGTCCAACTTTTTCTCCAAGTTTCTGCAGGGGTATTTTGGACTTTGCCATGTATCAGAGATATTTCACTATTTAAAGCACTGTTCATGTGTCAGAGTCAGCAATCATTGGCAGCTTTTCAGAAACCCTAATTTCACCAACAGTTCACATTTTCAGATCAAAAACCACAAAAAACTCAAAAAAATGATGAACATAATATGAACACCATGAACATGTAAAAATCCAGCAAGCTTTTCACACCAAAACCGAACCATCCTTTCTATTTTTTTTTCTCATTCAAATTCGGACAACAACCCACAAACAGTACCAAATCCGGAAATAACACACAAACAGCAAGGAACTTGGCATATATATACACAAACGGATCCGAGCGCACAACAAGAAGGAACAAAGAAACTGAGCCGAACCAGACCCGTAAGGGAAAAGAGGTAGTTTTATATCGTGTTTTTTCTTTCTTTATTCAAAATTTCCGAAAAAAAGAAACTTAGATCTAGGTTTGTACGTGGTTTTGTTTGAAAAACTAAGTATGGATCCGTGAAGAGAGGAACAAGAGGAAGATTTTAGTGTAAAATTTTTTTTAAAAAAAAAGAGTTAAAAATTTCCGGCGCGGCGGCGCCACCGTGGTGGCTCTCCGGCCACCGCGCCGGAAGTCTGTTAGCTCGCCGGAGAAGATGAATCTTCATCTTCTCCGGCCGTCCCTCCTTCACCGTTCCAGAAAAGGTAGAGAGAAGGGAGAGGGTTGTGTTTTTAGAGAGAGAAGGGGAAATGAATAATGAAAAAAACCGGTCCCTCCCCCTTTATATAGGGAGTGAACCGGACCGGTTTATTTTAAAAAAAACCGAACCTCCTCCTCTAAACCACAGCTCTTCTCACAGCCGTTAGATCGCAGATCTAACGGCTACTGTGCATCCTTAGTTATTTTTTGTTCTCTATTGTGTTCTGTTTTTTTTACTTTGTTCCTGCGCGTTGCTAACCGTCAGATCTATGATCTGACGGTCCCTGTTTTACTGGCTTTATTGTTTTTATTATTATTTGATTCTGATGGCTGTGATCTTAACTTCTGAGATTAAATCTGAGCCCTTGGATCAATCAGACGGCTCAGTTTATACCAGAAATTGTGAGCCATGGTACTTTGTTTTTTTAGGTTTTTTTATTACTAGTCTTTTTACTACATTTTCACTATCTTCACACCATTTTTTTACCACTTATGCATTGTATTTTTACTCAAGTTCTTTTCTCATTTACCTCTAAAAATCATAAAAATATTTTCTACTTCTTGTTACTTGTTTTTTTATTTTATCATCATTATTTATTTAGTTGTTATTTTTACCATATTGTTTATTTATCATCCTTATCTCATGCATTATTTTATTTCTTGTCACTTTTTTTCATCTTTTAGTATGTAGTTAGGTTTCAATGTAATTTAATTTTCCGCATTTTTTTTATTTTTCGTCATTTATTTTTATGCAAGACTCTAGAATGTATTTAGGCCTCATGTAAATATCAAAAATAATGAAAATGCACCGACACATACACCGACACAATCACACTTTATTTACCGCGATTTTTTTTACCGTAACCGTGACCGAGGCGAAAAACGAACTAGTGACAAATTAGGCTTAAAAACTTGACTTTAATTTGCTTTAAAAATGAACAACTAGTAAACTTTTAGGTTTGAGCTTTATTTACTTTTTACGCTTTACGCTTAGTTTTACCGTTAGTAAAAAATCAATTTCCAAAAAAAAAATCAAATAATCAATAACACCAAAAATATTTTCTTAATAAACCTTGGAAACAAACCAAGTGATCTTTTCCTTTTATTTTCTTAATCAAATGCTTAATGAATTTAATTCTCATCTTAGACTTTATTTTCATAATTAAAATTGAATCAACCTCACTTTATTTTGCTTTTCTTCTCATGCCTTGAGGCCTCTAATCTCCTTCTTAAAACCTTTTTTTCAAAATTGTTAAAAATAACCCAACTCACCAAAAGAAATTTTTGAGGTGAACTACATGATTTTGATCCCTTCTTTAAGGGTATGTAGGCAAAGGATTTATCCTTCCAAATCAATAAAAACAACCAAAAACATGCATCTTCTCCCTCCATTCTTTCACTTAGATTTTAGGCCTATATTTTACAAATAATTAAGCAAATGATTAGCATAAGATAATTTAGGTAAGAGGCTCCTTCGGAGTACCGAAGTCGTTTAGGGTGCTTAACACCTTCCCTAATCGAAACCAACCCCCGGACCTTAATCTCTTTAAGGGTTTTTTACTCGTTTTTTCCCTTCCCGCGGATAAAAATTGAGAGTTCAAAGATTGACGGATCAAAGCCAATTAATGGATTGATACCCGAAAATCACGAGCACAGAAATGGCGACTTCACTGGGGACATTAATTTCCTAAGTGGGTTAAGCCTATCTTACCTTTCTTTTCTTATGCTTATTATTTGCTTATACATTGTAATTATGTGCCTTTTTCTTTGAACGTGAGTGGTGAGATAAGTCCTACACCCGGGCTTAAGGGAAATATAAGATAGGACGGGGTAAGATTATAGTGCCATACCAGGAGCGGTCCTGCGCTATGTGTGCATGTAATGTAACCCCACTCAACGGAGGATTTTTAGAGTAATATGACGTCGTCATGAGCAGTCGTGATTGGCTCTATTATTTTCAAAATCCGTCGAACGTTGAGAACCTTTAGATCACCCTTAACCCATCTTGGCCTTTTTAGGATGTAGCGTGGTGACTAAACCAAGAGCGGTCTTGAATTTAGTTCATACACAATGCTACACTCAAACTAGACCTTCTTGTGAATACGTATTTGACTAGGAGCAGTCCTGAGCACCGATACGTTCACAAGGGTGGTTGTAATTTGGGAACCTTGGTAGAACCTGTGTTACAAGTGCAAAAGAAACCATAGTCCTTACCAAATGGCGTTGTTACCCTTGACTCCATCATGTTGGACTTAATCTCACCGTGTTTTCTATGTTTCATAGCATAAATCATGCATACATGCATCCATTCATGAAAAACATTTTTCTCATTAAAAAATTGAAGGACTTAGCCTAGTTTTTTCTAAACATCAAAGGAACGGACATTGTAAGAAAGAACGCCAAGAAATCCAAAAATATAAAAAAAAAGGGCTTAAGAACTTCTTCCTTGGTTTCGTTCTTACCTTTTGAAAAAGGAACCGATTGCAATATCTTTACATTTTTCAAATGAAACCACGTTCCTCTAGAATGTTTACAAAAAACTTTGATAAGTCCTTCAAAAAAAAAAAAAAAAAAAATCTCTTTTTGCATAATTAGATCATGCATCATTTGCATTCATAGTTTCTAGTCCGTGTCTCATATTGCGTCTTCTCCATAAAAGGTCAATCCATCAGTCGACTCGCATCTACAACACTCGCGCAAAGCAGAATGGATCATCATCTTGAACAAGAGAACCACAAGCTTCGCGAAGAGGTGACGAACCTCCGGGCCGAAAATGAGATTTTGAGGAATTTAGTATCTTTGATGACGGTTGCACAGGGTCAATCATTATCTCTTCCTTTTGTCAGCACTCAAGCCGAGACGGTTGCCTCCACTACTCCGATTTCAACAGTGTTTGCTAGTACTCCTCTACATGTTATGTTGGAAGGTTATCTCTGGAGCACACCTTTAAGTTCTGGTGTCTCTAAGGTTCAAGCTCCTTTTGTGCAACAAACAATGTCTATCCCTCAACCGGGTCCATTGTTCCCTCAAGCTGTTATGACTTACTCATCGCCTTTGATTCGCACTACTCATCAAAATCATGGACCCAACTACCACTCGAAAGGTGTGGAAGCATATGATCGGAAAGATGAACTGGAAGAAAAGTTTGACCAAAAGCTTGACAAAATGCAGTTGGAATTGAAAGCTCTATGCGAGAAGGACTTGTTTGGGAAAAGTGCTTATGATCTTTGCTTGGTTCCCAATGTTGTGATACCGCCCAAGTTCAAGGTCCCCGACTTTGAAAAATACAAAGGGAACACTTGCCCTGAGACTCATCTAGCGATGTACGTGAGAAAGATGTCTGGTCAGGTAGGTAATGATGAACTTCTCATCCATTGTTTCCAAGATAGTTTGATGGGTGCCGCACTGATATGGTACGTGGGTCTGAACAAGGTTGATATCAAAAAAATTTCAAGGATTTGTGCGAGGCTTTTGTTCAGCGATACAACTACAACTTGCACTTGGCCCCAAATAGAAGGGAACTGCAGGCCATGACCCAGGATGATAATGAATCTTTCAAAGCTTATGCCCAACGTTGGAGAGATTTCGCCGCACAGGTCCGTCCACCTCTAGAGGAGAGAGAGTTTACCGAGATTTTCCTGGAGACTTTGGACCAGCCTTATTATGAGCATATGCTTGCAAGTGCATTCAGCGGCTTTGCAAAGATGGTGACCCTAGGCATGCGTATTGAAGAATGGGTCCAAAAGAGACGTTCGGCCGAAGAAAGTGTTCTTGATGATGATTCCGAGTACGAAGATCAGGAAATGAGTGGGGTACAGGTTCAGCCTCAACAACAGTATCTGGCGTATCACCCTGTTACTGCCGTTATGTCTGTAACAAATGTTGTTCAAAGTTCGGTTTATCAACCCCAGTTTCAGCAATATCAACAACAGCCTCAACAACAGGCTCCAAGAACTCAGATTCATCCTATTTCTATGAGTTATGCAGATTTGTTTCCAAGGTTACTTAAGAGGAATTTGATCTACACCAAGGCACCGCCTCCAATGCCAACAAAATTGACATCTCGGTACAGGCCCGATCTCTTTTGTGCTTTCCATCAAGGGGCACCGGGTCATGATATCGAGCACTGTTTTGCATTTCAGAAGGTAGTTCAGAAGTTGGTCCAAAAGAACCTCATACCTTTCGAAGAGTTTGAATTTGAATATGCAGGTTAATCCGCTATCGGATCTTGGTACCTTTTGTTGCCACATGGAATGTTTAGCTGCATTTGGGTCGTTTGTTGTTGTTTCTTTTTACTACTTATTTGTTCATTTAAAATGTTTGTTTGTTGTTTTATGTTTTTCAAAAAAAAAATCCTCTCGTCCCACCCGAGACGGAAGCGAACTTGTTTAGGGCTTTTGCTTTACGTATTTTCATCATTAATAAAAAGGTCGCCTCGATCCCGACCTTGTTATATTTTATTTTGTGCTTCTTCTGGAAAAATGGTAATACCAAAAACCAAAAAAAATATATTTTCTTTTTTTTCAATGTCTGCATAATCATAATATTTATTTACTTGTCAAAATCAACAAAATCATGCATTAATAAACCCGTTGAACACTCAAACCCTGTGCTCTCTCCCAACCTTGAGTTCCTTGCATCTGAGACTGGAGGATAGGAAAACGAAGGGATTCTCGTTGAGATTTCTTGTCTACTGGGGCATCTTAGCCGTCAAAGCTACAAACAAAGACATCAAGAAGATTGTCTAAAGCGTAATAGGCATTCATTTACAAAGGCTGGCATGAGATGCTACCATCTTCCTTGCAGGAATATTGTACTTCAAAGTGCACACTTTAACAGGGGCAACCCCCCCCACCATCCCTCGGTATACAACATAAAGGTAGTGCCTCACACAGAGGTCAAAGTCCTATCAATGAAAAGTTCTCCCAGACAGTTATGTCAAAAGAATGAAACAGGCTTCTAACAAGAAGGTTCGTCCCAGTGAATTTCAAGAAGATCTTATGCAAACTCACATGTCTTATGAACACCAATGCAGTCAAGAAATACTTTGTTAAAATGAAAAAGCTCGATAAGTCGCAAACCTGAAAAGGCGGCTTAGGCAAAAAAGAGCGTCTCGATGGACTGAAAACCCGAAAGGGCGGTCCATGCAAAAGTTAGAGACATAAAAAAAAATGAAAATGATTATCCTGATAGGTTGAAACCCGCAAGGGCGATCTATGCAAAAGTTAAGGATTATGACAAGGTAACTGGATCTGGTCGGACATGACTCACTTGGGGCATTTCATGATTCTACTGGGGCATCCTAGCTGGTAAAGGACTTCCGATCTGAAGCATTTGCAAATCAAAGACTCGGAACTGTGGAATTCAAAGTTGTCAGGGAGAATAGTAGTTATTGTGTTCAACGTACCTTTCCCATATAATTACCATTTTTCAAATTTTTAAAATTCGTGGAGTCTTGCCTTTGGTGGGCCACCACTCCATTTACATTAATTTGAGCCTGTGCCCATTTATTTGAAACTCTCATTTTATTCTGTTTGCATTAATCTCTTCTATTTTTGATGTTAATACTTAAAGCAAGAAAAAAAAATTCTTTTAAAACTTTTTCATGTCTTTTGAAATGCGTAAACAACAGGTACATTTTCTTTGAACTATGAGTAGAAGAAATATACATCAACATTCGTCTCAAGGACAGTTAAACCCTGCAGGATGAGTATGACCAAAGACCGTGAGATGACCCCTGTCAAAAAAAAAAAAAAAAAAAAAAAAAGAAATACAAAAAGAATACAAAAAAGAGCTCACTAAGTCGAAAACCTGAAAGGGCGGCTTAAGCAAAAAATGAGCGTCCCGGTGGACTGAAAACCCAAGAAAGGGCGGTCCAGGCAAAAATTAGGGGCATACAAAAAAAAAGAATATATTCCCGGTGGATTGAAAACCCAAAAGGGCGGTCCAGGCAAAAGTTAGGGATTTGTAAAAAAATGATGATGAAAAATGATAAATAAATAAAAAAGACAGAGGCATCACATTTCCAATGGGCCAAACAGAAGAATACATATTGTGCTGATCTACAAATGGCGAATGCTGCCTGTGGTTTGATTAATGGCGATTTCTGTCAGTTTGATTGATTGATGGGTTTAATCCCGAGAAATGGCGACTGCTGCCTGTGGTTTGATTTTTAGTGACGTCTGCCTATGGTTTGATTAATGGCGTCTCTTGCATGTGGTTTAAGTGAAGACGATTTCTGCCAGGTTTTTGATAAATGGGCTTTACCCCTTCAGTGTTTTGATGTTTGAGCTTCTGCTCATCAGTGGTTTGATAGCGGGCTTTACCCCAACAGTGATATGATTCATCTCCAATATAACATCATCCCACAATGAAGATTGTCGAGTGTTTGTACTGCGACGTCATCAGTCCGACTCCCATATTACTTGTTCGGTCTTGTCAGTTTCATTTGTTATATAGAGTCATCCAAACCATGCATTCATATATTCATGCATCCATACATTCATTCATACACATATTCATGCATATAAATATTCTTGCACATATAACTGCATACAATCATCATTTATACATGAATGCATCGACCACCTGTTGTCTTATTTCATTTGTATCTCACAAAAGCGTCATCCCCAACGTATATGATCCAGAGATGTCACCAATAGTCTTGTTTGGTTGTATCCTTTCTGTTCAAACTTCACTTACCCGTGCGTCAAGCGAATAACTTGCAATTTATCTTTTGTTACCTGTGAGTCAAGCGATTAGCTTGCAAACTATCTTTTGTTACTTGTGCGTCAAGCGAGTAGCTTGCAGTTTTTTTCGTTACTTGTGTGTCAAGCGAGTAGCTTGCAAACTTCTTTTGTTACGTCAGTGTCAAGCGAATAACTTGCAAAAAAAAAAAACCTTTAAATGCCTTTTAAGTCAGGTTAATACCCTGCAAATGCCTTTTGAGTCAGGTTAATACCCTGCAAATGCCTTTTGAGTCAGGTTAATACCCTGCAAATGCCTTTTAAGTCAGGTTAATACCCTGCAAATGCCTTTTGAGTCAGGTTAATACCCTGCAAATGCCTTTTGAGTCAGGTTAATACCCTGCAAATGCCTTTTGAGTCAGGTTAATACCCTGCAAATGCCTTTTGAGTCAGGTTAATACCCTGCAAATGCCTTTTGAGTCAGGTTAATACCCTGCAAATGTCTTTTGAGTCAGGTTAATACCCTGCAAATGCCTTTTGAGTCAGGATAAGACCCTGCAAATGTCTTTGAATCAGGTTATTAGCCCACAAATGCCTTTGTGTCAATCAATCATTTTGTCAATACTTTTTCAGCATCCCCAGTGTGTCTAACCCGAAGATATCACCAAGTAGACACTTCAAGTGTCAGTTTCCACAAATCATCAGCCTACAAATACACATTTTCATTTTCTCCAGTGTCTTCTCAAGTTTTACCTCACCAACATTGCATTTACCTTTACCATTTTTAAGCTTCTGTTCCCCAGTGAACTTTTTGTCCCCAGTCAGGTCGTCATCATCTGGCATTCATAACACCACATTCGTCAGTAATTGACATGCTTTATTTTCTGCAAAAATGCTTTATCTTCTGCAAAATGCTTTACTTTCTGCAAAAACCTTACTTTCTGCAAAACTGCTTTACTTTCCGCAAAAATGCTTTACCTTCTGCAAAAATGCTTTACTTTCTGCCAAAAATGATTTACTTTCTACAAAAATGCTTTACTTTTTCACAATTGCTTTATTTTTCTTGCTAAATGCTTTATTTCCCGTAAAATGCTTTATTTCTTCCAAAATGCTTTATCTTCTGCAAAAGATGCTTTATTTTTTCGCAATTGTTTTACTTCATGCAAAAATTACCTTATTTTCGCAAAAAAATATTGTAATTCCTGCAAGATGCTTTAATTTCTGCAAAAGTGCTTTAATTTCTGTTAAATTGCATTATTTCCTGCAAAAGGCTTTATTTTCACAAATTTGCTTTACTTTATGCGAAATTGCTCTATTTCTCGCAACATGCTTTATTCCCTGCAAATTGCTTTATTTCTTGTAACATGCTTTATTTCCTGTAAATTGCTTTATTTTTTGTAACATGCTTTATTTCCTGTAAATTGCTTTATTTCTTGCAACATGCTTTATTTTCTGCAAATGCTTTATTTCCAACAACATGCTTTATTTCCTGTAAAATGCTTTACTCCCTGTAAAATGCTTTACTTTCACGCAACATGCTTTATGTTCTACATATGCTCTATCTTCTGCAATTGCTTTATTTCCTGCAACGTGCTTTATTTCTTGTAAATTGCTTTATTTCTCGTAACGCACTTTATTTCCGGCAAATACTTCATCTCTTGCAACATGCTTTATTTTCTGCAAATGCTTTACTTTCTTGTGACATGCTTTATTCTCTTGCAACGTGCTTTATTTTCCGCAAATGCTTTATTTCTTGCAACAGGTTGATATTGTGGCAATTCAAGGGTAATAGGTAACGCCTTCCTCCCCGGTGTTGTCTTTTAGCTTGTCTTTTCAAACTGGTCAAATTTGGCGTATTAGATATTTAAGTTTCTTCGACCCGTTGATTCAAAAAAAAATCTTATTTTTTTTCAATCTCCGCGACGAAGAAACTTAAATAGGGGCATCTGTCATACTCCAAATTTTGACCAGTGTCCTCCGTTTGATTTTCATTTCTGTGCGTTTTAAAACTCGTTTCCTTCGTCGTTAATCCTTTTATTCGCATCTTTACCCGCATTTTAACCGTGCTTTAATGTTTGTCGTATTCGTAATTTGATTTTTAATTTAATTTGCATTTGCGCTCACATTTTTATTTCTCATTTTATTCGTTTTTGAAAATTTTATTCGTCGAGTAATTTCGTAGTCTCAGACGAAATTTCGGCAGAGAGGTATTTTAAAATACCTCATTTTGGTTCCGAAGGGACAATTTTTATTTTTACTTTTATTAGTTTTTAAGTTTTCTTTTCATTTATTTATTAATTTTCGTTTTTAATTATTATTTATTTATTGTTATTTTTACTTTTTTAGTATTTATTGTTTAATGTTTATTTTTATGTCATTTTTAGAGCTAAAAGTTTGTTCTTATCTCTTTGTCCATGTGTCACTACTCTATTGGTCCTTTGTCCAACTTTTTCTCCAAGTTTCTGCAGGGGTATTTTGGACTTTGCCATGTATCAGAGATATTTCACTATTTAAAGCACTGTTCATGTGTCAGAGTCAGCAATCATTGGCAGCTTTTCAGAAACCCTAATTTCACCAACAGTTCACATTTTCAGATCAAAAACCACAAAAAACTCAAAAAAATGATGAACATAATATGAACACCATGAACATGTAAAAATCCAGCAAGCTTTTCACACCAAAACCGAACCATCCTTTCTATTTTTTTTTCTCATTCAAATTCGGACAACAACCCACAAACAGTACCAAATCCGGAAATAACACACAAACAGCAAGGAACTTGGCATATATATACACAAACGGATCCGAGCGCACAACAAGAAGGAACAAAGAAACTGAGCCGAACCAGACCCGTAAGGGAAAAGAGGTAGTTTTATATCGTGTTTTTTCTTTCTTTATTCAAAATTTCCGAAAAAAAGAAACTTAGATCTAGGTTTGTACGTGGTTTTGTTTGAAAAACTAAGTATGGATCCGTGAAGAGAGGAACAAGAGGAAGATTTTAGTGTAAAATTTTTTTAAAAAAAAAGAGTTAAAAATTTCCGGCGCGGCGGCGCCACCGTGGTGGCTCTCCGGCCACCGCGCCGGAAGTCTGTTAGCTCGCCGGAGAAGATGAATCTTCATCTTCTCCGGCCGTCCCTCCTTCACCGTTCCAGAAAAGGTAGAGAGAAGGGAGAGGGTTGTGTTTTTAGAGAGAGAAGGGGAAATGAATAATGAAAAAAACCGGTCCCTCCCCCTTTATATAGGGAGTGAACCGGACCGGTTTATTTTAAAAAAAACCGAACCTCCTCCTCTAAACCACAGCTCTTCTCACAGCCGTTAGATCGCAGATCTAACGGCTACTGTGCATCCTTAGTTATTTTTTGTTCTCTATTGTGTTCTGTTTTTTTTACTTTGTTCCTGCGCGTTGCTAACCGTCAGATCTATGATCTGACGGTCCCTGTTTTACTGGCTTTATTGTTTTTTTTATTATTTGATTCTGATGGCTGTGATCTTAACTTCTGAGATTAAATCTGAGCCCTTGGATCAATCAGACGGCTCAGTTTATACCAGAAATTGTGAGCCATGGTACTTTGTTTTTTTAGGTTTTTTTATTACTAGTCTTTTTACTACATTTTCACTATCTTCACACCATTTTTTTACCACTTATGCATTGTATTTTTACTCAAGTTCTTTTCTCATTTACCTCTAAAAATCATAAAAATATTTTCTACTTCTTGTTACTTGTTTTTTTATTTTATCATCATTATTTATTTAGTTGTTATTTTTACCATATTGTTTATTTATCATCCTTATCTCATGCATTATTTTATTTCTTGTCACTTTTTTTCATCTTTTAGTATGTAGTTAGGTTTCAATGTAATTTAATTTTCCGCATTTTTTTTATTTTTCGTCATTTATTTTTATGCAAGACTCTAGAATGTATTTAGGCCTCATGTAAATATCAAAAATAATGAAAATGCACCGACACATACACCGACACAATCACACTTTATTTACCGCGATTTTTTTTACCGTAACCGTGACCGAGGCGAAAAACGAACTAGTGACAAATTAGGCTTAAAAACTTGACTTTAATTTGCTTTAAAAATGAACAACTAGTAAACTTTTAGGTTTGAGCTTTATTTACTTTTTACGCTTTACGCTTAGTTTTACCGTTAGTAAAAAATCAATTTCCAAAAAAAAAATCAAATAATCAATAACACCAAAAATATTTTCTTAATAAACCTTGGAAACAAACCAAGTGATCTTTTCCTTTTATTTTCTTAATCAAATGCTTAATGAATTTAATTCTCATCTTAGACTTTATTTTCATAATTAAAATTGAATCAACCTCACTTTATTTTGCTTTTCTTCTCATGCCTTGAGGCCTCTAATCTCCTTCTTAAAACCTTTTTTTCAAAATTGTTAAAAATAACCCAACTCACCAAAAGAAATTTTTGAGGTGAACTACATGATTTTGATCCCTTCTTTAAGGGTATGTAGGCAAAGGATTTATCCTTCCAAATCAATAAAAACAACCAAAAACATGCATCTTCTCCCTCCATTCTTTCACTTAGATTTTAGGCCTATATTTTACAAATAATTAAGCAAATGATTAGCATAAGATAATTTAGGTAAGAGGCTCCTTCGGAGTACCGAAGTCGTTTAGGGTGCTTAACACCTTCCCTAATCGAAACCAACCCCCGGACCTTAATCTCTTTAAGGGTTTTTTACTCGTTTTTTCCCTTCCCGCGGATAAAAATTGAGAGTTCAAAGATTGACGGATCAAAGCCAATTAATGGATTGATACCCGAAAATCACGAGCACAGAAATGGCGACTTCACTGGGGACATTAATTTCCTAAGTGGGTTAAGCCTATCTTACCTTTCTTTTCTTATGCTTATTATTTGCTTATACATTGTAATTATGTGCCTTTTTCTTTGAACGTGAGTGGTGAGATAAGTCCTACACCCGGGCTTAAGGGAAATATAAGATAGGACGGGGTAAGATTATAGTGCCATACCAGGAGCGGTCCTGCGCTATGTGTGCATGTAATGTAACCCCACTCAACGGAGGATTTTTAAAGTAATATGACGTCGTCATGAGCAGTCGTGATTGGCTCTATTATTTTCAAAATCCGTCGAACGTTGAGAACCTTTAGATCACCCTTAACCCATCTTGGCCTTTTTAGGATGTAGCGTGGTGACTAAACCAAGAGCGGTCTTGAATTTAGTTCATACACAATGCTACACTCAAACTAGACCTTCTTGTGAATACGTATTTGACTAGGAGCAGTCCTGAGCACCGATACGTTCACAAGGGTGGTTGTAATTTGGGAACCTTGGTAGAACCCGTGTTACAAGTGCAAAAGAAACCATAGTCCTTACCAAATGGCGTTGTTACCCTTGACTCCATCATGTTGGACTTAATCTCACCGTGTTTTCTATGTTTCATAGCATAAATCATGCATACATGCATCCATTCATGAAAAACATTTTTCTCATTAAAAAATTGAAGGACTTAGCCTAGTTTTTTCTAAACATCAAAGGAACGGACATTGTAAGAAAGAACGCCAAGAAATCCAAAAATATAAAAAAAAAGGGCTTAAGAACTTCTTCCTTGGTTTCGTTCTTACCTTTTGAAAAAGGAACCGATTGCAATATCTTTACATTTTTCAAATGAAACCACGTTCCTCTAGAATGTTTACAAAAAACTTTGATAAGTCCTTCAAAAAAAAAAAAAAAAAAAAAAAAATCTCTTTTTGCATAATTAGATCATGCATCATTTGCATTCATAGTTTCTAGTCCGTGTCTCATATTGCGTCTTCTCCATAAAAGGTCAATCCATCAGTCGACTCGCATCTACAACACTCGCGCAAAGCAGAATGGATCATCATCTTGAACAAGAGAACCACAAGCTTCGCGAAGAGGTGACGAACCTCCGGGCCGAAAATGAGATTTTGAGGAATTTAGTATCTTTGATGACGGTTGCACAGGGTCAATCATTATCTCTTCCTTTTGTCAGCACTCAAGCCGAGACGGTTGCCTCCACTACTCCGATTTCAACAGTGTTTGCTAGTACTCCTCTACATGTTATGTTGGAAGGTTATCTCTGGAGCACACCTTTAAGTTCTGGTGTCTCTAAGGTTCAAGCTCCTTTTGTGCAACAAACAATGTCTATCCCTCAACCGGGTCCATTGTTCCCTCAAGCTGTTATGACTTACTCATCGCCTTTGATTCGCACTACTCATCAAAATCATGGACCCAACTACCACTCGAAAGGTGTGGAAGCATATGATCGGAAAGATGAACTGGAAGAAAAGTTTGACCAAAAGCTTGACAAAATGCAGTTGGAATTGAAAGCTCTATGCGAGAAGGACTTGTTTGGGAAAAGTGCTTATGATCTTTGCTTGGTTCCCAATGTTGTGATACCGCCCAAGTTCAAGGTCCCCGACTTTGAAAAATACAAAGGGAACACTTGCCCTGAGACTCATCTAGCGATGTACGTGAGAAAGATGTCTGGTCAGGTAGGTAATGATGAACTTCTCATCCATTGTTTCCAAGATAGTTTGATGGGTGCCGCACTGATATGGTACGTGGGTCTGAACAAGGTTGATATCAAAAAAATTTCAAGGATTTGTGCGAGGCTTTTGTTCAGCGATACAACTACAACTTGCACTTGGCCCCAAATAGAAGGGAACTGCAGGCCATGACCCAGGATGATAATGAATCTTTCAAAGCTTATGCCCAACGTTGGAGAGATTTCGCCGCACAGGTCCGTCCACCTCTAGAGGAGAGAGAGTTTACCGAGATTTTCCTGGAGACTTTGGACCAGCCTTATTATGAGCATATGCTTGCAAGTGCATTCAGCGGCTTTGCAAAGATGGTGACCCTAGGCATGCGTATTGAAGAATGGGTCCAAAAGAGACGTTCGGCCGAAGAAAGTGTTCTTGATGATGATTCTGAGTACGAAGATCAGGAAATGAGTGGGGTACAGGTTCAGCCTCAACAACAGTATCTGGCGTATCACCCTGTTACTGCCGTTATGTCTGTAACAAATGTTGTTCAAAGTTCGGTTTATCAACCCCAGTTTCAGCAATATCAACAACAGCCTCAACAACAGGCTCCAAGAACTCAGATTCATCCTATTTCTATGAGTTATGCAGATTTGTTTCCAAGGTTACTTAAGAGGAATTTGATCTACACCAAGGCACCGCCTCCAATGCCAACAAAATTGACATCTCGGTACAGGCCCGATCTCTTTTGTGCTTTCCATCAAGGGGCACCGGGTCATGATATCGAGCACTGTTTTGCATTTCAGAAGGTAGTTCAGAAGTTGGTCCAAAAGAACCTCATACCTTTCGAAGAGTTTGAATTTGAATATGCAGGTTAATCCGCTATCGGATCTTGGTACCTTTTGTTGCCACATGGAATGTTTAGCTGCATTTGGGTCGTTTGTTGTTGTTTCTTTTTACTACTTATTTGTTCATTTAAAATGTTTGTTTGTTGTTTTATGTTTTTCAAAAAAAAAATCCTCTCGTCCCACCCGAGACGGAAGCGAACTTGTTTAGGGCTTTTGCTTTACGTATTTTCATCATTAATAAAAAGGTCGCCTCGATCCCGACCTTGTTATATTTTATTTTGTGCTTCTTCTGGAAAAATGGTAATACCAAAAACCAAAAAAAATATATTTTCTTTTTTTTCAATGTCTGCATAATCATAATATTTATTTACTTGTCAAAATCAACAAAATCATGCATTAATAAACCCGTTGAACACTCAAACCCTGTGCTCTCTCCCAACCTTGAGTTCCTTGCATCTGAGACTGGAGGATAGGAAAACGAAGGGATTCTCGTTGAGATTTCTTGTCTACTGGGGCATCTTAGCCGTCAAAGCTACAAACAAAGACATCAAGAAGATTGTCTAAAGCGTAATAGGCATTCATTTACAAAGGCTGGCATGAGATGCTACCATCTTCCTTGCAGGAATATTGTACTTCAAAGTGCACACTTTAACAGGGGCAACCCCCCCCACCATCCCTCGGTATACAACATAAAGGTAGTGCCTCACACAGAGGTCAAAGTCCTATCAATGAAAAGTTCTCCCAGACAGTTATGTCAAAAGAATGAAACAGGCTTCTAACAAGAAGGTTCGTCCCAGTGAATTTCAAGAAGATCTTATGCAAACTCACATGTCTTATGAACACCAATGCAGTCAAGAAATACTTTGTTAAAATGAAAAAGCTCGATAAGTCGCAAACCTGAAAAGGCGGCTTAGGCAAAAAAGAGCGTCTCGATGGACTGAAAACCCGAAAGGGCGGTCCATGCAAAAGTTAGAGACATAAAAAAAAATGAAAATGATTATCCTGATAGGTTGAAACCCGCAAGGGCGATCTATGCAAAAGTTAAGGATTATGACAAGGTAACTGGATCTGGTCGGACATGACTCACTTGGGGCATTTCATGATTCTACTGGGGCATCCTAGCTGGTAAAGGACTTCCGATCTGAAGCATTTGCAAATCAAAGACTCGGAACTGTGGAATTCAAAGTTGTCAGGGAGAATAGTAGTTATTGTGTTCAACGTACCTTTCCCATATAATTACCATTTTTCAAATTTTTAAAATTCGTGGAGTCTTGCCTTTGGTGGGCCACCACTCCATTTACATTAATTTGAGCCTGTGCCCATTTATTTGAAACTCTCATTTTATTCTGTTTGCATTAATCTCTTCTATTTTTGATGTTAATACTTAAAGCAAGAAAAAAAAATTCTTTTAAAACTTTTTCATGTCTTTTGAAATGCGTAAACAACAGGTACATTTTCTTTGAACTATGAGTAGAAGAAATATACATCAACATTCGTCTCAAGGACAGTTAAACCCTGCAGGATGAGTATGACCAAAGACCGTGAGATGACCCCTGTCAAAAAAAAAAAAAAAGAAATACAAAAAGAATACAAAAAAGAGCTCACTAAGTCGAAAACCTGAAAGGGCGGCTTAAGCAAAAAATGAGCGTCCCGGTGGACTGAAAACCCAAGAAAGGGCGGTCCAGGCAAAAATTAGGGGCATACAAAAAAAAAGAATATATTCCCGGTGGATTGAAAACCCAAAAGGGCGGTCCAGGCAAAAGTTAGGGATTTGTAAAAAAATGATGATGAAAAATGATAAATAAATAAAAAAGACAGAGGCATCACATTTCCAATGGGCCAAACAGAAGAATACATATTGTGCTGATCTACAAATGGCGAATGCTGCCTGTGGTTTGATTAATGGCGATTTCTGTCAGTTTGATTGATTGATGGGTTTAATCCCGAGAAATGGCGACTGCTGCCTGTGGTTTGATTTTTAGTGACGTCTGCCTATGGTTTGATTAATGGCGTCTCTTGCATGTGGTTTAAGTGAAGACGATTTCTGCCAGGTTTTTGATAAATGGGCTTTACCCCTTCAGTGTTTTGATGTTTGAGCTTCTGCTCATCAGTGGTTTGATAGCGGGCTTTACCCCAACAGTGATATGATTCATCTCCAATATAACATCATCCCACAATGAAGATTGTCGAGTGTTTGTACTGCGACGTCATCAGTCCGACTCCCATATTACTTGTTCGGTCTTGTCAGTTTCATTTGTTATATAGAGTCATCCAAACCATGCATTCATATATTCATGCATCCATACATTCATTCATACACATATTCATGCATATAAATATTCTTGCACATATAACTGCATACAATCATCATTTATACATGAATGCATCGACCACCTGTTGTCTTATTTCATTTGTATCTCACAAAAGCGTCATCCCCAACGTATATGATCCAGAGATGTCACCAATAGTCTTGTTTGGTTGTATCCTTTCTGTTCAAACTTCACTTACCCGTGCGTCAAGCGAATAACTTGCAATTTATCTTTTGTTACCTGTGAGTCAAGCGATTAGCTTGCAAACTATCTTTTGTTACTTGTGCGTCAAGCGAGTAGCTTGCAGTTTTTTTCGTTACTTGTGTGTCAAGCGAGTAGCTTGCAAACTTCTTTTGTTACGTCAGTGTCAAGCGAATAACTTGCACAAAAAAAAAACCTTTAAATGCCTTTTAAGTCAGGTTAATACCCTGCAAATGCCTTTTGAGTCAGGTTAATACCCTGCAAATGCCTTTTGAGTCAGGTTAATACCCTGCAAATGCCTTTTGAGTCAGGTTAATACCCTGCAAATGCCTTTTGAGTCAGGTTAATACCCTGCAAATGCCTTTTGAGTCAGGTTAATACCCTGCAAATGCCTTTTGAGTCAGGTTAATACCCTGCAAATGCCTTTTGAGTCAGGTTAATACCCTGCAAATGTCTTTTGAGTCAGGTTAATACCCTGCAAATGCCTTTTGAGTCAGGATAAGACCCTGCAAATGTCTTTGAATCAGGTTATTAGCCCACAAATGCCTTTGTGTCAATCAATCATTTTGTCAATACTTTTTCAGCATCCCCAGTGTGTCTAACCCGAAGATATCACCAAGTAGACACTTCAAGTGTCAGTTTCCACAAATCATCAGCCTACAAATACACATTTTCATTTTCTCCAGTGTCTTCTCAAGTTTTACCTCACCAACATTGCATTTACCTTTACCATTTTTAAGCTTCTGTTCCCCAGTGAACTTTTTGTCCCCAGTCAGGTCGTCATCATCTGGCATTCATAACACCACATTCGTCAGTAATTGACATGCTTTATTTTCTGCAAAAATGCTTTATCTTCTGCAAAATGCTTTACTTTCTGCAAAAACCTTACTTTCTGCAAAACTGCTTTACTTTCCGCAAAAATGCTTTACCTTCTGCAAAAATGCTTTACTTTCTGCCAAAAATGATTTACTTTCTACAAAAATGCTTTACTTTTTCACAATTGCTTTATTTTTCTTGCTAAATGCTTTATTTCCCGTAAAATGCTTTATTTCTTCCAAAATGCTTTATCTTCTGCAAAAGATGCTTTATTTTTTCGCAATTGTTTTACTTCATGCAAAAATTACCTTATTTTCGCAAAAAAATATTGTAATTCCTGCAAGATGCTTTAATTTCTGCAAAAGTGCTTTAATTTCTGTTAAATTGCATTATTTCCTGCAAAAGGCTTTATTTTCACAAATTTGCTTTACTTTATGCGAAATTGCTCTATTTCTCGCAACATGCTTTATTCCCTGCAAATTGCTTTATTTCTTGTAACATGCTTTATTTCCTGTAAATTGCTTTATTTTTTGTAACATGCTTTATTTCCTGTAAATTGCTTTATTTCTTGCAACATGCTTTATTTTCTGCAAATGCTTTATTTCCAACAACATGCTTTATTTCCTGTAAAATGCTTTACTCCCTGTAAAATGCTTTACTTTCACGCAACATGCTTTATGTTCTACATATGCTCTATCTTCTGCAATTGCTTTATTTCCTGCAACGTGCTTTATTTCTTGTAAATTGCTTTATTTCTCGTAACGCACTTTATTTCCGGCAAATACTTCATCTCTTGCAACATGCTTTATTTTCTGCAAATGCTTTACTTTCTTGTGACATGCTTTATTCTCTTGCAACGTGCTTTATTTTCCGCAAATGCTTTATTTCTTGCAACAGGTTGATATTGTGGCAATTCAAGGGTAATAGGTAACGCCTTCCTCCCCGGTGTTGTCTTTTAGCTTGTCTTTTCAAACTGGTCAAATTTGGCGTATTAGATATTTAAGTTTCTTCGACCCGTTGATTCAAAAAAAAATCTTATTTTTTTTCAATCTCCGCGACGAAGAAACTTAAATAGGGGCATCTGTCATACTCCAAATTTTGACCAGTGTCCTCCGTTTGATTTTCATTTCTGTGCGTTTTAAAACTCGTTTCCTTCGTCGTTAATCCTTTTATTCGCATCTTTACCCGCATTTTAACCGTGCTTTAATGTTTGTCGTATTCGTAATTTGATTTTTAATTTAATTTGCATTTGCGCTCACATTTTTATTTCTCATTTTATTCGTTTTTGAAAATTTTATTCGTCGAGTAATTTCGTAGTCTCAGACGAAATTTCGGCAGAGAGGTATTTTAAAATACCTCATTTTGGTTCCGAAGGGACAATTTTTATTTTTACTTTTATTAGTTTTTAAGTTTTCTTTTCATTTATTTATTAATTTTCGTTTTTAATTATTATTTATTTATTGTTATTTTTACTTTTTTAGTATTTATTGTTTAATGTTTATTTTTATGTCATTTTTAGAGCTAAAAGTTTGTTCTTATCTCTTTGTCCATGTGTCACTACTCTATTGGTCCTTTGTCCAACTTTTTCTCCAAGTTTCTGCAGGGGTATTTTGGACTTTGCCATGTATCAGAGATATTTCACTATTTAAAGCACTGTTCATGTGTCAGAGTCAGCAATCATTGGCAGCTTTTCAGAAACCCTAATTTCACCAACAGTTCACATTTTCAGATCAAAAACCACAAAAAACTCAAAAAAATGATGAACATAATATGAACACCATGAACATGTAAAAATCCAGCAAGCTTTTCACACCAAAACCGAACCATCCTTTCTATTTTTTTTTCTCATTCAAATTCGGACAACAACCCACAAACAGTACCAAATCCGGAAATAACACACAAACAGCAAGGAACTTGGCATATATATACACAAACGGATCCGAGCGCACAACAAGAAGGAACAAAGAAACTGAGCCGAACCAGACCCGTAAGGGAAAAGAGGTAGTTTTATATCGTGTTTTTTCTTTCTTTATTCAAAATTTCCGAAAAAAAGAAACTTAGATCTAGGTTTGTACGTGGTTTTGTTTGAAAAACTAAGTATGGATCCGTGAAGAGAGGAACAAGAGGAAGATTTTAGTGTAAAATTTTTTTAAAAAAAAAGAGTTAAAAATTTCCGGCGCGGCGGCGCCACCGTGGTGGCTCTCCGGCCACCGCGCCGGAAGTCTGTTAGCTCGCCGGAGAAGTTGAATCTTCATCTTCTCCGGCCGTCCCTCCTTCACCGTTCCAGAAAAGGTAGAGAGAAGGGAGAGGGTTGTGTTTTTAGAGAGAGAAGGGGAAATGAATAATGAAAAAAACCGGTCCCTCCCCCTTTATATAGGGAGTGAACCGGACCGGTTTATTTTAAAAAAAACCGAACCTCCTCCTCTAAACCACAGCTCTTCTCACAGCCGTTAGATCGCAGATCTAACGGCTACTGTGCATCCTTAGTTATTTTTTGTTCTCTATTGTGTTCTGTTTTTTTTACTTTGTTCCTGCGCGTTGCTAACCGTCAGATCTATGATCTGACGGTCCCTGTTTTACTGGCTTTATTGTTTTTTTTATTATTTGATTCTGATGGCTGTGATCTTAACTTCTGAGATTAAATCTGAGCCCTTGGATCAATCAGACGGCTCAGTTTATACCAGAAATTGTGAGCCATGGTACTTTGTTTTTTTAGGTTTTTTTATTACTAGTCTTTTTACTACATTTTCACTATCTTCACACCATTTTTTTTACCACTTATGCATTGTATTTTTACTCAAGTTCTTTTCTCATTTACCTCTAAAAATCATAAAAATATTTTCTACTTCTTGTTACTTGTTTTTTTATTTTATCATCATTATTTATTTAGTTGTTATTTTTACCATATTGTTTATTTATCATCCTTATCTCATGCATTATTTTATTTCTTGTCACTTTTTTTCATCTTTTAGTATGTAGTTAGGTTTCAATGTAATTTAATTTTCCGCATTTTTTTTATTTTTCGTCATTTATTTTTATGCAAGACTCTAGAATGTATTTAGGCCTCATGTAAATATCAAAAATAATGAAAATGCACCGACACATACACCGACACAATCACACTTTATTTACCGCGATTTTTTTTACCGTAACCGTGACCGAGGCGAAAAACGAACTAGTGACAAATTAGGCTTAAAAACTTGACTTTAATTTGCTTTAAAAATGAACAACTAGTAAACTTTTAGGTTTGAGCTTTATTTACTTTTTACGCTTTACGCTTAGTTTTACCGTTAGTAAAAAATCAATTTCCAAAAAAAAAATCAAATAATCAATAACACCAAAAATATTTTCTTAATAAACCTTGGAAACAAACCAAGTGATCTTTTCCTTTTATTTTCTTAATCAAATGCTTAATGAATTTAATTCTCATCTTAGACTTTATTTTCATAATTAAAATTGAATCAACCTCACTTTATTTTGCTTTTCTTCTCATGCCTTGAGGCCTCTAATCTCCTTCTTAAAACCTTTTTTTCAAAATTGTTAAAAATAACCCAACTCACCAAAAGAAATTTTTGAGGTGAACTACATGATTTTGATCCCTTCTTTAAGGGTATGTAGGCAAAGGATTTATCCTTCCAAATCAATAAAAACAACCAAAAACATGCATCTTCTCCCTCCATTCTTTCACTTAGATTTTAGGCCTATATTTTACAAATAATTAAGCAAATGATTAGCATAAGATAATTTAGGTAAGAGGCTCCTTCGGAGTACCGAAGTCGTTTAGGGTGCTTAACACCTTCCCTAATCGAAACCAACCCCCGGACCTTAATCTCTTTAAGGGTTTTTTACTCGTTTTTTCCCTTCCCGCGGATAAAAATTGAGAGTTCAAAGATTGACGGATCAAAGCCAATTAATGGATTGATACCCGAAAATCACGAGCACAGCAGCCAAAAAGCATGAAGGGAAACTTGAAATTGGGTAATCTCATTTCCTCAACCATAAACACGACAGCAGCAAATAAAAAGGTTTCAGCGTATAACTAGCAATCCGCAGCCAAATAACCTTCATTCCTTTGAAACCATTTCACCATTAAAAAGGTTTCAGCGTATAACTAGCAAAAACCATTTACACAGCATATTGGTTTTGGCATAATTTTTGAACAAAAACATACTATAATAAGCACATTTAAACACTGAAACCATTTGTTTGAGTTGATTTTCCCCAATTCGAAATTAAAATCTCCATTTAGGGTTACACAGATGCAATTACTTCCAAACTAAACAAAAACCATTGTAATTACTAACAGAAACACTTTGTAACTACATGAAAGCACAAGATAAGT
This sequence comes from Medicago lupulina, assembly GCA_958299785.1. Taxonomy (NCBI): domain Eukaryota; kingdom Viridiplantae; phylum Streptophyta; class Magnoliopsida; order Fabales; family Fabaceae; genus Medicago; species Medicago lupulina. The sequence continues at coordinate 65,953,223 of OY283144.1, forward strand.
TCAAACCTGTTTAAATTTCATTTTTGATGAGTTTTGTTGAGTTTCAATGTCCAGTTTCAAACAACCGTAATGATGATGAAGATGCTTTCGTGAAGTTGAGAACGCTTGCACGAAGGTGATGATGATGATGATGAAATGCCACGGTGATAATGATGATGACGACGGTGATAATGACGGTGGAAAACGACGACGGTGATGAAGGCGACGGTGAGGTTGTTACAGGCGCATGAAATGAAAAAGGTTCCGTTCTTTTTGGTTTTGTTTTGCTCTAGGTGTAGAAAGCAATTTTCTGTGGTGGAGAAAGCAATTTTCGGTTGGGTTGGTGTTAGTGGGCCGGATCCGGTCTGGGCTTATGCATGGTGAATAAGTTTGGCTTATGCATGATAACCAACCCCGTGCATATGTATCTTTACTATCAAATGCATATAACCGTAATATAAAAGATGTGTAAGAAACTAAAGACAACTTCCAGTAAAATAAAATATTATAGAAAAAAAGTTAAAGATCACATGAATCCATCATTCACACCAAATTAGAAGTATTATAGAATCATAACAAAAGTAGTTATATGAAACATCTCTATGCTTCTCTTGAATTAAGAATGGGCCAAGTAATGTATGGGATCTGTATTTCTCTTTTAGAAAAAATATATTCAAAAACATGTCTATTGAATTTGGGATGTAATTACATTGTATTTTAGTCAAATACTCCTTCTGTTTCATAATACTTGTCCATTTTGGAGAATAATTTTATTTCACAATATTTGTCACTTTCAAGTTTCAATGTAACATTAATTATTGTCTTGTCAATAATACTCTTATATATTTATTGTAGAGAGAAAAAAAAAGAATGAAATGGTTAAGGTTATTATAGAAAACATACACATAATTTTATCAAAAATAACAAGATTTATTTGGTTTTTTGGTTACTGCAATTTCTCTAAATTTGACATGTATTTTGAAACGGAGGGAATACTATTTATTTTAGGAAAATGCTAAAGAGTGTCCTTATGGCATTGGTTAAGAAAATTCAAAATAGAAAAAACGTATTGGGAAATGGTGAAAAGTTGTGAATTCAACTTTTTAAAAGTTAAAAAGTTGTTGATTTCAATGAACATGCTATTTGTGGTTTCTTTAACAAGTGTCCTTAAGGCACTTGTTACTTGTTAGCATAAACTTTATTTTATTGGTGCATTTTAAATTATGCCTACTAAAATTAAACTTGGAAGTAAGGTATGAGATTTGTACTTCCCCTTGTTAGAAAAAAATATTTAAAACATGTTTATTGAATTTAGCATGTGATTACTCTTTGTAATTGCATGGTTAAGCCATTAGCCTATAAATATGTCTATATGTTGATAGTATTTCTATTCAAACAAAGTAAAATCCACCATGCCACTTATCTTGCAATCTCTAAAAAATTTATGTATGGTATGAGTATACAGGCTAGTAGCTTCACCAGAGTTGGACTACAAAATGAGATGAAGTGGTAAATGTACCATGTTTTGAATGATATATTATAGTCAGCTAGTATCTTCACCATATCCCAATTAATTTCAGGGTATCTATATGGTTACATGCAAGAGGTGTGTACCATTCACCACTGAATTTGAGAATCATAACAGTAGCACAAAGGTATATGAATGATAAAATTATTGCATATAGGATAGTTTGATGCAGAGTTGTGCCTTAGCAGCTACATAAATAAGTCCCCTATGTATTTACATAATTATTGAAGGGCAAGGTTGTCCACGAGATTTAGAATGTCAATCATGAATTTGGTGTTCTATTTTTTTCTTTGTGTGTGCGCTCGCGTGCGTGCGTGCATGCGCACATGTGTGTGTCTTGATTAAATTTTAATTTTGATTATACACTTCTTGCTTCCCATGAGTAGGACATATGGATAGTTCCCACATTGGTAAATCACTTCATCTCTTTCTGTCCATCTTGAGAAACATCGAACTTTCCTCTCATTAAGATTTACTAGAAGTCTAGCCCAATCTTGATTATTCATAACAAGCACATTACACATCTTAAACTCTTCGATCGGGCAATACATTTTGTAGTTATTAGCAAAGACATTATTGATAAGCCAAACATAAAGGGTAGACAAGCAGCATAATAGCTTCTTTCCTTTCTTTTCGGTACAGTGAGTGAATGCTAAGTATGTGTCTGCGAGAATGGCTAGTACAAGGCTCTTCTTCTTATCCCTAAAAGCTTAGAAAACTTCGATTGCTGCAAGATCCACATATTCATCAATATGCGGAAACTAAATATTCCATTCTTCCCTCCAAATACTTTTGGTGAAATCCTTTGTAGTCATTATGATTTTTCTCTTCCATTTGCAACTCTTCTATTTTAACTCCCAAAATAGTAGCAAATAGTTCTTGGGAATAATATTGACCCATGATAGATATCCTTCAAAGGGTATCCTAATATTTGTGGATATTCCTCCAACGTTGGGGCTAATTGAAAGTCTCTAAATGTAAATCACCTCAATGAAAGATAATAGAATTGAGATAAAGAAGAAATAATCCCTGCTTTTCCATATGAATTGTCAATATTTTATAGAATGTTGTATTTTAATTTTAACTTACAAACAAGTTATATAATGAAAATGATTTGTTAGCATTATTGTTCATCGGAAAATACTCAATAATAGTCTCAAACATAAATATGCCAAAATCAGAGTCGTCCATGAGATTTTGAGTGTTATATGCTAATCATAAATTTGGTATTATATATTTTTTGTATGCGTGCGCGCACGTGTGCGCATGCGTGCATATATATCTTGATAGTTAAATGCATGTAAGTGTAATATAAAACATGTGTGAGAAACTAGTCATTAGTTGTTTTAAGACAACTTCCAATGAAATAAAACATTATAGAAGACAAGTTAAAGATTGTATGCATGCATCAATGTTGAAAAATTGACACAAAGTAAAACTACAATAGAATCATAACCAAAGTAGCTATATAAAACTTCTATATACTTCTATTGAACTAAGACTGGGCCTTGGGAGCTAGTTTTTGATTAATTTGAAGTTATATTTTCTATTATGCTTACTAAAACTACACTTGCAAGTAATGTATAGGATTTGTATTTCTTTTTTTAGAGAAAATATATTCAAAACATGTCTATTGAATTTGGGATGTAATTACATTATATCTTATTCAAATATCATTTATATTATTGTTGCAAATTAAATTATGCCTACTAAAATTAAACTTGGAAGTAAGGCATGGGATTTGTATTTTCCCTTGTTAGAAAAATAAAAATAAAAATCAAAACATGTCCATTGAATTTGGTATATGATTACTCTTTGTTATTGCATGGTTAAGCCATTAGCCTATAAATATGTCTATATGTTGATAGTATTTGTATTGAACAAAATAATTACATCTTTCAAGTCTTTGAACTTTGACATTATAACAAAGTCCCTCAACCTCTTCTTCTTCTTCTTCTTCTTCTTCTTCTTCTTCTTCTTCTTCTTCTTCTTTGATATTAAAGGAAATGGACCTTGATAATCCAGAGTTTCGGCCAGAAATCAAACTAAGTATTCATTAGTTATTTAAATACAACCTCTTGTAAAATAAAATATTATAACAGACAAGTTGAAAATCACATCAATATTGAAAAGTTTATTTCAAATCAAAACTACAATAGAATTGTAACAAGGTCTTGTTAATGAGTGCACCTTGGAACACCCTTTAAGTATTTTAAATTAAGTAATTATTTTTTTAAAATGTCAAAGTTCAATTTTCAATGCACTGATTACATAAACTTTCTTAAAAAAAATACTATTTAAGGTCATTAACTAGTGCCCTGAGAACTTTAGATAACATTCTCCTTGTATGAAACATCTCTATGCTTCTCTTGAATTAAGAATGGGCCAAGTAATGTATGGGATTAGTATTTCCCTTTTAGAAAAAATATATTTAAAACATGTCTATTGAATTTGGGATGTAATTACATTGTATCTTAGTCAAATACTCACTCTGTTTCATAATATTTGTCCATTTTGGAGAATAATTTTATTTCACAATACTTGTCACTTTCAGGTTTCAATGTAACATTAATTATTGTCTTGTCAATAATACCTTTATATATTTATTGTAGAGAAAGAAAAAATAGAATGAAATGGTTAAGGTTATTATAGAAAACACACGCATAATTTTATCAAAAATAACAAAATTTATTTGGTTTTTTGGTTACTGCAATTTCTCTAAATTTGACATGTATTTTGAAACGGAGGGAATACTATTTATTTTAGGAAAATGTTAAAGAGTTTCCTTAGGGCATTGGTTAAGAAAATTCAAATTAGAAAAAACGTATTGGGAAATGGTGAAAAGTTGTGAATTCAACTTTTTAAAAGTTAAAAAGTTGTTGATTTCAATGAACCTGCTATTTGTGGTTTCTTTAACAAGTGTCTTTAAGGCATTTGTTACTTGTTAGCATAACCCTTTATTTTATTGGTGCATTTTAAATTATGACTACTAAAATTAAACTTGGAAGTAAGGTATGAGATTTGTACTCCCCTAGTTAGAAAAAAATATTTAAAACATGTCTATTGAATTTAGCATGTGATTACTCTTTGTAATTGCATGGTTAAGCCATTAGCCTATAAATATGTCTATATGTTGATAGTATTTCTATTCAAACAAAGTAAAATCCACCATGCCACTTATCTTGCAATCTCTAAAAAATTTATGTATGGTATGAGCATACAGGCTAGTAGCTTCACCAGAGCTGGACTACAAAATGAGATGAAGTGGTAAATGTACCATGTTTTGAATGATATATTATAGTCAGCTAGTATCTTCACCATATCCCAATTAATTTGAGGGTATCTATATGGTTACATGCAAGAGGTGTGTACCATTCACCACTGAATTTGAGAATCAAAACAGTACCACAAAGGTATATGAATGATAAAATAATTGCATATAAGATAGTTTGATGCAGAGTTGTGCCTTAGTAGCTACATAAATAAGTCCCCTATGTACTTACATAATTATTGAAGGGCAAGGTTGTCTATGAGATTTAGAATGCCAATCATGAATTTGGTGTTCTATTTTTTTTCTCTATGTGTGTGCGCGCGCATGTGCGTGCATGCGCACATGTGTGTTTGTGTGTGTCTTGATTAAATTTTAATTTTGATTATACACCCCTTGGTTCCCATGAGTAGAACATATGGATAGTTCCCACATTGGTAAATCACTTCATCTCTTTCTATCCATCTTGAGAACCATCGAACTTTCCTCTCATTAAGATTTACTAGAAGTCTAGCCCAATCTTGATTATTCATAACAAGCACATTACACATCTTAAACTCTTCGATCGAGCAATACATTTTGTAGTTATTAGCAAAGACATTATTGATAAGCCAAACATAAAGGGTAGACAAGCAGCATAATAGCTTCTTTCCTTTCTTTTCGATACAGTGAGTGAATGCTAAGTATGTGTTTGCGAGAATGGCTAGTACAAGGCTCTTCTTATCCCTAAAAGCCAAGAAAACTTCGATTGCTGCAAGATCCACATATTCATCAATATGCGGAAACTAAATATTCCATTCTTCCCTCCAAATACTTTTGGTGAAATCCTTTGTAGACATTATGATTTTTCTCTTCCATTTGCAACTCTTCTATTTTAACTCTCAAAATAGTAGCAAATAGTTCTTGGGAATAATATTGACCCATGATAGATATCCTTCAAAGGGTATCCTAATATTTGTGAATATTCCTCCGATGTTGGGGCTAATTGAAAGTCTCTAAATGTAAATCACCTCAATGAAAGATAATAGAATTGAGATAAAGAAGAAATAATCTCTGCTTTTCCCATATGAATTGTCAATATTTTATAGAATGTTGTATTTTAATTTTAACTTACAAACAAGTTATATAATGAAAATGATTTGTTAGCATTATTGTTCATCGGCAAATACTCAATAATAGTCTCAAACTCAAATATGCCAAAATCAGAGTCGTCCATGAGATTTTGAGTGTTATATGCTAATTATAAATTTGGTATTATATTTTTTTTGTATGCGTGCTCGCACATGTGCGCATGCGTGCATATATATTTTGATAATTAAATGCATATAAGTGTAATATAAAACATGTGTGAGAAACTAGTCATTAGTTGTTTTAAGACAACTTCCAATGAAATAAAACATTATAGAAGACAAGTTAAAGATTGTATGCATGCATCAATGTTGAAAAATTGACACAAAGTAAAACTACAATAGAATCATAACCAAAGTAGCTATATAAAACTTCTATATATTTCTATTGAACTAAGACTGGGATTAGGAGCTAGTTTTTGATTAATTTGAAGTTATATTTTCTATTATGCTTACTAAAACTACACTTGCAAGTAATGTATAGGATTTGTATTTCTTTTTTTAGAGAAAATATATTCAAAACATGTCAATTGAATTTGGGATGTAATTACATTATATCTTATTCAAATATCATTTATTTTATTGTTGCAAATTAAATTATGCCTACTAAAATTAAACTTGGAAGTAAGGCATGAGATTTGTATTTTCCCCTTGTTAGAAAAAAAAAAAATCAAAACATGTCTATTGAATTTGGTATATGATTACTCTTTGTTATTGCATGGTTAAGCCATTAGCCTATAAATATGTCTATATGTTGATAGTATTTGTATTGAACAAAATAATTACATCTTTCAAGTCTTTGAACTTTGATATTATAACAAAGTCCCTCAACCTCTTCTTCTTCTTCTTCGACTTTGATATTAAAGGAAAGGGACTTTGATAATCCAGAGTTTCGACCAGAAATCAAACTAAGTATTCATTAGTTATTTATATACAACCTCTTGTAAAATAAAATATTATATCAGACAAGTTGAAAATCACATCAATATTGAAAAGTTTACTTCAAATCAAAACTACAATAGAATTGTAACAAGGTCTTGTTAATGAGTGCACTCTGGAACACCCTTTAAGTATTTTAAATTAAGTAATTATTTTTTAAAAATGTCAAAGTTCAATTTTCAATGCACTGATTACATAAACTTTCTTAAAAAAAAAATACTATTTAAAGTCATTAACTAGTGCCCTGAGAGCATTAGATGACATTCTCCTTATAACAAAGGTAGTTATACATGTTGTTGGAACAATTTTCGTACACTTGAACCTGTTGTTGAAAAATTAGTACACAAACATAAAATAATTTGTTAGAAAAAATTATTAGGCTGAGTTGCGGACTAGGTCGCTTTCTTTAAGACGATTCGCGGCTCTGCTTCAGAAGTACAACAATTCAATCTTGCCTCGTCGTCTCCAGGATAAAACAGCCTTCCAAGACTTAAAATATGAGTACTCTCTGCACAAAGAGAACTAACCGAAACAACACCCTAAAAATTACTAATACTGCTCGGAATGCCAAAAAAGATTTTGAAAGTTTTTTTTCTTATTCGTGAGATTGCTTGCTTTTAACCTGTACCAAGTTATTCTCCTTTTATACAAGTCTCCCACTATCACTTACTCCCTCCGTCCCTTAATATAACCTCCCTTTTGTTTTTTTTTTTGTCCCTAAATATAACCCCCTTTTCAAATTACAACACACATTAATTATTTTTTTTATATATACCCTTATTTAATACTACTACTAATTCTAAAATTACAATAAATTGACTTTTCACATTATCTCTTTAATGAGGGTAATTTTGTAAAATTGTACTATAAAACAGACACATTAATTACACCAACAACATTTGAAAAAAGCAATAGGTGGCTATATTAAGGGACGGAGGGAGTAAAAACTATTAAATTCATATTTGATTCTAGTAGATAAAATCAACTCTCTAATAAATGTGTCAGATTACATTCAACCAAAAAATTGAATAGAAAAACGTTATGTTCCCTTATACAAATATGTGACCAAATTAATGTGTAGTAATACCATTAATATAATACTAAAAGTACTTGAATCCGTTGAAACTAGGAAAGACATATTGTAAATTGAAATTGATTGTCACTAAACAAGATGAAAAAAAATCGTCTGGTATAAAAGATTTTTAATATGAATAAATTCATTCTTTTATGTACAAAAGTCAAAAACAATGACATTTTGAAATTCAATTTGTTCCATAACCGATCATAAAAAAAAAGTAAAATATATTTTATTAAAATTCTACTAAATAAAATATTATTCTTAATAAAATCTCCAACACATGTATTATCTCACACTAGCTACGACATCAGCATATTATTTTTTGAATATCATCCTTTTTTCATTTTTGCTGCAAAATGACTAATAGTTTGTTCATATAATTTGAGAAAATTAATTGGTTTGGATACGCATATGTGGGTCAATCTATCAAATTTTTGCAAGTCTCTTCTGTAAGTGTAAGTCTAGCCTTTTGTATACACCTCTTCTTCTTTTATTGACAAGAGATGCACCTCTTATTAAAAAATATACTTTATATACTAATATTTATGTTTAGGTTAGAATATGAAAAATATATTCACAACAATATTTTATAAAAAGTATGGAAGGTTGATAATGGCATTAGTTTGAAGATATTTTTTTTTTTATCATTGATTAAAATATGATTATATTTTATGTTAGTTGTAAGGATGACTATTTTTTTAATGAAAAAAATAATAATTTTGTTATTAGTGAAATTCTAGTTTATGCATGACAGATGTTAGACACAATATTCGAGACAACATGTATAACGTACTGATAATATAATCATAAATAACAGTAGATAAAAGCAAAGCAATAAAGGAGGACATAGAGAATTTGGCAACTCTGTTTGGTGCAACGTCACCTACGTCTGATGCTCATTCATCCAAGAAGGGAAACTCACTCTCAATAGTATTAGTTCACCTAGTCTTATATGAACAAACCTTGTTCAATGTCTTTTCACCTAATACTACATGTGTATTTCTATCTAGGACTTCCCCTAAATATGATAAACTCCTCTCACTTTCTCTCAATCACTCACCGTAATGATTGACTCAATCACAATTACAATAGAAGATGTATTACAACTCAACTAACACACACCAACTCTAAACCTTGTGATGAACAATAACAACGCTAGAGTAGTGTACAAATAAAACACAACGACTCAACAACAAAACCCTAAAACCTCATATCTTTAATACTGATTTCGCACGTAGTAACTAGGGTTAAGTCTCTTTATATAGTCATTCATCTGCATGAGTTTTTCTTCAATGGGCTTAACAAATAATAACATTGTCCACAAAAATATATTTACACCAAATCTTTTTGAGTATAGCTTAAAGTGCACGATACAACTGACATCAAACAACCTTCTAGAAGCACAACGTAACTTGGGACACAAGTGAACACACTACGCTTCTGGAAACACACGAGAAATATGTCACACCACCTTGAGCCTAGATGATGCACTACATGCTAGAACATCTTGTCTCACATCTTGCTTGAACATATTGTTTTAACTATACGTAGCCAATCAACGATCAAAAGAACAACAATTAGGGGTCCATTTTCAATAGTATAACAATGTCTCTTATTTGATTGGGAGGACGACCACCCTAGAGACCACCCCCGCCCAAAATAACATGCTACTGAAGACCACAACCAAGAGCTGGAACAGATGTAGATGATACCATCATCCCAAGCAATGTTGTGAGGTAAAGTCTGAACCCATAAAGTTTCTACTTCATTTTATTTTCCACTTTTGTATAATCAAAGTTTCTACTTTCTAGTTCTGCTGTAGAATAATCCTGCCTGCTATCATCTCTTTATTATGCAGAATATTTGTAACAGTATCAAGAAATATGTTTCAACTTCGATCCATCCTAGAGGTTGGATCAGTCAAAAGTCAAAACAGAGTTCAAATCCTTGTGAATGAAAAGATGCAAAATTCACATCACACAAGTCCCATAAAAAACAAGCACAAGACTAGTGAGTTTGAATTAACTGACTATTTACTGAAACACTTAATTGGAGAAAAAAATAATCTTGGATTGACTAAAAATATTCTAATTAAAAAACTCATAATTAATAACAACTTCTCACTTCTCAACCTTTTCAAATGATACTTTATTTAATTTAACCACATATATATAGGGGCTTCTATAATACTTAACTTAATGAAAAGCTTTCAAAAGCTATAACTTCATCCAAAATGGATCAAAGAGTATGAACAAAAGGTAGACCTCGACAAAGAGATTCGCAGTGCACAATGAAATTGAACCAATTCTATCAGAAGTAAGACCAATACTAACTCCTGAGTAGCAAGAGTGAGTAATTTGCAGTCCACATTTTCTTCTTTAAGCAAAATTGCTCATGCATTCTTTAATTTATTTATGGTAACATATACACTTCCTAGGTAAAGACCACACATTAGTCATTTACGTTTTTTCCCAAGTAAGGGTCGCAAATGCATTATGCCTCTTTAAAAAAAATGCAATATTTACCACGCACAAAGTGATACAACAAGCAAGGACCTAAAATGAACTAGGATAAAGAAAGCAGGGACAGATGGTGCAGGAGCAGTTTGGACATTGCAGCAGCAGCAGCAGCAACAGCAAAATTACAAAATTTACCTTGCAAAATAGGAGAAAAAAAAATTCATTTCCATTACACATTTACACCATTAATCATTAAGAGATAGTACTACTAATTAATAAGAAACTAGTTATCGTTCCATGTTTGAACCAAGTTGGCTAGTGCTTTTGTGGATGACCCAAATTCTCCAAGTGCAGCCCTAGCCATGTCTTTGAACTTCAAACTCCTTTCCCTAATCTCTCTCCCTCTCTCAGATTCCATCAACTCTCTCACCCTCTTCTCCACTTCCGCTCCTGTCACAAACCCATCACCTTCCCTTTGCTCCACCGCAACAGCCATCTTCATGTCCTCCACCATCACATTCCTATTAACATGCTGCTCTGCATACAGTGGCCATGCAATCATTGGCACTCCAGCAACCACCCCTTCAAGAACCGAGTTCCAGCCGCAGTGGCTCACAAACCCACCAACCGATTCGCGACTCAGCACCTCCACTTGTGGGGCCCACGACCTCACCACCAGGCCCCTCTCTTTGGTTCTCTCTATAAACCCACTTGGCAAAACAGAACTCAACTCAAACTCCCCAGTTGTATCGTGAACTTGTTTCGTTCCTAGATGTTCTTGTACCGGACTCTTCACAACCCATAAGAATCTGTGTCCACTTCTCTCTAACCCTTCAGCTATTTCCTTCAATTGTGCCATCGAGAATGATCCACGACTTCCAAAACACAAGTACACCACACTTTTACTTGGTTGTTTATCTAGCCATGACAAGCAATCTTTGATGTCCCTTGCTTCATCTGATTTTCAAGTAAACCATCAATGCTTATTTTTTTATAGGCATAACTTCATTACAATTATAAAGAACAAAACAAGAGCAGCAAGAAGCGCTACAAGTTTAAATTACAGATAGAGATATAAGGCAAACAAAATGGTTTCAATCTAGTCCGTCCATTCATATTTTGTCCGTTGAATTCAGACCATATCTTGATCTAAATTTCAAGATTTAGCAGCAGACCCTCAAAGGATCAATGTTCTAAAGATTCATTAGTCATACTTTTTTGGGCAAATTCTATTGATAAGCGGTCTATTGTGAACCGGTGCTTCAAAATCATTTGAAACTTCAACGACGATAGACATGAAGTAGAATTTCGCAGTCACCCTTGCCCTCACGGTTGGGACGATGACTTGATCGGCAATTATTCAACAAAACGAAGGGAAAATGAATATCCGTGCCTCAAAACTCAATTCATATTTGTTTTTGTCAAACAAACACGGATCAAGTAATTGTCTCCTCCGCAAAGACAAGAGGACCATAAGCATCTATTTTTGACGTTATCGTTGTTAAGAGATTCTCTAGTAACTCTATAGACCAACTATATGCAAAAAAGATTTGTATAGTAAAAGTAAAGTGGATATTTTTTAATAACACATATTGCATGTTTGGATACACGTCCAAGGCATTTTTGTATAGAAGCTGCTCTCTCTAGCTTCTGATGGACGCACGGTGGCGGTGGGATCACGTAGTTCCCAAAACACAGTCATAGTGTATGTTCTGTTCTACTTTTGTAGGAGCCAAAATTGATTCAATAGATCTGTAAATAATTAATTTTGACATGTTTGGTTGTTTTGCCTCAGAATTGATTTTACCTTGTAGTTAGAAATTCGAGTTTTCTATTCTAGAACCGATGTTTACACTGAAATTCATTACTCAACTCACTCTTATAGAATGCATCCACCAAACTTAAATCACTCTACTTTGCTCGCTTTTATCCAAAATCTAACTATACAGAACACATAGCATTCAAGTGAACTGACCTGGTTGTTGAGCATCAGCAATCAACGGTCCAATACAGTAAACCGGCGGCGGTGAACTTCCTTCAACATCCGGAAAACACGCACCATCCTCAACCGCTCTAACCGCCACAACCTCCAATTCACGAAAAGTATTGACCACAATCCCCTTCGCCTTCGAAAGATGCTCACAAAAATACAACATGTCCCAATAAGCAGGATCATCTCTATCAAGCACCGGGTCCGGCATCAACACCGCATTCAAAGCCGCATTCCCCGGTGCAGAAATCTCAACTCCAACCATATCCTTAAACGATGTGTCGGTTTCCGTGTGGATTTTTGGGAAGTAGGAATATAGAGCAAGTACAGCAGCACCGGATGTGAAGAAATAGTAAACAGGGATTTTCATGGCGGAAGCTGTTTCCATGGCGGAGGTACAGAAAAGGTCGATGATGAAGGCTTTGATAACAACAGAGGTTTGGATGATTTGACGGAGTTTGGACTCGACGTTGACGGAGTTTGATTTGATGAACTGAAATGCGGTAGCAGCTTTGCTTTGAGTGGTGGTGTGGTTGATGGCGGCGGTGGGGAGACGGTGGAACGTAATGGAAGAGTGGGAAGATGAAATTCGGTTGATGTAACTGTGGATGGATGGATGGTCCATGAAGCCAGTGGTGAGAAGGATAGTGATGGAGAAGTGATGATAGCGGTGAATGAGAAGTTTGGCTAATTCTACCATGGAAATTATATGGCCTATGCTTGGTGCTGGATACATTACTATTGCTGCTGTTGTTTCTTCCATTTTTTATTTTGTTTGGTATGAGTGAGTGATGGAGTGGAATAAATATAGTGATGAAGAAATATAATAGAATAGAATCAAATTATTGAAGTTGAGAAAGACAAGTTTCACCTGTTCAACCTTATTCCAATATAATAGTATTACTATACTAAAAGCAAATATAAAACATTGCATGCCACCTAGTGGTGACAGTGACCAAGTTTCACGTGTTCCACGCTTGCTTGCATCAATATACTCTTTTTATTCTCAATTATAAACAATCTTTGACTTTTTAAATTCATGGAACAAAAACCACAATTTAAACACAGATTCATGGATAAAAACATTTTATTTATGATTTCAATAGAGATCTAAGCACGTAATCAAATCTTGTTCTTTCTAAGTTCACACTTGCAATTCATTTTTTTTTGCAACTTCATCCCAAACCCATAGATTCATTCCCAGAAAACACAGAATTTCATTCTCAACTTCATCCTAAACTCAAAATTTCATCCCAAACTCATAAATTCATTCCAAATCCAGAAATTAATCCCTAACAACACCCTTGCAATATGAAAATCTCAAATGCAACCCAACATTTCTATTGTAAATTCGGACTTAAAATCACACCAATAAAACTATGATGTGTGGAGCAAAGGAAAGTAGTAATCAATATCAAAGTAACCCACAAACAACAACAACAATAATAAACCTAGATTTAGTCTAAGAAACAAGTGAAAAGCACAAAACCACAAGCAAACAAACACACCAATAAATATTTACCCAGTTCGGTTCAACTTAACCTAGGAAGAGATTGATCTCTCCAATCCACTATCAATGGGTTCTTACAAAGAGATACGGCTAAAGAAATTAGTTTAAAAGTTCACAAAGAACAAACTCTAATTTCTACCATTTTTCCCACTATCACCAATGAACAAGATACTCAGTTATTTTCACTTACCAAGGTGTTTAAAAATGTTTGCCAACCCAACAGAACCTCCCAAAAGAACTCTAATCAAAACCTTTAACGCTTAAGTTATCTCCTTTGATTTCCCAATTTCTCTCTCTTGAAGCCTCACTTGAAACATGAAGAATGAAGCCTTATATAAGGTCCTGAGAAAATCGTGCACCTTATATAGGGTTCAGATTCTGAGAAAATCATGCCCCTATTTTCCCATTCGTACAGGTACTATGTGAGCCTTATGTGCAAAATCGTGCCTGATTTTTACAAATCATGACCTGATTCTTGCCGAACCAAAAGTCCCAAAACCTTCTCCAAATCATGCCACGATTTTTGCTCAACTTCAATCATCAATTTTGAGACAATTCTCAACATTCTCCACTTTGACTCTAAATTGATGGTGATACTACTTTAATCATCAACCACCATTCCCGTTTTCATTTTCCATTGCTTCCAACTACACACTCCACAAGTTTCCACCCTTTGCCTCTTTAACCCTCAGAATGTCTTCCACCCTCTTGAAGATCCTTGCATCCAACTACTCTAAGATTTTATGTAGTGCCAAATTCATAAATATTAAAGTATATATCCTCCTCAACAATCTAGTTCGTAGCTGAATTAAGAAATTATTCATTATTCAACTCACTACTTTTTCGTGATTGTATAAAAAAATTATTCATTTTACATTCAACTCATGTTTAGCCAAAACAAACACACTTAGCAAGTAAAGTGAACTGACCTGGTTGTTGAGCATCAGCAATCAACGGTCCAATACAGTAAACCGGCGGCGGCAAACTTCCTTCAACATTCGGAAAACACGCACCATCCTCAACCGCTTTAACCGCCACAACCTCCAATTCACGAAACGTATTAACCACAATCCCCTTAGCCTTCGAAAGATGCTCACAGAAATACAACATATCCCAATAAGCAGGATCATCTCTATCAAGCACCGGTTCCGGCATCAACACCGCATTCAAAGCCGCATTCCCCGGCGCAGAAATCTCAACTCCAACCATATCCTTAAACGATATGTTGGTTTCAGTGTGGATTTTCGGGAAGTAGGAATACAGAGAAAGTACAGCAGCACCAGAAGTGAAGAAATAGTAAACTGCAATTTGCATTGAGGAAGCTGTTTCCATGGCAGAGGTACAGAAAAGGTCTATAATAAATGCTTTAATAACAGAGGTTTGCATGATTTGACGGAGTTTAGATTCTACGTTGACTGTGTTTGATTTAATGAACTGAAATGCGGTAGCAGCGAGGCTTTGAGTGGTGGTGTGGTTGACGGCGATGGTAGGGAGACGGTGGAACGTGATGGAAGAGTGGGAAGATGAAATTCGGTTGATGTAACTGTCGATGGATGGATGGTCCATGAAGCCAATGGTGAGAAGGATAGTGATGGAGAAGTGATGATAGCGGTGAATGAAAAGTTTGGCTAATTCTACCATGGAAATTATGTGGCCTATACCCGGTGCTGGATACATTACTATTGCTGCTGTTGTTTCTTCCATTTTTATGTTTGTTTTGGTATGAGTGAGTGATGGAGTATGAAGAAATTGGATACGTTGAATTGAAGGTAGAGAGAGAACAAGTCTTCTTAAAGTGGAAAGTTATGCTTGGTTGTTTCTACTTCTACTACAAGAGATATTAAGAACGTTAAATACATGGACCGTAGTTAGCCACATTAGAGATAGAGAGCAGCTTCAGCACGTGTGAACGGGTATATGATATTTCTATGAATAGAAAAAAAAAAATTAAAAAAATGGTCGGGAATAAAGTTTCCATCAATAAATTTTGTAAATTTGTATATTTTATCAGCTATAAAAAAAGTTTGTTTTAATTTATTTATTATGTTTGCAAAAACAAATTTTTATACATTGATATGATAAAATTTACAAAACTAATGATTAATTTCAAGAGCGAAATGATATATGTTGTTGATACTATTATTTAATCATTGAATATTGTCAAATATTTTTGCGAGACGAAATAATGGACAGGAAAATAGGCTGAAAAAAATGTTTAATATTAGACAGCAGTTTGAAAGAAGATTTGCAAAATAATCATGTAGTCCTCCAAATTAGTAAGATTAACCGATGACATTTTAGAAAAAATAGTGGATATTAATTTTTTTATATTAGTAGTAGTAGATTGCACACTCTTCAAATATATTTTCTTGAAACAAGGCAAAATGTCTAACAAACATTTGTAGTAAAATCTCGTTAAAAATATGTATATTATGTGTGAAAGTTATTTTCACCTAAGAGTTCACCCATTTCCCTAGAATGTTCAAATGACTTGATACATTTACAAACATACCCAAAGGTCTTGCCCCTAGACCTAGTATTTGATAAATATTTATAATATTCTTAAAAATAATGAAGTTATATAAGTTTAAATTTAAATATAAATATAAATTTTAGCATCATCTCATATTTCAAAAATGTGTTAAGATGAATTTATACAATCACCTTTGTTTTCTTAAATTATTTATTACCAGTGTTTATGCTTTCATAGACACACATCCCACTTTACCTTCCACCAACCATATTTGTGTCAAATTCCAAAAGGGAAAATCAAATAGGAACGTACCAAATGAAATCACCTATTATATAAACAATTGGTGTAAACTCACAAGATGGGTCATGGACAAAACAATATTTTCAAAAAAATAAAATAAAATTAGTATACAATGTAAAGCATATTTTTCTCACACAGTCTTCAACAAAATTCCACTATCTTTGCCTATAAATGCAGGAGAAAAGAATAAATTTACCTAAAGAACCAAAAAGCATATGACAAGAAAGAAGCATAGTGCAATTTCTGGGCTTTTACCCTATTTCTATTTCCCATTGTACTGAGTAGTATTATGCTTCTTATGGAGTTTACTTTACAAGCTGTAATGCCCTAAATTATGCAAAAGAATATGAGGTTGTGATTATAAGAATCATTGACTCTTAACGTGTTGGGATTGGAACTTGGAAATATATTTCTTCCTTATCAAATAACCACTCTTGTGGCATTAAAATATACAAGAAATGATATATGGTCTCACATTTAAAAGCAACAATTGAAGCTTTGTTGCTACAAACTCACTATTTCTTTTGTAAGGGCAACCAAGCTTGAACCAAGAGTTAATGCCCATTTGTCAAAATGTTTTCTGTCCTACTTTGATAATCTAACTTTCTGTGATTAATCTCTTTCCTGCACATTAACAAAAATATCATCAAGCTTGAACCAAGAGTTGATGCCCAAAAACAGTAATATGAATGGAAAGAATTATGCTCAGTTTGGATTAACTTTATACTTGCAAAAAAATTTCAATCAAAATAAGTTTATGACTCTTTACTTACACAGAAGTCCTTACAGGCTTAAAAAATATTATAGAGAACTGTACGATTCTCTACTCAACACTGCTTCTATTGTACTCGGTTTTTAATAATATTGTAGATACTCATTCTCATTTGTTTTTTAAAAACATTGTAACAAACAGATGAAAAACTCTTAAATGGTTATATTTTTTAAAAGAGCCATAACGAATGGGTTGAAAATTTCAAGGGGATGCAGATATTACAAGCTGAAAAGAGAGTCCTTGAAACCAAGTTGGTTACGGAAGCAGATCTTTTACTATATATTAAGTATTAGATTTAAGGGAAAACCTGAGACAGTGCCATAGTTCGTCATAATGAAGGAGACCGACAATTCTTCGCTTCCTCTCTCTAATGTGATTTCCACCACGTTTAACTACTGGTAATTGCTTAACGCCCTTGGCCTCCATCAACTCTCTGGCCATGGCCAAATTAGTATTTGGATAACAAGTTAAAAGTCCACGTGCTCGTCCACGATAGCTCATTCCTCGAGTACAAACAGAGGAAACAAGCAATGTGTTCACCTGTCAAATATTAAATACAAATTATTATTATTAGAAAAAACCGACAGTAAAAAGGAAGTATAGACAGTTTAAATAAGATTCCTAAGATTAAATTAATGACAATTTCAAGTTCTATAAATAATAATTGGTATGTAGAAAACATTTCCTTTCATCATCTTTTTCTGTCATATTCTGATAAATTTCTCAGAAATAATTTGCAAACAGATACTCTTCAAATATATAAAGACCAGGGGCATTTTCTACATACATCCAAAGGATCTGAGTCACTCTTAGAAGTCTCATTAGACTTCTCGGATAGACACCTTCTAATGTCACCATATGTTAATATCCCTTCAAGAAAATCATCTTCGTCAACTACCAGCACACAGTTTTGCTGGCTGTCATGCATGATTTTGATTGCATCTTTGAGGATTACAGATGATGGAACCTTCAGATAGTATTTCGACATGGCCTGAGAAACCTGACAAGAGGAACAATGACATTGAGAAATTAGGTATGTTTGGATTGATTTATTTGAACTTATCTATTGACATAAGATCTTGTGAGTGTATCTGGGAGAGCTTATGGAAATAGCTAATGACATGTCCTTAAGTTGTTTTCAGCTTATTTCCATTAGCTCTCCGAGATAGCTTATGCAAATAGCTAATAGGTTATATGAAAACAATGACTTTATTTTATTATGTTATTGAATTAGCTAATACATGAGCATTGATATGATAAGCGCTTATGTTATAAGCACTTAATTAAGCTATTTATACAAGCAGTCTTAACAACAAAAGATGGAAGCTGTTGATGATCAGGAAGAAAAAGAAAAATGCTATCTCAACCTTAAGTTTGTCTAGAAATAGTTCTTCATCGATTTCTTCAAGCTCGGAACCATCTCCAATGATGCAGAGTTCTAAACCATTCCCATCATCATCTTCATTATTTGAAACTGAAGAATATCCTCTAGCCAAATTTCTTTTACCAGGTGGATCACTCTCCTTCCCCTGATTTGTCACTGAGGGAACCCAAATGGCCAACCCAACAGCCCCCTGAGAAATTTTGCCAATATATAAGTTGAAAATGTTAATTAAACATAAGAAACTTTAATATTAGTAAAAAGATACGGTAACCATCAATGACACAATGGAACCATGTCAGGACTCATTTTGTTAGTCCTGTCATTCATATGAACTAGCAGAGCAGTGGAACAATACACAAATCAAAACTGAGCAGAAAATAATAAAATAGAGAATTTTATTGATTACCATGAGAGGAAGCAGTATTCTATAATCTTTTGTGAGCTCAAACAGAAGTAGAACTGAAGTCAAAGGAACAGAACAAACAGATGCTAGTGTAGCAGCCATTCCAACCTGCACAAGTTAAATTAACTTTTTAACTATCTGAATTTACATCAACCAAATCAACCTCGATGTCGACAGTGACATTCCTACAACTGACATACTTCACAGCAGTGTTGTCAAAAAGTGGCTATAATGGCACTATAGAATAGCAGAATTTTAGCAAACCGCTACTGTTCTGCGATACGCAATTTAGTACAAAGTGTAGTTCAATGGTGGTTAAAGCAGCACTATAGCACAGTAGTGTACCAGAATTTGAACAAACAACTATTTTCCACGAGCTACAATTGACGACGCAATGCTTCATGGGTAGTAAAGTCGGCTTACCAGAGCATAAGCCTGGGGTTGTGCAACAGCAGCATTTCCAGGAATTGCTGAATTGATAACTTCTGCAGCAAAGCCTCCAAACACAGCACCAACTGCAGCACCAATCATTAAACTCGGTGCATAAAGACCAC
Organism: Medicago lupulina; assembly: GCA_958299785.1. Taxonomy (NCBI): domain Eukaryota; kingdom Viridiplantae; phylum Streptophyta; class Magnoliopsida; order Fabales; family Fabaceae; genus Medicago; species Medicago lupulina. The sequence continues at coordinate 65,972,987 of OY283144.1, forward strand.
CTACCAGCCCAGATCCCTTGCAAAGAGCTGTGGCAATAACCTTAGCACCTGCTAATTGAGTTAGAAGCCATATTCCAGGAGCAGAAGCACTCTTTCCGGTACGAAGAATTTCTTCCACATTTGTGAAACCCCAGTATAATATTCCGGGATATTTAAGGGCAATGATCCCAGCTCCTAAACCACCTATGGCAGGGCAGACTACAGTAGGAAGGCCGAATTTCTCCTGGATATAGTCAAAAAATTTGGTGAACCAAGCAACCAAACGAGTCATTGCAACGCTTACAACGCCACACAGCATTCCTAATATCAGGTATAAAGGTAATTCTGCATGCAACATCATGACGAAATATCAGACAACATGTGTATGGTAAGGCTTCTTTCATTGAAAAACATAAAATGGATCAAAGTTTAAATAGGGTCCCATAAACTTTTGTTAACAACAATTTTAGCAATTAGTGCCCTGCGGGAAATAGCAGACCACCAAAAATCTGCTATATGAAAGCGGAAGCCATGTAGCGGCTGAACTAAGTCAATTTTATATATAAAAAGGTACTCTGCAGACAAATAAATTAAAATAAAAAAGAGAATGGAGTCAAAGCATAGCTTACATATGAATGGTTTACATATTACGATGAATATAGGAGTAATACTCATTGACTCATCAGTTTTTCTATTATAAAAATAGGCCCTATTTGATGCATACAGATTCTTCAGTTTTAATATTTTATAAAATCCTAAAATGCTCTTTTTTTTTCTCCTATTGGCGCTACATCAGTTAGCAGAAACTGAAATAGCGGCCCTTATTGTCCTATTAGTGAAACAAGGATAGCGTCATCAATATCTGATGTGCTATAGCGCCTCTGCTTGACAACACTGGTTGACATCAGAGCTTAATTACAGTTAACTATCTCTTATGCCTTTCTATATTAAAATAGATTATTTGGAGCATCGAAAATAAAGTTTCAGATATAGAACATGGCTATTAGGTGCATTGGGATTTGAATAAAAATTTAGAAGACGGTGGGCAAAAGTAAAAAATAAATATACATCATTCAATTTTCTTGAGAGAAAACAAGGAGGTAACACATGAACTAGTTAAAAATCTTTTTTTTTTTTTAAAAAAGTGATTTTTTGGATAGTAAACAAACAAATAGCTTCAGATTTTTTATGAATCTTTAAAAAAATCGCTAGATTTTTCTACCACAAAATCTATTTTTTATTAAAGCTAAAACAAACGCACCCTATATGAGGTGACAAAATTAGCGATAATAACTCATAAAAAATAATAAATAATGGGCAGTGATGTCTCCGAAGTGGAGATGTTTCCTCTAATGATGTGACAATGAGCCTCAATGTGTTCGGTCTTCTCAAGCACAAGATTGGGGACAAAATAGAATGCAACTTGCTTGAACAAGTGTCATTTGCATGATCTTCTCAAATTGAAGATCCATCAGCATTTGCTTTAACCAAAGAGTTCACGATTGGTGGATGTCATGGCTCGGTGTTCTGGTAATTGATCTTACAATTACATTATGTTTCTTAAATTTCTAATATAATATGTTACCTCCTATGAACATACAATACCTAGAGGTAAATCGCTAATTAGTAAGAGAACACTCCCAATTGACATTTGAGTATTCAACAATCTGAGTATCTCAATTATCTTCATATGGACCCACACATTTTCCATGTTGTATGAATTATTCAAAATATACAGATCATAGAATCTTTTCAACACCTTTTCCTATAACTCTCTTCGAAGATACAGTTATTCAACCCCTTTTCCTAGAACTTTTTTAACATATTCCAAGATACAGATCATAGCATCCTAAAAGGGATAAGTTGGACAAATAAATGTGAGGTACTTTAGTTTTACAACCATTCTTCTTCATATTACTAATTTTGGTAGTGGCTTCTGCTGATCTTATAGAAGTCTGACGAAAAGACCTATAGGAGTGTAATAGGATTTCCATTTAACAAACCTACTTCCCCAAGTATGTCTATAGCATCCCTGGATTGCACAATTTCAATTCTTTGGAGATAGAAAGATTTGCCTAAATCTCGAGTCTTAAAAGTGATGATAGAGATGTTTTACTCGAGTGATAACAATACTGTAGGACGGATTTAAGACAGATTTGATTTCACAAATAAAATAAAAAGGATGAAAAAGGAAAAAGCATGTCACAGATTCACAGACATATATGAAGACTATCCTGAACCATACTCAAAAAGTGGAGCAATGTTAAAGAATAGTACCAGCAGCAGATTTCAACTCGTACTCGGGCACTGTAAAAGCTGATTGGGTTCCCTGTAAGACATTTGATACAGTTGATGAAATAACAGAAGCCAATATAATCATGGCAGTTGTAAATGGAGGAGAATTCTCTGCACGAAGAGGCCTCAGCACAGTTTCAATAGCAAAAAAACAACCTGCAACTGCTGCATTGAAGCCTGAAGAAAGAAAAATGCAAAGCTAAAACAACCAACATCGTACTCCGAAACCAACCAAAATCAGAAAGGAAACACAAGTTTGATGTAATTCTCTAGTTAAGCTAGAAGCCAGAGCTTGGAAGTAAAATGTCTATGGACTCAATTTTCACAGATATAGCATTTTTAAACTCAAACAAAGTTTGACTTTCATAGTATTAATCAACATTGGAAACCTTTTATATAGCAAAAGATATTAATTTTTCAAAAGCTCTATAAATAAATAAGGCTTAATTACATTTTTAGTCTCTCTAGTTTGGACAAAGAGGGACTTTGGTTTCTCAAATCTTTTTTGAGCTAATGAAGTCCCTCTACATTAAATTTTAAGCAAATGTCGTCAAATTGTTATTTTTCTTTTACCTAAACCCATTAAATTCTCATTTTTTTTATAAAAAAAATTGGGGTTTATGATGGATTTGCGATATTAAATGATTTTAAAAGTTTTTAATTTAGCTAAAACTTAAGGATTCTGCAAGATGCGGGAATAGCATTTGAAGATGGGAAAGTTTAGGAAAATCACCTCTAGGTATATCTCACTTTACTTTTCTATAAATTCACTTAAATAGTTAATTGGTGGTGACACTTTTAGCTTTTGGTTTAGAGCAGATGTGATTTGAGGTTAGAAAAGAATATAATTTCTCTAGATGTTAAGACCTTTTAATTTTAGTATCATGCTTGGAAAATCCTCCTTAATTGTGCACACACCCCTCCAGCTTCCTAATTGTGTCATTTGGGTTGCCTTCATTGCAACCTCCAGCTCGTTCATTATGTTGGGTGTCAGAGGATGAGTTTAGTACTGCCTCGAGATATGGCCCGAGTAGTGCTTATAAAGCTTGAGCAGTCATCGCCTTGCATATCAGTTTTGTAGGGTTTGAGTTAGGCCCAACCCAAACTATAAAACCGCCATTTCTCAATTATAGACCCGAAAAAATCTCCAAACCCTAACAGTCAAATTACGATAACATTGCATCAAACAGGTAACCAAAAAAGTCAAACATAAACAACCCTAACAATATCACATATAGAAAAGGAAAAGAGTCAAAAGAACCTTCTCAATGAATGCCTAGACCTAAAATAATCTAATGGGAATCATCATTAAGCCACCCTTGCATGAGTACAAACTCAAGCAGGTATAATGACCCAAGCCCTATGCTTGACAATGCAGTGCAAGGCCACGAAAATGTTTTATGCCTTCATCATTAAAAAGTTACAAGGAGCCTTAAATGACCAGAATATTAGAATATATGTCGAAATGAGTTTTAAATAGTGATTCAATAAGATTGCTAAGCTACCTGAAGAAATTCCAGCTGCTGCACCAGCAGCAACAAGTGCTATTTTTCTTTCTCTATTGTTTTCCATCATTAACGAGAAACCATTGGCGCACGACTTTCCGATATCAACACTAGGACCTTCAGGACCCAATGAACAGCCAGTACCTAAAGTAACTGCAGCTTGAATAGCCTTTACCGTTGGATAGATTCCTGCAAGCAAGTCAAACCCTTGTCTTTGAGGGGAATAACTAGCCTGCTTTATTTGATCCAATATTTCTAGTAAACCACACATCATGCCAACGATTACTCCGCCGGTTACAGGTATCAAAAGGATTCTGTGCCATGTATCACCCAATCTCTGCAAACGAAGCCAGGCAGCACCCTCATTCGGAGTACCAGCCCATACCCATTCATGTATTACATGCACCTAGGTGAGAAAATTGACTATACAAGATTAGTAGGCAAAAGAGAATCTGTGATAGTTTCAACCAGTTCCATTCATAAATCACGCAAAATAGACATGCCAGAGATCTAATGTATCATACTCATTATCGACTTTTGCAATATAGGCAGACTGGACACAGAGCACAGGTATATTACATAAAAGCCAGACGACGAGGAGAAAACTGCCAAACAGTATCAAAGCTAACTACAAGTCACAAAGGCAAAAAATACATGCTCAACAAGTTCACATTCTAATCTGTCAAAGAATTCCTACACTTATGCTTTCAGTCATCTAGTTATCAAACCACCCCCACTTTTTATTAATTGAAGGAATCCTTACTTTTGACTTGTAAGATTCAACATTAGAGAAAGTCGTATGCACTCCTAGATCCTTACCGGTGTTTATGTGTCTAGTGTCTGTGTCTGTGCTTCGTAGATCTAGATCATTTAGACTTGAGAGTATAATTAACTAGTAACCGTTTCTCCTAACACCGTATCCTAGTTTGCTTTTCTCCTATATCCAGACACATTAAATTTCAACACAACAAACAAAACTGAACTTAATCTACATACAAATCACATAAACATGTCACACCCATAAAACAAAGATGTTGTTTCTTGGATTTTGGACCTATGACCTCTAAAGTCACAAGCAGCATGAACACATGACATCTGATCAAATTCACAATTACACAAACTATAAATGAGATATGGATCTATGTAGCACTGATGCTTCTAATTGAAGGTGTGTCTGATGCTCAACACCTACACATAATTGGTGCATGTGGTTACATTCAACCACTTTCATTTTTTCAAATTATTATCGATGTTCAAGTCTCGGAAACAACCTCTTGTGTAAAAAACAGGGCAAGGTTGTGTACAATACACCAAAATGGTGGGACCCCTTCCCGGACCCTGCGTATGCGGGAGCATTAGTGCACCGGGTTGCCTCTTTATTATCGATGTTTGTATGTCATTGTCGTGTTAAGTGTTCGTTTTTGTGCTTCTTAGATCTAAATCATTGAGAGTATAACTAACTAACTAGTAACAGTTTCTCCTATCACCATACCCTAGTTTGTTTTGATCTTTTCCATTGAGATCAATATTCAGACACACTAATTTTCAAATTACTACCGGTGTCTATGTGTTACTGTCATATCCGGTATCTGTGCCTATGCTTGAAGCCTCATAGATCTGGATCATTGAGAGTATAACTAACTAATAACAGTTTCTCCTAACACCATATATCCTAGTTTGCTTTTGCTCCTATCCATTGAGATCACCATTCAAACATTAATTTTCAACACAACAACAAACAAAACTAAACTTGTTCTACACATAAACATGTCAAATACATTGCTAAAGATTGGAAATTGACAAACCCCTTTATTGAAAGCAGCAACAAGGAGACCAGTGGCAAGACCAAGGAGACAACCAAGGAGCAACAAAGCCCATTCAGGAGGTGCACTATCAGCAAGAACATCACCAGAAGAATCAAATGAATGAAGATCAAACTCAGAGTGAGAAGAATCACGCACATTATTATTATTATCATCAACACGATCTCTTTCTCTTTCTCTTTCTAAACGCTTAAAACTATGTCGATGATGACCTGATAATTTCAACATATCTCTCAACCCTTTACCACTCCCACTACCGCCACCGCCACCGCCATTAACTCCGGCGATGTGTTCCGATCCATGAGCTTCAATGTCTCGTTCTGCATCTTCTGATGAACCTAGAAGACGAAGTTGATCGTTTTCCGGCATTGGAAAACTTTATTTTTTAGATTACTCAAAAACCCATCAATGAAATCGCTTCAATTTCAAAACCCAGTTGTTAAATTCATCAAATTTCGAAACTTTGTTATCAAAGATCGAAATTGATGAATGAATGTGAAGATTGAAAAAAAGGGGTCGAAAATTGGAATTTGAAATTCTAATGGATCTTTGTGTAAATAATGAAAATTTAGTATTTATTGTGAACACTTGCTAAGTTCTGAGTTTGAATCGAAGTAGCAATTCGTTGAAGCTTGTTGTTAACAACAATGAAGAATTCTCACAAATGCAGTACCAGAAAAAACGTGTTTTTGTTTTTGATGAAAACTAAATTGGTCATGTGTCATATCATTCATATTATTATTTCTAATTGAATTTAATTTTTGATACTCCCTCCGTCCCTTAATATAACCACCTATTGCTTTTTTCACATTTATTAATAAATGTTGTTGGTGTAGTTAATGTGTCTGTTTTAGAGTACAATTTTACAAAATTACCCTCATTAAAGAGATAAAGTGAAAAGTCAATTTATTGTATTTTTAGAATTAGTAGTAGTATTAAATAAGGGTATCTATGGAAAAAAATAATTAATGTGTGTTGTAATTTAAAAAGGGGGTTATATTTAGGAACAAAAAAAAAACAAAAGGGGGTTATATTAAGGGACGGAGGGAGTATATAGTAAGATTTGTTGATAACTTTATATTTAAGACTATCAAATATTGCCTAAAAGAATTTTATTTATATTAGACCAAAAAAAAGAATTGATTATATAAATTTTCATAAAAAAAATGTAAATATAGTTTTTTTTTTTTTGAAAAGATGTAAATATTGTTATATATAACCAAATTTTAATATTTAAATATGTTTTTTCAAAATACTTTTGAAAATATTTAAAGAGTGTAATAGTTATGCAAGGATATTTTTTTTGACAAGAGTTATGCATCGATATAGGTAAAATATTTTTATATTGTCGTATAATAGGAACCAATTTTGTACAATATAGTCTAATTTTGTAATCGTTTTTTAAGGATAACTATTAAATGATCTATTCATATTAAATGTTAAAATCTAACTTAACGATTGTAAACTAATTTTGTCATCAATAATTCACAAATAAAAATTATTTTTTTTGTGCGTATGTGTAAATTATACTCCACATGATAGCATCACTCTCGTTTACATTCGACAGTCATTCAAGATGCATGTATAATTTTGGTTTATCATTATTGATAGATACAACGACATACATGATTAAAACGATAAGTTATTTTTACATATTGTGTTAGATGGTTGGATCTAATAGGGTAATCTAACACATATCACATCCTAATGGATCTAAAGTATGTTTGGGAAAATCATATCATGACATCTAAATATGTGTTTTATTCAAGACAAAAGTATCCATCTATATACTATAAATAGGTCATATATGTTGTCCTAACTACACGTATTGTTCATAGTTACTCTATCTAAGCAAACAAACACTAACTTGATTGACATAAAGTCTAAAATTCCACCACGTATAGCAAAGCTCGGGTAGTACCTTTGGCCTTAACCACAAAATTATGTGGGTAGCACCTTTAAGACGGCTATTTTTAGGGTGGGAGACCTTGATAGGTCTCCTAGCTTGAGCAAGTTGAAAAATTCTTTTTACTTTTCAGATTAATTAAACATACCACATTGTACCGTAAGCTAAGTACACTTGATTATTCTTATAACAATACTACATTTGATTATTTTGGAGGATACAAGTACTAAGGAGCTAATTGTACCATGTGGATAAAGTTTGGCGCTAAAAACCTCCATGTGCCTCTATATGTTGGTTGCACTATCCTAGTAAAATGAATATTTGTTATTCTTCTGGCTTTTTGTCTATTTAAGGACAATTGAGGACATTGTTGTAACGGGTAACACTTGGGTAACATAAAATTATATGACATTGACCAATCACAATGTTACAATCCTTGTGAAGAAGAGAGAAAAAAGTCATTTGTGACATTGTGGTTGATCAATGTCACCAATATCACTAATTTTATGTCACATAAGTGTTATCCTGTTGTAACTCCCTTACAATGAGAGGACTGTTGTATAAGGAAGTTTTAGGTTATCATTAAATCCTAAATTGATTTAGTTGAAATTGTGTTGAATATAAGTCTTAAGCGTATGTTATTTCCTTTTTCACCACGAGCTAAAACCCTGTTGTTGAAATATGTGAAATTTAATGATATCCTGGTATTATTCATGTGATGTGTTGATTATGTTATTACATATTTAACTCTTATACTTTATTGTTGTACATTTATTTTAAGTTTGATCAACTTATGAGTAGATACAAATTTAATGAATTATGATTATGCTTGATAAATGAGAATTCAATAGTTAATACAGTATTTTAGTTAAACGGACACGTTTAACTAACTTAAGTTAAAAATAAAAATAAAAATAAAAATCAAATCTTTTAACAACCCACGTTGTTTTGTATTTATGCTCAAAAACTCGATAAAAAATGCATGATCCTTTCAATAGTTCACACATTCAAAGAAGTATATAACAAGAAAATAGAAAAATAAGGGCGTTCCTTGTCACTGGTTGCTACATATATGGGTTGAGAGGAGATAGAATTCGGAAAGTGAACATGAAATAAATAAAAAAAGTATTGAGTACTCAAATTATACGATAAGATAAGATATATAGAGCGTCACTATCCAACAGCTAAATATTGTTTAAGTATTTTATATGTTTTTTTTTTTACAGAAGTATTTTATATGTTATATAAAACAATTTTAGCAAGTGTATAAAATTATATCGAAGTAATAATTAAATTTCTATCCATAAAAACTATTCTAATCTCTACTGAACAATTTCATTAATATTCAGGATATAATTAAATGGGGGGTTGCCTTAGGCTACTAGTTTTGGTGGCAATTTAGAATAAATAACTGAAAGATAAAGGTTTGATGTAAGAAATTTATGAGAATGGATCAGGTCATTTGAATCATCGGCTCACTACTGATTGGTAATCTGGACCTAAATTGTATAATTGTTCCTCCAGTTTACGATAATTAACAAAATAGTTCATGACAATCCCTTGACTCATAGCCCTCTTTTCAAATTACAATTTCCTAATCCCTTAGGTGAACCTGTAATCCTCAAAGGTTTTGATGAACGTTAATTCGTAAGTGGTTGCCCCCTACGAAAGAGAAGGACAAAGTTAATCATGGGAAGAAATGACACTCTTGGGTGCGGCAGGAGCATGCTGATACATCCAAAACCTAAGTTGTTCCTACTGTCACAAATGAAACATTAGTTGCAGAGGAACCACTTGTTGTAAAAGTTGCAAATGACATTAATAAAGAAAAGTTTACAGACGTGCAAGTTGCTAATGAGATGGCCTTGGTAATTCAGGGTGTTTCATCTAGTGTTGTTAATAACACATCTCTCTTCGGCACTTCATTCAGCTTTGCCTTATACAATGTTGCTAATGAGGTGCATAGTGTTAACCTACCATAATCAGAGTGCATTTTAAAACTGGTTTTACAACAAGAGTTTTAGCACAAGTTACCATGCTACGTGAACCAGTAGCGGACGTTCATTCATAGAACATCACACAAGGAATCAAAAGAGTTCTCCATTCTCATTTTTGTGATAATGAAGCACATAGAAAGGGGTATTCATAGAAAAACAACTCACATGAAAGAGAGGATATTCAAACTCAACTTTAACCTAACAAAAACAATAGGGAGGGGGGGGGGGGGGGAGGTTACCAATGTTTGACACCAGACGAAAGCAACCTAATATACTAACTTTGCAAACTGAAAAATTCAAAGGCGCCGCATACTTCAAAATGCATTAAAGTGGAGAATGCATACAAAATTCAACCAATAAAATATGCAAATAATTGAAAACCATGCAAAATCGGGGATCAATAGCATTTTTTGGGGAAATCATGTTGTAAAGTGTATTGATTTTTCCTCCTTTATAGTAATATATTATGAGTATGTAGCTATTACCAAACAAAATATATTATGAGTATGTAGCATATGATAAGGGTATCTGAATCTATTCAAATTTACCTTGATGTCTCACCTATCTTTTAGCTTATAAAAAATGTTATATTGATTTGTCTTTTCATATAATAGATGTATAATTCTCTTGTATTTGATGTTTAAATTTTACAATTGTTTAATAGTTAAATTTAAATTATTTACTACCATTTAATTGAGATTTGATTAAAAATAATATAAAAGTGATAAAAAAAAATTAGAGTAAATTACATTCCCCTCCCCTCAAAGATGCTTGAAATACACTCCCCTCCCCTCTTATGTTAAAATATACAATTTCCTCCCTTGAAAAATAAAATTTACACTCCCCTCCCTTATAAGATGCTTGAATTACAACCCCCTCCCTTGATAATTAAATATACATTACACTTTAATCTATTTTAACATAAATAAATATTTTTATGATATATATTAATTTTAAACCACCCTTTAAGAAAAATTAATTCATTTCTTTATAATTTAAATGTTAATGATAATTAAATTTAAATATTTTGCTATTGATTTTATAATTTAGAGTTTAAAATTAACTTTTAAATAACCATGGTTTATTGTCGTTAGTAATTTTTCACATATTTTAATTTTATTTTGGCTTGTTTCATATTTTATAATAGGGTTTAAAACTACATGTTAATGAAATTGTGAATAAAAAATAGCAAAAAAATATGTATTCAATTTTTTATTATGTTAAAATAGACCTGCAATACTGTTAATTTCGAAGTGTATTAGATTTTTTTTTTTGCTAGATTATTAAAAATAAAAATATATATATTGAGGGGGTAAAGTGTAGATTTTAACATAAGAGGGGAGGGGAATGTAATTCAAGCTTTTCTTAGGGGAGGGAAATGTATTTTTCTCTAATATGTTTTGAATAAGAGGGGAGGGGAGTGTAATTCAAGCATCTTTGAGGGGAGGGGAGTGTAATTTACTCAAAAAATTATGATGATGGGGATAGAGAACGGGAGAGTGCTCCACCTTATTGACATCTCTAATTGGACTTGAGCATTTCGTGTGTTTTTCTTCTTCTTTTTATAGTCACACTTAATTAAGTCATTGAAATATATTTTTTTAGGTGAAGTCATTGAAATAATTTTATATAAATAAATATGTTTATATTACTGCGACAAATTATTCTCAATTTAATTTTATGAACTATCAAGAATACTGCATCTTACAAAAACAACTCACTCATGATTTCCTCTAAAAAAAAACCACAACTTTTTTTGAGAGGAACTCACACAAAACTTATGCATTGTTTTACCAAACTTTTTTGAGAGGAACTCACACAAAACTTCTGCATTGTTTTTCCAATTTGATAACATAAACAATTTATAACTAATGGTGGCATTTACCATGGAAAAAGCTAATCCGCTAATCCTTTCCCACCATGGGAAAGGTTGCTTTTTAAGGACATGTGGCTGTTAAAAGTTTTTTTGGTGTGTTGGTTTGAACAAACAAAATATAATGCAATATAAAACAGAATTTGTATTACATCCTTTGTTTTAAAAACGTGACTTTGTACCCCTCTATTTTTATTTATAAAACTAAACACTTAAGCACTTTGACTCCTGGATTTATGTTTCATATTCTGCGACGTTTCTCTTGCTTTCCTAATTAGAGATTAATTGAATTCTCACAAATAAAAGAAGCGTATATGCAATAATTAATTTTCAAAATTGAAAAAAAAAAAAAAAAACTCATCGGGATTTCTAGTTGCCAAGGTATTTATATGCAATAATTAATTTTCAAAATTGAAAAAAAAAAAAAAAAAAACTCATCAGGATTTCTAGCTGCCAAGGTATAAGATAAAAAAATATGAAAATGAGCTAAGTGGTTCTGCAGTTGCATAATGCCAGCAACCTTCTGAAATTTTTGAAAAGAGGATCTAGGTAGAAGTTGTGATTTGAATCCTGCTCTTTACCCAAACGGATTTGCTCATTCCCAAGTGAAATGACCAAAATACCCCTACGTGACTTAAGTCACGCTAGTGTAATCTTAAACTGAGTTAAGTCACGCACAGCGCGAGTTAACTCGCGCTAGTTGGCCGGTGGTCAGAACTGAAGAACACGTTTTTTTTCACTTTGGTCAGGTTTTCAACATTCAATTAACACGTTTTCTACCACTTTTACACGTTTTTTTTTACCAAATTTATGTTTTCTAATAACTTATACTACCATTCCCACCTATAAATACCCCTCCATACTTCCCTATTTCCTCACATTATCTCCTCCCACTTTCTCCCCCTCTTTCTCTTCTTATTTTTTTGCTTCTTTAGTCTCTAGGATCTTTATACCCCTTTAGGTATATACAAGTAGCTCTTGGGGGAAATAGTGGTAGGTCGAGTTGGGGAAAAAGATCATCCTTTGAGGTAAAATTAGGTTTGCTTCCTTTTACTCCCAAAACCTTTTTACCGTGGGTAAAAAGACTCATCAAAGGGGTATAAAAGGAACCAAATTTAAATTTACCTCAAGGGATATTGATGTCATTTTTCTCAACGGGACTGATCACTATTTTTCCCAAGAGCTATTGGTATATACCGAAGAGGGTAAAAATAACTTTTTACCCCAAGAGGGTAAAAAGATAATAAGTAGATTAGTGAATTCAAATAAAATATATGTATTCATTATTGTAATGTTTGAATGATATTAATAATACGAGAGTTATATTTATTAATTTTGTTTTTTATTTGTATTTATATTTGCATTTATTTTATGTTTATGATTATGTATTGAATAAATAAATATTGAATAAATAAATTCGAATTCCTTTCTTTTTATTTGCATTTATTTATAATTATGTATTCAAGAAGAAAAAAAGTAGCGTAATGAATAAACTTCAAGAAAAAAAATAGCGTAATGAATAAACTCGAAAAAAAAAGTGAACAAATAAACTCAGCGTAATTTCGAATAAATAAATACTAATTAAACTCAGCGTGAATTTGAATAAAAATTGTGTATTGAATAAATTTGAATGAAGGTTACATTACATTAAATTACATTAGGGAATGCATCTTCCAACTAAAACAATTATCTTACCTCTAAATGGGGTAAACTCAAACTAGCCAAACAACATGACTCAAGCATTCGCCCGGCATTCAAGTTTTTTCCTTTGAAAAGAATAAATTTTTGTTAGGCTTGGTTTAGATGATGGTATTCAAGTGCCACCGAAATGAGGTATATTCCTTGACACTTCAATATCGTCATCTAAACTAGCCTAACAAGAATTTAATCTTTTCAAAGGAAAAACATGAATGTCGGACGAATGATGAGGACTTGTCGTTTGGCAAGTTTGAATTACCCCATCTAGAGGAAGACAATTGTTGTAGTCGGAAGGTGCATTCTCTATCTAATGACCATCTTCTGGCGGAATCAGACTCTTGATAATATCTTCAGTTGATCTCAGGAACGTTACCCGCATATCGATCCACTAGAACATGTTGTGCTCCCAAAACATGCTCGTCACGTTTTCGTCGTTCTTTAACTCCACCCAAGTGAATGATACTCTCCCCTCGTCGAGCGTTGGACGTTTATACCGAACGTTTTCACTCTCCTTGTGTCTACAAGGTTGACTTCTTGGTTGAATTCATTCAGTTCATCCTTCAGGTCTCTTAACGTTACACCAAGACACCGAACCTTCAAGCTCTGAGTTTCTCCGTCGTTGAATTGTACATGAACGTCGATCCACCCGGTCATTGTTTCAAATCTACACAATAAGATATAAAAAACAATCAATAAAAAACTCATTCAAACATTTCATCAAACACTTGGAGTGCAAATTATACATAAATCCTAAAAATGATAACTACAACATAAACATGCAAACATCTAAATAATTAAGCAAACCCTAACTAAATCTAAAAAAATCTAATCTAAGTGTAAAAAATCTAACATAATCATGCAAACATCATTTAAACAAACCCTAACATAATCTAATAAAAAAATATCATATTTTAAACAAACCATAACTAAATCTAAAAAAATCAAATCTAAGTGTAAAAAATCTAGCATAATCATGCAAACATCTAAACATCATAACAATTAAGCACTATAAGTCATTTGCATGTAACATTCTATCATTTCTTGAGAAAAAAAATAAAATTTTAAGAAAACACTAAACCTAAAAAATTATAGACTAAGTGAAAAAATCTATCATACCAACATAATTTAAGTGAAAACTTACTTGTTCTTGTTGTTGGAGTGTTATTTGATTTGAAGTTGGAGGAATTTTAGAGCTGTGTAATTTGAGAGAGAATTGAGAGTGTTGAAAATGGAATGAGGCAGAATGAGCCTCTGCCTGAGCTTATAACAGATCGTAGCGTGAGTTAACTCACGCTACGTGACTTAAGTCAAGTAAGGGTATTTTGGAGATTTACTTTGGGAATGAGCAAAATCATTTGGGTAAAGAGCAGGATTCTTGTGATTTTGAAAGGGAACCACAAGGCCCACTCAATAAAAAAATCAGCCCAAACAAATAAACAATATTCTATTTGTGTGTGCGGTCTGCATTTTTGTGATTTTGCAAAAACAAAAGGTTTTCAAAGGGTAGCAAGTAATACATCTCAACCATTCAATTATTTTATTATTAAATCAATGATGGAAATGTCACTTTTCCCATTATAGGAAGGGATTAACTCTTCTCATGGTAAATGCCACCGTAATTAATCACTGTGATGATGCTCCGCCATTTACCATGTACACCACACACCATGTGTGTCTTTACTCTCCACTAAAGATATTTTTTCATGTAATAGTTGCTTCTTCTTTTAGCTAATAATAATCAATTTGATTTTGGACTGCGCAATGAATAAGTACAATAGTTTGTCAATGTATCAAAATTGTAAAATATTCTTTGATTGTGCATTCTAGTTTTTGCTGTTAAAATAGTTTTTTAATGTTGACGATAACTCTTTTTTTATAGTGACTCATGACAATAAGTAAATACATACATAAACTAATATGACAATAAATAAGTATATTGAGGGATTGATATGACAATATTAACAAAATATTTTAACGCAAGAGACTATTTTGATTAATAGAGTGCATAATCTTGTACTATTTTAAAATTTCGATACATTCAAAGATTATTGTGTCTACTCACTACACATTCGAGAATCAAAATGACTAAAACTTTTTATTTTTAGGCTAAAATATGGTTTTAGTCCCTGCAAATTGTAACGCCCACTTTGAATTATTTTAATTATTTAGTTATTTAATTTATTTGAAGAGTCTAGATATATTTATATATTTTATGAGAGGTGAAGAATTAAGATTTGTGTGACTTTATATGATGTGGTGACTTATTTTATTGTTTAATAAAGTAAGATTTGAAAATAAAATAAATATTAAAATGTGGGGTTGTTTTGGGATTTTAGAGAGTTGTGTGGGAGAAAGAGTAAATAAGATATGATGGGAGTATAAATAAGGAAATTAGGTCAAGAGTTGTCAGTACGTATGTTTTGGAAAAAAGGAGAAAAACCAGAGAAAGGGAGGAGGACCAAGGGAGCTGCGATTTCTGCAAAAACTAAGGTAAGGGTGAGCCTAGCATACAATTCTATTAAGCCTGTAATTCATATGATTATATCTAACAAGTGTAGGGATAGTTTTGGAGGATTTGGGAATTAGGTTAAAAGTGGTGAATTGATGATTAGATGAAGAGGAATCGTATAATTGATGTAGAAATCTGTTTACAGATCATAGATTAACCTTAATGCAAACGTTTTGGTCGAATTTGGGGTTAAACATGGTGAAACTTGGGGTTTTTGGTGAAAAAGTTCGTAATCCCGTACCCTGTTCTGTCATCGCTCGCCAGGCGAGAATCGTAGCTCGCCACGGCGAGTATTCCTTCATCGCTCGCGAGGCGAGCAACCCAACTCGCCATAGCGAGTAACCCGTAATGCTTCGCCAGGCGAGCAATCCAACTCGCCATAGCGAAGGACCTGTAATCACCCGCGAGGCGAGTATTAGAGCTCGCCATAGCGAGCTGTGCTGTGACAGACTGTCACATTCCATGGTTGCGATCTGTTTCGCACGAGTCGTTGTGAGTTGACCCTTGGGTAGGAATGGAAGATAATTATATTATTAATGATAAACTGTGAAGCTGTTACAGGATGTTTGAATGTTGTTGCTATTGATTTGTAAATCGTTCATGCATTATGTGAAAACTATGTGTAATATATGTGATGTTCGAGATGATGATTGCATTTGATATTGTTATATCCTGTGACTGTTGATTGCTGCCATGTTGTTGTTATATCTAATTAAAGTTGCATGTGTCGGTCTATGATGTGAGATGTTGTTCCAAATTGTTGGAGTCATATAAGATGTGTCATGATGTCGAAGTTGTAAGAGATTGAGTCCATGCATACTCATTTAAAGATGAGGGCTCATGCCCTGGAGCTTTTGCTCAACAGAGATGGGGGCTTATGCCCTGGAGCTTTTGCTCAATAGCGACGAGGGCTTATGCCCTGGGAGTATATTTATGCTCAAAGAGACGAGGGCTTATGCCCTGGATTGGTACTACATGCATGATTAAGATGATAGAGTTGCATAGTCGAGTTAGAGTTGCATTGTCATGTTGTTAAGTCGAGTTCATGAAGTTGATTACGATGTTGATGATGATGTTGATTATGATGCTATATGTTTAATTATTATGATATGATGATGATATTACGTTGTTTGATATAATTGTTGAATTATATGCCTAATATTATTGTTATGTGAATCTCACCCCTTCTGCTTGAAAATGTTGCTCTTCGTATGGGTAACTTGCAGGTAATCAAGAATAGGTGCAGTCGTGTGAGGATTTCCCTCGGTTGTGTCTTAGGTGCTCTGATACGTAACGAGATGGGAACCTTGTTTTCGCTTTTCTATTCCTTTACGTATTACTTATAAAGTTTTATGACATTGTGGTTGAAATGGATTTATGAGGTTTTTATGATGAGGCATGCGTGCCAAGACTATTATGTTATTATATTTGTTCCGCTGCAAAGTTTTGAAATAGTACGATGACTACTTTTGAAGAATAAATTGTTATTTATTCATATTTGAGATTTTTGAGAAATGTGACATTCCGTTATGTGAAAACTCTGATTTATTTAAGAAATTTTTATGTTTGGAAAAACGGGGTGTTACACAAATATGTCTCGTTTTGGTTTTAGTCTCTGTAATTTTTTTTTTGTAGTTCTTAGTCCCTACACAATATTTTGTTTTTTAAAACAGTCCCAGGACTATTTTAAAAAACAAAATATTTTGTAGGGGCTATTTTTCTACAAAATGGGTACAGTCATCATGCGTCACGTGTGCAAATCATCACAAAAGTGAGGCTAGGGACCAAAACCTAAACGAGACATATTTGCAGGGATCTAAAACTACAAAGTTATTTTTACAGGAACGAAAACCAAAATGAGGCATATTTACATGGACTAAACCATATTTTAACCTTATTTTTATTTTTAAGGAGTTCATGGAATAAATATGTTATCTAGATATGTCTAATAATCACACATATTGCAAGCAAGAAATTGGATTATTCCACCAATTGCTAACAATATTTTTTTTAAACGGCCAAAAGAGCAACAATATATTAACAAACCAAAATCGACCACTTCAACACAAGGTGTACTGAAGAAAGCCTGTCAAGAAAACAAAGTACAACAATAGTTCAAGAGTATGTCAAAGCCAAACTAGCTAGGTAGCTGCAGATAAACAGAAAATAGGATTTAGCTTCCATAATTGGTAATCAAAATCAAACAACACATATTTTGATTTAAACCACAAATATGACTGAAGCTTCACCCTTTCACATAATACATGCAAGTTTTCCTCCTTTTGCTGAAAAATATGTTTGTTACGCTCTTTCCAAATGATCCAAGTAACAGAGAACCGAATAATATAAAAAGAGTTTATAACTTTATGCAAAAAAAAACCCTAAATTACCAAACTGAGTGATATGGTCCACGATATGTCCATTTAAAGATGTATTGAACTCGAGCCAATTACAAATAAAATACAAAATTTTGCCAAAAAAAATCCACATTTAACAAATAGATGATGAATGTCTTCATTATTACCACAATTCGCCGTACAACCTTGCTCGCTAGCTGCTAAGATGCGCCTCCTCCATAAAATATCTCTTGTCGGCACTCTATTACGCATCAACCTCTAAGCAAAAATAGACACCTTAAAAGAGACTTCCTTTAGACAAACAAAATTGTAATCAATATGGTGATCATTGATGTCCATTTCTGTCAGTTTATTACAAGCGCTACTAACAAAATAACACATAGAAAAATGTAACTGCCAAACCCAATGATCCGCTGATCCAACCTGCAAAACCACCGAAGTGAGCCGCTTAACACACTCTCTTACCATCTCTTCCTCCCAAGCAAATAATCGCCTACGCTACTTCTATGCCTCATCATTCACCCCCACCCCATGCTAAACATATCCTCCGCCGACACCAACTTATCATATGTTAACTCATATAATCTTCTAAACCTAACCATCAAAGGCCGCCCATCCAACCAGGGATCTTTCTAAATTATAAATTAATACTCCTTCCGTTCCTTTATAATTGTCACTTTTGCATAAAAATTGTGTTTTTAATTAACTGTCATTTTCAAAGTCCAATACATCATTAAATGTTGTTTTACCTGTATTACCCTTAGATATTTATTACAAAGAGAGAAATATATGAAATGAGATATTAAATTATTAAGGTTATTATAGGAAAAAGAAACATCATTAAATGTTGTATAAAAAGTTGTAAAAGTAATTGTTATCTTGGTTTGTGTAAAAAATCAAAATGTGACAATTAAAAAGGAACAGAGGGAGTATATTTTAATAATTAGAAGATAATTTCAAAGTTTGTATAAAAGAAAAAGAAGATAATTTCAAAGTTGGTCTTAGTCTATGCCTAGTAGTAGAAAAATAATAAAGTTGTTTGGCCATTACCCAAAAATAAAATTAATAAAGTAGACTTTGATTTCGTACAAGCATGCAATTCATTCATTATTTATGAATATGAAAGAAATATAAAGTTAAAGATCGCATTAACAATCCACCTATCTGCGTGGCAATGGTAGCATCAATACTAGTGGTGAATGAAAGAAACATATCAACAAAAGAAACAACAAACAAACAAACACGTTGATTTTATGATTCATTCATTTTTCATTATCTAAAGTCCTCATTTCAAAACACACGAAAAAGCTCTAATCTCCTGTTTCACCTCCCACTATCACCTACCGTGTTCCCTTTCTCCTTCATCACCATCTTCAACCGCTCCAATTTCATTCTTTTTCATCATACCACTGTCACTCCAATTTTTCAGATCTGATTCTTTCACTTATTCAATTTTCTCCTATTTTTATTATTCTTCACCAATTCTTGATGTTCGAGTTTTTTTTTTTTTTTGAATTTTGTGAGATAATTGAATTTTGATCTTGATTATTGAATTTGATCTGAATTGTTGTTGTTAAAGTGAAATTGAATCGGTATGCACCCTAGGCAACGTAGTCCAAGAGGCTTTTACGCCTCGGAATATCGCCATCGCGGTGGTGGTGGTGGTGATGGTTTTGGAAGAGGTTATAATAACAACCGGAGAGCTCCCGCTCCTGCTTTTGTTGCTGCCGGTAACATCGGCAGCGGTGGAGGTGATATTTTTGTGGAGGCAGGTAGATTAGCTGCTGAGTATTTAGTTTCTCAAGGTTTGTTGCCACCAAGTGTTTTGTCTTTGAAATTGTATAATAATCAAAATGGTAGTTTTAAGAAGCATCTTGGTGTTGTTGGTGGTGTTGGTATTGGTGTTGGTGTTGGTGGTGTGGGTGAAATTGGGGTGGATGGGGGGAGGCCATCGGCACTTGCTCGATTGGGGAATAATGCGTTGGGACCGGTTGTGGATGGAGGGTTGTCTGGAAGGAGGAATATAGGGTTTGAAGAGTTTGGACAAAAGGAGGGAGGTGGTAGGAGGAGAGGGAGTTTTAATAGTAATGGATTTGATTGGGGTAATAGAGAGTATAGAAGGAATGGATCATGGTCTGATAGGTTTGGAGGTGGTTTTTCGGATATTAGGGATGATGATTATGGTGATGATGTTGATGGTGGTAGTGGTAGTGGTGTTAGACAACAAGATGAAGAGGAGCAGCGACAACAACAACAACAACAACAGGAGGAGGTTGAGGCTATTGTTGATGGCGGTAGTGGTGGTGGTGGTGATAATGTCACACAGAAATCAGATATGAATGAGTTTGTGCCGACAAATGAGGATGGTAATGATTTGGAAGGTGAGACCAATAAGAATCAGGTGTCGGACGGTGAATTGTTGGAATTGAAACAAAGTTCTTCTGGTGAAGTAAAAGATGCATGCAATATGGGTGTTGAGTTTGTTGGGAATTCCAATGATTTAGAGAATACGAGTGGTGGTGAAGTTAAGGAGGCGGTGAAGGATGGAACTGGTAGTGGTGATGATAGTGATAAACCGAGTATCTCGAAGAATTCGTCTGCTGAGTCAAGTGATCAGGAGAATCATAGCTCTGGCATGGTTTTCACTGATTTACTGTCACTATGCAACTCTGTTAAGGTGCCTACCAAGACACGCTCTTCGCTGACAAACAAGAATTCGAGGGCTCTTCCACATGCGAACAACGGAGAAGGGGATGCTCATGATATTGAGGATCTTCAAGGGCCTGAAGTGTTGGCTGAGAATGTGCCTGTTCAAGGTTCATCCTTGGGTGATATGCTATCCGACAAGACTTATGATATAGTGCATATTGACTCGGACACTGCCGAGGGAGAACCGGTAGAACCTGTCCATTCGGATGAGGATATGAAAGAATTGGATACTGTTTGTGAAACGGAGGAAGATCAATCTGTTGGGCCTCAATCTGGTAAAGATACAGCTTATATGGATGATAAAGGACAAGAGTCTACTGCAGAATTACCGGAGTTTGGAGGCTGCAGTTCCCTGTCCGAGGAAAGGGGTGAGAAACGTATCTTAGAAGAAGGCGGTGATGTCAGGGAGGACACAAAAAGACTGCGAGAGTGGGTGCCCGTGCCCTCCCGTATACCGAAGACCGAATCGTACTTTCTGCATAACACACCAATTGAGGTGAAAGATAGCCCAGAGGGACAGGAAATTTCAATTTCACGTGTTAACAAAGTGAGTATTGCTTCTGATCAGGGGAACCTTATGAGTAGTTCTCAGTTCACAGATGACGGAGATAGACCGTTTTTCCAATGTTCAGAGGAGAAGCCACCGTTGCCGAGTTCCTTTAGAACTTGTGATCTGAATCTCATTGAAGCATCTGAAGTTCATGACAATCATGTTGATCATCCAGTTCTTATTTACTCCACTCCTGTCCCTGAAATAAAGGAAGCTGTACCGGCCGATATTGATCTGTCCAAAAATCACACTAGTGTATCAGGCAAATTCAGTACTCATACATCAAATGGCAAAGAGATTGAAGTAATTGATCTGGATAGTGATTCCATTCAAGAAGAAAAGACAATCGACAATATAGATAGAAAGTATGTTTCTTCCATATTCTTTCCATGCTTAATGTCAGCATTGTTAACTGTTTTATCATGTGTCTCCGTTTTAGTGTTCGTTAGGACTTGATTGATCTAGTTTAGTTATGATTCTATCTTCCATCTGTTTAGGGAAAATACAAGCTGAACTGAAGCATATAGTTTTAAAGATATTTTCTTTGCCTTGCAGCTCTCTCACTAGTGTCATTTTATATATTTTTATCCCTTTTCTGCATGCTCTTATTTAGGACCTAGGGTCTGTTTGGATTGACTTATTTGAGCTTATCTTTCAGCTAAAACACTTGCGAGACTGTTTGTGAGAGCTTATGACATGTTCCTAAGCTCTCCAAGATAACTTATGAAAACAACTTATAGCTTATACACAGGAACTTATATGACAAGCTTGCATGCTATAATAAGTGCTTAATTGAACTGTTTATCCAAACAGAGTTCTAATTGATCTAGTTATCACCCTTTCTTCCAGTTGCATGGTGAAAAAATCAGCTGAAGCTTACAGTTTAAAGATCCCTTCTTTACCTTGCAGCTCTATTACTAATACATTGTTATTCAAACACACAGGACAGACACTATGTTTACAGGCCTTGAAGGTTTTTCCAGCCATGCTCAAAATGATGTTCAGGATGGAGATCGAGATGGGCTGATGATATCTGAGTTGCTTGATACAGATTTCACAGACTGCTTTTCCGTACCCGGCGACATAAATACTGTGCATGATGAAATAGGCCTTCATAATGGAACGGTATGTATTGATGCTAGCTTCAAATTGATTTAGATTTTCTGATACGTGTGATTTTAATATAATTTTTGTGGACTTGATGTTTACTGCAAGTCTTTATAATATACAAGGAAAGGGGCCAATCAACTTGTCAGCTGCATTTTCTTTGTCCAGATAACATAATTATCTATTAACCATTGATGATTTTCACATACTTTCATTATTTTATTTCAGGGGACACTTGCTGAGGATGATTCCATATATATGTCACTGGGAGAATTAAGTATGTCAGTTCTTTTTAATGCTCTTATATGTTAAAAGTATCTATGATTTGTATTTGTTGCCTTTTACTGATGCGTTAATGGATGGTTGAGTAGGTTACTGCACTAATGCTTTCATTGGCTTTTGAGATTGTAGAGATACTAGCTGTCTATTTATTTGTTCTACATAATGTTATCACCCTGTATTCTAGAACCGTAGTCTTTTCCCCACTAATTCCTAGACACGCTAGACACTTTCATGCATGTTTTATTGATGGATTTAATTTATAAACACTGGCAGCGTAAAGAGTTTTTACATTGCTAATCAATCATAACCGTTAAGTCATTAGAAACATTTGACTTTTATCATAACCAGTTTTAAAGTTACACACATGATTGGTAGTGATGTGCTGACAGTGTGACATTTTTTGCATTGACAGTGGATGAAAAATTAAACTCTCTATTTATAAGATCTATTTATCTATGTTTTATTGGGAATTAGGGAATGGTGGTGGTGGTAGGGGGGTTGGATAAACCCTAAGCTTTTTCTTCTGCGTTCCTTCCAACGGTCATTTTTGGCTGTGTTCCCCTCCAGCTACAAATTCTGAACGTGCTTTATTGTGGACCGCTCTAGCTCAAAGACTTGTGTTTTCTTTTATCCTCTGGTCAACCCCACCATCAAATTTTACTCCGTGATCAACCGGTCCACCTAACCTTGTTGCCATCTATTCAATGTTGTCAATTGTGGATTGTGCAAAATAGCGATTTTTTCACATTTTGCTAAGCTTCCGTGCTATAGTGTCGTTATAGCCGTTATTTGACAACACTTTGTATCGCGGAACATGAGGGATTTGTTAAATTCCGCTACGCCATAGCCCTATTGCATCTAATCTATATTGCTATGCATTGATGTGACATGTCAACCTGTCACCCGATTTTGGTGTGTGACACAATCTTCTATCTCAATCTATCCAGACCTGGTCTACCAGTATCTTTTGGGCCAGCCAATGCATTATCAAATGGTCATGTATTTGAGATTGAACATTTGAGTTTGTTTCAGTGTCTGCTTTGGTTTATACCTCACCCTCACCTGTTTCTGTACGGGATATACTATGTTTGTTGCCTATGGATTGTTGCTTCACCTTCCTTTTGACTTCATCTGAAGTTGCATAATACAATCACAAGTTCACTTGTTATGACACTTGGCCATATGACCTCTTTGGGCATAGGATTTATGAGTGATGATCAGTTGTGTATGAAGGATAGGTATTCTGCTGATCACCTCTTTTGGCATAGGATTTATGAGTGATGATCAGTTGTGTAGCCTATGTATGGGAGAAAGATAAGACCTTATGCTCCAATGATTTTCAACACTTTAACTTGGTTATTCAGACTTGTTCCATCTTTGTACTTAGGTTAGAGTAGACTTAGGCTGGTGTGGCAAAGAAGCATGCTGAGCCGTTGCTTGTCAATGCCGATATGATACCAAAAGTTTAGGATGAACACGGCTAGCCGTTACTTGTTACTTGTCAATGTCATCATCTTTATGGAAATTTTTTGTATTTCTCTCTTGCTGCATGCATCTTCTTCACTTGTGCCTGCTACTGTGCATTTTGCTGCTGATCATCAATAATTGCATTTGGCAGTTTTCAGAATCATGTAGGAAATGTACCTATGTTGGTAATAATTAATTCTGTCGCAATTTCGGTCACACTCAGCTGGTTCATTTGCCTATGCAAACCCTATAATGGGAAGGATGTTTAAACTCTGTTAGTTTGAGAAGTGGATCATAGAAACTTCTCTGCCGCACACTTTTTTAGAGAGGTGGGTTAGCGTGTGTGCATTTAAACATAGCTGGATAGACAAGTTCCTGGACATAAAAATCTAGGATTGTTCGTTATAGTGTGATCAGAACCTAGAACTGAAAACGTTATTGATTCTTACTGAATTTATTTATAGAACAATGAAATATTAGTGTGCAGATTCTTGTAATGGGTTTCATATGTTTTGTATGTACCTAAACTAATTTATTTTTGTATAGGCTTTTTGCGCCCGTGGGAGCAGCCACCATCACAGGATTATCAGAAGTTTTGATCCATTCTCACTCAAATCCACTCAGGAGACATGGATCACTCAAATCCACTCAGGAGACATTATGCAGTGGTATGCATCATAGCCGTACTGGTTAACACAGTCCTCTGATAAATGGTTACTAGGTTTCAACAAAAGTGAAAACGCTGCTTTGGATATTCTCTCTTTCTCTCCCTCCATTTTTATAAATGGTCTCCTGTTTGGATTACATAGCTGATGTTCTATTATCTCTTTCTAATGCCTCTGCATCACAATATGGCATTTAGATTGTTTCAAAAGTTAGAGATGCAAAATTGTAAAAAAAAAGAAGCATTGTAACTTAACTTATGTATTGGCCATCTGTAGGAAATATTTGATAAAATGGCGTTAAATCACGTTTTAGTTGAGATATCGAACCCCATTATAGTCCTGTGTTGTGCCTATGAGTTTTAATTGTGAACCCAATTTTATACTAATTTAGATGCATACTTACCACAATACTTTGTCATAAGGGAAGCTTTCGATCAACTGGCTGAATAAACTCACAACTTTATGTAAGATATCAAACAAAAGCCACAAAGATGAAGTTGTTCACTGGACTGCGATCAGATCAGCATTACACTTGATCCTAGCCAAACGATCTTGCCTTAACCCTAATACCATTTTTTTCACTTGTGTAACCTTTTCTCCTTAATGGCAATCGCATTTTTCTCTTTACATATTATTATTTCTCTGAATGTGATGCTTATTTTTCTTTGCCGTTATTTTTTCTTTGTCTGATGACAATGAAGAAGAAAATATATTGAGAAAAATTATCATGGGGAAGAACCTTGTTTGAGAAACTCTATTGAACTTGTGCAAAATACCAATTAAAAGTAATATAAGTACTCGTAACCATTCATATGCACATTCATTTGAATTTTTAGATTATCAAACTCAAGGGGAACCTCTGAAATATTCTTTATTTTTTTAAGGAAAATTGTCCATCAATATATGGCATGTTGCATCATAAAAAAAGGGAAATTGTAAGAAACAAATTTATTTGAAGAACAACGATCCTTACTTGATTTCAATGATAGCATAGAACATGAGAATAATTTTGTTGCTCTAATGTAAGTGTGCAGATCAAATTAGACAAGTCGTGCCTCTAGAGTAGAGCGCATCAAACATTAAGCACGAGTCATGCCTCTAGAACAAAGCCTCTAATCATAGTATGATCAAGAAGTGGACTATCAAGCATGCAATGCAACCTCTACCTCTGGAACAAATCGTCTAATGTTTATTCACTCAAGTTTGACATAGTCCAAGAGAAGCGATCGATATTACTCTCGCCCAAAATCTTATGGTCTGATTCAGAAATGCACATATTTTGATTGCATGCATCTGATATTCAACCCTTTGGATCATCTGGCCTATTGTTTCCTTCGGTGTAACGTGAAGACAATTATCTGATACAGAATGAGTCTACCTTGGATAAATATCAAGGAATTGTAGGACAAGTCATAATGAGCACTTGTTTTCAAAATTTTATCATCTTTGTAACTTGGCCTAGTAGTGGTTGTGTACCTTAAAAGGCTTGACAATACTAAGCTAGAAGTTAAAGGGATTTTACTAACTATCACGTTAATAGTGATGAGTCTAATTCTATGTGTAGATTCTCTCTTTCTCTTATCTCATTATCTTCATACCATCTGTTACTATAATCAATTGAGTCTTTTAATTAATTTTATTAAACAAGTTTTTGAAAAGAGTATTTAGAGAATTTTTTTAACAATTCAAATATCTATTTCTTATGTTTTTCACCACGTTTATCAAGTTTGTCCAGAAACAATCATTCATAATTATTCTGATTATAACAAAATATATAAAAAATAATTTATAACTTGACGTTTGTTGAAGTGTGCAGATTATATTTCATGTTGAAGCAAACTCACGAAACGAACAAAATTATATGTTGCTTATTGTTTGTGGACTCAAGTAAAGCAAAGAATGCATCCGGTACCTTGAGTTTACGATAATAAGTGCCTTTGGTATATGTGGAATGATACAATATAATGTTGCATTGTGTTCGTCACATGTATCCTCTGGTCTCATAAACACCTGTTAGTGAAGAGAACATCATATAGAGTACTATCCAAAAAGGAATAAAGTTATCAAACAGCTCATTAACTAGCATTAACGATATAAGGTTTTTAAGCGTAAGGTGCCATCGAGAATCATTTTTTTAGGGGAACTTGCTCACATAATTTCATTAAATATCAAATTGCTAATACATAAAGGTACATCAATCGATATAAATATAAATATAGGAGGTAGTTGATGTGGTTGCCCTCACTGATGCGTGAGCAATCTTGTTTGCATGCCTCTAGAATAAATTACAATAGTGTTTACAATCATTTGGAATGCTCCCAAATTCCATGATGTCATTGCTTCATCTATGGAAATAGTCAACCATCTTCTTCAAATCAAGCTCAAAATCTACGTTATGTAATTGTAAATTATGCACCCAATTAATGGCATAGCAAAGTCCCAAGGCTTCCCTGATATCAACAGAGCACATGGGAGTTAGTCAAAGGGATCTTTGCACTTGCAATCAAAAAGCTTCCATTATCTAGTGGATTAGATAGTTCAACTGATTTAAGTTAAGAATTAAGTAGTTAAAGGTCTAGAGTTCAAGTTGTGACAAGGAGAAAAAACTAACATAACAATTAACACACAAACATTTGCAATTAAAAAAAAAAAAGCTTTCATTCTCATCATGAATACACATCCCTATGTCAACCTAATTTCGGGAGGTAGAGAAAGATGCATCTATGTTACATTTGTACCAGGAGATGCTTTTAACCATCTTTGCACCCCATTTCTGTTCGTCCTCTATTGTACATGACTGGTGGAATTTGAGTGGCTGGACGGACCACCTTGTCGTGTAGCTCTTGTCATGCTGGCCAACGTCCAGTCTTTAAAAAGACGAGTTGCTCTCTCTAGGATCTAGTGACTTCTCAAATTTAAAAATAGACAAAATTACTTTAGTGGTCTTTTATCTTATTTATTTGTAACAATTTAGTCCTTTGTCTTTTTTTTGGTCGCATTCAAAAAAATTATCTCTTGAAATGTTTGCAGTTAGTGTTTTTTTTCATTTTCATTAAAAAAAAAGCATTAATGAAGCTAGTCACATATGATTATTAGGGTTGGTGTTTTCTAGGTTTTGATTTGAGACACTAAAACTTGGTATTTTGATTTAAATTTTATGGGTTTGATGAAATATATGATCATGGTGAAGATTATGAACATATGATAAGGATCCAAAAAAGATACCCAAACCCGGTAAAGAGTTAACCAGTTTAGCTCTTTCATTCTTAAAATGTTTTAACAAGTCTTCTCCATTAGTTTTTATGCTTCTCTAGATTTTTGTGTTAATCGAGTATCCTCTGCGTGCAACCACAAAGATCAATCGCTTGAATCAGATAAGACTGTAATAAGTGACAAAATTCTCTTTCAAAAAATTTAACATGCTGAATTCAAACTAAAAACCTCCTACTAAGTTGAAAGAGATCTTTTGCCATTAATTTTTTATGCTTCTCTAGATTGATACAACAAGTCATCTCCATTGGTTTTTATTTTCTTTTAGTATTTTCAATAGGATGCGAACTTCGAACTTCCGCAATATATCTTTGGATTGACCAAGACCATAACTTGGAAGAATTCATTTAAGAAAATTTACATGATCTAGACAATGAATCATGATTCTCTCATCTCTTATTTGAAACTAGATAAAAAAGAGAGAAGTGAGGCATGAACCATCAAAGATCAATTAAATTTTCATTAATGAACTACTCTTGACCAATCCAAAAATATATTGTAGAGTTCACCTTCCTCAAATGTCATGAAAGAGTAAATGTTAAACATTTTAACAAAGAAGAGGAAAACAATGGAAAATAGTTGTTGTACATACCTAGAGAACTATCTTCCTAATTTTTGTAAATAAATAGATGGAAAAAAAGAGAGTAATTTATCAAAAAAACATGTTGTAAAATCATTTTAAGGAGAAAAAATGATTTATTATTTTTTAGGTTTGGATGTCCTTTATATGGATACTTATCTAACAAAATAAATACAAATTAAACGTTTTTGGACAATAGTAATAATAAAATGGATGACCTTTTGAAAAGTTTTTGTGTTCTACTTCTCCCACCTGTTTTGATTGTACCAAAAAAAAAAATACACAAAAAAATAAAATACTAAGAAATTTGCTTTTCAAGTCACCCATCAAATATTCAAAGATAGCTTATCATTTTTCCACCAACAATGCATGTCACATTTAAAAATCTATTTGATTCCCTTAAAAAATATAACGAATTTTATAGAGATCAAAACATGTCAATTTTTTTACGAGGGCTCAAATGAAATTGACTATAATTAATTATTTATAGAATAAGGAGAACAAAATACAGTCGGGGTTCCATATGTGAGCAACTATCACATCACTTTGTGAATAGTAATTATAAGCGCAGATAAATAAATATTTAATGCATAATGATTAAACAAGTTTAACAATCTTGAAGCATTTTGCACAAAGCACTTGCAAAAGGCAAAAGGATAATATTAAAATGGCAAACATAGATGAGTTTGTTACAGTGGACAATGCTGCAAGCAACAACTAGAGAGGAGACCAATGCTGCAAGCAAAAATGATTGTAAGGTGTGTAGTTGAGATTGAAGTGTGGTTTTAATGGACAATGAAAGAAGGATGTTAGCCTATAAATATGCTTGATGAAAAAAGGGATCTATTTATATTTTGCTTTCCCTTCCTTTCCTCCAACAATGATAATAAATAAATACAAGAAACTGAAATGGTCAAAGAGTAATCTAATTTATCAGACCATGTAAAAGGAACAGACTGTACTATTTTCACTACTCTCTCACACTTATTTACTATTGCACATTGAAACAAAAATCTGCACAAGGTTGATACAATATCTGTTGACTAGTGGTACAATATCTAAGAAATCAAATTAGTACTTTTGAGTTTTGTGGAAGGCCAAATTGCACTTTCGTATTTAAGAGATTGATTATATGAAAATGTTTGTATTTTTCTAATTAGTTCGACAATATAATTTTTTTTTTTTTTTTGAGGGAAGTCCTCCCACAAAATATGAAAGTGCCAATTTATTTTCTTAGAGTTCGACAAATATGATCATTTCATGATTGAAAAAAAAATGTACATTTAAAAAGAATAAATAACATCCAAAATCTACTGATTTTTGGATTTTTCAAATTTTCTGGGGGCCAAATTATACCAAAAAATTGTTGCAGAATCAAAATATCCCCTTATTTTTGTTTAAAATAAATGTGGACCATTCTTTATATGACATGTTCACTGTGACATAATCCTATTAGAGTAAAAAAAATTGTGAACTAAATTGTTCAAATTTATTTTTGTAAGGGATTTGTTAATTTGGATCAAAACTCACATAGTATTTGATGCGTGCAGCAAAATTACCGGTAACTAAAACTGAAGTGATCAAATAAAAGAAAAAAATAAGGTTTAATTGAATGTTTGGTCCTTATATTTATTTCAGTTTTTAAGTTGATCTTTTATGTTTAAAAGTTTTAAGTTGGTCACTTATATTTTAAAAGTTTTAAGTTGGTGCAAAAGGTTGCTCACATTTGAATAAGTTGGTCCCTTCCGTCACTGGACCGCTTAAAGATTTGGGTTGACAATGTGAATGATGAAATTTAACTTATTTAGAAAATCTATTTT
Organism: Medicago lupulina; assembly: GCA_958299785.1. Lineage (NCBI taxonomy): Eukaryota > Viridiplantae > Streptophyta > Magnoliopsida > Fabales > Fabaceae > Medicago > Medicago lupulina. The sequence continues at coordinate 66,003,379 of OY283144.1, forward strand.
GAAACATTTTTTAATTTTTTTTTTTGTTTTATTAAACTCAATATTTTGTCGCAGAAGAGACTAACTTACTCTAACGTGAGTAACGTTTTGGACTAACTTAAAAACTTTAAACCGTAAGGGACCAACTTGAATCATTTAAAACATAAGAGACCAACTTGAAACCTAAAATAAATATAAGGGATCAAACATGCAGTTAAGCCAAAAAATAATAAGATAAAGGAGAAGAAAGAAAAACACTGCAATATATGTTCACTCAGTTTGGCTCAAATTGACCTATGTCTGAAGGAAAGAGACCTCTCTAATTCACTATAAGTGAGTTTTTTACGAGGAGAAATCAAAAGGTTACAAGAAATTGCATTCTTCTCCACTTTTATGGCAAATCTCCTCTTTATTCCTTCTTCTCTTTTATTTCTTACTTATCCTTTGGGAGTTGGTATAATGATTCATGGTCACTCATGACCATTCATACCATCCCCAAAATTGTTGTGCGATTTTTGTGAAAATAGTATGATGATCAACAGAAACCCTCATATCATTTACGATATGTTTTCTAAGTTTTGACACGATTCAAATAATATATTCCGAAACTCTATAAAAAAAATAGTTTGGATAGCGTGCGAGAAGTGCAAAACATGGGAAAAGAGAATGAGAATTTCACTCCCTACCAACTTCTCACGCACCCTTCAAAATTTCTAGAATACCTCCGCTTGGCACTTGACACTTTTCTACAACTAGGTTTGATATAGAGAATACCGAACTTTTGCAATGTGTTACATGCTTGAGTCTTGCATCATCATTTACAATTTTTGATGTGGACAAATTATTGACGAAGGTTGACCTTTATCCAAAATGGTTTTATGAGTGTGCCGGAAGTGGTGGTGCACCATCAGGTTCAAAATTATGTTAGAAGGGTTCTAGGTGACCCCAATTTTACAAAGTCGAAAAGACTTTCAAACCTTTGTGTGGCGCTTGTGAAAACAAACAAGTGTGAACTACATTTGATGTGGTGTACAAGCTTCTAAAGTTAACCCTTGTTTTGTCAGAAACAATTTCAAATGCTTAATGTGTTTTCTTAGCTATGAAGTATCTGAAGAGTCAACTATGTAACAAGATGAGTGGTCAATAGTTAGATGAGTAGACAATAGTTAAATGATCGTCTTACAACTTTTATAGAAACATATGTTCTTGTAATAGTTAATAATGATATTATTTTAGCTCGTTTTCCACGAATGGGTGATAGACTATTTTCTTTGTAAACTTAGTTGTTACGACTTACGACTAATACATATGTTATTTGTTATTTTTAGCATAATTTACTTCGCCAAAGTTTTTAAACTCACTTAACAATTTCTTTCTTTCTGGTCCATCCCTCTGGATACATAAGTCACTTTTCTTTTTTTAGCAATATAACTCTTCTTATAAACAATTCACTGAACTCCCTGAAAAATTATTGTTGAGAAGTTTCAGATTAAGCAAATTTGGGTTTGAAGCTATACATAAATTCAGAGACTAAGTCAACACGGCGTCAAGAACGAAATTTGATCATTATTCAATCTACATTACCATAGTAACATTACATCTCCACTACAAGTGGTGTCATGTATGAAGTTTAAATCTAAATAAACAAGACAAATGGTGAAACAAAACATGCATGTTCATGTTCATATCTTACTCCTCATTCTCACCAACCTTGCCAATGTCTCTTGAGCAGCCAAGGTTTGTGCATGGTTATGTCCAAGCATCACAGTTCTAATACTAATACATGTTCTGCAAAGTTCCTTACCACTGTCTAAATGTCCTCCTCTAGCTAACAACTTGGCTCTAGTCTCAAGTAATGTTGCCTTCAATAAGGTAACATCCTGCCACACATATTCATCTACTTTTTGTCGTCTTTGCAACCTTTTTTTCCAACAAATTGAGTCATGAGACCAATCTTGAATTTGAGTCACAAAGGACTTTTCAACTTCTTCAAGTGCATTGGTGCAAACTTTTAGGAGTTCTAAAGACGAATTGCATCTCGAAAACGCAGTGAAGGCTTGAATCGCGAGTGGTAGAGCTGTTCTTTTGATGTATAAAACCATGTCGGTCGCCTTTAGCTCCACAACCGGAGGCTCGGATTTGAATCCAAAGACAAGGAAAGCTGATTCCCATAAATGATCCGAGATTGCAAGATTGTTCATTTTTCTTACTCCTTGAATTGCAGCCTTTGCGAATTTCAAACCACTTGTTCTTTTAGCAAATGTTTGTGTTATGGAATGGAAATGAAGCCAACATCCATCATCGTGTAGATTAGTCCTTTTCGCTAGTCCAAACCTCACAAGAAGCGCAGCCGAATCTTCTTCGTCTTTCCACGTCCGGGACGTTACAAAACAACTCGATGTTAGGCTCATACAGTTTGTCCACTTCTTGAGATGATTTTCACTTGTTGATACACTCTTTGCTGCATTGGCTAACAAGTTTGCTGAAACTGGAGCAGGAGAAAACCAACCACCGACAAGAAGCATTCTTATAGCAAGAAAATTTCCTTTTTCTTTAGTTTTCTCCAAAGTTTCTAAACAAAAAAGGAGTGTCTTCATGAGGAAAGGATTGTTCTTGCACCATTGTTCTTGTGCGATACTTATACAACAAGATCTTGAATCTGCATTGAGTGAAACTTGGTTTATAGCCTCAAAGAGTGCAGAAGGACTAATTCCAAGTTCTGATAACAATGAACCTATGATCATCAAACCAAAACTCAACCTACCAAGTTTCTCATAGAATTTTTCAAGGATGTTTACCTCATCAATTGAATACTCTTTTCTTTTTCTTCCTCTTATCAAAATCATTGCATCAGATAATGGCAATGGAGGAAGGTGAATGGTATCATAGTTCTTTACCTTAGAAAGCCTTGTAGTAATAATAACATGAGTCCCTCCTGTGTTGTTTTTCGGTATCAAATCATACAGATCTTTTCCTTCCCACCATTCCTCTTCGGTCTCAAGATTATCAATTATCAACAAGTAAGGTGTATCACCAAAAAGCTCCCTCTTGATTCTCTTGAATGCTTCGAGTTCCTGCTCTTCAAAGCTGCGAATTCGACCCCTTTCAATCTCGGAATCAGCACCAACATCCAAACCGAAATTTCGTGACAAGTTCAGTATGTTCTGTCTAAGATTTCTAGCTTCACCACCAATCCACAAAACCATCTTGTACCTTTGGTAATATCTATGAGCAAATTCTAATGCCAATTCAGATTTTCCAATTCCAGAAACTCCACTAATGCAAATCACACTACTACTACACAAACCCTTGTAGTTATAGCTTCCACTTTTTGACTTCTTATTCTTCAACCTCTTCAATGAACTGTTTCCTATCATTGGTTGTTCAATCCAAGCCTCTAAATTTGGTTCTTTGTTCCTCCCTATCTCTAAGCTTATATACCTTCCGCCACCGCCTTTTCCAACCGTAGCTTCACTTTCTTCATCTGCAAGTCCTTCAGATTGTCCACTGCCACTTGCTTTACAATGATCTTGAACTTGTTCCATAAAACAATTCCTACTTCCAAAAAGTAAACCTTCAATCTCCGTAATCTCTTTCTCTCTTCCAACAAAATATGCATTCCTTGGAAAAGGTAATAAACTCTCAAATCCTAGCATATTATGATTATCCTTATGACCAACATTCTTCCTACCAAGTCTTGCTCTTAAAATACTCGAAATTTTCGATATGCAACTTCTTAAATTACCATCATTAGCCTCTAGACAAAACTCATTGCACTTGATGAGTCCATCCATCGCTTCTTTACATTCTTTATCAATTGAATTGCAATTAAGAAGTGACATAATCTCAGCAGGTAATGTATCAAAGAATATAGGAATCAAGTTCTTCTTTTGAGCAAAGAATCTCACCTCTTCCATGCTTAAGCGGTTGAGGAAACTCGAACTGGTGACAATCACCAAACCAAACGCGACCGAGCAAATGACTCTATCAGCAATTTCATGGCTTTGAATATCTGAATACTTTGATCTATCAGCAAGTAAACAATCAATGCCTTGAAGCTCAAGCTCAGATTTAAGCCACTTGCAGAAGCGAATAAGATTCGGATTTTGTCCATGGAATCCAATGTAGACATCACAGCTTCCAAGTTTGGAGTTGGTGGTAGCAGGGGAAACAGAGCTTTTTGCAAATGAAACCCTAGGAACTGGAAATGAGAATGAAATTCTTGGAGGAACTGTTTCAGGAACACATGTCATGAATTTGAGCTTTGTATCAGAAGTGTCATCAGAAAACTCATAAGGATCAGAAGGAGGGGTGTAGGAACTACTAGGAACATCTTCTGGTGTGGAAGGATTTGTAGTAGTGAAGGTGGATGTAGTAACAGTACTAGTAGGGTTTGGAATTGTGGCTCTTGGAGATATATATGGAGATTGCAATGCTGAAACAAATGCTGATGAAGGTGGAGAAACAAGAGGTGATTCATAAGGTGATGATTCTATGGAAGTTTTTGTGTTTGGTGAAGGTAAATTTGAAGTATTGTCTTCACCTTGTTTTTTGATACTACTTGTTGCAATCTTAATTTTGAGTTTGTTACTAGAGATTCCTGTCTGGTTGCTACCACCTTGGTATTCCTCTCTATCACTTTCCATGAATAAGAAGAACTCTTTCAATTCAAAGATAGCTAGGAAAATGAACTGTTTGTGGAATTTGGATTAGACCTAGTTCTCACCATAGGTACACATGATAACCTCCTCAAAGATTGCTCTAAGAAAAATCTGTTTCTTTAATTAGTAATTAGCACTAACCTCTAATGAATTACTAGGTCTAGCGCAAGTGGTTGATGCATAATGTGCCGGTAGTTTACACTTAATAAAAGAAAACTTCCTCTAATGTTTATGTAGGTCAAAAATAAATTCATAGGTAGGGTCTATAGGTGTTTCAAAGGTACCATTATTTGCTGCAAGGAAACAGAAGACCTGAATAATGTGTCTGACTGAATCTGACCAAAACCATTATTTTCTGCAATGCTAGACAATGATAGCAAACATATCATACACAAGAGGCTGCTTGCATGTGTAGCACAGATTTATGGCTTGGATTTTAGTATCTGAATCTCTCTTCAATGATTCACAGTTTCACACCAATAGCACTTGCACACACAAACTAGTACTCATGTTGCATCATTGAATGGATGAACTTCAACTTCTAGATTTGGTCATGCTATGCTAATCTGTGATGGAAAAGAAAAAACATAAATTAATGAATATATAAAATATTTATGAGCATATACTTTTTTTTTTCTTCACATATGTGCAAGTAGGTGTACTAAGAGGTTACACATTACTAGGCTAACCTTTTTTCAAAGCATGATATGATTGTTGATGATAATGATGCTAATATGTACTTCTGCTCTGAACCATTGAAATGATTTTCCTCAGCTTTCTACTATTTTTGGTTGAGAATTGGAAGTGAAGTAAAAAAAGTGATAGCACTTCTCTATGTTTCAACTTCAACTCCAATGTACTGTACTCTTGAAAGGGGGAGCCTGAGAGGAGAAAAAAACACATGACTCTTCTGTGTCCATTTCCAAGATTTGGATTCCCTACGGTAACAATCTCGCATATTCATGCAGTCAAAACATCGATGGTCATTTAATCAAGATCAAACAGTTCATAAAACAAGCTGTTTTAATTTTCTTTTAAACTCTAAAATATAAGCTTAAAATTTAAACCATCTGATCTCGATACAACGGCTACTAATATATTAACTTTATACATGTGTAGGATAATGACCACAGTGGATCCAAATCTCCACTTCTGGGGTTCTCTCTCATCCATATATGTGTGCAGGGAATCTAACATGGGGAGTTGATTCTGCAAGGTTTGAATTCAACTTGGAAAACTGATTTCTCTGACAACATATGGACATATATATTAAAAAAACACTTGAAGAAAACAAGGATGGTGTCACTACCAAAAAAAGAAAAATAAAAGCAAGTATGGTGTAGTATTTCAAAAATAATAGTTTAATAGGGCAATTTTAATTTTTGTCTTATGCACTTGGCTTTGCATTATATGAGTTGTTGCAACTTGCAATTGCAAATGAAAACTATATTTTATGTAAACTTGTTTATAGCACACCGGCCAACGAATTGAATTGGAATTTGTATCAAAAAACGAAAATTGAACATAATCAACTAATACTAGTATATCTGGTTTCACTTCAATAGAGGCTAAAATTGATTATTGAGTGAAAATAGACGTCGAGCCGGGTATAAAAAGTTTAGTCTCGAACCTCGCCTTGAACATTTCTCTTTAGACCATCCTAATATATTTAAGATCCCCTAAATACACGTGTTTTTTAAAAAATGTATATTTGGTAAATAACCATCCGATGTAAATTTAGGGAGCCTTAGAGATATTGAGAGGGCCTAAAGAGAAACAATCACTGGCATTTGGCCTATAGCAGGCCAATTTTCAAAGCCTAACTTTTTTGAAGGCCTATCAAGCCCGAAAGCTTATTTAAAAGTCGACTTTATATTAAGGTATAAACTCATATCCTCTAAGTAGGTCATTTTTATAAAGTTCTAGATACGATATTCGTCAAATAATGACAAGGATGTTGTAAACGTGAAATTTTTGCAGCAAAATAATAGTTTAAATGATTATGATTATAGTCAAAAGGAGTTGATAGGATAAAATGAACCAATTGAATAAAACCGATTGTATTCTACTCAATGCAACTATTATCTAAAATTTACTAATATTAACAAAAAAAAATTGCTAATATAAAGTATTTTCTTTAAATATAAGGTGGGGACTAATCCATCGAGCTTTGTGGGACCTAAATGAACAACAAACTCTCTCTAAGAATTTTAACGTTGTTGAATGTATGAGACTTGTTGAATGTCTGAGACTAGATTCGAACTCGGGACCTTGTTTAAACTAAAAGAGACGCTAACCATTTAATTTAAGCGCTCTTGAGTAGCATGTAAAATTAGTATATTCTGCCACTTGTAAATTACATTATACTATTCATGTCATGAGACGTTTGAAAAACCATTTTTGTAACAATTTTTGAGATAACCATAAATTTATATATAAAAAATAAATAAATAATAGATATTGACACAAAAACCAAAATAATAGAGAGAAAGTAAAAACATAATGTAAGTATGAAAGAAAAAGTTGTCATTTCTTTAATTAAAAATATAAGACCTTGGATATGTTACGACTTACGAGAATAAAAAATTATAGAAATATTTAATTCTTCGATAATTTGTCGAAAACATGTTAAACTAATTTTTAATTAATATGGTTGAAATAACATAGACATGAAAGATTTTGTCGAAAACAACTTGAAAAAGAAATGCAACCTATAAAGTTTGGTTACGCTAAACATGAAGACGTATTGGATACCGATACACTACTATATAGATACTGGTAAGGTTTTACAACTTGAGAGTTTCTCTCCACTCGTTTTACTTATATAAACTCGACTCGTACGAGTTTACCTAAAATTAAAATTATATAAAATTTATTATATACATGACATAAATAAGCTAAAATAATATTGCAAATAGGTCAATAATGTAAAGACTTAATTATAAAGACAAAGTATTCATAATCACCTTCATCTCGAACTTCATCAAGTGCTTCTTAGACGATAATGAGTTTTCAATATTAGAACCGAATACATGGATTAAACTCACCTCAACATTAATTTCAGCCCCTTGTAATTGAAAAAAAGAATTGGGCTTTCAAAGAAAATGAGCCCAAAATAAAAAAAATTATATGTTTTTTTAAATGTAAACTCGTAATTTGGTCGAGTTTACCCGAGTTTTTCGAGTTTAACACGTGTTAACTCGGTAAAACTCGTCAAACATTTCGATCTCACCAAAAACCAAATTTACCTCCAAGTTAACATATGTTTTGAACCTATAAATGTACATTCGGGCAAGTTTATGAGTTCACACTTAATTTGTGGAACACTATACTCGTGGATATGTACTTACGAAGTATCATGATTAATTATTTTAGTTTTTAAAAAACATCTTATTAGATACTTATAGGATAATTCAAAGATACACAAGGATACTTATAAAATACTTCACAAATACATATCCTAAAAAAAAAAAAAGGAAAAAAAGTGAGACAACGTTGTGAAAATTCAGTGGACGTATATATTTTGAACATGTGTGCTATTATTTTTTTAAAAATTGATTTTTATAATAATATAATAATGAAGATTAATCAATGCTTATTTTCTTTAAGTATTTTACATGCATATAAGCTTTAGTATAAATTTTTTTGTTGATGTATCTTAATCATATTGTATCCTAAATTTTAAAAATTTCGTGTATTTGTATATGTGTATCATATTGTACCCCGCACCCGTACCACGTATCTAAGTTTCATAAAATGCAAGAGATGCGGGAGGAAGGGAATGTGAAGTAGATAAAATAGTCACAAGGAAGGGGAAGTTTGAATTGTGACTCTTTAAAAATTATCCTGAAACTTAAAAGTGATTCTCAAGTTGTTTACTTGGAATGGTTAAGTTAATATTCTGACTTCAGAACGTTCTGAAGTTCATGCACAAAAACAGATTAATAAAGTAAGTGTGTAAGCTTGTGTTGTGTATATTGTAATTAAAGAGCATAGGGAAGAGAGAAAGAACACACATAGAGTTCCACTATGATGCTTGAGATAACCTCTCAAATCCTGCACCTTACAATCTTTGTTCACCTGAACAATTACAACTCTATATTCTCTAAGCCTCAACAGGCTTGCACCTTCTTGCTAAGTTAACCACTTAGACTTTTACAACCTTTGCTCAAACTAACACTTTAATACCCCTAAAGCTAGATGAGACTTTGTTTACAATTTGTATGGAGGTTGAATGTTTGAAAACAAACAAAGAGGAATGGAAGAAGTTATCTAGAAAAGAGATAACAGAAAGAATTGATTTACACTACAAAGAAGGTAGAAAAACCTTCAGTGATGATCAATTTAAATTGCAAGAGCTTCAAACACGTTTCAGATGCTTTTAAGAATGTTTTGCAATGGTGCAAGTAATGATGAGCTTTTGATCTCTATTTATAGAGTCTTTGGGCTCATATAGCCGTTGTAGGGTGTCCAATGGTGTTATGCCATGTGTCCTAGGTCCCACAAGCTTTTACTTGAAAATCTGGCTGAACATTTTGATCAAAAGATGAACTTCAGAATGTTGTTGTGTTCTTGATGATCTTCATCTGAGTTCATCATGATCTTCATCTGGGTTCATCATGTATGAATGAACACATGAATTTATGGGCGTGTCATATGCTTTTCATATGAATTTCTGGGCAATAACCAAAGTATGGGTTTTTCCTCATACATTAAAAAGTTACTTTCCCAGATTTGCATAGGGACTGGTGCAGAAAAGATAAAGTGGATTTTGCATCTTCATGCCCATACTTTGAGGGATTGTGTGGTCCTTGTACTGTACCAACTCCCATGCGTGTCTATCTCTGATTGAGCAGGACATATTTGCTTTGCTTTTGCCTTTTGCTTTTCACCTACTGTACTGTTCATAAAGTAAGCATGTGCAGAGCTGAACATTCTGACCATCAAAATGTTCCTTTTGTTTCACTTAGGATGATTTGTAAGACTACCATTTAACGTAATCAAATCCTAATAGTGAAACAACAATGAAGAGCAGTGAATATAACATCTAGGATGATATTCTCCTTTGGAATATTCCTAGTACTTCAATGTTCATAGTCTTAAATGAACATTGAGTATCCTTTTTGACATAATCCTTGTATATGACTTTATTGCTTGATTGATCCATGCAGAAGTACTTTCCTTGACATTTATTCATGTCACATGTGCCTTGCATGACCTTGATCAATGTTCTTGAGATTATGAGCTTGTATTGAAGCAACCTTCTGATTTATGCGTGAACATTCTGATCTTTGAGCAACATTCTGATCTAACTTTCTGACCTCAGTGTTAGATCATGAATTCAAATGTCATTTAATTCTTTGAATCTTGGTATGATTTAAACATTGTTCCTGTCTTAGTAAAACACTCGAGCACAAGTTAAATACCAAAGAATTAATCAAAGTCCATTAATTCTTTAATCATAATGGTTTATTATCTTTAAAATTAATTAGGGATTTTGCCTCAACAGAATGAAAGTATGAGATGTTATATGGTGTAAAACGAATAAGATATATAAGATTTGATAGAATCACTAATCCAAATCTAACTGTCAATTTGGTGTGGTCTGGTATATACAATTTAAAGTGGCTTAATCAACCACAATATCAATTTAAGTGGGTTAATTTAATTTTATTTTTTTTAAAAATGGCCTAATCAAACTTCACATTATTATTTTTTTTCATAAATTTGTTCCACTAAAATATTTCATAGACTAAATGTAGAAACATCTTTTGATCGAAGTTTAAAATATGATTCATCCGTCACATTATAAAAGTGGTATTCCACTTCAATTACTTTTGAGCGTATAGACACCATGTATGTGGCTTAATATGGCACGTCGAATAGATCTCGTGCCCAAGATCATGCCATGTATCCATTTTTATTTTTGAAAAAAATAAATAGGAAATCAACTAGAGTAAAACCTAAATCACGATCCACATTACGACCTAGTCTTTCCTTAAACTAAATTGGGTTTTTAAACGATGTTTTTAAGATTTTTATGATAACAATGTATGGAGGGGCGAATGGCTGTATGTTAATGGGGTAGCATTGGCTACCCCAAAAGAAGAAAAAAAAAACTTGAAAAAATAGTATAGTTTTGTATGTAGTTATCCCGTTAATAAATTATTTGACTACTTCAAACAATTTTGTTGGTTTAAAGAGGGTTGATGTTAATAAAATATTGATAATCTATTTAGTTTAGTGTCAATTTTACATAAATTTGACTTCTTAAAATTTCATAGAGCTCAACTTTCTTATTCAATTTTTTTTCATAGAGCTCAACTTTTATAATAATTATTGTCAGATTTTAGTTTCTTCGTTGTCGTTTCATTAAATATATGTAAAAATTATTGCAAATTTATTTTACTTATTGATTAAGTTTAATCTATTAATTTTAAAAATATATTTGATTTCTTCTTTACATTTGGCCCCCTCGTAAAATTTGTGCTAGCTTCGCCGTTGAATGTATGAAAGAACAATCTAGTTCTCTAATGGGTGTTCAAGTGCGAAGGATCATATAATTAAATTATGACATCAAAGTCAAAGTGTTGTTTCGGAAACATCAAACTTAGACCGCAAAAGAAAGCATTCTGATACTCAAGAGAAGTTGTGAAGACTTCTGAAGACTTAGAAATTGTTTTGAAGAAAAGTCAACAAAAAGACGAAACTCTAATTAGAATATGCATTAAGCCTTTAAGACTGTGATGAGAACAAGTTTTGATGGAATTAGACTATAAGGAAACAAGTTCTGAAAGATGTGTCAGCAGTCTGAGAGACATTGACCAATCTTGTATTATTCTGAATGAACGTTATTTTTAAGCTTTGATCATATTGTTTGTCTTCTTTTGACCTCGTGCTAAAACAAACAAAGAACTTCAATGGTAAAGAAAATGTAACATATCATTCACAAAGAAGCAAAGGACCATCTAGTACTATTCAACGACATTATCAATTAGAGATAAAGTTTTCAAGTCTGATAAAAGCTTCTCAAAGACGAATTTGATGTGCTGACACTCTTCAAACAATGACTCTTTCATTCTCTCATATAAAAGGACTTGGGCAGTTTGAAGAACCTAAGAGACTTCACATAATTTATAAGTGTCAAAACTCTGTCAAATTCAAAAGCGCACAAACACATAGAAAATTCTTATGAACTTTATATCTTAGAATTTCTTGGTGTCAACTTTAAGTTTTGTTTACCACTCCTTGAGTGCAAAGGGTAAACACAATCTCGTTTATTTGTTAAACTTCGACTGTATAAGTCATTTTGTGTGAGACAAGGAAGTTTCAAACTTGTGTGTTTGAGCAGTTGTAATTTTATGTGATTATTGGATAGCTAAAAAATAAGTAATTAGTAAATTATAATTCATTCCTTTTTTTTTTTAGGAATTATAATTCATTCTTGTTGTTTTAAGCGTATTTTATGAAGTACATTTTATATAAAAAATAGTTGTTGTGATTTATTTTTTTGTTTATTGGTAAATTTTACTATTCATTTTAAAAATATTTTATTTTGTTTTATATACCTCATAAAATTTTTGCTAGCTTCAATGCTGTATATATGTACATTAATAAATAATAGTTATCATTTTTTTTCATCATCCAATAAAGATACTCCTTACGTTTCTAAATATAAACAAATTTATTTTTTAGGTTTATTCATTTAATGATGTATGTGGTTCATAATATGGATCACATACATCATTAAATGAATGAACATAAAAAGTAAGTTTTGCTTATATTTAAAAACAGAAAAAATACTTAATAGGTTGAAATATTTATTAAATAAACGACTTAACTATTGAAGTATTCTTAATTTTGAAGTCTTTTAGTTTAACTTAAAAAGGAAATGCATATTTCCATCTAATAAAGTTACTACCTAAATAGAATATTTTCGTACTAGTACTACTGTGTAGGGGCATCTCTCTATGACTCTATCTATCTGTTTAAGCGTCTGACGCAGTCTTAAACTATTTGCACTGGAAATTGGACCAAAGACGAGTCCACTGGAATCACAGCCACGCAGACATAGTAACTCTCCCTCCAACATCACGTGTACTTATACATCTTCAAGGATTTACTTGCTGACATAACTTTTTGGTGATGACTTCAACAAAAAAAATAAGTGAAATTAGTGTAACTTAGATGGATAAAATGATGAATCTTATTAACAAGTGTCCTAAAGGTATTGTTTAAGGAAATCATAAATAAAAATATTTTTTTAAAAATATAAGTCAAACATATGAAAAAGTGATAATCGCACAAATTTTTATGCAAAAATCATTACTATCGATTGCTTAAAAAATGAACCAAGGACCTTGGTTAACATTTCCCTAAAATGATAAATAAATGTTTAAAATAAATTATTTAGATGAGATTGAATAATTAATTAAAAAAAAAGAAGAATGTCATTAAAAACTATATCATCCAAGTGCTATCCTTTGAAAGAATATAATTCAAAGTAACACAAATTTTGAACACATATACAAAAAATCATCATTCCGTCTCAAATTATACGACGTTTTGTACATTTCACACGTACTCTCTCCGGTCACATTTATAAGCAAAAAACAACTTTTTAGATACATCTAATAACTAATGTATCTAACTAATAAATGTGACCGGATACATTAATTATTCAATGTATTTGAAAAGTCAATTTTTGCTTATATATGTGACTGGAGGGAGTATTAAAAAAAATTAATTGATTTTATATGAATAAAAATATTATGAGTTATTTTAAAAAATTATTCTTAATAAATGATAGGAGAAAAATAAACTAAAGAATTAAAATCACATAAAATAATAAATAGTTCATGGTATAACAAGAAAAACGATTTATGATTTAGGACGGAAGAAGTATACTTTATTAATTAATTAATTATTTTAAGAGTCATGCTAACTTGTGGCCACAAGTTATAAGCTAAAAATGGAATTAAAACATAAATTTTATTTTGAAAAGATAAGATTTTAAAATTAAGAGTCGTGCTAACTTGTGTCCACAAGGTAAGAAGTTAAAAATAGAATTAAAACATAAATTTTGTCTTAAAAAGATAATATTTTAAAATTCTAAAATATAAAATGCATAATTTTTAATAAAATATTTCTATTTTTAGTTTCTTAAGTCAAATCTTAAAGAGACAAGTTAACTTTTCTCTTATTTTAAAAATGTACATTAAATAACTATTTTTTTTCCTTTAATGTGGTGTGTTTAAACGAAGTGTCTGAATTTTATTTTTTTTTCTTAAATGTGATGTGTTTAAACGAAATGTTTGAATTTTGTTTATAAAGAAAAGTAAAGGTTGAACACTTTATAAGTAAGAGGACCTATAAACTCATTGCCTTAAGGTTTTGGGTAAGAATGTGGTGTCTCTGTCACTAATGTAGTTGTTATAGTCTTGACGTGGACGGTCCCTTGATGGAATTATAACAGTCCCCTAAGAAAAAAAACTACAAAATCACCCCCTAAGTTTTGCACATGTTGCAGTTTTGGCCCCCAATATCAATTTTGACTCGGTCTACGCTGACGTGGCACCCTAAGCGATGTGCCACGTGTTATTCTTTATTATTATTTTTTTGCCTTTGGGGGTCAAAACTGCTACAGTTGCAAAACTTAGGGGCCAGTTTTGTAGTATTTTTCTTAGGGGACTAAAATCACAATTTTGAAAAAGTTTAGAGACTAAAACTACTATTAAGCCATTTATGTTGTAATACATAAGTTTTGAATTTTGATGTACTGCATATGTCATTCCAATGGAATATTAATATAATGTTTTTTTTTTTGTGTCTAAATCACCATACACGATTACAAACCTAATGAAAGCCTAATGAAATCTGCAACAAACACGATACAAACTTTTTAATAGAATTTTTTCATAAAATAAATAAATATTTTTTGTAGAAATGATACATTAACGTTGATATTTTAAAAATATTCATGATTTTTCTCTGTTTTAAAATATTGACCTTATATATCAACTTCAAATGATCTGGCAAGTGGAAATGTTTGTGTCCTTTACTAATTAGTCATTTAATCCCCTATCACATTTTATTTTTGAGAGGATTCCCTACTTACGTTATTACTAGTTATTACAAAGTAAAGAGATTAAAAGTAAAAATTCGTAACATAAACCTAAAGAATGCAATGATACTTGCATGAATTAGAAAGTGTGAGCCCGTGTAAGAAAGAGTTAAGTGTAGTGCAGTTTGAATGTTATAAAATGGTATATAATATGATAATAAAAAAATGTTTTTATACGAAAATTAATTTGAAACGGGACGAGTAACCCCCCAAACTCAGTCCATATTTCATTGTTGTCTTTGTTCGGTCTCTTATTTTTGTCCATGTTTGTTTACTCCTTCCATTTCGCAATAGTTGACACACTTGAAAATCTGTAATTTTGACTTAACTTATTTTGACCATATTTTTCTACTAATATACAAAGATAAATAATATCATATAAGATGTCATTAGATTCGTCTCGAAAAGTATTTTCAAAATATCAAATTTTCATAATTTTTTCTGATATATTATTCAAGATATTTAAACTCAAAATTATGCATTGGTATGCGTAATAAAATCAACTGTGTCAAGTATTATTGGACGGAGGAAGTATTTTTTTGACTGAGTCAAACCCAATCCACTGCGTTCAGACTGGGATAAATTGTAAGACCATACTGAGTTTTGAACTCCACTAAGAGCATCCACAATGGAGATACTCAATCTTGAGGTCTTAAATGGGTCTCACATGGACACATCACTTTTTTTATAATTTTTTAATAATAATACATAATAGATACTCAATCACTCCAATAGAGACCCTCTAACAAAAAGTCTAAATGGGTCTCACCAATAATTCTTTATCGTTTATATTTCAACATATGTAACAAAAGTAACTCAATAATGATTATTTTATCAAAAAGTAGTGTGGGGTCCACTTAAGAATGAGAGTCTTAAGTTAGACCTTGGGTCTTAAGAGACCAACCAATTTTTTTCCCATAATGAGGGTGCTATTAGATACATGGTCTTAAATGGTTAAAACCTCACCATTATGGATGGTCTAAGTAGCGATAAGATCAAAACTTCAACCTCAAGAGGATACAAGTGCTTGGAAAACCAACCTTCTGTATAGGAGGGAGGTAAAATCTGCCTATGCTTCACTCTATGTAACAAAGTTTGTTACTAATCTTTTTTTAGAGGATTTAAAGTCTAATCTTTAATAATATTTTTTGCGCACGTTTGTTACTATTTGTTGGAGGATTTAAAGTCCAATCTTTAGCATTATTTTTTTGCTCACTTTGTTCCTATTTTTTGTTTTTAGGATTTAAAGTCCAATCTTTAACATTAGATTTTGCTCACGTTTGTTACTAATCTTTTTTTAAAGGATTTAAAGTTCAATCTTTAATCTTATTTTTTGCTCACATTTGTTACTAATCTTTTTTTTTGAGGATTTAAAATCCAATCTTTAACATTATTGTTTGCTAATGTTTGTTACTAATCTTTTTTTAAAGGATTTAAAATCCAATCTTTAACCTTATTTTTTGCTCAAGTTTGTTACAAATCATTTTTTTGGAAGATTTCAAGTTCAATCTTTAACATTATTTTTTGCTCATGTTTGTTACTAATCTTTTATTTTAAAGGATTTAAAGTCCAATATTTAACCTTATTTTTTGCTCACGTTTGTTACTATTTTTTTTTTTGGAGGATTTAAAGTCCAATCTTTAATATTATTTTTTGCTCACGTTTGTTACTAATTTTTTTTAAAGGATTTAAAATTCAATCTTTAACCTTATTTTTTGCTCACATTTGTTACAAATCTTTTTTTTTTAGGATTTAAATTCCAATCTTTAACACTATTTTTTGTTCACGTTTGTTACAATTGATCAAAGGTTAAGGAAGAATAACTTGTATTAAATAAAATAATAAAATAATATGGAAATACTGTTTTTTGTGGAAGTGATATAAAAATACTTGGCAATCTTTGTCGGTTGTACTAAGGAAACAACACAGATGTACAACATAAAAACGGCTGAGAAAAAGTAACATGCATTTTTGTTTTGTGCTAGATTTTTGTGAGTTTGATCAGTGGTTAACGGAGGTAACAAATGGTTAACGCGAAAGATTTTTTTTTTGGAGTAAAACGGGGAAGATTAATGACATGGATTAATAACCCACATGTTATTTTATAAGGAACTGTGTAATTTTTCTCCTTAAATTAAATTAAATTTATTCATATCTATTTGTTACATGTGTTACTTGTATTTAAAATTAAGGGTATTTTTTGAATGAAAATTTCAACCTTGTGCCGAAAGTGATTGTTTCCTTTATAAATAAGATATATAAGTTACTCTAAAATCTAGCTAACTAGTAATTATTTATAGTCTAACTAAATTATTCTAAAAATGTCCACAAATCCTAAATCAATAAAAAAATATCAAAATGATTAGACTCTATTTGCTTGTACGGATTTTCAATAACTATTTTCTTTTTTAGGGGAATAACTATAACTTTATCTTAAAAGAAGTTTAATTAATTAATCATTTAATCCCTAACCACGTTTTTTTGTGGTTGCTAATACTCCCTAATCACGTTTTTATTACAAAGTAAAGAGAAGAAAGTATAAATAATAAAAAATGTAATGGTGGCTCTAAAACGTGATGCAAAGACAAACCCCGACCTCACAACACATGCTACCTTTTCCTTTTGCTTTTTCTAGATTCGAATTTGATTCGATTCCATCTTCTCACTTAGGTTAAACTCTACTTCCTTCCGCCATTTTAATCAAATCAGGTTAATCTTCATTTTCACCACACATTTTACGTTTTTGTGTGTAATTATTTTGCTATTTCACTGGTTTTTACCCATGATTCATGAATTTTGTGTTTTTTCATGTATTTCTGTTGAGTAGTAGTAGTAGTTACTATGAAAAAGCATTCTACTTTGTGTGTGTTGTTGTTGTTGTTTAGATCACATGAAATTGATGTTTTTGAATATACTATTTTGTTCAATGATTTTTCCTCAAAGTTTGTATGTTTTCACTTTGAAATTTGATTGAGTGAAGAGAGGAACAGTGTTTTTGTTTACTGTGAGGTGAAAGTTTCCATTTTTAGTAAGGGCCTATTTGAATGAACAGCTTAATTTAGTGCTTATATTATATCATAAGGTATTATGTATAAAATAGTCTTGTTGGGATTGACCTATTTGAGCTTTTTCTACTGGCATAAGCACTTTGAGACTCTTTGGTAAAACTTTTGAAAACAACTTATGAGTTATAACATGTTCATAGGCTGTTTTCAGCTTATTTTCATACGTTCTAAAAGATAGCTTATGAAAACAGCTTACAATAAAACAATTTAACTTTATTTTATCTTTTGTTATAGAAATAGCTTATACATAAACACTTATGTTATAAGCTGCATTTTAAACTGTTCATCCAAACTAGGTCATAACGAAAGATAAAATAAAACTTAACTGTTTTCATAAGCTATTCCGAGAACTTATGAAATAAGCTGCAAGAAACTTATAGACATGTCATAAGCTGTTTTCATAACTAGTCTCACGAATGCTTATTTGTCTGTAGGTAAACTCAAATAAGTCAATCCAAAAAGACCCGAATTCTTCTGTTAATTTGTCTTGCCACTTCATTTCTTTTAGCTGTAGGTTACATATTTTGTGTTTAGTGAACACAACACAATATGTACTTCAAATTTGTTATTGTTTAATTGATTAGATACAACATATTTGTTTGCTTTATAATTTTTGTCTGTGTACTGTACATATCTGGTTAGTTCCTATATTTATTTGGTCAATTTATTCTTCAAATTGCAGGGAGAGAATGTATATTGGGCCGCATGGCGTTGCAGCTCTGCATAGACACAAATATAGTGGCGTAGATCATTCCTATGTGGCCAAATATGTACTACAGCCCTTTTGGACTTGGTTTGTTACTTTGTTTCCCCTATGGATGCCGTGAGTACTTCTTTCATTTCAAACTAAGGTTTTTTTTTTTTTTTCATACACATATAACTTATTTATTTTACAAACAAACTTATATCAATGATAACTTTATATTATAATTGCTATGTATCTTCATCTTGGTACGATCATTACCAGTTTTTTTAATGAACACCACAAAGTTAGACGTAGCCTTAAAGTATAGAGAGGGTTCCGGAGGGAATGAAAAGAGGGGGGGGGTAAAGTTTCTCATTCTGAATCAAGAGCTATATAAAGTTATAAAAGTGATCAAGGATTAGAACATCAAGCTTTGCGATAGATGTCATTGTTTCCTTTCGCTCTAAAAAAATTCAGTAGATGTTTTGCATTTTCTGGCTTTTACCACACAGAAACCCATTCACTGAGACAATACATCATTTACTCTTCTGTTGATATTTTGTTTAATTATTCTACAATCTTAGTTTTAATATCTTAATTCACTAACTTACACATTTTTGTTTTATTTATCCTCATGACTTGGCAATTTGGCCTTCTGCACAGACCAAACATGGTATACCACATCTTCCTTTTTTTGGGTAGTATTATCGGTAATTGTTACTGTTATTAAATAACCTACATTCTTGGCGCTGATACCTCTTAAATTGTTTGGTTGCAGATAACTCTGACAGGATTTATGTTCTTACTAATATCTGCATTGCTTGGATATGTGAGTGGAACTTAAGTCCATTAATCTTTTTGCTTCACAAAGTTGAAGTCATAATAGTGATAATTTTTCAACGTCTCAAAACATTTTTCGCCAAATGATATACGTATAATGAAATTTGCAATTTGTAGAAATGAGTATACAAAGTATCTTTAAGATTACTGTTCTTTTCATGCTTCACTGAGTTTTTCTATAGTAGAAGTGCCTATTACGCAGTCCTGGAAGGAAATTTGGATATAGTGTGAATGAATGTGTTGAAACAGTAATTTCCTTAACCATCACACTGAAATTTCTTTATTTATCCAGATTTACTCACCTCAATTGGACACGGCTCCTCCAAGATGGGTTCATGTTGCACACGGGCTACTTCTGTTTTTATACCAGGTTGGTTAAATTCTCATATTATGGTACTTGCACACTTACTCGCAATTATCTGATGGGTAGCCCTACTTTGCTGTCTTGTTGTAACCAATCCTGGTAATTTTTTTGCTTAAATATGTATTTGATCCTGGAACATGAAGTCTTCTGAAGTAAGTACATATTTTTTACTTTTATTTTTTGGTTTTTAGTCCCTACGTTTCGCAAAATGGTGTGCTTTAGTGCTTTTTTTGGTATGTGATTCTTGGTATCTAGAAACCTCATTGGACTCTGACTAATCCAAGTCGAGGTAAGTAGGCCAAAGACTATTTCATGGTGTAAAACTCTTTCATCACCTATTTTTAATTCTCTCCAAGGACTTCAAAACACTTTTAATGACTAAAACACTATTTTTGTTAAACATTGTGACTCTGACCAAAAAATAAATAGCGACCATTTTGAAAGAAATATTTTATGGGACCAAAAACGTACGAAGTTAAATTTTACTTATGTAATCAGTTGCGTTAATTCTTGGATCTCATTCAAGCAAATAATATGTGCTCTACCGAATCTTCATAGCATTGTTTTGCTTCAAATTGATTCTAAATGAATTCAATTAAGATGTATTATAGATGCATAGGCTGGTGATCTACTGATTGAAGCCTATCATGTTTGTGATATGTGATATTATCAGAATTCCATGAGGCCTTTGAAATTATTTTATTCTATTTGGTTAATTTGTTCAATGTGTTGTTTATGTCCTGTCCTGTCCTCACTAAGTAATCGTTATATTTTTAGGAGTTTTGTGCAATACAGTCTTCTGGTTTATCTACAGGGGGGGGGGGGGGGGGGGGGGGGGGTTACCATATGAATATGATGCCTAAGTTTCCATTGAATTGATTCATGTGATTAATTTGATTATTGTTTTCGTCTATATAAGTGTCTTTTTTAGAAGGGATTATTTATTGTGTTTTTGAA
Source organism: Medicago lupulina (assembly GCA_958299785.1). Lineage (NCBI taxonomy): Eukaryota > Viridiplantae > Streptophyta > Magnoliopsida > Fabales > Fabaceae > Medicago > Medicago lupulina. Next base: position 66,024,053 of record OY283144.1, read on the forward strand.
AGGGAAAGGGCTTATCTATGCGTGTTTATATATGCCTATGCTTATATTTACTTGCTACTTGCTTAGACATTTGATGCTGTTGATGGGAAGCAAGCTAGAAGAACAAATTCTTCAAGCCCATTGGGAGAGTTGTTTGATCATGGTTATTTTCCTTCTTCATGTTTTTCATTCTATTATATTTCCTCATGCATACTTGTATGTCATTAATGAAGATATTTTCAACTGCATTGCAGGGTGTGATGCACTTGCTTGTGCAGTATGTCTCTTTTAGCTTTGGTTATTGTTTTGAAACCATTCAAAGAAAATAAAGACAATCATCTATAAAAATTGATTTTCAGCTTGAAGCACTTGCTTTTGGGAGCACAGCCATGTGTGGAAGAAGTACTTTCTTGTGGTGGATAATATCTGCAGTTACATTTTATGGGGCAACCTGGGAGTAGTAAGTTATTTTGTTCAATTAATATTAAATAGACAATATGTTATATTACATTGTATTTTTTTAAACAATAGTACCTCTGTCCCTAAATATAAAACTCTATTTACTAAATCACGTGAATTTAAAAGTTGATAGTAATATTAAATTTGTTGACAATTGATATTGTTTTACAAATTTACCCGTTCAGGAGAGAGAATTGTTTTTTTTTTTTGTTACAAGAGAGAATTGGTTTTTTTTTTTTTTGAGGGAAAGAGAGAATTGGTTTATGTTTTCATAGTATTTATTATATAGGCTGTAAAAAAATGATGCAATAATTTGGAGTATTAGAAATAATCACATGCTTTGTATAATTAGTCAAATGCATAGTATGCCTTAGTTATTACACACTCTGGTCCTATTTATTAATCTACAAGAGACATTTGGGTCAACAAAAGTTGATGATGTACCTGGTGCAAAATTTAGACCAGATACATGAACTTTTGTTGACCCAAATGTCTCTAAGTAGGACCGGAGGGAGTAGTTGTTAATTGGATTGGAATTAGCAATCACATCAACTTGTATTAACTTGTAAATAGATTATAAATACAGAGAAAATAACAAGTGAGAGAGAGAGAGAAAGGGGTTCTGGAAATCAAGTCAGACCTAGGGAGATGTTGAGCGCTCTCAAAGCAGCTCTATTGTGTATTCCACATTCATTCCTCAAGATCCTATTGATCCATAGGAGTCTCTAATTGGAATTTTTTTCTTTTCTTCAATCTTTTCTCTTAAAGCTAATTGATCCTATCATTCTTTTGACAATTTGGCTTGATAATATATTTGAATACCATATTCTATATATACTTTTAGACGGAATAGAGATGTTGATTTTCTTTTGAATACTTTGGATGCAGCTATTTCATCAATACGCTTATACTGCCTGTTGTAAATGGACCTACTGAAGGTCTTATGCTAATATACCTCGCTCACTTTTTCACTGCTATCGTGGGTATGCCTTTCTTTGAGCTTTGTTTTTTAATATTCTATATGCTTAAAACTCAAACATATTATTGTTATTATTATTCTACAGGTGCTGAGTGGTGGGCTCAGCAATTTGGGACATCTTTGCCTTTTTTGAATTGGTTGCCTTTTATTGCGGGTAAGATTCTGTATTTTTTATACGGTGTTCTTTTTATATTTGGGACAATGGTTTTCTTTCTCTACCTGGGACAATGGGTTAGAAATTTATATTTTTTTTAATTCTATTTGTGGTAGCTATTACATTTGTGCACCAGTTTCATGTATAACACCCCCTAAAAAGTTTATATTTTTCTTTTCTTATTCAAGTAAATTGAGACAAATATTTGTTCATTTATCCGTTTACTATGTGAGAAATATTAGATCTACCGCCTCATGTCTTCACTTTCAATCCAACTCTTAATTTTGCTTGTTCACTGTCCCTGCCAGTTCAGATGCGTGCTTATCTTTGTATGAGTCTGGGATCTTGGTAATTTAAGAAATGCTAACTTTACTCTAATTTCTGTTTTTAAAGTTTTGTTTAGGAAACAATGATCTATTTTTTTTCATTGTTTTCTATGCAAAACTTTGAAAACAGTAAATAGAGTGAAAACAAGGGAATCTTTTTTTGTTATTAAAATTGAAAATAAAAATGTAAAGCAGAAAAACATTTTCACAAATGAACCTTTATATTTTTTCTTATTTGATAAACTTGCAAGAATAAATTGAAAGCTGTGTAGTTTGGACGATGAAATTAATAAGTGGACTGGGGTTCGATATGCTTTCCAGATTGAGCTCGGCTTCATAGCCTTTTGGTGATATAGTGGACTAAAACTTGAAAATTATTATTGGTCTATTTATTGTTAGCCTCATTGTTGTGTAAGTTGTTCTTTCTTGATATATTATTGCTTGATATTGACTTCATTCTTGATTTCAGATGTCCCAACATACAAAGCTGCAATGTATTTGATGGTAGTTTTTGGTGCTATACCAACTGTCATATTCAAGTATGTATTAGCTAAATCCTTTGAAGTTTAATGTTTACTAGCATGTAGCCATGTACTGTATGGCGTTAGTCCTAGGCATAATATTTCTGAATTCTTTTCCAAGTCCTAAACCTGAGATAATTTCTTTAGGTTGACTTTTTATTATGTTACTAAGTATACTAATAGCATTAATGGGCTAAAATGTAGACCCAATTTGTTAGAATCTGGAAAATGCAATATATGTCTTTATAGCTTTTTATAGTATTTTATAGCATCTTAGATTTTCTTGTAGGGTTGTTTCCTGATTTTGTTAGATTTCTTGATTTGTTTCTATTTTTTATTAGGATTTGGAGTCTAGTACTAGTATCACCTCGGTGGCATTTAGCATGGGAAAGAGAAGTTGTTTCCCACCATGGGAAAGTATTTTTTGGTGGTCAGATTAAAGAGGATCACTGATTTTATCATAGTCTGCATACACTATATCTTTCCAAACTTTGTCTTCAACCTCATTCACTCTCTCTCTTCTCCATACTTCCACTCACCAGCCACGTGAACCATCAACACTAACATCTCACCCACCATGAAACTATACCCCATTTTCATCTTCATCATGTTGCTCTTAAAAAAAACCCAGAAAATTAAAATTAAACATTAAAAAAATATCTTCACGTGTTGCAATTAAGAAACAGGATTTTAATGGAACCAATTAATAAAAAACAATCTTCATGAGTTGCAATCTAAAAAAAATTAAAAATCAATCTTCATAGCTTCAATCAAAGGAACCTAAATCCATTGTTTGTGTTTGTTTTGTAACTTATGCTTGTAAGATTCAAGACCCATTGAGATGGGTATTGAAAATTCCTCATGCTTGTAACTTCACCTATTTCAACTCAATAATAATAATATAGCTTTTCTATTCCCAGACTAGCTATTGGTGGTGATTCTTGAGGCTTTCCTCTTTCTCCTGCTCAATTTCAAATCTCGGCAATTTCTGTTGATTAAAAAAAAATCAAATTTGAAATTTCTTGAAAGCACAAATTTATTGGGTTTTTTTTTTATAGTTGATGATGAGTTTGGTGGTTTTTTTAACCGTTATCCAAAACCACCATCATCGTTCAACAAGAGTTAGAAAACAGGATATGAGACAATTGTGAGCCACAATGGAGAAGAGAGTGTGAAATATATGGTGCAGACATACCATCATAAAATGTGTGCACCTCTTTAATCTAATGGTCAAAAAAAACTTTCCCATCATGGGAAACAACTTCCCTTTCCCATGCTAAACCTCACCTATCACCTCATATTATATCTTATCAATGTAATGTTCCTATTTTTTGGAGTATTTATTCGTTCATTTTCTCCTTCCTTACCTAAAACCTATGATTTTCCACTTGGTATCAGATTAACGCAATTCTTTGTGATCTATTCCATCCCCATTCCAGTACCGAGTTCTTTATAATTTGTTACTCTTTTATTCTGTATACACGTTATTTCCCCAAACTTTCTTTTTTGCGACTGCTTCGCCACACTTTTGACCCTGAGAACTTCTAGTCACTAAAAGGCTAGATTTTTCCTCAACTTCACTTTCTCCCTTTCTCTTCTGGAACTGTGGATGTTTGATCTACCCTTCTCTGCGTATCTTTTCACCGTGGATCTTTTCAACTAACTAACCAGATGATCATCTTTGCTGGCCTCAGATTCTTTGATGGTAGAAGCAGTGCCTTCATTGTAACTCTGACCTTCTACCTTTGTCCATTAGGTTATTTCAACTTTTTCTGACATGTTAGGATGTGTCAATTTTTTATTTGTATTTTTTCTGTTTGAAGCTACCAAATGTATTTGGAGCTTGCTGTGCTTGATTGTTTGTTAAATAATTTCTTTTTGGTTGAAGTTCATTCTAGCAATCTCATTATCTCTCCCGCAACGCTTATCTTGTTGACATTCCCTGCATGCTTGGGTTGACCTTTTTGATCATGTTTTACAGAGTCCACCATACATCCGTGCCGTGGGCATGTGTGGTACTTTCTGTTTTTATGGGGTTATATGTATTTAAGCGTAACAAGTTTCAGCTCAGGGGAAGTGCCATGTAGAATTAGAAAAAAAAATACTCAATAGTATATTAATGTCTTAATTGCATTTTAGATCCTTTTCAAGTGTCTTAGATGGTTTCGTAGGAGTATTCTCTAGATTTCATTCTATTATATGATCCCCCCCCCCCCCTTTTTTAATGTATAAATATGTTTTTGGTCCCTATAAATATATCAATTTTTCGTTTTAGTCCCTCTAAAATTTTCCTTCAACTTTTAGTCCCTATAAAATTTTCAATCACTACTTTTGGTCTCTATTTTTAAGTTAATTTTTGTATTTTTAATGAAATTGTGCAGAAATGTGGTGTATATTGTAAAAAAGATTCCCAAAAAAAATTAGATTTTTTTAACAAAACATAAATTAAATATGAATTTTTAACCGTCAAAAATATAAAAATTCATATTAAATTCATGTTTTGTTAAAAATTTCTAATTTTTTTTGGGAGACATTCTTAAAATATTATAAATTTTTCTGCAAAATTTTATTCAAAAATATGAATTCTACATATGATTTTACTTTAAAAGAGGGACCAAAAGTGAAGATCGAAAATTTTGTAGGGACTAAAAGTTGAAGAAATTTTTTAGAGGGACTAAAACGAAAAGTTGACATATTTGTAGGGACCAAAAACATATTTAACCCTTTTTTTAATTGGGATTACGAGATCAGTACTGATATAAATAGGGCTTAGTGATTTGTAATTTGCATCACATCTTGTTACCATATATCAATTTAATATGTTATCTCTTTGAGTTTCTATTCTCTCTTTCTCTTTTATTACCTACACGTCCCAAGTATAGGATTAGGACATACTTCATTCTTATTTTTTATATTCATTTAGTGATATTTTTTGGATGTTTAGAATTATATTTCTTAAATCATCCATATGTCAACATAATCTTTTGGTTCCATGCAGTTTTCTTAATGTTTATAAGGCTGTGAAGGCAAAAAATAGAAGTCTGCTCCTTGCATTGGCAATGGTAACATATTTTCCTATTAGAATTCTTCTCCTGTAATCTGGTTGCTTTTTTGATGCGTGTTTTTTTATTTTGTTGGCAGCTTTACCCATTTGTTGTCCTTGTGGGAGGAGTGCTTGTGTGGTATAACTCAATTTAAGATGCATTGTTTTTTCCCCGGTTTGTTTGGATGATATGCACATTCCATCTTTCTTTTTTTTCTTTTTTGTGTATATAAGCTTTGGTGATATTGGTGCAGGGATTATTTATCACCTTCTGACATCATAGCTAGTTATCCACATTTAGTTGTTTCAGGAACAGGACTTGCTTTCGGATATCTCGTGGTAAGATATTTGTTTCTTTTTGGATACCCGAAAAAAATGCTGTTTAAGGCTTCATTTTTCTTTTCTCGTTTTTATTGCCAACTGCCTGTTTTTATGTCATTATATTTGGTGACTGTTTTAGCTGGATACCGTTCCTTAGTGTCACTTTTCTTGGGTTCTTCGGTAAATGTATAGATTTAAATTTAAACAGGGCCAGATTAATCAATATAGTTTATGGCCTTCTGTTTTCATGAAAAATCTTTTTTTTGAGGGAATTTTCATGAAAAATCTAGTTTTAAGAAGCCATGCTTTTTTTTGTCAATTACTAAATTTTGTCTTTGAGATCCATTAATTTATTCGTGGTCTTGGGCAAATCATCGATCCTCTTTTGGTTAGATTTCGAGCATTGATGCTAAAAGTATATATTGATATTCATTCTAGTTCTACAATATGGCTTTGACATTTTATTGCTAACACATAATTTGAAATAGAAGTTCTTTGCTTGCTACTATTCTTGTGGCAGGTTATGTACCCCTTATCGGTTTCTTTGCAAGTATATTTCTAAAATTATAGATCTTGCACTTAGCTTCCTTAGGTAGACAATCTAACTCCTTGTATCATGAATTTTTCTGAGGGAAGCTTAATTTTGCAGGGAAGGATGATTTTGGCCCACTTTTGTGAAGAACCAAAGGGCTTAAAAACTGGAATGTGCATGGTATGAAGCTGTTTTATTTGGATGTTACTTTCTCCAAAACTTTTTTAAGATGTTTTTTTTCCTTTTCATATTGGTAAAATCTAGCTTTAAATGTAATACAGGATAGGAAATTACGGTTTCATCTGATCCATGTTTCTGACCCTACCTAGGGAGAAAAGGCTTTATTATTGTAGTTGTCACATCAGTGTCTAATGCAAAACTGTATCTTTAATTGTATAATAATAGTCATATTAATATTTAGAGAAGCATCATTTATAACATGTCCATCGACAATGGAATGACCAAGATATCAGCTCAATAATCATACTTTGATCAATCTTATTATCAGATTTCATTCAAGTGACTGATTGTTGAAGTTTATTACTCATAGATAATTGATGTAAGTGTTGTTTATCTTATACAGTCCCTCCTGTATCTCCCATTCGCCATTGCTAACGCACTTGCGTCAAGGCTAAATGATGGGTACGTACCTTGATTTTGCATTCTAAATTACATTGATGGACGTGGTTTATGTTGATTTATTATTGTCGCGTGTATCTTCTTTGAGAAATTTATTATATATTTTTGGCAGGGTTCCGTTAGTTGATGAGAGATTAGTTCTTCTTGGTTACGTTGCATTTACAGGTACAACTACTTTTTTCTTTTCTACACGAAAATACAATAGAAAAGGATTAATACCCTCCTATAGGAAATAAAAAAAACAATGACCTGAACTAGAAGGAAAACAAGTATGTAATAAAAAATCCATTGTAGTATCTGAATGACTGAATTTGTAGTAAAAACTTAATTTCTTTTGGTTATAATTCTGTTTCTGCATACACAGGCACTCTCTACATGCATTTTGCAACGTCTGTCATTCATGAAATTACTGATGCACTCGGAATATATTGCTTCAGGTATATTACTAGCATTAGATTAGTGTATTTGCTTATGCCTTTAATTTATTTCCTTTTTATGATGTCTAATTTATTGTAAACACATTTTAAAAATTGTTTAACATGCTACTTGTTGGAAATATTATGGCAATAGAGAAGTGTATTCTTTGAGTAAAACAGTGCTCCTTTTATAGAAGAAATACACAATGTCAACTCAAACTGATATCAATAATAAATACTAAGAATATTGTAATATTTTTTTGATGTCAAGAATATTTTAATATTCTTTAGCACTACTCTACGTGGATTATTTGGTTATATTAGTACATCAATCCGCATGCTTGTTAAACTTGTACCTGTGGAAAAGTTGGCGATAAGTATGGTTTATTAATTTATTAATTAATTAATTAATTTATGTTGTTCTTGTTGAGAACAATGTCTTGATTCTAAGTGTCTTGCCTTTTGTTTGATTACAGGATAACTAGGAAGGAAGCTTGAAACTATCCAATATTTCATTTAGGTGCCCCTTTTTGTGGGACAGGAGTTGTGTCCTTTTCCAATGCATTGTAAACTAGTAACATTTTGTTTAAACATGTGTGTTTGTCTCAAGTGATCTAAGAACATTCTTGGGAATATATGGGTAGGGAATGTGTATTCTTATGCTAGGTAGGAGTACTTTTATTCATATCTAAAATTCTTAAGAAATAGATAGATAACTTCTATATTCTCATGCTTTCTATCTTTAGTATACTAACAATTACCCTAAGAATAATACTATCAGCATTCTTTTAAGAGACTCTCACTAACACTCATTTTTTTATTTTGTAAAATATAGGCTTAAACGCACTTTTCACCTCCTAACTTTGCATAAGTTGTAATTTTGGCTCCTTATTAAAAAAAAATGGCAAAAGTGACCTCCTATGTCTACCCCTTTTGCAAAAAGTCAATTTTGACCTGGTCAACCATAGGTGTCATGCCACATCACTTAAAAAATTGCCAGCTAGATATTTTTTAATTAAAAAAAAGAAAGGAAAAGCCACATGTATTTATGGAATTAAAAAATGAAAGGATTAAAGAGGGGAGCCACGTGAGGTGTTGTGAGATGATTCTTCTTCTTTAATTTTTTCCCATCTCCTATGAAATTCATCACTTCAATTTCAAATTGAAAGTCATATGTAGCCTAAAAATCCAGAAATTCATAATCCCAAAAGCTAGTTGAAAACTCTTTCATATTGTTCACCCTAAACCTTCACTAATACCATACACCCCTTAACTGACTTGTAAAACGGAGGGGTTAATTCATGAACATAATTCAATCCCTTTAATATCGTTAACCATTAAATTTCAACAAATCTTAGATCTAGAATGATACTGGAATAATGTTTGCTATTTTGGGGTATTCAGTTTCGAAGTTGAACAGTTCCTTTTCTGGATTTCGTTTTAAGCAAGAGTGGAATCAATGAATAAGAAATGTTGTGAAGGGGTTTTTGGGTTTTGTTTCAAAGAAGAGTGGAACCCATGAATGTTGAAAATGAATTGATGAATGTTGAAGATGATTCGATGAAAGTTTGGAGCATGTGAATAAGAATCTCACCTCAAATTCATGTGGAGGGATTAATGAAAAGAAGACGAAGGCCATCTCTGTGGGTCAGATTCATTTGTTTTGTTGGGGAGGGAGGTGGCAAACTGGCAGCAAGATGGCGGCGAGGGGTTGGGGGGGGGGGGGGGGGGGGTGTGGATTCAGATTTGTTTGGGAGAGGTGGTGGTGTGTGTTTCAGTCACGTGCTCTTCATTATTATTTTTTTTAAGTTGTTTAATTATACGCGTGGAATTAACAATTTTAAAAATAAAAAAATCAAAAATTTTACAGGTGGCATGACACGTAACGTATACCAAGTCAAAATTGAGGTTTTGCAAAAGGGGGTAAATATGAGGGGTCATTTTTACCATTTTTTTTAATAGGGGGCCAAAATTGCAATTTTTGCAAACTGAGGTGAAAAATGAGTTTAAGCCTTAAATATACATAGGTTCTATGTGAGACTTAATTTTAAAATGGTGGGACTTATATGTATTTTATCCAACAAGATAGTAAATGTTAAAGAGTGTTAAAATGAATATTGCTAGTATTTCTCTAAATTGAAAAGAACAAAACATGAAGAGGGTGTGCTCAACACACCGGATGCATTGTGCAACCTTTATTTATACTTTCGATGTTATTTGGGAGGCTAGACTTATCATATCAGGGACACATAATCTTCTATTTTCCACATAGCAATTAATAATGTAACATAAATTTAAATAATTGCACCCTCCATTTGAATGAGAGTCGCTTAAGATTTTTATACACAAATTAAAAAGAGTTTAATTGTGGTGCATTCATCGTGTAAAGTAAGTTTACACAGTCATCCAATAGTATTGTCCCACATTATTTACTTTTAAAATGTGTTATTTAAATTATAGAAGAAAAAGAAAAGAACTAAGATAAATTATGTACCTTCGTGCAAGACTGCAAGTATCTTCATCATGTTCTCGCAACCACCCACTCTGCAACTCTATTGCTTCTCTCCCTCAATACAACAAAACTTTTTAATAGTTCTTTCTGTTTTCGAAATCAAAGGTATCATATCTCTAATATCCTACTGTTGTTTGTTCGTGCAAACGATGCGACCACGACTCATAAATAACCGTTGAACCGTCATTACGCCTTGAAAACCGTAAGGATTTAAAAGTTGTTACCTTGGTGGTAAGGATTTCTTTGTGTACATGCATGCACCAGTTCGAATCCCCTTACTGGACTTTTTAATAATTTAAAAAAAAAACGTAAGAGATGAAAAAAAGAGTGACATGAAGCATCAGAGAACTTGGCCTAACCACTGGAACACGCTACAGAGTATGTATATACAAAAATTATAATATGATCTTATATTATATACATCATCCGATCACTAATATAAGTAAAAGTTAATATTTTAGATTCATTAATTAAATGATGTATGTGGTCTATAATAAAGATTATATACATCATTAATTAAATGAAAGCAAAATGTAAATTTTTGTTTATATTAGTGACCGGAGGGTATATATATTATCTTGCGATAAAATAAATAGCTCTGTAGTGTGTTCCAGTGGTTAGGCCAAGTTCTCTGATGCTTCATGTCTCTAGTTCGACGCGAATATAAGACTTGATGTGGATCCAATAAGGATTCACCATACAAAGATCTTTGACCTAAGTGTGAATTTCTTGAATTGAGATAGAAAATGAATAGCTCTGTAGCGTGTTCCAGTGGTTAGGCCAAGCTCTCCGATGCTTCATGTCTCTAGTTCGACGCGAATATAAGACTTGATGTGGATCCAATAAGGATTCACCATACAAAGATCTTTGACCTAAGTGTGAATTTCTTGAATTGAGATAGAAAATGAAGGAAAATTGTAGAAAATCTAAGAAAATTGATCAAACTATGAATAGAAAGAAAACATACAAATGGAATTAGATGAGAAGTGGGAAGAATGATCGTCACATTCAAGATGAACGATAAGATCGAATCACGGATCCACCACAAGAATAAGATGCTCTTGATAAGGATCTAGATTTGGTTCCTCCAAGAACCTAGAAGAGCAATTCTAACTCTCCCTTCAATCAAAGATTGAAAAATATCAAATTGTATTAACCTCCTTCAAAATGATAACAAAGTTGTTATTTATACCTACGCTTTGGCCATCACATATAAGGCCCGATAAGGAGCACTATCCAACTCCAAAATAAATGTAATCTAAACTTTTAAACTAAACACTATTACAATTAATATTCACTAAAGATATCATATTGATCCTCGTCATGCTCCCCCTCTTCAAAAGAATTCGTCCTCGAATTTTATTGCAAACATAGCCTACAAGGAGAAAACACAAATCAATCGCATGAAGAGCACAATATAACTTCCACCGGGGTCAAATGGGAAGTGATAAAAACAACCCATATGAGTGACCCGGTAAACACATGAAAATGAGGCAATAGGTGCATCAAGAAGTTGAAAAAGTGGAAAGAGTTTCAAAGCATACCGATGGGGTAAGGCATCCAGAACCACACATACCTCATTTAGCTTAGAACATGTGTCAGTAAGATGGTAAGTTGGTACCTTCATATGTGATCTCAGACAAGATGCTGCAAGGTACCATCCTCTTTGATCAAAAGAATCTAAAGAGTCCTTTGTAATCAAATTAAATTCATCACACCGAAAAGAATTAAAATTGCAGGGAATACCAATAGAATTGTGAAAAAAATCATGCAAAGTAAGTATCCCTGTGAATGTTTCAAGTTTAACAAATCCTTTAGAGTACTTAACAACATTGCATGGAACCATGGAAACATCACTCAAATTATGTTGTGAAGTACTTAAATCATGCAGTATGTCCTTATGGAAAAGTAACCGAAGGGAACAGTACAAGTCAAGCCTCTCAACAAATGAACTATAAACCCAAGAAAAGTAGAATAAAAACATAACCTAACAAAGTGAAGAAAATGAATTGCAAGAGAAAAATTAGAGAGTTGCATATAGATCCTTTAAGTTTCTAAGGTTTCAGTTAGGTCCTTTAAGTTTTGAGTTTGTTTCGGATAGGTCCTTTAAGTTTCATGTTTGTTTCAGATAGATCCTTTAAGTTTCTAAGGTTTCAGTTAGGTCCTTTAAGTTTCGAGTTTGTTTCGGATAGGTCCTTTAAGTTTCTAAGGTTTCAAATAGGTCCTTTAAGTTTCGAATTTGTTTCAGATTGGTCCTTTCTATCAACCTCCGTTAAGGACCTGTCTGAAACAAACTCAAAACTTAAAGGACCTCTCTGAAACCTTAGAAACTTAAAGGACCTATCCGAAAAAAACTCGAAACTTAAATGACCTATCTGAAACAAACGTGAAACTTAAAGGACCCAGAGGGGTATTTGGCCTAAAATTAACTAAAACTTGTTTATCTACTAAAAGTTCCACACTTTCCTTTAACCATTGAAGCTTATATGGTCGTGGATGTGGGGTTGTTTTCAAACCAAGTTTTGTGACTAATCTAATGCTAGCCACATTTGTACAACTACCACTATCAATTATCAAAGAGCAGACTTTTCCACTAACAAGGCATCTAGTATGAAAAATGTTATCCCTTTAAGAATTATCATTATCCTTAATCTGGACTCCAAGGAGTCTTCTAACCATAAGGAGATCTCCTTCAACAGGGGCTACTTCACATTCACTTTCATTGTCACTTGAAGATGAATGTGAAGAAGAATGAGATGAAGAGGAAGCAGTTTCATACAAATCTTTGCCTAATGAAATCATAGACCTTTTATTAGGGCAATTTGATGCTATGTGACCTCTTCCTAAACATTTGAAACATTTAATTGAGGAATGAGAAGAACTGGGAGGGGGGTCTTTATATTTAGAAGACTTACCTTCTTTGGCAGAAGCCAAGGTGGATGATTCTTCCTTCTTGTGCTTGTCCTTCCAATGTGAGGAGTCTTTGTTTGAGGAATGTTTTTTATAAGTGCTCTTTTTTTTCAATTGTTGTTCCACCTTTGAGGCTTGGTGGACAAGTTCCTCAATATCCATAAAGTGATGTAATTTCACCACATCTTTGATCTCATAGTTTAGTCCATTTAAGAACCTAGCAATGGTAGCATCCTCATCTTCTCTTGTATTGGACCAAATCTTCAATGTTTCAAAGTCTTTGTAATAGTCTTCTACACTTTTTGAACCTTGCTTTAATCTTTGTAACTTTTGATGTAGCTCTCTATGGTAATGGGCTGGAACATACCTCTTCCTCAAAATTCCTTTCAGTTCCTCCCAATTATCAAGTTCCCTCGCACCACATCTTCTTCTATCTTTTACATTTTGATCCCACTAAAGTAAAGCATAATCTTTAAATTTAAGTGTAGCCAATTTAACTTTCCTATGGTCATCTATCTCATGAACATCAAACAATTGATCAATCTTTAATTCCCAATCTAAGTATGAATCAGGATCACTCTTACCATGAAAAGAAGGAAATTTAATTTTACCTTCCTCATAGCTACCATTACCTCTATGCTGCCTTCTGCCATCATCATTGTACCTTCTTGTATCATCATTGTACCTTCTTGTATCATCATTGTGATGTCTCCTATGCCTTGCATGGGTTTCATGTCGTCTAGGCCTTGGTACACTTTCAGCTTCCTCATCACTTTCCTCATCATGAGGCCTTCCATGTGGCCTAGCATGTACCAACTCATGCCTCAAAGCATTCATTTGAGTATTCATCATTCTAGTCATTTTTGCCATGAGAGAATTCGTCCTTGGTGATAGAGGTGGGGAGTCACCGCTATCCATAGCTGAAAATAGAAACCAAAACAAACAAGAAAAACAGAGAAATAAAGAGAAAAAAATGTTAGTAAAAACAATTGGGCCTCACCACTCGCTGAGTGTTTACACTCGATAAGATTCACTCGTGTATATCACTCAATAAGGCTTTTGTGTAATGTAAGCTCTCTTGCCTTTTATCACTCCCTAATTGCTCAATCATATGATTCTTACAAGACCAAATCATGCCCAATCAAGCTTGTTGTAAACATCTTATAAGTGTGGAAGAGCAACAATAAGAAAATATCATTCAAGAGGCCAAGAATAAGCTCAAGAAACTCTAAGACAAAACCAATGGAAATTTACAGACAAACAAGAAACTCAAATAGGAATGCCAAAGAAGACACTTGGATATGATGTGAAAAAAATAAAAATGACACAAACCAAAGCTTTGAAGGAAAATGAGCAATTTGAATTAGTATAACCAATGAATCTCTATAGTAAAAATGTGTGAAAATAGTGATAAATTGTGTATATTTGAATGGTGAAAGAAAATTCAAATTATGGAAATTTTAGTAGCTATTTTTTTTTTCTATCTACAATTTTTTTTTGCAGTAGTGATTTTTTTTTCCTATTTGCAACCTTTTGTTTTTTTTTTGTGCAGTAATACTTTTTTTTTTTGCTATCTGCAATTTTTTTTTTGTTTTTGCAGTATTGTTTTATGCTATCAGCATTTTTTTTATATTTGGATTCCTCTAATTTTTCTAAGCTACTTTGGCTTTTGAATTTCCAGATTTGAGTAAAGTATGACAAAATAACAGCAAAACAAAAAAATTCTACACAATTTTGGATCAAACACTGAAAAAGTGAAAAATGTGCTTATGAACTTGATGAATTTCTGGAAAATTTTCTAGCAACCTTGAACACAAAATTCAATCAAACTGCACGAAATTTTATTTCAAACATCATTATAACAACGATTTCACACAACAAGCAACAAGAATTAAGTTCAAGATGAGAGATTTTCTCAACTTTGTTAGAGTTTTTGATGACTCCAAATTTCATATCGGAAAAGAACGAATCCTGTGCGAATTACACACTAGATATTCGCAATTCAGGAAATCTATCGATTAATTAAGGGAAGGAAGAGAGAAAATTATGCAACCCTAATATTTTTTTTATCGGCAAATATTATTAAATGTCATTCTCGCAAGACGCAAGGTATGAACGAAACAAGATACAAATGGTATCACATATAGACGGTACACCATACCCACAAATCAAAACTAAAATAAAAACCTCCTAACAACACCACCTAAAACAAATTCCTTCACAAAACCACCACCGAAAAAATGGTATTGTTAACAAATTCCTAACAACACCGTGGCTGCTTCCTTCACGAAACAAATTCCCAGCATCACCACTACTCCTCTCGAAAAAACCCCTCTAAAGGAAACACCTTGTCCTCATCACCAAAGCTAAGCCCCTATTCTAGAGATCAATCAACTTCCACCACCTCTCAATCTCCGGATCGCCGAAAGAAACACCAAACAAGCCCAAAACCAAAACTTGACTCAAAGAACTGGCTCCCGATCTAAAATCAAAAGCGATCGGTCCACCATACTACAAGGACCAAATCAGAAGGGCACCCCTTACCCTCGGTCCACCAGACAAAAATTGTAGCAAGCCAAACAAGATTGCAGCTAAACACCAACTCCTGGTCTTGAAGCAAAAGTAACCGGCCCACCAGCATCAAACACAAAAAAAGTAAGACATACGACATGATTTGCGGTGGTGCAAACATCAATCAAAAAGGAAAATATGCTCAGGTCGAAGGACCCTCACCCTCAAAACACCCTAACAACCAAAACTCAAACAAGAGCAGCGACAATGAAAATGGACCCCGAACAACAAAGACAACCTCCAAAAGAAATCACCTACAAGAACCGAATCACCACCCCGACCACATATCACTACTACCACCACCACCCCACATCACCACCACCCTTGCATCACCACCACCACCCTTGCATCACTACCACCGCCACTGCATCACCATCACCACAACCACCACTGCATCACGACTAGTAAGAACAATAGCAAAACATCATAGCTGAAAGTCTCCAAGGAGAGCAGCAACATCGCCATAACATTTTGAGGAAGCAGCCACGGTGAATACCCACGAACCAGCGAAAGAGACAGAACTACGCCGCCAAACCGCCTCACCATGAAAATAGACAGCCACCCCAACACAAATCTAGAGGAAGACGAAACCCGACAACAAAACACGGGCAGCGACGCCGGTCTGAAGTAGATACACAACCCAGATTGTAAAAATGCAGCCGCCGGTGACAACCCTAAATTGGAATACCTTATTAGTAATTCATAGATAACTTTTTCTCCGAAGATCGTTTGAAGTGAAGCTTGAACCATTATAAAGGAGATAAAATTACTTATATAATGGACCCCCATAAACGTTGGATTTCATCAAGTAGATTAGGAGCAATCCTGATTACAAGTTGGGTATAAGGTTTTGCCAAGTTTCTGTAGCTGCACATGCTCTTTAGTTAAATTGAGGCAATTGGTGTATCTTGAGCTTATCTCAATTGGTAAGGAGTAAGGGCAATGCATAATATATGCAAGGTTTGAGTTTGAATCCTCGGACACCAAAAAAAAAAAAAAAACTGAGCCAATTGATTACTCAAAATCACATTCGATTTTATATTTTAATTAAATAATCAAAGTTGAAATCTGACTATTGAAAAACTGAATACTAGAACAACTTTCATTGAATTACATGTAAAGATGTTTGATGAAGTAATTTTTAATGAGATTAATGATTTAAAGCACACATTGTAAGGTAAATCCCCTCAAAAAAGTATGCTAAGGTAAATATTATATAAATAATATATAAAGTGGACTATTTTACTTGTCCTTTGAATTTTTAAATGTAGTTTTTATTTTTAAAATAGTTTATAAAAGAGTAACAGGGTGTCAAAAGCAGCCTCAAATCATAGTAGAGTTAGTTTATGCTTCAAAACACGTTGAAAGGCAACAAATAATTACTACCATTAACTTAAGTGCTTTTGAGTAATTGACCTCCCCTCAAATAATTAAATGCACCTTGCATTTATTTATTTGATAAATATCATTTTCTATCATTTTTCTCTTCGTTCTTTCTCGGCCTATAAAATCGCAAATCCATCAAAATCCCAATTTCTAGGGTTTCGATTTCCAATTCATGGCTTCATTTATTAAAAGGTAATTTTCACTAAATCTTAGATCTTCTTCTTTTTCCCTCTCCTTCGATTTTTTCATTACTCTTTTATTCATAATTTTTTCTTTAATTTTTAATACAATTTTGAAGTTGATTTGTTGCTTCAAGCTCAATTAATCCGATTTTTGTTCTCAGATTTAGCTAAAAGAGTTCAAATTGATATATGGATTTGGGAAGTGAATCGGTGGAAGAAAATGAAGTGAATCACGATGAAAATGGAATCAAGGGTTCTGATGAGAAATTAGGGTTTCAATTTGATGGCAATTTTGGTGTTAAACCAGATCAAGAAGGAATTGTTGCTGAATTGGGTAGTGAGGAAGCTGTGAATTCCAAAGGGGCACCAAGAAAGGGTGTTGGATTGAAGAAATGGAAGAGAATTAGGAGGAATGTTGTTAGGGAGCATAATTCAAGTGCCGATGAATCCGGTAAAGTTTTGAAGAGGGGTTTATCTGGGTCTGGGAATGTGAATTTGAGTGAAAATCTACGCGGTGTTAAGGAAAAAAACGATGGGTCTTCGAACGCTTTTGGGAATGTAGTGTTTTCTGATGGGTATGTGATCCGGGGTTCTAGTACGGATTCTAGATATGCAGTTGGATCTGGTTTTGTTGTTGGGACTGATTCGGAGAATAGTGAGGATCGGAGTAGTAAGTCTTCAACCGCAGCTAGTGAGCCGAAGGTGAGGCATGAGAAAGGCCGTGGTAGTAGGAATACGAATTCGAAGAATTTAGTAAACTCGGCTCAAAAGGTTCAGCAAGGAAAGGGATGGATTGAGAGCTCTGCGAAACCTGGAGGTGGTGGAAGAGTCAAGTTTGAGAAGGAAAATTCTATTTCCAGTTTGGATTCAGATTCGAGATCCAACTATAAGCAAGGTGTCTTTAGTACGGTTACTAGTAATGGAAAACATAGTGGTAACCCCCATGTTTATGATGGAGGTAACGATGGTGAAGCTCATACTAATGAACATTTCACCGAGGAAGGTGAAGCTGGTTATGACAATGAAAATGGTGAAGATGAAGATCTACAGGAGAATTCTGCGGCAAATCAGTCTTGGGATGCTCCTGAAGAAAAAAGTGAGAACAACCAGTCTACAAGCGCTGAAGATCCTTTGATTGAGTCTATCAGGAGCCTTCAGGCTGTCCAGCAGGCACTCGAAGAAGGTTTGTCCGTCCTATTTTGTGATATGTTTTATTTTTATGGGAAACTCTAAATCTATTGCCTCTTGTTGCCAACTTGCAATTGAGATTGTTGTGTGCCGGACTGCTGGTGTTATAATCCTTGAGTAAATGCAACATATATTTCCTTATCATCAGTTTGTTGACAATTGGATTTTGCTCTAAGATTGAATTCAACTGTCAATTAAGCTGCTAGCAAGGCAGCTAGAAGTGCATGAACTAACCTAGTATATAATTTGTCTGACTTGATTTCCCTAACTGCCTAATAAGCCTTCTTATTTTATATCGTGTTAAGCCAAACCATGTATTTGGTTCTGTTTAATCAGTTTGGTTTGGTTCCTTGAACTCACCTGCTACTAGATGGTGTTTTTGCATAAAGTTGTTGCTTGTAAGATGACAATATAATCTTTCTACTTGACTAGCAGTTGCAAATTTTGGATAATTCTAACATTCCGATTCAAAATATTTCACTGATACGTTATTAACATAACTAATTAATGATATTTTACTTTTACCTTACTTTATAATACATATTACTTTATAAGCATCATACACATCTTATCTTTAATTTTTTAGAGCCTTAAGTTATGATGGTCTTCACTCTACTACAGGTATAGTGTAGTCTAGCTTGTAAGTATTCTTGATGATTTAATTAATCAAGTGATCCAACAATACTATATTTAAAACCGTTGTCCTGCATATTTAGATCTGTGCTGGTGGTTAATATAATGTCAAACGGAGAATGAACACCTTGGAAAGTTTCTCCAGCAGTTTTCTCTACATGAAATGTTTAATGTCGAAAATTTATGATAGATGCAACTGTTGCATTTTGCATATTATTTCTTGAGAATAGGTTGTTCATTTGTACATGACTTGAGAGGTCCATTTGGCCATATTATTTCATTTTTAATCTCATGCATTGACTTGATGGGGAGATAGAGGGGGATGTGAATCATAAGATCCAAGTAAGATGGTTGGATGGATCAATGTTTCGGGTGGAATTAGTGATATGATAAAGAATATCTCAAGCTTAAAGAAAATCTTACACCATTATGTTTAATGAGTATTGAACTGAATGTTGGGCAGTAAAAAGCTACAAGAAAAAAGATCAATGTTACAGAAATGAGAATACTGCATTGGATGAGTGGTAATACAAGATAAATAAGATAAGAATTATATGTTTAGAGAAAAGGCAGGGTGGCTCCTATTGTAGAAAAGATGAAATAATCTTGTTAATGGTGGTTGGGATGTGTGCTAAGTTGAAGATTTGTAGAAACATCGTAAAGATGTAGATTAGATGGGGGATGGTCCATTGCTTGCCGTTGAGGAAGACCAGTAAAGTCAAACCATTATGAAAGATATTGGACTTAAATGATTTTTAGGTATGAATCATAAATATAATTGGCTATACGACATGACTTGAGCCAACAATAGGAAACAATGATGCAAAGTAGGTTATTGCCTTTTTAATTAATTTTCTATAATATTCCATATGCTATTTTGCACTTATTTTCATTTGCTTAAATTTATGGTCGACTATTTTTTTTTTTTAAATCTTGTATTGTAAGCTAATTTAAGTTTGTCTGTCAATATGCTGAAAGTAGTTTATTGGCATATTTTTTATATGAAGTTCTTTCTTTTTCTGGAAGAAAAGAATCGAGTATGGTATGCTCTATTGCTGATAACCAATTTGTATGTGCTCTTGCAGAAGTCCAGAAATTCAGGGAGATTGATACTGAAGTTGTCTCACCAGAAGACGACTTAGCTAAGTGTAGCAGTGCATCTGCTGGTATCACTGCTGTTGATCTTGGACTTCATAAGTCATTCTTATCTAGTCATTCTAGTGCAGATGAAACCAATCAAGCTGCTTCAAGTTCTTTGGAGTTTCAGATATCGAGTTTGAAACAACATGTAAACCTTTTGGAAAGCAAGCTGGAGGAGTTGCAAGGCATGCTTGCTGCAAAGGATTCTAGGATAGTTGAACTTGAAACAGCCTTGAGTAGTGGTAAGTTTCCTAAAGAAGAATCTGCCAACACCCTAGGTTATAAAGAAATAGAGTACGAGATTGAAGATCTTTTTAGGCAAAAGGTTGAAGCTGAGGTTGAATACCTAGCTATCGCTAAGGTGATGCAGAACTTGAAGGTTGGGGCAGATTTACAATTTACATTATTGGAAGAACAAGAGAAACTGTCCGAAAATCAAGCACAGGTTCTCAACAAGATCGTAGAAGCGGAGAGTAAGGCTTCAGTGCTGAAGAACAAAGCAGAAGAGTTGGAAAAATACTGTGATGATAGTTTAGTAATTGAGGAATCTTTTTTGCTGCAGAAAAGAGTATGCAAGGTGTCATTTTATTTTTTCCTACAGTTCATGATGTTAATCTTGTTCTTTTCGTTTCTTGTGTCACAGTTATCCCAAAATTCTGGGGTTGTTGTGCCTACTTAAGCCTGCAAAATTAGTTTCATTTTGTGTATTCTCAAAAGCTTTTTTTTTTTTTGTTTTGATCATCTTTAATGTAAAATTTCCTTGTTATATAGAACTTACCCTTCTTTTTTAGGGTGGGGATAGCTTTCATTTTCTCTCCTTGTTCTATTATCATTTTGTGCACAACCTTAAATAATTCACTGTAATTTGAGCTTGGGAAAGATACTTGAGATATGTTAGAAATTTATAAGTGAGATTTCACATAAATGACTGAGACGTATGTTTGGTTTTATTGCGTTCCAAGGTTATATGGCCGTGATATTATTGAAACTATGACTTCTACTTTGTGAGTAAATATTCTGTCAATATTTTTTTGAATAAATATTGAAGTTTTTATTTTATTTTTACCAAAGTTAGTCCTTAAAATTGTAGGGTTGTACTTGTATCAACTTAAACCCCCACATTATCAATATTCTAGAACTATTTTGGAATTGTAAAATGTTAATCAAATTTGTCTTTTATGTCGGGATCTCTTATCAAATACACCTGTGCCATTATTCACCGTTAAAAATTTACTGTCATCCGAGTCTCTGCAAATGTCAATGGAGAGATGGATTTCACTTAAAATTTGTGTATTGAATGTACTAGAGATTAAAACATTTGACGTTTTAAATGAATAATTTTTTCATTTGAAATTCTTAAAGAGTGTTTTGAAAACACCGGTTAACAATTAGCAAGACTTTTAAAATTTGTCAATTTCAGATGTCGTTTTAGAATATCGATAGCTGTCCTCGCGAGCTTAGCTCAGTTGGTACAGACAATGTATAAAATATGCAAGGTTCAGGTTCGAATCTCAACCACTACAAAAAAAATATCGATAGCAATCGGGGCTTATATTGATACACTCTACGATTTCAAGAACTATCTCCTATTGTAGATTCAAATGCACAAATGCTCTTCCACTGTTACTCTTCTGGATTCATGCAGACGTGCTCTTCCTGTGTTTATGCATCATGCATCTTACCAAATGTTGAATTTTATGAACATAATAAGTGAAAATGAAAACTTCTAAGCGGAAAACAAAATTCATGAATGCAACAAAATAAGTGACAAGTGGTTTATACATTAGTCCTTAACTATATGTGGTTTCAGTCTATTAATGAGAAAAATAAGTGTAAGCAGACATGAAAAAACTAATGGAATATCTCAGTCTATAAAAGAATAATACATAGAGATTGATGATTCATTTTATAATAGGTCTTTTAATTAATTTGTCTAAGGTCCCAAAACTTTTAGATTAACCTTTGTTTTATAAGCAAAATCATTTTGTTAATTTTGTTTAGTTGGGATGTTTAGAAAAGCATATATATAATTTTTTGTTGTTGTTGATAATATCAACACTATGTTTCTTTCGGCTTAGTCTTATAACGGTATTAGAGTCTTCCACATGGCTTAGCTGGAGATTTATTTTCAAGTCCTTAAATATAATAAATTGTGTCCTTCAACAATCGGACTATTATAGTCTTTCACATTTTACTATGAGAAATTGGAAGTTACTTGGTAAAACAACAATCCTTCACTTTTTTATTTTTTGCTTGTTAAAATAAAATTAAATGTAAATCAATTATTAATATGGATTAAGTTGCAGAATCCATCATAGGTTCTTAAGGTGATGCGGCACGGTGGAATCCATTTATAGGGCTTGTTTGGAATGACTAAATTTTGAGCATTATGAGATTAACTTATGCAAATAAATAAGTTTTTATGTTAATTTATAAGATCTCATTAACAAAAAGTGAATCTTCATAAACTATCTTGATAAACTTATAAATAAATACATAAAAACTTAATTATTTGCATATACCGTTTTGCATAAGGTAAAAAATAAGGCAATCCAAACAAGCTTTAAACTCATGGTGAGTTACACCACCAAAGGTGTTCTAAGCTCTCAAACTTTGAGTTTTTGGAAACACTATAAAAATTGTATGCAAAGCTCACTCTTATTATTGTTTTAATTGCAAAATTGGCTTATATATAAATTCACATTAATATGATAATGAATGGTTAAACTCATTAGAGTTGGTCTGATGGTGTTGCCTTGAGACGTTGGAATGTACTCATCTTAAGGTTTCAAGTTCGATTCTCTTTTTCGTTGGGCTAGCTTGGCTTCTTTGAAAATAATAGTAATAATAAATGGTTAATTATAATAGTAAATTAGACTCCCTTCCCTAAAAAAAACTAGATGTAATGAGTCAAAGAGCTTAAAGGGCCAATATTAAAATATGAATGTGGACTCTTATAAATAAGGTAAGGCAAAGGAAATAAAGCATGAAAATTGTGATGTCATAATCATCTTTTTTATCAGTATTCTCCTTCTCTAGATTCTATCTAATTCTTCCTTGTTTATTCTACTCATTCAAACTTATATATTAGCTATGAAACTTATTCTACTCCATTTTAAGGTATTTTATACTATCATCTTCTTTTATGTTATAATATACATTCCTATTCTTTAAAAGTAAAAATCTATGATACATTATATTCTTCTCTCTTAAGAGATGTTTGGATTACCCCGCCTCCTAAAATTATATTTTAATATACAAATTATGATCCACCATTTAAGAAAAAGTAATTAATTTCTTTTTAATCTCAATGTCAATGATAAAAACAATTTGATTATTTTATTATTAACTTATGATTTAGAATATAAAATACATTTTTTTATTACTTATATTTCATTGATTTTAGTAATTTTTGAAACTATGTTAATGATATTGTATATATAAAAAATTATGTTAATGATATTATATATCAAAAATAAAGAAAAATATGATTCAAATTTCGATGATAATTAAATGGATCCGCACCCTTTTTCACCGTCCCATGTGTGTTATATTATTGTCGTTGTACTATTAAAAATAAAAAATATTAAGAGAGAAAAGTGTAGATTTTAACTTTAGAGGGGAGAAGAATGTAATTTAAACTTCTTTCAAGAGATAGAAGTATAATTTTTTTCTAATATGTTTTGCTTAACATGAAAGGAGAGTGTATATTTTAACATAAAAATGAAGGTAGTGTTGTTTAAGAATCTCTCAAACTAGAGAGTATAATTTTCTCTAATTATAACTATAATTATAATGTTTATATAATGGCCTTTATATCTAAACTGTTTTTTAACCTATAAATGCCTTCACACCAAAAATACGAACTATATAGGTTTTTAGTTTTTTATGCATCGATTATCGACAAGAAAATTAGTGATTTGCTACGAAAATAGTGGTAGCTAATCTATAGCAAAACACATTTAGCTAGTGTTTAGTTGTGAATTAATTGTCATATTGGCCGTAATATGGATTGGATGATAAGCAAAATATTTTTTAGACGCGGCGAAGTATCAAAGTTCGTTGCAAATCAAAGAACTGGTGAGTTAGCAATGTAAATTTGAGATCGAGAGAGAATTCATTGACTCTTCAATGAAAATTCATTGACTCTTCGATTCAGCGATTTTGGGATTCAGTGCTCTCATGATTGAGTATTTGATGAAGAAATAAAGAAAATGATTCAGTGTTGGGGCTTGTTTGGAAATGAGATTTTGAGATTACAACAAAGAAATGAGATTATGAGAGTGTTTGGACTTGTTTCGAAATAAATAAAATGTTAATAAGTAATTTGTAATAAGCAATATAAGTGATAAATTGTTTTCTAAGTTAAAATATCATGAACATACACTAAAAAAGGTGACACTCAAAATAAAAATCGTACTATTTTTATAATTCCAGTTAAATAGTGGTTTTTTTAATTGAAATTAACTACCAACATAAATGGTAGTTAAAATATAGTAGCTAATAATGTATTTTCTTGTAGTGGATGTAGCACTCCATATGATCAGAAATGCTATATAGTGCGAAGGCACGAAAGTAGTGTATCATAATGTTTAAAAAGTCGACATAACATCCTTGTGAACTTAATTCAGTTTGTAGAGACAATACATAATATATGTAAGGTCTGGTGTTCAAACCCCGACCACCACTATAAAAAAAAAACCGACGTAACATTTATACTAAAAAAACGACATATCATCTGTAACAAAAAAAAAAACTTGGACATACCACACTTTTCTCTCTCAAAAAAAAGAGAAAATATTTGGATTATTATAGCTAATTGATAAGCAAAACAAACTATATCTTTAAAAAACCAAAACAATCTATTAATAAATAGAATTAATAGAGTGTCTGTTTGTTTTAGATTTAATTTTTTTTTTTAATGTTTTTGTTATGTTTGTGTGTAAGCTTTTTTTAAAGTAGTTTCAAGTATAAAAATTGGTCTCTAATATGTTTAACGATTCAAATAACGACATAAAATTCGGTTGTTCTAGTATAAAGATTAAAAATCGGTCTCTCTAGTATGTTAACCGACTGAATTAGTGATTGATATTTCAGTCGATAACGTATAAAATACTACTATAAATTGGTTGCTACTTTTTTTTAGAAAAGATCGGTTGTTACTTGTTTAGTCACATTAAAAATGTTTTCTTGAATCCGCCCCCCTGATACATTCAAATCACTCTATGATGTCTCCTTATTAGGTTAGTTTTTAAAATATCCCTAAAATTATCTAGTTGATTAAAAAAGAAGCTGAACTTAAGAAAAAGGAGAGAAATCCATGAAAAGAATCGAAACGTTTTGAAATCGAGACAAAAAAGAAGAATAGAAACTGAAAAGAAAAATAGAAGTCCTTGAAAAGAAGGAAAAAAAGAAACGGGATCTAATTTTTTTTTTTTGAAATTGAGAATAAAAATTTATTTGATATTTTTAAATATTTGATGATATTAACAATGCAATTATTTTTTATATGATTACCATAATATTACGTGACCCGTGCTTCTGCACGGGTCTATTACTAGTTTAGAAAAAAAGAGGAAGAAGATGATAGGAATACATGAATGATTCGGATTGAGAGGATATGAGAGAAGTAAGAAGGATGAGGGTAAAATAAGAATTCATTTTGTCAAACCGGATAGATTAATTTTAACTCAGCCAAAACTTAGATAAAAAATACAAATGAATGATATGATATGATAATTAAAATAAATAATTTATCCTATCTCCCAAAACTTAGATAAAAAATACAAATGAATGATATGATATGATAATTAAAATGAATAATTTATCCTATCTCATTGTTGCATCAAACGGATGATTGACACAAGATAGAATATACTAATCATATCATGCATCTCTATCATGCGCACTAAACAAACCATAAATTTAAAAGTATAAGTATAGCTAGATCATCGACCCGTGCTAACGCACGAGTCATATCAAAGGTAATATTTGAAGGTAATAGGTAATAAAATAGTTTAGATGAATGTCATGATTATTTCATAAAAATTAGGTTAAGTATAGCGAGACGGGTTAACATTTATAAGTAAGAGATATCGAGATAGGTTAACATTTACAAGTAAGAGATTTCCAAAAAAATAGCATATAATTAGGAACATAATTTTATTTTACTTTAGATAAACATTAAATGCAAAAGTGTGGAGAGAAATTTGGTTAAGTATAACGAGACGGGTTAACGGTTATTCCTTTTCGAAAAAATAGCATATAATTAAGAACATAATTGTATTGAGTTTTTTTCACTTTAGATAAACATTAAATGCAAAAGTGTGGATGGAAAAATTAGGTTAAAATTAGCAAGACGGGTTAACATTTATAAGTAAGAGATATAGCGAGACAGGTTAACGGTTATTCCTTTCCAAAAAAATAGCATATAATTAGGAACATAATTTTATTTTAGTTTAGATAAACATTAAATGCAAGATTGTGGAGGAAAAAAAAAAGGTTAAAATTAGGTTAACTATAGCAAGACGAGTTAACAATTATAAGTAAGAGATTAAGTTAAGCATCGCGAGACGGGTTAACGGTTATTCCTTTCCAAAAGAATAGCATATAATTAGGAACATAATTTTATATTACTTATGATAAACATTAAATTGGAGGGAAAAATTAGATTAAGAACAGTGAGACGGGTTACATTTATAAGTAAAAGAGAAGAGATTTAGCAACAAAAAAAATTCAGTTTGTTTTTTTGGTTTTATATTTTATTTTTCTTTATTCATTGGTATTATTTAAACAATTATATCCAAACACCCCTTATGTAACATGGTATGTGTTTATTTTTATCTCTTATTATTTATCTTCTAATAATTTACACACATTTTGAAAACACGCATATATTTAAATGAAGGGAAATGATAGAAATAGTGACAAAATGTATTAAGAAAATTTTAAGACAGTGTATTTGCTAACACTTTTCCTTAATTACATGTCATTACCTCTTTTGATTTCCGACAAATAACAAATTTAATTGGTTTAAACTTTTTCTTGATAAATTTTTGATAAAAACTCTCTAGATAAATAGCAATGCTATTAAATGAAACCATTTATTTTGATAGAATGAATGACTCCACATTTGACATCACAATTTTAAATTCAAGATACATATCTCTTCTTTATACTACTTGTCTGACTTGGTCAACAATTCAAGATATGTATGTACACCCACTGGTGTGTGGATCAGAAAACGTATAATTAGAAACAGCTTAGAAGTTTCGTTTGAGAGATATTTGTTTCAACTTCAAGCAGAGCCGGATATAGTGGCGGTCAAAAATGGAAATTTTTGAGCGGACTAGTTGATATGGTAGGGCTTGAGGGCCATGATATGATAGCTGCTGCACATTCAATAGTTTTCTCAATGTTCTTGGTTTCCCACTTTCAAATTTAAAACATGATAATCAGAGGAAAATTGCTCTTTAGGCATCTAAGAATTTGCTCACATGTATCTCAGACTATCTAAAATACCTTAAATAACAATTAACTAACGATTGTTACACAATTTTGATGGACTAGTTTAATTTCTTAAAAAAGAAACTACTATTTAGAATAATAGTTATAAACTATTCATAAGAACGACAATTAACTACCGTTCATAGTACAGTAGGAGAAAAGTGTAGTGCAATACGAAAAACTTAGATAATTGCGTTCAGTTTAGACAATAGTCAACGATACCATAAATATAACATGCCAAAGATAAAAAGTAATTGTGAGATTGACAATGTCACTTTAAAAAGTTTCATATATTTATTCATTCGTCACATTCGAAAGCGTCATTCATTTATACAATATAATTAACAATCTAAATTAACAATCTTGTTTGACTTGATTTGGTGTTCCTCCAGTGTACCTAGGTGAGGGGTGTCCTTCTGATTTGGTCCTAAAGTCTGGTGGATCGGGAGTCAGTTCTTTGGCTCAAGTTTGATTTTGGGCTTTTTATGGTTTATTTCGGTGGATCGAAGGTCGAGAGGTTGTGGAAGCTGATTGATCTTTTCAGATGTGGCTCAACTTTGGTGTTGAGGACTGAGAATTTAATTTTGAGGGGTGTTTCGTTTGGGGTGAGTAGTGATGATGGGTGGTGTGGGATATCGTTTTTACAGTGGTCGTTTTCGTGAAGGAGTCGATTTTAGGTGGTGACGTGTATTTTGTCCCCATGTGTGTTTTTTAGGGTGTTTATTTTCGGGTGTTCCGTCTATATACACCGTCTTTAGTTTGTATTCTCAATTTCACTAGTCTCTGTTCGTCTTGAGCATGGGCCGGATGGTTAAATAAAATTTGTTGTTTCAAAAAAA
Source organism: Medicago lupulina (assembly GCA_958299785.1). Taxonomy (NCBI): domain Eukaryota; kingdom Viridiplantae; phylum Streptophyta; class Magnoliopsida; order Fabales; family Fabaceae; genus Medicago; species Medicago lupulina. The sequence continues at coordinate 66,052,289 of OY283144.1, forward strand.
AAGTAAAAATAATTGTTTAGGTATTACAATACCATTATTAACCACATTCATCATTTACATGAAACAAAAAAAAAATGCAAAAATAAATTCAAAAGTCATCCTCCTCCGTACAACTTGATATTGAGTGTTCAACAATGTTTCATCCACGATCCTCGCCAAACAATCATATAGGTGTTTGTGTGAGGCACCATTTATTTAGATAAAATAACACTGTTAATTATAAGTAAATTTGACTTTTTAAATTCATTTAATTAATGATGTATGTGGTTCAATTAAAAAGTCAAATTTACTTATAACTCACACCAGATGAAGTATGTGAATTGGGGGCAGTTAACCCCACAAGCTTAAATACTGTTTACTAATAATTGAATATTTTGATGTTTTGCCCCTACTTCAAATACTGTGTTGCCCACACATAGCTCACAACTTATGAAAACTTATGTTGACCTTGTCTTGGTAACCAAAACGTTTTCAACATTCAAGAGAAGCCATTAATTTTTGTTAAAAAAAAGATGCTTCAAAAGAGAAACCATAAGGTTTCGGGGAATGAAATTAAATAGAGAAATGTTAAAGAATACTCTTGAAATATTACTCATTTTGGTCCTATTTATAAAAAACAATTTACATTTTAGATACATTAAATAATTTATGTATTTGATTTAGGTTCATGACTAAATAAATACATTATTCAATGTATATAAAAAATCAACTTTCTCTTGTAAATAAGACCGGAGGAAGTAGTTAAGATGATAGAAATAAAAATGTTGTAATGTATTATGAAAATGGTGAAAAGTGATGAATTTAACTTTTTAAAAGTTGAAACATTGTTCTTTAAAAAGAAAGTCAAAACATTGTTGAATCGACGTAAACATATTACTTTTGCTTTCCTTAATAAATTCTCTAAGGGCACTTATTAGTATAACCTTTAATGTATTAAAATGACAAATTTTCTTAATAAATGTCCTTAGAACACTTGTTAACATAATCCTTAGAACATCGATAAAGATAAAGTCATTAAAGACTGAACTCAAAGCACCTAAATCAACGATTTGAACCACTACCAGCCAACTACCATATAACATTTACACAAACCTAAGTCAACAATTTGAAACACTTCCAGCTACCAACCATATCACATTTACACAAATAGTATGTCATTAAACGTTGGTAGTATTAATAATAGTGTGGGGAAATCAATTTCAAACCAATATTGGTTAAAAAGTCGTTGCCTTGTCTAACACTACGAAAAAATGGTCAGTCTATTAATAATAACCCCACAAGCTTATATACTGAGCAATCCTTGCCTTGTCTAACATCCACACGCTACCAAAAAATGGTCAGTCTATTAACCTATCTCTTTCTCTTTTGGCTCTCAATGCATTGTTTCGTGACTTGCGTAGCTGCGAATGTCAAAAACATCACCACAGATCAATCTTCTCTTTTAGCATTCAAAACCCTAATTACTTCAGACCCCTATAATATACTTGCTAATAATTGGTCAACTTCCTCTTCTGCATGTAGTTGGGTTGGTGTCACTTGTGATGAGCGTCACGGTAGAGTCCATAGTTTGAATCTCAATAACATGAGTCTTAGTGGTACCGTTTCTCCAAACCTAGGGAATTTGTCGTTCCTTGTTATACTTAAGCTCACCAACAACAATTTCAGTGGTCAGTTTCCTAAAGAGATATGTCAGTTGCGTCGATTAAAGGTTATTTCTATCGCCTATAACGAGTTTGTTGGTCGAATTCCTGAAATGTTGGGGGACTTATCCCGACTTCAAATTTTGTATCTTGGCGCTAACAATTTTAGTGGTTTTATCCCCCAATCTATCGGTAGCCTTCGTCAGTTGAAAGCTTTTGATTTTACGGAGAATAGGTTGTCAGGATCCATACCTCAAACGGTTTCAAACATGTCTTCACTTGAATTTATCGGTTTATCTTCCAACTACTTTTCAGGTACACCTTCTAATATTTTTATATTATACTCACTCCGAAATGAAATATAAGGAAAAGTGGTAATTGAAAAGTCGATATATGTAGTTAAGAATTTAGTTCACATGCATCAACTTTTTAATTTTTTTTTGCTTATATTTCATTCCATAGGAGTACGTCATATTTGCGATATTTCCTTGTTTCACACCATTCAAAATTTTAGAATTTCAATATATGATTTATTAGTCCTTTGGTGCCACAATAATTTTTACACATTTGAGCATATTTAGCCGATTTAACACATTAGAAATTCCATTATTATTAAAAATCATGTTGTTTTGATCTTTCCAAATAACCCATGCACAAGAGAACCAAACTAAGTGCATTATAGACCGCTGTGATTTTGAAATAATTAATTTCGAGCAATGATGTTGTAACAAATTAAATTATACTTATCTTTATATATAATATACATATAGTTAATTTTGTATGAAAAAAGAGAAACTATAAGTTATTTTATAAAACTACAATTCATTAATGATATAAATTTAAAAAATTAGAAAAAAAATTAGTAGCAGTAAATAATATAATAAAAAATAAATTAACAATTTAGAAAAAAGGGAACCTTTTATTTTGTGTGGTGATGTGAGTATTTATTTTGATAAGGAGTTTGAACTATCCTAATTAAATATTTTTATTTTCCTTTTTCATCGTTGAATTAAAGGAGAAATTCCAACAAGGATATTGGGCGATCTTACTCAGTTGACATTTGTGCACCTTGACAATAATCAGTTTTCAGGAAATATATCGTCGATATTCAAATTCAACAACTCATTGTTGCAACATTTTTATCTTGGTTATAATAACATGTCTGGCATTCTTCCATCAAATATTTGTTATGGACTTCCAAATCTTACAATTATTGATTTTGAACATAATGAACTTTCCGGTGACATGCCGACTATTTGGCATCAATGTGAAAAGTTGGAGGAATTAGATCTATCATACAATAGCTTCAACAAAGGACTCATGCCAAGTGACATCCGAAGCATGACCAAGCTTCAATATTTATATCTTATTGGCAACAACTTGGAGGGTAAGATATTTTCATGTTTGTTTATTATATTTATTTCTCTATAGTATGTACTCCGTTATGAATTATAAGCAAATTTAACTTTTTAGATTTATTTATTTAATGATGTATGTGATTTATTCATAACAGATGAAGTAATAAGTTGATAAAATTGATAAACGACATAATTGTGTTATCTTGAAAGTGTGCAGGTTTTGCAAAATCCCTAGCTCTGCGATTTTCATTTAAGGTTGGCTGCAACCCCTTTTTGCCTCTAAAACATATCACAGATCATAGTATATAATTTTTAGTAAAAGAGGATGTTTTTTATATCTCATCTCTTCCCTATTTTTAGTACTACAATATTCAATTTCCTAAAAATGGCAAGAGTCCAAGTATGTAATAAATCCCACACACTGCCCTAATAAAGCACACATAACGGTTAAGGCAGCCTGGCTTTATTTAGTAAAGAACAATCGACAATAAAAGAACTAATTTATAACGGATGATTTATAAGTTAGTTTAATTGTTAATTTTGTTTCTTATAAGATATTAGCTAGGTATATATATATATATATATATATATATATATATATATATATATATATATATATATAATCAAGATAATATGGGTAAAATTTAAGAAAAAATATGATAAGTTATAAGTTAAAACTACCATACAAATCTTTTTAAATTTGTAATATGAATGTATATAATAAAAGATTACTATAATATTAACGAGTAAAAAGACTAAGATGATTTTTATTGGGTATTATTTATTTTATTCGTTTTAAAAAACAATGAATCAATCCTATATACGTAATTACATATGATAGAACCAGACTAAACATGCACATGTGATGAACAAAGCAGTAAGCAGGACTCAAAATCTAAAAATTACAATGTGAAAATAGAAAATGAGTCGGGAAATTTGATGTCTTCTTGTATTAATAAATAAATAAATAAATTGTGATATTAATGTTACACACATGCAGGTGAAATTCCATTGCTTAACATGACTTATTTGAGGGATGTCAGACTTTACATGAACAATTTAAATGGAAGTCTGCCAAATGATTTTTTTAGTCAGCATCCTCAACTTGAAGTTATTTCTTTAGACAACAATAAATTTGAAGGAAGCATTCCACCATCAATTGGAAACTCTACATCACTCATAAATTTAGGTTTATCATCGAACTTCTTCACAGGTATGCTCCATTGTTTATGTCGATACTTTACCCGAAATAAGATGCATATTCATTTTCAATTATTTTCCAATTCTATAAAAAAATTAAAAAGTATTCATTTAATCTTCTGAATTTTATCTGTAACTCTTTAGATCATATTCTCTTAATTGAAAATGCTCTTTGATATGAAAAGTATTTTGTAAAGTTGTGCAGTTATACACTAAAATAATAAAATTAAAAACTAAAATTTTAAAAAATAAATATTTATGTTTGTCAAAAAAAAAAATAAATATTTATGTCAATGATTTTGTCATCACAAATTTAGAAAGAGATTTTTTTTACAAGAGAAGGATGACCCGATAAGATAGAAAAACCACACAACTAAATGAACATCTTACGCATGCAAACCTCTAATTGAAATAAAAAATGAGACTTTGAAGTCTCTAACAAATGCACATTAGACAAAGTTTCAGTAAAACAAAAAATGTCTAATCAATCAGCACTTGTGTTCCCTTGATACCATGTATGATTGATTTCAACTTGCCAATTCATATTTGATAACTGATAGACATGTGAGAACAATGTCTCTATAATTGATGCTCTCAATTACTATGACAACAAAAACCTTGAAATCACTTTCTACACAAAGACGTTAAATACTGATTTTGCCAAACCTGAGATATATCTGGATGGTGGTGACAAATGACCGTTGCGTATAGAACATTCCTCAACAACCTTCTTCTTTGACACAGACGTGGGGAGTGGGGGTACCTGCAAAGATACTCAAATACTTAAGTTACTAAGCATTGTGGATCTATACGGTAATTTAGTGTAAAACATGTGTGTAGATGGAACATTCCCCTAAGTTGGTATTTATATATAAGGTTTAGCGTTTTGGTCCTTTAACCTTTACTTGCACAACTTTCCTCGAGGGAGAGGTGTAAGATGATCATGAAAAGATATGATTGGGTCCAGACTGGATGACCAATATTAGAGCAAGGCGTCATTATTATAGTGCAATCTATGGAGGTGACATTCGATGGTCCTTCTAGCTAGGTCTACAAGAGAGGACATCTAGGTCTAGTTGCGGTTCAGACCTTGGCCCAGACCAGAACAAAACCCTATCTCCAAATCATGCAAATTCCCATTTGCATGCCCTATAGTCACACTTCAGTATGTAGAGCATACATCGTCCAATATTGTAAATTTAGCCTTTCTTCGACCTCCCTTCAGCATAAAAGTCAAAACACCTCCACATTACGAGGCTTACCACCCCTAATGATTTCCATTTTTAATCAACCCTCATGTGGCCTTTTACAACCAACAAAAATTATATTATATCAAAGTCTCGAGGCCATCTATTCATATGGCGTTAATCCTATTTATCGTTTTGATTACAAACTTTGAAATTACACGGGTATGGTTAACTACCATTGAAAACAATGTATATGCAACATCTTTTTGGATTTGGATCCTCCCCAATGAGTTCTCTGTTGCTGCCCGTGCTGCCTAAATCCCAACCGTTCACATCCACTCCTCTCTCTCTCTCTCTCTCTCTCTCTCTCTCTCTCTTCAACATTGCTTTTTTTTTTCTTCCTCTTGATGTTCTCCCAGCCATTGGATTAGCTGCAACATAGATGGCATAACACATCAGTCGGAGATGATCAAAATCCCATCTTCAAGTTTACACACGTAGTTAACCAATTGAAAAAAGCATTAAAGAACAAGCATAATCTAATTTAAATGAAGCACAATAAAAGCATAATCTGAATGGACAACTTTATTCATAATATCCAACAAATAAGAAGGGGTTCATCTTAGAACTCTAATAAAGAGGTTTAGTTGCTCATGGCAACAAACATCATAATAATAAAAAAAATACCCTAGAGAGAACAAGAGAATGATCAATCCTGCCTTGAAGCTCTGATGCTTGACCCTTGTCTTGAACCGTTAGTGTCCTGAATGAATAATAATGTGTGCAAGGGTCTCTATTATAACATATGGTTACTTAGGGTTTAAGAGAATAAAATTGGGCTTTTTGCATCGATCCAGCTTGTAAAACAAGCAAAATCCAATTCTTGTCTGCATCTCGGTGCCTGGGCGCCTACAGGAACACACATGGGTGCCTGAGGCAGCAAGAAATGTTGTCCTTGGTGCAGGGGCGCCTGAGGCAGCCCCTCCCATGCGTGTTTTTGTGTTTTTGTTTTTTCTCATTTTCGATCGTTCTTCCGTCTGTAAACTCCTAGGAACTTGAAATGAATTTCCTTCACTTGGTATTGTATTCAACAACCTTATAATTTCATATCTTTGATCCTTCCCTTGATGTATTGATTTGTCGAATTACATGATTTCTCACTACAAAACACTCAACACGTATGGAGTTGCATGATCTAGAATAAAAGTGAATTACAACAAATCGAGTGAAAACAATACAATATGTTCCTCAAACCATTAACAACTCCTCTATCTCTCATTTTATTTGTCTTCAAATGCAAAGAAAAGTATTAAAAAAAAGAGCCAAAGATGTCATATGTTGCTCTGTCATCATACGCCAGTACACAATACTATACTTTATCTGTTAAACATGCCACGATTTCATGCACTCCTGCCAAGGAATTTTCAATGGAAAACACGTAGGAAATGAGCCAAAATCGTGCCATGATAATATGCTCTCGCGCCACGATTTTTCCTGAACTTCAACATCCAACCTTGAGCCAAATTTCAACAACTTGCTCAGGGACAAACCCAAATTAAAAAGTTTTTGACACACTCACACAAATGCTTCTTTAATTAAAAAAGAGATAATGGGTTAATGATATGACTAATTACATTTCTTTTATCTTCAAGCATCCACAAAACTTGTTGGGGAGTATGGGGAGCGCTAGTATGGGGAGCGCTTAGAGCATCAACATGCTAAATGTTTAGGACCCTCTAAGAGATAGATACCACAATCTTACCCAAATTAAAAAGTTTTGGACACACTCACACAAATGATTCTTTAATTAAAAAAGAGAAAATGGGTTAATGATATGGGTTAATGATATGACACTAATTACATTTCTTTTATCTTCAAGCATCCACAAAACTTGTTGGGGAGTATGGGGAGCGCTAGTATGGGGAGCGCTTAGAGCATCAACGTGCTAAACGTTTAGGACCCTCTAAGAGATAGACACCACAGTCTTACCCAAAACCTTAAGGCAATGGGTTTATGGGTCTTCACTCTTATATATCCAACGTTTGCTCCATTTCTAGTCGATCTGGGACATTATCTCTCACACTTGATTTTCAACAATCTTCCCCTCAAGTGTGACTCACCCACATCACTAGGCTGATCCACACTAGGATCCCGCTCCCAACCGATAATTACGACCCTAGGAGGCAAAGCTTCCATGAAAGAAAAACATTCATCCCACGACAAATGCCAAAGCTTCCAAGACACCCTGATCAGACTACTCTGGTCCGAAGTCAAGGCATCATCTAACTCCCTTAGCTAACGGCTTGGGGAAATTTTTTGGCCAAATCCAACCCAACAATATACCATGTCATTTGTAATCCACTAGACAAAGAGCGGATCATATTCAATTTAGAGTCCAAGTATACCAATTAAATTTGTTTGTTTTCTGAGTTTTCATGTTATACAACATTGATTTCTAGGAAGATATTTGGAGTATACAATGTAAAATTTAAGCGTGTCACAGTCTTACAGAGTCTTTTGTTTTTTTTTTTGTGTGAAGGAAGTCTTACCAGAGACAGTCTACACATTCATTATGCATGAATATAACGTAATATTTTGTAGAAAATAAAAAATGGACCAATTAGTGCAATTTTAGCTATTTGTTTCTTTTTATGAAACTTAATATTCTTAAGAATGACCACTAATCTATCATGAATATCTATTTTCAGGTTCGATACCCGATGAGATTGTCTATCTTGATAAACTTGAGTTTCTAAATTTGGCATACAATAGCTTAAATGGATCTATTCCTTCCAAACTACTCAACATGTCATCACTGATATACTTCTATCTTGATGACAATTACCTCTCAGGCATAATTCCATCAAATATGAGATATAAACTTCCTAGCCTGCAACGCCTACACTTGAATCAAAACAATTTTGTCGGAAATATTCCAAATATTATCTTCAACGCTACTCAGCTCACTGAATTGCAATTGTTTAACAATGCTTTCGGTGGAACTCTACCCAATATTGCTTTTAGAGACTTAAGGTTCATCGAAACGATTCAAATTGAAAACAATGATTTGACGATCAAAGATTCTCTTCAATTCTTTACTTCTTTAACAAATTGTAGATATTTGAAAGAACTAGTACTATCAGGGAATCATATACTGCTTAATCTTCCAAATTCAATTGGAAACATAACTTCAACTTACTTTGTAGCGGATTCATGTGGAATTGTTGGTAATATTCCCCTAGAAGTTGGAAACATGAGCAACTTGCTAGAATTTTCTTTAAACGGGAATAATATACATGGACCAATACCTGGTACATTCAAAGGATTACAAAAACTTCAGGCATTGGATCTTGGCAAAAATGGACTACAAGGATCTTTTATCGAGGAGCTTTGTAAAATTGAGAGTTTGAGTGAGTTATATCTAGCAAATAATAAGCTCTTTGGTGTTTTGCCAACATGTTTGGGAAATATGACTTCTCTTAGAAATTTGGACATAGGATTTAACAATTTGAACTCTAGGATACCTTCATCTCTTTGGAGTCTCACCGATATCTTAAAGGTAAATTTGTCCTCTAATGGTTTCATTGGTAATCTTCCACCTGAGATTGGGAATTTGAGAGCAGTTGTACTATTAGATCTATCCAGAAACCATATTTCAAGCAACATTCCTACAACCATCAGTTTCTTAAAAAATTTGCAGAATCTCTCCATAGCTCATAACAAACTGTATGGATTAATTCCCACATCACTTGGTGAAATGGTAAGCTTGATCTCCTTGGACTTGTCTCAAAATATGTTAAATGGTGTTATTCCAAAATCCTTAGAATCGCTTTTGTACCTTCAAAACATCAACTTCTCATATAATAGATTACAAGGAGAGATTCCTGATGGAGGACCTTTCAAGAATTTCACAGCTCAATCTTTTATGCATAATGGAGCACTTTGCGGAAATCTTCGCCTCCACGTACCACCTTGTGGTAAACAAGATAAGAAAATGTCAACGGCAAAGAAGATATTACTCAAATGCATACTTCCCATAGTTGTGTCAGCCATTTTGGTTGTTGCATGCATCATATGTTTTAGAATCAAAAGGAAAAATGTTGAAAATACTCTTGAAAGGGGTTTATCAGGTTTAGGAGGTCCAAGAAGAATATCATATTATGAACTTGTGCAAGCAACAAATGGTTTCAATGAGAGTAAATTACTTGGAAGGGGGAGCTTTGGCTCTGTGTATGAGGGGATTCTTCCTGATGGTGAGATGATAGCAGTTAAAGTAATTGATTTACAATCAGAGGCAAAATCAAAGAGCTTTGATGCAGAATGCAATGCAATGAGAAATCTACGGCATCGAAATCTGGTAAAGATTATCAGCAGTTGTTCAAATCTTGATTTCAAATCATTGGTGATGGAGTTCATGTCAAATGGAAGTGTAGACAAATGGTTATATTCAAATAACTATTGTTTAAATTTTTTGCAAAGGTTAAATATAATGATAGATGTTGCATCTGCAATTGAATATCTTCATCATGGCTCTTCAATACCCGTGGTTCATTGTGATCTAAAGCCTTCTAATGTCTTGTTGGATGAAAATATGGTTGCACATGTTAGCGATTTTGGTATGGCCAAGCTCATGGATGAAAGACAATCTAAAACTCATACACAGACTTTAGCTACTATTGGATACCTTGCACCAGGTCATTTCTAATCTTTAACTTATGTAAATATTGTTTTATGTTTCGAGTCCTAAAAAAGCTATTTGATTTATCCAATAAAGAAAGAAAGAAACGAGTTGATAACTATTAATTAGTTTCTAACAATTTCGTCATTTTTATTATATTTAAGAATATTTGATAACTATTAGTAAATATTAACTTGCAGAGTATGGATCTAAGGGAATTGTTTCTGTCAAAGGAGATGTGTACAGCTATGGGATTATGCTAATGGAAATCTTCACAAGAAGAAAGCCAACAGATGATATGTTTGTTGCAGAACTAAGTTTGAAAACATGGATTAGTGGATCATTGCCTAATTCAATTACGGAGGTCTTGGATTCAAATTTAGTCCAACAAATTGGTGAACAAATTGATGTCATATTGACTCACATGTCATCTATTTTTAGTTTAGCCCTGAACTGTTGTGAAGATTCACCTAAAGCAAGAATTAATATGACAGATGTTATTGCGTCGCTAACCAAAATCAAGACTTTGGTTCTTGGAGCAAACAAGGTCTAGTTATTTTCATTTGTACACTGAAGTATTATTTTTTTCTTTTGTAATGTTTCTGTTGGATCTTTCTACTTCTGGTTTGTCCTTTCAGCTTTCTTCATTGTTGTATGAGATTGAAGTACACTATTTTCTTAATATATATTTCCTTTTGTCTTTGGAGGAGAGTAGTGAGGGTCTTGAGTCTTGATTTCTTGTGTGAGAATGGAAAGAAAAGGTCTTCTATTAGTAACCTTGCTAATCAATTACTTACTAGGTTATCAAGAAGTAGAGTATGAGATCGAGGATCTTTTTAGGCAAAAGGCTAAGGGGAATAGCTAGGTTGCATTTTCTCTCCTTATTCTACTATCATTTTGTGCACAACCTTAAATAATTCACTGTAATTTGTCTTTATGTCTGGATCTCTTATCAAATGCACCTGTGCCATTATTCATTGTTAAAAATTTACTGTCATCCTAGTCTCTGCACATAGAGATGAATTTCGCTTAAAATTTGTGTATTCAATGTATTGAAGATTAAACCAATTGACTTTTTAAATAAATAATTTCTTCATTTAAAATTCTTAAAAAGTGCTCCAAAAACATTGGTTAGCAATTAACAAACTCTTACAATTTGTCAATTTCAGAGGTCATTTTAGAATATCAATAAGAGTTTGGGGGCTTCCCGACTTAGATTGATACATTCTACAATTTCAAGAACTATATACTATTGTAGATTCAAATGCACACATGCTCTTCCACTATTACTCTTCTGGATTCATGCAGACGTGCTATTCCTCTGTATTTTTGCATCATGCAATTTACCAAATGTTGAATTTTATGAACATTCTAAGTGAAAATAAAACTTCTAAGCGGCAAACAAAATTCATGAATGCAACAAAATCAGACGGTCAATAATACACAAACATAAATAGATATATGTCAAAACCAGCCGGCCTACACAAATTTCATCCTCTTCAGTTGATGCTATTAAAGTGACAAGTGGTTTATACATTAGTCCTTAACTATATGTGGTTTCAGTCTATTAATGAGAAAAATAAGTGTAAGCAGACATGAAAAAACTAATGGAATATCTCAGTCTATAAAAGAATAATACATAGAGATTGATGATTCATTTTATAATAGGTCTTTTAATTAATTTGTCTAAGGTCCCAAAACTTTTAGATTAACCTTTGTTTTATAAGCAAAATCATTTTGTTAATTTTGTTTAGTTGGGATGTTTAGAAAAGCATATATACAATTTTTGTTGTTGTTGATAATATCAACACTATGTTTGTTTCGGCTTAGTCTTATAACGGTATTAGAGTCTTCCACATGGCTTAGCTGGAGATTTTTATTTCCAAGTCCTTAAACATAATAAATTGTGTACTTCAACAATCGGACTATTAGAGTCTTTCACATTTTACTATGAGAAATTGGAAGTTGCTTGGTAAAACAACAATCCTTCACTTTTTATTTTTGCTTGTTAAAATTAAATTAAATGTAAATCAATTATTAATTATATGGATTAAGTTGCAGAATCCATCATCGGTTCTTAAGGTGATGCGGCACGGTGGAATCCATTTAGGGCTTGTTTGGAATGACTAAATTTTGAGCATTATGAGATTAATTTATGAAAAAAAACTAAGTTTTTATGTTAATTTATAAGATCTCATTAACAAAAAGAATCTTCATAAACAATTTTTTCATAAATTACTTTGATAAACTTATAAATAATACATAAAAATTTAATTATTTGCATATATTATTTTGTATAAGCTAAAAAATAAGCCAATCCAAACAAGCAATTTTAAACCACTTATGGTGAGTTACACCACCGAAGGTGTTCTAAGCTCTCAAACTATGAGTTTCTGGAAACACTATAAAAATTGTATACAAAGCTCACTCTTATTCTCGTTTTAATTGCAAAATTGGCTTATGTATAAATTCATATTAAAATGATAAATGGTTAAACTCATTAGGGTTGGTTTGATCGTGTTGGCTTGAGACGTTGGAGTGTAAGTGTACTTCTCTTAAGGTTTCAAGTTCGTTTCACTTTTTCGGAGGGCTAGCTCAACTTCTTCAATAATAATAATAATAAATGGTTAATTATAATAGTAAATTACAATCCCCTCCTCTAAAAGAAACATGATGTAATGTAATGAGTCAAATAGTTTAAATGGACAATATTTGAAATATGAATGTGGACTCTTATAAATAAGATAAGGCAAAGGAAATAAAGCATGGAAATTGTGATGTCACAATCATCTTTTCTATCAATATTCTCCTTCTCTAGATTCTCTCTAATTCTTCCTTATTTATTGTACTCATTCAAGCTTATACATTAGCTATGAAACTTATTCTACTCCATTTAAGATATTTTACATTTGAATTACACTATCATCCCCTTTTATGTTATGATATACACTTTTCTTCCTTAAAAGTAAAAATTTTAAATACATTATATTCTCCTCTCTTAAGAGATGTTTGGATTACCCCACCCCCCCTAGAATTACATTTTGATATACAAATTATGATCCACCATTCAAGAAAAAGTAATTAATTTCTTTTTAATTTCAATGTCAATGATAAAAACAATTTGATTATTTTATTATTAACTTAATGATTTAGAATATAAAATACGTTTTTGATTACTTATATTTCATTGATTTTTGTAATTTTTGAAACTATGTTAATGATATTATATATAAAAATAATTATGTTAATGATATTATATATCAAAAATAAAGAATAATATGACTCAAATTTTGATGATAATAAGTGGATCCGCACCCTTTTTCACTGTCCCATGTGCATTATATTATTGTTGCTATACTATTAAAAATAAAAAATATTAAGGAGAGAAGCGCAGATTTTAACATTAGAGGGAAGAAGAATGTAATTCAAGCTTCTTTCAAGAGATAACAATGTGATTTTTTCTAATACGTTTTGCTTAACATGGAAGAAGAGTGCATATTTTAACATAAAAAAAAAAGGTAGTGTTGTTTAAGCATCTCTCGGAAAAAGAGAGTGTAATTTAATCTAATCTCTCTAACATACATTTCAGAATGGTTAAAATGAGAATTACACATATACATAAAAAAAATATATAGGTGGCAGCACAAGGAATATAAACATAAACAATTTTATTTATGGCATATGTTCAAAATTAATTATCATTTATGGCATACCAAAAGTGAAAAACAGAATACGCTAAACTCTTAAACATATTTTTTTCATAAAGGAAAACAATCAAATGTTTTTTTTTTTGTTTTTTTTTATAAATTAAACCATTCCAAATGCATTGACTTATTCTTGATAAATTCACATTAAATTTGTATCAATTGGCATTTAAATTTAAATCACAAGTTTTTTTTTAGTTTTTTTTTTATATAAATTAAACCATTCCAAATGCATTGATTTATTCTTGATAAATTCACATTAAATTTGTATCAATTGACATTTAAATTTAAATCACAATACAAATTTGCAATGTCATCTACAATTTGCATATCGGTTACCCTATAAGTAGTTTTCATACTCTACCAATTTGTATCATTCACTGAATTATTCTGGTCTAATTCTTTTTTTTTTTTTAATAAATGGTTACCAACTATGATTCTCTCATCGAAATTAACGACAATAAAAGTAAACGGCATTTTTTTGCTAGAATTATCAGACTGTGGAAATCAACTAACTGATTTCAAGAACTATGAGAAATCATTGACCATCTATTTGATTTATAGCTATGTGAGTTTTTATAGATTTTATATTATGATATTATTAAGGTGTCGTCATTTCTAAAATGTATGTATGTTATATGAATATCTTTTAATTATTTTAACATGCAAGGTCACAAAATTTATGCAATGGTTGCATGAGAACTTTTTAACAAGTTCGTACTTTGTTTAAAACAAGAGGTTGTCTATATCATGTATAACTTTCGAGTCATTATCGATGAAATACAAGAATTCATGACAAATATTTATCACTGAAAAATACAAAAATACGAGATAAATATTTGTCACTAATAAATATAAAAAAATAGTGAACAAATATTTGTTGTTGATACATAAAAAAAAAGGAGATAAATATTTATCTCTAATAAATATATAAAAAAAATACAAGACAAATATTCATTGCAATTACTTTAAAAAATACACAAAAAAATATTCATCACTGATAAATATTAAATATATATATATATATATATATATATATATATATATATATATATATATCTTCTCTTATGTATAAAAAAACATGAGATATGTAATTCGTTATATATAAATAAACAAACACATGTGTAGTATTTCCCCTAATACACACAAAAATTTGAAACAATATATATCATTAAAAAAAAGACTATTATTTTTCATTAATATATAAAAAATACGGGACAAATATTTATCAGTGATAAATACTAAAAAGAAATATGGTTGTTAATCACTGAATCCTATTTGTTATTGGTAAATATTTTTTATTTTTTTAAACAAAAATGATGCTAGATGCATTACTTAAAAAAAAAAAACAGGAATACAAAGAAAGAAAAAGAAAACTAGAACAAGTCATTTTCAAAAAGATATAAATCTAAACTTATGCAAATATGTGTAACATTTTCCCCTAATACACACAAAAATGCGGAGCAATATATATCACCAAAAAAACACAAGACTATATTATTTTTCATTAATACATAAAAAATACGGGACAAATATTTATCAGTGATAAATGTTAAAAAAAAAATATGGTTGTTAATCACTGAATCCTAAAAAAACACGGGAAAAATATTTGTTATTGGTAAATATTATTTTTTTTAAAACAAAAATGATGCTAGATGCATTACTTAATTCATTAAAGAAAAAAAAACAGGAATTCGAAGAAAGAAAAGGAAAACTGGAACAAGACATTTTCAAAAAGATATAAATTTTCCTTCAAAAAAAAGAAGAAGATATAAATCTAAACTTATGCAGATCTAACTTTTTTTTTTCCCCTTCAATATTGATATAAAAGAAAAAACATGCAACAAATATTTATTATAGATACATAAAAAATTATGAGTAAAATATATTTCACTGTTAAAATATTAGTTATTAATACATAAAAAAAAATGAGAGAAATATTTGTCATTGGTGAATCTAAAAAAAGGGACAAATTTGTGATTGATACATAACAAAGGAAAATTAATATAAATAAACACTGTTAAATTATTAATCATTAATACACACAAAAATATAAATAAAATTTTCATTTTGTTTGATCAAAGTAAAAATTAAGTTAAAAAGAGAAGGAAGTACAAGACTGGCAAGGACCTAACCCAGTAAACCACAAATGCAAAGCCAACAATTCAGTGCAAAAGTGGTAATAAAAGTGAACAATCCTGAACAACCACTACCACAGATAATCCAGCGAACCTACGTAGGGGCGCAAAACCGAACTGCAAAAAACGCAAAGTGAATATTATGAGCATTTAAGTAGGCGTATGGATCGTCTGCCAACACATAAATGATCCAAGTTTCAACATCTCCTTTCAAAGTATGAGCAAGCCATAAACAACCAAATAAGAACCGAATCTACTGAGTTGCAGTGGTCTTCAAACTTCAATCGCAGTCAAGATATATCGAGGGATGAACAAACGACATAAATCTATCACAATTCTCCAACAAAGCAAGAAGGAACCACAATAGATAAAATCTTTAAGGTATGATGAACGATTACTACCATCAACACGGAGCATCTACGCACCTTGCCCTTTCGAGCAACATCAAGATAAAATCGGTCAAGTTGAATCGAGGTATGCATCCAATAGAACAATACCAGAACTAAAAACCTAGATCTTCAATGCAGCAAAAACATATTTAATATTTTCAAACCAAATCACATAGCCAATATAAAGCCACAGTGATCTTCATCTCAACGTAACAAAACGAAAACAAACGACAATAAACAAAAACGAAAAAAAAAATAACAAAAACCAGATCGAGAAACTCACGACGACGTTGAACGAAACTAGTGACCACAACAAAATCAACTCACACCGAGAATATGAGAGGACAGTTGCAGCAACACTTCACCGACGACGATTTGAAACCCATAAATATATTTTTCATTTATGCATAATAACACATGACATACATTTATCACTAATAAACAAAAAAAAAATTAGGGACACATATTTGTCATCATGACGGAAATAAAAATACAGACATATTTAAAATTTACGGGATAAATAACTTTCATCGATAAATAAAGGCTAAATTGCATTTTTGGTCCCTTAACTATTTAGGTAGTATCGGTTTGGTCCCTTAACTAAAATTTGATGTATTTTGGTCCCTTAACTTCTCTCTGTTACACATTTTTGTCCTTTTCGTTAGTTTTAATTCAAAAACGTTAGGTTTTCTTCATCTTCATATCATCTCCATCAACATTCAACAACAAGAATCCCATAAAAATTCCAGAAAAAAATGAAGAAAATCTAACGTTTTTGAATTAAAATTAACGGAAAGGACCAAAATATATAATGTAGAGAAGTTAAATGATCAAAATAAATCAAATTTTAATTAGGGGACCAAACCAATACTAATTAAATAGTTAAGGGACCAAAAAGATAATTTATCCATAAATAAAATAATTTAAGAT
This sequence comes from Medicago lupulina, assembly GCA_958299785.1. Lineage (NCBI taxonomy): Eukaryota > Viridiplantae > Streptophyta > Magnoliopsida > Fabales > Fabaceae > Medicago > Medicago lupulina. The sequence goes on from OY283144.1 coordinate 66,069,513, forward strand.
TGAAAAATAATAGCCTATCACCGGTACATTGCACAAGTTATCACACTAATTATAACTATAATTGTAATGTTTATAGAATGGCCTTTATATCTAAACTGTTTTTTTAACCCCATAAATGCCTTTACACAAAAAAAACGAACTATATAAGAAAATCAATGATTTGCTACGAAAATAATGGTAGCTAATGTCTAGCAAAACACATTATGCTAGTGTTTAATTGTGGATTAACTGTCATATTGGCCGTAACATGGATCGAACGACAAATTATCTAGCAAAATATTTTTAAGAAAATGCGGCGAAGTAGTGAAATTCGTTGCAAATCAAAGAACCAGTGAGTTAGCGATGCAAATTTGAGACCGAGAACCAACAATTAGGGAACAAGAAAGGAGAATCGGTGATTTAACGAATATTGACAATGCAAATTGGAGAATCAGTGAGTTGTGGTTCTGAGGAGTGAGCTGCGATTCCGAGCGATGTAGAACGATAATTCAATGATTCATTGTTGATTTGCGATGAGGATTCAATAATGATTCTTCGATTCAATGATTTTGAGATTCAGTGCTTTCTTGTTTGGAAATGAGATTTTGAGATTATAATGAAGAAATGAGATTTTGAGAGTGTTTGAGCTTGTTTGAAAATAAACAAAATGTTAATAAGTAATTTGTAGAAAGCGATATAAGTGATGAATTATTTTTTAGTTAAAATATCATGAACAGACACTAAAAAAGGTGACACTCAAGATAAAAATAAAAATTGTATTATTTTTATAATTCAAATTAAATGGTGGTTTTTTTAATTGAAATCAACTACCAGCATAAAGAGCAGTTAAAATATGGTAGCTAATAATGGATTTTCTTGTAGTGGATGTTGTACTTCATATCCTTTATTATAAAAGTTAGACTTGGTTAGCAAACATGTTGCCCTAATTTGTCCTAATCCCTAGCATTTTTCCCTCCTAAACATGCTAATCTAATCTCACCCGTTGATTCAATCTCTATTCTCAAACTCCTCATTTTCTCTCATGTAACTTAGTTAATGCTAATTGAAAACGAATAACGCACTTTTAATGCAATTGAAAACGAATAACACACATTTAATGGCAATTGAAAACGTAGTTAATGCTCATTCGATTAACAACTCCCTACAAACTTTTAAACCATATCCTCTCCTCATGTTAATTTGAGAAACTTTTAATATTAACGCTTGCATACCAATTATCCTCTGCTACCATCATTTTTACATCAAAACAGTTTAGACTTAACAATGGAAAGTGATGCACTAACTCTCTTAGCATTGCACTGCTTGAAGGGTACAATGTTTCATCTTCTTTCTTTATCTCTTATGTGTTGTTTCGTTTATATTTTTCAGCTTGCACTAATTTCTTTGAATCTTTGATCTTTTTCAGCTCTATTAGTTCCAAATCCTATGACAGATTAGAACTCTTCAACTTGAGTTCTGTGTAACAGATGTGAGTGCAAGATTACTGATATTGTTTTTTTTTTTTTTTAAAGTTGTGACGTTTCAAATTAAAAGTTCATTTGATCATTTTTCTCCCTTACTAATTTCGAATATATATGTTTTCCAGGGTGCACTTATGTTGCCAAAAACCTTTGTCTCTGATTTTGGTGCATCACTAGGTGATTACGCCACTTTTGTCGACCCAAATAACAACCACTTTGAGGTTATGGTTGAAAAGAATCGTGGTAGCGTATTTTTATGATGGCTAAAATGGGTGAAAATGTCTGCAGTGCAATTGATGGAGTTCAGTTTTTAGGGTTTATGTTTTTATAGTGGTAGCGTATTTTTATGACGGTTGTTGTGAGAGTTTGTGGTCTGCAGTGCCATTGATGGAGTTTAGTTATTAGGGTTAATGTTTTTAGATCCATTTTGATGTTTTGAATTATTTTTTCATTTTAATGCAATTTATGTTATTATCTTTCCAATGGAACATATTCAAATTTTAATAAACCATAAATTATAATTCTCGGATTACATACAGACATCAAGTGCAGAACTATTTGAACAAAACTTTACCCTTTCACTAAAAATGATTAAAATTAATGCATTTGAAGCAGGTGTTTTGTGAATTTATTGCCAAGCTGTTATATTCTAAAAATGCACCGTGTAAAACTTTATTGTCTTACTGTCAACATAAAACTTTACCCTTTCACTTAAAACTTTATTGTCAACATAAAACAGTTTACAAATATTTATGGAACTTGATGATATTCATGTAACTTAATGATATTTCATTGTGATTAAAAGAAAAATTAGTGGTAGTTATTGCTATTCGAATTTGTAATTGTGCATTGATTTTTATATACCAAGTCAAACTTACGACTATGTAGATGTATGATTTCAGCCATAAATCAAAACAAACTTTCAATTTCCTCTATGTCAGAAATGTTGGTGCGCCTGACATGCCTAAAAATTATCAAAAGTAATGCATTTGAATAAAACTTTACCCTTTCACTTAAAACTTTACTGAAGTTTTTTATGGAACTTAATGATATTCATGTAACTTAATAATATTTCATTATGATTAAAAGAACAATTAGTGGTAGTTATTCTTATTCGAATTTGAAATTGTGCATTGATTTCTATATACCAGGTCAAATTTCGTGACATTCATTTAACTTAATGATATTTCATTGTGATTAAATGAAAAATTAGTGGTAGTTATTGCTATTCGAATTTGAAATTGTGCTTTGATTTCTATATATCAAGTCAAACTTAAGACTATAAAGATGCATGATTTCAGCCATAAATCAAAACAAACTTTCAATTCACTCTATGTTATAAATGTTGGTGCGTCTAGCATGCATACAATGATCAAAATTAATGCATTTGAATAAAACTTTAGGCTTTCACTTAAAACTTTACTGAAGTTTTTTATGGAACTTAATGATATTCATCTAACTTAATGATATTTCATTGTGATTAAAAGAAAAATTAGTTGTAGTTATTGCTATTCGAAATTGAAATTGTGCATTGATTTCTATATACCAAGTCAAATTTCGTGACATTCATTTAACTTAATAATATTTCATTGTGATTACAAAAAAAATTAGTGGTATTATTGCTATTCGAATTTGAAATTGCATGTGATTTCTATATAACAAGTTAAATTTCAAATATTTATGAAACTTAATGATTTTGAATAAAAGAAAAGTTATTACTTATTATTGCTAATCGAAAATTCGAATAATGAATAGATGGTTCAGTAGTAAACAATGTCCACGCCAAATGTCAACTATTTGTATTTATGATTGACACTAACATGTTTTGGAATTGGAAACGTCATATTGCATTACAAAGCATTATGCAGTAATTGCTTTTATGGTTGTAATAAATATGAAATATTACCAATAGAAGACTATGGTCAATGCCATTTAAAACTCTTAATTATATAAGTTGTATCTTGGTTGTGAGAATACAACTCTTCTGTTCTTTTAGTGTAATGTATATTGATGATTAAAGTTCAATTTTTTTTTTTTTTTTATGTATGCTACCATTTCATTTTGTTTCTATTATTGTCGTAGAAGGAAACATATGTTTAAATGTTAAAATTTCTATCAATAATATATGTTTACATTGCTGCGACTTATTCGTTTAACAACTTCTCAGTAGGACGGGTCAAGATTTTAGTAATCAAAAATGCTGTGAAGGCACGAAAGTAACATTTCATAATGAAGAAAATAGTAGTAGCATATCATAATGTTTAATTCTATTAAAGCCGACATAACATTTGTACCAAAACAAAAAAAAAAACGGCATAACATTTGCACCCAAAAAAAAGCTGGACATAGCACACTTTTCTCAAAAAACATAAAAATAAAATAATATTTGGATTATTTTAGATAATCAATAAATCAAACTAATTGAGTGTCCGTTTGTTTTAGATTAAAAAATATTTTTAATGTTTTTGTTATGTTTGTATGTAAGTTTTTTTTTAAAGTAGTTTTTTTCTTCACAGGCACACATTTTAGGGGCGGAATCATCATATGGTAGAATTTTTTTTTAAAAAAATATATAATTTTCTTCTTTAACGACCGAATGTTTGGCCGTTAAAGTATAAATATTGGTCTCTAATCTGTTTAACGACTGAAATAGCGACATAAAATTCGGTTGTTAGAGTATAAAATTAAAAAACGGACTCTATTATGTCTACCGACTGGATTAGTGATTGATATTTCGGTTGTTAATATATAAAATATTAAAAATCGGTTGCTACTTGTTTAGTCACATTGAAAATACTTTCAAGAACCCACCCTAATACATTCAAATTACTCTATGATGTCCCTTGTTAGATTAGTTTCTAAAAGATCCTTGAAATTATCTAGTTGACATGATTTGATTGAATGTATATGTAAAAATGTTTCACGCCGTCATCTGAGACGTAACCATGAATTAATTAAGCTTAGAAGAATCAAATTTAAAACTATAATATAGTAAAATAAAAATTAATTTTTAGTTTTTTTTTTTTTGTTTTGTATTTTATTTTTCTTTATTCAGTGGTGTTATTTAAACAATTATATCCAAACACACGTTATGTAACATCATATGCATTTATCTTTCTTATTTCTTTATCTTCTACAATTTACATACATTTTGAAAATACATACACCCTTCAGTCACTAATATAAACAAAACTTTGACTTTTAGATTTATTTATTAAATGACGTATGTTGTCTATAATAAAGATTATATACATCATTAATTGAATGAATACAAAATATAAATTTTTCCTTATAATAGTAAGTGGAGAATGTATATTTAAATGACACCATTTATTTTGATAGAATGACCGACTCCATATTTGACATCACAATTTTGAATTCAAGATACATTTCTCTTCTTTATACTACTTGTCTGACTTGGTCAACAATTCAACATATGTATAGGGTGCGGATCATAAAATGGATGAACAACGTATGATTACCACTTTAATTGGTTATAATTAGAAAAACTTAGAAGTCAACTCCAAGCACAGCCGGATATAGTGGGTTCTCAAAATGGAATGTTTTGGGTGGACTAGTTGGTATTGTGGGGCTTGAGTTGAGGGCCATGATGGCTGCTTCACATTCAATAGTTTTGTCAACATTCTTGGTTTCCCACTTTCAAATTTAGCACATGATAATGAGAGTTGTTAAAATGGACTACCACGTCTTAAATGCAGAGTCGATCTAATCAAATGTGAGGGATTGTTTTTTGGATTGAAAAACTAGATACTAATGTGTGAGATGAGTAGCAATTTAGAAGAAAAATGAGAGAGTATACATGAATAACTAGGTAAATTGTATTGAATAAAAAAGATGTTATTTTTACAAAATAACTCTTTATATAGAGTGAGTTATGCTAACTAACTATGACTATTTGACTAACAAGCAAACCTTATGATCAATGATCAAGTTAATCTTTAACTAACTAACTCACTCAATTTTATTTAACTAACTTCTAACTAGTGCCAGTGATTAGCTAGTAAATGTCAATTAATTAATCCCTAACAAAGTCGACTAACTTCTAACTAGTGTCAATTAGCTAGTAAATGTCAATACGGCCGGTCCTTTGAATTTGAATGCATTGGACGAATCATAAGATGGTGCCTCTATAAAACAATTTAACAACAAATACACAAGGATAAAAGAAATGAATCGGATGATTATTACATATTTTCATTTGATATGCATGTGTAGATTTGATTGGGGTTTCACCACTTGTGGGATTAGGTGTCGGGCCTTTTACTGTAGAACAGGCAACTCTAAAAGTTGCGTCAAGCAAAGTGACCAAACATGAGAAAGCGTGTTCTGACAATCAACATGCTTTTATACCATTTGCTTTTGACACTTTTGGTTTCCTAGCACTAGAGGATGTTGAACTTCTACATAGAGTTCAAAAGGTCATGCATAGCAATGTAATGTCTCCTAGGTCCTTGAATGTTGTGTTTACGAGGATTGATTTTGTCATCCAAAAAGGTCTAGCGGCGCAACTTATTGCCCGTTTTCCTTCTATTCAAGTGTAAATAATGGTTTATATATATATATATATATATATATATATATTGAGGGATTGATTAAATTTATTTGACATTGTGCAAAAATAATACGAGTGTGGATCTTTGGAATGTGAATCAAGTGGTTTTAAACTAGGTTTAATGTTTCAAAGTCTACACTCGAGACTTGAGAATTTAGTAACTAAAGAGAGTATGTTTTACACGATATAACACACATGGATCATAATTCAATGTTTATATTCATAAACCACTATAACGAGATTTCTTCCTCCTCCAAGAAATCATTTGATTTTTTATTATCATTTCTATAAAAAAAAATAAAAAAATTGCATGACTATTTAATATATAAATAGATCGTTTGGAACCTACTCTTAAGAGACTATCATATTTATAGACACTAAAACTTATGCTTTTGGTTGTTGTCGAAAGCCAATGACTTGTATTCTTGTGTTAACATAATTGAGATAGAGAGATTAAAGATTGGGAATTAGAAAGAAATGAGACACATAAACTCGGGTAAAATAATATAACTTTTGAGTGTTAATATAATAAGGTTAAAAATCTGACTCTTAAATTATTCATACTCCATATCATTATTCTAATTTTAGTGCTCGACTGTGGATGTAATTAATTTATTTTACTCAATATTTTTTTAATCACATGCATCTATTAATTTTGACTCTATAACAATGCTCCTATAACTTTGTTCACAAGTATAATACATAATTTAAATAATATAAAAATAAGTGAGTAACACGCACGCGTAATATAATAAAAAGAGACAAATTTGCAATTTCAAGGTAACACAAGATCTGAAGTGTTACTTTTAGTGCTTGTTTGTTTCAGCTTCTTCATAGTTCAGAATCACTTCTACAGCCTTAAAATTGAAAAAAAAAACAATTTGTCATATGTTTGGTTCAGCTTTACAGAAGTAATTCCCTTCTTCAAAAGCAATTATGGTTGAAGCTACAATTCCTAGCTTTTGAGTTAACTAGAATCAATTATCCATTAAATTTTATATTTTAATTATTACAACCAATTATTTTCCTTTATTGTCCTTCATCAATTATTCTTCTTGGCTTGCATTTAATTTGATGAACCAAATTTAATCAAAAAAATTAACGAACTAAATTAGTCTAAAAAATAATTATGATCATCAGTTACCAAGTTTTGGATTTTTCTTTACAATTTTCTGTTCAAATTTTTGGCAACCATCACTATTATTATTTAACTTCAATATATTTTATCAAAAAATATAAAATACATAGAACAAATATTTTTGTCAAATTTTTTTTAGTTTAATGATCATATTTATTATTTTTTAAATTATGATATAATTTTTTTATTTATATAAATTAAATAATATATCAATATTTAGTATTGATCTATATATACATTCAACTATGTCCATTTATTTGTATTTAACTATGTCTATTTTAGTAATTATACATTCAAAAGCAATTTTGATCAAAATTATCCAAACAACATTCGTTCTATTTAATCAATTCTACATTATTATATTCAAACATAAATCAATTCTATCAGAATCAATTCTATGAAAATTAATTCTGTCAGAATCAATTCTATCCAAATCTGAATCAAACACATGCTTAATCTAATAGTTAATATTTAATGCTCTCATCTCTCACAATAAAACTCATTTCCTTATATATATATATATATATATATATATATATATATATATATATATATATATATATATATATATATATATATATATATATATGAGGTTTGCTAATTTAGACTAACAAAAAACATGAAGGTCCAAGTTAGCAAAAGTGTACCTTTTTCATTTGGACAAATATTTTCAACTTAAATTCTTCTATTTTAGCTCTGGACATGAAGTCAAAGCAGTGCACTATCGGTCAAAGCTCTCGATCTTGATGTGCTCTGTGTCATAAATAAAGGCAAGGATCTACATCAAGATTAAGGTCAACTCCGGGAAATCAACGCTGTTGTATAAGCCTCTGGCGTGAGATGGACGCAACGACTCTTTTCTTAAAAATAAAAGTTTTTTCTAACTTAAGTAAGAGAATCATGCTCCTTAATAACATGATTGATGAAATTGAACGACTGATGCACTAACCATATTTTTATAAGATATCTTAGCATTTAATCAGACCTCAAAGACAATGATTTTTTCAACAACGGTCATCTCAGATTCAATACTATTTAAAGGACCAAGTTTGATTGAAGAAGGTTACAACACTGAAGCATATTCATGTACACACATACAAGTCTAACATGAAGGTGTAAAAAACACAAGAAGGAGGGTTGAATGGTGTTTGCTTTTTCTGGTTTCTTTTTCCGAGTGTTGGAACTAGTCAATTTCTGATGGGTTCAGATTCTGATACAGAGTCTGATTGCATCAGATTAATAACAGACACAGAGATAAAAGAGAGATAGAGATAAATAGCAGACACTAGAAATTTATATTGTTTCCTCGCATAACACATAAGTAGTCCAGTCCCCTTGCAGCTCTAAGGGATTTCACTATAATCTCACTAGATTACAATTGATAAAGGACTCTTCCAAGAGACTTCCAAATGCTCAAACACACATACAAGAGTAGTAGATAACATAGCTATAATTAGTTTAATTAATACATGTAATAATATTTTATAAAAGTATTCGAACAATCTATATTTTAATAATAACTTTTTAGATGATTTAAATAATATTTAAAACACAATAGTATAATACTTCATATTTTGATTATTAAATATCAATTATTATTTTAACAAGAGAGGAAACTCCATTTATGCTAATCTATATATATATATATATATATATATATATATATATATATATATTTTTTTTTTTTTTAAATATTTAAAGATACATAAAAACGAAAGTGACCTAAGAGAAAGCATAGGTACCTTGCTAGTTCAAAGTAAAAAAAAAAAAAAGTCAACGTCGTCGACTCATGTTTTGTCTAACTCATCATGATTTATGAACAACCACAAACGTTTTTTTTATTCGATTTTTGAACAACCACAAACGTTTTGAAAACAGCCAACAACACATAAATATTGTGTACCTCGTTTATTTTGTGAAAATATACTCTATTTTCTGTTTTAAATTTTTGTTAAAAATGCGATACGCCCTTTTTCTCCGCCTTAATTTAAAGATATTTTTTGGAGACTATTTTGGTCTCATATAAAATACAACTATTATTGTTTAAATTTCTATTTTACTCTCATTTAAAATATCTTTCTTTTTAATATGGGAAATGCTACTTCTAGCACAAATTCATTGTTAACTGATCTTTTAATAGTAGTGGATGCATTTAATGTATCACAATTTTCCATAAGGGTTTATATATAATCAAAAAGTCAAAAAATAAAAATGAATAATCAAAATAATAGTAATAAGAAAAAGTCCAAATAATAAATGACTTCATAAAAATGTTTTGATGTTTTTTGGTTTTGCCTTTTATAATGAGAACCTTTTAGGAAAACTTTTGAGATAATCTTTTCACATATTCTTATTTTGTTATTGTTTTTTATTTCCAATACTTTGATTTTTGTGTAAATACAAACATATTGGTTTGTATATTTTTGGTTGTTCAAATAACACACATCTTTATAATTGGAACGAGAGTAATAGATTTTTAAATGCACAATTTTAGTTTTTTCGGAAAGATGAAAATGTCAAAAATTGTTTTTCATTATTTCAATAAACACATCATCTCTATCGAGCATTTCATCTTATTTCTTTCATAATTTTTCACTTCAAAATCTCACATCTTTTTATTAGCAAATTAAAATAAACACGTTGTAGAAAATAAAAGTTTAACATAATCAATTAATAACCAAGCGATTGGACTCAAGTGGTTAAATTTCAATTTTATTTCTAATATGAACAATTATTGATCACTTTATTTACCTTCTAACCAAACTCCATATTACTAGGGTCGGCTCTTCCCCTAAAAACCGGAGCCGTTAGTAGAAAGAAAAATAACCAATTTATGGAAACCATGGCTGACATTTGCTTTGGCTGCCTAGGACAAAAAACGTTTTTTTCTCTGCCTTGGAAATAACACTATCACCCTCAAGTAAAATAAATAGCTTAATAATGTCCACTCTAGTCTCTATATACTTCAATATTCTATTTTCTACCTTCTCAAGTGAACATATGTTTAGAGATGACAATTGAACTCAGGCCTAATGGGTATTCGCACAAAATACCTATAATGAGAGAGTAAAACCCCACTTTTATGGATTTAGGCACGGGTTCAGGTAATACCCACAAATTTAAATGGGTATGGACACAGGTAAGGGTACTATACTGCCCAAACCTGCATATACATATTTATCTAATATCATAAATAAATTTTTTTTGGGTATAATTAATTTATTTATTTAGCTATTTAAGTCTAAATCTAAACTTAAACAATAACAACTCCATCATGCCCGTGTGCAATTTTTTAGAGATATTTTGGATGTTTTTTATTTGATTAAATACTACGATTCGTACTATTTTATTAGTTAATTTTAAAAAATTTGGACCGTAGTTTTATTTAATTTGTGATATTTTTATTCTTTTTTCATAGTTAAAATGCGGGTAATGGTTGCGGGTATGGACACTTAGGTACCCATAAGGTATGGAGAAGAGAACTAAAGTTATTGTCCACGAGGATACGGATACGGGTACGGGTATTTTTTACAAATGCAAGTATAGAAAAGGGCATTGTAGTACCCTACCCATTAGGTACCCTTTGTCATCCCTACATATGTTCTATATATACACGCATGTATACCACTTGTTAGAACCAAAAATGATATCACTTGTTATGTTATAACCAAATAGCTAGGAAAGTAGTAAAACATTAAGATATGTCTTATCTTGCAGTCTTTCTGATTCTATCTCTTTCAATCTCTTGTTCTTCTTCTACTTCAGTTGAGAAAAGTTTCATGCACTGCATGTTAACCATAAGTAGTAGCTTTTCTGAATCCAGTGAAAACACAGTGTTTATCAACTCATCCTCCATATTGTATCCACAAATATTGGAATCATTGAAACAAAATCCAAGATGGTTGAATTCATCAAGCAAGCCTCTTCTCATTATGACACCTTCCCATGAATCAGAAATTCAAGCAGCCATACTATGCAGCAAAAAGATTGGTGTGCAGATTAGGGTTGTTAGTGGTGGCCATGATTATGAAGGACTATCTTATCTTTGTCAGACATCCTTTATCATGATTGATCTCATCAACATCCGTTCTATCGATATTAATCTTGCTGATGAATCTGCTTGGATTCAGGCAGGTGCCACATTAGGTGAACTTTACTACAAAATTTCCAAAGCAAGTAAAGTTCATGGATTCCCTGCAGGTAATTAGTTTGAACTATTTAAGCTTATCTATTAGTAAAAGTGAGTTTGATATTCAATAATTTCGAGTCTGTTTGTTTTGTTTACCGTAATAAAATCATTTTTTTTAAGGGTCTTGTTAACCAGTGCTCTTAGGATAAGGATTAAGGAATCTACAAATAAATTTTTTTCATTGGAAATATAAGATGTTACTTTTGATCAAGTAATAATTACACAACTTTTTCATAAAAACTTGCTTGTTTTGGATGCTTAACCATTGCCCTTAGGGCACCGGTTAACATTCTCCTTTTTTAAAACATAATTTATTTTGTTTGGATATAACTATATAAAAGAGATTTTTCGTTACAAACTTAAAATCTTTTTTGGGTTACCATGACTATGATATTAGTACAAAGTTTTTACTGCCACTTAGCAATGATTAATCTCCATTGGAGAAACTCTTGGGTGCACAAGGTGGATTCTTCCCTCCCAACCGATTTCTTTTCATATTTCATGAGTCAAGAATCAAATCGTCGACCACATGCTTAAGGGGACATTAGGAACTTTTGACACTTATTTTCATTCTGATCGGAAAAAACTATTTTTTTAAAAACTACTTTTAACCGCATCTCTTTTGAAGCTGTTTTTAAATTTCTATCAGATTTTAACTTTTTTTAACGGTAACAAACAAATACAATACTCTTATATGACAAAAGATTAATTAAATTGATTATCCAAACAGGTATATGTCCAAGTGTTGGAATAGGTGGTCACATCAGTGGAGGTGGATTTGGTACCTTGGTAAGGAAACATGGTCTAGCAGCAGATCATGTTGTTGATGCTTACCTTATAGATGTTAATGGGAAAATTCTTGATAGAAAATCAATGGGAGAAGATGTTTTTTGGGCTATTAGAGGAGGTAGTGCTACTAGTTTTGGAATCATTCTTGCATGGAAGATAAGGTTGGTTAGAGTTCCACCTACTGTTACAGCGTTCACCATTCAAAGAACATTGGAACAAGGAGCAACCAAGGTCCTTCATAGGTGGCAATACATAGCAGATAAATTGCATGAAGATCTTTTCATTAGAATAGTTGCTCAAAATAGTGGTGCAAATTCAAAAACAATCCAAACCAAGTTTAACTCTTTTTTCCTTGGAGGAAAAGAAAACTTAATCTCAATAATGAATGAGAGTTTCCCTGAATTAGGGTTGCAAGACAAAGATTGCATTGAAATGAGTTGGATTCAATCAGTTTTGTATTTTGCAGGATTCAACAAAGATGACCCTATAGAACTCTTGCTGAACAGAATTGTAACCTTCAAAAGCCCATTCAAAGCCAAATCTGATTATGTAAAAGAGCCTATACCAGAAACTGGTTTAGAAGGTATTTGGAAAATGCTTCTAAAACAAGACACATTAGCATTACTTATAATGGAACCTTATGGTGGAAGACTGAATGAAATTTCAGAATCTGAAATCCCTTTTCCACATAGAAAAGGAAACTTGTTCAACATACAATACATGGTCAAGTGGGAAGTGAATAGCATTGAAGAATCCAACAAGCATATAAAGTGGATGAGAATGCTTTATGAATACATGACTCCTTATGTTTCAAAGTCTCCAAGAGCTGCATATTACAACTATAGGGATCTTGATTTAGGTAGCAACAAGCATGACAACACAAGGTACTCAGAAGCAAGTGTTTGGGGCATCAAGTACTTTAAGGGAAACTTTAAGCGTTTGGCAGAAATTAAGACAAAATTTGATCCCCAAAACTTTTTCAGGAATGAGCAGAGCATTCCTCTTCTAAAATTCCCTCCCTTGAATTAACAACTTAATTAAGCACTTGTAATATAAGTGTGTATCATGTAAGTGTTTATGTATATAAGTTATTTGCATAACAAAAGATAAAATAAAGTTATCGTCTTCATATATGCTATAAACTGTTTTCACAAACTTTCATGTAGAGCTTAACTTCAATATTCGAGATTGATCATATGCTTGACTTCAATATTTTCATAAACAAATAATTTGTTTGTGCAAAAATAAAAGGATAACATTTGGGGTTTTCAAAATTTGAAGTAAATATTTTTTTTAAGAAGCTAAATTGGAATTATATTGCTAAAGAGTCAAGTTCTCTCAGCACAAGGTGTGTCAGCAAAAGAAGGCTAAAAATCATGTTACAAAGATTAAAGTCCTTTCATAAACAAATAATTGGAATTATATTGCCAAAGAGTCAAGTCCTCTCATTTGGGGATCTTTGCATCATCTCACTTAGGGCCGTTCTTTGGAGAGTGCAAAGAGCTCAACCGAGTTGGGCCTCCTAAAATGATGGGCCTCAAGAAAAAAAAATTATTGCTCAATATCTCCATCCACACTCAAAAAAGAAAAATAAACATATTTTATGTTTCAATTTCTAAATAAAAAAAAAATCATGTTCCATGTTTCTATTTCTTAGTTAAAAAACACGTCTAGTAAAAATAATTGTTAATTTTGATTTCAGTGACTAATAGTCATTATACGAATGATATTTTCAATTTAAATATAAGATTAATCTTTTAAAAGAATTTTGTTTTTTTTTATTAGGGGTCTATTTTTACTATGTGAGTCGAGCCTCCAGTTTCATAGGGACGACCCTGATCTTACTAAGTATCAACTCTACTAGCTCCAACTCCTCCAAAATAGATTCCAAAAGCTCCAAAATAGAATGGATGATGGTACTTGATAGCTAGGGTTGGTTGTTGAAGCTGAAATTAGGGTTAACAGATCCAACTCTACTAGCTCAAACTCATACAGAACCATCATTGCAATAAGGTACAGAAAGTCAAACCGAATTAAAGTGTTAATTGGGATGCTATTTGTTTTTAAATTATTTTATATTTCGTTTAATTTTAAAAAAATATAATTAAAAAAATTATTTTTTTAATAACAAAAATAAAAAAGTTTTTTTAATTAATTATTTTTTGTTTTTTATTACAAATAAAAAAATTTTAATTACAACGTTTTTTGTTTTTTTATTACAAAAATTAAAAATAAAAAAATTTATTTATTATTTATTTTTTAAATTACAAAATAAAAAAATAATTAAAACATTACACACGTGGCGTCCACGTCAGTGTTGACTTGGTCAAGAATTGGCGTGGGGGACCAAAATTACAACAGAAAGTAAATTTAGGGGGCTTGAAAAGAGTTGTTTTTTTTATGGGGTCAAAATCACAACTTTGGGAAACTTAGGGGGCCAAAAGTGTAAAAGGAGAATGGAGATTTGGGAGACAAAGGATTAGAGAATTTAATTTGACTTTACTTGGTAAATAGTGCTGGACGTTGAAGGTGGAGAATATGAGTTTATGGTATAGAGTTCTAGTTGCGAGATACGGTGAGGTAGGAGGGAGTATTGATGAAGGAGGGCGAAGTAATTATGTTTGGTGGAATAATCAAAGATGGGACTGGTGTGGATGTGGGTAGGTGGTTTGCTGACAACATTGGCCGAGAGGTAGGAGAAGGAACTCATACTCTTTTTTGGTGGGACCCGTGGATTGATGGTATAGTTTTAAAATGTAGTTCAACCGACTTTTTGATTTAGTCGTTAATAAAATGGAAACGGTGACTGAAATGTTTTCTCTTGGGTGGGGGGAGGATGGTGAGGCGTGACAGTGGAGGCGTAGGTTATTTGCTTGAGAGGAGGAGCTGGTTAGAGAGTGTAGTGAATTTCTACTTAACATTGTTCTGCAACCTAATCTTTCTGACAGGTGGTTATGGCATTTGCATGCTTCAAAAAATTATATCGTTACAAGTGCCTATAATTACATGATATCGACAATCACCAACTAGGCAACCGATCCAACTGCATATGCTTGGAACAAGGAGGTCCCACTAAAGGTTAGTCTCTTTGCTTGGCGTATGTTGCGGAATCGTCTTCCAACTACTGACAACATAATAAGGTCGCAAGGTCTTCAGCATAATGTGTAACCTTGTATGGGTGGATGTGGTAAAATGGAAGATGTTTTTAACTTGTTATTCTCTTGTGATTATTTTGGGGAAATTTGGAATGGTATTTTGCACTGGCTTGGCTTCAGCATGGTGCAACTGGAACATGCCGTAAATCACTTACATCAGTTCGAAAGTCTAGACAGTTTTCACAAAAGCATCCGCTTAGTTTTTAATCTCATTTGGCTATCTTGCGCTTGAGTGTTTAGACAAAATGGATCATCGTTACAACAACTTTTAAATAAAATCAAGATTCAATATTTTTGGTGGCTAAAAGCAAAGTGTCACAATCTTACTTTTACCTATCACTTGTGATGGCTAAATCATTTATATTGTTTGGGAATCTTTTTGTAACGGGGTTGGATTTTTCTATCATGTACAAATTTACATATGTTAAGAAGTTTAAAGTACTCCCTCCGTTTCACAATATTTATCGCTTTTGAGAAATTTACACATACCAAGAAATCAAATAAATTTTGTTATTTTTGATAAAATTTTATGTGTTTTTTCTATAATAACCTTAACTATTTATTATTTCATTGTATTATTTCTCTCTCTACAATAAATATGTAAGGTTATTATTGACAAACTAATAATTAATGTTGCATTGAAACTTGAAAGTGACAAGTAATGTGAAACAAAAAATTTCTCCAAAAACGACAAGTATTGTGAAACGAAGTAATAACTTTGACTTGAAACTTGTGCATTTTATATTAAATGTGTAATTTTTTAATAATTAATTGTTGTTTTCAATAAAATGTTACTAATTTTAGTTGTTTTAACATATGCAATATTACACATGTTAGACAAACCCTTACTAAATAAGTTTTTTTTATATGTGCATTTAATTTGAGTTTTGATATTCGAAGATAAGGTAGGAATATTAATTAGTTTTGTCATACCCTCGTTTTGGACCTAAAAATACTCGTTCAAATTTCTCTTCTATCTCTGATACCTTTTCAATTCACTATGTTTTACTCTGCAATTTTCTACCGTGCCTCAACTGCATATTTTTACTACTGCTGTCTTTTATTCTATTGCATATAAAGCCATCCAAAGTATTTTTCTCGCGTTACAAGTCATTTGAAAACTTCTAAACGCATTGCATATTTTTTCGCATTTTATTCCAAATTTTTGCATAAAATCATACAAAAGGGTATTTTGGTCATTTCCTACAAAGGAACCCATTTTAGTCCCTACAATTTGTCTCTGAGTCTTTTCAACTTGTCTGCATAAGTCATCAATCAATTTCTATCTATAAATCATCTTAGTTTCGCATCTGAGTCAGTCCAAGTCGTTTTAGTCCTTAGGGGACATTTTGGTCTTTTCACATCAAATAATTTTTGACAGAGAGGTATTTTAAAATACCTCATTTTGGTAGTTTGTTCGTTTTAGTCCGTTTTGTCGTTTTTAACCATTTCACTTTACGTTATTTTCAGATTTGATATTTTACCAATTTTATACTTTTTTGCAAAAAAGTCCTTTTTATTTTTGTTAAATTGCAAATAAGTCCAAATTTCTTCTTTTATTAAAAACGCGCCCAATTTCAATTTTAAAAGGCAAACAGTTCAATTTCTTTTAATTTTCAAAACAGTCCCAATTTTTTTTTCTTTTTGCAGTTCAGTCCCCAATTTCTTTCAAATTGTAGATTAGTCCAAGAATGCCACGCAAGCAATTCAGTCCAGGTGTCAAAATTTCACAGGATCAGAGGCCACATGGCAGCCTATATAAGGCTATGCACTGTACCAGTCAGAAGAGGAGCCACAGAATCACGCCACATCAGAAACACTTCCTCACATTCTCTCTCCATTCAGTTGGATCAAACCCTAACAAACTCAAAAAAATTGAAGAACTTTTCCTAAGAACCCTAACCGTTTCAGAAGCAAATTGAGCCAAAATCAATGGAATTTACGTGTAGCTCTCAGAGATTCAACTGAATCTTCATCACTGAGCCGGTGTTTCTGCAATTCAAGCATTGAATCCATTGCCAAAAGCAACGAATTCAACACGATCACAGAAACCCTAAGGTTGAGAAGAAGAAGAAGGTGAAGAATTCAAGGATTCTGAACCGGTTAAGAAGAAGAAGAAGGAATTACTGGTTTATTTCCGGATCCGAACCAAGAATCAACGAAGCAGAATCAAAATCCAAAATTCTTGAAGATTCTAGCTCGAACCTCCGATTAAAACTCAGGTAAACGTGAAAACCTACCTTCTTCGTGCTCAAGAACATCAACGAATCCCAAAATCGATGTAGATCCGTAGAAGATTCGCAAAAACTTGTTCAAAATCACGAAACCCTAAAAATCTTTTGAAAACCGTAAAGATTCTACGGCTTACAACGAGAATCAACTGTTGTAAACCTAAGAATCCAAAGAAAAACTCATTTAGAAAAGGATTAGAACAAGAAATACAGAAAAGAATCCGTTTGAAAACCGTGAAGAAACTTCACGATCTACATCGATTTACCAGTTATATGTGATTCCAAATGATGGATTTGTGGTTAGAACAACAAGATGAACCGATTGGTGCATGTTTGGACAAATTCTGGGTAGAGTTAGACGGATTAGGGTTAGGGTTCGTAGTGAAGAAGAAGAGAGAACGGAGAGAAGAAAGAGAAAGAAGAAGAGAAAGTGAGTGAACCGGTTCAGATTTGTTTTATATAGACACGTGGACCGGGTCGGATCAGACCCGATCCAATTTATTGCGTTCCCAGCCGTTGGATCTAGGTCTTAGGGCATCCGGATCAATCCAACGCCTCTGAGGCATCCTGGAGATCCAGATCCACTGGGTTGTGTGGGTCTGGGCTTCATAACCGTGGGCTTTGGGTCTTATTGCGTTTTTCTTGAATTGATTGCTATGTACACCTCTGTGCTTGCTATTTGAACCTCCTGCGCATCCTAATTTATTATACAAAAAAATCAAAAATTACTATGTGCTCTTGGTATGTTTGTGACTGTTTTTGTGATATTCTTACATGTTGAAAATTGGCAAAATCATTAGGGGTTAATTTCTCACTGGATGGGTATGTTTTGTGTTTTTAGTGAATTTCTCCTGTATGATTTTTCATTCAAATTTTTGTCACATGATTCTAGTGCTTGACATTTGATCCCATGATGATTTACCTCTGTTTTCTTGATAAATTCACTTAATCTTAATCTTGTTAAGTGTGATGCCTTTGATTTTTGACTCTAATTTTGTGATATTTCGCAACTTTGTTTAGTTTGATTTTTGACTCTAATTTTGTGATATTTCGCAACTTTGTGAAGTTTGATTTTTGATGCCTATTTTGTGATATTTGGCAACTTTGTTTAGTTTGATTTTTGATCCTAATTTTGTGATATTTTGCAACTTTGTGAAGTTTGATTTTTGATGCCTATTTTGTGATATTTTGCAACTTTGTTTAGTTTGATTTTTGATCCTAATTTTGTGATATTTTGCAACTTTGTATAGTTCAATTTTTGTTTCCAATTTTGCTTGGTTTCCAATTTTGTTTAATTCGATTCTTGTTTCCAATTTCATAATATTTCAAAATTGCTAAGCTTGACTTTTGTACGCATTGTTTGCAATAATGGTTGTTGGTTTCAATAGTGTTAGTCTAAGTCCACTTGGTCATTTTCTTGCTTTGTAAGTAACATAGGTTTACATGCACACTTCTTGTTTTCTTTTCTTATGCTTTGTTTTGGTTTGATATCTTGCTATCATTTCATATTGCTTCACTAACCATTTTATGTTTCATGCATATTGAAAGCTCCATTTCATCTCCATTCTTTAAGTTTAGGTTTTATTCAATTTTCCGATTCTTAGGTAGTGATTCTTTTAATTTCTTGCAAGACCATAGAATGTAAACTAGGGCCAATGTAAAGGACAATGGACACTATAATGATGTACACCGACACATGCACCGACACGCACACACGTTGTATGATTTAACGCTAGATGTATGCTTAGGAAGCGCGAAACTTAGAAAAAATCATTTTTCCAAAAAGTGTTAACAATCCCATCACTTGAAAACATTTTTTTAATAAACCTTGGAGTCAAAACTCCATTGTATTTTCTTTCTTTTCTTAATCAAAGTTCAAAAAAATGAAAATAATTCTTGCTTAGACCCTTTTTCTAAATAATTGACCAACCTCACCGTTTTATTTTCTCAAGCCTTTACGGCCTCGTTCTTTTCTTCAAAACCTTTTTTTTCAAAAATTAAAACCAGTCAAAACTCACAAAGCTTTTTGAGAGAGAACTACATGGAGTTTGATCCCTTAAAAGGGTATGTAGGCAAGAGGTCAAAACCTCTCCAAGTCCAATAAAAATAAAATCCAAACACTTCTTTCCCCCATTCTTAAAAACAACCTTTTTCAATAAATAGCATTAAAAATAAAGCGTAAAAGATAAATCTAGAAAAACGGTTCCTATAGAGTACTATAGTCGTTACGGGTGCCTAACAGCTTCCCGTAGCGAAAATTGCCCCGAACTTAGAATTTCTAAGGGTTTTCTCAATTTTACCCTTCCCCAAAAAAATAGGGACATCAATGATTGAAAGGTTCAAGCCTAATTAATGACTTGACACCCGAAAATCGCGATGACAAGTTTTATGTTTGAAAAAAAAAATTCATCTAGTAATTAGTATAAAGACTTATATTTAAGGACACAATTTTTATAAAGGGTAGTGTTAACTTGTGCCTTTAGTGCACATGTTAAGAAACCTAAATAAAAAAAATATTCTTTAAAATTTTATGCATTTAATTGATTAAAAAGTTAAATATTAAATGCAATTCACACATTTCAATAAATTATTTTTATATTTGAATCATTAACTTGTCCGTAGTGCTTATAATCAAGGATGTGTATGAATAGTATTGATGAATGTATTTAATGCATCCCAAGTTTCCATAAGTATCAAAAAGTCAAAATAATAAAGTTTCCATAAGTATCAAAAAGTCAAATTAATAAATGAGCAATTAAAAATACAGTAATAAAAAAAGGCCAAATAATAAATGAGTTTATTAAACAATTTTGATGTTTTTTGGTTTTGTATTTTATAATTAGAAATGTTACAATTATTTTAGTATGACTTTTGAGACAATTCTCTCTTACATTTTTATTATGTTGTTACTTTTAGTTGTTTTGATTTTTGTGTCAATACTTATATTGTCTTGTATATTTTTGGTTATCCCAATTCAAAAATAGTTTTTCTAATAACACATCTCTTTATAATTGAATCGGGTGTAATATATAGGTTTTTGAAGTCCACAATAGTATATTTTCTAGAGGATGAAAATGTCAAAAGAATTGTTTTCATTATTTTGGTAAACACATCAACTCTATCTAACATTTCACCTTATTTCTGCTTTTCACTCATAAGTCTCACACACACACACACACACACACACACACACACACACACATATATATATATATATATATATATATATATATATATATATATATATCTTTACAAAGTGAATGAAGCTTTGACATAATCAAATTAATAACAAATGATTGAACTCAAGTGGTTAATGAGTTCCAACTTAAACAAATTATTTGAGAAAACCAAATTCGATTTCTAAGAAAACAATTCTTGTCATATTTTACTTACCTTCTATCAAAACTCCAGATTACTAGGGTTCCCTTACCCTAGGACCCGGGGCGTTAACACAAAACAAACAAAAAACATAATCTAATTTATGAAAACCAAGGCTGAGATTTGCTTGGGGTGCCTAGGACAAAAAACGTTTTCTTCTCTGCTTTGGAAATAACACTGTCGCCCCTTCTTTTGACTCAAGTAAAATATCGTAATAACGTGCTCTCTAGTCTCTATATACTTCAATATTCTATTTTCTATCTTCTCAAGTGAACATATGTTCTATATATACATGCATGTATACCACTTGTTAGAACCAAAAACTATATCACTTGTTATAACCAAAAAGTTAGGGAAGTAGTGAAACATTAAGAGATGGCTTATCTTGCAGTGTTTCTGATTCTCTCTCTTTCAATTTCTTGTGCTTCTTCTACTTCAGTTGAGAAAAGTTTCATGCAGTGCATGTTAACCATAGGTAGTAGCTATTCTGAATCCACTGAAAACACACTGTTTATCAACTCATCCTCCATATTGTATCCACAAGTGTTGGATTCACTGAAACAAAATCCAAGATGGTTGAATTCATCAAGTAAACCTCTTCTCATTATGACACCTTCCCATGAATCAGAAATTCAAGCAGCCATACTATGCAGCAAAAAGATTGGTGTGCAGATTAGGGTTGTTAGTGGTGGCCATGATTATGAAGGACTGTCTTATCTTTGTGAGACACCCTTTATAATGATTGATCTTATCAACATCCGTACGATCGACATTAATCTTGCCGATGAATCAGCTTGGATTCAGGCTGGTGCAACATTAGGTGAACTTTACTATAAAATCTCCAAAACAAGTAAAGTTCATGGATTCCCTGCAGGTAATTAATTAGTTTGACTTACTTGAGCTTATCTATTAGTATAATTGTGCAAGCACTTGTGAGACTATTTGAGATAGTTTATGAAAACAACTTATATGTTCGTAACCTGTTCTCAACTTGTTTCTATAAGCTCTCAAGGAGAGTTTATGAAACAATTTCTAGCTTATAAAAAAGTTGTTTTGACTTTCTTTTATCTTTTGTTATAAAAATAATTAGTACATAAACACTTTTATGACAAAAAATTAATGAAATTGCTTATTCAAACAGGTATATGTCCAAGTGTTGGAGTAGGTGGCCACATCAGTGGAGGTGGATTTGGTACCTTGGTAAGGAAACATGGTCTAGCAGCAGATCATGTTGTTGATGCTCACCTTATAGATGTAAATGGGAAAATTCTTGATAGAAAATCAATGGGAGAAGATATTTTTTGGGCTATTAGAGGAGGTAGTGCTACTAGTTTTGGAATCATTCTTGCATGGAAGATAAGGTTGGTTAGAGTTCCACCTACTGTTACAGTGTTCACCATTCAAAGAACATTGGAACAAGGAGCAACCAAGGTCCTTCATAGGTGGCAATACATAGCAGATAAATTGCATGAAGATCTTTTCATTAGAATAGTTGCTCAAAATAGTGGTGCAAATTCAAAAACAATCCTAACAATGTTTAACTCTCTCTTCCTTGGAGAAAAAGTTAACTTAATCAGAATAATGAATGAGAGTTTCCCTGAATTAGGGTTGCAAGACAAAGACTGCATTGAAATGAGTTGGATTCAATCAGTTCTGTATTTTGCAGGATACAACAAATATGATCCTATAGAAGTCCTGCTGAACAGAACTACAACCTACAAAAGCTCATTCAAGGCCAAATCTGATTATGTAAAAGAGCCTATACCAGAGACCGGTTTAGAAGGTATTTGGAAAATGCTTCTAAAAGAAGACACATTTGCATTAATTATAATGGAACCTTTTGGTGGAAGACTGAATGAAATTTCAGAATCTGAAATCCCTTTTCCACATAGAAAAGGAAACTTGTACAACATACAATATATTGTCAAGTGGGAAACGAATAGCATTGAAGAATCCAACAAGCATATAAAGTGGATGAGAATGCTTTATGGATACATGACTCCTTATGTTTCAAAATCTCCAAGAGCTGCATATTACAACTATAGGGATCTTGATTTAGGTAGCAACAAGCATGACAACACAAGCTACTCAGAAGCAAGTGTTTGGGGCGTCAAGTACTTTAAGGGAAACTTTAAGCGTTTGGCACAAATTAAGTCAAATTTCGATCCCCAAAACTTTTTCAGGAATGAGCAGAGCATTCCTCTTCTGAATTCCCTCCCTTGAATTAACAACTTAGTTAAGCACTTGTAATATAAGTGTGTATCATGTAAGTGTTTATGTATAAGTTATTTGTATAACAAAAGATAAAATAAAGTCATCGTTTTCGTATATGATATATGTTGTTTTCACAAACTATCGTATAGAGCTTAACTTCGATATTTGGGATTGATCATGTTCTTGACTTCAATATTTTCCTAAACAAATAAAAGGAGCCAAACACACTACAACATACTAAAATGAAAGCATTGACTATAACCTCATTGTTCCTTAACTATATAAAGTTTTAGCACATGGTGAGCTTAAGAAACAAAAATGAAATGAAATAGATCATGAAAAGAGTCACAATGTAGATATTTAACAAAGTAATTGAAGTTACGAGAGAGAAGAATACAAGTCAAAACAAACATAGGTTCTTTGCATCGTCTTACTTAGTATCTACTCTACTAGCTCCAACTCCTCCATAATAGATTCCAAAAGCTCCAAAATAGAATGGATGATGGTATGTGATAGCTAGGGTTGGTTGGTGGCGCTGGAATTAGGGTTAACAACTCTCTCTTGCCTATGCCGAATTTGGTCTTATATAAGACATGTAATAGTATAACGTCCTTTTCTTGCTTTTTTAGCTTTGTGATCTTTTCCGTAAAGGAACCCTTGTTCTTTATCCTCTATGCTAAATAAAAGACGAAGGTAGTGTTTATAATCTTGAATCCAAGGAACGCGCTGCTAGAGTTTTTACCTAGAATGAGCGCTGCCTTACTTTGGTACCGATTTTGTTTGGTAAGTGCTTCCGTCATCCATTAACGTAAGGCTTCCCATACATTCCAATTGCATATCCACCGATTGCTTCAACCAATTGGAATTTAATTTTTTTTTTATAAAGTTTTCACTTTGCACTGATCAAGCTTTAGGTGAATTAGATTCATAGGCCCTCTCCCACGGCGCCAGCAATCAACAAATCCTTTGTCCAGGATGTTTCGAATGCAGATGCAGTGCAACATGAATCCCTCCTTGCTCCGGTGATTAAGGGAGACACTCTATGCATTATGATAAATCAACAAATCCTTTACACGGGTTGTTTCGAACGCAGATGCAGTGCAACATGAATCCCTCCCTGCTCCGATGATTAAAGGAGACACTATGCATTAAGATAATTCAACATGTGTATGAACAGGGTTTAGTAGATTTTCAGCGGAAACTTCATAGATGGTTGGTTCTTAACAAGGGTGACAAACCGTATACAGCAAAAGAGGTCTCCTTGAAGTTGTCAAAGATTTGGAAAACATCACACCCTTGGCTATGATTTCCTTAAGAAGAGGGTTCTTCGAGTTCACCTTCAGTTCAGTGGATGACCATAGGTTGGTTTGGTCACAAAGCACCGTTAACATGAAACCAAGATTTGTTCGGCTCTCAGAGTAGACGATTGATTTTGATAAACACTCTCAAAGTCAAACTCATGTGCCCAGGTTTGGATCGGACTGATGGAATTACCTAAGAGTATTGGCACAATTGCACCCTCCTCGAAATTGCTGGCATAATAGGTACACCTTTGGTTATTGATATGCTGCACAAAAAAGAATTTTTGGCAATTATGCTCATTGTTTAAGTTGACATTGATTTTTCACACCGTATATTTGATGAAATTATGGTTGAGCGAGAGAGATTTTCTTTCAAGTTAGAAGAAAAAGTTAGAAGTTGTTTATGAATGGCTCCCCAGTTATTGTTCACATTGTCAAATGATTGGTCACGATGTTACGGCTTACCGTTGGCTGCACCCAATGCAGGTTGTGGAAAAGATTGATCGTGGTAAAAAACTTGCTTCTGTCCCGAAACATCCACTCAGAAATATGTTAAAAAAGAAAATACGGATGGTCTTGGGTTCCAAAGCATTTGAAGTGCCTAATTTTACTAACGAATAACTTACTCCAATATAGAACGTATTGTCCCTAATACCGATCATGTTGTTACACATAGCTCGCCTACAGAACCATCATTGCAACAAGGTACAGAAAGTCAAACCAAATTATTGAAGGAGTCGGATGCCCCTAAGAAGGATCGTATTGAGCAGCCCACAAAGTCAAGCACCTCATTTTTCTTTCCTTTGTCAAATGTCAATGATTCAATAATGGATACATCTGTCTTGATAGGACATAATGGTGATGAGCAGCACCCTTTCATTTTAGAACTTGTAGATCAACAAACTAATGTCTTATGAAAGTCAAACGTCGCGATGGTTAGGTCACCTGGTACAACCACCCCTTTTGTTGTGGCTACTACTCTCCACCGTTGTCGAGATGCCAACGGCGTTGGAATTTCTCGTTCTCTCTTTGCTTTTGAACTTACTCTCGCTTATAAAAAAAATCATCTATGCTAAGGAACCTCCTTATCCTCTCCAAGGTGTACTATGATACCATTGAGATTTCTATAGAATTTAGGGAGCAACTTTCCCTTAACTAGGCCCACAATTTTGTCTAGCTTTGTGTTCAACATTTAGCTAGTTTTCCAACTTGAGCTGCTACTTGCTATTACACAGCCAAAACACAACATAATTCATTCATAAAAATACTCTTAAGTCCGATAAGTGAATAATAAAACCCGAGTAACTAAATTACTCTAATTTGAGGAGGATGAGACAATGCATCTACTCAAAATATATCTCTTGTATTATCAATAACAATAAAATAAAACTACATTTAGAATTTTTGAGAAGTTGTAAAAAGTGTTGGGCTCGACGAGCTTAACGCAAGTGTAAATTAAAATTCCAAAATCCAAAAGAGATTGGATCTTGCAGCGCAGCGGTAGCGATAAAAAAGAACACCAATATTTAACGTGGAAAACCCTCTAATACCGAGGGAAAAACCACGGGACAAACTCCGAAAAATATTCCACTATATTAAAGAATATTACAATATTCTCTCCACTCTCTTACACACACAAGAGATACAATATAGTGTTTCCCGTGAGACCTACTTCTATTCTAATACTATTATTTTATAGCACCTAGAAGTTATAGAGATGATACCCACCCGGTGTATTTTTCCCACACTCTCTGGATTTACTCAACACTCTATTTTTCCTCTCACACACTTCTACACACACAGAAGCTTTGTATTTTCACTTCTGCTTCAATGCTTTCCTTCAATTCCATTGCCTCTATTTATAGAGGAAATGAGCCGTAAGAGTTGGAAATAGTTCACACCTCTTACACAAAAAGTCATGACATTTAGAGTGTGAAACTTGGAATGAATTGCAAGCCTTCACACTTTTCTGCACAGCAAGCTATGCCTAGCCATGTCTCTCCACCGTAAGCTATACCATAGCTTTCCTATTTGTAGAAAAATGCATCCTTGAATTAAATAGGTAGAATACTATTTACAATTACTTGTAGTAATTGTCTTTGGCTGGAAACAATACCCACACGTGGTGGGGCCAACAATTCTCCCCCTCCAGCCAAAGGGAGATATCCTCGCAATTCATTCACTTGCGATCCATGCCGATCAACTCGGCACAAAGTTGAAGCTTTTCACGTGCTACAACTTTCGTCAACATATCCGCGGGATTTTTATCGGTGTGAATCTTTTCCAACAAAAATTGTTGTTCTTCCGCTGCTTGACGCAACCAATGATATCTGACATCAATATGCTTTGTACGAGAGTGGTACATCGCATTCTTACTCAAATCCAAAGCGCTTTGACTATCACAATGGATAACGTACCTTTCCTGCTTCATTCCCAATTGATCAAGAAATCTTTTTAGCCAAAGCATTTCTTTCCCTGCTTCAGCCATGGCAATATATTCCGCCTCTGTTGTTGATAAGGCAACACATTTTTGCAATTTAGATTGCCAAGATATGGCTCCTCCTGCAAAAGTAAACACAATTCCTGAAGTAGACTTTCTACCGTCCAGGTCACCTGCCATATCTGCATCTGTGTAGCCTTTCAAAATCGAATCTGATCCTCCAAAGCATAAGCACTTATTAGAGCTTCCTTTCAGATACCTCAAGATCCACTTCACAGCTTCCCAATGTTCTTTTCCCGGATTGGAAAGAAACCTGCTAACAACTCCAACTGCATGAGCAATATCTGGCCTGGTGCAAACCATTGCATACATCAAACTCCCAACTGCTGAGGAGTAAGGTATTGCAGCCATAGCTTCTTTTTCATCTTGACTAGTAGGACAACTCACTCTGCTGAGTTTAAAGTGATTGGCTAACGGCGTGCTAACTGGTTTAGCACCCTTCATGTTGAATCTTTCTAGAACCCGGTCCACATACTGTTGTTGTGACAACCATAGCTTTCTAGCTTTTCGGTCTCTCAAAATCTTCATGCCTAAGATTTGCTTTGCAGGGCCTAGATTTTTCATGTCAAAGGATTTTGACAATTCCTTCTTCAAATCACCAATCACATCTTCGTCTTGTCCCACTATCAACATATCATCTACATATAACAGAAGGATGATGAATGTGTTACCTCGAAATGTTTTAACATATACACAATGATCTGCATCTATCTTGGTATATTCATGACTCATCATGAACGAGTCAAATTTCTTATACCATTGTCTTGGTGCTTGCTTTAATCCATACAAGCTCTTCTTCAATTTGCAAACCAAGTGCTCCTTTCGAGTCTTTTCAAATCCTTCTGGTTGAACCATGTAGATCTCTTCATCTAAATCTCCATGAAGAAATGCAGTCTTTACGTCCATTTGTTCAAGCTCCAAATCCAAGCTAGCAACCAATCCGAGTATAACTCGAATTGAACTCATCTTAACAACTGGAGAGAAGATTTCATCAAAATCTATTCCTCGCTTTTGTCCAAAACCTTTTACGACTAAGCGAGCTTTGTACTTCACTAGCTTATCACCATCTTTCTTGAACTTGAACACCCATTTATTCTTCAAGGCTTTTCTGCCTTCAGGAAGTTTCACAAGTTCATAAGTATCATTTTTCTGCAAGGAATCCATCTCTTCTTGCATTGCTTTCATCCATTGGATTTTATCCTTATGAGTTTGAACTTCATCGAAACATTCCGGTTCCCCCTCATCAGTGATGAGGATGTACTCTGAACTAGGGTACCTGGTAGATGGATGATGATTTCTGCTTGATCTCCTGAGCTGAGATGTTGGGGATTGCTCGCCATCCTGAACATCTTCATCATCATCACCATCTTCAATTACTGGCTCACCATCAACCCCAGGGTCTTCATCAGGATCTCCCCCTTCTATGGCAACCCTTACAGGAGGAGTGGTAAGTGTAAGATCAACCTTACCATAATGTTTAGGTGTTTCTGGAATAGTAGAATCTGACATAGTTTCTTGCTCATGAAACACTACATCTCTGCTTCTAATAATTCTTCTCTTCTCTGGATCCCATAACCTGTAGCCAAATTCCTCATCTCCATAGCCCACAAATATGCAAGGAATGGCTTTATCATCAAGTTTTTGTTTGTGCTCCTTATTTACATGAGCAAAGGCTTTGCATCCAAACACCTTCAAGTGAGAGTAACTTATATCATGTCCGGACCATACTCTCTGAGGAATGTCAAAGCCCAAAGGAACAGATGGAGATCTGTTAATCAGGTAGCATGTGGTTTGAACAGCTTCACCCCAAAATGGCTTAGGCAGTTTAGCCATTTTCAGCATACATCTAACTTTCTCCATAATGGTTCTGTTGATTCTTTCAGCTACACCATTATGTTGTGGGGTGCCAGGTACCGTCTTCTCATGTTTGATGCCGTGCTCAGAACAATAACTTTTAAATTCATGGGAAGTATATTCACCCCCATTATCTGAACGAAGACACTTCAAAGGTTTACCAGTCGATCTCTCCACCATCGCATGAAACCTTTTGAAGTACTGAAACACCTGGTCCTTTCTTTTAAGGAAGTACACTCACACCTTTCTGGAAGCATCATCAATAAACGTCACAAAATATTTGCTACCACCAAGACTCTCCACTTCCATGGGTCCACACACATCAGAATACACCATATCCAATATATTATCTTTCAGCTTTGAAGTTCTGCTGAAAGAAACTCTATGTTGCTTGCCAAACAAACAATAATCACAAGGATTCAGTTGAGTACCTTTGTCAGATGGAATGAGGGACTTCCTTGACAAAATTTGCAATCCTTTTTCACTTAGATGAGCCAGCCTTTTATGCCACAAATCTAGTAAAGCAACATTCTCGACCGCATTCAAGCCATCTTTGATCAACTTGACTTGAGTTTTGTAAAGCGTCGAATACACGGCGCCTCTAGAAACCATCAACGATCCTTTGGTAAGTTTCCACTTTCCATCACCAAAGTTGTTTTGAAATCCGGCTAAATCAAGAGCATGGACAGAGATTAGATTTAGACGCAAATCCGGCACATGTCGCACGTCCTTCAGTGTTAGTGTAAAACCAGTATTGGTTTGAACACACACATCACCAATTCCAACAATATCTGAAATACTATTATTGCCCATCTTTACTTTGCCAAAGTCTCCTACTTTGTACATCGTAAAGAATTCTTTGTTAGAAGTGGCATGATAAGAAGCTGCTGAGTCAATGACCCATTCAACACATGAATCTGCAACATGACATTCTTCTTCTTCAACAGAAAGCAACACCACTTCCCCATCAACTACTGGGGTTGTAGTATTTTCATCTTCGTCTGGTCTTTGATTCCTCCGGTCCTTCTTTTCTTTGTTCTTCCAAGATTTGCAATTTCTTTTGATGTGACCTTCTTCGCCGCATTGAAAACACTTGAACTTTCTTCGAGGTTGAGATTGTGATCTGTCTTTGGATTTATTGGATCTCCCCCTGCTTTTACTTCTGCCTCTGTTCTCTGTGACAAGGGCTTGAGAGCTACTTGATCCCATGTCTTTTCTTCTTGTTTCTTCATTAAACATACTATCTTTTACTTGGGACAAAGTGAGCGCTCCATCTGGAGCAGAGTTGCTTAATGACACCACCAAAGTTTCCCAACTTTCCGGCAAAGAACTCAAAAGTAACAGTGCTTGTAATTCATCATCCAGCACCAGCTTCATGGCAACCAATTGGTTTACCAAGTCTTGAAAGTCACTCAAGTGCTCGGCAACTGATCTTCCCTCCCGATACTTTAAATTCACCAACTTTCTAATAGCGAAAGTTTTGTTTTGTGCGGTCTTTCTTTGATACATCTTTTCGATGTTCTTCCACAGAGTCTGGGCATTTGTCTCTGTGGCCACATGGTGGAATACACTAAGATCCACCCACTGCCTAATCAGACTGACAGCCTTCCGATGAGACTTTTTCCAGTCTTCATCCGTCACCTTATCTGGCTTTGTGTCTCCCTTTTCTACAGGATCATACATATCCTTGTAGTAAAGTATATCCTCCATTTTTGGCTTCCAAATGGAGTAGTTTGTAGAAGTGAGTTTAATCATCGTACCAGTGTTACCATTGTTCTCCTCCATTTAATTTACACTATAATCTCGAGCTCCAACCGGAGCTCTGATACCACTTGTTGGGCTCGACGAGCTTAACGCAAGTGTAAATTAAAATTCCAAAATCCAAAAGAGATTGGATCTTGCAGCGCAGCGGTAGCGATAAAAAAGAACACCAATATTTAACGTGGAAAACCCTCTAATACCGAGGGAAAAACCACGGGACAAACTCCGAAAAATATTCCACTATATTAAAGAATATTACAATATTCTCTCCACTCTCTTACACACACAAGAGATACAATATAGTGTTTCCCGTGAGACCTACTTCTATTCTAATACTATTATTTTATAGCACCTAGAAGTTATAGAGATGATACCCACCCGGTGTATTTTTCCCACACTCTCTGGATTTACTCAACACTCTATTTTTCCTCTCACACAATTCTACACACACAGAAGCTTTGTATTTTCACTTCTGCTTCAATGCTTTCCTTCAATTCCATTGCCTCTATTTATAGAGGAAATGAGCCGTAAGAGTTGGAAATAGTTCACACCTCTTACACAAAAAGTCATGACATTCAGAGTGTGAAACTTGGAATGAATTGCAAGCCTTCACACTTTTCTGCACAGCAAGCTATGCCTAGCCATGTCTCTCCACCGTAAGCTATACCATAGCTTTCCTATTTGTAGAAAAATGCATCCTTGAATTAAATAGGTAGAATACTATTTACAATTACTTGTAGTAATTGTCTTTGGCTGGAAACAATACCCACACGTGGTGGGGCCAACAAAAAGTGTCACAAAATTGTCTAGACTAAAAAATTGTGAATCTATCAAATTTATATTTGCTTAGACTTCATTCTTATTTGAATTAACCAATATTAAAAGATCAAACTTCATTCAGATTTGCAACTCCAAATATGTTCTCATACAAACATTTGAAAAACAATTTCATAATGGAAATATATCATGCAACACAATTTCAATTATATACTAAAACGATTACAATTTTCAATTATACACTAAGTAGTGCACACATATATATCCCCACTAATTTTGCAATAGCAATATCCTCAAGCATGCCATCGTTCAACCTCCTAAGCTTTCATCGTTCTGGTGCTTCTTGAGAGAAATGTGGGTCTTGACTTTATTGGGTCCCTCTTGTTGGGGCTTATTCGCATTGAGCTTTATGCCGGTCCGGAACAACATTTAAATATGGATATTCACATGAAAGAATTATAGTAAAAAGCAAAAAATATTTTGTTCAAATTCTAATGGATTATGCTATGGAGAAAAGATATGGTGATTATGATGTGTATCTTTCGCAACAAGTCTCAATAGTTATCGTGTTCTTGAACTTTGGGGTTAAACTAGCCTTCAACATTGATGGTAAGAACAATTCTCTAGGACAAACATTTTTTAAAATTTTTGAAATGGAAAGGTTATGCAATTCATGCAAATTCAACAAGCATATATAGTTACAAGTAGCAAACAATAAGTGATCATATGAATATCTAAGACTATATGAGTTAAAATTTCACTAAAATATTAAAAACCAATTGATTATCTCCCTTTCAACGCTCGTTTAACGTTAATAGTTTGACGGATGAGTCTACGTTGTGATCTTGAGCCTCTTCTCAACATGCTCCTCATGATCTCCTGCCAACTCATCTTCTTCATGCTCTTCCACAAGCTTCAGCTCTGACTTCCTTATCTTCGTGAACCACATTATATCGTCCCAGATTACAACATATCCACTTTTGTAGATGCGTTGCACAGTGAATGGTCCATACCATTTCTTCTTGACTGAGTATGATGGTAGAAAATGTTTGGAGTTTTAAGCATTACCTTATCTCCAACTTTAAATTATGGCCTTTCTTCAAACTTTCTCATTGCCCTTGCCAAATATTCCCCTAAGCTTGCGTTGTCGCCTAATTCTGCATTAACTCCCTTGCTTGAGTGACTTTGGTTCTTGGCCTCTTGAGTGTAACAACTCCCTTCCTTAATCCATTTTATTTTAAATATTTGAATATTAATAGATGGGTTCCATTTGGGTGATTTTGAATTTTGGTGATATTGATGGCTTTGTTATCTCTATCATAATCAATCATTATCTCTCGCCAAAATATTTTATTTTAATCGTTCATCTACGATTCTTTCTTATCAAAATACCCTAACATCATGAAAACTCAAAGTCACACAGGTATTTTCCATTAATAGGTAGGTTGTTATTATCTTAAGTAAATAGTTCTTCAGGTCACTATTATAAACAAAAAAATTACTTTTTAGATTCATTGAATCATTGGTGTATACATCAATTATTCAATCAACATAAAAAATGATTTTTTTTCTTATTATAGTGATTGGAGGAAGTATATTTTCATATATTTTTCCAAATACTCTTTTCTGTTTGGTACAACACCAAGAGACTCTTATTTGCCAATAGTTATATAACCTTCTTTAATAAAAATAAAAAGGTCTACAATATAAAGAAAAAAGTCACACATAAGTATAATTTAATAAACTAAGTAATTGAGTTCAAGTGGTTAATAAACTGCACTAATGATGAATTGTTTAGGAATAGTCGAGTTTGATTGGAACAATTCATGATCAGACTTTACTTTCCTGATAACCAGAGGGTTAACGTGCAAAAAAAAAAAAGGAGTATAATTTTAGTACTTTTTCATTTAATTAATTTATTTTATATTTTTATTTGAATAAATTTATATTTTATTTTACTTGATTGTTTATATTTAATTTAATCAAAGGACAATAAATTTAACCTTTTTTTTTACCGAAGAACACTCTAGCACACATTTTATCATACACTTTTTTTATTAGTTTAAAATGCACATGCGCTCCACCAAATTATGTGAATTCCTTATAAATTTGGTGATACTCATGAATTTTAATTAAAAGAGAATGGATTGAAATACGTGTATCATATATTGTTTTGCTAGCATTGTTCAATTATCAATGTCCCAATTTAATTCTATATATAAAAAAAAAAATCTTAAATAGTTACATAGCTTTTTTATAAGCCAAAAATATGTAAAATTTATGTCAAACATATAAAAAAACGGAAGTGATCCATACATAATTACATGTACCTAGTTCAAGTTAAAAAGAAAAATGTTCACGTTATGGACTCATTTTGTCTTACTAATGAACAAGACAGCCAACAACACACAAATATTGTGTTAAACCGAATAATAAAACCTAACATAACGAATTTATGAAAACAAAGGCTGAGATTTGCTAGGGATGCCGAAGCATAGGATGCCAAGGACAAAAAACCGTTATTTTTCTCTGCTTTGGAAATATCACAGCCACCCTTTTTCAAATTTTGTGGTGTTATGGACACAAAGACAATAGCTTAATAACAATCACTCTAGTATCTCTATATTTTAATTTTTTTTAGTAGGATAGTGATTAGATCGACACACTCTTTGTGTAGATAAGTGAAAACTCTTAAATTCAAACTCATACTCATAACTCATCTATATCAACGTTTTTGCGACTATCAATTAAGTTATTTTTAGAACTGAACAAATATTCTATATATACATGCCTGCATATATTAACACTCGCTAGGCTTGATTGTTGTTGTATACTATTAATTCAAGTAAATAAGCTAAAATAAAGATGTATTATATAATGCTTCAAAATTATATCAACACAACATATTTTTTAAGATAATGTTATGAATATAGTGTAATATAAAAGAAATAATAATAATAAGTGATGTAACCGAAAGTTGTCGGTGATCGGTTTGAATGACGTAAAATTGATACTCGAACCGATAGAGATTGGGCTTGATTGGTTTGTTTCAATTTAAACCCAAATTTTGTTCTTTACTCAACAAAAATTGCTCGCTTTAAACTGAAAAGACCAAAATGCCCCTACATGAGTTAACTCACGCTAGTGTTAATTTTACGTGACTTAACTCACGTTAGTATTAATCTCTGTGTGAGTTAACTCACAGTAGTGTTAATTTCTGTGTGTATTTCTGCGTGAGTTAACTCACGCAGTGTGAGTTAACTCACACAGGGATATTGTGTGAATTTCAGTGAGAACGAGCAAAAAAACATTGGGTAAAGAGCAGAATTCTTTAAACCCGAACATTAAAAAAAAAAAAAAAAAAAGCAAAGCAAAATGGTTAATTGTATCATTGGTGTGGTTCTTATACCCCTGCCATTTGGTCTTAATACAAGAAGAAACAATAAAAATCATAAAAATGAAAGAGACTTTTTTTTTTAATAAAACCAAAAGACTTATTCAATGCAGTCATTTAAAAAGTTTGTACTAAAGTAACCTTCACATTAAATGTTTTCATATTCATAAATATAACCATTAATTGCATTTTTTAGTTAACCAATTATCTTTAGAGCGCAACTGTGGAGATTAATCCCTCTTATCTTGTAGGACTCAAATGAGGCGGCAAATTCTCCCTACAAGTTTTAACGCTGCTGCTTACCCAAAGTTGGATTCGAACTCAAAACTTTAGTTAAGCAGCATCTCATTTAAGCGTTCTTGGGTAAATTAATTAATTGTTTTTAAATACAAGAGTATAAAATTTATTTCAGCAATAAATATACCTTAAAATTTGCATTTTTTTTTTTTATATTTGGGAGTGAAAAAGTATTATATAAATGACCAAAGAGAGTATGATGCATGACTCAAATCACCTCAAGGTAGGGAAGAAAAACACACAGATGGATTATTTTGTAGTGTTTCTGTTTCTATCTCTTTTAATCTCTTGTGCTTCTTCTATTTTAGTTGAGGAGAGTTTCATGCAGTGCATGTCAACCATAGTTAGTAGCTATTCTGAATCCACTGAAAAAACAGTGTTTATCAACTCATCCTTGTATCCACAAGTATTGGAATCATTGAAACAAAATCCAAGATGGGTGAACTCATCAAGCAAACCTCTTTTGATTATGACACCTTCCCATGAATCAGAAATTCAAGCAGCCATACTATGCAGCAAAAAGATTGGTGTGCAGATTAGGGTTGTTAGTGGTGGCCATGATTATGAAGGACTATCTTATCTTTGTAAGACACCCTTTATCATGATTGATCTCATCAACATCCGTTCGGTCGACATTAATCTTGCCGATGAATCAGCTTGGATTCAGGCCGGTGCAACATTAGGTGAACTTTACTATAAAATCTCCAAAGCAAGTAAAGTTCATGGATTCCCTTCAGGTGAATTAGTTTGACTTTTTGAGACTATCTACTAGCACAAACATTTATGAGACGGTTTGAGAGAGCTTGTGAAAATAGCTTATGACATGTTCATAAGCTATATATTTTCCGCTTATTTATATAAGCTCTCTAAGATTGGTTGTGAAAAAAGATTATAACTTTTGTGAAAATGGTCAAGACTTTATTTTATCTTGTTATAAAAATTACTTATTTATAAGCGCTTAATTAAGTTGTTTTTCCAAACAGGGTTGTGTCCAAGCGTTGGAATAGGTGGTCACATCGGTGGAGGTGGATTTGGTACCTTGTTTAGGAAACATGGTCTAGCAGCAGACCATGTTGTTGATGCTTACCTTATAGATGTAAATGGAAGGATTCTTAATAGAAAAACAATGGGAGAAGATATTTTTTGGGCCATTAGAGGAGGTAGTGCTGCTAGTTTTGGAGTCATTCTTGCATGGAAGATAAGGTTGGTTAGAGTTCCACCTACTGTTACAGTGTTCACCGTTCATAAAACTCTGGAAGAAGGAGCCACAAAACTCATTCATAGATGGCAATACATAGCAGATAAATTGCATAAAGATCTTTTAATTAGAGTAGTTGCTCAAACTAATGGTGCAAATTCAAAAACAATCGAAACCATGTTTAACTCTCTCTTCCTTGGAGAAAAAGATAACTTAATCACAATAATGAATGAGAGTTTCCCTGAATTAGGGTTGCAGGAAAAAGACTGCATTGAAATGAGTTGGATTCAATCAGTTTTGTATTTTGCAGGATACAACAAAGATGACCCTATAGAACTCTTGCTAAACAGAACTGTAGCCTACAAAAGCCCATTCAAAGCCAAATCTGACTATGTAAAAGAGGCTATACCAGAAGCTGGTTTAGAAGGTATTTGGAGAATGCTTCTAAAAGAAGACACATTAGCATTACTTATAATGGAACCATATGGTGGAAGAATGAGTGAAATTTCAGAATCTGAAATCCCTTTTCCACACAGAAAAGGAAACTTGTACAACATACAATACATGGTCAAGTGGGAAGTGAATAGCATTGAAGAGTCCAACAAGCATATAAAGTGGATGAAAAAACTTTATAAATACATGACTCCTTATGTTTCAAAGTCTCCAAGAGCTGCATATTTCAACTATAGGGATCTTGATGTAGGTAGGAACAAGCATAAAAACACAAGCTACTCAGAAGCAAGTGTTTGGGGCATCAAGTACTTTAAGGGAAACTTTAAGCGTTTGGCACAAATTAAGACAAAATTTGATCCAGAAAACTTTTTCAGGAATGAGCAGAGTATTCCTCTACTGAATGTCATTACTCCTTCACATAGAGGTGGTGGAATTAATTAGGATCACCTAGAACCTTTGTACAATGTTTTAATATAACTCTTGCTTCGATAAACAAGTAAATTAAGCGCTTACATTATTTTCTGTTATAATGTTAGTGCCTATGTATAAGCTATTTTCATATAAGTTATATAAGTTATAATCTATTTTCATACCCAGTCCTGGAGAGCTTACAAAAATAAATAAGTTGAATAGACCTATGTACATGTCATAACATAAGTTGTTTCCATAAACCCTCATAAATAATTTCCCTGTACTTATGCTAGTTGGTAAGCTCAAATAAATCAATCTAATTTGACCCATTGTGGTTATATGTGGATAAAAACTATATACCTAGTATATTCCTACAACAACCATCATATGTTAATCTTCTGCTATGCTTTTGTAATAAACCCAATCCAGGAGAATTTACTGCCACTGCAGCCTTTTCGTAAGATCCTATAGAATCCAAATTATATGCCCTTTTTAACTAACTAAATGAATGTTATAAAGCTCTGATTTGGTCTTGCCGACTCTGGTCTTCTACACGGTAATAAACTATTCAAGACAACTTATATATGTACAAGGGAACACTAACTTATATATGTACAAGGGAACCTCAACTAGTGTGAGGACATAGAGTGGAGCCACAAGATTTTTCCACTACAATGAAACTCGCTAAAGGTCAATTTTAAGCTCTTTCGTTTTACATTAGTCTTGAACATACTTACGAAACACACCGAAGAGCCAACATTGAGATGTATGCTTTTGTAGATGATATGGTCCTACTTGAAGAGTCGAGCAAGAAATTAATTAAATGGCAAATGAGAGGCTTGGAGATAAGCCTAAGAAGCATATTGCTTCCGTCTAAGAAGCAAGACAAAGTATATTAAATAAAACTTTAGCAAACCTATAGATTTTGTAGTAAAGAAAAACATTGAATGAAGAGTACTCAAATCCAAAGAGGCAAAGGAAGATCTAGAAAAACTATTAAAAAGACTATTAAGAAAGACCTGGATACTAATGAGTTGGAATGAGATGCATATATGGCAGATTATTGTGATGTCTATTGATCGATGTAGTTAACCCTAAAGGCTGGTTGTTGTTCTTAAAAATCTTAACAAGAAACGATAGTACTAGCAAACCTTGAATTATAATGCATAGCTTATCATGTGCTAAGACAACCATTCATTGATTAACTAGACTTAAAAAATAAGGGGATCCATGATTTAAGAAAAATTACAACAAAGTGAGAACTACTACAACATGTTTTGCAAAATCATTCACCGCCATAATTTACACCAGATATGTCAAAAAGCTACTCTTCTAAGCTATCAGTTTTCTCATGGGGAAATTCTCTGTATAAAGATAAAATAAAATCAACTATAACAAGAATAAAAGCAAAGAAAAAAAGGTCTGAGGATTCCATATAAAAGAGTCCATTGAGGAGCTGAACCGTTGGATTTGTACTTCAACATTTCAATCCTATATCTTTCTTTATCTCTCAGCCTTTTCTCCTGATAAACCTGCATTAAATTAACAAAATAATACCAAAATATAAGTTCTAAGTTCTAACAGATAAGAGCAGCTTCATGTCTTTGTTTTGTTTTTGACACGCATATATGTATTTTGATTCTGTAGTTTGCATGCAACTTTTTCTCTAAAAAAATAAGTTTAATTGATACGCACTGTGAGTATAAAAAATGTAAACACATGTATCCAATCACAAATCACATCTCACTACATAGATGATTATGGAGATATTTTAGAAGCTAACATAGCACAAAGTGGCATAATGATATGAATGGATGCACGTGTACTTTTTTACACTGACACCGCATACTAATTAATTTGAAGAAAAAAATTATAACTACAACTGTATCCTTACTATATATTATAGCCCTATTTTCATATAGAACTAAGAAGCCATTTTTTCATAAATAGAATTTGAAAGTGGTTATTTATCACAAATAGCCTCCTAATTTCTTGACATGGACTATTTCTACAGGGGAACCTCTTACGAAGCCAGTAGAAAAATAGTTAGGTCTGTATACACTGTAAAGCCTGTGGGAGCAATCTCGAATGCTGAAAAGACAACATGATAACTATGGCTACAACTAGAAAAGGGCATGCTACTTTGTAATCTTGTACAGACGTTAACATGTTACTTCCTTTCACACACTCCGACAATAAATCTATAAATGTTTTAAGGAATTCCATAAATCCCACTTTTGGCTTTTCCAAGGAACATCAAGGCAGTTTCGCAAATGACAGGCTAAGGATTTGTCAAATTTAGCTTTGTTACAAATAATAGATCACTAGGCAACAGGGTTGCCGATCGCGGATTACAATAAATGGTAGCTTGATCAAATTCCGCTACGCAGCAGCGCAATAGTGCCGCTATTTAACAACACTGCTTTCTGCCTAGCTTAGTTTGTCTATCAGAGAACAAATGTATTTTTTTACACGTTAACGTGCATCAAGTTATGGAAAATTCAAAGTAGAACAATACCATACATATATTACTAATTTTAGGAAACAATACCATACATATATTACTAATTTTATGAATCTCAAAATGAATCTTAATGCAATGTTTGCCTGATTTGCAAGACATAAATGAAAGAAAATGCCTATGTGCCTGAATAAACTATTCCAGATATACAAATAACCTTTCCTTTACCTCCCCTTCATCAACATTAAACAAGCCAGAGACAAATATATTAAGTTACAAAAAGAAAAAGGAATCTGCAGCAAAACAAAAGCCATTACTCTGACTACATCAACAGTAAAAAGTGTAAGTCTATACCTGTCTTTCTGGGTCTGTCAGATTCCTCCACATAAACCCAATTTTCCTACTAAATGCTCTTTCTTGCCTGCAAAATGAGGGCTTTAGCCTGGCATAATTCTCAGCAAAAAAGAAATCTTTACCACCCCTATTTGATTTCAGTCCATATAATCACATAATGACAATCTTGATTTCTTTTGGATGTTTGAAATAAATGTACCTCCAATTGAAGAACCCTTAGATGCATTACTTGAAACATGATACAGGACACCTTTCAGCTGTTCAGAACCCAGGTCCACCGTAACTATATATCCGTCATCAAATTTCCCGTCAATTGTTCCACGCACTGAAGAACCGAGTGTCTGTGCTGGACTAATTGGACTAACTGCATATAAGAAAGCAAATCTTCATCACAGACATAAACGAAAAGTATATCTACTAACCAACATAGATAAGAACTTTGTTTGCATAACAACTTAATAAAGCGCTTATAGCATAAGATCTTATCATTTACGTACTTACGTATAAGCTACTTCTATTACGAAAGATAAAACAAAGTCAAACTGTTTTCATATAAGCTATAAGCTGTTTTCATTAGTTATCTAGGAGAGTTTAAGGAAAAAAGCTGAAAAGAGTTTTTTAATGTCATAAGTTGTTTCCAATATCCATAAGCTCCCCCAAACAGTCATCTATGTGCTAATGGCATTAATAAGTCAATCCAAAGCTTTATCGCACTAGGTGAGGTCAGCTACTCAGATCAAACGATGTCATAATGCTCTATCATATGTTGTGTTGATTGTAAATCTTTCTCAAAAGATTAGATGTACATGAAGCGAAAAAAAAACAATAGTCTAAATTAAAGAAACAAATCATCTATGAATGGTTATTTGTTTCGCAACTACCAGTTTCAAAAACAAAATAATCAGATATTTACTAATATATTATTCGTGTAACAAGAGAAAAAACCAAAAGAAGTCAATCAAAAATCATGCTCCTTACTTCTATTTCCACATCACAGAAAAATATTTCATATAACAACTGTTTGCAAGTGTTTTCTTCAACTTGATTAATGTTGACAACAATATGTATACCCTAACTCATGATGGATGTATAGTCAATATTATTGGCAAAATAAAGCTGCAGACAATTGTATGCTTACAGGTTTCTAAGTCATGTAAACTGTTAGCACATTCAGGTTATAGTCTTATTGTAAATGGGCTTCAGCTTGTACAATTAGTACCAAACACCACATAAAAACATAAACCATAGAAAAAGAGCCAACCATTCCATCACAAATCACATGTCAGCGAACATCGCAAAAACTGTATCATTGATCCATGAATATGTCAGAGGGACAAGACACAAACTACCCTATCTCTGCTATTATTGTAAGAAGCTAGAGGCATTGCTTTAAGTAAAAAGACATATAGATACAAATTAATGTTTGAAGCATCAAAGCATTAATCAGATTTAAATGATTCACTGACTTACCCTGAACAGGTGACTCATTTATAGCAGCACCGTCCGTATTGGTTGTGAAGCTATTCGCAACGTTCCGACTCAAAGCATCTGGGTATAGAAAATTATTGAGTGGTAAAAGATGAAATTTTGAAACATCATAATTTTATGAAATACAAATTTTCTCATACTAACCAGGTGTTGATGGAGGGACTTGCTTGCGAAAATAATACGCTTGCTCAAAGTGATAAAGCAACGATAGATAGGTCTTGCGCACCATGAATGATCCGCTTGTTATGGTATCTCGGAAGTTGAAGCTCATTATTACTTCCTTCCATTTACGATCCACAATTACCTACATGAATTTAAGAAAATGATTAGAGGAATCATTGTAGAAAAGTTGTATTGAAGAGAAAATTCTCAAGATCATTGAGCTGCATCATACATAAATTCCAAACTGAAAATCTGTTTTAATCAAAATCAAATCTGCTGAAAACAAATATATCCTTTATCTTTGTTCCTAACTCAAGTCACTTGGAAACATATACATTTCATGAGACAAGGAGACTGTTTTTAGCAGTAGAGAAATATACAATGCATACCTTTTCAATACCACCACGAGATGTTACTTCAACGAAGAGGTGATGCAAATCTAGCGGTTTCCCCCCAATAGTAGGAATCCTACACAAACACAAAGGGGAAAACATTATTATTAGGATAATACATACATTTGAAACAAAACTGAACTCAACGAATATGAATCGTTGTGTGTATCATTTTTGGACATGAATCCAGATTCATTAAGATGAATCCTAATTCATTAAGATAAATCCTGTTTCACAAGACATGAATCCAGATTCATTAAGATGGATCCTAATTCATTCAGATAAATCCTGATTCACTATGATGAATCCCGATTCATTTTAATGAATTACAACAGCAACCTAAACTTTTTGTAGCCAATCATGTTTCTTTTGTCATATGATTTATTACTTGAAAATCTTGAATTATTTTTAGGTTCGTATAAGATATGTCAACCTATATTTTTGTGTACTTAAAAATATCATATTTTATTGATCATGTATCTTGCGAATTATAATATGACTTGATTCAAAATCCAAAAAATAGGTTTCCGATTCACCGAATCTGAATCATGATTTTGTTAAGAATGGGAATACCATATTATACTATCCGATAAAATACAATTTCTACATTTCATCATCTCAAGCAAATTCTCCCTAACAGCAACAAAAAGAAAACTGGGCAAGCAAGAAAGCACAAAAACCATAAAAGTTTACCCATCATACAAACAAAATTGACCTAACCCACAAAATTATAAACCAAGAATTAGCAGAAAAAACACTGAAAAATGGTAATTTAAACAAAAAAAATTACAGAACAATGAACAAGCAGTGGTAAAAAAAGGGTTTATTTTGTAGTGAAAAAAATTAAGAAACACACTTACTCTAATTTGATACCAAGCGAATCGTGAAAAGATTGAAGTTTTTCTCGGAAGAGGTTAGCATCACGAACAAGGTCAGAGTACAGAGTGGTTGGAGGAGGACAAGGGTTTGTGAGTTCAGTCTCACGCCGATTTTGGTTTTGATTCTGGTTACTTGTCATTTTTATGGATTTCGAACTCAACTCAAATTCACAATACCAAATACTCAATTCCCTTTCTTACAGTAATCTAAACTGATACCATACGGTTATAAACGCACACACACTTTACATACCGCATTTATTTCTGTCAAAAAATAAGCTATATATATGGGTTATTTATGTTTTTCGTCCCTGCCATTTAAGCGAATTTTAATTTTAGTTCCCGTGAAAAACAATTCTTCATATTCTACGAGCACAATATCAAATTCCACTTCTATTGGTCCCTCATTTACACGTGTAACTAAAAAACTGTGACGTGACATGGATTTGATGATTGTACAACTGTCACGCTTGCAGGTGATGTTGTCTCACCCTTATTCAGTTGACTCGACATTAAAAATAAGGCAAAATTAAAAGCCCCTTTATGAACCCTAACGTTAACTATTCAAAATCGCCGAATCAGGGATTAGTCCTAGCCGGTTCAAAGGGCCGAAGCTATGGGATACCCATGTGGACTCATCAAGTGCCAAGGGCTCTTATTTGGGTGGGTTCGAAGTTCGAACTCAGTTGAAGGTTTCTAGCCTAGCAATATCGGCATTGTCAATTAAGCTAACCTAGCAATATCTGCATTGTATCTAAGTTTTGTCCAAAAAAATTCAATTTTTGAATTTCACCAACAATAGCAGCAACCTATGAAGCACAAATACTCCTGGGGTTATGTATTTCCCGGTGTCAGATATGTATCGTGTTCCAAACCGACACAACACCGACGCATAAGATTACATTAAATTATGTCATTTTCTGAAATTATTATGAGTGTCAACGTGTCGGGTTCGTGTTTGTGCTTTGTAGGTAGCAACTAAGTGATAACTGGGCAAGTGAGAAAACACAAAAAGCACACAAATTTAACCATCTTACAAACAAAATTGACCTAACCCACAAAATTAAAAACCAAGAATTGGCAGAAAAAACACTAAAAATTGGAAATTGAAACATAAAAATCAAAGAGAAGCACACTTACTTTAATTTGGTACCAAGCGAATCATGAAAAGATTGAAGCTTTTGTTGGAAGAGATTAGAATCACGAACAAGATCAGAGTAAGGTGCGGTTGGAGGAGGATAAGGGTTTGTGTTTGATTTTGATTCACTCTCACACTGATTTTGATTTGGATTTTGATTTTGATTACTTGTCATTTTTAATTCAAATTGAACTTAGCTCAAATTCACACTACAAAGTACTCAATTCACTTTCTTACATTAATTAATCTAAAACCATATCATGTCATGTCATATGGTTTATTAACACACTTTATATACTGCATCTCATATCATATGAGCTATTGGAAAATATATAATCATGAAATAAATTATAGTATTATTTATTTTTAGGAGAATTTAATTAGAGAAAAAAATTATTATATTGATTTGATAAATGTTAAGAAAATACTTTTTTTTTGTCAAGAGAAAATACTATTTTTAATTCATGGAGATTGAGTCTTATCGAAGTGATTAGAAATTCACAATAAATTTCGATAAAGAGATATAATTATATTTAGTGTCGGACACACCTCAAATATGAGTTAACTTCATGTAACCAAAAAAATATATGATTTAACTTCAAGAAGCTTATGAAAAAAAATAATAATTAATAAGTTAAAAATATATTAAAATAAAATAACAAACTTGATGAAAGAGGAACCATTTTGTGTTAACTATGATTTAACCGTCTCTATGGAGATATCAACGAACTTTAATGATTGATAGGATGGTTATTAGAGCAACCAAGGACGAGAACCATTGAAGAGAGAACTGTTAACTGAATTCCAAGTATCTTTATTCATATTTTAAAAAATCTCTTCATTCATGTTCGTCCAAATCTCCTACCAAATTATTGTTGATTTTTTTTACTTAAACATTATTGCGGGTTGATAAAGATTTAATTTATTTTAAGAGTACTAATTTAGTAAAATATACTTTTTTGCTTTTTAAACCCTCCAAAATACTACATTTTATTTTTAGGGAAAGGACCCTAGTAATCTAGAGTTTTGTGAGAGAGGTGACATTAGAAAT
The DNA here is from genome assembly GCA_958299785.1 of Medicago lupulina. Classification (NCBI taxonomy): domain Eukaryota; kingdom Viridiplantae; phylum Streptophyta; class Magnoliopsida; order Fabales; family Fabaceae; genus Medicago; species Medicago lupulina. The sequence continues at coordinate 66,114,510 of OY283144.1, forward strand.
CAAACTCATTTTTTTTGAATGAATCATTAACCACTTGAAGCTAATTAGTTTAATGAACTCTTAATTTTTAATTTTACATCCAATGTCAACATCAAATTTTAACCATTTTAATAATTCAGCTTGTTATTTGACAACAATATTTCACACTATACAAGTTTGCTATACGTTGTCTCTTTCATTAAGGTGGTTTAAGATCAATTTTTTTTTTACCCGAAATCACCATATCTTTACCTTTTTCTCCTTATTTTAATTTAAATAATTGTCTTTCACATTGATCTAGTTTTTTTTCTTCATTGTGTGCGACATTGTGTACTTGTGTTGTTCGTCGTTGTGGCGTTGTTTGATTGTTCATCTTGTCGCGGTTTTCGTTTGATTACTATTAAAAAATCGATTTCAGTCAATTATATATTCAACGATGAGTTGGGTGTCAACATTGTAGATCTGAAGGCATAAGGTCAAATACTTAGATTATTTTGTATTATTTGTGAGCATTTTGTCGTTGTATGCTATAAACTTGAGTGTTATTAACTTGTTCGTGAATTGATCCTTTACATTTTTTGTGATGTTGAATATGTGGTTATATTTAATACACTTAATCAAAAATGTAAATGAAATGCACCAAAAAAATAGGTGATAAAGATGATGTTTATCCTAAACATTTTTGAATTTGCATTCACAACAATTACAAAATACTGGTCAAAAGAAAAACAAACTAAAAAGACAACAAAAATGGAGTACATGCTTATGCAAACAATAGAGCTGGACATTGACCACATAAAACGAGGACTTTCTTTCATATTTTATTTTATTTCTTAATGTGTATGTGAATTAAGAAAAGAATATAAATGATACTTTTATTTTAATTTGGTTGCATCGTTGTTGCTCAAGAAGAAATTTATGAATAATGGTTGTTCATCATCATACTAAGAAACTATTCGATGGTAGCTATTCAATCTGGTATTATAATTTTTCTTCTGTTTTTTACTTTTCATCTCTTGGCTATTCTTTGGTTTCTATGACATGATAGAGACTCAAGTTCCTTTTAGATCGACCAAATAGTTTGGATAAAATTCAACAATTTATAAATATAAATTTGAATGAATTATTTTAATTTTTCAATTTGGTTTATATGAACATAGTGATGATTATTATCATCTATATTTATTTTCTTTTTATAAAAAAAAAAAATCTGTTTTTATTTGCACACTTATATTTTTATTATATTTTATCTATTTATCATGTTTATATACTTTTGAAAAATATAGAACACAAAAATGTTAGAGTTTATTAAATAATAATATTTTTCTCATGCAACTTAGATATTTTGATATTATGTAAAATAAAGTACAGAAGGACAAAATGATTTTTTGTAGAAAAATGTTACAAATGAACATAATAAAATGATCACTCAAATAATATATTTAGCCAAAAAATAATTATATTTCTTAAAATATTAATAACATTTGAATAAAGGTTAATGAAAGGTTGTAAGTTACAAATTAAAATAGGCTAAACTACAGTTTTGACCCCCTAAGTTTGCCAATGTTGCGATTTTGGTCCCTAATAAAAAAAATGACAAATTTAGTCCCTTATGTTTTAGCCCCTTTGCAATAGTAGTCCTTTTGGCCAATTTTGACTAGTCAACACCTACGTGGCACGCCACGTGTGTAATTATTGAATTTTAAAAAAAAATACAAAATCCACATAATCATTTTCTAAATTAAATAAATTGAAAAATTAAAAATATCACAAAAATTGAAAAAAAAAATAGAAAAAGAAAAAAAAAACGTGATTCTTCTTCTTTTCATGATTCCGATTCATCAATCTCCTTCTCCTTCATTTTCTTAACCCAGCAACTTCATTAAACCCAACAATCATCTCCCCTTAATTTTAAACAATTTTCATAAAAACATACAATTTTCACAAAACCCAACAATCCCAGGTGAAGATGACAAACACACAAAGCAGCCACAATTCATATACCTTCATTTCTCCATTTCATTCCATTTCAAATATCAATTGTTGCTCAATTCAATTTCCATCGATAACATTTGCAGAATTTGGTTTCAGGATAACAATAATGAAAGGGACGGCAAATAAAGAAAATTGTAGATCTAAAATATTTCTTCTTCTTTCTCTTCTATTGAATCGTGAGGAAGGATAATGAAAGAAAAGAAGAAGAAAACAAGGTGATGTTGTTGTTGTTTGCCAAATTGTGAGTTCATAGAAACCTTGTTCATGTCGGAAACATTGACGGTGTTGGTTTCTTGCATGGTGTTTGAAGATCAAGTGACAGAAAGATGAAGAAGAAGAAGAATGGGAAGAAAAAATGGCATGAAGATATGAAGATTGATATGAAGAATGAAGATGAAGAGATGTTAATATGAAGGATGAAGATGAAGATCAAGAGATGAGAAATGATGAATATATATTGTTCTGAGTTTTATTTTTAATTTTTTTTTAAAATTTTTTAATTTATTTATCCATTTATTTAATTTAGAAAATGATTTGTGGATTTTTAAATTTTTTTTAATTCAATAATTACACACGTGGCGTGCCACGTAGTTGTTGACTAGTCAAAATTGACCAAAATGACTACTATTGCAAAGGGGCTAAAACATAGGGGACTAAATTTGTCATTTTTTTTATTAAGGGGCTAAAATCGCAACATTGACAAACTTAAGGGGTCAAAACTGTAGTTTAGCCATTAAAATAATTATATTAATAAATTCATTAGTTACATTTTAATTAATTACTAATGTCTTATTATATTTTTATAAAGACTTTGTCACACCAATCTTTAAACTACTATTTTTCATATTCCTTAGCTATGATAATTTACTCACTCATTATATTAATGAAAAAAATTAATGAATAAATTGGTTAATTAGTTACAAACTTACAATTGTTTAGTAAGTTTCTATTTTCATTTATAACTCTTAGATTGACCATTTATTCTAGCCCTATTTTTTATTGTTATAATGCTTATTAGTCTACTTTTCTAATTTTCTTTTGTTACTTGATTTGGATATGATAATATTTTCTTGTGAATTTGGAGAAGAAAAAAAAAATTGAAGGAAGTAGAAGAGGATAAATGAGACTTCTATTTATGAATTAAGTATAATATATTTAAAAAATGAAAATTGCAATATATTTAAGTAGTCTAAACTTAGACTCTTTATGTAAATATCAATAATATAGAACATCAAGTAAAAGTTCAATTCATTTTTATTCAAATATTTTTCAATTGAATATGGAAGATTGTATCTTACATAAAAACAATATTTTAGTTTATAAAGGTGAAGAAACAAGTGTCAACCATTTTTTTCGTTTAAAAACAATATCAAATATATTATAATATAATTAAGACATGGTTAGAGAGAAGGTTAAAGGATATGATCCAAGTTACACATTTGTAGCATTTGCTTATGAAAAACACTAAATGAATTTATACAATAAAATTTTAAATTTATTGCACATAAAGTTAAAACAATTAATTGAGAAAAAAGATTCAACAAAAATAAATTTAAACCATTAACTACAATTGACTTGAAAACTTTATATATGAAGGTGGTTAAAGGAAAAACAGGGTCTCATTTGGACGTATTATAGTCCCGGCTAATGAAGAGATAGTGCTAAAATCATATTCCATATATTTTTTAAATTCAACATTTTTATTTTAATAAAAAAATTGTTTTGTGTTTAGCACCAAAATGCTAAATATAATATGCATCCTTCGTATATGCCGAAATTAAATAATGAAACTATAATTATTCAAATTAAATTTTAATAAATAAGGAATTTGTAAAAGGGAGGAGGAGGAGATGACTAATTAATTTTTTATCTAAAAATTATGTTGTCATGAAGTGTTTGAATGGTACATATGAAAATGAGTCATTTAATTAATTTATTTATTAAAATTGAGTTATCCCCTTCTATTTTCTTTACATAAAATAATTTTATTGACTCAAGTTAGAATATAATTCATAATTTTTTTCTTTCTAAAATCCATAAATGTATTAAAATAAATGTAAACAAAGAAAATATATTAAAACAAATTTTTATTAATTTCTTTTGATTTTTAATAGAGGTGAATGACACACTGGTTATATCAAAAGTAGTTTTTATCTACTCTATATTCTATATTCACAGGACGAGTGAATAACAAGTTTAAAAATATTTTAATCAAACCCGTGCAACGCACGGGTTGAATACCTAGTATATTCTAGTTTGAGATTACATGCGGTTTAGGTGGAAGTAAAACTCCGTAAGAACAAATATTCTAAATAGTATTGACTTGTTGTATGTTTATACAACCTCTCTTAAGAAAGTGTTATTTACAAATATATCATTAAATAAGACCATCTTGGACAGGAGCTAGTTTTTAGTTATGTGTTGGTCTGTTTATATCTAGAACATTATATAATTGAAAGCTAACATTGTCTAATTGGTTTTTCTTATGAATATATTTTGTGAATCTTGTTTTTTCGTTGGAGGTTATATAAATCTACAACGAAACCGAACTTTCATACGCGTGATAACTTATTATTGATTAGAATGAATAATATACACGAAAAAGTTATCACTAACGAGGTTGAACTATCTTACACAAAATAAGTTGTCGCATCATATTGAACATTTAATCTCTTCCATTTTCTTCAATGATGAGGGGGTTTTGGTATGTGTTTATATCTAAGACTAATACATAATTTAAAGATAACATTGTCAAGGTAATTTTTCTTATGAATATATTTTGTGAATCTTGTTTTCTTATCAAAGGTTATATAAATCTACGATAAAACTGAACTTTTATATGCGTGATAGTTTATCATTGATTAGAACAAACTAATAATACACGAAATAAGTTATCATTAATGAGATTGAACTATCTTATATGAGATAAGTTGTCATTGATAAGACTGAACATCTGCTCTCAAAAAAAAATTAAACATTTAAATTGATGTAGGAGGGTTTTATTAGCAATTTAGCAATTTATTATTTAGCTAAATCTTAGTAATTTTCTAGAACTTTCTATTATTATTTCGTTTTATTTTATTTCGGCCCACGGGTTTGTTATTTCTTTCACTATATAAGCAGAACTTATGTAGCCTAAGAGGCACACTTTTATTCATTAATAATATTTGAGACTCTTCTCTCAATTATGGTGGATTCCGGAAACCCTTTATTTTGATAGGTTTGTCGCTTGCAACCATATTTTCACAAGTTTGTCGCTTGCAAACTTGTTCTTTTCTATCTAGGTTTAGCGCTTGCTAACCCTACGCTTCCGTACTGCGTCAGTTGGTATCAGAGCAGGTTTCTCCTGTTCTTTTCCTAACGTGATCAGCCATGGGAGATCAACCGTTGACGAAGGTAGATTTTGACGGTTTCACTACGTCCATCAATGCGACCATCAAAGTTCTGTCAGATCAGATAGCGGCATTCACCACAACATTAACCACAACAACAACAACGTTGACGGCTAAGATCGACAACATCAACAACCACAACCGCAACTACAACAACAGAAACAATCAGAACAGGAGATGTGAACCAATTAGGGTTCATGATAGAAACAATCGAATTTTTACACAAATACCACCGTCTGTCTCTACAAGGAGGGAGCCATCTATTTCAAAGCAGTCAAAGGTGCCAACAAAGCCTAGTGAAATTTCCACAATTTTATCCAAGAGTGCATCACTTAGTGTTCCACACATCATAATTGAAAGAGACAAGGCAGAACACATAAAAGGTGCAAAGTTGGAAGTGAAGAATTCTATTGATTCAGATGTCCGGATGGATGACGTATGAAAATTATTTACAGCCTCTTGTGAAACATCAAAATTTGCAAAAGCCACAGTCGACAGTTATATTGATGGAATACTTCATGTTTCTAAAAAGGCAAATCAGCCAACACCTGAACTTAACAACTTAAAAAAAGCTCCAATATTGCTTCAATCAAAACCAGAAGAAGAGGAGGTTGATGCATCAGAGATGATGAGTCAGTCTCTCCCTAATACAAACGAAATCCACCCCTCTGTGAAAGTGAAAGCAATCAAGGAACAATTTGTCACCAACAATGTGTTTCCGATTTCGGATGAAACTCTTCCATTCATGGAACCAATGGTTAAACAGTCGGTTGGTATGAGAACATCGATGGTGGAATCAATGATGACAATTGTTCCTTCGCCTCTTCTCAGCAAAGACGCAAGCTCGGATGCATTCTTTAACATCATCACTCATTCTGACAACAACCATATTTAACACTTCCGGTGGTCGATTTGACAAGTTGCAAAGGATCTTTGATTCATCTTTCTAGTATGTTAATCACATCATCGTCTTTGAATTGTAATCCACTACTACCAAAACCTCCATATCCATTTGTTTTCACTCCAGCTCTTCCGCTGCTACCCAAACCTCTGGATCGAAGCTACTAGAAGATTCTCGTGGATTTTCATGTGACATGGAATTTCACCTTGCCTCCGCCACTTCTTGTGTCACCATCAAACTTTTTTCCTGCTGATTTTAATCCCGAAAGAATTGTTGATTTCAAGTTACCTCACAGCTTTCTGATGTTGGAAAAGCCATTTAAGAAATTGTTGGATTTGACATTCATTAATCTCTCTAAGTGCCAATCCATAACTCAAATACCTGATGTGTCTAGAGCTATAAATTTAAGAGTATTGACACTTGAGAGATGCCATAATGTGGTAAGGTTTAATAAATCCATTTTATTTCTGTTAAAACTTGTTTGTTTAAGTGCTTCAGAGTGCACCATGCTCAAAAGTGTTGTCTCAAGCATGTACTTTCTGTCTCTTGAAGTTCTCTCCTTTAATTTGTGCAAAAGACTTGAACACTTCCCTGAAGTAATAAAAAAGCTGGATACACCCTTAAAGATTTGGATGATAGGTACTGTTGTTAAGAGGTTTACAAATTCCATTGGTAACCTTACAGGGCTTGAATACATAGACATGTCCTTTTGCATAAGACGTAGTGATCTACCCAGTAGCTTCTTCTTATTGCCAAAACTTGCCTCATTAAGAATTGATGGGTGTTCGCCACCAGAATCTCTGGACGCGGGCTCACGATGTTTGATAACTTCACCGTCAGCCGGCAGAAATCAAATTTGTCAAAACCAATTATGTGTGTTTTGTCGCGAAAGAGAGTGAGAAGGATCTGGTGGAATGGAATGCAAGTGAAGGAGCTATGAAGCATACATATCATGGTCTTGGGAAGAGATCTACAAGTGTTGGTTCAACTTGATACCACCAAGATACATTTACTTGCTGTTCATGAAGCTTAAATAGCCATATACAATCCCCCAAAATTGGAATGCCTAAGGCACTGGGTGCCTTGGGAAGCTAGTAGTCCAATCACACATGTTACATATTCATGTGATAGTCAATCAATATATATAAGCTTTGAAGATGTTAGTTTGGAGAAAGAAAATTTTGATGATAGAGTGTATCATGAAAATTATTTCAAATATGCAATTATGTCTGAATCTCAAAAACATTATGTTGTGGCTTTTCTTCACCGAAAAATGATTGATAAGGGACATATTTGTGTTCCCACAATTCTACTCAAATGGAAGACTTTACCTCCTAAGTACGACACTTGGAATTTTGCTGCTAATTCCGATGTGTTTGTGGTCATAAGTGATCAACGGGACAAGATAAAAGATTATGAAGCTCAAGACATAAAATGCAAGGAATTGACATAGTACACTATACTGGAAAAGTCTCTAGAAGATGAAGGCATGGAGTTTCAAGTTGAATCATAGTGCTTGGATAGTTGGAACCAATCCGGGGAGCTTCCGTCGTGTCACTCTTATTATTTACCTGAGATTTGTAAAATGGAGGATCTAGAAATTATTCGGCATGCTACTACATTTCTTCAATGGGATCCAGGAGGGTGGTCTCTTGTTCACTGGAGGAGTTAGCATGCATGGGAAGCTCTTTACCAAAATGAGAACTCGGGGTCGAGTTCTTCAGAGATGGAGGAGACTGATGAAGGAGGGTTTTATTAGTAATTTAGCAGTATTTATTATTTAGCCAAATCTTAGTAATTTTCTAGAACTTTCTATTATTATTTCGTTTTATTTTATTTCGGCCCACGGATTTGTTATTTCTTTCACTATATAAGCAGAACTTATGTAGCCTCACTTTTATTCATTAATAATATTCGAGACTTTTCTCTCAATTCTGGTGGATTCCGGAAACCCTTATTTTGATAGGTTTGTCGCTTGCAACCCTATTTTTACAAGTTTGTCGCTTTGCAAACTTGTTCTTTTCTATCTAGGTTTAGCGCTTGCGACAAAATAACTTTCGTACATATGATAAGTTGTTACTGTTTAGATTTATTTATCATACACGAGACAAGTCTTCGAGAAAAACACATTAAAAAGAACATGTTAAAAAACAAGTTATAAAAATGACTATCATTTTAAACAATATTTTTTCAAAAATAATAGACCAAAACACAATGAATCATTTGCAGTGCTTGAAGGTGAATTTTTTTACTCTTCTACATATCTTAAAGACATTAACAGTTTTCAAACTAATTTGTGATGAAGGCATGTTTCATTTTAAAAGAAGAGCTCAACAAGTAAAGGTTAGATCAATATTTCTTATGCACTACTTTTGACAGATCATGTGTTCCTTGCACATACTCAAGGAGTCTATTTGAGGCATCAATGGCTATGTGTATGATTTTAGCATTATATATCAATCAATATCAATACTCTTAACAAGCTGTGGAAAAAATACACTCTTTAGATTTGCAAGCCTTTTATATTAGAATTATGTGATTACTACAAACCTTTAAGCCTTTTATATCAGAAAGATCATGTCAGCTGCAAATATAATACTATTCAAACCTGTCAGTTTTATGTTTCAAGGTTGAGAATTTGGGCTAGAGGAACCTCAGATCCTCTTCTCTCATCATGTGTGTAACTGTCTGTGGAGCTCAGATCAAGGGATATGGAGGTTCTTCATCTATATTCAATTCAGGTGCCTAGAAACTATAGTGCTAGGTGACAGGTTTCATCAACATTGATATACTTTCTTGGTTCCAATTGCTAATATTCATACTCCTCTTACATCTTTTATTTCACTTTTTTTTTTTTTAACAAATATTCAATGCATCATTAGACATGGTAAAGGAGTTATATGTATGATTGTGATTCTCTTGAGATTCCCATTAGAACCAAGATACTTGCCTTAATGCATGTTATTCACTATATCCTTCCATCTCTTCTATCTTCATGTCACATGCATCTTGATTTTTTCTCCCTAACTTTTGGAGATTTCACATTGCTCTGATTGGTTCCTTTTTATATATGCGTTGTCAACTTTGTTCATGGAACCAATGACTATATGCTCTTATTGATGTGGGTTATTTGGTGTCTTTTTTGTGCAGGTTGTGTGATAGATGTCGAAAGCATACAATGAAGTGGTGAAAAACATGGTTTGAGAGGACACGAGTTAAATCTGTTTTATAAAAATTTAATTGATCTTATGCTTGATGTTTTAAATTTTTTTTTCTTTTTATATTTGTAAGGTTATTTTTTGCAATTTATTGAGTATTGAGCACTAGAGAGATATTATGAAGATACTGTGAAAAAGAATACGAGTGTACTCATTTTAAGCAGTTAATGTAAAATGAGAACATCTTGGCTGATGTATATGCTTATCATTTCCTTATGTACATTCAACTATGTCATGGTAATGCATGTTAAAATATTTTTAATTTGCCTTATATTCTCTGCAACAATTTATCTTAGCAGAGTTTTTACAAATTTGTGATGAATGTAACATTGAAATTGAACTTTTGTTAATGGGGGATTTGGTAATATACTGCTTGTGGTATTTGGGAAGGCATCTTATTGAATAAATATGTATTGGCATTTGTTTATTATATATTGTTGAAGTCTTATGTAGTTTATAACCTCAAAAGTGAACAAAGAGTAGTCAAATGGCTTGCTTCAATTCTCAAACTGGGCCAAAGATATATCTTAACATGTTTAATGATGCAATTAAGAAGCCACATACCACGTTGAGAACAATTATGACTCCTACAAAACTAACTTCGTTGTTGCTTTAGAGCGTAGCTTTTGCAAAATTATAGTATGTTGCTGTGATTCTACCGAACATTTACTATCTTACCGGATGAATTTACCCTTGAGAAATATTTTTGCAAAGTGTACATGCCTAAATTGGATGTTTATGTAAAATATTTGGGAAGAGATGACATCATTTTGTCGGAACCAATAAATTAAATATGAGTGATATACTCATTTTCAATGTTGATCAACAATACTTCGAATGTCTTGATTTCATATCGATAATGTAATATAATTTGTAACTTTATTTTGTAAGTTGTATGTCATGTCCTTTAATATCTACTTTATTTTGTATGTTTACTTGCTTTATTTATTTTTTTCTTCGAAAGATAGGTGAAATGACAACCGCCATCGGAAACTCTATCACATATGCGGATGAGTCGGAGTTTAAACCCGGTCACAATATTCGGCCCAACATATACATTAACCCGTGCGAACGCACGGGTACAACACACTAGTATATCACATAACCCCATTAACCCAAATAAACTCTTTTAAATATCCTCTAATACTACTCAACAATTTTTTTTGGCAAATTAAGATATCTATAATACACAACCGCAAATATTATTCTCCTAAAATAATTGAGATTCATTTAAGGGTTGGCATCTCCCGATATGTGTTTTTTCATACACACTAAGCATGAATCAAACTAAATTTATTTCATTATATAACATAAAATAAATAAGCAAAAAAAAAAGGACAGAATTAAACAGAATATAATATAGAAAAAAGATTCATTTTCCATTGATCATAGAAGCTTTTATCCAAATCAAATTGCAGTTCCAATAACTAATCAAATTAGCATATTCAATCCAAGGTAGTGAAACTTTTTGGATCTCTCTCATACAAATAAACTATACATCATCACATTACATATGGATAAATTAAAGTGAAATTAAAACAACATAAAGGAAACAAACAACATCAAAATATCAACCAAAGAAACTAGGATCATAACCATTGCTAGAAGTAGCCAAGATATAGTAAGCAACAATATGACCTAAAGAACCCCAAGCCAAAACATCAACAAGGTTAAAACCAACAGGATCATTGGATTTAAGCAAGCTAACATATTCCTTAGCACGTTTGTCACCAGCTTCAAAGTGTGTCACACCATTTTGCTCAGGTAAACCTTGTTTGGCTACATTTTCTCTTTGGAAGTTGAAAAACACAAACCTTCCTAAAAACAATGAAAGGCCAGTGCTTAAGCTTATCACAAGTGAAGGGTTAAGTTCAGCTTTGACAACAAGACTTGAAAATCTCTTTTTGCTTGGTGTGAATGTGTTGACTTTTGTTGACCTTGTGAGAGGGTTGAAACCTTGGAAGGACAAGCTTGATGGCTTGAGATTGTGAGTTTTGTGTTTTTGAATGGAGGTTGTTAATGCATGAGTTGATATCATGGATGAGGCTGAAGCTGCCATATTTTTTTGTTTGAAGAAAGATTACTATGATGAGTGAATTATGGAAGAGTAGGTAGATATATGAAATAGGATCATATTCATATAGTATGAAAAGATGTGGTGGAAAAGAAAGATAAGGTGGTTTATGATTATGATTGTGAACCATGGAATAAAGATTTTGGCTGGTGACTTGGCTTGAATCTGTTGGTTTGTTTTGGATTACAGATATTTTTACCCTTTCACTTTGTGGTGTTTAATTGTTTATATGAATTTGGACGTATAATATCTTGTTCTAAGGTTATATGTTAACAAATATGTGACTAAACCCATGGCTTAATAAATTTTATAAGTAAGTTTTGGTCAACAAAAAAAAAATTATAAGTAAGTTTATAATAGTTGTTTACATAAAGGAAAATGTTGCATGGACATCCAAATGTCATTTTAGACTTATATATTTAGGCACATGTTTGAAAAAAGGTAGAAAAAAAAAACATGTATTTTTAAAATAATTAAATTATATGTACTTTTGTATGAGTGTGTTCAAATAACGTGTTTAAATATCAAATAATTTTTTTTAGAGATAAAAGATAGGGAAATGATAAATATTATACTACAGGTAAGTCATAGAGAGAAATAGAGAGCAAGAAGGATGATAAATGATAGTTGGTGGATGTTTAAATATCGTCACCGTTAAAGTTAAACGGGGAGTTTCTAATATAAAATTATATATATATATATAAACTGATGATAAATTTGAATAGTAAGATTTTTTTATATCTATATTATCATGGACATTTGATGATAAATTCGTCATCAAAAAATATTTTGTAGATAAGTTTATGGACCAACCTAGCCACATCAGAAACAACAAGAGTCACTACAGTCAACAAATTCAAGTTATGACATAAACATCAGACAACTCAATAGAAATTCTGCAAATCAACCACAATATTTCAATTTTTATCAACTACCAAAATTGTTACTACAATTGCTAACGTGAATAGTTCTAGAAGCACTTTATTTTCAAATTTTACCACTTTTTGTGCAACTCATTTTCAAAGTGTAAGAAACACATTAACAAGACAATCAATGAGCTAATAAGACCAATAAATTACATTATTTATATGTTCTTGCCAAAATGAGTTTCCAAGATAGAAATAACTGCATTACATAGTGATGATGATACTCAGCATCTCAAGATAGTCACACAACTTTCCACCTCTGTTTGCACCATCAACTTCTAGCCTACTTACTATACCTCGCTTCCCACACACACACTGATATAAACACACCCTAGTACAACTACAAATTGAGGACATTTGTAGGACACTCGATTTATACATACATCAACAACCTACCCCTAAAGGATATATAAAGCAGGTTGTTCAAGTGCCCTGACTGTCATGTCACTCTTATCCCTCTTCTTGAACATGCAACTAAATCATTGAATCAAGGTATGAGTAATTATGGCGCCGGCCATATTCGAGAAGGCTACCATAAGTACGATCCCAAACTCCAATGAAAAGGGATTCGGTATCTGGACTGAAAGATATGCCTGATATCTCACCAAAGAAATCAATTTCTTGTTCTTTTTCATACCCACTTTTCACGTCATATACATGCACAAAATCTGCAGGCTCTGCTATAGCCATATACTTGCCATCGGAAGAATGCCGAATCGAACGGACGGCTCCGAGATTTCCCTTCAACACTGCCACTGACTTGGATAAATTCCGCATGTCCCAAATCCGACAGGTTTTGTCCTGGTTTCCGGTAGCAAAGGTTACCCCATCGGGATTCCATGACGATGCGAATGAAAAATCTAAGTGCCCAGATAATGGAGCAATAGTCTGCAAAAAAAAAAATCAGATTAGGACGATTTTCAATCATTTACTCTTCGGATGATCTAATTGAAGAAGTGATTGATTATTTGACCGAAAAGGGTGTAGAGTACTACCTTTCCATTTTGAGAGTCAACCAACATACTTTCAGGATTGTCTCCAACAATCAGAAGTAGCTTACCATCTGGACTGAGAGAAGTATGCTGCAGCATAGCATAAAAAGGCAAAGATAAGAATATAAATAGAAAGCAAAGGAGTCATAGTGGGGTGGGTATAGATAACGAGTATTGTCAATCGACTGATCCATACAGTACAGCCAGAGTGTAAGCAATGTTTCCTAACGCTAAAATTGTTCATTTACGAGGGGATAAGGGAATTAAAACATGAGAACATGATCTAAGAGACTCACATTCACTGGCCAGGGAAAACGGAAATGCTTAGAAAGTTGAAATTTCTCCATATCAAAGTTTCTGATTACACAATCATTATTTGATGCTGTGAAATGAACTGCACCACTACAAACCAGAAAACAGGTATATTAATCATGGTACCAATATCCATTATTAAAAATATCAAAATAATTAAAGAGAAGGAAAACTAAATACCTAGGTGAATCATAAATCTCAATGGCATTGGTGATAGCATTATCATCATAAGTAGTCCTCGAGCAAAAGCTGACACCAGGTCGATCTAGGTGCTGCATTTCAGTAACAGAGAAAGTAATGGAAGTATATCAGCGGATGGTTAAAAAACCAAAAACAAATCCTATGGGGGACACATTTACAGAGTATGCAAATATAACTATAAAAAAAACATGTAGTCTAATAGCAATGATGAACCAAAGTATGAATATGCAAATGCCTAATTAGCTTAATTAGAAATAACATGAATAAAAAAGATAATTCAAAGCACCACAGCAAACAGAGTGAAGTGGAGGTGGCAATGGAGGATGGGAAGATGAAAATATACCTCAACGCCACATCATCATCCAATTTAGATGCTATATGAGATTGTTAATCTCATGTGGCATGGCAAGATGGACATCTATTAGCTAAGTCATCATTTTTCTAATGGAGGCTGACAATAGGGAGCAAATGCAGAGACTTGGGACTTTACAGGGATCACAAACAAACAAAAGATTTTGACGTTGATTAAAAGGAAACCAGTATCTTTACATAGATGAAGATGATATGTTAGCCTTTACGATATTGCCTAAAAAAGTTACTCATCACCACATGTAAGTCACATGTCTGCATGTGCATGTTGCGTATGCAAGCAGTGCTTTGCATTCATTACATTTTGTTATAATGTTTCAGGAAATGATCAAAAAGCGAATGTCCAGGATTACAAGTTACACTTACTGATCTATCGACAACAAATAAAAAAAAAATAGAGATTCCTCAAAAACAAGAAAATTAACATTTACCTTGCAAATAAGTTCACCCTGAAATCCTCCAGCAACCAGAAGATTATCTTTTACTGCAAGTGTACTAACTTGAGTGTGTGTGAATCCCTCCAATAGACTTCCAGGATGTTTCTGACAACAAAAATTGATAATATGGAAGATTATGATGATGATCAATCATTTTTTATTTCTTAAAATTTATGCAATGAACATTTAAATATTGATCCATCATTTAGACCTCGTGCTATGTGATGGTGGTGGTGCAACATGATTTAAAGGGCTAATCAATTAAAAAAATTACTAGAAGGGTTATTCACCTCTGATGGTGCAACGTGTCCTGAAACATTGAGTACTTCAGAACTTGTGCAGGTCAAAGAAGACCAGTGTGTCACTGAGAACTGTGACATAAGGTATACATCATGCTTTGATGTAGCCCAAACCAAATTCCTCAACTGCATAAGCATAAAAATAAAAAAAATAAAAAGGAAGGAATATCAGTCAAGCAAGCAAGATCGTATCTCTTCAAAGCCTATGACATGCCAGGTACTACTCAAGATTCACATCCTATGAACAGATTGCACAATTTTGACATAATATATAAATCACATGTTGCAGCTGTGAAGACCTCACAGTTCTCGCTACCAATTTCAGTTACATACCACCTGTTGATTCAGACCAGCAATCAAGTATTTTTATACTGTCCACAAATAAATATTGCAGATATGGGAGATCTGCATTTTTTAAAAATTTTCAACCTATTCTATGATTATCAGCATTTTATCAGATGTTGATTCGGCAGTGTGAAACTAAAATGCATTTTATGGGTGAGTGATCTAGAGTCGCTTCCTTCTCCCTCAACTCTTGCTATCAATTCCAAAATATGGTGAATTAAGCACCAACACTTTTCAGATTTCATTTAAAGTTTGAACCTTTTGGTTTATTATTTGTCTGACAGTAATAAGCTGATCTAACTTCTAACTTTATTTGCGTAAAAAAACAAAACTTCTAACTTTATATAGAACAGTTAAACAGAGTCGTTGCGCAGTTAAATGTCCTAGTGCATCCTTAATCCATTATAGAAACCAGGGTAGATACAGGCTACAGCTTACCTGAAAATGAAGAATTGTTGATTTTGCTGATCGTGAATTTCTCCTGAACTCATAAAATGAGTATCCTTTGTCCGTGCTTTTACAATCCTGTTTGTAATAGATAATAATAAACATGTAAGCATAGGGTTATGTTTATATCATAGTCATCTGGTTCACAATTTTGTTCAGTGTGTGGTACGGGTTTGGGTATGTGGTACGCAACCCTCAAAGTACTAGTATGTGGGGGCCAAATATCTAGTGGCGGAGCTTGGTAGGTATTTTTGAGGGGGCCAAATATGTAATCAACAAATAAAGATTATTGCACCGAATCTACTAAATTAGCTTGCTAGTATAGTGTGGTTAAATTGGCCTTGATTTTATAATGTAATGACTGAGTTCAAGCCTTGATTACCAAATTTTTCCCTAAGAAAATGCTAAAAATCGTTTCAATCAGACTCGAACTCAGAGCCCCTTAGTTGCAAAACAATCCTTAACCACTACGCCAGGAGATATACTTAGTATTATCTGTCTGCAAAATATATAAATAAAAATATAATCACTATGACATAGAGGTGGTCATGGAACCCCTGTCATAACCAAGATCCGCCATTGGGGTATACATAGTCGATACGCTCCATAATCCGCCATTGGGTATACATAGTCGATACGCTATTTTAGCTCGTGGTATATTCTAATATACTAATCGATAGACTATGAATAAAAACAGAGATGATTTTGCCTCTCTGGTATGCGGATTCCTTTCTCGTGAAATTGGGTGAACCAATTTGCAAAAGATCCGCGAGCCAGCACTGGCTAACCGGTCCACAGTTCTCTATGAATTGTGGTGAATTATGTAACTGTGGTTTATATCGGTCAGAAGTTATGACCAGTGACATGATTAAAGAAGTTTTTCTCTGAAATATCAAAAAGAAAAGACATCAAATTGTTACCTTCCCTGACCTGTCCCCTGAATGGGGGATATTTTCATAATTCTTGTATTGATCAAGCCTAGTTTGCCGATACCTTTCTCTGGTGATGCTAAGGCTATCCCAAGGAATCCCTTGGATGTCTTGTCCTCTTCTAGCTTGAGCAGCTGTAGTGTCTACAGCTTTACTACTCTGCCACCATTACTACAATATTACTTATTAGAAGATAAGTATAACTGTACACATAGTTTACATTTGCTTGATGAATTATTTAATTAGGAGGAGGATAAGCCAGCACCCCGTGAATGGAAAATTAGTTATTGTACAATCAAACATCATCATCTACATCATATTTGTAACAGAGCAAAAATTATAAAAACATAAGAAATGGCATATTACGAACCGAGTAATCATATTCATCGACATCAGACTCGGCATCGCCCCCCTCTCTATTAATAGATTCACCATCAATATCAATTTCATCCTCTACATCCTCCATTTCATATTCATCTGCAAAATATTCAGCATCACCACCCTGGCGGTGAGACATGTCTTCACCAACTAGAACCTATCATATCAAGAGAAGAAAAAAAACAGAAAATCAGAGGCATGTAATATTAAAGTGTCTGCGACAATAATCGAGTCCAAAAGTTTTGTGTGTTTATGTAATTATTCATATACACATACATAAATATACATATAACAAGTAAGATGAAATTCAGTAACAATCCTAACAAGCCAATAATATGAAGATTTTAAGTTTTTAACCAACGAGGATCGCTGCATTAAGCAATGATGAAAAACCATGCAAAATAAACATGATACGATATTATAACCAACATGTTTCAGTAATTCCAAAGCCATAATAATAAAATCATGGCGCGTTAAGCTGCTAACTAATCATCATTTGTTCCTATTATAAAATATTATAACCTACCATGTTTTCAGTAATTGCAAAACCAAAATAATAAAATCATGATTGGCGTGCTAAGTTGTTAACTAATAAAATCATGATTGACAAATTAAATCAAGAACCCTTTGAAAATAAAATATGGAAATTGAAAATAATTACTTAATACAACCAATAAATTAGGGTTTTAACAAAATATCTTCCAAATTAACACAAATGAAATCAATTGCATCTAAATAAAAATTAAAATTAAACAATTTTGTTAAATTCTTCCAGAATTTCAATTTCATAACCTAAATTACAGCCCAGAATTAGGATTGAAACATAATATCCTCAAAATTAACATAAATGAAATCAATTGCATCAAAATTGAAATAAAAACTAACCAATTTTATCAAATTCAACTAGGATTTCAATTTCATAACCTGAATACAACCCAGAAATTAGGGTTCAAAATAATAACAATTTCCCAAATTCATGTAAAATTTGGCCTTAATTTCATGACAATTTCACAAAAATGATCAAGTTGTAATAATTCGATAATAATTTATAGATCTGGATGAGAGAAAAATAGACAAGAAATCGAAAAGGAAAAAAAAATGAAATAAATAAATAAATAAATAAATGAATAAAAAGAGTGGAAAATTGAGATATGATGCGAACCTATGTTTTGTCGGAAAGGAGCTTCTTCGATCTATTCTCAGAAATTAACACACCAATATAAAATATCATGGTTATTTACTGTTTTTTTTAATTATTTTATTTTATTTTCGGTAAAAAAAACTATTTTTATTTTTACTATTTTTAATTTTTGAACGGTTTGTGAGTTGAGTTATTTAAGTTTTGCACAAAACAATATTCAAATGCTTAATTTTTACATTAAAATATTTTTTTAGAGTATTTAAATGCTATTCTTATTAAGATATATATGCATAAGTATAATACTGCAATTATTTGAAACGTACTAAAATAATGATTGAAACAATCAAAATCAATAAATATTAATGACGACAATTTAAGGTTTTTGTCAACAAAAAAAAAAATCAGGTTTGAAGAAACTTCGACACTTAACTGTCAAAGTTTCCGCAGCAGTTAACTACAGATGGATAAAATTGAACTTTGACAGTTAACTGCCGCCGGTTCTTTATTTCGATAGTTAACTACCGCAGAGCATTTGCGTCTTTTACTAGTATTTTTCAGCCTTAACATATGTGTATACAACAATTTTCAAAACATAAAGACTTGCTTGGGCATAAGCTTTTAAACACATCACTTAGTCACCCACACACAAAAGTATATTTCATTTAATTATTTAAAAAAGAAATATGATATAATTACTTTCTCTTTCTACATTTTTTCAATTATACATGTGTTCTCAAACCTAGTGTTCAAACTCTTGTACCCAATTAAGTATTTTCCTGGTGTGAAAACTATACATTGTTGTCAAATCATAACCAACCATACGTATGACTTTATAAGTAGTTAGAATAAAATTCAATAAAAAACTCAATTTTTTTTTTAATGATTTGACAATTAAGATTGATCGAGAATATAAAAGTTCTTTAAACTAATAGTATATATCCCAAATATATGTATTTTTTATTGATTTGATGATTAAGATTGATTGATAGTGATATTTTTATTTACTCTTGGAGAGTGATATTTTTTTTTAGAAAAAAGTTTTGGAGAGTGATAAAAAAAAAATACATTTGACGTGTTTGTTCAATGGTAGGATGTTAACATTGTAACCTCAACGTAGAAAATTTTCAAATTTCCTCGGGGATAGGTGTAAAATGGCCATTAATTATACCACTTGATATAATGAAAATTTCCCACATCTCATTTTCTTAAAAGTTAAACCCTAACTAAAAATGTATCTATATTTTTTTAACATTTAATTTAAAAATAATTTGTATTATGTTGATTTTTTTTAAATTGAGTGTTTTGTTCACATTGTTTTTTTAAGATCAATAGTATTTTTATTTAAAAATATCTATATATGACTTGTCAAAAGAAAATCTATATATGGTGATATATTGAATATATTTTTTTTTTACAAAAAAATATTCAATATATTATTTGTTTAAAAATTTTAAATTAGGAATTAAGATTGGAATTTAAAATAGTGGCAAAGGTGATGACTTTTCTTTGATATGGATGGTAAAGATATAACCGGTCATAAATAGATACATGCATTTATTAAATCATATTTGATTATTTTACAATAGCATTAATTAATATTGTTAAAGCTATTTTTTAAAATTCAACTGTCATATGGTTATTAAACTTACTTTTTTTTTTTGGATTAGCCTATTTTTTAAATCAATTGAAAACATTTCCATTTACTTAAACTTTTTTTGACTATAAATAAATTATATTGGTTTGAGCTAGGCATTCATCATTTTACAAATACAAACAATGGCCAATCATACCGTTGTTTTATTCTTCTTTATGTGTTTGGTTTTGGTATCACTACCCTTGGTGTGTGATGCAACTGAAAGTGACATTGAAACCACTAAACTTTACATTGTGTACATGGGCTCACTTCCTAACGAAGAATCCTATTCTCCAACCTCTCACCATCTCAGCTTGCTACAACAAGTTATTGATGACAGCGACATAGAAAATCGCTTAGTTCGAAGTTACAAGAGGAGTTTCAATGGTTTTGCCGCCATCCTAAATGATCAACAAAGGAAAAATCTAGCCAACATGACAGGTGTTATCTCGGTTTTTCCAAGCTCAGATTATCGTCTTCAAACAACAAGATCGTGGGATTTCCTTGGTTTACCTAAATCAATCAAAAGAGGCCAAACTGTTGAAAGTGATTTGGTGATAGGAGTTATAGATAGTGGAATTTGGCCAGAATCTGAAAGTTTTAATGATAAAGGTATATATAATTTTAATCCCAATCGAAATATCTTACAATAGTTATCATAAAGATTGTTTGTCGTATAATAAAGATTGTTTGTCACATGTAGGAAGTATTCACCCCAATTAAAATGACATAGTTAAATAATTGTACAAATTTGTGATTATTATTATATTTAATTCATTCATTCTTTTACAAAGATTTATTTATAAATGGTATTGATCATGAGTAGCTTAGAATATTGAGCAATATTATGGGTTATGGATTAGGAGGAAAATACAATACAATTAGAAGATTGTGGTAACTAACTATATATTTGGATTTTATTAATTTGATTTTTATTTTATTTTATGATAAATCAGGTCTTGGTCCCATTCCTAAAAAATGGAGGGGAGTTTGTTTAGGCGGTGGTAACTTTAGTTGCAACAATAAGATCATCGGAGCACGATTTTACGATGTGAGAGAATTAAGTGCAAGAGACAGTGTTGGTCATGGAACCCACACAGCATCAATAGCAGGTGGATGTGAAGTGAAGGGTGTGAGCTTTTTTGGTCTTGCAGTAGGAACTGCAAGAGGCGCAGTCCCATCTTCAAGGATTGCTGTATACAAAGTATGCATCTTAGGTGGTTTATGCAGTACCGATCTAATTTTAGCTGCATTTGATGATGCCATTGCTGATGGAGTTGACATTATCACTGTCTCTCTTGGTCCTCCACATCCCGCTGAAATTTTTAACGATCCTGTTGCCATTGGTGCTTTTCATGCCATGGAGAAGGGAATACTAACACTGCAGGCTGCAGGAAACTTTGGTCCTGAACCAAGCTCTGTTACAAGTGTTGCACCTTGGTTATTTAGTGTTGCTGCAACTACCATAGATCGTAAATTCATTACTAAACTCATTCTTGGTAATGGAAAGACTCTTATTGGTAAGTCAATAAATACCATCCCTTCAAATGGAACCAAATTTCCAATAGCTGTGCGTAATGCTTTAAAGTGCCCAAATGGAGGAAATGCATCCCCAGAAAAATGTGATTGTTTTGACGAGAATATGGTGAAGGGTAAGCTCGTTTTGTGTGGATCCCCAATGGGCGAACTATTTTCTCCTGCAAATGGTACAATTGGTTCGATTGTTAATGTTTCACACTCTATATTTGATATTTCTGTTATCAGTGATAAGCCTTCAATTAACTTGGAACAAAATGACTTTGTTCAAGTTCAGTCTTACACAAATTCCACTAAATATCCTACAGCTGAAATTTTAAAGAGTAAGACATTTCATGACAACAATGCTCCTATAGTTGACATGCAATCTTCTCGTGGCCCAAATCCTAGAGTTCTAGAAATTTTGAAACCAGATATAAGTGCTCCGGGAGTGGATATTTTGGCTGCGTATTCACCTATAGCACCTATAGATGATGTTGACAAAAGAATGACCAAATACACCATATTATCTGGAACCTCTATGGCATGTCCCCATGTCACTGGAGTTGTTGCATACGTTAAATCTTTTCATAAAGATTGGTCACCTGCAGCTATCAAATCTGCCATCATGACAACTGCTAAACCAGTGAAAGGTAGTTATGATGATTTAGCAGGTGAGTTTGCTTATGGATCTGGGAATATCAATCCACAACAAGCTCTTCACCCTGGACTTGTTTATGACATCACAAAACAAGATTATGTGCAAATGCTTTGTAATTATGGTTATGATGTTAGCAAAATTAAACAAATAAGTGGAGAAAATTTAAGTTGTCATGAAGCTTCCAAAAGAGCCTTGGTCAAAGATATAAACTACCCTGCAATGGTAATTCCTGTTGAGCCTTATCATAAGAGCTTCCATGCCAAAATTCATAGAAGAGTGACAAATGTTGGCTTTCCCAACTCAACCTACAAGGCTATTCTCATCAATCATAATCCAAAAATCAAGATTACTGTGGAACCAAAAGTTCTCTCATTCACATCATTAAACGAGAATCAATCATTTATTGTCACTATTGTTGGGGGAGAAAAATTAAACCAATCTGTATTTTCCTCCTCACTTGTTTGGTCCGATGGCACCCACAATGTGAAGAGTCCAATCATTGTGCAAATACTATCTCTATAGTTGATCATGTTATTACTATGGAAATTTAAATATATGATTCTCTCTTTCTTATTGTTGTTCATGTTGATTTCATAATAATCTAAAATTAATACACAGAATAAAATCAAAAAAGAACTTTGAAAAAGGTTATGATATCCACATATATTATAGCTCATATTGTACAACTTATCTCTTGAACAAATTTAACAATGTTTATATTAAGAGTAAAAGGAAAAACAGAAAGGGAAATCTGGAATAAAATCAAGGCCACATGGTCCAAAATTAAACAAGGGGAACAAGTATGAAATCCGTGTTTGTAGTTTCTATCTTGAATTAAAAAGAGGATAAATTCATTTTTTTATCATCTATAAGAAGCGCCTTAGATAAGTTATAGTCTCGTAAATCTAAATATTACAAGAATAACATTGATTTTTTTAGAGGAACATTGATTTTATTGGTTGTTATTTGTTACTATTTATTTTTAAGTGCCGTTTTAAAATAGTTCATCAAATTAAGAAAGTGGATTTTTGGTGCTACTTTTTTATTATACCTTCATTTTAATCTACCAATAATTTTATATTTTCTTTTGCATATACTTTCTATTTCCAAACAATTTAATGTGTTGCCTTTCTCTTATAAAAATCAATTGTTAGTTACGCTCTCTCTCTAACAAATTCTTTTTTTTTTTGCACATATTTTATCTTTATCCCATAACTAACAATTGTCAATATTTTAAATGTTGCACACATCGTCTTTTTTGTTTGAAAGAATGTTGTACACATTATCTTATATCTTGTCAAATAAGTCTTCAATTATTTCTCGTTCTTACTCTCTCGAAAGAAAGAAAAAACTATTCCTCATTATTCTCCATTTTGTTAAAATGAGTCTTCACCTCTTTCTTCTTTTTAAACATTCACATAGTCTTTTATTTTTTCAATAGGAATTGCTCTCTATTTTGCACTTGAAATTGTTAAAAATGTTAATGATCTTATATGTTTGTTTAAAAACCAAATAAAAAAACTTGAATTTTTCAAATGGATAGAATTAGTTGATTTTATTGAAAAGGAGTAAGTAAGATTAACGAAAGGAGTAATTGACAAATTACATCCTTAAAATTATCGAAGTGACAATTAAGTAAAAATACAAAATCCACAATCAAACAATTCTTAAAAAGAAAAAGAAAGAGTATTAATTTAATTTGTATGCAATTGTGCAATAAATATTTTATAAAATCTTGTAATATGATCGTATAATATGTTATAATATTATTTTCTTTTTCTTTTAGGTAAACAATAACCTAATAATATTATTTTCTACTTTATACATTGTGATTTATGATATTAGCTGCTTATTGATATCTATCATCACTCTCTGTACACACAAAATCTATTTAACACGATGAGAGAGAAAGAAATAGGTGGGAATGATCTCATAAATGTAATAAATAGGCGATATGATAAAATCTATTCACCGCGATTTACTCGGTCTTACCTCAAAGTGATCTGACATGCTATTGTTTGGGTTATTTAGAAGGAAATAAACAACATGATTTTTAATAACAAAGCTTAAGATTTGGTCAAGTTATTAGATTATGTCAAGTTTATGTCTTTTTTATGGTTAAAAGCTAGTTTGCTCACTTCTATAATGACTGGTGACGACACCCGTTATTATGTATGGGTGTTAGGGAGTAGTTTTCTTCTGGTTTTCATTAGTTGTGCTTTATGGCAACAGACTCATAACTTTGTACTCTTTTAAGGTGATTCTCTTCTGCACACCTTGTACGAGTTGAGTCACTCTTGTTGAGTTATATTTTATTTTGGTTTCTTAAAAAAGAAGAAGATGCTACGTTAAGATAAAAAACAAAAATTAAGTATTGAATGAATATTTAAAAATAATCTAAACAGGACAATAATACTTGTAGTGAAGACACAATTCACGAACCTCTCACCAATAAGTTAAAACCGCCTTAGATTTTCCATTTGGTTTAATACACAGGTGCGAGTGAAGGTAAAAAGGGTCCCACTTTATCTACATGTTTGCTTAGAGTGACTAGCATTGTCCATCTAAATATAACGGTTGAATTCTATATCTCATGATATTGAATGAGTTATGAGTGTACAAAAATAATTTTCAATAACCTCTAGTCCAAGACACAAAACGTACTTGGGCTAGGAAACACAAGTACAAAACTGTTGTACAACAATAGAAAAAAATACACATTCATGAATACAACAATAGAGGATGCTGAATAGTATCTTGGAATGCTGGTTGTGCTTAAAAGCTCCTTCTATTTCAAGCATGATATCCCTTCCATCCACAAGGCTTGCTCTATTCAACTCCCTCTTCTCTGAGAGATGCAATTGGGGTTGTAAGAAGAAACAAGTGTTGCAAAATGTACTCTATGAGGATGAGGATGAGCTTTAGCACCGTAGATGCCATGTCAGTTACTTGTATGAATATACTTGCAAAATGTAATCCATGAAAATGAAGATTCAAAAATGTTCACTTCTGTTTGAAAATGATGCAGCAACTAAAGTGAAGGTAAATATGGGGATTCGCCATAACATTTTGTTTTGTTGTGAATTCATTAAAAATCATACCAATAAAATACTTGATGTGTGGAGCAAAATAATCAACCAACTAAAACAATGTGGGTAACAGTTATAAACACAAACAAAAATAGAAAACAACGAGAGAAAGAAAGAGAGAACACACAAAATATGTTTATCCAATTCGGTCAAATACTGACTTAGTCTGGGGGAGATAACAACTCTCTGTTCCACTACAATGATGAGTTTATTTACAAAGAGATATAAAAAGCTTACAAGAATTAGTCTTCAAACCTAATTCTACCCAAATTCCTGAATCTCTTCCCGTGACCAAGAGACTCAATCCTAATAATGTTTCTCCAAGGTGAATCAATCCCAACACTAGTGTTTGTTGCCAAGATAATTCTCTACAAACCCTAGTTTTCTTGTTGGCTTCTAAACCATTTTTTTCTATACAAGATCATTATTTATAGTAAAAACATCCCTCAAATAATTGGAACAAATCTCAACCTAAAAATATGTTTCTGTTTTATTTGCTGCTGGCAAAATCGAACACCAATTTTTGCCGAAATAAAAGTCTCAAAACTGAGCAAAAACCGGGCCCCAATTTTCAAAATTCGGCCGTCGATTTTTTGCATCTCCTGAATTTCAATTTTGAGTCACTACTACATCATATTTGTATTAATGAAAATAGTGTCTTTATAAGCATTTACAACATGTGGGAGTTAGTAAAAAAATAAGCTAGCATGTTAGGGGTGGAGTATTATCGCTATTTTATTGATAATAACTAACTTAAGCACAATTTCGTGTAAGAAAGCCACTTAAATGTCATTGCCATATGGAATGGAATGAGTAATCGCAATATATATAGGAACAAATGATCAGGTTCAAATTAAAAAAAAAATGATGACCAGGTTCAAATTAAAGTTTAACACCAAATCATAGCCACTAGTTTTGTTTTAATCCAACATCGTTCAAGGGACGATGTGAGGATCCCGTGGACGTCCTCATGTTCCAACAATCGTATTAGAGCAGAGATTTGTTCGACTGTCTTTTTGTGTCGAAAGTCTTTCTGAAAAAGATGGGTGGGTTCCGTTGTGAGGGAAGCGGCAACGGCAATACAAGTACAAGTGCGTGCGGATGAAAGAGCTTCCACTTGAGGCGTGAGCATGATAAATTGATGGACTCACACTTAAGGGGATATTGTTGTGTGTAAGTGTGAGTTATATGTCCCAGATCGGATAGAAAAGTGGAGGTAGAACCCATAAACTCATTGCCATTAAGGTTTAGGGTAAAAATGCGGTGTCTCTCTCAATTGTGTGGTTGCTCTTGCCTAGAATGTTAAGGCACAAATGTTTTGTCTTCTCAATAGGACATTTGTATCAGTGTATAGTCAGCCAAGCGTTAAGAAAGGCAAAATTTACGCAATTCGTACCTTAGCTTAATTTCAGGTAACATTTTCGTTTTTTATCTATTTTTTTTTCGATTTAATCATTTATGTTATAAAATGTCAACATTAATATCGTTTTTTTATCAAAAATATCAAAAACTCATCGAACTCATAAAGAAACTCAAATCTTCATTATGTTTTTTTTTTGAAGGAAAATATCCATTATAAAGACATAAAAATTCATTGAAAAAATCCCATAAATAATTACACAATATTGAAATTTTATGACATAAAAGATTATATTAAAGAAGAAAAAAAAAATAAAAGACAAAAATGTTACATGAAATTAAGCTAAGGAACGAATCGTGTAATTTTGTCTTTCTTATATCAAAAGATAATATAAAGTATATCTCTGATTCTACGGTGATAAAATTTAATTTCGAATAAATCGATTTATGAAATTGATGTTAGTTAAATATAAAATAATTTTTGTACGAAGAAAAAAAAATTGTGAAATGATTTATGTTATGATTCATTATCATAAACATATGTTGATCAATAAAGTTTGAGTGTAAAAATCATATTTGAAGTCAACCGATCCGAGTTTCAAGTTATTATAAATTCTCCTCTTAAAAAAAAAAGTTTATAATCAATCTTAGGAAGCAAAATAAATTTTAGGAGAATTTTTCACTACTTGGCATGGAACCATACTGATAGACATTTCATACTGATTCTCCCCCCTTGAGGCCAACAAAGTGAAGAAAATATAGGATACTAAGTATATTATATACTTACACAGCTGATGCACCATATATAGGTTACACCAAATTGATCCTAATTAATGAGATACAATACATAAACAACACTCTTTAATTAAAGTAGTTACAATGAAAAAGAAATAAACTTCACAATTATGCTAACATATTACTTTGCTACACACCAATAACATGTTTGAAAACACGAAACGTCACATGCCAACGCAACGTAGAATAACACAGCTCTCCAGACATAGCTTCTTCCCAACATTGAGGTTACATCATGAACAAAGAACAATCCAAACATGTAAGTCCATCTGCTTCACATTTTACATGAGTAATTCTAACGGCGATCATATTCAAGAATGCTGGCATAAGAACGATCCCAAACGCCAATAAAAAGCGATTCACTGTCTGGACTATAAGATATACCAGCTATCTCACCAAAGAAATCAATTTCCTGTTCCATCTCATATCCACTTTTCACATCATATATATGCACATAATCTGCAGCCTCTGCCGTAGCCATATACCGGCCATCAGAAGTATACTTGATTGAACGAATGGCTGCAAGGTTTCCCTTCAGCACTGCAACTGATTCTGACAAATTACGCATGTCCCAAATCCGACATGTTTTGTCTTGGTTTCCGGTAGCAAAGGTCACCCCGTCAGGATTCCATGACGATGCAAATGAAAAATCTAAGTGCCCGGATATTGAAGCAATAGTCTGGAAAATAAAGAGGTTTAGAATAGCAAGATTTTTCATCATAATCTCTCTTACAATATAAGTAATTGAAATTTTGATCTATTGTTTGGCTGAAAGGGCGTAGCGTAGAAGTACTGCTACCTTTCCATCTTGAGAGTCCACCAATATACTTTCGGGATTGTCTCCAACAACCAGAAGTAGCTTACCATCTGGACTCAGAGAAGTATGCTGCAACATAGAAAGAAAAAAAAAGCAAAGGAACACAACAAAGATTACGATCCATCACAAAAAAAAACCAAGAATTCTAACTATTGCCTTGTAATATAATAACAAGGTGTGCTATTTTGACACACATCGACAATAATTTAAATGATTAAGACACTTCAAATATGTGGTTAATTAACGTTAAGTAAATGATTAATGACTATAACTCGATATTATAGATTAATTAACCAAGATTTCAAACTTCATTAACCAGAACTTTTTAGATGTGTAAGTATACATATATCCCTTGGCCAACCAAATTGTGTTAAAATAATATGATTTTTAAGTGTTCAAATACACATGATATTCATTAACCACGATTTTTTGTGTTCAAATACACAATTGAAAATCAAGGTTAATGACATTCAAAATCGTGGTTAATTTTGTTCTATGGATGATTAATGAGTTGCGACACTTTCTTATATTCATTAACCATTTACTAAAAGTAATTAACCAAACCACATATCCAGATTCTGTTAACCAAATAATTTATTGTCGAATTTTGTATCAAAATAACACAACTCTCTAAGAATTAACGAAAAATGGAAATATAACTTCTGGAAGAACATAAATAAGATTCCCATTTATCAATCTTAAAGAGACTCACATTCACTGGCCAGGGAAAACAAAAATGTTTAGAAAGTTGGAACTTCTCCATATCAAAGTTTCTGATTCCACAATCATTACTTGCTACTGTGAAATGAACTGCGCCGCTAAAAATCATGAAACAAGTACATTAAACATGTTACCTGTATATCCATTATTATAATAACAAAACAATTAAGGAGAAGGAAAAATAATACCTAGGAGTGGCATAAATTTCAATGGCATTGGTGATAGCATTATCATCATTAGTAGTCCTTGTACAAAAGCTAACACCAGGTCGATCTAGGTGCTGCGTTTCAGTAACAAGGAAAGTGATGAAAATATACCAGTTACGATTATATTCGGTAACAAGAAAAGAAAATTAAGATTATATGTTAAGCATTTACCTTACAAATGAGTTCACCCTGAAATCCTCCAATAACTAGAAGATTATCTTTAACTGCAAGCGTACTAACTTGAGTTTGAGTGAATCCCTCCACTATACTTCCAGGATGTTTCTGATAATGAAAATTGATAACATCATAATTTTACCATTCATTTATCAAAATTCCATGCTTTATTATTTAAAATGGCATTTACCTCGGATGGTGCAATGTGTCCTGAAACATTGAGTACTTCAGAACTTGTGCAAGTTAAAGAATACCAGTGCCTAACTGAGAAATGCGACATGAAATATGCATCATGCTTTGATGTAGCCCACACCAAATTCCTCAACTGCATTGGCATAAAAAAAAAGGATAGTATATCAGTCAAACCAAGCAAAGATCATATCTCTTAAGCCTATGACATGCAAGGTACTGCTCAAGATTCAACACCTATGAACAGACTACACAATTTTGACATAGTATATAAATCACATGATGCAGCTCTGAAGAGTGAAGACCTCACAAAGCACTTTCAGATCCTATTTGGATAAATACATTATTTAAGAACTTATAGCTCATCATCTAAGTACTTATATATAAGCAATTCCAATAACATCTGATAAAATAAATCTAAACATTTTTCATAAACTATTTCTATAAGTTGTGTCATAGTCTTGTAAATATTTCTGCCAGTAGATAATCTCAAATAAAACGATCGAACATCTAATTTCATATAAATCGAATTAACAATGGCAATGTGTAGTAGAATGTCCCAGTGCACCCTTAAACCTTTATAGAAACCAGTAAAAAAGAATATCGCTTACCTGAAAATGAAGAATTGTTGGTTTAACTGATCTTGAATTTCTTCTGAACTCATAAAACGAGTTTCCTTTTTTTGTACTTTTATTAAAATCCTGTTTGTAATGGATAATAGTAATAATATAAACAAGTTAGCATGGTTTTATGGTTATATTGGTCATAAGTTACGATCAATGATATGATTGAAGAAGTTTTTCTCAGAAATATCAAAAAGAAAAGGCATCAAATTGTTACCTTTCCTGACATGTCTCCTGAAAGGGGGATATTTTCATAATTCCTGTATTTCTCAAGCCTAGTTTGCCGATAACTTTCTCTAGTGACGTTAATTTTATCCCAAAGAATCCCCTGGATGTCTTTTCCTCTTCTAGCTTGATCAGCTGTAGTGTCTAACGCTTTGGTAATCTGCAATCATAACTACAATATTACTCATAGAAACATACATGTATGTAGCACCGAAACTTCAAATTGAAGATGTGTTTGGTGTATGACGTGATACTGACACATGTGGTTATGTTCAATTACTTCATTTTTTCAAATTGTTACTCGTGTGGACCCATCAATGTCATCTCCAATGTTAGTGTTCGATAGAAATATAAGCAAAATGAGTTAGAGCTTGTTTGAATTGGCTTATTTGAGCTGATCTACTAGCATAAACACTAGCGAAACTATTTGAGAGAAATTATGAAAGCAACTTATGACATGTTTAAAAGCTGTTTTCAGCTTATTTCATAAGCACTTCAAAATAGCTTACACACAAACAATTTAGCTATTTTATCTTTTGTTATAGAAATGGCTTATACATAATCACTTATCGTACAATGAAAAGTACTCATCTATATCATAGTCATAAAACATTAAAAAAAAAACACTAAGAAACATGTTACTAACCGAGAAATCGTATTCGTCGTCATCAGAATCAACATCATTTCCTTCTCTATTAATAGATAGAATATCCATACCATCTTCTTCTACATCTTCCATTTTGTTTTCTTCTGCCAAATATTCAGCATCATCCCCTTGATGATGAGACATGCTTGATCAATTAGAACCTATCATAACAATTAACATCAAGATATCATACTCTACATCATATATGACTATAGCAGTTAGTAACAAGTTTTAGTAAATGGAAAAGCATATAATAAAATCATAGATATGCAGCTAACCTTTGTTTGTAAGAAGATTAACACTGCTACAAATATCTATATATTTAGTCTCTTACTGACAAAGTCTCTTCTTTCCAACACTGACTTTTACATTATGAATGAATGAATGGATGAGAATCCACTACTGACCCACAGTGGGTCCCTCCATTCCATGTAACTTAACTTGGTAAACATCAATGCTAACCCTAAAATTCACTGATATCCTTGAGTTAAATTCACAAGAAAACTGCAGCTGTAGAATCAAAACTAAAATCTATAATAAAAATATGAAGTTATTTAGGACTATTTCATGTGGACTAGCTAATAAAATCAATAAGCTAGCAAAACACCAATCCCAATTGCTGAAAATGATATAAATTCAGTTCCTCTTGACTTGCCAATCTTACAAAAAAAAAACACAATAAAAAGAAAGCAAGAATGGAGAACAATAAATAAGCACATAATGAGAGAGAGGGAAGATACAGATAATGGGAGGAAAGCAAGAAACGAAAAAAAAGGGCAGGGAGACCCAAGCATGGTGTGCCACCTCCCTGTATGACTATCCTCCCACAGTAGTATTATGCCGGTTTTATTAGAAATAAATTATCGAACCACAAAGATCAAACTTAGTTCGATTTCGTTTGAATTCGAAGAAATTTTATACAAAGTTTTATCAAACTTTTCTAGTAATGTGATCAAAAGCAAATTAGTTCAAGATAGAGAAGGTTGTGCTGGATTTAGATTTAGGTAATTATCCCTCGTATTTTTCCTCTTAATATATCATATACATTTTATACTTCAAATACTACTCCGTCTATCCCCAAGCATATGTCGCCATTTTTTGTTAACGATGCAGGATCCATTGAACCAATTGTCATTTGATGCTCGGTGGTGAAATAACTAATGGTTTCAATGGTATATGCGCCGATTGTTATACAAGACTATAGACCAACCCGCTATTCCTAACGCGATAGCACCTATACATAGTTTAAAGCGTGTCCCTTCACGTGCTTTTCATTCTTATGATCTTGGGGCATGGAACAAAAATTCCACAAGTTGTTTGGACTTCGATAACTTCATTGTACTTGTTCTCCTTGCTTTTATAACTTCCATGAGATGTTTTGATTGGATTAATTCCATGGTCTATACCATAGAAGACTCAAAACATCTATAGAAAGGAGTGAAAACATCAATTTAAAATAGTCTTCTAAAATACTCTAAGTATGATTAGATAAAAAGTTGACAAAGTGGTATATTTGTTTTTATTATGAAAAAAACAAAAGAAATATGGACTAATATCATTCATTAACTTGAAACCAAAAAAATATCATTCATTACTTTCTAATATTTGTGAGAAAAAATATGCCCCATTTGTGAGAAAATAACTAAATAAACGACATTAAATTAAATAATTATTTAACAAAATAAATAGAGGGTCATCTTAGAACCCCAACCTATGAATATCTAGTTACACATGGTAACTAAAGACAAAATACAAAAAGATAAAAACATACCCTAGAAAGATAGCGACTTTTTCCGCAAGCAACCAGGTGTTGGGCGCCTAAGCCATGTGCCAGGCGCATGTGCCTGGCAACTCCAGGCGCTTGGCACCTCTGTGTATGTGCCTGGGCGCTTTCTGCAACCTTCTGGGGGGGCCCGTTCTATGCGCCTGGGCACTTCTGAGTGCGTTTTGAGCTGAAATGTCATTTTTCTTCGCTTGTTTAGGTGTTTGCTTCATTGCAAGTTGTCTTGGAACTTGGGAACAAAATTCTTTCCTTTGCAAAGTCTTCTGAAGCCTATTGAATCTTCATTCTTCCCCTTCCCAATGACCAAATAAATATTCGGATGTCTTGTTTTACCAATTTGCATGTTTTCTTCGTGAATTACATCAAGAACACCCTAAAATTGCTATGTTTCAGGAAGAATAGAATCACGAACTCAAATTTAAAAAACAATACAAATGTCCCGAAATCATAGGTAATTGATCTAATACTCTTCTGTTTTGTTGGTAAAATCTACTGAAATTGACTGAAAAACATGCTAAAAATAATGTAAGATGACCTGTCATCGATGCTCCATGAAGATGAAGATGCAAAAGCGTCAACTTCTGTTTGAAAATGATGCAGCAACTAAAGTGAAGATAAAGATGGGGATGAAAGAGCGATACAAGTACAAGTGTGTACGGATGAAAGAGCTTCCACTTGAGACGTGAGCATGATAAATTGATGGACTCGCACTTAAGGAGATATTGTTGTGTGTAAGTGTGAGTTATACCAAAAGAGAACATAAAGTATATCTTTGATTCAATGGTGATAAAATTTAATTTCGAATAAATCGATTTTATAAATGTGATGCTAGTTAAAAGTGAGTTAAACGTAAAATAATTTTTGTACGAGAAAAAAAAAGAAATTGTGAAATGATTTATGTTTTGATTCACTATCATAAACATATGTTGATCAATAAAATTTGAATTTAAAAATCATATTTGAAGTCAACAGATTCGAGTTTCAAGTTATTATAAATTTTCCTCTTAAAAAAAAAGTTATAATCAATCTTAGGAAGCATGATAAGTTTTAGGAGAACTTTTCACTACTCTCAAATTTGGATGGATATCTGCCTTCTAAACACAAAGCTTCTCCTCCTACTTAACCTCTTGGCATGGAACCATAGAATGATAGACATTTCATACTGATTCTCCTCCCTTGGGGCCAACAAAGTGAAGAGAATATAGGTTACTAAGTATATTATATACTTACACAGCTGATGCTTATGCCAAATTGATCCTAATTAATGACATACAATACATAAACAACACTCTTTAATTAAAGTATTTACAATGAAAAAGAAATAAACTTCATAATTATGCTAATATATTACTTTGCTACACACCAATAACATGTTTGAAAACACGAAACGTCACATGCCAACGCAACGAAGAATAACACATCTCACCAAAGATAGCTTCTCCCCAACATTGAGGTTACATCATGAACAAAGAACAATCCAAACATGTACTAAGTCCCTCTGCTTCACATTTTACATGAATAATTCTAACGGCGATCATATTCAAGAAGGCTGGCATAAGAACGATCCCAAACGCCAATAAAAAGCGATTCACTGTCTGGACTAAAAGATATACCTGCTATCTCACCAAAGAAATCAATTTCCTGTTCCATCTCATATCCACTTTTCACATCATATATATGCACATAATCTGCAGCCTCTGCCGTAGCCATATACCGGCCATCAGAAGTATACTTGATTGAACGAATGGCTGCAAGGTTTCCCTTCAGCACTGCAACTGATTCTGACAAATTACGCATGTCCCAAATCCGACATGTTTTGTCTTGGTTTCCGGTAGCAAAGGTCACCCCGTCAGGATTCCATGACGATGCAAATGAAAAATCTAAGTGCCCCGGTATTGAAGCAATAGTCTGGAAAATAAAGAGGTGTAGAATAGCAAGATTTTTCATCACAATCTATCTTACAATATAACTAATTGAAATTTTGATCTATTGTTTGGCCGAAAGGGCGTAGCGTAGAAGTACTGCTACCTTTCCATCTTGAGAGTCCACCAATATACTTTCAGGAGTGTCTCCAACAATCAGAAGTAGCTTACCATCTGGACTCAGAGAAGTATGCTGCAACATAGCAAAAAAAAAAAAAAAAAAAAAAAAGGAACGCGGTAAAGATTACAATCCAGCATAAATATATCTGGAATTATAAAATACACACTTGAAAATCGAGGTTAATGACATTCAAAAATATGGTTAATTATGTTCAATGGATGATTAATGAGTTGCGATATTTTCTTATATTCATTAACCATTTACTAAACGTAATTAACCACATATCTTGATTTTGTTAAACACATAATTTATTGTCGAATTTTGTTGTAAAATTTTATGTCAAAATAACACAACCCTCTGAGAATTAACGAGAAAATAGAAATATAACTTCTCGACAAACATAAATAAGATTCCCATTTATCAATAAGAGACTCACATTCACTGGCCAGGGAAAACAAAAGTGTTTAGAAAGTTGGAACTTCTCCATATCAAAGTTTCTGATTCCACAATCATTACTTGCTACTGTGAAATGAATTGCGCCACTAAAAATCATGAAACAAGTACATTAAACATGTTACCTATATATCCATTATTATAAAAACAAAACAATTAAGGAGAAGGAAAGCTAATACCTAGGAGTGGCATAGATTTCAATGGCATTGGTGATACCATTATCATCATTAGTAGTCCTTGAGCAAAAGCTAACACCTGGTCGATCTAGGTGCTGCGTTTCAGTTACAAGGAAAGTGATGAAAACATACCAGTTGACGATTCTATTCGGTAAGAAAAGAAAATTAAGATTATATGTTAAGCATTTTCCTTACAAATGAGTTCACCCTGAAATCCTCCAACAACTAGAAGATTTTCTTTAACTGCAAGTGTAGTAACTTGAGTTTGTGTGAATCCCTCCACTATACTTCCAGGATGTTTCTGACAACGAAAATTGACAACGTCATAATTTTACCATTCATTTATCAAAATTTCATGCTATTCAATTAAAAAATGTTATTTAAAATGGCATTCACCTCGGATGGTGCAACATGTCCTGAAACATTGGGTACTTCAGAACTTGTGCAAGTTAAAGAAGACCAGTGCATAACTGAGAATTGCGACATAAAGTATGCGTCATGCTTTGATGTAGCCGACACCAAATTCCTCAACTGCATTAGCATAAAAAAAAAAGATGGAATATCAGTCAAACCAAGCAAAGATCATATCTCTTAAGCCTATGACATGCAAGGTACTGCTCAAGATTCACAACCTATGAACCGACTACACAATTTTGACATAGTATATAAATCACATTATGCAGCTCTGAAGAGTGAAGACCTCACAAAGCACTTTATAGCTCATCTAAGTACTTATATATAAGCAATTTCTATAACATAAGATAAAATATATCTAAACATTTTTCATAAGCTATTCTGGAGAGCTTATGGAAACAAGCTGAAAAACAACTTATAGATATATCAAACTATTTCTATAAGCTCGGTCAAATAGTCTTGTAAATATTTATGCCAGTAGATAAGCTGAAACAAGTCAATCGAACATCTAATTTCATATAAATCGAATTAACAAAGCCAATGTGTAGTAGAATGTCCCAGTGCACCCTTAAACCTTTATAGAAACCAGAAAGAAAAAAAAAGAATATCGCCTACCTGAAAATGAAGAATTGTTGGTTTAACTGATCTTG
Organism: Medicago lupulina; assembly: GCA_958299785.1. Taxonomy (NCBI): domain Eukaryota; kingdom Viridiplantae; phylum Streptophyta; class Magnoliopsida; order Fabales; family Fabaceae; genus Medicago; species Medicago lupulina. The sequence continues at coordinate 66,151,016 of OY283144.1, forward strand.
AATTTCTTCTGTACTCATAAAATGAGTTTCCTTTTTCTGTACTTTTATTAAAATCCTGTTTGTAATGGATAATAGTAATAATATAAACAGGTAAGCATGGTTATATATTGGTCATAAGTTATGATATTCTATGACATGATTGAAGAAGTTTTTCTGTGAAATATCAAAAAGAAAAGGCATCAAATTGTTACCTTCCCTGACATGTCTCCTGAAAGGGGGATATTTTCATAATTCTTGTATTGCTCAAGCCTAGTTTGCCGATAACTTTCTCTAGTGACGTTAATTCTATCCCAAGGAATCGCCTGGATGTCTTTTCCTCTTCTTGCTTGATCAGCTGTAGTGTCCAACGCTTTTCTAAGCTGCAACCATAAGTGCAATATTACTCATAGAAACATACACATATACTTTATGTAGCATTGGAACTTCATATTGAAGATGTGGTTGATGTATGACGTGATATCGACGGATGTGGATATATTCAATTACTTTGTTTTCTCAAAATATTACTGGTGTGGACACGACAATGTCGTTTTCCGTGTCCATGTTAGTGTTTCATAGAAATATAACTGTAAATGAGTTGGAATTGGATAAAATGTTCGCAAAGCAAAGGCTCAAAACATTTATAGAAAGGAGCGAAAACATTAGCCTAAAATAGCCTGAGTATGAAAAAAACATGAACTAGTATCATTCATTAACTTGAAACCAAAAAATATCATTCATTAACTTCTAATATTCGTGAGAGAAAAAATGACCCATTTTCTTAATTTTTTTGTAATTTTAGTTTTTTTTATAGGAAGATAAAAACTAACTCATTATGTAAACTATACAATAACTTTTTAAAAATCTTGTACGATAGTTAATAAAGAGTGACACCATAAAGTATTGTGAGATAGAAATTTTTGTATATTTAAAAAAGAAATCCATATTTGGTCCAACAGTTAACATCTACATGATTTAACATTAATATTGATTTGTATGAATCTTGTGAGCTTAATTCAATTAATAGGGATATTTGTATATTATATGCAGAAGTTGAGGTTTGAACCTCGGACACTCCACTCCTTCACAATTAAATTGTGTGAGCTCTGACTACTTGACAAAAAAATATTGGTTTGTATGATTGACAAGTTTTTTATTCGGTGAAACTGATCAACAAAAATAAGTTAAAGATAACAATAAAAAATCTTGAACTAATTAACCGTTATAAATAAGCTTGTTTTGCGAATTATCTTGGTGAGATGCAATATAAAATAGGCATCAACTTATTATACCCATAAAAAGCTACTACCTAAAAAGATTTCACCAGATTTCTTGCATTGCCGAGTATCATATAAGTGCTTAACAAAATTTATTTTATTTTTGTTGAAAATAATTAACTATAAATAGAAAACACATAAGACAACATTAGAGAAGGATATGTGTTGTAACAAAAAAAAAGTGTTGGATTTGTTTTTTTGACAAAAACAAAACTTCATTCATTCAAATTGATAGAGTAGTACATCAGATACAAACATCGCTAAAAACGTAAATGGTGAATCTGTGAACAAACTCACAACACTCAAGTTAATAGTATACAACGGCAAAATGCCTACAAATATATGATAAAATCTAAGTCACTGAAATACTCATGATTTCATATCTGCAACGTTGACGTCCAAATCATTGATTGAATTTGTAATTGACTGATGTCGGTCTTTCAATAGGAACTAAACGAACACCGCGACAAACGCGAAATCAAACGCCGCACAAGACGACGAACAACACAACGTCGCACGTAGACGACGAAATCACAAAAAAAAAAAAGGAAAAACTTGATATATGTGAAAACCACTTATTTAAATTGAAAGAAAAGAGGAAAAAAGATATATAGGGGTGATTCTAGGTCAAAAAATGACATAAAACCACCCCTCCTCGATGAACAAAGGAGAAAGAAATAATCATATGGGTTTGGATTTTATTTGTTCGGCTGATATTATTATTATTATTTGTTCGGTTGTTTTTTTTGTTATGTGTTGGATTTGTTAAAAAATAACACATATGGGTTTTGGAAGTTTATTAAAGTTATGTCAACCTTATAACTTTCTACTATAAAAGTAGAAAATATGTAAGACCTCCACACTTTTTTATTTTATTTTTTTATAATAGTAATGCAAGAAGCACCATCAAAAAATACTCCTTCCGTTTTAAAACGAGTGTCGCTTTAGGCTTTGGCATACGGATTAAGAAATGGAATGAAATAATCATTGGATAAAACGCTTTTATTAAACTGCCCTTACTTTGTAAGAAAAAGACAAAATTAAAGTTGCATTGAAAATTGTGTGAGAGAAAAGTTGAAATATTTATTGAGGGTAAAATTGGAAGAAAAAAATTAAAATTGTATTGGAAATGTAAAATGACATTCATTTTGAAACAATTTTTTTGGCTAAAGTGACAATCATTTTGAAACGGATGGAGTATTAAACAACAAAAGAAGTAAAAAAAAAAAAAAAAAGAGGAGAACTAGGTCAAGACCTCTTAAAAAATAGGAAAATCTAAAGTTAGGTAATCCTAACTCATTCCTATAATAATCATGCCTAATATCAGCTGGGAGAGAGGGAAACCAAACAAATGAAGATAGAGCTAACCCTAAGTTAGCAAAGCCATCTGCACAAGAGTTACCCTCCCTATAAATATGGCTTAAAAAAAAATCATTTGTTTCACTAATTCTAAGCAGTTGATCCATCTATTTCTAAGTTCACAGGGAATCATTGTTTTTGACTTGAAAGCATTGAAAATCTGTTTCAAGCCAAAGGTTATGCCAACTTTTTGAGTAAGCTATCTCAATAGTTAAGGAATCTACAAATAGAAATTTTGTCTTGAAAATATAAGATGTTAGTTTTTGATCAAGTAATAATTACACAACTTTTTCATGAAAACTTACTTGTTTTAGATGTTTAATCAATGTCCTTAGGGCAATAGTTAGCATTCTCCTTATAATATTTATCTATAAACAAGTTTACACACAAGAATAACATTAGAAGCATTGTTCATTACTAATAATATAACATTAATAATTCATATGCAAGTAAACATGAGATTGATCTCCAAAGCATTTATTTTTTTCATCAACAGTAATTGTGATGTTATCAAACACAACCTACTCAAATGAAAAGATGTATCAAAATCTTATTGAATCAACAACGTATTTGTCAGAAAAGTTTGAAGTAGGACCCGATGAGGTTCGGACTAAACCATTGATAGATATTGAATTTCCAAGAGTTTTAATGTTGATCTAGTTGATGAACAAGGAAATTCAATACCATTGTATGAAACATACATCCATCATTGGTTTGCTTTAAAATATGATGAAAGTGATGATAAGAATATGATACACGACCCAAAAGATCATACCAAACCTTTTGGGGGTCCCGTTATCAAAAGAAATAATGAAACCTGCAACGGAGATATTCTTCCACATTATTGGGGTTTGGGAAGTGAATCACGAGGAACAATTTCAAAACTTCCAGATCCTTTTGCGCTTGAAGTAGGTAACCCTGCAAATATTACGAAAGACTGAAAAGAGAAATGGCTATTTCTTATCATGATCATTGATACACGTGGTACGGAAGATCGCAAAAGTTGTAGTGAATGGAGGTGTGACCAATTTAATCTCCCAAAAGATTTTTATAACACGACACTTGATGTCTATGACAAACCATTGTCCCCCGACTATAATGGAGGAATCTTTTGTTACAACAATGGTTTTCAGTGCAAGTTGAGAAAGGGATTCCAAGCACCACGTAGAAAACTTGCTCTAAGATACAAAATAGTGTGGGTTGAATGGGACCAACAACAAATCCATGTTAGATTTTATATACTTGATTCCACTGATTTCGTCATAACAAATGGTTTCGAAACAGTCCATGTTTGTCCGGTAAAATTTATTTAACTTAAATTTTCAATTTTATCATCAGTTAAAATATTTCATGATCAAGACATATCTTAATTGAATGAACATGAACATATTAGAAGTTCACTTGCATGCAAATTAAAAGAATAATAAGTTCACTTCTAACACGATAAAAGTTTTAAATCACTTTGCAAATTCATAGAAAGTAATTAACAAAGATTTTTAATTTGTTACAGGCAGACTATACTATTCAAGGAAACAATAGCGGTGACCCTGTCCATGTTCGAAAAACAAGAATCCCTCTGAAAAATGGTAGTTATCTTATTTACGGAACTGCTCATATGCATACAACACTATATGGACAGGTAGAGTTTAATATTAATTTGACTAAATATCTACTAACAATATATAAAAGTTGAAGTACAGCAAAACTTCTTAATTGTCCTCTTTAAAACTCATGATCTCCTTAATTTTACGTGCATAATCGTCATTTTGTAAAATTTAATTTAATCCTTTTAATTTTTTAAATTAATAATGGATAATGGTCATCACAGTTGTAACAAATTTCTACAGATAACTATGAAATTAATTAATTTTATAAAAAATATTCGGATAATGTCATCACAACTCTAACAAATTAATTAATTCCCTATATTTTGCAAATAAAAAAGTCAATTTGTTTCTTCTTTATTCTCCTTATTATCTGATTCTCTTTATTTGTTAAATAAATTGCACAAAAAATTCTCAGTCGCACTTTTAATATCATTAATTTAGTGGGCTTTATCGTCAATTCTCTATAAAATAATAAGAAAAAACAGTGTAGTATAACATAAATATACCAAAACAATCTATGTTATCTTTTATGTTATAATTATAGGAAAATAATTTATTCTGATATCTTTTATTCTTTTAATCTTACTAATTTGCATATAAAAAAAGTTAATCTAACAATATATAAAAGTTGAAGTACAACAAAATTTCATAATCGTCCCCTTTAAAACTCATAATCTTCTTAATTTCATGTGCATACCGGTCATTTTGCAAAAAAAATTATTTATTATTTATTATTATTATCTACTAACAATATATAAAAGTTGAAGTACAGCAAAACTTCTTAATTGTCCTCTTTAAAACTCATGATCTCCTTAATTTTACGTGCATAATCGTCATTTTGTAAAATTTAATTTAATCCTTTTAATTTTTTAAATTAATAATAGATAATGGTCATCACAGTTGTAACAAATTTCTACAGATAACTATGAAATTAATTAATTTTATAAAAAATATTCGGATAATGTCATCACAACTCTAACAAATTAATTAATTCCCTATATTTTGCAAATAAAAAAGTCAATTTGTTTCTTCTTTATTCTCCTTATTATCTGATTCTCTTTATTTGTTAAATAAATTGCACAAAAAATTCTCAGTCGCACTTTTAATATCATTAATTTAGTGGCCTTTATCGTCAATTCTCTATAAAATAATAAGAAAAAACAGTGTAGTATAACATAAATATACCAAAACAATCTATGTTATCTTTTATGTTATAAGTATAGGAAAATAATTTATTCTGATATCTTTTATTCTTTTAATCTTACTAATTTGCATATAAAAAAAGTTAATAGAAATGATACATTAATTTCTTCTAAAAAGAAAAGATACATTAATGTTAATAATTTTAAAATAATCATAAGTTTCAAATTTCAGGCATATCAACTTTCTCATATCGGTATACATAAAATTTGATTTGGATATATAAGCACATAAATTCTACAATGAGTGATGTGTAAATGTTTAACGGTATTTTGGAGAAACAATATAGTGATGTTGATATTATGAAAATAGACACGAGTTTTCCAAATTTTATTATATCGACTACCACGTATCGTTAAATAAAAAATTTCTTATACATATATAAGCTTATAAAATCCTTAATGAGTGCGGTGCAAATATTTATCGGTGTTTTAAATATGAAATAAAAAGTTATTCAATAGAAAGACTACATTGATGATAATATTTTCAAAATAGTCATGAGTTTTTAAAATTTTATCATAACGATTTTTAGATATATATATACATAAAAATTTATTTATGCGTATCGGGAGCGGTACAAACATCGAACAGTGTTTTACATATAAAATAAAAAGGTATTTAATAAAAACATTATATTAATATTTATATTTTTACAATATTAATGAGTTTTCACGATTTTATCATATCAACTTTCTCATATAATTAGATAAAAATTTGTTTCTGTAGATAAAACACATAAAATATGCAACGAGTGCGGTGCAAACATTGAACGGTGTTTTCCATATAAAATAAAAAGTTATTTAATAGAAACACTACATTGATGTTGATATTTGGAAAAAAAAAAAGTCATGAGTTTTTAAAATTTTATCGTATCGATTTTCTCATATATGTACATAAAAAATTATTTATATATATAAGCACATAAAATCTGCAACGGATGCGGTGCAAACATTGAACGGTGTTTTGCATATAAAATAAAAACTCATTAAACAGAAACATTGTATTAATGTTTATATTTTGACAATAATAATGAGTTTCCGCAATTTTATCATATCAACTTTCTCATATATTACATAAAAAATTATTTTTACAGATAAAACACATAAAATTTGCAACGGGTGCGATGCAAACATTGAACGGTGTTTTACATATAAAATAAAAATTTATTTATTAGAAACACTACATTGATATTGATATTTTGAAAATAGTAATGAGTTTTTAAAATTTTATCGTATCGATTTTCTCATATATGTACATAAAAATTTATTTATGCATATATAAGTACATAAAATCTGCAACGGGTGCAGTGCAAACATTGAACGGTGTTTTGCATATAAAATAAAAACGTATTCAATAGGAACATTGTATAAATGTTTATATTTTGACAATATTAATGAGTTTCCACAATTTTATCATATCAACTTTCTCATATATTTACATAAAAAATTATTTCTGCAGATAAAACACATAAAATTTACAATGGGTGTGATGCAAACATTGAACGGTGTTTTGCATATAAATTAAGGTTATTTAATAGAAACATTACATTAATTTTGATATTTTGAAAATAATTATGAGTTTTAAAAAAAAATTAGTTTATTTACTTTCTCAAATATGTATATAAAAATTTGTTTTCGTGTACATAAGAAAATAAAATCCACAACATACGTGATTCAAATATTTAACATATTTTATAATATATAAGAAAAAGTAATTCAATAAAAACATTATATTAATGTTGATAATTTTTATTTAATATTTTTAAATATTTGATGATATTACCGGTTAACATTTCCCTTTTTTATATGATTACCATAATGTTACGTGACCCGTGCGGAAGCACGGGTCTATTACTATCTACTTACAATATATAAAAATTGAAGTACAGCAAAATTTCATAATCGTCCTCCTTAAAACTCATGATCTCCTTAGTTTTATGTGCATAATGGTCATTTTGCAAATTTAATTTAATAGTTTTAATAAAAAAATAATAATTATGGATAACAATAATGGTTATTACAACGGATAAATACAAAATTAATTAAAACTCATGATCTCCTTAGTTTTATATGCATAATAGTCATTTTGCAAATTTAATTTAATAGTTTTAATAAACAAAAATTAATTATGGATAACGATAATGGTCATCACAAGTTTTTTCACGGATAACTATGAAATCATTTTATTTGTTTTTTTTTTAAATGACTTAAAAACAAATATAATGTAACTATCCACAGATAAAACACATAAAATTTGCAACGGGTGCGGTGCAAACACTGAAAGGTGTTTTACATATAAAACAAAAAGTTATTTAATAGAAATATTTCTGCAGATAAAACATATAAAATCTCCAACGGGTACGGTGCAAACAATGAACAGTGTTTTGCATATAAAATAAACAGTTATTTAAGAGAAACACTACATTGATGTTGATTATTTGAAAATAGTCATGAGTTTGCAAAATTTTATCATATCGATTTTCTCACATACGTACATAAAAAATTATTTATGCATATATAAGCACATAAATTCTGCAACAGATGCGGTGCAAACATTGAACGTTGTTTTGCATATAAAATAAAAAGTTATGTAATAGAAGCTCTCTACAAATAAAACATATAAAATCTGCAACGGGTACGATGCAAACAATGAACGGTGTTTTGCATATAAAATAAAAAGTTATTTAATAAAAACACTACATTGATGTTGATTATTTGGAAATAGTCCTGAGTTTGCAAAATTTCATATCGATTTTCTCACATACGTACATGAAAATTTATTTATGCATATATAAGCACATAAATTCTGGAACGGATGCGGTGCAAACATTGAAAAGTGTTTTGCATATAAAATAAAAAAGTTATTCAATATAAACACTATATTAATGTTTATATTTTGACAATATTAATGAGTTTCCACAATTTTTTCATATCAACTTTCTCATACATTTACATAAAAATTTGTTTTTGTAGATAAAATACATAAAATCTACAACGGGTGTGATGCAAACATTGAAAATAATCAGGAGTTTTAAAAAATTTATTGTATTGACTTTCTCATAAATGTATATAAAAATTTGTTTTCGCGTACATAAGAAAATAAAATCCACAATATACGTGATTCAAATATTTAACATATTTTTCTACATATAAGAAAAAAAATCTATAAAAAATTTATATTAATGTTGCTAATTTTTATTTAATATCGTTACACTTTATAATATTAACAATGTAATTATTTTTATATGATTACCGCAATGTTATGCGACCCGTGCGAAAGCACGGGTCTATTACTAGTTTTTGAATAAGTTTATGCTTTCTTGATTTGTTTCTTCGGTAATAATAAATTGTCTTGATTCCAAATATCGTAAAATTAATTTTGTTTTAGTGCATGTATAATCTATATGTTTATTAGTTCACTATTTTTTTTTATAAATTAATTAGGATAGAAGGACATTGTGCACATCAACACCAATATACGAAAAGCTAGAAATGAAGAAGGCTACGTTGTTGGAATGTTTGTTTGCTATTCAAAACTAGGTTCAATCAAGATTGAGGATGAAGAAACTGTGACTATGGAATCCAAATATAAAAATGAATTTATCACCGGAGCTATGGGACATATGTATTTTCATTTGGCTGATCGACTATCACATGAAAAATAGACATCATGTTCCTATGATTTGTAATTTTGTAATGTATGGTTTCTTCATGATATAAATATAGTATGTCGACATGAGGTGTTGTCTCAATAGAAAGAGTTCAAATCAAACCATGATCACTGTAAAATGTTCATTTGTTCCATTTTAATTAATAATAATTTTCTTCAATTCAAATTGTAATAAAAAATGTCTTTATGGACAATGTCAACTAATGCTTTCGGTTGTAAGGGATCTGTAACTACTTTTTTTCCTTCCAATTCAATTAAATATTTCGTCTATCATCCAAATATAGTTGTTCCCATTGGTTGTGATTAAATTCAAATTTAAAAGGTAACTAATGAAGAAATTGTTTTTTTTTTTTGACACAATGAAGAAATTGTTGTTAACAAGTTAAAGAATGTGATGTATGTACACGTGTCCTTGATTTAGTTTAGCGTTTGTCCTAAAATATGCCCATTTTGGATAATGCAGTGGTAGACAATGAAATGAATAATGATACATTACCCACAAAAATTTGACAAGTGAAACAATGGTTTCAAGTATTGAATTAGTAAATTATCTTCGTTAAATGAATTGTCGTTTTTGACTCACCAAATAAACGAAACTTAATTAAAAAATGTATGCTAACAAATGCCATATTCGTTGATGAAACAAAAAAATAATAGATTGGTATTGAAATTAACAATATTTTTACTTTTAAAAAGTTCAATTCACAACTATTCACCATTTTTCAATATACAGATAAAACTCTATAAATTAATAATGCTAGGACCGGAGAAATTTATTAATTTAGAGAGTTATTAATTTATCGATAAATTAATAATTGTTAATTTAAAGAGTTTTTAAGTAATTATACTGTACATACCAAACAAAAAGGCAAATTAGTATATGCCTCTTAGAATTACGTTGCAGCGAACCTTGAGACTCAATGTAAATTAGTAACTATTGTGTTCATATGCATTGGAAATCAATAATGATTTTTGAAGTATAGACAACTATATGAATCATATTTCAAAAGAGTGTAATATTTTTTATTTTTTTTCAGTTTCTATGAATTATTAATTTATGATTTTCTTGGGACCGAAAATTATAAAGGGATCTCCCGAAAAATTATTATCTTATTATTTTATCGAGTTTTTCAATTTTTTACATTGGCCCAAGTCGGGACCGGACAAATTTATTATTTTAGAGAGTTTATTAATTTACCGAGAATTAATTTAAAGAATTTCTACTGTATTTTTCTATTTTAATTCTCTTAACCAGTGTCTTAAAGACACTCTTTAACATTTCTCTAATAAAAACTAAGTAGATTGTGTGTTTGTCTATGGGGTGGGGGGCATAAGATGTTGTTGCAAAGAAAATTAAAAAAAATAGAAATGAATCATAATAATGAAAGCGATTAGAATTTCTCGAATCTCATTTCTCTCTTCGCTAGATAAATCAAGTTCATAGTTCAACTAAAATTTGAGGTTTATACTCACGAGGCCATAGAAAGTAGATCTATCCTGTTTACAGCTCAAAGTCCCATTTTAAAATATTGCTCCTTAAGATTAGTAGTGGACTTATATTCTCAAAAGCGTTAAAGAATGTTAGAAAAAGTCACTGATTTGTTTACCAAAGGTGTATGGAGGGCTGGGGTGCGGAAGCTGCGCGAATTTAATATTGCGCATTTAGAAAAATGGTGTTGGAGGATGTTGTTAGATAAGGGAGGGTTATGGTATCGAGTCCTTAAGGCTAGGTACATGGAGGTTGGAGGTCGTTTGCAGGAAGGGGGGGTGTGATAGTTTCATGTGGTGGCGCATGGTCTCAGGCATTCGTGGTGGTGTAGGGTTGAGGGTTGGAAGGTGGTTTGATGATAATGTTCGTAGGGTCAATGGTGGAGTGGTTCGACTTATTTTTGGACGGACAATTGGATCGATGGTGTTCCCTTACGGGTTCGCTTTCCCCACCTTTTTGATCTGTCTGACGATAAGGGTGTGACGGTGGAGGTTATGGCGAGTAGAGGGTGGGGTGTTGGGGGCGGCGCATGGGTGTGGAGGAGGCGCCTTTTTGCTTGGGAGGAGGAGTGTGTTACGAAGTGTTGTGCTTTGCTGCATGATATTGTTTTGCATAATTACTCTATTGACAGGTGGAAATGGTTGCTCGATCCCGTTCATGGCTATACCGTGAAAGGGGCTTATCAACTTCTTACATCGGTGGATGAGCCTCCTGCTAGGGGTTTATTTGATAATGTTTGGCATAAACATGTTCCGCTTAAGGTTTCTTTATTTGCTTGGCGTCTTCTTCGCAACCGTCTACCGACAAAGGATAATCTTGTGAGGCGCCGTGTCCTTCAACATGACGTAACCAATGTGTTGGAGGATGCGGTGGTCAGGAGTCTGTTAGCCATTTATTTTTACATTGTGCCACATTCGATAATCTGTGGGTTTCTGTTTCGCAGTGGGTACATATAACTTTTGTTGCTCTAGAGGTCTTCCGTGATCATCTCCTTCAATTTGGCCATCTAGCAGAGTTACCGCGATTCACATATTCTTTTCTAAAATTAATCTGGCTTGCATGTGTCTGGGATATTTGGAAGGAAAGGAATAATCGCGTTTTTAATCAGAAGGCATCAGCGTTACACCAGTTGACAGACAAGGTAAAACAACTTTCCTTTCGGTGGTTGAAGCCTTGTCTGTCGTCAACCTGTTCTTTCAACTATCATGAATGGAGGAGACATCATCTACTTTGCATGGGAGTTTTACTGTAATTTTGTTGTTTTTCTTCTAGTTATTATTTTTGTCTGTATTTTTTTTGTACTCCAGTGAATTGACTTTGTACAAACTTTAAGTGGTTCTTTTTTGCACGCTTTATGCTAGATAAACCACTCTTTTGATCTATTAATTTCAAATAACATAACAAAATATTAAAAAAAATTAATTAGTATATTATGTCAACTCTTGAATACACATGATATAAAATATGAAAGGTGGAATGTATGAAAAATATTTGTGGCCAGAATATGCCCGCGTTTTCATCATGTGCCAAACTTAACCAACTATTCTTCAGTCTCTTTCTCTCTCTCTCTCTGCGCTATGTTCTGGTCTGTTCTGTTGAAACATATTCCAAATCAAACCAAAACCAAACCTTAAAAGATGTCAATAATACTAAGAAAACTGTGGGAAATAATCTTAAAACGCAATCCAACATCTTCAGATGAACAACAACAAGTGTTGCCGTGTGGTGATATGGGTGAATTAGATCAACTACCAAGTGACATCTTGGTACAAATTTTGAGACTTTTGGGTCCCAAAGAAGTTGCAAAACTGAGTGTGATTTGCAAGTCTTTGAAATTTTCTGTATCTGATAATCGTTTATGGCTTCACTTCCTTCAGACTCATCAATCTGATCCATCTTGGGATTCTGTGTTTTTTGCTGAAACTAATTTGATCTCTGGTTACCCTCTTCCGTTAGTATTCTAAATTTTCTTCATTTATTATTAATCTTGACATTTAATTTGATGGGTTGTGTATGTGTGTGATTGGAAATACTCTTTTCAGATTCATTGAATAAGCCATGTATCTAGACTATATTATCAATCAGAAAAATAAATATTTGATTGAAATTGTGAGCGGAGCCAGTAAATGATTTTGATGATTTGTGGTGTTAATAATAGATGGTTGTTATTTTTTGATTGGTTGTGCTAATGATTGTTATTTTGTGATTGCAATTAAGTGACTTTGATGGATTGTGTGTGTGTGTGTGATTGAATTTTTTGTTTTATGCAAAGTGATTAATTTTGATAGTTTGTGTCGTAGATGATTGTTATTTTGTGATTTGTTGTAAATTTGATGGCTTGTGGAAGTAAATTTTTGTTTTTGTGCTTTGATAGGTGCAATGATGGAATCACAAGTTTAGTCCTTCAAATTGTATGTGGGTTAGAAATTTTGACCATGAAATTAACCTGAAAAATATTTGCTTGAATAACTGATACGAACTAATATTATAAATCAGATACATCAATTTATTCAATAAACCTGAAGAATGAATATTTGCTTGTAGTAGTGACCAAAGAGAGTGAGTGGATTTGATGAGTTGCGGTGTTAATAATAAATGGTTGTTATTTTGTGATTTGGTGTGAATTTTGATTGGTTGGGCTAATGATTGTTATTTTGTGATTGCACAATTAAGTGATTTTGATGGGTTGTTTGTGTGTGATTGAAGTTTTTTGTTTTTATGCAAAGTGATTAATTTTGATAGTTTGTGCTGTAGATGGTTGTTATTTTGTGATTTGTTGTAAATTTGATGGCTTGTGGAAGTAAATTTTTGTTTTTTGTGCTTTGATGGGTGCAATGATGGAATCACAAGTTTAGTCCTTTAAATTGTATGGATTAGAAATTTTGGCCGTCAAATTAACTAAATCTCAAAATGATCCTTCAAATTGAATTCTTTTGTTCGAGATAATTTTAGGATTAGATTGACTGATCCAAAAGGGAAAATCTGATCAAGGATTTTTAATGTGTTGTCTGTGTGATTGCAAATTTGTGCTACGGTGCAAGTGAATTGGTAATTTTTTTAGCTTTGATTGTTTTTGGTGCAAGTGATTGTTGTTTTGTACTTTTATGGGCCGTGCAACAAGATAATCGCCAATTTAGTTCTTTAATTTGTAGGGATCAGTGAACTTGATCATGAAGTTTAAGAAATCTCAAGATCATATTTGAAATTGATTGCAAATTTGTGCTTTGATGGATTGTTGTGTAAATGATTGTTATTTTGTGATTTGTTGCGAATTTGATTGGTTGTCCAAGTGATTTTTGTGTGTGCTTTGATGGGTGCAATGATGGAACCACCAGTTTAGTCCTTTAAATTATCCAAAGTGAAATTAACGATATCTTAAAGATCTTTGAGATTAAAATTTTCATTCACATGAGTTTGTTCAAGACAATTTTAGGGCTATATTTACTTATCCAAAAGGACTAGTGTGATATAAAAAATTTAATTTCAGGGATCATTTTTAAATTTGTTAATTTCAGGGATTGAATTGTGCAACCCCTACAACGTTATGAACTAAAACGGTGATCCAATTATCGTGCAACTGTGCAAGTATTTTGATGGTTATAGTGTAAATGATTGTTATTTTGTTATTTGATGGGTTGTGCAAGTGATTGTTTTTTGTGCTTTGATGGGAGCAATGATTGAATCACCAGTTTAGTCCTTCAAATTGTAGGGATCTGTTATCTTGGTGGTGAAATTAACGAAATTTCAAAATCATATTTAAATTTGAAATTTTATTATGGTGTTTTTCCATTCAAAACAATTTTAAGAGTGAATTTACTCATCCAAAAGGGCTAATGCAATAAAGGATTTTTAAATTTTATGGATTATTTTAAAATTTTGTTGATTTCAGCTACAACTTTATGGACTAAAATGGTGTTCCACCTATATTTAAACTATGCAAGTGAATTGGTATTTTTTTATTTTTTTTAGCTTTGATGGGTTATGGTGCAAGTGATTGTTATTTTGTGTTTTGGAGTGAATTTCATGAGTTGGGTTGTCCAAGTGATTGGTATTGTGTTTTGATGGGTCTAGAGATGATTGGTATTTCATGAAATCCAATGTTTGAGATTCCGTGAATTGCAGATCCTTTGGCCAGAGGCCCCAGCTGTCATTCAAACATATTTATGGTCAGAGAGCACAAGTTCCTGGTGCTATTATCATTGATGGTTAGTCTTGCATATTTTTGTTCCAATAACTTGTGTTTCTGTTAATCCTGATGGTTGCATTTAAACATTTCTCTTTTATCTGTTTTTTCTCAAGGCGGTTCTGGCTATTGCAAATTTGGTTGGAGCAAATATGCTTGTCCGTCGGGGCGATCTGCAACATTTTTGGTAATGATTTTGGTTGGAACTAGCACTAAACAATGGCATGTTTTGTTAGAATAAAAATAATTGGTGAAAATTGAACGTGTCTGGATTTTGTTGTGCTCGTACATCCCCATTTTGACTTCGATCGAGGAAAAACTTAAACTGCAGAAAAAACTTCTGCAGATAATAGGCATTGCCTTTTCAGTTTTTTCAGTTTCTTTTCACTCCTGCTGCAACTTTGTGATAGAACCTGGTACCAAAATACAAATTAATATTAATATTACAATAGATTTTCAAGAAATTCAAGAGTCTTGGATCTCTCCTTTCCAATGTTCAATAGTTGGGTCTCTCTCAATCCCTTATCAACTAACCAAATCCCCCCTTTTCCCTTGTCCCATAACTTTCCTATTTATAACACAAATACATAACTGTCACACACACATAACCATAAGTGTCCTAATTAAAACAGTATATAACCTCCCGCCTAATTAAAATATAATATAACATAACTGCCTTATTTCAATACTCAGAACAGTCTACCCCTTTGCCTCCTTTTTTATGTGCAGGAATTTGGCAACATTGAGTCGCCAATGTATACTAGGCTTCGACATTTTTTCGCAACTATTTATAACAGGTAATATTGTCATTTCTTAAACACTCACAGTTAAATGAACCCCTATCATCTCTCTCGGTGCAATTGAGGACTTTTAGATCTATGTACACATGCATACATATATAGATGAATATCACCAAAACAATCAAGTTTTGGAAAAGGCAGTGGACTTTTAAATACTAGTTAAGTTAAGAGCCCGTTTATTTTCTAAAAACATTTTTCTGTTTTACTTTCTAAAATTTGTATTCATTTTAAATTGCTAACATGGAGATTGAAGACTCAAGTTGTGAACAATTGTGATGGAGAGAAGATGGAAGACAAGTTTGGAAGAGTGCATTTTCAAAAACAATGGAAACAGTGTTTTGACATTTTCAAAATTTCTGAAAAAATGCTAGATCTGTTTCAAAATATTGTAAAAGAAATCGGTGAGGGAAATATTGGATCTATATTCTCCTATGTTTATTAGGTGAAGTGAAAATGAAAACAAAAACATGAGGAGTAACCGAGCCCTAATATTTTTAAATAAGGGAAACTCGGTGCTGTAAAACTCCTGCCATGCAGCGTCGTGGGAAGGGCTAGACTCATTACGGATCTATTATAGGAAGCTTATCTTCCATTTGTAAGAGGCTGATTTCACAACTCAAGCCTGAGACCTTTTAGCACATGGTAACAGTTCCAACAGTTGCACCAAGACCCTTCATCTAATACTTGTTAATTTGTCACTAAAGAAATATTCATGCTTAACATGGACAAAGCCATACTTGTTTTATGTTGTTTACCTAATCATTTTTATGTTGTTATTGCTTGATGTTTAATATATTGGTTGATTTCTCGGCAGGATGCAGGTGAAACCAAAAAATCAACCGGTTATTGTTTCTATACCAATATGCCATTATGATGGTAAGTTACATTTTATGATTTACTTCAGTTATTGTACAGTGATTTGTGCCATGGTGATGAACATATAACAGTTCACATTTTCAACTGTACCATGCTCATCTTCCGCATGTAACTTTGGTTAATAATACGTAGTCTTGTTACATATATGATTCCCTTGCTTTACAAATTGTTGCCTGATTCCAGATACTGAATCAGCCAGAGCATCAAGACAGCAACTTAAAGAAGCAATTTATGCTTCCCTGTTCGACTTGAATGTTCCTGCTGTTTGCGCTGTCAACCAGGTAATATATCTTAAGGTGGAAAATAAAAAAATAAAAACTTGATAAGTTACCTATTTACTGACTAGTGACAATTGTTATACAATTGTATTAGAAAATGCTCTTGCACCTGTTTAATGATTATATCACCGTATCCTTTTGTTTAAACATTTATGACCTCTGCCAAGGATTTATATGCAACTAAAAATAAATATGGATTCTAGCATCTAGATTCCGTAGTCTTTCACGTTGCAGGTAAAACTGATGACAATTTGGTTAATAAAAGTAAAGACTCGTGAGTTCGAGTCTGTCTAAAACAATCCATAGTCAGACATCACTTACCTACCGGCCAAACTCTGGATTATCTGACCTCTTTTCTTGGGAACCAGAGGTTTAAGACAATAAAAAGTATAAACTGACCCCTTTCCCTGGGAACCGGAGGTTTAAGACAATAAAAAGTATAAACTTATGTCACTTTGATATGTAATAATTCCATATTCACAAATTGGTACCTGAAGAGGTGAACTTGATAAAAAGCTTACAACTTCTAGAACCAAGAATGTGATAATGCATATCTTAATTGAAATAAAATATGCCTGCTTCTTTTATTTGTTGTTATTTATGTATTTCCTTATTTTATATTTTGAAAAATATAGGCAACTCTAGCTCTGTACGCTGCAAAACGAACTTCTGGAATAGCTGTTAATATAGGTTTTCAAGTGACATCAATAGTTCCAAGTACGCCCAACTGTTTTCTTTTCTCTTGCTCTTTATCTTTCTTTGCTTGAATATAATTCTTAATTTATGCATAACAATAAATTTCATTCATGAAGTATCTCAATATGTTGTCCAAGTATGGTACAACATTGATGTATGCCTAATAATGCAATATTGTGATTTACTGCTAAACACCGTGCATGTTCTTTGAACGGTTTTCTCCCTGTGATATCAGACGCAAATGACTGTTTATTTGTTTCCACCTTTGTTGGCGGTGTAAATGTAACCTGCCTTGTCCTTTTACAGTTTTTAATGGTAAAGTAATGCGTAATGTCGGTGTGGAAGTTGTGGGACTGGGAGCACTGAAAGTTACAGGATTTCTTAAGGAGAAGATGCAACAGAACAACCTAAATTTTCAATCATTGTACACTGTTCGCGCTTTGAAAGAGGTATTAATATAACTCTCCTCCGAGATCTGAAACATCAATAATAAGGAGAATAGGATATCTTACATTTCTGTTCAATTAATTACAAGTTTTCTGTTTGGCAACAGAACCTATGCTATGTTGCTCTTGATTATGAAGCTGAGCTATTAAAAGAAAACACACAAGCATCATTTCAAGCTACAGGAGATGGATTGTTTACACTTTCAAAAGAGCGGTTTCAGACAGCTGAGATTTTATTCAAGCCACATCTTGCTGGAGTGTAAGTTTTGTATTTCTTGCAATGTGGTTGCAACAGATTGACCATAATATTAGGCAGGCAGATTCATTAATTAGTTTTTTATATCTTAACCTAACTGGATAGACTGATTGCAAAAGTGATTTATGTTGAAAATAAATTGATGTTTAACTCTTAATATCCAACAAGCTTGGAAGTTCCCCCTTTTTCATTCTATTAATCACTACGTGTATATACCAGCCTCTGTCAGGCTAGTAAATGCTTAGGTAATGAAAATCTTTGTCTTTGGTTGATTGGACGGTATAAGGTTACAATGTAGATTTATTTCCTGTGTTAGTTTTTATATTTTCACTTAATGGTTGTTTAAGCTTATGTTTCACTTCTTGGTATAGGCAAGCCATGGGCTTACACCAGGCCATAGCTCGTTGTATGGAGAATTGCCATTCTGCAGGATTACCAGGTGACAATGATTGGTACAAAACTGTAGTTTTATCAGGAGGAACTGCATGTTTTCCAGGTTTGGCAGGTAAATGTTTAAATGTACTTTTTTATTTGTTACATGATATTTCATAAGTTTGCAACAGAGTAGACTGATGAAAGAAAACTATAGTACTGAAAACTCCTGGTGTAATGTGATATCTGTAATAGTTCCATTCCACGAGTCTTTTTGGATAAACTTCTCAAGAAACACGTATAGAAAAAGAAATAATAAAAGAACCTTGCAATAACTGAATTTTTTAAATAATAACTTCTCGCATAGGTTCCTTCAAAAAAAGAAAAAACTTCTCGCATAGGTTAAGATAAAAAAATCCTTATAAATTTACGTGTTTATGAAAAAGTTAAATGAGAGCCTTTGAAAGGATTCAGACAGAAGCTCTCTCATTTAACTTAGCAATATAAGCTTACAACGATTTTTGGCAAGAGAAGAAATTTGGCCTAATTCTACTACTTTTGGGGTCCATATTTTGTACAGAAAGATTAGAGAAGGAACTCCATGGCTTACTTCCTCCTTACATGACCAATGGAATTAGAGTCATACCTCCTCCATACGGTGTCGATACTCAATGGTTTGGAGCAAAGATGATTGGCAATGTAAGTTCCCTACTACCTTGATGATAAATATTTTAGGTTCTCTTTGGATAAACAACTTAAGTAAATTTTTATAGTATAAGCGCTTATCATGTAAATACTTGTGTATATGCTGCTTCTATAACAAAAGATAAAATCAAGTCAGATTGTTTTCATATAAACTATAAGTTGTTTTCATAAGTTATTCTGAAGAGCTTATAGAAATAAGCTGAAAACAACTTGTGACCATGTCATGAGCTATTTCTATAAGTTCTCACAAACAGTATCACAAGTAAACGAAAATTAGTCAATCAAAACAGGCACCGATCTACTTTGCTGCAGGGCATTCTATCTTATGACAAGTGTATCAGAAAACATTGAACTGTATTGCAAAACTGAATTGATTTACAGACAGAATCATTTGATTTTTCATCATATTTGTCAGTTTGATTTTCATTCTCACTAGAGTTTCTAGTAAGGCTAACTGTATGTAAATTGTGTACAGTTGAGCACATTTCCTGGTTCTTGGTGTGTGGAAAAAAAGAAGTTCCGCCAGAAACCTAGGCTCGGCCTCATATGGTGATTATTTTGTTCTAAAATATATTTCCCCTTGATAGTGTAAATTATTCTGCACCCTCCAACTTTAGGGAGACTGGAATAATAGGACTCAATTTTTCAACATCATTATGTATAATTATAGATATTATGATATATATGATTAGAAGCACATAGTAAACATTGGGATTGTTAACAATAATGTAAAAAGTTGTGTTTGTCTTATTTATATGTAATATGTAATGTAACAAGAGTGAAGAGATTGTAATATGATTGAAAATATCCTCAAGCTTAAGGATTTGAAGTACTCGAAAAATGGCATTTATTTTGTCTTCATACACAAATAGTTCCGAATTTTGCTACTCATTCTAATTTTCTTTAGGACTTAGTCTTTTATTTGAGGGAGCAAGCCTCGACGCAACGCTAAGGTTGTTGTCTTGTAACTCGAAAATAGTATCTCGCAATGTTAAGTGGATACTTTTAACTAGTGAATTTTTGCAACTTTTCCAAGTTACTTTAACTAACAAAATCTTATGAAAGCTAATTAAGGTTGTTAAAATATTTACAAATGTTTGAATAATATATTCATTCTTTCAGAGTCGTTTGCTTGTTGATCAAAGACATTTCTGGAACACCTCTAACAGAGGAAGAAATGGTCAACTTTAAAAGAACTTATTGTAAACCTCATTTAGATATGAAATCTACCTAATTCCTATAATTTTATGTTTCCTTCACAAGGCTCATTTGGCACACATAATTTAAGTTAATAATAGGTTGATACCTCATTTACTCAAGGCTCATTTGGCACACATAATTTAAGTTAATAATAGGTTGATATCTCTTTAAATCACAAGTACACACTTAAATTTTGGAAATAGATTTGATTCAATCAGTAGTCAATGATGCCAAATTGCCAATTGTAGATGAAAAACGAACTTCGAGATTTTTCAAGTAAACAGAACAATGGTGAGCTAAGGACATAGAAAGAATTTGACGCAGAGTTTCAGGGTTTGCTCCCAAGACACTAACATAACTACAAAACTTACTCACATTTTTCTATCCGAAAAAGTACTCAATTTGTCGAGGTCACAATGTGTGTCAACTGATCTCTATCCAAGGGCTTAAATCAATTGACTGCAGTAGTTTGAATCGAGATTATAAAAAATTAATTCACACAAGCCTGTTCTACATAAAATATTACTCTTCATTTGCAGAGAATACAAGATCCAAGTATCCAACAAAACTTGCAATCTCTAAACAACACTCAAATACAACATAGGTAACTATATGGTATCTATATTTATAAGTACAGGCTCGAGTTTCAGCTCTAGCACAATCAACCCGCATCAACAATAATGAACGTGTTATATAATAAATATGTTCACTGATAATACAACAATGCAAAGCACTGCAACAAATGAATTGAAGTTGAGATATTGAGATATCAGAATAATAAGATTAAGAAGATGCAGGCTGTAAGCACCAGCAGAAGAGATGGACTATGTACGATTTGATTTGCAGTATCATCGGCGGACACTGATGGTGGCAATGCATCACATGCTAGACCTTCCTTCCCTTCACGACACTCGCTCGCAAAGAGGCCAGGAGGATATCTTCCATAAAGATTAATGTAGCTAAACATGGTTGAGGCACAATCGTTTGTTAAATCATTTATCACGTCAGTATAAGGGCAAGCAAACTCTTTAAATGCTCCACAACATTCCTTGGGAGGGTACTTAGGTCCTTTGCATTTGCTTGTGATTATTGTATAGTTTAGAAACTCAAAATTCACAGAACAGCCTGCAGGTGCAATGTGAAACAATGTCATCAGCAAACGCTTCTCTTTTGGTGTTTAGAAACACACACAGACACACACAAACCAGTACATGTATTATACAATAAAAGCACATGCCACACAACCAAAACTCTACTATAGATCAATGTTGTCAACCACAGATCCTGAAAAATAACGCTTTGTTCAAATTCCGCTACGCAACAGTGTCATAGTGCCCACTACAACCTCTATTTGACAACATGGTGTACTAAAGAGCATATCACTGAACAATAATGATTTGTTTAAATTCCACTATGTACCGCAATTCTATCAATCAATTACTGATTCAACTAATAAACTAGTTCTACATGAGTTCAGTAATGAATATATAATCAAGTTTCCTAAACATAGATAACTGAAATAAGTAACAACTTTTATTGTATCAATGCAATTGGTATCCAAAAAGAAAGAGCCTAAGGGCCTGTTTGAAATAGTTTTTGTTTTCAGTTTTTGAAATATACAAGTCCTCTTCTCACAATGGTTATCCTTTTACATGTTTTAGTTTTTTAGTCCCAAAAACTAAAAAATTCAAAACAATTTCCAAAACTGTAATTTTAAAAATAGTTTAGCAAACAAGTTTTTAATTTTCAAGTTTTTAAAAACTAAAA
Organism: Medicago lupulina; assembly: GCA_958299785.1. Lineage (NCBI taxonomy): Eukaryota > Viridiplantae > Streptophyta > Magnoliopsida > Fabales > Fabaceae > Medicago > Medicago lupulina. Next base: position 66,173,175 of record OY283144.1, read on the forward strand.
AAGAGTTTTTGGGAAGTGTTTTAAACAGGCTCTAATTCTTTTTTCTTTTCTTTTTTTAATAATGAAAGAGCCAAATCCTACACACTATAGTATTTATGTGGTACATATAAACCAGATCTTTCTCAAACAGCTATTATCTAGAGAACGGTACCAAGAATACGAAGATCTAATCACGTTCAAAGTTGGAGTGCTAGTTCTTAGTAAAGAATGCTCAACAAAATCATCATTTTTGTTTGATAATTCAACATAATACATGGAAGCACGAAGACAGTATTTTTTATCAACAACAATTTTTCCAGAATTTGGAGCCATACTTCGCTATTAGTCCATCCCCAATACTAATGTATGTGTGTAACCTGGCTGTGTTTCGATAAACAACTTAGTTAAGAGCTTCTCCTATAAGTGCTTATATATAAGCTAATTCAATAACAAAAGATAAATAAAGTCAAACTATTTTCATAAAAACTAGAACTTGTATTCATAAGCTATCCTATAGAGAGCTTATGGAAATAAACTGAAAACAACTTAATGGGCATGCAATCAGTTGTTTCCATAAACTCTCTCAAACAATCTCACAAGTAAAATAAACTCAAATAAGTCAACCCAAATAAGCCCTAAGTTATCATTTTGATCCTATATACTTCAGACCTCAATTTGGTGCTTCAAAAATTTGTAACATCAAATTAGTCTTCCAAATCCAAAGATTTGAAGTAACATAAAAAATGGTCAAAGTTGATCTCACAGAAAGCTTAATGGAAGAACCATTTTTGTCTCATTTAATATATTTGAAAAACTAATTAGCCTTCATGAATCTTTAGACAACAAATTAATGCTAAGAAACTTAATTTTCTTCAATCACATCAAAATAAACTATATAAACAGAAAATCCACAACTACAAACAATAATAACAATAATAATAAATAGCAATAATAATGTTTCACAAAATTAGCAATAATACAAATAACAACAACAACTAAATGCAAAATAAACCAAAAAAAAAAAACTAGAACCTAATATTATATATTTGAGAAAAAAACAAATAAGTAGGTAGATCCAAAAGCATAGAAGAAAAAAGAGAGAGAAAATGAAGAACCTGTTTTAGCTTGAAGAAGATGGCGACCATTAAGTATCTCAGCATCAAAAATAGTATCTGCAATAAGAAAAAGCAAAACCCAGATATAAAAATTTGAACTTTTTCAAAATTTATTACAAATTCAAGAAAATTGAATATAAAAAAGTTGTGAAGTGAAAAATGAAAAGAGAGTTACTAGGAAGAAAAGTTGGATGAAAAGATGAAACAGAGACAGCCATGATGAGAAGAAGTGAAGAACAAAGCAAGATGCTTTGTTGATTCACAGAACAAGCCATGATGTTTGTTCTATGATGTTTGTGGTAGATAGATAGATCCAGTTATAGATTTTTCTTTCTCTTTCTCTTTGAAGTGTTCCTCAATTGTCAAATATTAACTAAGTTTCCTTTTGAGGAATTGATGATTAATTATGAACTAGTTTTGTTGAGATGAATCTTTGTTTTTTCTTGTCTTTGAAAAATGGTTTGTGTTTATGTTATTATATATGAGCACTTATTGAATTGGTGTAAAATTATAATATAGTGTCTGTTAATCATTTTTCTAAATGAATATTTTATTTATTAAAATCAAATTAATACCGTTTTACAATTTTTATCATTGAGCTAAAAGATCACGAATAAATATATACATTAATAAATTTTAAACTTATTTAAAAAAATTATGCAAAATTTCCGCAAACATAATTCAATTTATTTGGATATTATATTATATATTTAGTGGTTAAA